>CM051242.1:179463410-181863410 GCA_027917425.1 Gastrophryne carolinensis | reverse complement strand
TAAAGTAATGTTTGGGCTCCTGCTGCTGCTGCCAACTCCAGGGTGTGAATCATCCAATTTTTGGGCTCCTGAAGCCAACTCCAGTGTCTCTTTAAAGTAATATTTGGGCTGCTGCTGCTGCTGCCAACTCCAGGGTGTGATTCATCCAATTTTTGGGCTCCTGCTGCCAACTCCAGTGTCTCTTTAAAGTAATGTTTGGGCTCCTGCTGCTGCTGCCAACTCCAGGGTGTGAATCATCCAATTTTTGGGCTCCTGAAGCCAACTCCAGTGTCTCTTTAAAGTAATATTTGGGCTGCTGCTGCCAACTCCAGGGTGTGATTCATCCAATTTTTGGGCTCCTGAAGCCAACCCCAGTGTCTCTTTAAAGTAATGTTTGGGCTCCTGCTGCTGCTGCTGCCAAATCCAGGGTGTTAATCATCCAATTGTTGGGCTCCTGAAGCCAACCCCAGTGTCTCTTTAAAGTAATATTTGGGCTCCTGTTGCTGCTGCTGCCAACTCCAGTGTGTGATTCATCCAATTTTTGGGCTCCTGAAGCCAACCCCAGTGTCTCTTTAAAGTAATGTTTGGGCTCCTGCTGCTGCTGCTAACTCCAGGGTGTGATTCATCCAATTTTTGGGCTCCTGAAGCCAACCCCAGTGTCTCTTTAAAGTAATATTTGGGCTCCTGCTGCTGCCAACTCCAGGGTGTGATTCATCCATTTTTTGGGCTCCTGAAGCCAGCCCCAGTGTCTCTTTAAAGTAATGTTTTGGCTCCTGCTGCTGCTGCTGCCAACTCCAGGGTGTGAATCATCCAATTTTTGGGCTCCTGAAGCCAACCCCAGTGTCTCTTTAAAGTAATGTTTGGGCTCCTGCTGCTGCTGCCAACTCCAGGGTGTGATTCATCCAATCTTTGGGCTCCTGCTGCCAACTCCAGTGTCTCTTTAAAGTAATGTTTGGGCTCCTGCTGCTGCCAACTCCAGGGTGTGAATCATCCAATTTTTGGGCTCCTGAAGCCAACTCCAGTGTCTCTTTAAAGTAATGGTTGGGCTCCTGCTGTTGCTGCCAACTCCAGGGTGTGATTCATCCAATTTTTGGGCTCCTGAAGCCAACCCCAGTGTCTCTTTAAAGTAATGTTTGGGCTCCTGCTGCTGCTGCCAACTCCAGGGTGTGATTCATCCAATTTTGGGGCTCCTGCTGCCAACTCCAGTGTCTCTTTAAAGTAATGTTTGGGCTCCTGCTGCTGCCAACTCCAGGGTGTGAATCATCCAATTTTTGGGCTCCTGAAGCCAACTCCAGTGTCTCTTTAAAGTAATGTTTGGGCTCCTGCTGTTGCTGCCAACTCCAGGGTGTGATTCATCCAATTTTTGGGCTCCTGAAGCCAACCCCAGTGTCTCTTTAAAGTAATGTTTGGGCTCCTGCTGCTGCTGCCAACTCCAGGGTGTGATTCATCCAATTTTTGGGCTCCTGAAGCCAACCCCAGTGTCTCTTTAAAGTAATGTTTTGGCTCCTGCTGCTGCTGCTGCTGCCAACTCCAGGGTGTGAATCATCCAATTTTTGGGCTCCTGAAGCCAACCCCAGTGTCTCTTTAAAGTAATGGTTGGGCTCCTGCTGCTGCTGCCAACTCCAGGGTGTGATTCATCCAATTTTTGGGCTCCTGAAGCCAACCCCAGTGTCTCTTTAAAGTAATGTTTTGGCTCCTGCTGCTGCTGCTGCCAACTCCAGGGTGTGAATCATCCAATTGTTAGGCTCCTGAAGCCAACCCCAGTGTCTCTTTAAAGTAATGCTTGGGCTCCTGCTGCCAACTCCAGGGTGTGATTCATCCAATTTTTGGGCTCCTGAAGCCAACCCCAGTGTCTCTTTAAAGTAATGTTTGGGCTCCTGCTGCTGCTGCCAACTCCAGGGTGTGATTCATCCAATTTTTGGGCTCCTGAAGCCAACCCCAGTGTCTCTTTAAAGTAATGTTTTGGCTCCTGCTGCTGCTGCTGCCAACTCCAGGGTGTGAATCATCCAATTTTTGGGCTCCTGAAGCCAACCCCAGTGTCTCTTTAAAGTAATGTTTGGGCTCCTGCTGCTGTTGCTGCTGCTGCTGCTGCCAGCTCCAGGGTGTGATTCATCCAATCTTTGGGCTCCTGCTGCCAACTCCAGTGTCTCTTTAAAGTAATATTTGGGCTCCTGCTGCCAACTCCAGGGTGTGATTCATCCAATTTTTGGGCTCCTGAAGCCAACCCCAGTGTCTCTTTAAAGTAATGTTTGGGCTCCTGCTGCTGTTGCTGCTGCTGCTGCTGCCAGCTCCAGGGTGTGATTCATCCAATCTTTGGGCTCCTGCTGCCAACTCCAGTGTCTCTTTAAAGTAATGTTTGGGCTCCTGCTGCTGCTGCCAACTCCAGGGTGTGAATCATCCAATTTTTGGGCTCCTGAAGCCAACTCCAGTGTCTCTTTAAAGTAATATTTGGGCTGCTGCTGCTGCTGCCAACTCCAGGGTGTGATTCATCCAATTTTTGGGCTCCTGCTGCCAACTCCAGTGTCTCTTTAAAGTAATGTTTGGGCTCCTGCTGCTGCTGCCAACTCCAGGGTGTGAATCATCCAATTTTTGGGCTCCTGAAGCCAACTCCAGTGTCTCTTTAAAGTAATATTTGGGCTGCTGCTGCCAACTCCAGGGTGTGATTCATCCAATTTTTGGGCTCCTGAAGCCAACCCCAGTGTCTCTTTAAAGTAATGTTTGGGCTCCTGCTGCTGCTGCTGCCAAATCCAGGGTGTTAATCATCCAATTGTTGGGCTCCTGAAGCCAACCCCAGTGTCTCTTTAAAGTAATATTTGGGCTCCTGTTGCTGCTGCTGCCAACTCCAGTGTGTGATTCATCCAATTTTTGGGCTCCTGAAGCCAACCCCAGTGTCTCTTTAAAGTAATGTTTTGGCTCCTGCTGCTGCTGCTAACTCCAGGGTGTGATTCATCCAATTTTTGGGCTCCTGAAGCCAACCCCAGTGTCTCTTTAAAGTAATATTTGGGCTCCTGCTGCTGCCAACTCCAGGGTGTGATTCATCCAATTTTTGGGCTCCTGAAGCCAGCCCCAGTGTCTCTTTAAAGTAATGTTTTGGCTCCTGCTGCTGCTGCTGCCAACTCCAGGGTGTGAATCATCCAATTTTTGGGCTCCTGAAGCCAACCCCAGTGTCTCTTTAAAGTAATGTTTGGGCTCCTGCTGCTGCTGCCAACTCCAGGGTGTGATTCATCCAATCTTTGGGCTCCTGCTGCCAACTCCATTGTCTCTTTAAAGTAATGTTTGGGCTCCTGCTGCTGCCAACTCCAGGGTGTGAATCATCCAATTTTTGGGCTCCTGAAGCCAACTCCAGTGTCTCTTTAAAGTAATGGTTGGGCTCCTGCTGTTGCTGCCAACTTCAGGGTGTGATTCATCCAATTTTTGGGCTCCTGAAGCCAACCCCAGTGTCTCTTTAAAGTAATGTTTGGGCTCCTGCTGCTGCTGCCAACTCCAGGGTGTGATTCATCCAATTTTGGGGCTCCTGCTGCCAACTCCAGTGTCTCTTTAAAGTAATGTTTGGGCTCCTGCTGCTGCCAACTCCAGGGTGTGAATCATCCAATTTTTGGGCTCCTGAAGCCAACTCCAGTGTCTCTTTAAAGTAATGTTTGGGCTCCTGCTGTTGCTGCCAACTCCAGGGTGTGATTCATCCAATTTTTGGGCTCCTGAAGCCAACCCCAGTGTCTCTTTAAAGTAATGTTTGGGCTCCTGCTGCTGCTGCCAACTCCAGGGTGTGATTCATCCAATTTTTGGGCTCCTGAAGCCAACCCCAGTGTCTCTTTAAAGTAATGTTTGGGCTCCTGCTGCTGCTGCCAACTCCAGGGTGTGATTCATCCAATTTTTGGGCTCCTGAAGCCAACCCCAGTGTCTCTTTAAAGTAATATTTGGGCTCCTGCTGCTGCTGCCAACTCCAGGGTGTGATTCATCCAATCTTTGGGATCCTGAAGCCAACTCCAGTGTCTCTTTAAAGTAATGTTTGGGCTCCTGCTGCTGCTGCCAACTCCAGGGTGTGAATCATCCAATTTTTGGGCTCCTGAAGCCAACTCCAGTGTCTCTTTAAAGTAATGTTTGGGCTCCTGCTGCTGCTGCCAACTCCAGGGTGTGATTCATCCAATTTTTGGGCTCCTGAAGCCAACCCCAGTGTCTCTTTAAAGTAATGTTTGGACTCCTGCTGCTGCTGCCAACTCCAGGGTGTGATTCATCCAATTTTTGGGCTCCTGAAGCCAACTCCAGTGTCTCTTTAAAGTAATGTTTTGACTCCTGCTGCTGCTGCTGCCAACTCCAGGGTGTGAATCATCCAATTGTTAGGCTCCTGAAGCCAACCCCAGTGTCTCTTTAAAGTAATGTTTGGGCTCCTGCTGCTGCTGCCAACTCCAGGGTGTGATTCATCCAATTTTTGGGCTCCTGATGCCAACCCCAGTGTCTCTTTAAAGTAATATTTGGGCTCCTGCTGCTGCTGCTGCCAACTCCAGGGTGTGATTCATTCAAATTTTGGGCTCCTGAAGCCAACCCCAGTGTCTCTTTAAAGTAATGTTTTGGCTCCTGCTGCTGCCAACTCCAGGGTGTGAATCATCCAATTTTTGGGCTCCTGAAGCCAACCCCAGTGTCTCTTTAAAGTAATGGTTGGGCTCCTGCTGCTGCTGCCAACTCCAGGGTGTGATTCATCCAATTTTTGGGCTCCTGAAGCCAACCCCAGTGTCTCTTTAAAGTAATGTTTTGGCTCCTGCTGCTGCTGCTGCCAACTCCAGGGTGTGAATCATCCAATTGTTAGGCTCCTGAAGCCAACCCCAGTGTCTCTTTAAAGTAATGCTTGGGCTCCTGCTGCCAACTCCAGGGTGTGATTCATCCAATTTTTGGGCTCCTGAAGCCAACCCCAGTGTCTCTTTAAAGTAATGTTTGGGCTCCTGCTGCTGCTGCCAACTCCAGGGTGTGATTCATCCAATTTTTGGGCTCCTGATGCCAACCCCAGTGTCTCTTTAAAGTAATATTTGGGCTCCTGCTGCTGCTGCTGCCAACTCCAGGGTGTGATTCATCCAATTTTTGGGCTCCTGAAGCCAACCCCAGTGTCTCTTTAAAGTAATGTTTTGGCTCCTGCTGCTGCTGCTGCCAACTCCAGGGTGTGAATCATCCAATTTTTGGGCTCCTGAAGCCAACCCCAGTGTCTCTTTAAAGTAATGTTTGGGCTCCTGCTGCTGTTGCTGCTGCTGCTGCTGCCAGCTCCAGGGTGTGATTCATCCAATCTTTGGGCTCCTGCTGCCAACTCCAGTGTCTCTTTAAAGTAATGTTTGGGCTCCTGCTGCCAACTCCAGGGTGTGATTCATCCAATTTTTGGGCTCCTGAAGCCAACCCCAGTGTCTCTTTAAAGTAATGTTTGGGCTCCTGCTGCTGTTGCTGCTGCTGCTGCTGCTGCCAGCTCCAGGGTGTGATTCATCCAATCTTTGGGCTCCTGCTGCCAACTCCAGTGTCTCTTTAAAGTAATGTTTGGGCTCCTGCTGCTGCTGCCAACTCCAGGGTGTGAATCATCCAATTTTTGGGCTCCTGAAGCCAACTCCAGTGTCTCTTTAAAGTAATATTTGGGCTGCTGCTGCCAACTCCAGGGTGTGATTCATCCAATTTTTGGGCTCCTGCTGCCAACTCCAGTGTCTCTTTAAAGTAATGTTTGGGCTCCTGCTGCTGCTGCCAACTCCAGGGTGTGAATCATCCAATTTTTGGGCTCCTGAAGCCAACTCCAGTGTCTCTTTAAAGTAATATTTGGGCTGCTGCTGCTGCTGCCAACTCCAGGGTGTGATTCATCCAATTTTTGGGCTCCTGAAGCCAACCCCAGTGTCTCTTTAAAGTAATGTTTGGGCTCCTGCTGCTGCTGCTGCCAAATCCAGGGTGTTAATCATCCAATTTTTGGGCTCCTGAAGCCAACCCCAGTGTCTCTTTAAAGTAATATTTGGGCTCCTGTTGCTGCTGCTGCCAACTCCAGTGTGTGATTCATCCAATTTATGGGCTCCTGAAGCCAACTCCAGTGTCTCTTTAAAGTAATGTTTGGGCTCCTGCTGCTGCTGCCAACTCCAGGGTGTGATTCATCCAATTTTTGGGCTCCCGAAGCCAACCCCAGTGTCTCTTTAAAGTAATGTTTGGGCTCCCGCTGCTGCTGCTGCCAACTCCAGTGTGTGATTCATCCAATTTTTGGGCTCCTGAAGCCAACCCCAGTGTCTCTTTAAAGTAATGTTTGGGCTCCTGCTGCTGCCAACTCCAGGGTGTGAGTCATCCAATTTTTGGGCTCCTGAAGCCAACCCCAGTGTCTCTTTAAAGTAATGTTTGGGCTCCTGCTGCTGCTGCCAACTCCAGGGTGTGAATCATCCAATTTTTGGGCTCCTGAAGCCAACCCCAGTGTCTCTTTAAAGTAATGTTTGGGCTCCTGCTGCTGCTGCTGCCAACTCCAGGGTGTGAGTCATCCAATTTTTGGGCTCCTGAAGCCAACCCCAGTGTCTCTTTAAAGTAATGTTTGGGCTCCTGCTGCTGCTGCTGCCAACTCCAGGGTGTGAGTCATCCAATTTTTGGGCTCCTGAAGCCAACCCCAGTGTCTCTTTAAAGTAATGTTTGGGCTCCTGCTGCTGCTGCCAACTCCAGGGTGTGAATCATCCAATTTTTGGGCTCCTGAAGCCAACCCCAGTGTCTCTTTAAAGTAATGTTTGGGCTCCTGCTGCTGCTGCTGCCAACTCCAGGGTGTGAGTCTTCCAATTTTTGGGCTCCTGAAGCCAACCCCAGTGTCTCTTTAAAGTAATGTTTGGGCTCCTGCTGCTGCTGCCAACTCCAGGGTGTGAATCATCCAATTTTTGGTCTCCTGAAGCCAACTCCAGTGTCTCTTTAAAGTAATATTTGGGCTCCTGCTGCTGCTGCTGCCAACTCCAGGGTGTGATTCATCCAATTTTTGGGCTCCTGAAGCCAACCCCAGTGTCTCTTTAAAGTAATGTTTGGGCTCCTGCTGCTGCTGCCAACTCCAGGGTGTGATTCATCCAATTTTTGGGCTCCTGAAGCCAACCCCAGTGTCTCTTTAAAGTAATGTTTGGGCTCCTGCTGCTGCTGCCAACTCCAGGGTGTGATTCATCCAATTTTGGGCTCCTGCTGCCAAATCCAGTGTCTCTTTAAAGTAATATTTGGGATCCTGCTGCTGCTGCTTGCAACTGCAGGGTGTAATTCATCCAATCTTTGGGCTCCTGCAGCCAACTCCAGTGTCTCTTTCAAGCTATGTTTGGGCTCCTGCTGCTGCTGCTGCTGCTTGAAACTCCAGGGTGTGTCAGTCAATTTTTGGGCTCCTGCTGCTGCCAACTCCAGTGTCTCTTTCAGCCAATGTTTGGGCTCCTGCTGCTGCTTGCAACTCCAGGGTGTGATTCATCCAATTTTTGGGCTCCTGCTGCTGCCAACTCCAGTGTCTCTTTAAAGCAATGTTTGGGCTCCTGCCCCTCATAGTGATGCCACTTCAACTCTCTGCAATTGTGCCGCTCTGCGATTCTATTAGCGATGCCTCTGATCTGCATGTGATATTTATTCAAAGTATTATTTAACTAACCCAGCACGCATCCTGTGCGTGTTACAGCAAGGCAGAATGGTTTACAACCCTATTGAGGCTCTAGGAGGCTCAGAAATAGCCGTTTTTAATAGCGATTCGTCGCAAATAAATTCGGGTCGAAACGTTTTTTGTCGGAAAATTCGGTGAATCAGTTGAATCGAATTTTTCTAAAGTTCGCTCATCTCTAGCCAAGATCCCATTTGCTGGGATGCTTTACATGCTTAGCAGGACAAGGTTGTCCCCAGGACTTCGGAGCACAAAGGATGTGAACTTACAGGGGTGAGGACAGATGAACTAGAAGCAAGGCTAGATGACGTTGGGTAAGCCGCGGTCATACACAGGAAATTAGTCCTTACTAGCGCAGCACCAGAGGGAGACTGAATAGTTTAGGTCAAGACAAGTGTCAAGCTCGGAGATCACGGGTATGCAGCACAAGGGATGAGACGGATTCATGGTCAGGGTACAAACAGGCAGTATGCCCAGTATCATTATTAGGGCATTACGTCCACCAGTGAATTAGGGCTCATTGGCCCTTTAACCAATCCTCCAGCAGGTGCGCTATCGGCAGCGCCGTCCGGAGGGCATAAGGAAACTGTGCTAACGCGAGTGTGGAAGTGAGGAAAGGACGAGGCGGGCATGCTCGTGCCGCCTGAGTCGTCACTGCTAGAGCCAGCTGCTGAAGAAAGGGGCCTTTACCGGCCGCCCGAGCATGCGCCGCACGCGGACGCCGCAGGACCGAACAGTTGGTACGTTTATTGTGACAGGTGATTGTACAGCAGGAGCAACAGCAGGTATGTCGAGCTTCATAACACTGAGCCTAATTTAATTTTTAATTCTCATTTAGAGCTCAGAGGGTTTAACACAGCTTTGAGTGAAATTGTTATATTTCTTAAACTCTAAAATATTTTCTTTTTACTTGTAGATTATCCCACAACTACAGGTAATTTTTTTTTTGAACCAGAGGCAAGACATGGATAGTCAGTCCTTACTAACTCAGCACCAAAGGAAGAGTCTAGAGAAGAGTCGAGGTCAAGCCCGGAGGTCACGGGTATTTATCAAAAGGGATGAGACAGATTTGAGGTCAGGGTACAAGCAGGCATCGGTCCAGGCGGCAATCACGTGATGGTCAAGCAAGACGAGGTTGGCAACGAAAATGAACAAGGATCTCAGACAATATCACACCAAGCAGCACGCTATCACGGGCAATGAGACAGTGTGGAGGGAAAACCTTTAATGAACCGGAAGAAACCGGATTGGCAGGGGGAAACATTTGGGCTCTTTGGACCAGCTAACAACATAGGGCTGATTGCCCAGGATCATTATTAGGGCGTTATGTCCACCAGTAAAATTAGGGCTCATTGGCCCTTTAACTAATCCTCTGACAGGCGCGTTGCCACGAGCACTGAGGTGGGGAAAGGAGGAGGCGGTATGTTCCGGAGGCTGCACCGCCCGAGGACGCCGCGGGACAGTACAGTAGGTAAGATTATCATGGCAGGTGGTTGTACAGCAGGAGCAACAACAGATATAAGGAGATTCATAACATAGGGTCTGATTTAATTTTTCTTTATTGCATGGCACGGCCTGCTTCGGTATTCATAACAGTTGGGTTATTCCGCCACAAGGTGGCGCAGGGGTACTGCAGAAAGCTGTGGATTAAACATAGAGTTCCCAGTGTTTCCTCTGCAGTGATACTGCGAAGTTAGAAGATGTCTCTCTCTCTTGTGCAGGTGAGTGGGGCAACCAAGCGCGTGGCCCTGCAGGTCAATTCCCATCTGTTTCTGGACCCTCACAGCCTCCCAGCCTTGGCTGACAGATCGGGTGAAGGTAGAAGAGCACTAGGTGCTGTTTTTCGTGCTCTTCGGGGGGCCGGGGCCGAGTGATGACGCGTATCGTGTCGTCCCCCATGCGGCCTGCTCGATGCCTGCTAGGTACCTCTGCCGGTGCCATTTTGGACAAGCTGCGCGTCTGGATTTTTCCCTTTCTGGCTGCAGCGCTGCTTCCTCCGGTGGGTCGCCTTATGCTGCGATCTGGGCCTGTGTGACCCCGCGGTGTCGTTGGTCCATGAGTTCCCCCCTTGGGGGGGGTTTGCTGTGGGATGCTCATGTATGTTTTTACTTATGTCTTTCAGGCGGGATACCATTGGTTGTGGTTTCTCCCGGCTCCACTCCTCCCTCCCCCTCATTCCCCCTTTATTGACTTCTGGTGGCATCCCTTGGGAGGGCATCCCGGGTGGCTTCTGTCCTAAGCCTGTACCCACTGCTGGCCAATTGCGCCTGTGTTAATCACCATATGGAGGCCTCTGGGGATAGCGTGCTTGGGGGCCCTTCGGGGCAAGCCCGGCTGTGTTCCATGTGTGGGGTATCCCCTGTAAGTAATAGTGTCACGGTGTGCGTGCCGTGCGCTGAAAGTGTCCTTGCGCTTCAAGCTGGTTTGCATGCTTCGCTTCCCAGCTCTGCGCCTCACTCGGCTTCACCTACTCCCCCGCTCCTGCAATTGGGCCCCAGTGCGGGGAATGTTGGCAGGGAGTCACATTCTGATTTGGCTCTGCGGGTTGCTAACATTTAAAGCAGCTGACCAGGACGGTTCCTTGGAAGGCCTCTGGCAATAAGCGACACCTGGATCCCAGGCCCGCTCCCCTTACTGAGGTGTATGTGGGGATTGATGATCTTGGTGGCTGTAACCCCCTTGAGATTGAGGGAGCTCTCCCAGGATTCTGACTCCTCTGGGAACCAGCAGGAGGGTTGCGATAGTGACCCTGGGTCTACGTCCGGAGAGGAATCATGGTACCCTGAGGACACTGATAATCTGCTGTCACATATTTTTGAAATTTTGCACATTGCTGCCCCTGAGGTAGCTAAGAGAAAGCAGGGGGAGCTTTTTCGATCTGGTAAACAGCGTCTAGAGTTCCCTGAGCTGGAACATTTTACCACCTTGGTGATTAAAGAATGAGAACCTCCTAACAAGCTGCCTGCTGTGCCCAAGGTTTTGGATAAAAGGTATCCCTTTCCTGCTGATCTTGTTAAGAGGTGGTCATTTCCCCCATGAAGTGGACGCTCCCGTGCTAGGCTTGTCCAATACTTCGGTTGTGCCTTCCCCTGACACTACCACTCTGAGGGACAGTGAGGACCGGTGCATGGATCATTTGGCTTGCCATGCTTTTACTTGTGTGGGGGCTGGCTTGCGCCCGGCATGTGCTGCCGCCATTACTGCTATTGCCCTTAAGAAGCTGCTCAAGCGTCTCATTGATGGAGCAACAGCTGGTAGTGTGGGGGAGGAATATAGGACTCTCTTATTTTGCTCTGATTTTGTGGCCTTTATCCTTACTGCTATGGATAATGCTGTGAGGCTGTGTGGTAGGGCCTCTGCGCTCTTAGTGGCTATGCGCCGCTCTGTCTGGTTGCGCCAGTGGGCAGCTGATGCTGCGGCTAAGGAAGCTCTCACTGGCCTCCCCTTCGTGGGGCTTGGAGAGCGTCTTGATGTTTTAGCCAAGGATGGAAGGCTGCCACAGTGTAGGGGGCAGTCTCGGCCCTTTTGGGGGTCCTCTGCCCCCCTCCCTTCCTTCCGTATTCCCAGAGGGGGGTGTGGCTCCCTCCTCTCCAGTGGTTGCAGAGATTCCTGGGGCCGTGGCAGATCCCGTGGTCGTCCCGGTCTCTCCTGGAGTTCCAAGCCCAAACCCTCTCGCAAGCCCCCTCAGGCATGAAGGGGCGCCCTCACCATTCCGGGTGGGGGGACGGCTTCGGGCTCTTTGCTCACGTCTGGAGGCTTCACGTCTCAGACCGGTGGATTCAGGAGGTAGTGTCCCCCGGTTACAAGATAAAGTTTGCAGCCTGGCCACCCCTAAGATTCATCAGATCCCGGATGTCTTCAAACCCCCTGTCTGCTCAAGGGTTACGTCTGGCGGTTCAATGCCTGTTAGAGTCAGGAGTCACCCGTCAGGTCAAGAGCAGGGTCAAGGGTACTATTCAAATCTTTTCACGGTCCCCAAAAAGGACGGCTCTCTGAGGCCCATTCTGGACCTGAAGGGCCTCAACAAGTTTGGCAGATTCAAGCATTTTCGTATGGAGACGCTACGCTCTTCTGTCAGTTCCCTTCGCCCGGGCGACTTCATTACCACTGTGGACATCAAGGATGCTTATATTCATGTGCCTATTTTCCCAGGTCATCAGAGATTTCTAAGGTTCGGTCCTTTCCTTAGGCCGAGCAGGACACTCAGATGGTGTCCTCCACTCTAGAGTCCTTCGGCTGGGTGATCAACTATCCCAAGTCTTCTCTGTCCCCATCCTTGGTGAGGTCCTTTCTGGGCATGACTCTGGATACCTCTCAGGTCAAGGTGTTCCTTCCTCAGCAGAAGGTGGAGGGTCTTCAGATGTAGGTTCGGGCTCTGCTTTCATGTCCTCGTCCCTCCATCTGTCAGGGGTTGCAGCTGGTGGGCCTGATGGTGTCCTGCTTCGAGGCAGTCCCCTTTGCTCAGTTTTCACATGAGACCTCTTCAGTTGCACCTATTGTCAGTTTGGGATCGAGACCCTGTATCCCTGGATCAGGAATTTGCTCTGTCTCCTCTGGCCAGGCAGCCCCTCTCGTGGTGGCTGGACTCAAGGAACCTGCTGGGAAACGGTCACTACAGATGCCAGTCTGACCAGTTGGGGAGGCTTCTGGAAGTCCCGAGGTTCCAGGGTCGGTGGGGCCCACAAGAGGCCCATGCTTCTATCAATGTCCTGGAACTGAGGGCGATCAGGTTGGTTCTTTCTCGCCTAACCACTCACCTTCAGGGTCGGGCTGTTCAGATCCGCTCAGACAACCAGACATCAGTTGCCTACATCATTCATCAGGGAGGGACTAGGAGCAAGTGAGCCTTCAAGGAAGTGTCCCTGATTCTGTCTTGGGCGGAACAGCATGTTTCCTGCATCTCAGCGGTCTACGTCCGGGGGGTGGAGAACCGGGTGGCGGACTCCCTGAGCAGGGGGATGTCTCATCTGGGGGAATGGTCCCTCAACTACCAGGTTTTTCTTTCCCTGTGTCACCGCTGGGGTCAGCCGGATGTGGACCCGTTTGCGTCCCGTCACAATCACAAACTTCCCAGGTCACAGGATCCTCTGACCTTCGCCACGGATGCACTGGCAATGCCTTAGACAGAGTTTCAGCTTCCCTATGTGTTCCCTCTGTTCCCTCTACTGGGCAGGGTCATGCACAAGATAGCCCAGGAGGGGGTGTCAGCTATCCTGGTGGCCCCCTATTGGCCAAGAAGGGCGTGGTTCGCAGGCGTCATGCAGTTAGCAGTAGATCAGTATGTCTTGCCCCAGAGCTTCTCACTCAGGGACAGCTACGCTATCCCAATTTACAAACGCTGGCCTTAACGGCTTGGCTGCTGAAACCTACATTTTGACAGAGAAGGGGTTGCCTGCCTCTGTTGTGGATACCATGATCAGGGCTAGGAAAAAGTCCTCGTCTTTTATCTATTTCAGGGTCTGGCATGCTTACATTGCCTGATGTGAGTCCAAGTCTCTTCCCTGTCGGGTTTATTCCATTCCCAGGATTCTGGAATTTTTACTACATGGTTTGGATTCTGGCCTGCAATTTTTTTCCAAAGATCCTTTGCCACCGGTTGGTTAAAACTTTTTTCCAGTGTGTTACTCATGTGCGTCCACCTCGTAAGCCTATGCTACCAGTCTGGGACTGGAATCTGGTGTTGTCTGCTCTGCAGGGTCCTCCCTTTGAGCCTATCCGTGAGGCTGATTTGCCCTTTCTGACTCTTAAGGTAGCCTTTTTGGTGGCTATCACTTCTGTAAGGCGAGTTTCTGAGTTGGCGGCGCTTTCCATCAAACCTTCTTATTTTGAGAGGCATCAGGATAAGGTGGTGTTTCGGCTTAAGCCGGATTTCTTGCCTAAGGTCGTGTCTGCCTTTCATCTCAATCAGGAAATTAGGCTCGATTCAGAGAGACAAAAAAAAACTTCAGTTTTAGTGCCGATCAGTTTTTTTTAAAATGTTTCCGCTCTCGTATGAGAATGATGTGATTCTTTGCATGCATTGCAATCCTTCTGTAAAGTTTTCGTCCGTTCGTACGGTAGATTACGAATACGAGTATGTCATTTTCCAGCGTGACTTTTCCGTTTCATTTTCACATGTTACAACGTAGGCTTTCGTTTTTCCCATTGTATCCTCCCACGAATCCTTTACGTTTCCCGTTAGATTCCGTTTCTCTTTTTCAATAAATATTCGTCCAGATGGAAATCCTTACGATCTTGCGCCTGCGCACTACAAACTTAACTTATTAAAGTGCTCGCCTACATATTTGCCACCCTCACTTCTATTACAATGTTTAGCTAAATCACTTAGCGCTATCCTCCATCTTCCCTTTTGGACCCTTAAAGCTCACCCAAACCACTTCGCGGTTAGGTTCTTCTTCCATTTTAGCCCCCTAAAACTTACCCAAATCACTTCTCGGTCATGTGAATATTCATCTTTAAATATTTCTGGGCCCATTAGTTTTGTGTTAATGTATTTTGTAAATGAAATGACACTATAACATTTTTTTTTATTCCATCATAAATTTTAAAATTTAAAAATTTTGAAAATTTCAAATTTTTACAACTCTAAAAAACTAAATGCATAGCAATGGCAGGCCACATAACATTATTTTTCATCTGTGGTCCCCAACGAGTTGCGCAGCTCCTGCATCTCGCCCACCAACTGAAGGACCCTGACACTCAGTTGTGCCACTCTGGCACGTGTGGTCCCTGTTAAAAAATGTAAATTAAAATATTGGTATAACCTTGTTGGGGTCATACTGCAGTGCGCCCCCCCCCCCCCGTATGGTCCAAACACCCAGAGGGCCCTCGCCACCACGGCCTGGGTTTTGCACAGTTCCCGATTAGAGAACCCCTGGCCCGTATTCTGCAGGCAAAGAACGGGCATCAGGAGCAAGGGCAGGAGTGGATATCCAGAATCTCCTGAAAGAATTTAAAAATACTATAATAAAATACACATACTAAGCTACAATATTGTTTAACATGTCATCAAGCGCTAAAAACAACCATAGGTTAAGACATGAGTCATCAACTATATTCATTGCCATACAGTGAAAATGGATTGATGGAATGTGAGCAAACTTACCCTGGAGCCATCCACCAGATAATTCTCCTGAGTCAAACTGACAAAATAAGCCGGAGTTCTGCAATATATAAGCATCATGGGACGACCCTGGATGCCCTGCAAGAACACTGAGGAATCGCATAGCTGGACCAAACACTGCTTGTATGTTGTGTGAGTGGAACATCTTGCGGTTCCTGCAACCAAATATAAAATAATTACACAAAGCAAAGGTAACCGACTAAAACAATAACTCCTACAACAAATTAAGATTCAAGTTCAACAATCCAAATATAATTCACAAAGGACATACGTCTAAAAAAAAATATAGCAATTATATGGATGTGTGGGAAAATAAATGTTTACATGCTAAGGTCTAATTAAGGTCAGCATTAAAATGCATCTATAAGGCATACATGAAATGTATTGATTCAGGTATGCATTGCTATACAATTTATGGCCTCAGCCATGCTGATACATGCAATGCCTTGGTGCTAAAGGCGCGCAGACTCCTCCACATAGCCGCAAAACATGTTCAACAATAGCAATCCGAGCCCTCAAATGTCCCGTAAGTGGATCGGAAATGAAACGGATTTATAGGGTGGTGGTCCGTCGGAAATCAGCTCTCTGAATTAGACGTAAGCCCATCCCAACAACGTAAGTTATCTGAACGAACGAAAAATATCAGATTTTGTTTGGAAAATGATCCGAACTAACGGAAATTATCCGATTTGCTTCCGTTCAACGAAAGTGCATATACACATTTTCCCGAACGTTCATACAAATAAAAAATGAACGAAAAAAAGCAAAAAAAAGACTAACGCCCACTAAAACTTTCACAGACAGCTACGGAAGTCCGGACGAATGTGTCTTTGAATCGAGTCTATTGTCTTTCCTTCTTTGTGTCCTATTCCTGCTAATTACAAGGAGCGGACACTGCATTCTCTGGATGTGGTCAGGGCTCTGAAGTTTTATTTGGTCGCCACTGAGTCTTTCAGGAAATCTGATGCTCTTTTTGTTCTCACTTCTGGTCCTAGGAAGGGTTTGCCTCCGGCTACATCCAATATCAGCAAGTGGATCCGTCAGGCGGTGGTTCAAGCCTATTGTGCTAAGGGGAAGGTACCCCCCTTTAGAATTACTGCGCATTCCACTCATGCTATTGGTGCATCTTGGGCTTTTCAGCACCAAGCTTCTGTTGAACAAGTTTGCAAGGTCGCTACTTGGTCTTCTGTCATACTTTTTCCAAGTTTTACAAGGTTGATGTTAAGGCTAGAGATGAGCGAACTTTTGAAAAATTCGATTCGACTGATTCGCCGAATTTTCCGACAAAAATCGTTTCGACCAGAATTTAGTCGCGACGAATCTCTATTAAAAACGGATATTTCTGAGCCTCCTAGAGCCTCAATAGGGTTGTAAACCATTTTGCCTTGCTGTAACACGCATAGGATGCGTGCTGGGTTACTGAAATAATACTGTAAATAAATATCACATGCAGATCAGAGGCATCGCTAATAGAATCGCAGAGCGGCACAATTGCAGAGAATTGAAGTGGCATCACTATGAGGGGCAGGAGCCCAAACATTGCTTTAAAGAGACACTGGAGTTGGCAGCAGCAGGAGCCCAAAAATTGGATGAATCACACCCTGGAGTTGCAAGCAGCAGCAGGAGCCCAAACATTGGCTGAAAGAGACACTGGAGTTGGCAGCAGCAGGAGCCCAAAAATTGACTGACACACCCTGGAGTTTCAAGCAGCAGCAGCAGCAGCAGGAGCCCAAACATAGCTTGAAAGAGACACTGGAGTTGGCTGCAGGAGCCCAAAGATTGGATGAATCACACCCTGCAGTTGCAAGCAGCAGCAACAGGAGCCCAAATATTACTTTAAAGAGACACTGGATTTGGCAGCAGGAGCCCAAAATTGGATGAATCACACCCTGGAGTAGGCAGCAGCAGCAGCAGCAGGAGCCCAAACATTACTTTAAAGAGACACTGGAGTTGGCAGCAGGAGCCCACAGATTGGATGAATCACACCCTGGAGTTGGCAGCAGCAGCAGGAGCCCAAACATTACTTTAAAGAGACACTGGGGTTGGCTTCAGGAGCCCAAAAATTGGATGAATCACACCCTGGAGTTGGCAGCAGCAGCAGCAGGAGCCCAAACATTACTTTAAAGAGACACTGGAGTTGGCTTCAGGAGCCCAAAAATTGGATGATTCACATCATGGAGTTGGCAGCAGCAGCAGCAGCAGGAGCCCAAACATTACTTTAAAGAGACACTGGGGTTGGCCTCAGGAGCCCAAAAATTGGATGAATCACACCCTGGAGTTGGCAGCAGCAGCAGGAGCCCAAATATTACTTTAAAGAGACACTGGGGTTTGCTTCAGGAGCCCAAAAATTGGACGAATCACACCCTGGAGTTGGCAGCAGCAGCAGCAGGAGCCCAAACATTACTTTAAAGAGACACTGGGGTTGGCAGCAGGAGCCCAAAGAATGGATGAATCACACCCTGGAGTTGGCAGCAGCAGCAGCAGCAGCAGCAGGAGCCCAAACATTACTTTAAAGAGACACTGGGTTGGCAGCAGGAGCCCAAAAATTGGATGAATCACACCCTGGAGTTGGCAGCAGCAGCAGGAGTCCAAACATTACTTTAAAGAGACACTGGGGTTGGCAGCCGGAGCACAAAGATTTGATGAATCACACCCTGGAGTTGGCAGCAGCAGCAGGAGCCAAAACATTACTTTAAAGAGACACTGGGGTTGGCTTCAGGAGCCCAAAAATTGGATGAATCACACCCTGGAGTTGGCAGCAGCAGCAGCAGGAGCCAAAACATTACTTTAAAGAGACACTGGGGTTGGCTTCAGGAGCCCAAAAATTGGATGATTCACACCCTGGAGTTGGCAGCAGCAGCAGCAGCAGGAGCCCAAACATTACTTTAAAGAGACACTGGAGTTGGCTTCAGGAGCCCAAAAATTGGATGATTCACACCCTGGAGTTGGCAGCAGCAGCAGGAGCCCAAACATTACTTTAAAGAGACACTGGGGTTGGCAGCAGGAGCCCAAAGATTGGATGAATCACACCCTGGAGTTGGCAGCAGCAGCAGCAGCAGGAGCCCAAACATTACTTTAAAGAGACACTGGGGTTGGCTTCAGGAGGCCAAAAATTGGATGATTCACACCCTGGAGTTGGCAGCAGCAGCAGCAGCAGCAGCAGGAGCCCAAACATTACTTTAAAGAGACACTGGGGATGGCTTCATGAGCCCAAAAATAGGATGATTCACATCCTGGAGTTGGCAGCAGCAGCAGCAGCAGCAGCAGGAGGAGCCCAAACATTACTTTAAAGAGACACTGGGGTTGGCTTCAGGAGCCCAAAAATTGGATGAATCACACCCTGGAGTTGGCAGCAGCAGCAGCAGCAGGAGCCCAAACATTACTTTAAAGAGACACTGGGGTTGGCTTCAGGAGCCCAAAAATTGGATGATTCACATCATGGAGTTGGCAGCAGCAGCAGCAGCAGGAGCCCAAACATTACTTTAAAGAGACACTGGGGTTGGCCTCAGGAGCCCAAAAATTGGATGAATCACACCCTGGAGTTGGCAGCAGCAGCAGGAGCCCAAATATTACTTTAAAGAGACACTGGGGTTTGCTTCAGGAGCCCAAAAATTGGACGAATCACACCCTGGAGTTGGCAGCAGCAGCAGCAGGAGCCCAAACATTACTTTAAAGAGACACTGGGGTTGGCAGCAGGAGCCCAAAGAATGGATGAATCACACCCTGGAGTTGGCAGCAGCAGCAGCAGCAGCAGCAGGAGCCCAAACATTACTTTAAAGAGACACTGGGTTGGCAGCAGGAGCCCAAAAATTGGATGAATCACACCCTGGAGTTGGCAGCAGCAGCAGGAGTCCAAACATTACTTTAAAGAGACACTGGGGTTGGCAGCCGGAGCCCAAAGATTTGATGAATCACACCCTGGAGTTGGCAGCAGCAGCAGGAGCCAAAACATTACTTTAAAGAGACACTGGGGTTGGCTTCAGGAGCCCAAAAATTGGATGAATCACACCCTGGAGTTGGCAGCAGCAGCAGCAGGAGCCAAAACATTACTTTAAAGAGACACTGGGGTTGGCTTCAGGAGCCCAAAAATTGGATGATTCACACCCTGGAGTTGGCAGCAGCAGCAGCAGGAGCCCAAACATTACTTTAAAGAGACACTGGAGTTGGCTTCAGGAGCCCAAAAATTGGATGATTCACACCCTGGAGTTGGCAGCAGCAGCAGGAGCCCAAACATTACTTTAAAGAGACACTGGGGTTGGCAGCAGGAGCCCAAAGATTGGATGAATCACACCCTGGAGTTGGCAGCAGCAGCAGCAGCAGGAGCCCAAACATTACTTTAAAGAGACACTGGGGTTGGCTTCAGGAGGCCAAAAATTGGATGATTCACACCCTGGAGTTGGCAGCAGCAGCAGCAGCAGGAACCCAAACATTACTTTAAAGAGACACTGGGGATGGCTTCATGAGCCCAAAAATAGGATGATTCACATCCTGGAGTTGGCAGCAGCAGCAGCAGCAGCAGCAGGAGGAGCCCAAACATTACTTTAAAGAGACACTGGGGTCGGCTTCAGGAGCCCAAAAATTGGATGAATCACACCCTGGAGTTGGCAGCAGCAGCAGCAGCAGGAGCCCAAACATTACTTTAAAGAGACACTGGGGTTGGCTTCAGGAGCCCAAAAATTGGATGAATCAAACCCAGGAGTTGGCAGCAGCAGCAGGAGCCCAAATATTACTTTAAAGAGACACTGGGGTTGGCAGCAGGAGCCCAAAAATTGGATGAATCACACCCTGGAGTTGGCAGCAGCAGGAGCCCAAACATTACTTTAAAGAGACACTGGGGTTGGCAGCAGGAGCCCAAAGATTGGATGAATCACACCCTGGAGTTGGCAGCAGCAGCAGGAGCCCAAACATTACTTTAAAGAGACACTGGGGTTGGCTTCAGGAGCCCAAAAATTGGATGAATCACACCCTGGAGTTGGCAGCAGCAGCAGCAGCAGGAGCCAAAACATTACTTTAAAGAGACACTGGGGTTGGCTTCAGGAGCCCAAAAATTGGATGATTCACACCCTGGAGTTAGCAGCAGCAGCAACATGAGCCCAAACATTACTTTAAAGAGACACTGGAGTTGGCTTCAGGAGCCCAAAAATGGGATGATTCACACCCTGGAGTTGGCAGCAGCAGCAGCAGCAGGAGCCCAAACATTACTTTAAAGAGACACTGGGGTTGGCAGCAGGAGCCCAAAGATTGGATGATTCACACCCTGGAGTTGGCAGCAGCAGCAGCAGCAGGAGGAGGAGCCCAAACATTACTTTAAAGAGACACTGGGGTTGGCTTCAGGAGCCCAAAAATTGGATGAATCACACCCTGGAGTTGGCAGCAGCAGCAGAATCCCAAACATTACTTTAAAGAGACACTGGGGTTGGCAGCAGGAGCCCAAAGATTGGATGAATTACACCCTGGAGCTGGCAGCAGCAGCAGCAGCAGGAGCCCAAACATTACTTTAAAGAGACACTGGGGTTGGCAGCAGGAGCCCAAAAATTGGATGAATCACACCCTGGAGTTGGCAGCAGCAGGAGCCCAAATATTACTTTAAAGAGACACAGTGGTTGGCTTCAGGAGCCCAAAAATTGGATGAATCACACCCTGGAGTTGGCAGCAGCAGCAGCAGGAGCCCAAATATTACATTAAAGAGACACTGGAGTTGGCTTCAGGAGCCCAAAAATTGGATGAATCACATCCTGGAGTTGGCAGCAGCAGCAGCAGCAGGAGCCCAAACATAGCTTGAAAGAGACACTGGAGTTGGCTGCAGGAGCCCAAAGATTGGATGAATCACACCCTGCAGTTGCAAGCAGCAGCAGCAGGAGCCCAAATATTACTTTAAAGAGACACTGGATTTGGCAGCAGGAGCCCAAAATTGGATGAATCACACCCTGGAGTTGGCAGCAGCAGCAGGAGCCCAAACATTACTTTAAAGAGACACTGGGGTTGGCTTCAGGAGCCCAAAAATTGGATGAATCACACCCTGGAGTTGGCAGCAGCAGCAGCAGGAGCCCAAATATTACTTTAAAGAGACACTGGAGTTGGCTTCAGGAGCCCAAAAATTGGATGAATCACACCCTGGAGTTGGCAACAGCAGCAGCAGCAGGAGCCCAAACATTACTTTAAAGAGACACTGGGGTTGGCTTCAGGAGCCCAAAAATTGGATGAATCACACCCTGGAGTTGGCAGCAGCAGCAGCAGCAGGAGCCCAAACATTACTTTAAAGAGACACTGGGGTTGGCTTCAGGAGCACAAAAATTGGATGAATCACACCCTGGAGTTGGCAGCAGCAGCAGCAGGAGCCCAAACATTACTTTAAAGAGACACTGGAGTTGGCTTCAGGAGCCCAAAAATTGGATGATTCACACCCTGGAGTTGGCAGCAGCAGCAGCAGGAGCCCAAACATTACTTTAAAGAGACACTGGGGTTGGCTTCAGGAGCCCAAAAATTGGATGAATCACACCCTGGAATTGGCAGCAGCAGCAGCAGCAGGAGCCCAAACATTACTTTAAAGAGACACTGGGGTTGGCTTCAGGAGCCCAAAAATTGGATGATTCACACCCTGGAGTTGGCAGCAGCAGCAGGAGCCCAAACATTACTTTAAAGAGACACTGGGGTTGGCTTCAGGAGCCCAAAAATAGGATGAATCACACCCTGGAGTTGGCAGCAGCAGCAGCAGGAGCCCAAACATTACTTTAAAGAGACACTGGGGTTGGCAGCAGGAGCCCAAAGGTTGGATGAATCACACCCTGGAGTTGGCAGCAGCAGCAGCAGCAGGAGCCCAAATATTACTTTAAAGAGACACTGGGGTTGGCTTCAGGAGCCCAAAAATTGGATGAATCACACCCTGGAGTTGGCATCAGCAGGAGCCCAAAAATTGGCCTAAAGACATAAATATGTTTTGCACCATTTGGAAAGTGTAAAACGTGGCACCATGCTGAATCTAGTCGCATGCATCAGGCATTGGTGGGTGGAAATCCTGGCTGATCCATCCCTGATTCATTTTGACAAAGGTGGGTCTCTCCACATTTTTAGTTGACAGACGAGTTCTCCTCGCCGTAACTATGGCCCCCGCCGCACTAAACACCCGCTCAGATGGCACGCTATTTGCCGGGCAGGACAGCTTTTCCAGGGCAAACTCTGCTAGTTGCGGCCACAAATCAAGTTTGGCTGCCCAGAAGTCCAGCGGATCCTCAAGGTGTGTTGGCATGGTCATGTCAAAGTATGACATGACCTGCTGGCTCAGGTTCTGCTCCAGGTCTTCCTGCTGCTCATGAGTAGCCTTACTATGCGGGTGTAGAAAGCTACTCATTAGCGACTAAAGACTGAGGCTGCTGCTGATGGAGCTGCTGCTGCTGCTCCTGCCAACCCCCCCAGCAGTCATGACAGTGGAAGTTGAGCGCAGAGGTCCCCTCGAGTCAGACCTGCGAGAGTATGGACCATGGCGCAGATAGGCATCGGCCAACTGCCTACGTAGAATGTCTTTGTAGTAGTTCAGTTTGTCCTCCCTCTCGGTGGGTTTAAAAAATGCCCCCATTTTGTGCCGGAAGTGAGGGTCCAATAAGGTGGACAGCCAGAAGTCATCCCGCCGACAGATGGAAACAATTCTGGGGTCACTACGCAAGCACGTGAGCATGCTTCCTGCCATTTGCGCAAGTGACTCGGATGGACTACCTGTCTGCATCTCCACTGCATACTGCCACGGTGTGCCCGGGTCCTCTGTCTCGCCTTCTTCAAAAACCTCTAGCTCCTTTGGCTGCTCCTGCTCCTCCTCTCCTGTCCACTGACTAGATAAACCAGCCATTTCGCCAAGCCTAAACTGTGTTTCGCTGGGCAACTCCTCCTCCTCTTCCTCCTCCTCCTCCAGTTCAGCTCCAACGGGGTTCATGTGGTCGTAAGATGTAAACGCCATGTCTCCAGTGCCCTGACCAGCCATGGTTTCCAACATGTGCTGTAGTACATGAAGCAGTGGAATCACGTCGTTCATCCCGTAGTCCTGCCGACTGACAAATAAAGTGGCTTCCTCAAAGGGCCTGAGCAAACGGCAGGTGTCACATATGAGCTGCCACTGGTTGACATTGAAGTTACACAGGGGAGTCCCCCTATCTGCTTGGATCATCAGGAAATCCGTGATGGCTTTTCTCTGTTTCCTTGAAGTTGTTAGGATGTCTTGCAGATGGGGGGAACACTTCAGAAACCGCTTGACAACCAGATTGAAGACGTGAGCCATGCAGGGGGCATGGGTCAGGCTTCCTTGGCGCAGCGCAGACAAAATGTTCTTCCCATTGTCGGTAACCATGATTCCCATTTTAAGTTTTCTTGGAGTAAGCCATGTTTGGATTTCCTGATGAATAAATTTAAGCAGTTCCTCCCCTGTGTGACTCCGTTCGCCAAGACAAACCATGTGATGCACTGCGTGACACCTCCGTGCCCTGCACACATGGTAGACTGGAGGGGCACTGAGACTTGAGCCTACAGTGGAGGGTGAGGAGATGGCGGAGGATGAGGAGGCCGAGTCGCACAGTGTCACAGGCCCAATGGGCAGGGAAATGGGAGGCCGAAGCGGCGTGACCTGTCCAAGTTGCTGCTGCAAAGGGACCACATTCACCCAGTGGGCCGTAAACGACATGTACTGTCCCTGACCGTAGTTACAGCTCCAGACGTCGGCGCTGCCATGCACTTTGCTACACACCGGCAGGCTCAAGGACTGGCCCACCTTCTGTTCAACAAAAGTGTGCAGCGCTGGTACTGCCTTCTTGGCAAAGAAATGACGGCTTGGGACTCTCCACCTCGGCTCGGCACAAGCCATCAGTTCTCTGAAAGGTGCAGAGTCCACCACCTGAAAAGGGAGCGACTGCAGCACCAGCAACTTGGACAGGAGCACATTCAGCTTCTGCGCCGTAGGATGAGTGGGCGCATACTGCTGTCTCTTGGACATGGCTGGCGGGATGCATGACTTGGAGGAGGAGGAGCAGGAGCGACAGAGGATGGGTATGACGCACAGCTGCCTTTGGCTGAGGTGCTGGAGCCTTGGCTGGCAGAAATTGGGAGCGGAGTGCCACTCGGTGAGGAAGCAGTCTGGCCCACCTCTCCGGAGCCTAGGTTCTCCCAGGCCGCTTTATGGTGACGCTGCATATGTTGACGCAGGGCCGTGGTGCCAACATTTGGACCCTGGCCACGCTTCACCTTCTGCCTACATATCTTGCATGTGGCCATGTTACCCTCCTGCGGATGCTTCAGGAAAAACTGGCACACTGCCGAGTAGCTACTTTTCCCACCAACAGGCCTCACTGATTCGCTGCTATTGTCGCCAACTCCAGGAACCCCTGCCCCACTACCTCCCGATAAGGTAGCCTGCCGCGCAGCAGGTGCTCTACCCCGGCCCCGTTTGGCTCCAGGCTTTACAATTGTGCCCCCATGCTGCCTGCCAACCATGCTGCTAACACCTTGCTGCCTGAGCTGCTGACTCCGGGGCAACCTGCGCCCCTCTTCTCCTGATGATGACGATGAAGCCCCTTCATCACCCGGCTCCCAAGTGCGATCGGCTTCATCGTCATCATCATTATCACCGAGTTGTGGCTGTACGTCACTGATGTTCATGGATTCGTCAACAGTGTCTGGCGCAGGAGCTGGAACGCTCGCAGCACCCACGACACTGTGCACATCACTATTTGTCTGCCTAGCTAAAGAAGCCACCTCCATTTCTTGGCTGGGCAGTAGCTGCTGACTGTCCTCTATCTGATCGTCCTCCTCACTAAAGAGTGGAGCTGAACCCAAAGCATAGGATACGTCGCTGGGGGAGGGAATGGCATAGGACAGAGGCAATGGGAGGACAGGGACTGCTCTCGGGGCATGCCAACTCAGGGTTGTGTCAGAGGAACCTACCGACCCTAGACTGGGGGTCTCAGACGTAAGTTGTGATGATGTTGTTGATGAGCGCGTTAACCAATCTACCACGGCAGATGCGTTACTGGTGGAGACCCGACCGCTAGCAGATACTGGCAGATTAGGTCTCTCAGCGTGACTCCTGCTGCTACTGGCCCCCAGTCTGCTGCGACCTCTGCCTGCGGAATCTTGGCCTCTGCCACTCCTCTTTTCACTTCCAGGCAATTGTCTGCCCGACATAGTCTAACTGGCGTGGTAGTAGGTGATATTTTAAGAACCCCCAGGCAGCGGTGGGTCTATATGAAACAGAATATAATGCACACCAAAAGTGAGCAGTAACACTCAGCCTCCAACAGGCCTGCTTAGTGTAAATAAGAGAGCTGCTTAGTGTAAATAAAGAGGGGTATGGTATGTTACAGAATGGGATGCCCCAACAGCAGAGCACCTGGGAGCAGTAGTACTATGCACAGCAAAAGTGTCTTTATCAGGCCAAATTACTTTTAGAATAAGTGCAAAGGGTTATAGTAAATAGAGGCTGGTGTAGTCACAGAATGGGATGCCACAACAGCAGTGCACCTGGGAGCAGTAGTACTATGCAAAGCAAAAGTGTCTTTATCAGGCCAAATTACTTTTAGAATAAGTGCAAAGGGTTATAGTAAATAGAGGCTGGTGTAGTCACAGAATGGGATGCCACAACAGCAGTGCACCTGGGAGCAGTAGTACTATGCAAAGCAAAAGTGTCTTTATCAGGCTAAATTACTTTTAGAATAAGTGCAAAGGGTTATAGTAAATAGAGGCTGGTGTAGTCACAGAATGGGATGCCCCAACCGCAGTGCACCTGGGAGCAGTAGTACTATGCAAAGCAAAAGTGTCTTTATCAGGCCAAATTACTTTTAGAATAAGTGCAAAGGGTTATAGTAAATAGAGGCTGGTGTAGTCACAGAATGGGATGCCACAACAGCAGTGCCCCTGGGAGCAGTAGTATTATGCAAAGCAACAGTGGTTAACCAGGGTGAAACAGCTAACAAAGCCAGTGACCCAGGCAGTAACACTCAGGATGCTTTCCCTGCTTCTCGCTGACTTCCTGCCTGTCTCCTGCCTGTCTCCTGTCTGTCCCTGTCTGTCTAACTGTCTCTCCCTGACTACAGCAGCGTCCTGTCTCTCACGAATGCAATAGAGAAATGAGGAAAAGCAAGATGTCCGCCGCCTTAAATAGCGCTGTGATGTCATCGGGCTTGCTGGCTGCTGATAGGCTGCATGTGACTGCCCCAGTATGCACTGGAGCGGGGTAGATGTCTGGACATGTCCCGTCCGCCATCTTAGAATGCCTGTAATGTAAATGAATGGATGTTAAAGAAAAACTTCGAGCGATCGAAGCACGGGGAAATTCGGATTCGATCCGAATCAAATTTTTCATGAAATTCGCATCGAATCCGAGTTCGTCCGGATCGATTCGCTCATCCCTAGTTAAGGCCTCAGCGGATGCTGCTTTTGGCCGCAAGGGGCTTTAGGCGGTAGTGACTTGAACTGCCGGCTGTTACTCATTAGGGATCCCACCCTACTTTCGGACACTGCTTTTGGGTGTCCCAACTGTTATGAATACCGAAGCATGCAATAAAGAAAAAAGCAATTCTGTGAGTACTCACCTGTAGAATTGCTTTTGTTCTTGCATGGCACGGCCTGCTTCGACCCACCCTTGTTATCTTTATTCTTGGTTGCCTCTTTTTGGTGATTGTTCCAGTAAATACTTTGAGATATGTTTCATGCTAATTTGTTGGAATCATCCACGTTAGTAAATTCACATCCACATCTATTCAGGCAAATTGGTTGACTGAAATCGTTTGGGGCCCCCCCTCCAAAGACTAACAGCCCAGAACCTGCTCATAAAGGCTAGTATCGCCATAAACAAAGCGGCCAAAACATCAACCTTTATGCCCTTCAGCATTTATCTGGTGCTCTGTTACACTGACTCAGAAATTAATCCCAAAAGTTTTATATATGTTCCAAATCAATTTTTTTTAGAAAATCTAGACTTAAATTTGATTCAGCGCTCACAATCGATATGTTTATCCCCTGATGAAGGGGGAGTAAACATTTTTGATGTAGATCCCAACTTCCCAAAAATGGCTCTCGCATCCCTTTATTGGTGGAAAACCGGAATAATATAATAGGGAAGTTTTAGAGGGCTAGGATTGCCATCTGTCCAGGGATTTCTTTCTACTTTACTGGCTGCTGGCCTGGCCGATATTTGTTTTTTTTTACTGGTAATTGTAATTGTGAGTATACTTTTCACATCCTTATTTACCAGTAAAAATGTAAATGTCTGCACCGCCAGGTTACTGGCCAGTAAAGATTAAAAAAAAAAGTGGCAACTTGAATCAGCGCGCTCAGCTCCATTCGTCATTTATGGCTAATAATGAATAGAGCTGAGTGGAGCCAAGAGCACTGACAGCCGCAATCCCCACTAGCTTCTAGCAGGGGGGCAACTAGAAGCAACATTGTCAGTTGTGGTGTCAAGCCCTGTGGTTCACCTGCCTTTTAGGTAAGTCCCCAACCCCCAATCTCCACTGCTAGCTTCATCTTAAGCCAAGATCCTGTTTGCCAGGGCGCTTTACATGCCTAGCCGGACAGAGCAGGACTTTGTAGCACAAAGGATGTGAACTTACTACATGGGTAGTCAGTCCTTACTAGCGCAGCACCAAAGGGAGAATCAAGATCAGAGTCGAGGTCAAGACAAGGGTCAAGCCCGGAGGTCAGGGGTATGCAGCACAAGGGATGAGATGGATTTGTGGTCAGAGTACAAGTAGGCATCGGTCCAGACGGCAATCACGGGATGGTCAAGCAAAAGGAGGTCAGCAATGGAAACAAACAAGGATCTTAAACACTATCACACCCAGCAACATGCTATCATAGGCAATGAGACAGTGTGGAGGGAAAATCTTTAATGGACTGGAAGTAACCGGATTGGGTGGGAAAAACATTCAGGCTCATTACCCCCACTAACGACATGTGGGCTGATTGCCCAGTATCATTATTGGAGTATTATGCTCACCAGTAAAATTAGGGCTCATTGGCCCTTTAACTAATCCTCCAACAGGCGCGTTGTCTGCAGCGCTGCCGGAGGGCAAAGGAAGCCATGCTATCGTGATTGAGCAAGAGCACAGAAATGAGAAGAGGAAGAGGTGGGCAAGCTCAGCACCACTTAAGCAATAACTGCTCGAGCTGGCTGCCGGGCGGAAGGAGCCTGCACCGGTCCCCCCCCCCCCCCCCCGGATGTCGCGTGACCGGACAGTGGGTAAGATTAGCGTGACACTTAGTTGTACAGCAGAAGCAACAGCAGAAATGTGGGGATTCATAACACTGGGCTGATTTAATGTTTACAACTTTTCTTATTTAGAGCTCAGAGGGTTTAACACAGCTTTAAGTTAACATGGTATATTTCTGAAACGTTAAAATATTTTCTTTCTATTTACAGGTCATCCAGGACCTAGAGGTAATTATTTCTTTCTTCTCAGACAGATCCTTAAACTGAATGACCTTTGGAAAATTAGGGGGGAGATATAGTTAGAATAATAGATGAGTAAATACTTTGAGATATGTTTCATGCTGACTTGTTGGAATCATCTGCGTTAGGAAGTTCAAGTCCAATTATTTTCAGGCAAATTAGTTGACTGAAATTGTGTGGGGTCCCCGCTCCAAAGACTAGAAGCAAGAGAGTGGCTCCAGCCCAGGACCAGTTCATAAAGGCTAGTATCCCCATAAATCCAAAGCTGCCAAAACATCAACCTCTATGCCCTTGAGCACTTATCTGGTGCTCTGTTACACGGTTTCAGAAATTAATCCCAAAAGTTTTGTATATGTTCCAAATCAATTTTTTTTAGAAAAGTCCATGCTTAAATTTGATTCAGCACTCACCATCGATATGCTTATCCCCTGATGATGGGGGAGTAAACATTTTGATGTAGATCCCAACTTCCCAAAAATGGCTCTCGCATCCCTTTATTGGTGGAAAACTGGAATAATATAATAGGGGAGTTTTAGAGGGCTAGGATTGCCATCTGTCCAGGGATTTCTTTCTACTTTACTGGTTGCTGGCTTGGCCGATATTTGTTTTTTTACTGGTAATTGTAATTGTGAGTATACTTTTCACATCCTCATTTACCAGTAAAAATTTAAATGCCGGCACCGCCAGGTTAGTGGCCAGTAAAGATTAAAAACAAGTAGGCATCGGTCCAGATGGCAATCACGGGATAGTCAAGCAAAAGGAGGTCAGCAATGGAAACAAACAAGGATCTTATACACTATCACACCCAGCAACATGCTATCATAGGCAATGAGACAGTGTGGAGGGAAAATCTTTAATGGACTGGAAGTAACCGGATTGGGTGGGAAAAACATTCAGGCTCATTACCCCCACTAACGACATGTGGGCTGATTGCCCAGTATCATTATTGGGGCATTATGCTCACCAGTAAAATTAGGGCTCATTGGCCCTTTAACTAATCCTCCAACAGACGCGTTGTCTGCAGCGCTGCCGGAGGGCAAAGGAAGCCATGCTATCGTGATTGAGCAAGAGCACAGAAATGAGAAGAGGAAGAGGTGGGCAAGCTCGGCACCACTTAAGCAATAACTGCTCGAGCTGGCTGCCGGGCGGAAGGAGCCTGCACAGCCCCCCCCCCCCCCCCCCCCCGGATGTCGCGTGACCGGACAGTGGGTAAGATTAGCGTGACACTTAGTTGTACAGTAGAGGTAACAGCAGAAATGTGGAGATTCATAACACTGGGCTGATTTAATGTTTACATATTTTCTTATTTAGAGCTCAGAAGGTTTAACACAGCTTTAAGATAACATGGTATATTTCTGAAACGCTAAAATATTTTCTTTCTATTTACAGGTCATCCAGGACCTAGAGGTAATTATTTCTTTCTTCTCAGACAGATCCTTAAACTGAATGACCTTTGGAAAATTAGGGGGGAGATATAGTTAGAATTATAGATGAGTAAATACTTTGAGATATGTTTCATGCTGACTTGTTGGAATCATCTGCGTTAGGAAGTTCAAGTCCAATTATTTTCAGGCAAATTAGTTGACTGAAATCGTGTGGGGTCCCCGCTCCAAAGACTAGAAGCAAGAGAGCGGGTCCAGCCCAGGACCAGTTCATAAAGGCTAGTATCCCCATAAATCCAAAGCTGCCAAAACATCAACCTCTATGCCCTTGAGCACTTATCTGGTGCTCTGTTACACGGTTTCAGAAATTAATCCCAAAAGTTTTGTATATGTTCCAAATCAATTTTTTTAGAAAAGTCCATGCTTAAATTTGATTCAGCACTCACCATCGATATGCTTATGATGGGAGGAGCTCTTTTCAAATAAACGATTTTTGATGTAGATCTAAACTTACCAAAAATGGCGTTCTCATCCGATTATTGGGCTCAGCTCCATTCGTCATTTCGGCTAAGAATGAATAGAGCTGAATGGAGCCAAGAGCACTGACAGCTACATCCATACTAGCCTCTAGCAGAGGGGCATGTCCGCGTCGGCATAACAATATAGCTATTGCCATGCTGTTCCTGGAGGGGGATTTTAATTACACTGCCTTGACTAGGCTGCTGTGGTAGTGGATGTATTATATCAGAAGGCGATGACTAGAAGCAGAATCCTGTAAAGCAACATTGTCAGTGGTGGTGTCAAGCCCCGTGGTTCACCCACCTTCTAGGTAAGTCCACAACCCCCATCCTTCGCTGCTAGCTTCATCTATAGCCAAGATCCCATTTGCCAGGTTGCTTTACATGCCTCACCGGACATGGTTGCCCCCAAGACTTCGTAGCACAAAGGATGTGAACTTACAGGAGTGAACCAGAGGCAAGACTGGGCGACGTTGGGTAAGCCTCGTCATAAATGGGTAGTCAGTCCGTTCTAGAACAGCACCAAAGGCAGAGTTAAGAGAAGAGTGGAGGTCAAGCCAAGGGTTAAGCCGGGAGGTCACGGGTACGCAGCACAAGGGATGAGACGGATTTATGGTCAGGGTACAAGCAGGTGTTGGTCAAGGCAAAAATCATGGGATGGTCAAGCAAGACCAGGATGGTAACGGAAATGAACAAGGAACTCAGACACTAAACACAAATGCATAAGAAAGCCGTGCTATCTCGCATGCGCATGAGCAGCAGAAGCAACAGCAGGTATGCGGAGATTCATAACACTGGGGCTGATTTAATTTTTACAACTTTTCTTATTTAGAGTTCAGAAGGTTTAACACAGCTTTAAGTAAACATGTTATATTTCTAAAACACTAAAATATTTTCTTTTTACTTGTAGATGATCCCACAACTATAGGTAATTTTTTTCTTTGAACCAGAGGCAAGACCGGGCGACAGTGAGTAAGTCAGTCCTTACTAACCTAGTACCAATGGAAGATTCAAGAGAGGAGTCAAGGTCAAGCCAAGGGTCAAGCCGGGAGGTCAGGGGTATTTATCACAAGGGATGATATGGATTTGTGGTCAGGGTACAAGCAGGCGTTGGTCCAGGCGGCAATCACAGGATGGTCAAGCAAGATGAGGTCGACAACGGAAACGAACAAGGATCTCACACTCATGCTATCACAGGTAATGAGACAGTGTGGAAGGAAAACCTTTAATGGACTGGAAGTAACCGGATTGGCCAGGGAAACATATGGGCTCATTGGCCCAACTAACGACATGTGGGCTGATTGCCCAGGATCATTTTTAGGGCGTTACGCCCACCAGTAAAATTAGTGCACCGCCCGCAGACATCGCGGGACCGGAAAGTTGGTAAGTTTATCATGACAGGAGGCTGTACAGCAGAAGCAACGACAGCTATGTGGAGATTCTTCTTATTTAGAGCTCAGAGGGTTTAACATCTTTAAGTAAACATGTTATATTTTTGAAATGCTAAAATATTTTCTTTCTATTTGCAGGTCATCCAGGGCCTAGAGGTAATTATTTCTTTCATCTCAGACAGGTCCTTTAATGACCTTTGGAAAATTAGGGGGGGGGGGGGTATAGTTAAGATTATATATGAGTAAATATTTTGAGATACCGTATTTTTCGCCCTATAAGACGCACCTGCTCATAAGACGCACCTAGGATTTGGGGGAGAAAAATAAGAAAAAAAATATTTTAAACCAAAAACGCACCATTACAGACAGTGTGGCATTCCCCTTTCCCATTGGCCGTGTGGGATGCCCCCATTCCATAGACAGTGTAGCATGCCCCCATCCCATTCCCCATATACCCAGTGTGGCATCCCCCTCCCATTCCCATATAGGCAGTGTACACCCCATTATCATAAGCACTGTGGCATTCCCCCCTCCTATTCTCCATATAGGCAGTGTGGCATCCCATTCTCCCATTGGCTGTGTGGCATCCCCCTCCCCCCATTAGTATAGGCTGTCCATTAGTATAGGCTGTGTGGCATCCCCCTCTCCCCCCATAGGCTGTGTGGCATTCCCCTTCCCCCCATTAGTATAGGCTATGTGGCATCCCCCTCTCCCCCCATAGGCTGTGTGGCATCCCGTCTCCCCCCATTTGTATAGGCTGTGTGGCATCCCCCTCTCCCCCATAGGCTGTGTAGCATCCCCTCTCCCCCCATTTGTATAGGCTGCGTGGCATCCCCCCATAGGCTGTGTGGCATCCCCTCTCCCCCCAATTCCCATAGGCTGTGTGGTATCCCCTTCTCCCTCCATAGGCTGTGTGGCATCCCCCCCTCCCCCCAATTCCCATAGGCTGTGTGGCACCCCCCTGTGCAGCTTAAAGTGGACCATCACCCTCCCGTGATGGGCCCGGGAATCTATAAGATTCCCGGGCCGATCACCTCCCTCCCCGCGGGACATCCGAGATCGGGATGTCCCGCGGGGTGAAACCCCCCCAAACATCCCAAATCCCCAAGAGTGATGCGCGGGAGGCGGCGGCGGAGGAGCCGCTTGTCCGCGGCTGTCAAAACGCTTGTCCGTCGGCGCTGGGAGCGGGGAGAGGTGAGTTTTTCTGGGTGATCGGGGGGGTTTCACACAGCGGGGCACCCTGATCGGGGGTGCCCCACCGAAGTGGACCAAGACCCAGGATAGTCAAAATCCTGGGTGTTGGTCCACTTTAAGTAAAAAAAAAAAAAAAGTTAAACTCACCTCTCCACTGACAACGCTCCGCTGAGCGGTCGGCTCCGTGAATGGGGTGGGCGTGGCCTGTGCCGCGTCAGCGTCAGCACAGGCCACGCCCACCCCATTCACGGAGCTGGCCGTAAGAAGCAGCGGCGGGAGCTCTGTCCCGGCCCCGCCACTGCGATCGCTGTCTATTACAGGCAGCGATGACAGTGGCGGGGAGAGACAGCACTCCCGCCGCTCCTCCGCCTGCTGCTTCTTCCTGGGCACATGCGAGCAGCCAGGTCAGGGCAGCAGGTGGGCGTGGCCTGCACCGACTTGGTGCAGGACGTGCCCACCCGCTGCCCTGACCTGGGTGCTCGCATGTTCCCCAGGCGGAAGAAGCAGCAGATGGAGGAGCGGCGGGGGGGGCGCTGTCTCTGGCCCCGCCGCTGTCATCGCTGCCTGTAATAGACAGCGATCGCAGAGGCGGGGCCGAGACAGAGCCCCCGCCGCTCCTCTGGGCTCCCGAAGTGTGACAGGCAACGCGGGAGCGCCGGGAACGGGTGAGTTTTTTTTTTTATAATTTTTTTTTTGTTTTACATTCGCCCGGTAAGGCGCACGGACATTTTTCCCCCACTTTTGGGGAAAAACAAGTGCGTCTTATAGGGCGAAAAATACGGTATGTTTCATGCTGATTTGTTGGCATCATCCGCGTAAGTAAATTTAAGTCAACATCTATTCAGGCAAATTGATTGACTGAAATTGTGTGGGGTCCCCCCTCTAAAGACCAAAACCTGTTCACAGAGGCTGGTATGCCCATAAATCTGAAGAGCCAAAAACTTTAACCTCTAAGCTCTTCAGCATTTATCTGGTGCTTTTTACACTGTTTCAGAAATTAATCCCAAAAGTGTTGTATATGTTCCAAAACATGTTTTTTAAGAAAATCCAGGAAATTTGATTCAGCGCTTACAATCGCTATGCTTATCCCTTGATGATGGGGGGGGGGGCTCTTTTCACGTAAATGTTTGTGATATAGATCCCAACTTACCAAAAATGGCTTTCTCCTCCCTTTATTGATGGAAAACCGGAATAATATAATAGGAAAGTTTTGGTTTCTGGATCTTCTTTTTGCAGAGCTTAGAGAGTTAGGGTTGCCACCTGGCCAGGGTTTTCTTTCTAATTTGCTGGCTGCTGGCTTGGCCGATATTTGCTTTTTTACTGGTAATTGTAATTGTGGGTATACTTTTCACATCCTCAATTACCAGTAAATAATTAATCTCCAGCACCACCAGGTCAGTGGCCAATAAAGTTTAAAAAAAAAAAAGTGCGCATGCGCGCAGAGCCGTGATGGACGCCTGATCCAGCGTCTCTGCAGACCATCGAGTGTCCCGACCCCCCACGCCCTAGAGACCCGGCGGTTTTTGGTCCCGCAGGTTCGCGCATACCTGGGGAACTTCTCCTCCAACTCCCAGGCAGTTCTGAGCCGGTGAGTGTGGGAGCAGACAGAAGTCAGAGGACGGGTGGCCGGTCCCGGCGCCATTTTGGTTGTGCAGACCGCAGCTCCTTGTCTCACGCTGCGGCTCTGCCTGTCAAGTGCCTGTGAGCACCCGCCACCCTCCACCAATGCGTCTCTTCTACCCTCTCTTCAAGCTCTCTGGCGTAGCATAATCCCCAGTCAGGAGACCTTAACCCCGCATCCACCAGCAAGTTCCAGACTGCACATAGTTTATACAGAGATCCCTGTGGGTCACCACAGCCCTTCTGACACACGTTCCTTCCCAGCAGGCTCTATATCTAGCAAGGGATCCCCTGCCCTGAGGTTTATAACTCTTAAAGGGCCAGCGCTGTCCTTCTAAATATTTTTACTGGGTTGCCCTGTCTTCCCCCATAATAAATCCTCTGCACAGAAAGGAGGCTTCAGTCAAGTGGTCTCACTCTCCCCACCCAGCATCAACCTCCTGTTGGAGCAAGATTATTAAAGTGCCAGCACAGTCTCTTCCACCACCGGCCCACTGTGACCCCGGGTTCAGATTACCTTGTACAGCAACAGGCCTCACACCCAGAATACTCCACTGGATCACCTTGTTGTGTCAGCTGAGTTCTTGCCACTTGTTTCATAGCCGAACCATTAAACTCCCGCAATGTCTGTTCCTAATGTTTCCCAAAGCGATTCGCATAATACGGAGGATGAATCCTGGATGGATGAATCCCTACATGGCTCGCCCCCCAAAGCGCTACTTCCCCCTCTCGACAGATATGAAGCAATGCTGGAAAGAGCGTTAGAGAAGTGGGCGCTGAATATCACAACCCAGATCACCAATACTCTCTCGGCAGATATCAAGGAGCTGGGCCAGAGGATCAGAGACCTAGAAATTCAAGCAACGACCCAGTCAGCTGATCTGTCCATGCTAAGGGAAGATGTGGATTTACTGCGCGAGGAAAATCTGGTTTTATTGCACAAGCTCGAAGATGTCGAAAATAGGTCCAGACGAGCCAATATTAGGATCAGAGGGATCCCGGAATCCGTCTTGGACCTGCAATCAACAGTTACAGCGTTGTTTCAGGAGCTTGCCCCATCACTTCCAATTGAGAGACTGGAGTTTGATCGGATTCATAGGGCCTTGCAGAAGAAAAGGGCAGACGGTCTTCCACGCGATGTCCTTGTCAAGCTGCACTTTTTACCCACTAAAGAGCATCTTATGGCTGCGGCGCGCGGGCAGGATTCTTTGAAGTTTCAGAGCTTCTCATACCAGCTGTTTGCGGACTTGGCACCCCAAACTAAGGCGTGCAATGAAACCAGCACTGCAAATCCTGCAATCCCATGGGATCAGATATAAGTGGGGATTTCCCTTTAAGATTTCTTTTTCTTACAAGGACACTCATTTCGAGGCCTCCACATCCCAGGAACTTGATCGGGTGCTGGCTTCAGTGAACCTTCAGCTTCCCAGTGCAGTTCAGGCTGCCCCCCCACAAAAGAAAAGAGCACTTTCCTCTTCGCCAGCTTCCAAGGAAAAACGTGACCTGCGGAGAAGCATCACGATGCCCGGGAAATCATCAGCTGCTCTGATCCACAGATTCGGTAAGCCGGCGGCAGGGGAGGGCTGAGGGGTAGGTATCCTTGTGTTTTTTTCCTCTGGGGGTCTTACCCCTCACCCTCCTTTGGCTGCGGCTGAAAAGGTTGCTCCTCGGGAATGTTATTTACTTGTCATTGGGTTACTTTTGATGTGACGGATTAGAGCGTTTACCTCTCTCCTTCATATCTTTATAGAATGTTATACTGTTCATATGGTTAAGCTATATGCTTAGAGTTGAATAAGATAATTTGCTCCGCGTTTCTCGCCTTCCCCATTACTACTTTTTTTTTTAAGCCCCATATGTTCTTGTTAACGCTTGGGTCTAATGTTGATGTTAATTCTTTTCTTGGGGGTCGGCCGCTCATGTGTCGGTCGCACGCTCACTCCTAGCTCCCCTTCTCACTGACTTTTTAGTGGGAACGGAAGCACCGAATTTTTGCCCCCCCCAGAGGGGTCTGTGGTTTGTTATCTAAGTAATGGGGTCCCACTTTGGTAACTCCGTCACTTTGTTACGTTATTCCCTAAGGGGCGGAATAATATGCCGCCTTGGCGGGAATCTAAAGTTTGGAAGGTGTTTTCTCCTTCGTTTTGAGTTGCTTATATTCTGTAATGCTAACCCTATGTCTCTCTTTTTCTTCCCCCGCTCTGCTTTATCTTTCCCGTGGGTTCCTGAGCCTACTCATAAAATGGTTCTAAGTCTGAATGATGATGGTGATTAGAATAATCTCCTTGAATGTTCAAGGGCTGAACGCTCCCCAGAAGAGAGTAAAAGCCTTCAGGCAAATGAGGTCATTCCGCGCTGACATTGTTTGCCTCCAGGAAACGCACTACACTAAAAAAGGTACCCCTAAATTCCTCAGTGCAGACTTTCCTTTGTTTTATTCAGCCTCCGCATGCACCAAGCAATGGGGAGTACTGATCGCCTTCAAGCGTTCGACTTCCTTTTTCCTGGAGCAAGTGGTACGCGACCCCCTGGGCCGATATCTTATTTTAGTGGGTAGAATTCAGGATCAACTAGTTACCATTGCAACCTATTATGCCCCTAACCAAAACCAAAATGCATTCCTGGAGGTGTTCTTTAAGAAACTCCATCAAGTAGAGAAAGGGTTTCTAATTGTAGCTGGAGATTCGAACCAGACCCTTCACCCTACTCTGGATAGGCAACCGGATGATAGATCCTCTCCGGCGGTCAAGACTAGACCCTCTGGGAAAACATTTCAGGCCCTAATAGGTCGTTACCTCCTGATTGACGCTTGGAGTGAGTTAAATACAACCAAACGGGATTTTACTCATTACTCGTGTCCCCATAAGGTGTCCACTAGGATCGATCACATTTTTGTGCAGCAATCCTCCCTCCCCCAGCTTTCCCAAGCAGGCATTATCCCAATAGCCTAGTCTGATCATGACCTGGTCTCGGTTGACCTTTTGACCCTCTCTCAGAGAAGCCCCCAGAAGTCTTGGAAGCTTTACGAGCCGATGCTGGCCGATGAGGCCCTCCTCGAGCGGGTACGTGCGGGGATTCAAGAGTTCTTCCAAATTAATAAAGGCTCAGTGAGCTCCAATGTCACGCTTTGGGAGGCGCACAAAGTTGTGATCAGAGGGCTACTAATTCAGGAGTCCGCCAGACGTAAAGCGTCTATAAAGAGAAACTTCAGGCCCTAACGGATGCTTATCAAGCAGCCTCGACCGATTTAAAAAAACGTCCCTCTAAACAGAATAGGATCCGCCTTAACCAGGCAGAGAGCCAGCTCAATCTGTGTCTATCTGGCGAAGCCGTCCGCCAACTGAATAAATCTAAGTTCCATTAGTATCGAACGAATAATAAGCCCAACACTCCCCTTGCTAAAAGACTTAAGGGGATTGTTCTGAGACCTAAGCCGATACGTATTAGGACAACAGACGGCCCCCTGTCTAGTAATCCAGCAAAGGTGGTGGCTACCTTTTCCAAACACCTGGAGGGGTTATATAAGCCCAAATCGTGCTTAAATGTAAGTAAAGCAGAGGATCTGTTCGGCCAACTTAACCTGCCCCCACTTCCCCCAGGTGCTAAGGAGCGCATGGATAGGCCCGTTGAGACTGACGAGGTACAGGAGGCCATATCATCCTTAAAGGTTGGGAAGCAGCCAGGACCTGATGGCTTCACAACGCTTTATTACAAAAAGTTTAGCCAGATTTTAGCTCCTTATTTGACAATAGCCTTTAACGCTCGGAGAGAGGGAGCCGCCTGGAGTTCTGACTCACTCACAGCAGCAATAAGTATGATTCCCAAACCTAGCACTGATGACACGATATGGTCTAATTATAGGCCTATTTCTTTGTTGAATGTTGATGTTAAAATTCTGGCAAAGGTTTTGACTGCATGGCTCAACGGGTTTATTAGTGTGCTCATCTCCAAGGAGCAAGTGGGTTTCATGCCTCAGCGTCAAGCTGGTGACAACATTAGGAAAATCGCCAACCTTATACATCGTGCCAGGGTGGAGGGCTGCCATACCATGTTGTTGGCACTAGATGTACGCAAAGCGTTCGACACTATTACGTGGGACTACTTACTTTTCACCCTCAAGAAATGGGGCTTGGGTTCGTCTTTCCTGAACTGGATTTCCTCTCTCTACGCCAACCCGAGGGCGTTCGTCAGGTATTCAGGCTATTCCTCAGACAGTTTCAACCTAGATAGGGGCACAAGACAGGGTTGTCCCCTCTCCCCCCTCCTCTTTGCCTTAGCCATAGAGCCTCTCGCCAGACTTATCCAGGCAAATAGTGATATTTCAGGCATCGAGGTGGGAGGATATGAGCATAAAATATCACTATTTGCGGACGATATCCTAATGGTGATCAAGAACCCGGTCATATCCCTCCCAAGCCTTTTCCAAAATCTTGATTCTTTTTCGAGGCTTTTGGGCCTGCAAATTAATTCTGCCAAGTCTCAGGCCCTTAATGTCTCCTTACCCGATAGTGTTCTGAGTTCAGTCAAGGCCTCCTTTGACTTTCGTTGGCAGGTCAAGCATATTAAATACTTAGGGATACAGCTGACACCCGATTACAATTCTGTTTATGGGGCAAACTATCCCAATATGTTCAAGACCTTGAGGTCCCTTTTAGGTAACTGGGCCAAATTAAATCTCTCTTGGCTTGGTAGGATTGCTGCAGTGAAAATGTCATGGCTCCCCAAATTACTCTATTTTTTCCGGGTGCTGCCGATCTCCATCCCGGCCTCGGCCCTGAACCACCTACAATCTGACCTTAACAAATTTATCGGGGGGGGGGGGGGCGTAGACCGCGAGTTGACTGTGGAACGCTCTAGAGAGCTAAACTAAATGGTGGCCTGGGAGTCCCTAATCTTGCACGCTATTATAACGCCTGTCAATTTGCCCAACTGACAGTTCAGCACGGGGGTAATGATAGGCCTTTGTGGGTGGACATTGAGGAGTCGTATTGTTCCCCAATCTCTATTCCTAATTTGCTGTGGCTCCCCCCCGCAGTCTGTAGGACAATCTCCAACCCCGTTTTGAATCACTCTCTTAGAATTTGGAGGACCAATAAGAAGCGGGGGAACCTAGTTTCGCCACACTGGCCACTTCTCTCATTTTTCGGCAATCCGGAATTTACCCCAGGCTTCTCGGAACCGGCTTTGTTTGTGTGGTGGAAGAGTCATAAGATGACCAGAATTCAGAATCTCTTTTCGCATCAAGGCCAGCTCTCCTTTGTCGAATTGAGATCCTCTCACGACGCTCCGGGGAATGAGTTCCTTCGCTTCTCACAAATTAGCCACTATGGCCGGTCTAAGTACAAATTGGGCGCCCCTCTCCCCCCTCTCACGTCATTTGAAAAAACCTGTCTTGAGCAGCCCTTGGGTAAAGGGGTGATCGCATTAACCTACGCTATCTGAATCAGATGGGATGAGTCCTCCGAAGCATGTGACAAGCTGGAGCGACGACCTTAATTCTACCCTATCAGATGGGGACTGGAGGGCGATCTGGAGGCACACTTTCTCAGTGTTGGTGCTCAAGAAATAAACACTAAGGTCCTCCTCCGGTGGTACCTTGTCCCGCAAAGGATTCACAATTTCTGCCCCTTCTTTTCGCAGTATTGCTTCAGAGGCTGTGGGCTCCCTGGTACTTATTTCCACACTTGGTGGGAATGTAGGATAGTGAAACAATTTTGGTCCAGAGTCCTTTATGTTATCAATAAGGCTACCGGACTAAAGCTGGGTTTATCTCCTCAGATGTCCCTCCTTAACCTGAAACCCCCTCACTGCACTAAAACCCAGTTCAACCTCATAAGGCACATTACTACGGCAGCCAAATTGATTATAGCCCGGTCGTGGAAGAAACCAGCCATTCCCAGGGGAAGCCTTATCACCCGGGTTAATGAAGTCATGTTGTTCGAGAAGATGGCGGCCACGATAAAGGAGGATTTTGCCCCCTTCTTATCCACCTGGGAAGGCTGGATTTCTCACTTTCATCCAGGAGGTCTCAACTGTGTTCTCCTTACAATTTAGAACCTCGCCTTGTCTCTCCTTGTGATGCGAGCGGAGGACTGGAACCCACTCTTTACCCTTCTTCCTGTCTCCCCCTTTTTTCCCCCTTTCTCTTTACTTCACTACCCTTATTCTCTCTCTAAACGTTTCTTTGATGATGCTTGAGAATTGTTCTTTTTATCTTCTTGGATAATTTTTATTTTTTTATGTGTCAGCGTCTGTTTATAATGGGCATATCCTTCTGTACGACTTCTAATTAATGACGCGTTTGTATGGCCTCATGCGCAGTATGGAAAATGCCCTGACTGTATTCCTACGCTGTTTTTGTCTGCTTTTATTCAAATAAAAACTATTATGAAAAAAAAAAAAAAAAAAGTTTAAAAAAAAATTACCGGAGAGGTGGCAACTCTAATCAGCGCACTCAGCTCCATTCATCATTTCCGACTAAGAATGAATAGAGCAGAATGGAGCCAAGAACACTGACAGCCTCATCCCCACTAGCCCCTAGCAGGGGGGCGTGCCCCTGTCGGCCTAATAGCTAGTGCCATGCTGTTCCTGAAGGTGGATTTTAATGACACTGCCTTGACAGGCATGAGGCAACCAAGGAACTAAGGCTGCTGCGGAAGTGGATGTATTGTATCAGAGGGTGATTACTAGAAGCAGAATCCTGTAAAGCAATATTGTCAGTGGCAGTGTCAAGCCCTGTGGCATACCCGCCTTCTAGGTATATCCACAACCCCCTATCTTGGCTGCTACCTTCACCTATTGCCAAGCCCCCCTTTGCCGGGATGCTTTACACGCCTCGACACGGTTGCCCCCAGGACTTCGTAGCACAAAGGATGTGAACTTACTGGAATGAAGGCGGATGGACCAGAGGCAAGACTGGGCGAAGTTGTGTAAGCTGCGGTCATACACGGGTAATAAGTCCTTACTAGTGCAGCACCAAAAGGAGAGTCAACAGAAGAGTCGAGGTCAAGCCAAGGGTCAAGCCCGAAGGTCACGGGTAGGCAGCACAAGGGATCAGATGGATTTGCGGTCAGGGTACAAGCAGGCATCGGTCCAGGCGGCAATAACGGGATGGTCAAGCAAGACGAGAACAGCAATGGAAACAAACAAGAATCTCAGGCACTATCACACCCAGCAACATGCTATCATGGGCAATGATACAGTGTGGAGGGAAGAACCTGTAATGGACTGGATTGGTCGGGTAAAACATTTGGGATCATTGGCCCAACTAACGACATGTGGACTGATTGCCCAGTATCATTATTAGGGCGTTACGTCCACCGGTAAAATTAAGGCTCATTAGCCCTTTAACTAATACTCCAGCAGGTGCGCTGTCTGCAGCTCTGCTATGGGCAGAAGAAAGCTGTGCTGTCGCATGTGCACAAGCACAGAGGTGAGGAGAGGAGGAGGTGGGCACACACAGTGGTGCTCGAGTACTGCTCGAGCTGGCTGCCGGACGGAAGGAGCCACCGCTGGCCGCCCGAGCCTGCGAAGCCTGTGGACGTCACTGGACTGGACAGTGGGTAAGTTTATCGTGGTTGTAGGAGCAACAGCAGGTTTGTGGAGATTCATAACACCGGGGCTGATTTAATTTTTACAACTTTTCTTATTTGTTCTTATTTAGAGTTCAGTGGGTTTAAAACAGCTTTGAGTAAACATGTTATATTTCTGAATCTCTAAAATATTTTCTTTTTACTTGTAGATTTTACCACAACTACAGGTAATTTTTTTTCTTTCATCTCAGACAGGTCCTTTAATGACCTTTCGAAAATGGGGGGGGGGGTGTATAGTTAGGATTTTAGATGAGTAAGTCCTTTGGTATATGTTTCATGCTGATTTGTTGGAATCATCCGCATTAGTAAGTTCAAGTTCAAATCTATTCAGGCAAATTGGTAGACTGAAATTGTGTGGGGTCCCCCCTCCAAAGACTACCAGCACAGAACCTGTTCATAAAGGCTAGTATCGCCATAAATCCAAAGCGGCCAAAACGTTAACCTCTATGCCTTTCAGCATTTATCTGGTTACACTTACTCAGAAATTAATCCCAAAAGTTTTGTATATGTTCCAAATCAATGTTTTTAGAAAATCCAGGCTGAATAGAGCCAAGAGCACTGATGTCCCCATCCCGCTAGCCTTTAGCAGGGGGCATGCTCATGTTGGCCACTCACAAAAGCTTGGCATGGGCAAGCTTCTGGCTAAAAGTATAGTGTAGCTGCGACCTACGCATGTGCCATTGGATCAAGGAATTGGGAGGTTTTACTGGGATTTCCTGGGGATAGAGAATCAGGAAACCATACCAAGACTTTTGAAACAGGGCTCGGGGGATTGGTCAGGGTGAGGAGAGGATACTCAGAGTCATCCCAAGGCAGATAGTCACTCCAGGCACATGCACTGTGATCTTGCCGGCCTGGTACCCCTCCCCCCCCCCCCCCAGGGTATCCAGCTCCTTCTGGCTGCTTTTCTACAGATGGCAAGCACCCCAGGGCCCACTTTCCATGCCTGGACATCGATCTCACACCTTCCAGGACTTGCCTGGACTGGATCTCTCCTCTCAACCCTCTTACATTTCTCCCCAAGGACCAAACAACACTAGAGTGGTGGCAGTACTACACTTTTTTTGACTATCTCAGGTTTTGTTTTTTGCCACCAGACCACCCACTCCAACTCACCTTTCCTCGGTCCTACTGTGCATGTGTAGCCTCCTATCCAATATGCATACTCAGCTCATCTAAGGAGCCTAGTGCACTCGAGCGCAGCCAAGTGTGTCGGCATTTGCAAATGACTGGCACGGGCATTCGTGCGCTGTGGGACCGGGGAAGGAGGTGAGTATACCGGGCAACCATAGGAGTTTCACACAGCAGGACATCCCGATTCTGGGATTTTTGGGGTTGTTTAGCGGGCCGAAAAGTGTGTGCAAATGTGTAAATTTCAAGAGTGTTTTTCTACCAGCAAAAAGCTGTGGTAAACTGCCAGTCTCACTGACTAACATGTTTTTTTAACAATGAAAGTGTCAGGTACAAGGTTTATTTTCAGAATTTTTTTTTTTTTTGTTTGAGGAGAAACAAATTGTTTAAAAGTTGACAAATCTCAAAATGCTTAATGCTAAAAACACCAAAAAGGTGGACGTTGGGCCCCAACATTTTAGATAGAAAAGAAATAATAACACCAATATTAGCACAATTAAAGTACTAATACGCAAAACATGTGGGACAAAACATTTGGAAAAACAACAGTGGCGGCGACCTGAAATCAGAATATACTAAATACTATACTAAATATAGTAGGTAGCGCCATCTAACATGAACCGGAAATGAATCCCCAGCAAAAAATGGCACCCAAAGAAGAACACTGTGCTATTGCGGACAGTCACTAGGTCTGGGGTGTGCTGCAAGAGGGTGTTCTAATCCCACAACAGGGTAGTGGGTGTTTTTGCTCATGGGTCAAGGTTTGGCAAGTTCGGCCCATACATTGAATAAAAGTTTGGGTTCCTGGACCGAAACCCAAACCGGTCCCCATTAAAATCAATGGTCACCGATTCAGCCTCTGTGGGCCCTATATCCCCATCTTTATCCCCCCTCCACTTCTCACCCACCTGGGTGAAAGGGGGATGCCTGTCAGGGAGACAGAGGCAGAATCGGGGATGAATAAAAAATTGCGTGGGTGTGTCTGGAATGATCGCAGGCATCCTGCTGCTGCACTCTTTAGGTGAATCTGGTTGATGGGCCCAACAACCAGCTTTTCCATGTTCAGGCTGAATGCCAAACTCAAACATGGCCTTCAGGCTGACATTCGTGTTTGGGGTTGGGAACCCAAACTCGCAAATTTCGATATGAACTTTGAGGTTCAGGTTCACCCAACACTACTCATTACTGCCCCTTGCTCTAAATCAGTCTCTAACACTGACCAGTTCAGGAGATAAAGGGAGATCTTTCATCATTTTGAGCCTTAGATTCTGTTCGTTAGGCAGTAGTTCCACTCATTCCTAACCGTCTAACTTATGAAAGTATTGTCACTGATCCCACATTACTGACCTTTGGGACACAGAGCCACTGGCAGGCTTCTTTTTGCCCCTCCCCTGCAGAGCTATCCAGAGAACCATGGAGTTCTAAGGGGAGCAGCTTTGATTCATCAGCATTGACTCTATAGCCAATGCTGATGTGCACTGGCAGATCAGCAGCTCGGGGTAAGTAACGGGTGGCTATTATTTATCATTTAAGTATAATGGAGGCACGCCAACTACTCAATAGTATTTAATATTTGAGATGTAACAATTGTGTATTGATGTTTTGTCACCATTTTGTGTTTTGTAATGGGTGGAATGTTCCCACCAGTATAATGTAGATGCCTCATATTTGAGTAAACATGTTATATTTCTGAAACGCTAAAATATTTTCTTTTTACTAGTAGGCCCTTCAGGACCTCCAGGAGGTAATTTGTTTCTTTCATTTTAGACAGATGCTTTCACTGGACGAGCTTTGGAAAATTAGGAGGGGGATATAGTTAGGATTATAGATGAGTAAATACTTTGAGATATGTTTCATGCTGATTTGTTGGAATCAGCAGCATAAGTAAGTTCAAGTCCACATCTATTTAGGCAAATTGACTGAAATCATGTGGGGTCCTCCCCCACCAAGACTACAAGCCATAGAGGTTGGTATCCTCATAAATCCAAAGAGCCCAAAACATCAACCTCTATGTCCTCTTCACATTTATCTGGTGCTTTGGTACACTGTTTCAAAAATGAATCACAAAAGTTTTGTATATGTTCTGAATCATTTTTTATATAAAATCCAAGGCCACTTTGTATTGATTTGCAAAATTTTAAGTGTTAACAAATTACCCCTTTAATTTCCAAAAAGAACTGAATTGGCTCCAAACATGCTTCTCTCTATCCCAAAATAAATACACTGTTAGAAGCATTAGGGTTTACATTTCTTGGGATGATACTGGCAGTATGTAATGGGAGTTTAAAATGTTGAGCCAGGTGCAGTCTTCTTCAAAGCTGACCCCTACCCTCCTGGGGAAGTCTTCATTGTGTGGTAATTGATAAAAATGGAAAATGGGAAATGCTAGTCCATACAAAAGGGAATGTGAATGGTTTGAAATTGTAAAGTGTGGAGTCTTGGAAGAAGGCATGTAAATATATAGTCACATGGTAATCTAAGAGAGCCTATGGGTTGTATAGAGTGGTTTCAGTGGTATGGAAGCCATGGTAGTATGAGTAAATTGATTTGCTGGATGTAGAAGGAGGCTCTCTGATTTTATGGATGGAGAGAAAGGTTATCCAAAATGGTCTATGGATGGAAAAGGCATATTGTATGAATTTTGTTTAGTAGTATGAGTCAGATAGGTTGCAGATGGTTGAAGAACACCCTTAAAGTGATTGGCCTCTCTTTAGTATAATCAGGTTTTATTGATTGATTTCGATGAATACAACAAGAAGGGGGATACATACGATTAGCGATGAGAAATGAGAGGGGAGGAGACATGGGGGTAAATAGCATACATTTAAATACTATGCAGGTTGAAATAACAATAATCATGACATTTGCAGTAATAATAGCAATGATAGCAATGATAACAATGGTGGACCCACTTCCCTACAGAACTGATGTTCTGTGCTAACCACTAGGTGTAGTAACAGAGTTTGACGCACATAATATTCCAGAGGGTGGGTCCGCCAGTAGAACTGAGAAGTATAACAAACTGGGCAGTGGGAGGGAAGGTAGGGAAGATAGGGGCGGTAATGCGAGTAAGGTAAGGTAAGGTAAGGAAGGGCCAATGGAGGGATTAGCGGGGAACTTAAATGATATCTCTGTCTGAACTCATAAAGGCTCTTACTTCGTGCTAATAAGACTGTTAAGCATGAGGTAAGGAAGTGATAGTTGCCACAGTCTTCCCAGGCGGTCTGTTTTACTGAGCGCCAGGATGGAGCAAGGCTGGGAGATGGGCATCTCGGTAAAATATCCAGCATGTCCAGGTTAATAAAAACTGCTCTGTGGATTCTCTATGTTCTGCGATAAGCTCTTCCTAATTTTCTAATTTCTAATTCTTGAACCCAGTCCATCAATGTAGGTGGAATCTGTGATTTCCACTTCCTAGGAATAACGGCTCTCATGGATATAAAGTGTATTAGGATACTCTTTTTTTATCCCAGATATTGGGCCAGGGATAAGTGAGAGGAGCGCCACTTGAGGTGTGTTTTCTACTGTGGACCCAGTGACCTCTTCATAAATCGTAAAGATCCGGTCCCAGAGAGCTTTAATAATTGGGCAGCTCCACCAGATATGGGTCGTATTACCCACTTCCCTCTGGCATCTCCAGCATTTGTCCGATTGCGCTGTTGCAAACTGATGGATGTCGGCCGGGCACCTATACCATCTGGCAAGTACTTTGAAGCTCCTTTCTTGGGCGGAGCTTGCTAGTGACATACCATGAGTGCTCAAGAATATTTTAGTGAGGTCATTGGCTTAAAATTGGGTTCCTAGTTCATTTTCCCATCTACCTATAAATTTCGGAGGAGATGATTGAGTTGACCTATTTAAAAGTGAGTAGAGGAATGATACCACTCGAGTTGGTGGGTCTTTTTGGCTGACTAGGGACTCTAGCTCTTTGAGGGGCTTTGGGACAATTCTAGTAAATTGTTGGCCTTTATAAATGTAAGTAGCTGCCTGTGGAGGAGCCACGATAAGTGTCTGCCGCCACATTCTCCCTCAGATCCGCCAACTGCTTAACCTCCCATTCTGGGGGAGAAATGTTGAGGGCTTCTGATTCTGAGTAGTTGACCTTAAAGTGGTTCACCTGACCAAACCGTTGAAATTCACTCAACAGGAAATATGTGCGGAGAAGGCACGCAGGCTCACCGGTGGTGCTGGTGTACGATATGAGGTCGAGGAGCTTGTTGGTGTTGTCCCTGGCCTCCCTCCCTGGGACAAACCCCACCTGGTCCAAATGGATCAGCTCTAGGAGGAGAGGTTGCAACCTTAGAGCGATAATTTTGGCATAAAGTTTAAGATCGATATTAATCAAGGAAATCGGCCTATAGTTCCCACAAAGAGTAGTATCTTTACCCGGCTTGGGGATGACTGCAATCGTCGCCTCAAGCGTATGTTTGGGGAAGGGGCAATGTTCCCCTATGGCATTAAAGGTTTTTGTCAACAAAGGAATTAAGCGAGGTTCGAAGTGCTTATAAAATCTAGGTGAGTAGCCGTCTGGCCCTGAACTTTTGCCCGCCCGAGACTCCTTAATAGCTTTAGCTACTTCCTGCTCTGAAAAGGGTCTTTCTAGGGCCTCCACATCCCTGTCGGAAATAGTGGGTAATGGGGTGCTCTCTTTGTAAGCAGCTATCTCCTCTGGGGATGCTCGTGTCCCAGACGTAGGGTCAGGGGGGCTATGGATATTATACAGAGAAGTGTAGAAGCTCCTAAAAGTATCTGCTATGGTCGAAGGAGTTTGAGCTAGAGTGCTGTCTCGTCTTTGGAGGGCCGGGACGTAGGTCGCTGTTGATCTGGGATGTAATGTTCTGGCAAGCAGACGACCACACTTATTGGCCGATTCATAGAACAAAGCTTTCCCCCTATCCCTGAACCGTAGGTACGACTGATTGTATAACCTTTGGAGCATTCCCCTAGCATTTTGGAGTTTTAGTAGTTTGATATTGGTGGGATTATTCTTGTGCTCCTTCTCAAGAGAGATGATTAGGTCTCGTGTCTGGATCATGAGCGAGGCCCTCTCCCGTTTAAGCCTAGCTCCATGTCTAATAAACTCCCCTCTGAGAACGCAAGGCCCGGGAGGCAAAGCGAAATGAAAATTGGGGTGTGATCAGACCACAAAATCGGGCCTATCCACGCTCCGGGATCCCAGTCCATGGCGTGGTGGCTGAGCATCAAGTAGTCGATTCTACTATAGGAATTGGCTGCATGTGAGAAAAATGAGTGGTCTCTTTTAGCGCCATTTAATGCCCTCCAAGTGTCAATCAGTTGGATGTCCGTCAGGGACCTCTGGAGCTTATTGAGTTTGTTCAGCGACACCGCTGTCCTCCTGGATGAGGTAACAATGGATGGATTGAGGGGGATATTAAAATCACCTCCTAAGACGATTATTTCCTCAGCGAAGTCCTCGAGGAACTTAAGCGTCTTGAGACAGAAGTTGGGGGCATAAATATTTGCTACGGTATACATTTTATTAAAGAGCTTTATCTTAATGAAGAGAAACCGAACTGAGGGGTCAACCTTAGTTCCCATTATTTCGTGCGGAAGTGATATATGAAGTGCCACCGATACCCCTTTGGTCTTAGCTTCAGGATTGGGGCAATGGATCCAGGATGGGTAATATCTATTGCAGATTTTGGGGACATGGTCCGCCCTGAAGTGTGTCTCCTGAAACAGTGCTATTTTTATCTTTTGTTTATGAAGGTCGTAAAGGACCTTAGTTATTTTCTCAGGGACATTGAACCCCTTTACGTTGAAGTAGCAGATAATCTCCTCCATCATTGTGGAGGAGGTAACACAGGCACTACCAAGATTCTGGTAGAAAAGGGTAAGGAATTAGGATGGGGTAAACGGGGGGGGGTTGGGGACAACAAGTTGAATGAGTGGGTTATGGTATATGGGTTACAAAGAAAGATTACAGGGGGGTTTACCTAAGTGTAACCAATTACGTTCTTCACTCTCCTCGCTAAGGGAGGGAAAAGACTGGCCTATATCGGGGGTTGGAAAGCCACGACCATGAAGTGGGAGGTGCGCTTTCCTTTCAAGATAAGACTGAACCCATTAACATTAACAGTGGACAATGGACCTGGTTCTTGCTTCGCTTGGCAACAAGTAGCAAGCAGCAAGGGCGGAGGCCCCACCAGGCTCCAAACACAATGCCCCATCAATCCAGGCCCTGAGAACACAAGAAACAACAAGAGGACCGGCTAAGGTAAGTGCCCCGGTCACCACCCGGCCCAATTCATCCCGCCCACGGCCCAGGCGGGGCACCCCCAAAAGCGGAAGGGCCCTGGAGGCCACCCATCCGACCCAGCCCTGGCCGGGGCAGACCAGCCCAGAACTTCAGTAATGGCAATGACCCGGCCCCGCCAACCCGAACCCCCAAACACACCGAGGCAGCAGCCCCAGAAGTTGGCAATGATTCCAGCCCATGAGACGGGGAGACGTGTTCAACGGGACCCAGCCGCACAATCGAAGCCGACAACAACAGGAGGCACTAATGGCCGCCAGCTATTAACTATTTTAACCCAAGAGAAGCAGCTGGTGAAACAGAGTAACATATCCATAACACATTGTAACTAAAAAGTAAACGTAACCGCAACATAACCATAAACCTGAACGTGGGTCGCGGGGTGTTCTTTCCCCGCTTAATCTTTTCACCGATGGGCAGTCTTAAGTCCAGGTCGACCTGGTGGCCTAGGTGTACCAGGGGCCAGAACAGCGGAAGTTCAAAGAGGAAGCAGGCCCCGGTGTTCTCAGGAGCAGCAGGTATTTCCTGGAATAAGATATGTGGCTCACGCAACAGAACACTCAGTCCAGGATAGGAAGGCAGAAATCAAATATAGGCACGTAACGCCATCAGGGCCCCAGGATCAAGGGGGCGGCCCAAAACATCTAATTCTGCTGGATCTGTTGGAACCAGCATCTGCCCCATCGGTTATCTGGTCTGTGTGGGATGCGTGGCCGACCATCCTCGTGTCTCGGGCGCACGGGCCCGACTTCTCCAGCGCCTAAGCTTGGCGACAGCCAGTTCTCAATGGGAAAAGCCGGAAGATACAGAAAACCAAAAAGTTCTGGAAGCTGGGAGGGGGAGCGTAGCAAAAAGACCCTTCCCTGCCTCAAAACCACCAGGTGGAATGGATGACCCCATCTATATGTGGTGCCCACCTCTTTGATCTTTTCCAACAGGGGTTTAAGGATCCGCCGCATCTGGAGGATCCGTCTGGCCAGGTCAGGCAGTAGAGAAACTGTGGCACCCTGAAAATTTGAGAGCCCTCTTTCCCAAGCTTTCCTCATAATTTCCTCCTTGACTCTGTAGTAATGAACACGGCATACTATATCTCTCAGCCTAGACGGATCTGGCGGGCTTTGACCAGGCGCTCTGTGTATTCTATCAATTTCAATATGCTCGTCTCGCCTCCACCCTCATTTTTTTTTTTTAATTCTTTATTTTTATTTTAACAAGCATTTTATACATACAACATTAGAATACAACAACAAAGAAGAAGTGTGTGGGGGGGGGGCAAAAAGCAGGTGTGGGTCATAGGGGGAAGGGGAGGGGAGAGGGGGGAGGCAGGAGGCCAGCAGAGCTCGGCGAGGCACACATTCCATGAGCCGAGCATTCACACACGCAGTTTGATCATCAACATTTTATATGAGCCCGTGACTCTAATGACCGGGGTCCCAGGGACAGGACCCGAATAGGTGCTGAGCGGGCATCAGTCTCAGCCATTATAGATGCAGAACGTACAGTGCTGAGGCCCAAAGCCCTCGGAGACAGACAGCGGTCGCCCGGCGTGTCAATCGCTACGTGGGCTCCAGCACCACACTACTCGGAGAGCAACCGCCCAAACTCATCCGACTCCTGAAACATCAACCAGGGCAGCCAGGTGGACCTGTAGCACTCATCTCTATCGTTCATGGCAAGGGTTAGATCCTCCATCTCGCTGATATGTAGCACTTCCCTAACCCAATCCTTCACAGATGGGGGGTTCTTTTGCTTCCACAATCTGGGGATCACTAATTTCGCTGCGTTTAGCAGGTGAACCTGTAAGGATCTTTTGTATTTCCCCACCGAGCGGGCCGTCAGGTGCAACAGGACCCGCGCTGGGTCACGGGCCTCCAGGGTCGGGTCTCCTATTATCTTTGCAATTAATGCCAGTACTTCTCCCCAGTATTTCTCAATCCTGGGGCAGGACCACAAGATATGGAACAATGTCCCCCGCTCGGTTCCACACCTCCAACATAGTGGGTCTATTTCGGCTGACATTTTATTGAGCCTATCCGGGGTATAATACCATCGGGTCAGGATTTTGTAGTTTAGTTCTTGCACCCTGGTAGCTATTGAAGATTTATGCGCCAGTGATGATATTCTTGCCCTCTGCTCCTCTCCGATCTCCCTCCCCAGGTCCATCTCCCACTCTCTCCAGAAGGACGGGGGGTCAGCACGCTCCTCCGTCAGTATGGAGTACAGTCTGGAGGTCAAGTGATCATGCGGTGTGCTACCCAAGCAGATTTTTTCCAGCTCCGTGTGCCCTCTACATTTTTCCCGCCTGTAGCTCTGTCTGGACATAGAGAACTGTATGCGCAAGAGGGTCCAGGGGTCTAGACTTGCATTCTGGCATACCCCTCTCAGGTCCGACAAAGGCGTCCACCCCTCCCCACTCAACAGGTTCTCGCATCTTAATTGGGTAAGCCTACCCCATTCTCTAAGATCCGTTCTGGAGAGCCCCGGGATCAGCAGGGGGTTGTCTAGGACAGGGACCAGAGGTGAAGGCCAGGGAGAGATTCCCGCGTATGATCTATATTTTTTGAAGACCCTCAGAGATGTTGCGATGGTCGGGTGGCCGGCTAACTCTGGGGGCAGCCCACCCTTGTTCCACATTACTGCCACTAAGGATATGGGAGCCGCGTCCCTCTCTAATTGGACCCACCGTTTAGAATCTCTACAGGTCTCCCATTCACAAAATCTCTGAAGGTGCGTGGCGGCCCAATACAACTTGACATCCGGTAAGGACATACCTCCCCTATTTTTGGGTCTACTTAACAGGGACGCCCGGAGTCTAGCCCTCTTCTTGTTCCACACGAACCTCAGGAAAGATCGGTTGAGGTCGGTGAAGAAACTCGCGGGGATGTGGACCGGGAGGGTCTGGAACAGATACAGCAGTTTGGGCAATATCGACATCTTAATTATGTTAGCCTGGCCCATCCACGAAAAAGTGGGGAGATCCCATCTGTCCAAGTCTACCTGTATCTTCCGCAACAGTGGGGCATAGTTCAGGGTATATATGTTGTGCAGAGAGCTTGGCAACTTAGTTCCGAGGTATGCGATCGAGGCTCCCGCCCATCTAAAGGGGAACGACTGTTGAGTCGTCCTGACTACTTCACCAGGAAGTGAGATATTCAAGGCTTCAGACTTGTCAAAGTTGATTTTTAGTGAAGACAGTCTCCCGTATATCTCGAACTCTCTCATCAGAACTGGAATGGTCACGGTGGGGTTGGCTATGAAAAACAGCAGATCATCTGCATAGGCCGCCACCTTGTGGGTGTTCCCTCTGGACTCGAACCCCCGTACATCTACATTATTTCTGATCGTACAGAGGAAGGGCTCTAACGAGAGAGCAAAGAGCAGAGGAGAAAGGGGGCATCCCTGGCGCGTGCCATTACCGATCCAAACCGGGTCAGACAGGTGACCGTTAATTCTCACCCTAGCCGAAGGCCTGGTGTAGAGAGCCTCGATCATCAATCTCATATTGTCCCCCAGGCCTATGTATCTGAGGGACTCTTTCAGGAATGCCCAATTAACTCTATCGAACGCCTTTTCGGCGTCCGTAGAGAGGAGCATTAGGGGAGTACTAGTGGCCTTAGCTCCATGTACAATGTCAATGGCCCTTATCACATTGTCTCTTGCTTCTCTATGCATAATAAATCCGGTCTGGTCCAGATGGATTAGCCGGGGGATTATGGGGGATAGTCTGGTGGCTATTATTTTCGCATAGAGTTTTACATCCGCGTTAAGCAGCGAAATGGGTCTATAACTCGAGCAGTACAGTGGGTCCTTCCCCGGCTTAGGGATAACCGCAATGTGGGCCTCTAGCTCCCTGCTTGAAAATGTACCCGGGGAATCCCTGTCCAGAATCGAGTTCCAGGCTCTCACCAGATACCCCCCCAGCTGCGGTAAGAGAGCTCTATAATACTTAACCGAGAATCCGTCAGGTCCGGGAGCTTTTCCCGCCGGGGTGAGTTTTAGCGCTTTATCAAGTTCGTCTAAGCTAATCTGGGCCTCTAACAAATCTGTGCTTTCACTCGGTATCTTTGGCATCTTTGAATCTATTAGATACTGCCTGATTCTCTCCCCCTGTGTTGGGCCAGGCGAGCGACCCCCAGCCAAGCCATATAGGCCAGTATAGAACCGTCTGAACACGTTAGCGATGCTCTCCGAGGTGTGGTGCGCTGTCTGAGCCTCGTCTATAATTTTAGCAACAGAATTTTGGGCCTGTTGCTGCTTGAGGGCTCGTGCCAGAAGGGCGCTACTTTTATTACCAAATTCATAGTAACGTCTTTTGCATTTCCTTATGACATGCTTCGCTTTTTGACGCAGCAGGGCATTGAGGGCCTCCCTAGCCTGTGTTAGCTCCCCGAGGACCCTCGCCGCCTCCGACTGCTTATGGGACAACTCCAAGGCACTGACCCTCTCAGTCAGCCTCGCCAGCGTAGCCATTCCCTCCTTCTTAAGTCTCGAGGCTTGGCTGATCAAGATTCCCCGGATGACGCTTTTATGCGCCTCCCACAGGGTCTGGGGTGTGACCTCTCTCTGAAGTAGGAATCCACCCCTTCCTTCACGGCTTGCAGTGCGACCGGATCTTGCAAGAGTGACTCATTCAGTCTCCACGTGAAGGGGGGTGGAGGCCTCGCCATTAGATCTATATCCAAAAAGATGGGGGCATGATCAGAGAAAGATGTCGGGTAGATACCATCACCCGAGACCAGGCCCAACAGGCTGTGCGAGACATAGAGGTAGTCAAGCCTGGAGTAAGTCCCATGAACACTTGAATAATAAGTATAGTCCCTATCGGCAGGATTTCTGATACGCCACGCATCCACCAGCTGCAGGTCATGCAGTCTTTTTTTCAGAGATCTCAGGGCCATATGGGGGATCGCTGATTTACCAGCTGAGGAATCCATAAGGGGGTCCATGGTCAAGTTAAAGTCTCCTCCCATAATCAACTCCCCCTCTGCAAACGTTTCAATTTTGTCTATTACCTGCTTAAGAAAGCGTACCTGTCCCTGGTTGGAGGCATATATTGAGATTAGAGTGTACTTTTTTGCCCAATTAGGCCCTTGACCATTACTATCCTCCCCGAATCATCTGTCCAACTATCCAGCAGTGAAAAGGGGACGTCTCTCGCGACTAAGATTGCTGTCCCTCTTTTTTTGGCGTCTACAGCGCAGCTGGTGAAGGCGTGGGGAAAGAGCCTGCTACTGAGCTTAGGGGCTGTTCCTTTTTTAAAATGCGTTTCCTGTAAAAAGACCATTTTCGCTTTATACCTTTTCAATTCCCGCCACAGGATTGCACGTTTTTCTGGGGAGTTCAAACCCCTCACGTTCAGTGATAGCGCCTTCATGGTACCCATCGAGTGTGACCAGCCAAGGGGAGGGGAGCGCCCAGGAGCAAGACCAACCTATTGGCTGCACCCCCAGACCCTCCCGGGCTCCTCAGCGGAGGGAGGGTGAAGGTAGGGTGTAGGCAGGAACAGGTGGGGGGGGGCGAAGGGAGGGAAGGGGGCTAGTGGGGGGTAAGGGGGGTGCTAAGACTAAGAGGAAGGGGTGACAAACACAAAAACCAAACGTTGTTTAACAATCAAGAAAACGAAAGAAGACTGGGGCGATAACCAGTCTATTGGGGGCTAGGAGACGCTAACCCCGGAACGGGTGCTATTTAAAAGCAACAAAGGGGTGCTTCCCCATCCCCACTAAGGAAGGGGAGGCAGGGTGACCTCCTTCACTTTCCCGTCTGGGAAGACCTAAGTCCAATCCAGAGGGGTGCACCAGAATGTCAGGGTGGGCGTGGAGGACCTGGTGGGTATGAACGGGGAGAGCATCACACCGAGCTCACCTGCAAGTTAAACAGATGCACTCTAGAGCTTGGGCAGATGTAAGGAGGCTAAAGGCGAAGCGGGCCAGCCGATGGCAGTGGGCGTTTCTACAAAGAGGGTGGGGGAGGGGATCCGCGTCACCCTCTCGAGTGGTCCCTCCGGCAGGTCCCAGACTCGTCGTCCGTCTTGGGGAATGCACAACTGGCGGGGGGCAGCCCGAGAGTTTGAGGCTAGCTAAGCAAACGTCCCATTCAAAACATTTAAGTTCCACTAAACATTGCATGAAATACTACTAAAGGGGATCCCGCAGTCAACTGTTATCCGATATCACCATATAAACAATAACTTTGAACACTTTGCATAACAACAGTATGGTCCGCAACTCAACTCTGGCACTAATTCAGCTGGGAAAGCTGTCAGAGGGTGGTCCAGGAGGCCAGGCGCAGATAGGATGGGGGGGTAGTGCCCCCAACGTCCAGGACACGACACTCGTGACTCCAAGCCTCATCTTCTACGGCCTCTCGCACCCCCCCCTCCCCTGCGGGGGCCATCTCTCGCCCGCCGGGGCAGCTGGCCACCAAGGAACAGTAGGTCCGGGGCTGTCCAGTCCGGGATGTCTATCGAGTCCGTCTCAAGGAAGCGGAACAGGTCAGGGAGCTGGTTAGGTGCTTTCAAAACAAAGAGGCCGCCGTTTTTTCGGACTAAGAGCTGGAACGGGTGGCCCCAACGGTAAGTCGCTCCCCGCTCCTGTATGATCTCCAGTAGGGGTCTTAGGAGTTTCCTCATCTGCAGGGTTCTCCGGGATAAATCTTGAAGAATAATGACCTGCGATCCCTGGAATGCAATTGGCCCCTTTTCCCATGCCCGCCGGGTGACCTCCTCTTTGACTTTAAAGTAATGGACCCTACATATTACATCTCGGGGTCTGTCTCCCTCCGATGGTCGGGGTCCGAGCGCCCGATGTACACGGTCGAGTTCGATATGATTGGAGACCGGCAGGTTAAGCAGCTCGTTGAAGATGGATGTCACCGTGGACGCCAGATCTCGGGATTCTACCGATTCAGGCACCCCGCGCAGTCGGAGATTATTTCTGCGGTTGCGGTTCTCTAAATCATCATGCGCCAGGACGAGATCAGACAGGTGGCGCCCTCCCTCTCTCTGTTGTTGTTCCAGCGCCGCTACACGGGACTCCAGCGAGCTGTGCGAACTTTCCATCCCGTCCATTCTCCGCGTTACCTCGGTAACCGCCCCTTGCAGGGAGGCCAGCTCCTTCTTAATGGTACCCTCCATCCTGGAAACATAGCCCTCGAAGTCACCGCGTGTAGGAAGCCCACGCAGGGCCTCATTGATGTTGACCTTAACCGCCTCCGCTATTATTCGGGACAGGAAGTCCAACGGGACGGGTGTCTGAGCGCCAGAGCGATGTTCAGGCGGGGGAGAAGACCCCACCGACCGGCCACCAACAAGGGACTCCTCGTCTGAACGGCCCTCTCCAAGTTCCTGGAGGGTCTTAGGGGGGGTCTGTGGGATATTCACATAGTTCCCCTGCATGGGATTTTGCTCCCCCCATCTGCAGGGCGACAGTTCAGTCACTGGAACTAAAGCCCAAGCCCTTGTTTCACTCCTCTGCGCCGACCCGCCATGACGCTGCCAGGGATGTGCGGGGCTGATCAGCAGCGGTGGGGTAGGTGGCAGGCTGATCGGGCCGGGCAAGAAGCCGGGGGCCCCAGACACCGACCATGGGGGCTCCACCACCCCCATCCGCACGGGGCCCTTTGTTGTGGGATGCGGGGGTGAGTCTGGGCTGGCCATATCTGCCTCTCCCTGTTGCAGCATTGCTGGGTTATCTAGCGGCACGAGGGCACCGCCGCGCTGCTGGTGTGACGTTCCCTGCGGCTTTCCTCCAGCCCCCACATTACACCCCTCTGGGCTTTGGTTATTAGGCAGGGTCAGGATGGGATGGGGGGATCGGGGTCCTGGAGGGGAGCAACCAACCTCTGAGCCGCCGGGTGATCCGCCGGTCCGACCCGCAGCACCGTCCGCCTCCGTGTGAATCAGCGCTGCCACAGTGATGCGCCTCCCGCCTTCCAGACCTCCGGCTGCATCTCTCACTGAGCCGCTTCCCCCGCACCGCGCCGAGCGGGGCCTCACCTCGATGCCTTCGGCAGCCCTCCAGGGGGTTAGACCTGTCCCAGCCGGGGTCCATTAAGGAGGCCGCCACCTCTCCTCCCCCCGCGTCCGGCGCCGCCATCTTGAGTGCCTCCCCACGAGCAGGATCTGTGCCCCGCGGCTGAAAGTAAGTGGGGATGGGGCGCTCCCGAGTCTTCCTTGTTCTGCCCCTCGCCTTCACCCTCCTGGGCATCTATTTATTAGGGCTCTGCTGGCACGCCCGAGTGCTTTTTAGGGGTCTGTGGTGTTGGAGCTCTCCTCCAAAGCGTCCCTACTGCTTCGTGTCAAGCCACGCCCCACCGCCTCCACCCTCATTGAAGAGGTTTTTGGCAATTTCCTCTAGCCGGTTGTTTTCTGGTGTCTCCAGGAGTCCTCTAATTCGGATATTATTCCATCTTCCCCGGTTCTCCATATCGTCCAGGTGAATCATCATTCTGGCGGAATGTTGAGTCAAATCGGTCTGTGCTTGTTGCAGGGTTGCATTTGCTTTTTCAAGGGCTTCTATGCGCTAAGCTGTTGTTGTTTGTTCCTGTTCCAGAGTCTGAACTCTATCGGTGACCTCCGAAACGGACTTTGCTACTTCCTCAAGCTCCCTTCTAAACAGGGACTCTATTCTATTAGTTTAGTTCTCAAAGTCCTTTCTTGAGGGCAGGAACTTCAGAAGAACCTCCAGGTTGTATTGCACCTTTGGGGATCGGATCAGGAGTTGTGGCAACAGGAGATGCAGACCTAGACGGACCGGGCCAGCAGCAATTATATGGGTCTAAACATTATCATCTTAAAGGGCCTCTGGGTGGCATAGTACAGGGTCCATTCAGTGGTATAGAGGCTATTATAGTATAAGGAGGTTGGGTTGCTGGTTGTAGAAGGAGGCCCCTGATTCTATGTGTGGGACACAGAGTTTTCCAAAAGGGTCTACAACTGGATTAGTCATGGCATGGTACTAATTTCCTTCAGTGGTATGGAGGCAATGGTAGTATGAGCAAGCTGCATGGTCTTAAAAGGAGACCCATGATTGTATGGGTTATCAAAAAGGTTCCATGGATAAATTAGTCATGGTATGGTTCTGAGCTCTTTCCGTGTTATGGAAGCCATGATAGTATGAGTAAGCTGCTTTGCTGGTTGTAGAAGAAGGTCTATCATTTTATGAGTGTGGCAAAGGGTTATCTAACAGGGTCTACACTATAGATGGATTGGTCATGGAATGGTATGAAGATTTTTCTGTGACATGGAAGCTATGATGGTATGATTAAGTTTCTTATTGTAGAAGTAGGCTGTTGGGTATATGGGTTAACCACAGGTTTATTCAAAAGGGTATCTTGGACATGATGGCTAGAGATGAGCGAACTTTTGAAAAATTTGATTCGGCTGATTCGCCGAATTTTCCGACAAAAATAGTTTCGGCCCAAATTTATTCGCAACGAATCGCTATTAAAAACGGCTATTTCTGAGCTTTCTAGAGCCTCAATAGGGTTGTAAACCATTCTGCCTTGCAGTAACACGCATAGGATGCATGCTGAGTTAGTGAAATAATATTGTAAATAATTAGGACATGCAGATCAGAGGCATCGCTATTAGAATCGCAGAGCGGCACAATTACAGAGAGTTGAGGTGGCATCACTATGAGAGGCCCCTATATTGCCTGAAAAACACACCCTGGATCTGGCAGCAGCAGGAGCCCAAACATTGGATTTGGCTCAAATAGACACTGGAGTTGGCAGCAGGAGCAGCAGGAACCCAAAAATTGGCTGAATGACACCCTGGAGTTGCAAGCAGCAGCAGCAGGAGCCCAAACGTTGCTTAAAAGAGACACTGGAGTTGGCAGCAGCAGGAGGCCAAAATTGCTTAAAAGACACACTGGAGTTGGAAGCAGCAGCAGCAGGAGCCCAAACATTGCTTGAAAGACACACTGGAGTTGGCAGCAGGAGCCCAAATATTGGCTGAATCACACCCTGGAGTAGCAAGCAGCAGCAGCAGGAGCCCAAACATTGGCTGAAAGAGACACTGGAGGTGGCAGCAGGAGCCCAAAAATTGGCTGAATCACACCCTGGAGTTGCACGCAGCAGCAGGAGCCCAAACACTGCTTTAAAGATACACTGGAGTTGGCTTCAGGAGCACAAAAATTGGATGAATCACACCCTGGAGTTGCAAGCAGCAGCAGGAGCCCAACATTGGCTGAAAGAGACACTGGAGTTGGTAGCAGGAGCCCAAAAATTGGCTGAATGACACCCTGGAGTTGCAAGCAGCAGCAGCAGGAGCCCAACATTGGCTGAAAGAGACACTGGAGTTGGCAGCAGAAGCCCAAACATTGGATGAATCACACACTGGAGATGCAAGCAGCAGCAGCAGCAGGAGCCCAATCATTGCTTTAAAGAGAAACTGGAGTTGGCAGCAGGAGCCCAAAAATTCGATGAATCACACCCTGGAGTTGCAAGCAGCAGGAACCCAAACATTGGCTGAAAGAGACACTGGAGTTGGCAGCAGGAGCCCAAAAAATGAATGAATCACACCCTGGAGTTGCAAGCAGCAGCAGCAGGAGCCCAAACATTACTTTAAAGAGACACTGGAGTTGGCAGCAGGAGCCCAAAAATTGGATTAATCACACCCTGGAGTTGCAAGCAGCAGCAGGAGCCCAAACATTACTTTACAGAGACACTGGAGTTGGCAGCAGGAGCCCAAAAATTGGATTAATCACACCCTGGAGTTGCAAGCAGCAGCAGGAGCCCAAACATTGCTTTAAAGATACACAGGAGTTGGCAGCAGGAGCCCAAAAATTTGATGAATGACACCCTGGAGTTGCAAGCAGCAGCAGCAGGAGCCCGAAAATAGTTTGAAAGATACACTGGAGTTGGCTTCAGGAGCACAAAAATTGGATGAACCACACCCTGGAATTGCAAGCAGCAGCAGCAGGAGCCCAACATTGGCTGAAAGAGACACTGGAGTTGGTAGCAGGAGCCCAAAAATTGGCTGAATGACACCCTGGAGTTGCAAGCAGCAGCAGCAGGAGCCCAAACGTTGCTAAAAAGAGACATTGGAGTTGGCTTCAGGAGCCCAAAAATTGGATGAATCACACCCTGGAGTTGCAAGCAGCAGCCCAAACATAGCTTGAAAGACACACTGGAGTTGGCTTCAGGAGCCCAAAAATTGGATGAATCACACCCTGGAGTTGCAAGCAGCAGCAGGAGCCCAAACATAGCTTGAAAGACACACTGGAGTTGGCAGCAGGAGCCCAAAAATTGGCTGAATGACACCCTGGAGTTGCAAGCAGCAGCAGGAGCCCAAACATTGGCTGAAAGAGACACTGGAGTTGGAAGCAGGAGCCCAAAAATTGGATGAATCACACCCTGGAGTTGCAAGCAGCAGCAGCAGGAGCCCGATATTGGCTGAAAGAGACACTGGAGTTGGCAGCAGGAGCTCAAAAATTGGCTGAATCACACCCTGGAGTTGCAAGCAGCAGCAGTAGGAGGCCAAAAATTGGCTGAAAGGCACATCCTGAAGTTGGCATCAGCAGGAGGCCAAAAATTGGTTGGAAGGCACACCCTGAAGTTGGCATCAGCAGGAGCCCAAAAATTGGCCTAAAGACATAAATATATTTTGCACCATTTGGAAAGTGTAAAACGTGGCACCATGCTGAATCTAGTCGCATGCATCAGGCATTGGTGGGTGGAAATCCTGGCTGATCCATCCCTGATTCATTTTGACAAAGGTGAGTCTCTCCACATTTTTAGTTAACAGACAAGTTCTCCTCGCCGTAACTATGGCCCCCGCCGCACTAAACACCCGCTCAGATGGCACGCTACTTGCCGGGCAGGACAGCTTTTCCAGGGCAAACTCTGCTAGTTGCGGCCACAAGCCAAGTTTGGCTGCCCAGAAGTCCAGCGGATCCTCAAGGTGTGTTGGCATGGTCATGTCAAGGTATGACATGACCTGCTGGTTCAGGTCCTGCTCCAGGTCTTCCTGCTGCTCATGAGTAGCCTCACTATGCGGGTGTAGAAAGCTACTCATTAGCGACTGAAGACTGAGGCTGCTGCTGATGGAGCTGCTGCTGCTGCTCCTGCCAACCCCCCCAGCAGCCATGGCAGTGGAAGGTGAGCGCAGAGGTCCCCCCGAGTCAGACCTGCGAGAGTATGGACCATGGCGCAGATAGGCATCGGCCAACTGAATAGGTAGAATGTCTTTGTAGTAGTTCAGTTTGTCCTCCCTCTCGGCGGGTGTAAAAAATGCCCCCATTTTGTGCCGGAAGCGAGGGTCCAATAAGTTGGACAGCCAGAAGTCATCCCGCTGACAAATGGAAACAATTCTGGGGTCACTACGCAAGCACGTGAGCATGCTTCCTGCCATTTGGCAAGTGACTCGGAGGGACTACCTGTCTCCATCTCCACTGCATACTGCCACGGTGTTTCCGGGTCCTCTGTCTCGCCTTCCTCAAAACCCTCTAGCTCCTCTGGCTGCTCCTGCTCCTCCTCTCCTGTCCGCTGACTAGATAAACCAGCCATTTCACCAAGCCGAAACTGTGCTTCACTGTGCCTCTCCTCCTCCTCTTCCTCCTCCTCCAGTTCAGCTCCAACGGGGTTCATGTGGCCGTAAGATGTAGACGCCATGTCTCCAGTGCCTTGACCAGCCATGGTTTCCAACATGTGCTGTAGTACATGAAGCAGTGGAATCACGTCGTTCATCCCGTAATCCTGCCGAGCTGCCACTGGTTGACATTGAAGTTACACAGGGGAGTCCCCCTATCCGCTTGGATCATCAGGAAATCCATGATGGCTTTTCTCTGTTCATATAATCGGTCCAACATGTGAAGGGTGGAATTACAACGGGTGGAAACATTGCAAATCAGACTATGTTGGGGGATACCGTTCTGACGCTGTAGCACAAGAAGGGTGTGTTTGGCGGTGTATGAGTGGATGAAGTGCATGCAAAGGATATCTTGCATATGTGGGGAACACTTCAGAAACCGCTTGACAACCAGATTGAAGACGTGAGCCATGCAGGGGGCATGGGTCAGCCTTCCTTGGCGCAGCGCAGACAAAATGTTCTTCCCATTGTCGGTAACCATGGTTCCCATTTTAAGTGTTCTTGGAGTAAGCCATGTTTGGATTTCCTGATGAATAAATTTAAGCAGTTCCTCCCCTGTGTGACTCCATTCGCCAAGACAAACCATGTGAAGCACAGCGTGACACCTCCGTGCCCTGCACACATGGTAGACTGGAGGGGCACTGAGACTAGAGCCTACAGTGGAGGGTGAGGAGATGGCGGAGGATGAGGAGGCCGAGTTGCACGGTGTCACAGGCCCAACGGGCAGGGAGCGCAGAGGCCGAAGCGGCGTGACCTGTCCAAGTTGCTGCTGCTGCTGCAAAGGGACCACATTCATCCAGTGGGCCGTAAACGACATGTACTGTCCCTGACCGTAGTTACAGCTCCAGACGTCGGCGCTGCCATGCACTTTGCTACACACCGACAGGCTCAAGGACTGGCCCACCTTCTGTTCAACAAAAGTGTGCAGCGCTGGTACTGCCTTCTTGGCAAAGAAATGACGGCTTGGGACTCTCCACCTCGGCTCGGCACAAGCCATCAGTTCTCTGAAAGGTGCAGAGTCCACCACCTGAAAAGGGAGCGACTGCAGCACCAGCAACTTGGACAGGAGCACATTCAGCTTCTGCGCCGTAGGATGAGTGGGCGCATACTGCTGTCCCTTGGACATGGCTTCGCTGATGGATTGCTGGCGGGATGCATGACTTGGAGGAGGAGTAGGAGGAGGAGTAGGAGCGACAGAGGATGGGTATGACGCACAGCTGCCTTCGGCTGAGGTGCTGGAGCCTTGGCTGGCAGAAATTGGGAGCGGCGTGCCACTTGGTGAGAAAGCAGACTGGACCACCCCTTGGGAGCCTCGGTTCTCCCAGGTCGCTTTATGGTGACGCATCATATGTTGACACAGGGCCATGGTGCCAACATTTGGGCCCTGGCCACGCTTCACCTCCTGCCTACATATCTTGCACGTGGCCATGTTACCCTCCTGCGGATGCTTCAGGAAAAACTGCCACACTGCCGAGTAACTACTTTTCCCACCAACAGCCTCACTGATTCGCTGCTATTGTCGCCAACTCCAGGAACCCCTGCTCAACTACCTCCCGATAAGGTAGCCTGCCGCGCAGCAGGTGCTCTACCCCGGCCCCGGCCCTGTTTGGCTCCAGGCTTTACAATTGTGCCCCCATGCTGCCTGCCAACCATGCTGCTAACACCTTGCTGCCTGAGCTGCTGACTCCGGGGCAACCTGCGCCCCTCTTCTCCTGATGATGACGATGAAGCCCCTTCATCACCCGGCTCCCAAGTGCCCTGTGGCCTGGTTTATTGAAAGCAGTCAAAAACAAGTGCAAACTAAAGTAGCTTAATGAAGCTGATGCTGATCAACGCTTATGTTGTATAACAGATAGGGTGCAAGGTGCAGCTTTGGGGTGCCCTGCGGCCTGATTTATTGAAAGCAGTCAAAAACAAGTGCAAACTAAAGTAGCTTAATGAAGCTGATGCTGATCAACGCTTATGTTGTATAACAGATAGGGTGCAAGGTGCAGCTTTGGGGTGCCCTGCGGCCTGGTTTATTGAAAGCAGTCAAAAAGGAAGTGCAAACTGAAGTAGCTTAATGAAGCTGATGCTGATCAACGCTTATGTTGTATAACAGATAGGGTTAAAATAGCATGTGCCTTGGGATGGCCATGTGACCTGGTGTATTTTAAGCTGAACAGAAAATATTAACACTAATCCAATTATGAGAAATGCTTTTGTTTAACAGATAGGGTTAAATAACATGTGCCTTGGGATGCCAGTGTGGCATAGTGTATTTTAAGCTGAACAGAAAATATTAACACTAATCCAATTATGAGAAATGCTTTTGTTTAACATATAGGCTTAAATAGCATGTGCCTTGGGATGCCAGTGTGGCCTAGTGTATTTTAAGCTGAACAGAAAATATTAACACTAATCCAATTATGAGAAATGCTTTTGTTTAACAGATAGGGTTAAATAGCATGTGCCTTGGGATGCCAGTGTGGCCTAGTGTATTTTAAGCTGAAAAGTAAATATTAACACTAATCCAATTATGAGAAATGCTTTTGTTTAACAGATAGGGTTAAATAGCATGTGCCTTGGGATGCCAGTGTGGCCTAATGTATTTTAAGCTGAACAGAAAATATTAACACTAATCCAATTATGAGAAATGCTTTTGTTTAACAGATAGGGTTAAATAGCATGTGCCTTGGGATGCCAGTGTGGCCTAATGTATTTTAAGCTGAACAGAAAATATTAACACTAATCCAATTATGAGAAATGCTTTTGTTTAACAGATAGGGTTAAATAGCATGTGCCTTGGGATGCCAGTGTGGCCTAATGTATTTTAAGCTGAACAGAAAATATTAACACTAATCTAATTATGAGAAATGCTTTTGTTTAACAGATAGGGTTAAAATAGCGTTCAGGGCTAAATAGCAGAAAGGGTTAAATAGCATGTGCATTGCATGCACAGTGTGCAGCAGTATTTAAACCAAACCGAATATATTAACAGTAACCCAGTTATTATGAAATATGAATCATAGGCAGCACTAGGAACCCTGTCACTGTGACTTGTATGCTGCTGGACTGTTCCGGTTTTAAATCTATCTTTCCCTAGCTCTGTCTACCACTCTAAATCTCCCTTACTATCTGTCTCTCTCTTTACCTATCTGTAACTGTCTTTAGCTATCGCTAACTCTCACCTAACTATGACTAACTGTCTGTCCGTGTCTGCAGCCAGCTCAGTTCTGTCTGCAATGCAAGTCTCAACTGCGCAAAAGGAAAATGTCCGCCGCTTTATTTAGCACGGTGACGTCACTGGGCTTCCTGGCTGCTGATAGGCTGCATGTGACTGTCCCATCGTCACTTGCCTCTGGGGACATGTCTGAACATGTCCGTCCACCATCTTTTAATGCCTGTCATTGAGTTTAAAGGAAAACCTCGATCCATCGAATCGCCGGGAAATTCGGATTCGTTCAGAATCAAATATTTCATGAAATTCGGAACGAATCCGGGTTCGTCCGGATCGATTCGCTCATCCCTAATGATGGCATCAGAAAGCCAGTTCACAATTTGAAGAAGGAGGCTCTTGATTATATTAGTGGGCCAAAGAGTTATCCAAAGAAGTCTATGGATGGATTACTTATGTTATGATAGGGGTTCTCTGAAAAGGTCTGTGGGTGGATTAGAACTATAGTTTGCTGGTTATTCAAAAAGGTCTATGGATGGAGTTGTCATGGTATGGTAAGAAGATCTTTCAGTGGTATGGAAACCAAAAAAGTCAAAGAGAGAGGCCCTTGTCTATCTGAGCGGTCCACAGTGTGATCTAAAAGGGTCTCTAAGTGGATTAGTGTCACAAAGCATTTCAGTGTTATGGAGGCCATATTTGCAGTAAGTTGGTTTGCTGGTTGTAGAAGGAAGAGAGTTATCATTATTATTTCAGTGGACCATGTTTTTTCTGAAAAGTTGTCTTGGCCATATTAGAATGAATAAGAATAATGAATAAGTAATCATTATTATTTTAGTGGACCACATGTTTTTCTGAAAAGTTTTCTTGGCCATAATAGAATCAATAAGCTGGTTTGCTGGTTGTAGAAGGATGATCTAGTTTATATAGGTGGGAAAGGGAAATCCAAAAGAATCCGGGAATAGATTTATCATTGTAAGTAACCTTCAGTGTTATGAAGTCTATGGTAGTGTGAGTAAGCTGCAGCATTTCAGAAGGAGGCCCTTGATTATATGTATGGGCCACAGGGTTAACTAAAAGCGCCCTGAGTGCATTAGTCATGGTATAATACAGAGCTATTTTAGTGGTATGGGGCCCATGATGGTATAAGTACAGTAAATTGGTTTGTTGGTTGTAGAAGGACCTTAATTATATAGGTGGCCAAAAGGGTTATATAAAAGGGTCTATGGGGTAATTATTTATGGTATAGTATGCAGTTGTTTCAGTGCTATGGTGGACAAGATAATAAAACAATTGGTAAACAATCAAAAACTTTGAATTGCCAAAGATGGATGGGGGTTTAATTTAATTTTCCAATGTCACCTGAAAACTGGACTTCTGCTCCAAAAAGTATAATAAGAGTATTGACTCAATCTGCCAAATGTTCTGACCAATAGTTTGCAATAATTTGGTTCTGCATCACCCAAATCTGAATCCTATTAAAGTCTATGTGGTGGAAATTTAGGATGGGAGGGGGTTTCTGGAAAGAAAGCAGCCAAATGTCTTGTAATTGCATGATGGGTAGACCATACAATCTGGAGCAATGTCCTAATGAAAAAAAAAATATCAGAGGTTCCCATAGCCAAATAATGTATTTTTGTCATAGAAAAATCAACAAAAATACCCCTCCCCCAGTGAATTGGCGGGCATGGCCAGTCACTGTGGCTGAAGCATAGGTGGTTGGTGTATAGCACAGGGGAAGCTGGTCAGCAGAGAGGTAGCCATCTTCAAACTTGTGAAACAATTTTATTAAACCAGAGTAGAAGTAATCAGCTTCAGGGGACAAAAGGTGAGCATGCGTTTTTTGTTCCTAGCCCAGACAGTGACTGTGTGTATCCGTCCTTGTTTTATTCATGTTTTTAATTAGCTCTTCTTTTTGTTTTAAACTTTTTACCTTAAGTAGAGGACACACAAGGTGGATCTCACTGGCGGAAAAAGGGGGTAAGCAAAAGATTCAGAGCATCATCATTCATGTTCCTAATGCCAATATATTGATTGCGTGTTGTTTCTCTCGGGGGGGTATCTGGAATAAGGATGCCTCGCTGTGTGTATCCCCCACATGTCGCCCCATACACACACCTTCCTTTCGCTCCCACACAGACTCAGGCAAGAACAAGTGTGCTGATTGGCTGAGTGGCACTCTCAGCCAGTTAGGGCCCTTGCTTTTACTCAGCTGCGTTTGGATGGCTAAGCAGCTGAGCGGTGCCATCCTTATACCGCTGGGCTTCAACAGCAAATTCTGCCTCATTTTTTCCTCACCCATCAATGAAATGCCAGTTACATAATTCATAACTGGCTTGATCAAGTCCCATAACAGGAAATACCTACTGTACAATTGGCGGCATGTGTACTAAAGTGTAGGGGAAGTGAGAAATTCCTTAACACCCAGTTAGTTTCAAGGAAAGTGCCTGGCGTGTGGTGGGAACATACATAGGATGTCTAACATCCTCCTCCCAACCCCCAGTGCCCATCCCAGGAGACCCCCGTCCTGATGTTTGGTGGTCAAGAGTGGTTGCCTTTGGTCGCCAACAGAACACTAAATGCACATGTGTGGCTCTGTGACCTCTTGAAGGGTGAGTATTTTCAGACTTCAACCAGCTGCCCATCTTAAATTAGCATGCCCGAGCAGTTAGAGCACGGGTGGCCTTTGGGGTGTGCGGTCACACAGGTCGACATCCCAGCCTCCCTGTAAGGGGGCGTCAGGAGCTCTCCAATGGACCAGCGGGCCTCTCTGTTTTTTTCCAAAACACCCCTACATCTCTCTCCTTTATTTTTGCACACGTCTGCCTCGATTTTGAGCTTTCTCACACCTTCCTCCTTTCTTCCATTTCTCTTTTCCAGTTTCTTTCTTTTCCCCTTTCTTTCATTATCTTTCTCGATCACTCTCTTTCCTCCTTTCTCTCTTTCCGTTTTAGCAATCCTATTTAACTATCTTGTTTTCTCTCTCTCTTTCTTTTGTTCACTTTTCTCTCTTTTTCATCCTACCTTTCCTTCTCTCCTTTCTTTCTTTCTTTCTTTCTTTCTTTCTTTTTTCTTTAATTTTTCTTTGTTTTTCCTTTCCTTTTCCTTTTTTTCTTTCTCTCTTACTTTCTTTCTTTCCTACTTTCTTTTTCTCTCTCTTTTGCAACTTGTTTCTAAAAACTCATTTTCTTTCTTTCTTTCTTTCTTTCTTTCTTTCTTTCTTTCTTCTTGCTTTCTCCTCTCTCTCTCTCTCTTTCTTTCATTGCAATCCTTTTCAACTATCTTGCTTTCTTGCTCTCTTTTTCTTTCTCTCTTTCATTCTCTCTTTTTCCTTTCCTGTTCTTTGCTCTCTTATTTTCTGCAATCCTGTTTTACTTTTTTCTTCTTTCTTTTCCTCTTTTCTGTGTTTCCTCTGTTACTTGCTCTCCATTTTGTGTGTGTCTCTAGGGGGCACCATCCTACACTCTTGCACAGGGTGACACTTACCCTAAGGCCAGTCCTGAGTTAAAGGACAAAGTGGCCCAATGGGCCTCTGCCAGCTACCTATGAGCTTGTTCAGAGTCAGCCATTTAAAACAGGATGCACTGGTGGTGAATGCTAAGCACATCCCATTGGAGGAGTATGGGGTGTGCAGTGCTAACACAGCAATGGCGGACTCTATGCTCCCAGTGAATGGTTCTCTTAGCTGGGGCATCCAACTGTGTGAAACACCCCACGACACCCACGACACTTACCTTTCCAACGCTCCTTTGGCACATGCACAGACTCTGGTCCAATTAATGATTTATGCTGTGGCGGGGGGGCGCCTCGAGGTCGCTGCCATTATGATGGAGGTCGTCTGGGGGGAATGAGGGGTGAGGCTCGCTGTGCTTTGCAGCCTTCCTCTCTGTGGGCTGTCATTGACGCTCTGGGATGAGGACTCAGCCTGCCGGAGTATTAATGCATTTAGTCCTGAGTGACTTGGGTAAAGTCTCGAAAGTTTTTTTGAATGTTTTGCATTTTAAAATGACAACTGGATCTGTGACCTAGTCCTGTTTATCTCCCTTAGAGGGTGGACCCCTTGGGGGTGCTTGGTTGCCCCCTGCCTGTTCTCAGCCTCCCCTCCCCCCCCTCCCCAGTTGGTCGGGCTCCAAAGCGCGCTAACCCTCCGCGGTACTGACTTTGGGGGGGGGGGGGCGGGGAGGTGCAACGCCATGAAGGTTCTGGCACCTTAGGTGGACTGGGACAGGCCCTGTGGCTTGGGGGTCCCAGGTTGGGGGGCACTGTGCTTGCCCCCTTGCCGGGAGGCCCGTGCTGGGGTGGCCTGAAACGGGGCCTGTGGCGATGGTTCGTCCATGTGGCGTCCGAGCCGATTCAGTTAGGTTGGGCTCAAAGCCCGAATTATGATTTGCATTGTCGCCTTGGATTCTGCGCCGGCCTGCTGGGCTGGGCAGCTGTGCCTGTTGGCTGCTGCACGAGCCCACCAGCGATGGCGTCGTCTACTATGTTTACATTTTCTATGAAAGGGGCAACAAGCTGGACACAATGCTGGCCCGAAAATTAAGGGCCGCCGACCTTGATAGGCCGCAGCCCATAAAACTGAAGCTCAGTTCGGGAGCAGTCACCGCTGACCCCAATAAAGTTGTTTCGGCCTTTGGGGACTTCCTGTCGGCCCTTTATGCGGTCCCAGTAAATATAAACATGGCCAAGCTGGAGGAATTCTTTGAGCATGTTGAGCTGCCTAATATTGAGCAGAGATACGTGGACAGGATGGAGGAACCCATAATGGGATAAATATTGACGTGAAGCTACTGGCCAAGGTCCTGGCGGCCAGACTGAACACGTTTGTGGCTGACATCATACATGGGGACCAAGTGGGTTTTATTCCAACCCGACAAGCCGGGGACAACATTAGGAGGGTCACACATCTGGTTCACCACGCCCACTCTAAGGGCATTCCGGCTTTTTTTCTCTCGTTAGATATACAGAAAGCGTTATCTGCTGTGGGTACTCCGAAAATGGGGCTTTGGACAACAGTTTCTTAAATGGGTAGGAGCCCTCTACACGGCCCATGTGTCGGTAGCAATAAGAAACTCCTCTAGCATCAAGGCACTGGAGGTAGTGGGAGTCCACCATAAGGCCATGTTCTTTGCGGATGATGCCCTGATTGCTATTACCCAACCGATCACCTCATTCCCGAACCTATACAAAATTCGGGATCAGTTGAGTCGAGGGCATTGAATAGGCCAGCTTCCCCTTCCGCTGGACAGTCGAGCCACTCCCGTATCTAGGGGTGCACATCTCCGCTAAGTACTCTGACTTGTATGAGGCCAATTATCCTCCACTATTCAAATCCTTAACTCGCCTACTGGAGGTCTGAAAAACATACCCCATTTCTTGGATAGGCCGCATCAACGCGGTTAAGATGACAATACTCCCGAAATTGCTCTATTTTTTCAGAGTACTGCCAGTAAAAATCCTGATATACATGCTTTGGGTGATGCAGAGGAGGATTTTGGCTTTCATATGGTCTACGGGACCCACAAAACAGATCGCCCAACTAGTCCCTATGCACTCCTCCCTCAGACCCCCAATGTGGATATTCCTTGAGCTCCCCAATTGTGCACCAATACCTATCGACAGCCTACTCTGGACAGATCAGGGGCATAGGCCCAAAACTCTTAGCCCATTAATGAAACATTCACTTGCCATGTGGAATTCGGTAAGATACTCAGCCTCTTTGATGTCCCCCCATACCCCCCTGGAACACCTATGGGATAACCCAAACTTTCCCCCAGGAGAGCAGAACAGACTGGCCTTCAAGTGGTGGCAGGACCGGGGCATCTATAAAATAGTGGACTTGCTCACAGTGAGGGCTCTTGGGTCTTTCGATGACCTACAAGAAACAGCATCGAGTACTTCCGATACATCCAGTTAAGAAACTGGGTTCTGCCCCTGACAAAACTGCACCCCCCCCTTCTGGGCGAGGACCCCCTTTGAAGAATTATGCGCTAACAACCCCTTCCAAAGAGGAATAATCTCCTTAATATACTCAGCGTTAAACGCAACCAAGCTGGAGATGCACGGGTAAGTAGGCAGCTGGGAGAAAGACCTGGGCCACAGTCAGAGAGAAAGGATGTGGTCAGAAATATGGTCCAATAATTCAAAATGCTCTGTAAATATCCTGACAGTTGAAACACCTACAAGGTAATGCTTCACTGGTACCTGGTGCCGGGTCGCATGTTAGCCTGCTTTTGGAACCAGGTATACAGGATGGCTAATGCAGTCTTCCAAACCAGCATGAGAAAGGAGCCCTGGGTTGCTCTCTTGCACCGTAAGCCCCATGAGCTCACCAGTAAGCAACACAGACTTTTTGTCTATCTACTCCAAGTGGCCAAACAGGCTATAGCCAAAGCCTGGAAGAAACAATTTATCCCAATTTCAGAGTTGTCGGCTAGGATGAACGGTTTCCTCATTAACGTGAGACTGTCTAGTATCCTGACCGACTCCCATGACAAATTCCTTTTGATATGGGAACCCTGGATAAGGTTCGCTTGGCCTGGCGAGCCCCTGCGGATGCTATAAAGACCATGTGTGATGGCTGGTGGAGCGCGGGAGCACCATGACCCCCCCCATCCCCCGACCCCCCTCTTCCTTCCCCCCCAACTTTCCAGCCTTCCCCCTCTCTTCCTTTATTGTGAATCCCCCTTACCCAGTTCTCCGTTCTTCTCTTTTATAAAATGATGGTTCCAAAATGTTTTCGGCAGTTTCCCCCGTCTATACACTGGGCTGTGTCTGATAGTCTAAGGTGCACCCTAATACGCCTATCGTAGAGGCCATAAGACAATGGGTGTGCAGGTGGTGGTGAAGGTTGTGGGGTCTGGGGATTCCGCTGCCCGCACGGTCCCAAACATAGAACTGGGCAAACTGTAGATCACGTTGATCTTACCAAGAATGTTGAGCGTCCCTTGCTCTGCCATTTTTTCTTTGCTCTATATACATTGTGGATTGCTAATACATAAGTATGATCAGTGTACAATCTTATGTGACATAGATTGCTAGCTTCTATTTATGCCTTCCCTGCGTGGGATGGTGATACAATGCACAAGTCTTGTATATCTGTATTGTTGAAAACATAATAAAAATATTGAAACAAAAAACTCAGCGTCAATATAGGGAGTGTGGGGGGCAGCTGGATCCCTGGATTCACTGGAGAGTGTGCCTCAGCTGCAGGGATGCCAGGGATGTGGCTGTGGTCAGGGGTTGGGTTTATGCAATGGGTACTTACACGGCCAGCCCTGCTGTTCATTTTCTATTCTGTGTTGCCTACTTACCCATGTAACTACACTTATGCTTGCTTTCTGCTTCAATAAAAATAAACCAAGTTTTGTTCTTCCATTATTCCTTGGAACATTGACCTACAGTAATAACATACAGAGAAAAGATTAATGGTAGCCAACCCCCAACCGACCTGTTGCTATGAACTGGAATGCCACCCATGGCTACAACCATGATTAATGCCAAGTGACCATGCTGGTCCAGATGTGGACTTACATGACACCTACTGATCTGCTTATCTCTGGCCATTACACCCCTTAGCTGTGACAAGATCTCCAGGACTTACCTGTTATACAAGTTAGCTTTCCGGTGTGTCTGTTTCTGTCACTGACCATTTCTCTGTTACAGGCGCCCACTTTGGCCTAGACGATGAGAATGGACCAGGTCACAAGAAGCTTGGGTTTAGCTTTTCCTTTGGGCAAAAAAAGAGAAACCTGGAGATCTCGAAATAATTAATAAAATAAATGCTTATATAGTTTAAATGCTGGAAACTTCATGGCTCAAGACATTGTAACGTACTTATTTCTTAATGCAGCTTGTAGGAAATGTAAGAAACATAGCAAAGCAATTCAATAAACACAATTAATGCATTGACCAAAATTATGTCTTTATTTTCATTAAAAAAGAGACAAGAAACACCCTGGGGGACCTGGGGTCTGTCGGGTCCGTGTATGCTTTTAGAGGAGTGGGATGGGGGCAGGGTCATAGCCCAGCCCATGACCTAAGGATGCAGCATTTCTCAATGTATAACATCCAGCACTCCCAGGAAAGGCATAAAATATATCCTTTATTGGTACCAATAAAATCCAGGTATGGCATTCAGTGTGTTTTTTATACAAGAAATCACAAGATAAGTGAAAACTTGTGTGATTCAGGGAGTGTTTGGAACAGGGACTTTTGGGCATGATCAGGTTTTTGTGTGCCTGCATTTCTCATCTGCTCAGAGCTGATGTGAAATGCCGACATCACTACCTGACATGCTTTATTTCAGTGAAATAAGTTACAACTTCATACATTGAATTAGTAAACTGTCATGTGAGTTGTAAAATCTTGTACGAAAGTGAGAATTCACTCACTGTCAGGTCTGGAGTTCCTCCACAGCCTGATTTCCCCTGCATTATGCTGTTCCACCAGCATCTGTCCTGCTGAGGTGTGTTAATCAGCCAGTACCTGTGGGACTTCCTGGCCTATAAAATCTGGGCAGCACATTGCCTCATTGGATCAGCATTGCTGTCAGTTCATGTCTCTTTGCCTGTCTGTGTCCTGAACTCTGGAATCCTGTATCTTGACCTGGACCCTTGAATCTGTACCTTGGACTTGGATCCTGGAACCCTGAACCTGGATCCCTGCCATAGCCCTTGTGTCTATGTTTCTTATTCAGCTCAGTCTCTGCATTTGGACTTTTCCTTGCATTCCATGTATGTATAGTCACCGTAGTATATTTATGTTTCATGTACATATGTATAGCAGTCTGATTGCGGTTTGCCGCATCTCAGTCTCATTACTGGTCATTTCTACTAAAGGAATCCCTCTGTTGAGAGATTCTTGACAGAATGCTGACCCCATAAAAAGACCAGGAGACTGTTAAACTATGCTGGCTTGTTGTGATGGTCCTAGTGCCAGCCCTAGAGTTTGTTTTTCTTTGTGTCTGTAAGCCTGTCCATGCTGGGCCTTTTGGCCTTCCTGTTCTGAAAATTTGGCTTTATTGCTTTCTAGTAAGTAGTTTTTTTTGCCCTAGCCTGTACTGGGGCCCAGCCTTGCCTGTATCTGTTCTGGGGCCCAGTTCTCTGTCTGTGTTTTGTCTTTGTCTCTCCTGTGTTTCCCCTTCCCAAGTCTGCGACCCCCACGGGATTCTCTGGGGCCCTTGCAACTTCACCCTTAGAAGCTCTGTTGAAGAAGTCTGTGAATTACGGGCTCCTCGAGCGCCGGATTGGCTTACGCCCTGGGTAATTGCCAGTTTGCCTCCTTGATGGCGCAGGTGGGTTGTCTGTCTTTGTCTGCCTGTGTGTAAGTCAGGTCTAATACCCCAAGATGTCTACAGTTCTCCCTTCTCACTTTAAAGCGTATTATTAGTAGAGTATTAAAGTTAATGCAAGAGCCTTTCTTTCAGCAGTCTCCCATGACAACCAGGAGTCATCTGGTGATCTATTTCCTTTTTAAAGGTGATTTGTTTTTCCGGGCTATAGCGTGGCTAGATATAAGCAATTCAATCAAGGAAAATTTATTTGATTTTCTTAAATTCCTAGCTACAGACTATTTAGGTATTCTTGAGGCTGACCTTAATCTGTCTGCAGTTGGTTCAGCCCAGCGATCACAAACTTTAGTTGTGCCTGCAACCCTAGTAACTCACCCTGAACCAGCCTGTGAATCTGCTTCCATGCCAGCCCGTGAGTCTGTGCCAGCCCGTGAGCCTGAGCCAGCCCGTGAGCCTGAGCCAGCCTGTGAGCCTGAGCCAGCCTGTGACCCGGACGCTGTACCAGTTTGTGAGTCTGCTTTAATGTCTGTTTGTCAACCCAAATATTCAGTTGAGTCTGATCATTCTGTTGAGTTATCTCCTCCTGTCGAGTTATTTCCTAGTTTGCCTGAGGTAGGAGCACCTAAGGTTGGTTACCCTAAGCGCTTACGTGAAGGTCCCGGTCCCCCTAGCCATTGTTTTCTGGACTTTGACCCTGGAGGGACTGCCGCACCTGCCGAGTCTTTGCCTGCTTTGGGGCCCGCTCCTGCCGAGTCTTTGCCTGCTTTGGGGCCCGCTCCTGCCGAGTCTTTGCCTGCTTTGGGGCCTGCTCCTGCCAAATCTTTGCCTGCTTTGGGGCCCGCTCCTGCTGAGTCTTTGCCTGCTTTGGGGCCCGCTCCTGCTGAGTCTTTGCCTGCTTCGGGCGGGGCCGTTTCCCATCTGCCAGCACCCCGGGTGTGAGCTTCCCGTCTACCAGCTCCCCGGGTGTGAGCTTCCCGTCTACCAGCTCCCCGGGTGTGAGCTTCCCATCTGCCAGCTCCCTGGGTGTGAGCTTCCCGTCTGCCAGCTCCCCGGGTGTGAGCTTCCCATCTGCCAGCTCCCCGGGTGTGAGCTTCCCGTCTGCCAGCTCCCCGGGTGTGAGCTTCCCGTCTGCCAGCTCCCCGGGTGTGAGCTTCCCGTCTGCCAGCTCCCCGGGTGTGAGCTTCCCGTCGGCCTGCTCCTGGGGTGTGAGCCTCCGGCTTTGCCCCTGCCTGGATTTCCCCTGCCTGGATTTCCCCTGCCTGTCTTACCCATCCTGATCTGCTGCTTGGTCCCATTCAAGCTTTTGGGATCCCCAGTATGCTGATGGATGTGTCTCCAGTGGAACAGCTATGAAAACGTGTCCGGTGCTGCTTTTTGTTAGGGGGGGTTAATGTCAGGTCCTCCACAGCCTGTTTTCCTCTGCATTATGCTGTTCCACCAGCAGATGGCTCTGTCCTACTGAGGTGTGTTAATCAGCCAGCACCTGTGGGACCTCCTGGCCTATAACATCTGGTCAGCACATTGCCTCATTGGATCAGCATTGATGTCAGTTCATGTCTCTTTGTTTGTGTCCTGAACTCTGGAATCCTGTATCTTGACCTGAACCCTTGAATCTGTACCTTGGACCTGAATCCTAAAACCCTGAAACCTGGAACCCTGAACCTGGATCCCTGCCATAGCCCCTGTGTCTATGTTTCTTGTTCAGCTCAGTCTCTGCATTTGGACTTTTCCTTGCATTTTTATTATTGTTGTTTATTTATATAGCGCCATCATCTTCTATAGCGCTTTACAAAGTAGTAGTTACAGACAGGGTAGAAACATACGGTACATATAATATATCAAGTGCAGTTTTACAGAGTTTGTACAAGATACAATAGGGGAGAGAGCCCTGCCCTTCCGAGCTTACAGTCTAAAAGATGAGGGGTGAAGACGAGGGGAAGGATCACAAACAGTCCGTATTGAGCTTTGTGGCATATGCCCTTTTAGAAGATTGGTTAGGCCAGATTATATGCTTGTCTGAATAAGTGAGTTTTGAGGGCTCCTTTGAAGGTTTTTAGTGTTGTGGAGTGGCGGATTGGGTGGGGGAGGGCATTCCAGAAGTTTGGAGTTGCACGTGAGAAGTCCTGGAGGCGGGCGTGAGAGGAGGTGACCAGGGAGGAGGACAGGAGAAGGTCGGTAGCAGAGCGGAGGCTGTGTCTAGGTTGATATTGTTGGATTAGAGATGAGATGTAGGGAGGAGCCTGGTTGGAGAGAGCTTTGTATGCGAGAGTTAGAGTTTTGAACAGGATTCGCTGTGGGACTGGCAGCCAGTGTAGGGATTGGCAGAGAGGCGCAGAACTGGAGGAGCGAGAGGAGAGATGGATGAGGCGAGCAGCAGAGTTCAGGATAGATTGGATTGGTGCCAGTCTGTTAGTTGGTAAGCCACAAAGAAGGATGTTGCAGTAATCCAGTCGGGACATGACCAGGGCATGCACTAGCATTTTAGTGGTGTCAGGTGAGAGGAAGGGACGGATGAGTGAGATGTTTTTAAGTTGGAGGAGACAGGAGGTGGCCAGGGAATGAATATGTGGTTTAAAAGAGAAGGCAGAGTCCAAAATGACTCCCAGGCACCGAGCTTGGGGAGATGCTGTTATTGTGTAATTGTTGACAGAAATATACATGTTAGAGAGGGAAGGGGAGTTAGATGGTGGGAAAATGACCAGTTCTGTCTTGTCCATGTTTAGCTTGAGGTAGCGAGATGACATGAATGAAGAAATAGCTGCAAGGCAGTTGGGGAGGCGAGATAGGAGAGTGGAGAGATTGGGGCCTGAGAGATATATCTGAGTGTCATCCGCATAGAAGTGGTATTGAAATATATATATATATATATATATATATATATATATATATATATTTATATATATGTATAAGTTTGCCAAGGCCATAGGTGTAGACTGAGAAAAGTAGGGGGCCTAGGACAGAACCTTGCGGTACACCAACAGAAAGGGAACGTGAGGATGAGACTGTGTTAGAATAGGACATACTGAATGATCTGTCAGAGAGGTAAGAGGTGAGCCAAGAGAGTGCACGACCTTGAATCCCAAGAGAGGAAAAAATATCAAGAAGCAGAGAGTGGTCGACCGTATCAAAGGCTGAGGAGAGGTCAAGAATGATGAGGATGGAGTAGTGACCTTTGCTTTTGGCAGTGAGCAGATCATTGGTGACTTTGGTGAGGGCAGTTTCAGTGGAGTGGTTACGGCGGAATCCTGATTGTAAGGGGTCAAGTAAGTTGTTAGTGGATAAGTATTGGTTAGTGGACATGTTGTTCAAGAAGTTTGGAGGAGAAAGGGAGGAGTGAGATAGGGCGGTAGCTGGAGAGGGCAGAGGGGTCGAGAGAGGGTTTCTTGATTATCGGAGTAATAACTGCATGTTTGTAGGAGGAAGGAAAGGTACCACTGGAGAGAGAAAGGTTGAATATGGAGGTTAAGGCTGGAGAGAGGGATGGAGACAGTTGAGGAAAAAGGTGGGATGGAATAGGATCGAGGGAGCAGGTAGTCAGGTGGGCCCTAGAAATGAGAGAGGTTAGTCCAAGCTCACTTATTGGAGTGAAGAAGGTAAGAGAGTAAGGCAGGGGGATTGTTTGAAGTGGTGAGGGATTCTGAGGGGCAAAGCCAAGTCGAATGTTGTCAATTTTTTCTTTGAAGAATGTAGAAAATTCTTCTGCTGTTATTTGGAAGGTTGGAGGAGGAGGTGGTGGGCGGAGTAGGGAACTGAAAGTGTTGAATAGTTGTTTGGGATTCGGGGCTTGTGCAGAAATCAGTGAAGAGAAATATGCTTGCTTAGCAGATGAAAGGGCCATCCTGAGTTCCTGTTTATAGAATAGAAAGTCACAACTGGATTTGGTTTTCCTCCATTGCCGTTCAGCAGCTCGAGACAGCTGTTTCAATCTGGTTGTGCTTGCATTTAGCCAGGGTTGGCAATTTTTGGGGTGGGGACAGCTATGGGTGAGGGGGGCGGCAGAGTCTAGAGCTGAGGAGAGTGTATCATGGTAGTGTGGTGATGCAGCGTCTATGTCCGTGAATGAGGTCAAGGACTGAAGAGGTTGAAGTTAGGCAGAAAGGGACTGAAGATCTAGGTTTCTTAAGTCCCTGCGTTGAATTGTAGGTTTGTGTGGAGAGGGGTTAGCAGGAATTGGAGAGAGGGTCATAGTCAGCAGATTATGATCAGAGAGGGGGAGCAATGAGGATGAGAGGTTTGATAAAGAGCAGAGGTTAGTGAAGAGGAGATCAATTGTGTGGCCGTATTTGTGGGTGGGTGCAGTAGACCATTGCTTTAGTCCGAAGGATGAGGTTAGTGACAGTAGTCTGGAGACAGCAGGGTTGCTAGTGTCAACAGGTATGTTGAAGTCACCCATGGCGATTTTCAGGTTACAGGGAGAATATAAGCGGACACAGTGAACTTCAAAAGATGAGAAGGATAGAGATGGCAGGGCAGGGAGTGGGTTAAAGGAGCAGAGTTCAGATAGAAGGATGCCCACACCCCCACCCTGTTTGTTGTTGGATCTGGGGGTGTGGCTGAGATGTAGTCCCCCATGTGAGAGGGCAGCGGGTGAAGCTGTGTCTGATGGGGTAAGCCATGTTTCTGTGAACCCCATGAAGGTAAAAGAGTTAGAGAGAAACAGGTTGTGAATATAGGTGAGTTTATTGCGCACTGAGCGTGCATTCCACAGTGCGCAGGTGACAGTGGCGGGAAGGGATGGAGAGTGAGTAAGATGTATCAGATTAGATAGGTTGCGTGTGTATCCCGGTTTAACACGGTTGCAGATTTTTGGCTTTGTTGAAAAGGGAATCGTTCTGGGGGAGAGGGGTGGAGAGAGCGGGCCTGGATTAGGGCTGATGTCCCCAGCGGCAAGTAAGAGTAAAAGGAGGGAGAAGAGATGGTTGTGGCTTTTGAGAGTGGAATAATTGTGTCTTGTGCTTGGATGTAGAGGTGGTGATTGATTTTTCCAAAGAAAGGAATTTGTGAGCAGAGAGGTAGGGGGAGGAGAGCAGAGAGGGTGAGATATATAGGGACTTGCCAGGAGAAGGGGGATACTGTGAGCCTAGGATTCTGAGGGTAAGAGGAAGTAGTGTGATGAGATAAAAGGTAATCATTTTCGCTGAGGCTGGGCTATTCAGACAAGCAGAATCCGGGTGCAGGTTTCCTTCCGGTTGAATTCGGGTTAAATTCGCTGCAGACTTTGAAAGATTCTGACTTGGAAAGGAGTCTGAATTGCAGCCATAGTGGCTTTGCAGCCACTGCCACTGAATATGAACGGTTTCTAACTGCCTGATTAGCTCATGCACAACAGTTGGGCCTAAAGGATGGGGCTAGGTCAGGCCTAAAGGTTTGGTCTGGGAGGGTTTGAAGTAATAAAACTCCAAATTGAATGTTGCTAGGTGCTATGGGTCAGTGAACATACAAGGGACAATATTGGTCAATAAAAGTTTAGCAGATAGTAACAGATGAAAGTTTCACAAATATAGATATGGCCAGGGGAACCAGATGGGGCATTCAAAATAATCACACAACTCAGGATGAGAAAAAGGCAGCAGGATTTACATGGGCAGCAAAGGGTTAATAGTTGCAGATGAAATCAAATGATGAAATGCATACCTGTGAATGAGAGAGGAGACAAATTAGAATGCAGAAGGTGGTGATGTGGAGGAAGTGTGGTGTGGTTCTGGGTCCATAGAGTGAATTCAGGTTAAATTCGCTACAGGCTTAGAAAGATTCAGACTTGAATCTTGCATTCCATGTATGTATAGTCACCGTAGTATATTTATGTTTCATGTATTTATGTATAGCAGTCTGATTTTGTGTGTGTGTGTGTGTGTGTGTGTTTGTGTGTGTGTGAGATCTGTCACAATTAAACACGGTTTGCCGCATCTCAGTCTCATTACTGGTCATTTCTGCTAAAGGAATCCCTCTGTTGAGAGATTCATGACACATACATCTTTCATGTATGCTTCACGCACATGCAAGGTTGTCTAGCATGTGTCTCTGAATCAGGGTTTTGTGAGCCCTTGGGTGACAGGGTCTCAGTGGGCCCCCTTTTGTCGATATCATATAGTTGATATCGGCAAAGATTTTGTGAAATTTGGTGCAAACTGTTCAACTGAGTATATGCTGCAGAGAAGATTGAAGTGAAAAAGCCTTTTTACCTCATCAGTGTTTTCACTCGCACATTCCTAGTCCAGTTAACGCCCTGAAAAAAACTACAGAAACCATACAGACTGCATATGAAACACATTGTAAACAAGTAAAATGCAGTAAAAGGGCCCTGTGCTGCGTCTGATATATTACAAGTGGATATGTATAAATAAAGTGTTGCGTGTATCATCTTTGGACACTGTGGCAAAGGCTGTAGCATCATTCAATTGGTGGTTATTGACTGAGCCAGTCTGTGTGTGTTCACCAGTGTCTGTGGGCTTGTATGGGCTGGCTGACATCAGTGTTGTTTCTGTGAGCTCTTCCATTTTGTTTTGGATACCCATATTGTGTAGGACACAGCTAGTGGGGATTTTCTTTGGAAACCATTTGTGGGCTGTGCAGCATCTTCCCTCTTTGCTGGGCCAAACCTAGGAAGCTTACTTTCAGCAGCCTGATGATTTATTCAGCAAGCCATCTGGCTTTGTGGTGAGCTGCATTGAGGTGCACTTGTGTTTGTGTAAGAGTGTGTTTGTTTGGTATTTTGCTTGAGTGGTTGTGTGAGAAAGTGTATTTTGTTTGAATTTGTGAGTGTATTACCGATGGAGAGGTGTGAGGATAAAGCTTTTGGCCTGATATTTGCTGTGTGGATGTGGTGTGCTGCCAGCGCTGAGGTATCACAGGAGTCTTTGGAAGCCAGGGTGGTGAGATAAAGGGCACAGAGGATTTGTCTGTATGAGATTTAAGCAATGTGCAAATCCGCAGCAGGTTTTTGCTGGATCGTGCTGCGCTGTTGTCACTGTACAAATCCGGACAAATCCGGCCTCAGCAATGCTATACCTGGCATAATGCGCCTGTGTGCCTCCCTGAATATCTTGGAGCAGGCCACTGCTGCTCTCCTCATGACTATTGGCCTGATGCAGAGCCTCCCCTGAACTGACCTTAAAACCTTCCGATTGTCCGGAGCTCCCGTTTGAATCGTGGCTCAAATGTGATGCAGAGCCTCCGTCGGAATGGCTCCCTAACTGATCCGTGAATTTGACTTCACTCGGGAAGTTTTTTTTACTCTCTCGGGTGCCTTCAATTTGATCGGGGCTTCCGTTCCCGTTCACACGGGCGGCCCGTTTTTCCCTGTTTTTTCCTTGGTTTTTGAATGTACCTGCTTGCCTTCCGTCATATTTGACCTTCCATTTTGTTGTTTTTTTCAAGTATACTTACATCTCCATGGCTCTTCAGTTGCCAATCTGGCTACACGCAAGCGCACATCCCTAAACCTCCATTGGAATTTACATATGGCACCAAATGCCAATTTGACACATATATATATATATATTGTCACATTTATTTTTGGTTGTTCCTTCTTCCTTGCCATTAATGCATACCTTAATCTCCTTTGTGTCCCTTCTTCCTTGCCATTAATGCATACCTTAATCTCCTTTGTGTTCCTTCTTCCTTGCCATTAATGCATACCTTAATCTCCTTTGTGTCCCTTCTTCCTTGCCATTAATGCATACCTTAATCTCCTTTGTGTTCCTTCTTCCTTGCCTTTAATGCTTACCGTAATTGTTTGATAGTTTTTCTTATTTTTTGGCCTATATCTAAACCTTTTGTGTCATGTAAATGTGTGATGATGTTGTGTGATTGTACATTTGCAGGAAAGACAACACACCCATTTTTTTTTTTTTTTTATTAAAACGTTGTTTACATTTTTTTTTTTTTTGGTTTTTTAAGAGTAAAATTTTGGTATTTTTTAAAAAATAAAATATTCTAATTCTCAGGACAATTCCCACAAATTAGGCCTCTGGGTCTGGAGCATGTCGTTTTCTTTGATCTGTGAATGAAAAACAATATTGGTTTAGCATTGTTTTTATGGTTTGGTTTTGCGTGATTTTTTTTGGGCCCCTTTTTAAACCGGACCTTCAGCGTGATTTAATGAAAAGGTCAAACTCTTCAGTCAGGTTGAGGCTCTGTTCTGCTCGACTCCCTGCCGTCAGATTCCCCCCTCCCCTGCATGCTGAGGTCCAGAGGCTCCTCATACTCACTGGCAGAGGAGGGGGTGGCCGTTGACACTGGCGGTGGACCACCTACACCTTCACCTGTTTCGCCCAACACTGGGCTGCGTGTCCTGGTCCGGGTGGGGCGGAAGCGCATATTCCATTCATGTGCTGAAATACAAACACAATCATAAAACCACGCCCAGGCGAGGCCAGGGTTATAGGTGCATTTACATTTTCAACACTTACATGGGAAATGTTTGGCGAAGTACCGCCTCACCCGGGGCTTATGCCTTCTCTTTAAATCAGACCAGTGTTGGGCGATCTGGGTGAAGGTATAGGTGGTTTGTGCTCGTCGTGCGATCGCGTCCACCACCGCCAGGGCCAACGTCCGCTTCTCATAATCTGACGGCAGGAAGTCGTAGCGATTCCTCAGCATCATCTGTAAAAAAAAGATACAAGGACCCACCATTAATCCACCAAATACATTACCAAGTTTCCTGGCCTAAATAAAGTCACTTTATTAACCTCTTGCTGCCTCACATTGCCCTAGTTCTTCTATCTGGATGTAGCCTAGTTTGTAGCTGCGTACATGTGTTAAACTAAGGTGGGATTGTATTTAACGTGACAAACTAAGTTGTTTCAGACTATTCTTGCCCTTTGTTTTTTTTTATTATAAGGAATGTGTGCGCGCACATAAATGCACGCTCGCATACTCACATCCATGATGATGTCGCCCTGCTCCTGGGTAAAGATTGCGGGCGACATATTTTCTTGCTTTTCCTGGTCTAGCTCTGACGTTCCCCCGCGGTGACGTGCGTGCGTGCGTGCAGGCGCGCACCTGCTGTTGACAACGCCCACACGGGAAACATATTTAAAGCACAAGGCACTCAGCTCTGTGTTGGATACCATATCAATATGGGCAGATCTAAAGGGAGCAAAAATAGGCAACCAAGGCCCGAGGCACATAGCAGCTGCACACATGCCTCATCCTCCAAAAGACAGAAGAGCAGGCACCAGACACAGGCAGAACATGCCCCAACTAAAACGCTGGATACTCCACACACACAGGCACATTCAAAAAAACGCAGGACCAAGGAGACATTAACCCATTCACCACCACCTGCCAAAAAAGCACAAACACACAAGGGTGCCAAATCGAGTAAGACCCTGCAGCATCCTCAGCCTCAACACACCAAGCATACCCACAAAACAAAACACATCAGCAAGGGAAAGCGTATTGCCAAACCCACCACCCCACCAAGGTCACCCACCCCTCCACCTCAACACTCTGGTTTTCCCAATTCCAGTACCTCACATTCAACATGCAGCTCAACATCTGATAGCTCAACAGGAACCCAGACATTAAGCCAGAGCAGCACACACACAACATCACCCTCCCCCATAAGCCCCAGAAACACACATGACTCACCAGATAGCCAACCATCAATTTCCACAGATGCAGGGGAGACCACACACCCATGTGGCCGACAACTACGCCGTGGCTCACTAACTGCACGTTTTTGTGATGCTCAAAGCATGGCTGTGGCAAATGCAGTTTGTGAGCATTATGATGCCCTATTTGGCAGGAGCTCCAAGTCAACCACTAAGCAGGCTAAGCTGGAGATCTGGACGAATATTTGCCAGCAAGTAAATAGTGTGGGATCTGTCCGGCGAGATATTCAACAAATCAAAAGGAAATGTGGGGACCTGAAATACTACAGTAAAAAAAAATGGACATGCGCCGTCAGCAGAGGTAAAGGGCAAATTAAATGCATTTTTAGTCGCATTGGTAACAGGATGTAACACTTATTAGGTGTAATTTAATCTTCCCCAGCCAACAGACAGGGGGTGGAGCAGAGGTAAAGGGCAAATTAAATGCATTTGTAGTCGCATTGTTAAAAGGATGTAACACTTATTAGGTGTGATTTAATCTTCCCCAGCCAACAGACAGGCGGTGGCTTACCCACTAACATAATCCTTACTCCCGCCGAGGAACATGTATATACATACATACACCCGGCCAGCATCCAGGGGCCTGGCAGAGGCACAAGACACAGACCGGAATGTAAAGTCCCAAGGTCAGTGTGATTTTGCCATGACCTATTACAAAAAGTTCAAGAAGGCAGTGTTATGCTACACAACACACTGTACTTGGCCATTTAGCTAATCTTCCTATCTACATTCTAAGGACCAAGTCAACAGGACACACCAGGCCCCCAAACCCCTGCGTTAGCACCGAGGCCAAGGGCACACCAGGCTTCTACACCACAAACCCAAATTGTGGATTGCGATAAGGTAAGTCAATGGTCCTTGGTGTGTACTTTTAACATTGATATTTGAGACCTTTTGTGGACATAAATAAACTAAAAGGATGCTATATTTCTTTACAGACCACAGGAAGCCCACCCATCATCGACCATATACGAGATTTGGAGGAGGACACCCCACATATGTCACTAACCACTACTGCACCAGTGGCAGCAACGCAGTCAACCCCGGCACAGCCACCACATCCACAACCACCTTCGGAACCAGAACCAACCACCCGTCCCACTGCTCCAACCCAGTCTAGACGCCATATTTCCCAAAGAAGGCAACTTCAAATTTTGGAGGAAACATGGAGGCAGGAAAATATTGCCTTTGCTGCGACAACACAGCAATTCAATGAGACTGTGTGCACCCAACTCACAAACCTCAACGCCCAATTAGAGGTATTAAACAGAAATATTTCTGCCCTAACCAGCCATATGGGTGAGATTAATCAAAGCCTGGCCCACATTGCAGCCAATTTGCAGGCACAACATCATTCCTCGTCACCATGCAACCCAACATACCACTAATTTGTGGGGAATACATTTTCTGACCCCACGTGTAATTTTTCTTTTGGGCCCAAAAAAGCAAATGACAAAACAAAATTTGTTTGAAAAATAAAAAAAAACAAAAAACAAAAAAAAATGTGGTCTCTGAAAAAACACTAAACACTAGTTGTGCACGTATGGTTTGCGCGGTGCCACTTTGGGTGCAAGAAAAAGGAGGGGTGGGGAGGGTTGAAACTAAAGGTGGTGGAGTAGCCCACAAGCCATGATTAGGTTTAGGACCGTTGCAGGCGTCTATTGTAGTGCCCCCCCCAGTCTCATCAAGACAACGGAACCTCATCTTCAAGAGAACAAAGCCTTGCTCCAACACAGAGCGAGTCCTCCTGGGGGCAGTATTGTAGCGCTCCTCTGCCTGTGAAGATCGGTGCAGGATGGGGGTCTTCATCCAGGGGACCAAAGGATAGGCAGAGTCTCCTGCCCTAAAACCAAAAAATTAAAAAAAAGGTGTGCATTGCAACAATAGAAAAGAGGGACAAATAGGTGAGCTGGGTAGGGTGGGGATTTGTAATGAGACTAAATGCACATCCAACCTGTACTCTCATTAAAAAAGTCTGGGGAATACTACTTACATAAGAAGGCAAGAACATGACACAATAGGGTACAATCACTTAACCCATTTAATTTGTAGATCAATAATTGGGCACCAAATATACTACGAAAATATTTACCAAATAGTGGGTTAAGGGAAAAAACACAGTCAGACAGGGTGCGTAACCAATACAAGTTTCAAACACATACCCAGTAGCCAGCCAACAAAAAGATCGGCTGATTTGAATCGCTCATGTAGGCAGGAATTCCTAGGCAGGGGGGCCAGAAAAACGACTCCCAAAAACCAAATCAGGGCCAGCCAGTGCCTGCACATTTATCCTATGTCCCATCTTCAAATGCCTGCACACAGACAATAAAATAAAAATTATGGAGACCCTGTAAAAAGGACCCCAAAAAAAAACCCCATAAAAATTATCAAATACTCATGCCATCGATGTCCAAAGGCGTGCGGTGCAGCCTGGTTTCTGCCATACTCAGCAGGACAAGACCGCGGAGCTGGCGCCGCTGATGTGCTCCAACAGAGGACTGCATATTATTGCCCGAGTGCAAATACGGCTGCTCTGACTTGCCGTAAGTGAAGGCTCGGCGGCCCCGTTTTACTAGGGTGATTTCAATCGGAAATCAAGGCTCTGCATCACTGAAAAAAACGGGCCAATGAACGAGGCGTCCGTTTTCCCTGGAAACAGCCTCGTGCGAGCCGACAATCGGAAAGGCGGCTGAGCGCACACCTGAGCGCATAAGCGCACACTAAAATCAACGTAGCACCCTTTCCTGACCCGATCAAAGCCCAAAACCAACGGGAAAACGCACGGGAGAACTGAACGGGGAGGCTCTGCATCAAGCCATTTATCTTTTGCTGCCCCTCTCTGTAAGATGGCAGGCGATCAGTCATTGCATAGGTTTGGCAATTAAATCATTGCCACATACAACAATGGCATTAAATGGAGGAGGTGGAGCTTTACAACTCAAACAGGTGCCATTATCTGGGATTAGAGTGAAAATTATAATATAAAGGTATCTCAAATTAGAATGCCCCTGCTAAAGGGACCAAAACCCAGCAGAGCAAAAAAGACCCTAGTGTTGGCCGATTCCTTTTCCTTGGGGTATTCTAATTTGGGATGCTCTGCTGTGTAAAACTCCCTGAATTGCCAGTATATTAACTCTTCTTGTGGTCCCATGGTGCATGCGTAGGCTGCCTCCCTGACTTATGTGTACTCCTGTGCTCAGCCATTCAGTCAGGGAAACCAGGGGTTAAAGACGCTGCCCGATCTCTATTCCAGGCACTATGGGTATGCATGTGAGGTATGTTAAGTATAATTGTGATCCTAGGGGGCTTCACACAGTGGAGCATGGGTCAAAATCTTCTATCCATCCCCCAATGAGGGGCGTGGCTTGATTTAATTGTCCCTCTTTCCCACCCTAAAAGGTTGGGAGGTATGCATTAAGCTGTCTGCAATTTTGACTGTGGAGGCTGTTTAAGGGTTAATCTGTCTGACATGTACATGGCCGCTCTCAGGGATGCTTTCTAGGTCAGCAGACCCCAAACAACAGCTACACAAAGCACAGTGCTTCTCCCTAAACCAATCACATGCTGATGATGCTGGATTCATTCCCTGCGCTGCAGCATTTCCTTCTCCTCTTCACTCCACAGCCCAGGAAAGAGCAGAAGCAATCGGATGATGTGTGAGGGACGGGGCTAGGAACGTCTCTGTGCTCTTCACAGGAAAATAAGAGGAACAGTCATTATAGGAAGCTGTGGATGTTGCAGGCGCACAGCCGGATGCAGTCTATGCTATACCCACTTTAAGGAAAGATTTTGCCTGTGCTTGCTGCAGCTGTACTAAGCCATTGGTGGCCCTGCTTCACCAGCATATCCCTCGGTCCCCACTCCTGCATACTGTGCTCCAGGATGTGTGCCGCCGACCCAAAACCGCCATGATGCTGGGGCCAAATGTGCAGCAGAGCTACCATATACCACTCCAGCGTGAAGCTTGGTGTGCTGCCAATGCTACCCATGCCTGCCGGCCACACACTGCAGAAGGTGCATATTGCAAGGGAATTCCTGCTTTGCCATTCTGGGTGGGGGTAGTCGCCCAGCTGGTCCAGCAGAAAACAGTTCCCAAATGGGGCCTAAGCACAGGTGGGGTGCACTATTTCAAACCTTTGTCCCAGATGCCAGAAAGACTAGCTACTCCTCTGCTTATGGTTTGATGCATCTTGTCTTACATTCCACATATATTAATGGTCTAATTGTGGATACTTTTTTAATGCCTAATACAGGTAGTCTTTGATATATTTACCTCCCTCACTCCATGTGCTGACGCTTCCATCTGGCTCGGTACACGCCTCCTGTGACTTGGTTGGCTGTTGCTTCACAGGGGCGTTTCCATCTGCTATTCAGCGACGTGATTGATGTCTCCTCTGTGCTGGCGCAAATGCGGGCCGTGCTTCTGTGGCCATCTCTTACTGCTTCATTAGCGGTGGTGTTGGATGGTTCTGGGTTACGTTGGGTGATCCATTGACCGTGGATTTCCAGTCCTAAAGCGTGTGCAAAGGATATGGTGGTTAAGTTCCATTATTTATTCCTGTCTTAGAGAGTTGATTTTTATGACTAAGGGCAGGAAGCATGGCTGAAATGTGTAAGATTATCGCTCATGTCCTGGGTTGTGCATTGATTTTTACACTTTAATGGTGGAAAGGCAATGTTATCTTTTTAATGAGACTTTAAAAAATGTTACAGCTTTTATCTTTGGATGCGCTGGAGACCCTTTGCTTTGTTGATGCTACTTCTTATTTGTGCCTGCCCCATCCTCCAACAAGGCACGTTGTTTATTTTATTCAAGTCCACCCAGGGATGGTATAGTAACATAGTATGTAAGGCTGAATAAAGACTTTAGTCCATCCAGTTCAGCCTATTTATCTCCTTTCAGTGGTCTAGTAGCCATAGCTGGAAATGTTATTACATGCCAGGAAGACACCCAGGCCACTTTTGAACTCTTTTAGTGTATTCTTCACTGCCTCCTCAGGCAGCGAATTCCATAGTCTCACTGCTCTTACAGAAAAGAATCCCCTCCTATGTTGGTGGAGAAAGCACCTTTCCTCTAACCTTAGTCGATGCCCTCAAGTTATGGTTAAACTCCTGGGTATAAATAGATTATGGGACAGATCTTTGTATTGACCCCGAAAATATTTATACATAGTTATTAGGTAACCCCTCAGACGTCTCTTTTCCAAACTAAATAAACCTAACTAATCTTTCAAGGTACTCTAGCCCAGCACTCCATTTATTACCCTAGTTTCACTCCTTTGACCGTGCTCAAGTTCTGATATGTCCTTCTTATGCACTAGTGCACAGTGCTGTACACAATATTCCATATGGGGTCAGACCAGTGACATACAGGGGTAAAATGATTCGCTGGTCATGGGCACCTATGCCCCTCTTAATGATCCTGTTTACTTTGGCTGCTGCCTGTCATTGATTACTACATTTAAGTTTGTTGTTAACTAAAGCCTCAAGGTCCTTTTCCATTGTAGTTTTACCAAACATTTCCTTATTTAGTGTGTAATCATGGCACACATTTCCCCTTCCCATGGACATAACCTTATATTTATCTGTGTTAAACATAATTTGCCATTTAACTGCCCATGCTTCCAATTTATCTAAACCTCTTTGTAGCTACCTGCTGTCCTCTTTTGTGTTAGTTACTTTACACAGCTTAGTATCATCTGCAAAGATTGAGACTTTACTGTTTATTCTGTACCCGATGTCATTAATATATATACTGAAGAAAATAGGCCCAGAACTGAACTTTGCGGTACTCTGCTAGTAACGGTGACCTGAGTATGTACCATTGATAACCACCCTCTGCTTCAGATCATTAAGCCAATTTCTCAACCATGTGCACACTTTTTCCCCCAGTCCAAGCATTTTCATCTTTTGTACCTTTGTGTCTTGAATGTGATACAGTATAAAATGCTTTAGAAAAGTCAAGATACATGATATCCAATGACTCCCCCCTGATCCAATATTGAACTTGACCTCCTCATAAAAGTTGATTAGGTTTGTCTGGCAGCTTGCCCACCACAGATGTTAAACTTACTGCACTGTAGTTCCCAGGTCGCCCCTTAGACCAATTTTTGAGAACTGGCACATTTTCTAATCGCCTATGTCATAATTTTCTTCTGATATTCTCAGTTCTAGTTCATCAATTATATTTGTCAAGCTTCTATCCCTCCTAGATGTGCTCCCCCCTCTCCACCCCCAGTTGCATGTCTACACCCACTGTCATTTATCTTTCCTAACTTCCCCTTTATAACTGCTTTTACCCTCTCCCCAGTGCTTAGTTTAAACACTGTTCCAACATTTTAGCCATCCTCTCCACCAGAACAGATGCACCATCCCTATTGAGGTGTAGCCCTCCTTTTTACTCCATTTTTGAGCCACCTGTTTACCCCCCCCCCCCCCCCCCCAATTGCCTCTCTGGTGTGGCTTTTAGTATTGGGAGTATTTCTGAGAATACTACAGTTTAAAGGACCTTCCACCTACCTCTTTTTATGCTATTGGTGCCAATATGCACTATGACCGTTGGGTTTTCGCCAGCCCCTCCCTATAATCTATCAGCCCAATCTTCAATATGCCGAACTCCGGCCTCAGAAAGGCAACACCGCTCAGCAATCTCGGTCTTTGTGACAGATTGCCCTGTCTGTTCCCCTAATAATAGAGTCACCCACTACCAGTACCTGTCTTGCCTGCCCTGTTCTCCCATTTCCCTTCCCTGCCATACTGGAGCAGATATTGGTGTTGTCTTGCTGCAGCTGTGTCACCCCTGAGCTAACATCCTCCTAATCTGCCAACCGGGCAAACTTGTTCAGCGGTGCCTGCTCAGGGTTTGCCTCCCTGCAATGTTTACCCCTACCCCACCTTCTAACTGTTATCCAGCTAGCTACCACATTACCCTGCTTTTCCTGTCCCCCATACTACCACCCTCCTCTTGCCCTAACCTAGAGAGTGCCTGCTCAGTGAGTACCAGACCAATGCTTCTCAGTGTTGCCAATTGCTCCTTTAGATCGTCAATGTTGGCTTCCAAATGTGCAATGCGCAAATAACCCAAACAGAAGTATGCACCCTCGACGAATTGTTCAAGCAGTGCATACATAGCACAAGATGTACATTGGACAGTATTGTTATGCATGGAGAACATTATATACATTTGTTGAAACATGAATCCCTGTATTAAATGAAGAATTTACATTCATATAACTCCCTGGATTCAAAGTTAGATACTTACAGCCTCAGTGCTTCCGCTTGTAACTCCTGATTTAAAGCGGACCAAAACCCACTGAACCTATGAAATACATTTGGCCAAAGCCCCTGCCAATATTCCCTTCTTAGGGTGTAGTACTAAAAATGGATATTTTCTCTTTTTGAATTGTCCTGTAATGCTGTTTTTTTTTTGCTGTTCCTCTCTGTAAGATGGCAGGTATCAGTCATTTTATACATGTGGCAATGACATCATTGCCACACACAGCAGTGGCAATGAATGCAGGAGGTGGAGCATTACAGCTAAAACAGACGCCACTATCTGGGATTATAGTGAAGCAGAAGCAGTAAAAATTGGCAAAAGGTATTTCACGTGGGTGGAGTAATTCAGAGGATGCTAGTTAAAAAAAAGTGGGTTTTGGTCCACTGAGCAGCACTTAACAGAGTCAGTCTTGCAGAGCCCTCCTTTTTGAGCCCAACAAGCAGCATTGTCTTGTCTTTGTTTCTTATTGAAACCCATCTAGAGACATCATCTCTTAGTTAAACCTAGCCAGTCCAGGGACCTAGTCCCTTCTAATCTGAGCCTACTCTAAACCTGGGTATAGATTCTATTTAAAGCAATAGTCCACAGATTAAGTGGTGAAAATCCAAAGCTAAGCACAGTTGAGGAGAAGCAACAGCTTCTTTGAGTCTACAAGACTCTTAGGGAAGTTGCTTTACCTCTTTATGGGGCATCACATTGGGATGCCACCACTGTGTGAAACCTCCCAGATGGCCCGATTGACTCATAACTCTGACATGTCTGCGGTTGCATCCCCGGCACACTATCTGTGGGTGTGCCTTCCTAAATGGAGTGCCCACACAGAAAGGAAGCAGGGACAGAGATGGGGTTGGTGGTGCTCGCTCCATTCAAATTTTCTTTGACCGGCTGGCTCAGAACCTTGAGCGATGCAGCTGGCTCGCTGGTGGCCTGGTTTTAAAAAAATGGTTTTCTTTACAGCTGAGACCACACCCACATGGCAAGAATGGCAGCTGACATGACCTAGCTTGCTGGCCGCATCCATGGCATCTATTGCCTTCTTCTTGCCTTCTTTCCTCAGCCTATCTGAAGCCCTACCAGAAGCTGGGCATGTGGGCACCAGAGAAGAAATAGTTGTGGGAGACCCCGGGGGGCTTCACAGATGAGGCAATCCAATTTTGGGTGCCCCAGGGGGAAGGCTGGTGCTACTTTTTAGCCAATTTAAGCCCAATTTTGGGAACAAATTTATAAAATACATAACCATTCTCTGTTTATGCCCGGAGCCAAATGTTTTATGCAGCTGGAAGATACATATATCATTCTCCCCATCTCCCTAAAAGCTACTATTTAATTGGCAACTTGGGCTCAAATCATAAAGCAGTGGCGAGATTACTGTATTTCTGTCTGGGGAATAGAATATTATCTGTCGCAGGAACCATGTGTGTTTGTGTTTGTTCCTCATGATAGAAACATCAGGTGATACTCAGCTGATGGATTATAAACAAGGGCTGTGACTGGGAGGAGAGCTGAGACACAACGCCACATCAATGAGGAGGAGCAGACTCTGGTGGAAGGCTTTTTATCCATATAATTGGGTGCAGAGCTCCAGGAGTGAGGGTACCGGGCATTTCCAGGACAAAGTAAGACATCCGTCTTTGCATCTAAGCTTCGTCATACATGTTATGTTTTATTGTGCATGTGGATACCATCTGGTCCAAGTCATGTAGGGCATAGGTGGATTTATGAGTAAATGTGTTTATTTGTTGCTTCCTGGTCATTTCAGCCCATGGACACATGAGGGAGTCGCCCAGGGGCAAGAAGAGATTTAGCATAGTGCAAAGACATTTATCATGAATGTGGTCCATGGGTATCATTGTAGGCAAACATTTAACTAGATATATGGGCATATGGGCTAGTAACCCAGGGTTCAGAAGCTAAGCATCTGGTCTCCAGTCCCACAAATCAGTCAGCCAGTGGTCATGAGAAGAGGGTGTCAGCAAGTCACCTGGAAGACCCCTATACAGTTCAAATGGTAGAGGGGGCAGACAGTTACCTGATGACATACATCTGGTGTCTTGCAATCTCCCCCACCTGATTACTTACACTCCCACTGAGTACAGGAGTGCAGTAGAATCTGATGCCTATTGTAAGGGGCCCAGAGTTCCTGTACGGTTCTCCAGGCTCCTCTGAAAAATATGAACCTATCCTTCTGTCCTGAAGGAAAGGCCATAGGGTCTGGTACACTTGCAAGGGTAATGATTAGCTGCTTGGCCCCCAAGCCTGGGGTTACAAGTGCCTATTCCTGGTGCACTTGGCTGTTAGATCTGGGGGGGGGTCTCAGTTTTTTACTGCAAAAATTAAAAAAAAATAAAAATGGATACGAGTAAAAGTTATATTTTAACAGACTGGGGTATGAGCTGGACTTTTTTCTAATGTTCTCCCCTGCCATTAAATCTGGGGCTTGGGCTTGCTGCTGGACTTGGATGTTGTGGGACCTGAGAGAGACCACTGCCTGGCTGGAAACAGAGGAATGAAAGATGCGAGATTGTTAATTTAGGCTTTGTTAAGAAGAAAATTTAAATTTAACCCCTTGTGAACTGGTAGGAGGTCCTATAGATTTCTATACCATTTCACAGGGTAGGGAGGCCAGGAAGCTGGCTGCAACAGGTTGCTTGCCAATACCCACCATCCGATTACCCAAAACGCCGCCCTGGCACTCGGGTGGAAGGTGTGATTGGTGCTAGGGCAAGGGGCATGCTTTTTTCTTTCAGGCAATATGGAGAATAGTTTTTCTAGGGTAATTCAAATCCACATAAAAAACTAAAAGCTAATGGCTAAAAGATAAAATAAGACTTTTATACTTTTGTTCCAGAAATGAAGACCCACCAGATAGTTGGGCTACTTACCCTAGTCATGGCTTGTTCAGGTAAGGTTAAATTAAAACATAACTGTATCACATGCTGATGAACATGTAGTGACAGCACACAGAAAGAATCCTCTATCCATTGTGCCATCATGGGGACATTAATGATTCCGCTTAAAGAGACTGCAATCCCAAATCAAATAAAAAACAGGTATTTAACCTTCAGGTTTCTGAGAAGGATGTGCGCAGTGAGCCTGCATCCCAGAATTCCTTGGCTCATGGCCAATGCTTGCTGTCAGTTGTGGCTCCGCCCCTCTGCACCAGTCACAGTGCCTTTGCAGACCCACCCCTATTTATTGCAATAAATATAGGGAGCATACAGGGTCACTGGGTCTGATATGAGGGGACAGCACCGGACAAGGACACCTGGAGCCCTGTTCTTGGAAACCAGGAGGTTTCTGAGCAGTGGACCATTTGGCAGCTGTGGTGGGGGGAAAAAGTAAGGTGCCTGTTTTTTTCTGTATTTGGCTATTCAAGCCATTTGTGCTTATTAACAGCATTGCAATAAGCGTGATTAGCATAGATATGGCTGCTAAGCTGCCAGCCAGGCCGAAATGTAATCATTTGCACAGTCAGGCACAGGCAATGCTTAATCAAGCTGCCTAGCAATATATATTTTGCATGCTAAATGATGATGTCTTCAAGCTGCTGAGCTTATTGAGTATTTTTTTAATTTTCTTAGGATCTACATGAGAGAAATGAGTCCTGTACACACAGAACACTGCAGCTGGTCATGTGTAAGGCTGAGTGAGCTCCCTCACTTTAGAAGCTCAGCACTTTGAGGATATCATTTTGGAACAGAAAAATATGCACCTTAAAACAGCCATTGAAAGAGAGAGAACTTTCACTTTAAATGTGTGGAGTGACAATTCTATTTACTCTATATAGAGTGTGAATATTCTCAGATCTTTGATCAAATTAAAATATCTACACACTGTAAAATAATCTGTTATAAATTAAGTAGGTTTAATGTGGTCCCACACCTATTTCCTAGCTAATGGGTGCTGGACCATATCATTACAGGCCCGGGGGGCATCCAGATTGTTGGAGCCTCCCCGCACAATTCCCCTGCAACACCCCAGAAATCCTTACCTGAACCTCAATCCTCGGCCAATATGGCCTCTGGTGGTCAATCAGAGGAAATAGGTTTTGGACCACTTTAACAAACTGTCTAATAATATGCTTCCAAATGTTCTCATTGTGTTCTATGGGAGTGAGCCTATAAAAATATATTACTCCCTCAGTGTGGCAAGAATAGCACAGTCGCAGGGTTACTTTGCGACTAATCTTTTTTGATGCCCTCACAGGGGAACGCAAGAACTGGGTATTCCTCTTCAAATTAGAATTAAGGAGCCAGCTGCTCCTATGTGCCCATGTGACGACAACCAAATTTCATTGGATTGCATTTCCAGCTGTAGTGGGTATTGACCAGTTCAACACTAGTTTAGGTATGCATTAATTTACACTACCTTTAGTTGTAATGTTAACACTAGGTGTAGAAGAGCTTACCCCCGTTTAGTTTAATTTAGAAAGGGTTAAATCCATAAGCTGAATCACAGTTAAGTCAGTGGAAGTTCGGAGTAAGAGCTTGGGTTTAACGCTTTAAGTGCCAGCCTACCTGGGGATTTTGTCACCCTCTGTTGCCAGACCATGTTTCACTATTTTCCGCTACACATGTTCAACTGTGATTTTTGAAGAGATTTCCAGAGATTTCCCAGGAAAATTATATATATTTTTTTCAGCAGAGTCTGGGCTTCAACATGAAATGTCTTGTTCGGCCTTTTTTAGTGTATTCTCAATACTGTTGGGTGAAATATGTGGAATTTTTTTTTAAAAATCTATTTTTTACAATTTGTAGTGTTTTTTTGTAATAAAAAAAATGTAAGTTTGTCAATAAAATCTTATTGCGTGTGAAATCTCAATTTCTCCCAGTTACAGCGGTACCACATATGTATTGGTAGACACCCTTTCCTGCCCAGGATACTCCCCCAAACTGAAACAGCGCTTTAGGGAATTTTCAGATAAAATGTACCGTATTTTTCGCCCTATAAGACGCACTTATTTTCCCCCAAAAGTGTGTGTGTGTGGGGGGGGGGGGGGGGGAATGCCAGTGCGCCTTATCGGGCGAATGTAAAAAAATAAATAAAAAAAAATAAAACTCACCCGTTCCAGGCGCTCCCGCGTTGCCTGCCACACTGCAGGAGGCCAGAGTAAGGCAGAAGAGCGCGGTGGGCTCTGTCCCCATCCCCGCCACTGATGTTGCTGAGGCAGTGATAGCAGCGGCAGAGACGGAGGCAGCGCCTGCCGCTCCGCCATCATCACTTGCCCTCCAGCTGCTGCCTCTTCTGGCAAGGGCAGGAGGGAACAGCCGGGTCCGTGCAGCAGGTGGGTGTGGCCTGCATCGCGTAGGCGCAGGCCATGCCCACTCGCTGCAGGGACCCGGCTGTTCACTGCTGCCCTTGCCGGAAGAGGCAGCAGAGAAGTTACGGAAGAGAGGAAGGACCGGCTGTCCCTGTCCCCGCTGCTCCTTCTTACTGGCCGGGCAGACACCTGGCTCCATAGAACGGGTGGGCGTGGCCTGCGACACGATGCACGCCGAAGCGGCGCAGGCCACGCCCACCCGATTCACGGGGCCGGGTGTCTGCACGGCCCGGCCAGTAAGGAGCAGCGGCGGGGACGCACCTCCATCTTCAACCCAGGATGAACATGTGAGTTTATTTTTTTCTGTGTTATTGTGTGCCTATGGGGAACAGGGGGGGGAGGTGTAATACTGCTTCTATGGGGAATAGGAGGGGGGTGCCACATTGCCTATATGGGGAATAGGAGGGAGGGTGCCACATTGCCTATATGGGAAATATGAGGGGGGTGCCACATTGCCTATATGGGGAGTGCCACATTGCCTATATGGGGAATAGGAGGGGGGGATGCCACATTGCCTATATGGGGAATATGAGGGGGGGTGCCACACTGTCTATATGGAGAATAGGAGGGAGGGTGCCACATTGCCTATATGGGGAATAGGAGGGGGGGTGCCACATTGCCTATACGGGGAATAGGCGGGGGGGTGCCACATTGCCTATATGGGGAATAGGAGGGGGGGTGCCACAGTGCCTATATGTGGAATATGAGGGGGTGCCACATTGCCTATATGGGGAATAGGAGGGGGGTGCCACATTGCCTATATGGGGAATATGAGGGGGGTGCCACATTGCCTATATGGGGAATATGAGGGGGGGTGCCACATTGCCTATATGGGGAATAGGAGGGGGGTGCCACATTGCCTATATGGGGAATATGAGGGGGGTGCCACACTGTCTATATGGGGGATAGGAGGGAGGGTGCCACATTGCCTATATGGGGAATAGGAGGGGGGTGCCACACTGTCTATATGGGGAATAGGAGGGAGGGTGCCACATTGCCTATATGGGGAATAGGAGGGAGGGTGCCACATTGCCTATATGGGGAATAGGAGGGGGGTGCCACATTGCCTATACAGGGAATAGGCGGGGGGGGTGCCACATTGCCTATATGGGGAATCGGATGGGGGGTGCCACATTGCCTATATGGGGAATAGGAGGGCGGGTGTCACATTGCCTATATGGAGAATAGAAGGGGGGTGCCACATTGCCTATATGGGGAAATGGGTGTGGGAATGATATACTGCCTATATGGGGAATGGGAGGGAGAATACCACACTGCCTATATGGGGAATGGGAGGGGGGAATACCACACTGCTTATATGGGGAATGGGAGGGATAATACCACACTGCCTATATGGGGAATGGGAGGGAGAATACCACACTGCCTATATGGGGAATGGGAGGGAGAATACCACACTGCCTATATGGGGAATGGGAGGGGGGAATACCACACTGCTTATATGGGGAATGGGATGGGGGAATGTCACACTGCCTATATGGAGAATGGGAGGGGGGATGCCACACTGCCTATATGGGGAATGGGATGGGGAAATGCCACACTGCCTATATGGGGAATGGGATGGGGGGAATGCCACACTGCCTATGAGAATGGGATGGGGGGAATTCCACTCTGCCTATGGGAAGCGGGAATGACACACTGGCTATTGGGAATGGGAGGGGGATTACTGTAATTAGAGGATACTGCACTTTGCCTATTATTTGGTTAAAAATATTATTTTTCTTATTTTCCTCCCCAAAATCATGGGTGCGTCTTATAAACCGGCGCGTCTTATAGGGCGAAAAATACGGTAATTATGCTATGCGCTATGCGCATCTTGCAGTTTTTCAGGAAAAACAACCCTTTACATTTGAAATACCCCCCCCAACTATATGTTCTCTGGAAGTACACCCCCAAGCTTTCTAGGTGGGTGTACCAGGCTTATTGATGTGGGCGCAGTTTTCTGGAAGTAATCCCTCAATGAATTCTTTGGTTGCACAGAGTTTCCCTAAAAAATAATAAAAAAGAAGAATCAAAGCCACATTTTCCTAAAAAAACAATATGCAAAAAAAAAAAAAAAAAACAAGTTAAATCTGAATAAGCAACATCCTCCAAACAGAACAATACCCAACATGCATATATACTGTCAAGGATAGAGATGTCAAACACCCCAAAGTAAAGCATGTGTGTAATGGTAAGTGAGCACCTTGCGCTTTTTCTACCAAAACAACCCTTTACATTTGGAATATCCCCCACAAATTATACATTCCCAGAAAGTAACATGTTAGGCTTTCTATGCATACACAGCTTATTGTAGTGGCTTCATCTTTCTGAAAGTAATCTCTGGAAGAATTATTAGGTTGCACAGGGTTTCCCTAAAAAAAATGTATAAAAATGCTGAATAAAAAACATGTTTTCCTAAAATGTCAATATGCAAATAAGAAAAAAACAAGGTAAATCTGAAAGCGCAAGGTCCCCCAAGCAGAACAATACCCAACATGCATAGGTACCTTTAACCTTTTAACTGCCAGCCTACTTGAGATTTTGTCACCCTCTGCTGACAGGTCATTTTTCACTTTATTGCGCCATGTTTAAGTGTGATTTTTTTTCAGGAAATTCTTGAAAAATTATATATTTTTTTTTGGCAGCAGAGTTTAGGCTTTAACATGAAATGATGAAATGTCCTGTTTGTAATTGTTCTACTGTTTTTTTAAGTATTTTTCCATAAAAAAAAACACAAAAAAATAAATAAAATAAAATAAAAAGTCTCCTTTATTTTAAACATGTGTTTTATTAAAGAGAACCACATTGCATGTGAAAGCCCCATTTCTCCAGATTACAACGATACCACATATGTATTGCTAGCCCCTCATTCTTGCCAAGGAGACCCCCAAATTGAAAAGAGCACTTTATAAAATTTACAAATAAAATATAACTACTATACACACTATAAAGGGTTTTAAAAAAATGGTGCCCCCTCCCCCCCGCCCTGCCTGCTAAAAACCCAGTGGAGGGGGATCCCTTTTTTTGGGGGGGGGAATTTTAAGGTTTAAAAACTTTTTAAAATATTTCCCCAAAAAATGACATGGGGGCCCCATGGGCTACCCAGCATAACCAGGGCTTGTACAGCACCAGCTTTGATGACCCCCACCCTGCCGGCTAAAATCCCGCACCACCTAAATTTGCCCCGGGCCCTTCTGCCCCCCAGGCTTTGGGGAGGCAGGTAATAGGGGAGCTGGGAGTTAAAAGCAAGTCAGCCACTATCCGCAGGTGATTTGTCAGCACCTAAGCCTTGTGAACTGGTATAGGGGTCTCATGGACCCCTTACCAGTTCACAATAGGTTAAATGTAAAAAAACACACAACACACACACCGAGAAAAAATCTTTTTTTTTTTATACTTTTTGGGATTTTTAAGGGTTTAAAAAATCCCCCCCCCCCCAAAAATGGCACGAGACCAGCTATGCAGGGCTTGTAGAACAGGGCGCAGGGGCCAGCTTTGGTGCCCCCCACCCTGCCAGCTACATGCCCACATAGCCACGGGCGGGGCCCTTCTACTCCCCCGGGGCTTTGGGGAGGCAGGTAATTGGGGAGCCGGGGGTTAGTGGCAAGTCAACCGCTAGCCGCAGGTGACTTGCCAGCCCCCAGCCTTGTGAACTGGTATAGGGATCTTATGGATCCCTTACCAGTTCACAAAGGGTTAAATGTAAAAATAAACACGCCACACATAAGAAAAAAAATGACACTCATTTATATTTTTTCTTTACTTAACTTTCTTTTCCTCCTCTGTCCCCCAGCGATCCCCGATGACAGCTGCCGGGTGCTCGGTGGAGGGAGGCATGGGGGGCAAGGGAGCACAGCCCTCTCCCCCCCTCCAACCTCCCGGCAAGACTGATCGTCTCTTGGGTGCGGGTGAGAGAAGCCGGGTGACATCATAGTGATGTCACCCAGCCCCGCCCCAAGGGAAGATTTCTCGCCCTCTCCTCACCACGAAAGAGCTCGGAGGCCCCCCCCCCCCCCCCGGTGAAGAGGAGAGCCACCGGGAGGGATCGCGCCGGCAGGTGAGTAAATGTCATTTTTTTTTACATTCTGCAGCGCCTACGCGGGGGGTGGGGGCGATATCCCGGGGGTTATCCTGGTAGTGCCACATAGCAGCACGTAGCATCTGGTGAACGCTAGGTGCTGTTTGTGAAAACCACATTTAATAAAGTCAATCTGGTCAGTGCCTCAAATACCGTCATGTAGCGTCACATGTATTACTAGCGGTGGCTCAGTGTATAGTGCCGGCGCTCTAGGTTCAGCAGCGCCATATAGTACCTTTCGCTCAGTGTATAGAGCCGCTGCTCTAGGTTCAGCAGCGCCATGTAACACCTGTCGCTTCGATGGTGTTTCATTTGGCTGTGTTTAAATAGCGTGTTGCTATAATAAACTAAATCATTGTGTGGCCTCTCCTGCCCGACAAACAAACACTTTTTTATTTATTTTTTAATTTTTAGGCAGAATTGTATGTGCAGGTCTGGCATTGCAGGGTCATTGTCACAGTGTTAAAACAATGTCATTCCATATGTTTCGGCTCTGTGGATATGTGTCGAGAAACAGACTTTTATCACACAGCGTCTGGCGCTCTATGCTATAGCACCCAGTTTTAGAGTGCCGGTGCTGGTTGTGTGTAGTTTTTTCTTGAATACGTGCTTCAGCGCCGAGTGCTGGACGCACTTAACTGGCACTACCTATCGCTCACTGCAGCGTTGTCCTATTGTTAGATGTAGCATAGAGTCTTGGGCGCTTTAACTCAGGACACCACCTAGCATTCTCAGTTGGCTCTGCAGTGAATCAGGGAGAGCACTTCTACAGCGTCCTGCACACATCACATTTATCAGTGCTAGACGTGATAGTACAGCGCCACTTGTCTGGCCGCTACGCTAGGTTAGAGCACCCGACACCCGTTTCCAGACGCTCTCATGGCACTACGTCATGCTAGTGTTAAATCAGCCTCTTAGTCTCATCAATGTAGAACAGGAGTGACAAGACTGGTGCAGGAGATAGATAGCAGCCAGAGATTAAAAAAGGGAACCAGCCGCAGCCTGTATCTAGCCTTGCAGAAGTGAACCAAGACCAAGAGGAACACCCTTGGTATTGGGGAGGGAGACATGACCCCAGCTACCTATAGAGGGATGGAACCTACTGCAGCCTTGTGTCTACCAAAGGGGAACTGACTTTATATGCTGAGGATAAGAAGTGATTGTTTTAGATTATACTGTATATGTGCCTGCTGATGGTAACCAGGAGCAACAAATGAAATGAGCAACTACTTTTAAGAGACTTGTCTCCTGTGCAGTAAATGTAAACCCTGCGAGTGCATGAAGCCTGCCAGCATCCCATTTCCGCATGCACCCAGGAGGCCCTCCATAGCCCAGGATTCTGAACCCATTCCCCACACGTTTGAGTGTTAAACCCTCAGGCCGCATGTGCTACACAGCTCTTTATGCCTCCTACCACTGTCCCTAAAAAGTTACGTGGACTTCAGTCAGAAGTCCTTGTTCCAGTTCGGTATCTGGCCCGAACAAGGAAAACAAATGAATGTCCTTATGCCAATTAACTGTGTTTCATCTGATATAGGAAATCCAGTGCCAGGAGAAGAACCATCAGGTAAAAATATTTGACAAAATATTAAATGAATAATACCGTGCTTGAAATCATAAAAACCCTCAATACAGTGTTGTATTATTGTGAAGCTCCACGTGCTGAGACTACCATCTCACTGATAAGTCAAATACAGAAAATAAAGTCAATAAATTGCAATTATCCAATTCAGTGACGTTTCCCACCACCAATGCAAGAACTTCCAATAGTGGAACAATGTTGGAAAAGAGGAATGATTTATTGTGCCAGATCGCACTCACATGTTAAAACATTAAAATCACACTTTGAATCCAATCCAATATGTATCAACTCATGCTACTCCGTTCCACCTTAAAAAGACTTATGACACAAGATGCCTCCACTCGGCGGCTCCCGGCGGTAGGACACTTTCCTCACCGGGAGTGGAGGAATCTTGTGTCATAAGTCTTTTTAAGGTGGAACGGAGTAGCGTGAGTTGATACATATTGGATTGGATTCAAAGTGTGATTTTAATGTTTTAACATGTGAGTGCGATCTGGCACAATAAATCATTCCTCTTTTCCAACATTGTTGCACTATGGTCGTGTTGTATTTTCTCTTTTCTATATGTGCTTTATGAGAGATACAACTGTATAAGGCCTGAAGTAGTGCTGATAACCAACTCAAGATCCTGAATGTGGGGAGGAATTTATTGATCATTTGGCCTATTATTCCTGGATGTTCCGATCTTGAAAGTTGGGGGGATTTATTGAGTATTTGGCACATTATCTTTGGAAGTTCTGTTAAGAGCATTGCATTGGTGGTGGGAAACGTCAAGGAATTGGATATTGCGGCACTAGTAACCAGTGGTGAAAGTGAATGAGCACAGAATAACCACACGGCTATTTGGAGGTCTACAGAAGCTCTGTGCAATTTTCTGTATTTGACTTATCAGGTAAAAATATTTATTATTATGTTGTGCCTTATGCATTGGAGACATTAGGGAAAGTTTGGAGCTAAAATAATGTACATTTTTGACAGTAACTACTCACTTCTTATTTGGTCACCTGATAAAAAGTTCACAGATGTTTTTGGAAGTATTGAGTTGTACGACATCAATTTGGACTGGGTGGTGTATGGAAATATTTTTCAGGTAAAACTTTCCCTGGCTGCCTTTCATGGAAAGAAGGATAGTAGGGGGTACTCTGACATACTCCTACCAGAGACCAAACTGGCAGCCCTGGACATAATTACAGTAATAGTTGGCACATTCACGTGTGTTGGCTAGAGATGAGCGAACTTTTGAAAAATTCGATTCGACTGATTCGCCGAATTTTCCGACAAAAATCGTTTCGACCCGAATAAATTCGCGACGAATCGCTATTAAAAACGGCTATTTCTGAGCCTCCTACAGCCTCAATAGGGTTGTAAACCATTCAGCCTTGCTGTAACACGCACAGGATGCGTGCTGGGTTAGTTAAATAATACTTTTAAGAAATATCACATGCAGATCAGAGGCATCGCTAATAGAATCGCAGAGCGGCACAATTGTAGAGAGTTGAAGTGGCATCACTATGAGGGGCAGAAGGAGCCCAAATATACACTGGAGTTGGCTTCAGGAGCCCAAAAATTGGATGAATCACACCCTGGAGTTGGCAGAAGTTGGCAGCAGCAGCAGCAGGAGCCCAAATATACACTGGAGTTGGCTTCAGGAGCCCAAAAATTGGATGAATCACACCCTGGAGTTGGCAGAAGTTGGCAGCAGCAGCAGCAGGAGCCCAAATATACACTGGAGTTGGCTTCAGGAGCCCAAAAATTGGATGAATCACACCCTGGAGTTGGCAGAAGTTGGCAGCAGCAGCAGCAGGAGCCCAAATATACACTGGAGTTGGCTTCAGGAGCCCAAAAATTGGATGAATCACACCCTGGAGTTGGCAGGAGTTGACAGCAGCAGCAGCAGGAGCCCAAATATACACTGGAGTTGGCTTCAGGAGCCCAAAAATTGGACGAATCACACCCTGGAGTTGGCAGGAGTTGACAGCAGCAGCAGCAGGAGCCCAAATATGCACTGGAGTTGGCTTCAGGAGCCCAAAAATTGGATGAATCACACCCTGGAGTTGGCAGGAGTTGACAGCAGCAGCAGCAGGAGCCCAAATATACACTGGAGTTGGCTTCAGGAGCCCAAAAATTGGATGAATCACACCCTGGAGTTGGCAGAAGTTGGCAGCAGCAGCAGCAGGAGCCCAAATATACACTGGAGTTGGCTTCAGGAGCCCAAAAATTGGATGAATCACACCCTGGAGTTGGCAGGAGTTGACAGCAGCAGCAGCAGGAGCCCAAATATACACTGGAGTTGGCTTCAGGAGCCCAAAAATTGGATGAATCACACCCTGGAGTTGGCAGAAGTTGGCAGCAGCAGCAGCAGGAGCCCAAATATACACTGGAGTTGGCTTCAGGAGCCCAAAAATTGGATGAATCACACCCTGGAGTTGGCAGAAGTTGGCAGCAGCAGCAGCAGGAGCCCAAATATACACTGGAGTTGGCTTCAGGAGCCCAAAAATTGGATGAATCACACCCTGGAGTTGGCAGGAGTTGACAGTAGCAGCAGCAGGAGCCCAAATATACACTGGAGTTGGCTTCAGGAGCCCAAAAATTGGATGAATCACACCCTGGAGTTGGCAGAAGTTGGCAGCAGCAGCAGCAGGAGCCCAAATATACACTGGAGTTGGCTTCAGGAGCCCAAAAATTGGATGAATCACACCCTGGAGTTGGCAGAAGTTGGCAGCAGCAGCAGCAGGAGCCCAAATATACACTGGAGTTGGCTTCAGGAGCCCAAAAATTGGATGAATCACACCCTGGAGTTGGCAGAAGTTGGCAGCAGCAGCAGCAGGAGCCCAAATATACACTGGAGTTGGCTTCAGGAGCCCAAAAATTGGATGAATCACACCCTGGAGTTGGCAGAAGTTGGCAGCAGCAGCAGCAGGAGCCCAAATATACACTGGAGTTGGCTTCAGGAGCCCAAAAATTGGATGAATCACACCCTGGAGTTGGCAGGAGTTGACAGCAGCAGCAGCAGGAGCCCAAATATACACTGGAGTTGGTTTCAGGAGCCCAAAAATTGGATGAATCACACCCTGGAGTTGGCAGAAGTTGGCAGCAGCAGCAGCAGGAGCCCAAATATACACTGGAGTTGGCTTCAGGAGCCCAAAAATTGGATGAATCACACCCTGGAGTTGGCAGGAGTTGACAGCAGCAGCAGCAGGAGCCCAAATATACACTGGAGTTGGCTTCAGGAGCCCAAAAATTGGATGAATCACACCCTGGAGTTGGCAGAAGTTGGCAGCAGCAGCAGCAGGAGCCCAAATATACACTGGAGTTGGCTTCAGGAGCCCAAAAATTGGATGAATCACACCCTGGAGTTGGCAGAAGTTGGCAGCAGCAGCAGCAGGAGCCCAAATATACACTGGAGTTGGCTTCAGGAGCCCAAAAATTGGATGAATCACACCCTGGAGTTGGCAGAAGTTGGCAGCAGCAGCAGCAGGAGCCCAAATATACACTGGAGTTGGCTTCAGGAGCCCAAAAATTGGATGAATCACACCCTGGAGTTGGCAGAAGTTGGCAGCAGCAGCAGCAGGAGCCCAAATATACACTGGAGTTGGCTTCAGGAGCCCAAAAATTGGATGAATCACACCCTGGAGTTGGCAGGAGTTGACAGCAGCAGCAGCAGGAGCCCAAATATACACTGGAGTTGGCTTCAGGAGCCCAAAAATTGGATGAATCACACCCTGGAGTTGGCAGAAGTTGGCAGCAGCAGCAGCAGGAGCCCAAATATACACTGGAGTTGGCTTCAGGAGCCCAAAAATTGGATGAATCACACCCTGGAGTTGGCAGAAGTTGGCAGCAGCAGCAGCAGGAGCCCAAATATACACTGGAGTTGGCTTCAGGAGCCCAAAAATTGGATGAATCACACCCTGGAGTTGGCAGGAGTTGACAGTAGCAGCAGCAGGAGCCCAAATATACACTGGAGTTGGCTTCAGGAGCCCAAAAATTGGATGAATCACACCCTGGAGTTGGCAGAAGTTGGCAGCAGCAGCAGCAGCAGGAGCCCAAATATACACTGGAGTTGGCTTCAGGAGCCCAAAAATTGGATGAATCACACCCTGGAGTTGGCAGAAGTTGGCAGCAGCAGCAGCAGGAGCCCAAATATACACTGGAGTTGGCTTCAGGAGCCCAAAAATTGGATGAATCACACCCTGGAGTTGGCAGAAGTTGGCAGCAGCAGCAGCAGGAGCCCAAATATACACTGGAGTTGGCTTCAGGAGCCCAAAAATTGGATGAATCACACCCTGGAGTTGGCAGAAGTTGGCAGCAGCAGCAGCAGGAGCCCAAATATACACTGGAGTTGGCTTCAGGAGCCCAAAAATTGGATGAATCACACCCTGGAGTTGGCAGGAGTTGACAGCAGCAGCAGCAGGAGCCCAAATATACACTGGAGTTGGCTTCAGGAGCCCAAAAATTGGATGAATCACACCCTGGAGTTGGCAGAAGTTGGCAGCAGCAGCAGCAGGAGCCCAAATATACACTGGAGTTGGCTTCAGGAGCCCAAAAATTGGATGAATCACACCCTGGAGTTGGCAGGAGTTGACAGCAGCAGCAGCAGGAGCCCAAATATACACTGGAGTTGGCTTCAGGAGCCCAAAAATTGGATGAATCACACCCTGGAGTTGGCAGAAGTTGGCAGCAGCAGCAGCAGGAGCCCAAATATACACTGGAGTTGGCTTCAGGAGCCCAAAAATTGGATGAATCACACCCTGGAGTTGGCAGAAGTTGGCAGCAGCAGCAGCAGGAGCCCAAATATACACTGGAGTTGGCTTCAGGAGCCCAAAAATTGGATGAATCACACCCTGGAGTTGGCAGGAGTTGACAGCAGCAGCAGCAGGAGCCCAAATATACACTGGAGTTGGCTTCAGGAGCCCAAAAATTGGATGAATCACACCCTGGAGTTGGCAGAAGTTGGCAGCAGCAGCAGCAGGAGCCCAAATATACACTGGAGTTGGCTTCAGGAGCCCAAAAATTGGATGAATCACACCCTGGAGTTGGCAGAAGTTGGCAGCAGCAGCAGCAGGAGCCCAAATATACACTGGAGTTGGCTTCAGGAGCCCAAAAATTGGATGAATCACACCCTGGAGTTGGCAGGAGTTGACAGCAGCAGCAGCAGGAGCCCAAATATACACTGGAGTTGGCTTCAGGAGCCCAAAAATTGGATGAATCACACCCTGGAGTTGGCAGGAGTTGACAGCAGCAGCAGCAGGAGCCCAAATATACACTGGAGTTGGCTTCAGGAGCCCAAAAATTGGATGAATCACACCCTGGAGTTGGCAGGAGTTGACAGCAGCAGCAGCAGGAGCCCAAATATACACTGGAGTTGGCTTCAGGAGCCCAAAAATTGGATGAATCACACCCTGGAGTTGGCAGAAGTTGGCAGCAGCAGCAGCAGGAGCCCAAATATACACTGGAGTTGGCTTCAGGAGCCCAAAAATTGGATGAATCACACCCTGGAGTTGGCAGGAGTTGACAGCAGCAGCAGCAGGAGCCCAAATATACACTGGAGTTGGCTTCAGGAGCCCAAAAATTGGATGAATCACACCCTGGAGTTGGCAGAAGTTGGCAGCAGCAGCAGCAGGAGCCCAAATATACACTGGAGTTGGCTTCAGGAGCCCAAAAATTGGATGAATCACACCCTGGAGTTGGCAGAAGTTGGCAGCAGCAGCAGCAGGAGCCCAAATATACACTGGAGTTGGCTTCAGGAGCCCAAAAATTGGATGAATCACACCCTGGAGTTGGCAGAAGTTGGCAGCAGCAGCAGCAGGAGCCCAAATAAACACTGGAGTTGGCTTCAGGAGCCCAAAAATTGGATGAATCACACCCTGGAGTTGGCAGAAGTTGGCAGCAGCAGCAGCAGGAGCCCAAATATACACTGGAGTTGGCTTCAGGAGCCCAAAAATTGGATGAATCACACCCTGGAGTTGGCAGAAGTTGGCAGCAGCAGGAGCCCAAATATACACTGGAGTTGGCTTCAGGAGCCCAAAAATTGGATGAATCACACCCTGGAGTTGGCAGGAGTTGACAGCAGCAGCAGCAGGAGCCCAAATATACACTGGAGTTGGCTTCAGGAGCCCAAAAATTGGATGAATCACACCCTGGAGTTGGCAGAAGTTGGCAGCAGCAGCAGCAGGAGCCCAAATATACACTGGAGTTGGCTTCAGGAGCCCAAAAATTGGATGAATCACACCCTGGAGTTGGCAGGAGTTGACAGCAGCAGCAGCAGGAGCCCAAATATACACTGGAGTTGGCTTCAGGAGCCCAAAAATTGGATGAATCACACCCTGGAGTTGGCAGAAGTTGGCAGCAGCAGCAGCAGGAGCCCAAATATACACTGGAGTTGGCTTCAGGAGCCCAAAAATTGGATGAATCACACCCTGGAGTTGGCAGAAGTTGGCAGCAGCAGCAGCAGGAGCCCAAATATACACTGGAGTTGGCTTCAGGAGCCCAAAAATTGGATGAATCACACCCTGGAGTTGGCAGAAGTTGGCAGCAGCAGCAGCAGGAGCCCAAATATACACTGGAGTTGGCTTCAGGAGCCCAAAAATTGGATGAATCACACCCTGGAGTTGGCAGAAGTTGGCAGCAGCAGCAGCAGGAGCCCAAATATACACTGGAGTTGGCTTCAGGAGCCCAAAAATTGGATGAATCACACCCTGGAGTTCGCAGGAGTTGACAGCAGCAGCAGCAGGAGCCCAAATATACACTGGAGTTGGCTTCAGGAGCCCAAAAATTGGATGAATCACACCCTGGAGTTGGCAGAAGTTGGCAGCAGCAGCAGCAGGAGCCCAAATATACACTGGAGTTGGCTTCAGGAGCCCAAAAATTGGATGAATCACACCCTGGAGTTGGCAGGAGTTGACAGCAGCAGCAGCAGGAGCCCAAATATACACTGGAGTTGGCTTCAGGAGCCCAAAAATTGGATGAATCACACCCTGGAGTTGGCAGAAGTTGGCAGCAGCAGCAGCAGGAGCCCAAATATACACTGGAGTTGGCTTCAGGAGCCCAAAAATTGGATGAATCACACCCTGGAGTTGGCAGAAGTTGGCAGCAGCAGCAGCAGGAGCCCAAATATACACTGGAGTTGGCTTCAGGAGCCCAAAAATTGGATGAATCACACCCTGGAGTTGGCAGAAGTTGGCAGCAGCAGCAGCAGGAGCCCAAATATACACTGGAGTTGGCTTCAGGAGCCCAAAAATTGGATGAATCACACCCTGGAGTTGGCAGAAGTTGGCAGCAGCAGCAGCAGGAGCCCAAATATACACTGGAGTTGGCTTCAGGAGCCCAAAAATTGGATGAATCACACCCTGGAGTTGGCAGGAGTTGACAGTAGCAGCAGCAGGAGCCCAAATATACACTGGAGTTGGCTTCAGGAGCCCAAAAATTGGATGAATCACACCCTGGAGTTGGCAGAAGTTGGCAGCAGCAGCAGCAGGAGCCCAAATATACACTGGAGTTGGCTTCAGGAGCCCAAAAATTGGATGAATCACACCCTGGAGTTGGCAGGAGTTGACAGCAGCAGCAGCAGGAGCCCAAATATACACTGGAGTTGGCTTCAGGAGCCCAAAAATTGGATGAATCACACCCTGGAGTTGGCAGAAGTTGGCAGCAGCAGCAGCAGGAGCCCAAATATACACTGGAGTTGGCTTCAGGAGCCCAAAAATTGGATGAATCACACCCTGGAGTTGGCAGGAGTTGACAGTAGCAGCAGCAGGAGCCCAAAAAATGGCCTAAAGACATAAATATGTTTTGCACCATTTGGAAAGTGTAAAACGTGGCACCATGCTGAATCTAGTCGCATGCATCAGGCATTGGTGGGTGGAAATCCTGGCTGATCCATCCCTGATTCATTTTGACAAAGGTGAGTCTCTCCACATTTTTAGTTGACAGACGAGTTCTCCTCGCCGTAACTATGGCCCCCGCCGCACTAAACACCCGCTCAGATGGCACGCTACTTGCCGGGCAGGACAGCTTTTCCAGGGCAAACTCTGCTAGTTGCGGCCACAAATCAAGTTTGGCTGCCCAGAAGTCCAGCGGATCCTCAAGGTGTGTTGGCATGGTCATGTCAAAGTATGACATGACCTGCTGGTTCAGGTCCTGCTCCAGGTCTTCCTGCTGCTCATGAGTAGCCTCACTATGCGGGTGTAGAAAGCTACTCATTAGCGACTGAAGACTGAGGCTGCTGCTGCTGATGGAGCTTCTGCTGCTGCTGCTGCCAACCCCCCCAGCGGCCATGGCAGTGGAAGGTGAGCGCAGAGGTCCCCTCGAGTCAGACCTGCGAGAGTATGGACCATGGCGCAGATAGGCATCGGCCAACTGCCTACGTAGAATGTCTTTGTAGTAGTTGAGTTTGTCCTCCCTCTCGGTGGGTTTAAAAAATGCCCCCATTTTGTGCCGGAAGCGAGGGTCCAATAAGGTGGACAGCCAGAAGTCATCCCGCCGACAGATGGAAACAATTCTGGGGTCACTACGCAAGCACGTGAGCATGCTTCGTGCCATTTGCGCAAGTGACTCGGATGGACTACCTGTCTCCATCTCCACTGCATACTGCCACGGTGTGCCCGGGTCCTCTGTCTCTCCTTCCTCAAAAACCTCTAGCTCCTCTGGCTGCTCCTGCTCCTCCTCTCCTGTCCGCTGACTAGATAAACCAGCCATTTCGCCAAGCCTAAACTGTGTTTCGCTGGGCAACTCCTCCTCCTCCTCTTCCTCCTCCTCCTCCTCCAGTTCAGCTCCAAGGGGGTTCATGTGGCCGTAAGATGTAAACGCCATGTCTCCAGTGCCCTGACCAGCCATGGTTTCCAACATGTGCTGCAGTACATGACGCAGTGGAATCACGTCGTTCATCCCGTAATCCTGCCGACTGACAAATAAAGTGGCTTCCTCAAAGGGCCTGAGCAAACGGCAGGTGTCACGTATGAGCTGCCACTGGTTGACATTGAAGTTACACAGGGGAGTCCCCCTATCTGCTTGGATCATCAGGAAATCCGTGATGGCTTTTCTCTGTTCATATAATCGGTCCAACATGTGAAGGGTGGAATTCCAACGGGTGGAAACATCGCAAATCAGACTATGTTGGGGGATACCATTCTGACGCTGTAGCTCAAGAAGGGTGTGTTTGGCAGTGTAGGAGTGGCTGAAGTGCATGCAAAGTTTCCGTGAAGTTGTTAGGATGTCCTGCAGATGGGGGGAACACTTCAGAAACCGCTTGACAACCAGATTGAAGACGTGAGCCATGCAGGGGGCATGGGTCAGGCTTCCTTGGCGCAGCGCAGACAAAATGTTCTTCCCATTGTCGGTAACCATGATTCCCATTTTAAGTTTTCTCGGAGTAAGCCATGTTTGGATTTCCTGATGAATACATTTAAGCAGTTCCTCCCCTGTGTGACTCCGTTCGCCAAGACAAACCATGTGAAGCACTGCGTGACACCTCCGTGCCCTGCACACATGGTAGACTGGAGGGGCACTGAGACTTGAGCCTACAGTGGAGGGTGAGGAGATGGCGGAGGATGAGGAGGCCGAGTCGCACGGTGTCACAGGCCCAATGGGCAGAGAGCGCGGAGGCCGAAGCGGCGTGACCTGTCCAAGTTGCTGCTGCAAAGGGACCACATTCACCCAGTGGGCCGTAAACGACATGTACTGCCCCTGACCGTAGTTACAGCTCCAGATGTCGGCGCTGCCATGTATTTTGCTACACACCGACAGGCTCAAGGACTGGCCCACCTTCTGTTCAACAAAAGTGTGCAGCGCTGGTACTGCCTTCTTGGCAAAGAAATGACGGCTTGGGACTCTCCACCTCGGCTCGGCACAAGCCATCAGTTCTCTGAAAGGTGCAGATTCCACCACCTGAAAAGGGAGCGACTGCAGCACCAGCAACTTGGACAGGAGCACATTCAGCTTCTGCGCCGTAGGATGAGTGGGCGCATACTGCTGTCTCTTGGACATGGCTTCGCTGATGGATTGCTGGCGGGATGCATGACTTGGAGGAGGAGGAGGAGGAGCAGGAGCGACAGAGGATGGGTATGACGCACAGCTGCCTTCGGCTGAGGTGCTGGAGCCTTGGCTGGCAGAAATTGGGAGCTCACTTGGTGAGGAAGCAGACTGGACCACCCCTTGGGAGCCTCGGTTCTCCCAGGTCGTTTTATGGTGACGCATCATATGTTGACGCAGGGCCGTGGTGCCAACATTTGGACCCTGGCCACGCTTCACCTTTTGCCTACATATCTTGCATGTGGCCATGTTACCCTCCTGCGGATGCCTCAGGAAAAACTGCCACACTGCCGAGTAGCTACCCCCTGGCCTCACTGATTCACTGCTGCTGTTGCCAACTCCAGGAACCCCTGCTCCACTACCTCCCGATAAGGTAGACTGCCGCACAGCAGGTGCTCTACCCCGGCCCCGGCCCCGGCCGGCTCCAGCCTTTGGAATTGTGCCCCCATGCTGACTGCAACCACTTTGCTGCCTCAGCTGCTGACTCCGGGGCAACCTGCACCCCTCTTCTCCTGATGATGACGATGAAGCCCCTTCATCACCCGGCTCCCAAGTGCGATCGGCTTCATCGTCATCATCATCATCATCACCGGGTTGTGGCTGTACGTCACTGATGTTCGTGGATTCGTCAACAGTGTCTGGCGCAGGAGCTGGAACGCTCGCAGCACCCACGACACTGTCCACATCACTATTTGTCTGCCTAGCTAAAGAAGCCACCTCCATTTCTTGGCTGGGCAGTAGCTGCTGACTGTCCTCTATCTGATGGTCCTCCTCACTAAAGAGTGGAGCTGAACCCAAAGCATAGGATACGTCGCTGGGGGAGGGAACGGCGTAGGCCAGAGGCAATGGGAGGACAGGGACTGCTCTCGGGGCATGCCAACTCAGGGTTGTGTCAGAGGAACCTACCGACCCTAGACTGGGGGTCTCAGACGTAAGTTGTGATGATGTTGTTGATGAGCGCGTCAACCAATCTACCACGGCAGATGCGTTACTGGTGGAGACCCGACCGCTAGCAGATACTGGCAGATTAGGTCTCTCAGCGTGACTCCTGCTGCTACTGGCCCCCAGTCTGATGCGAGCTCTTCCTGCGGAATCTTGGCCTCTGCCACTCCTCTTTTCACTTCCAGGCACTTGTCTGCCCGACATAGTCTAACTGGCGTGGTAGTAGGTGATATTTAAAAAAACCCCGGGCAGCGGTGGGTCTATATGAAACAGAATATAATGCACACCAAAAGTGAGCAGTAACACTCAGCCTCCAACAGGCCTGCTTAGTGTAAATAAGAGAGCTGCTTAGTGTAAATAAAGAGGGGTATGCTATGTTACAGAATGGGATGCCTCAACAGAAGTGCACCTGGCAGGCAGCAGTAAGCCTATGCCCAGCAAAAGTGTCTTATAATATAAATATAATAAGAGCAAATGCTTATATGGTCTTAAACAGAGGCTGCTTTAGTCACAGAATGGGATGCCCCGGGCAGGAATCGAGCTGCCAGGGTACAGTAGTGCTTTGGCCAGCAAAAGTGTCTTTATCAGGCCTAATTTCAAATATGATTAGAGCAAATGCTTATATGGTCTTAAACAGAGGCTGCTTTAGTCACAGAATGGGATGCCCCGGGCAGGAATCGAGCTGCCAGGGTACAGTAGTGCTTTGGCCAGCAAAAGTGTCTTTATCAGGCCTAATTTCAAATATGATTAGAGCAAATGCTTATATGGTCTTAAACAGAGGCTGCTTTAGTCACAGAATGGGATGCCCCGGGCAGGAATCGAGCTGGCAGGGTACAGTAGTGCTTTGGCCAGCAAAAGTGTCTTTATCAGGCCTAATTTCAAATATGATTAGAGCAAATGCTTATATGGTCTTAAACAGAGGCTGCTTTAGTCACAGAATGGGATGCCCCGGGCAGGAATCGAGCTGGCAGGGTACAGTAGTGCTTTGGCCAGCAAAAGTGTCTTTATCAGGCCTAATTTCAAATATGATTAGAGCAAATGCTTATATGGTCTTAAACAGAGGCTGCTTTAGTCACAGAATGGGATGCCCCGGGCAGGAATCGAGCTGGCAGGGTACAGTAGTGCTTTGGCCAGCAAAAGTGTCTTTATCAGGCCTAATTTCAAATATGATTAGAGCAAATGCTTATATGGTCTTAAACAGAGGCTGCTTTAGTCACAGAATGGGATGCCCCGGGCAGGAATCGAGCTGCCAGGGTACAGTAGTGCTTTGGCCAGCAAAAGTGTCTTTATCAGGCCTAATTTCAAATATGATTAGAGCAAATGCTTATATGGTCTTAAACAGAGGCTGCTTTAGTCACAGAATGGGATGCCCCGGGCAGGAATCGAGCTGCCAGGGTACAGTAGTGCTTTGGCCAGCAAAAGTGTCTTTATCAGGCCTAATTTCAAATATGATTAGAGCAAATGCTTATATGGTCTTAAACAGAGGCTGCTTTAGTCACAGAATGGGATGCCCCGGGCAGGAATCGAGCTGCCAGGGTACAGTAGTGCTTTGGCCAGCAAAAGTGTCTTTATCAGGCCTAATTTCAAATATGATAAGAGCAAATGCTTATATGGTCTTAAACAGAGGCTGCTTTAGTCACAGAATGGGATGCCCCGGGCAGGAATCGAGCTGCCAGGGTACAGTAGTGCTTTGGCCAGCAAAAGTGTCTTTATCAGGCCTAATTTCAAATATGATTAGAGCAAATGCTTATATGGTCTTAAACAGAGGCTGCTTTAGTCACAGAATGGGATGCCCCGGGCAGGAATCGAGCTGCCAGGGTACAGTAGTGCTTTGGCCAGCAAAAGTGTCTTTATCAGGCCTAATTTCAAATATGATTAGAGCAAATGCTTATATGGTCTTAAACAGAGGCTGCTTTAGTCACAGAATGGGATGCCCCGGGCAGGAATCGAGCTGCCAGGGTACAGTAGTGCTTTGGCCAGCAAAAGTGTCTTTATCAGGCCTAATTTCAAATATGATTAGAGCAAATGGTTATATGGTCTTAAACAGAGGCTGCTTTAGTCACAGAATGGGATGCCCCGGGCAGGAATCGAGCTGCCAGGGTACAGTAGTGCTTTGGCCAGCAAAAGTGTCTTTATCAGGCCTAATTTCAAATATGATTAGAGCAAATGGTTATATGGTCTTAAACAGAGGCTGCTTTAGTCACAGAATGGGATGCCCCGGGCAGGAATCGAGCTGCCAGGGTACAGTAGTGCTTTGGCCAGCAAAAGTGTCTTTATCAGGCCTAATTTCAAATATGATTAGAGCAAATGGTTATATGGTCTTAAACAGAGGCTGCTTTAGTCACAGAATGGGATGCCCCGGGCAGGAATCGAGCTGCCAGGGTACAGTAGTGCTTTGGCCAGCAAAAGTGTCTTTATCAGGCCTAATTTCAAATATGATTAGAGCAAATGCTTATATGGTCTTAAACAGAGGCTGCTTTAGTCACAGAATGGGATGCCCCGGGCAGGAATCGAGCTGCCAGGGTACAGTAGTGCTTTGGCCAGCAAAAGTGTCTTTATCAGGCCTAATTTCAAATATGATTAGAGCAAATGCTTATATGGTCTTAAACAGAGGCTGCTTTAGTCACAGAATGGGATGCCCCGGGCAAGAATCGAGCTGCCAGGGTACAGTAGTGCTTTGGCCAGCAAAAGTGTCTTTATCAGGCCTAATTTCAAATATGATTAGAGCAAATGCTTATATGGTCTTAAACAGAGGCTGCTTTAGTCACAGAATGGGATGCCCCGGGCAGGAATCGAGCTGCCAGGGTACAGTAGTGCTTTGGCCAGCAAAAGTGTCTTTATCAGGCCTAATTTCAAATATGATTAGAGCAAATGCTTATATGGTCTTAAACAGAGGCTGCTTTAGTCACAGAATGGGATGCCCCGGGCAGGAATCGAGCTGGCAGGGTACAGTAGTGCTTTGGCCAGCAAAAGTGTCTTTATCAGGCCTAATTTCAAATATGATTAGAGCAAATGCTTATATGGTCTTAAACAGAGGCTGCTTTAGTCACAGAATGGGATGCCCCGGGCAGGAATCGAGCTGGCAGGGTACAGTAGTGCTTTGGCCAGCAAAAGTGTCTTTATCAGGCCTAATTTCAAATATGATTAGAGCAAATGCTTATATGGTCTTAAACAGAGGCTGCTTTAGTCACAGAATGGGATGCCCCGGGCAGGAATCGAGCTGCCAGGGTACAGTAGTGCTTTGGCCAGCAAAAGTGTCTTTATCAGGCCTAATTTCAAATATGATTAGAGCAAATGCTTATATGGTCTTAAACAGAGGCTGCTTTAGTCACAGAATGGGATGCCCCGGGCAGGAATCGAGCTGGCAGGGTACAGTAGTGCTTTGGCCAGCAAAAGTGTCTTTATCAGGCCTAATTTCAAATATGATTAGAGCAAATGCTTATATGGTCTTAAACAGAGGCTGCTTTAGTCACAGAATGGGATGCCCCGGGCAGGAATCGAGCTGCCAGGGTACAGTAGTGCTTTGGCCAGCAAAAGTGTCTTTATCAGGCCTAATTTCAAATATGATTAGAGCAAATGCTTATATGGTCTTAAACAGAGGCTGCTTTAGTCACAGAATGGGATGCCCCGGGCAGGAATCGAGCTGCCAGGGTACAGTAGTGCTTTGGCCAGCAAAAGTGTCTTTATCAGGCCTAATTTCAAATATGATTAGAGCAAATGCTTATATGGTCTTAAACAGAGGCTGCTTTAGTCACAGAATGGGATGCCCCGGGCAGGAATCGAGCTGCCAGGGTACAGTAGTGCTTTGGCCAGCAAAAGTGTCTTTATCAGGCCTAATTTCAAATATGATTAGAGCAAATGCTTATATGGTCTTAAACAGAGGCTGCTTTAGTCACAGAATGGGATGCCCCGGGCAGGAATCGAGCTGCCAGGGTACAGTAGTGCTTTGGCCAGCAAAAGTGTCTTTATCAGGCCTAATTTCAAATATGATTAGAGCAAATGCTTATATGGTCTTAAACAGAGGCTGCTTTAGTCACAGAATGGGATGCCCCGGGCAGGAATCGAGCTGCCAGGGTACAGTAGTGCTTTGGCCAGCAAAAGTGTCTTTATCAGGCCTAATTTCAAATATGATTAGAGCAAATGCTTATATGGTCTTAAACAGAGGCTGCTTTAGTCACAGAATGGGATGCCCCGGGCAGGAATCGAGCTGGCAGGGTACAGTAGTGCTTTGGCCAGCAAAAGTGTCTTTATCAGGCCTAATTTCAAATATGATTAGAGCAAATGCTTATATGGTCTTAAACAGAGGCTGCTTTAGTCACAGAATGGGATGCCCCGGGCAGGAATCGAGCTGCCAGGGTACAGTAGTGCTTTGGCCAGCAAAAGTGTCTTTATCAGGCCTAATTTCAAATATGATTAGAGCAAATGCTTATATGGTCTTAAACAGAGGCTGCTTTAGTCACAGAATGGGATGCCCCGGGCAGGAATCGAGCTGCCAGGGTACAGTAGTGCTTTGGCCAGCAAAAGTGTCTTTATCAGGCCTAATTTCAAATATGATTAGAGCAAATGCTTATATGGTCTTAAACAGAGGCTGCTTTAGTCACAGAATGGGATGCCCCGGGCAGGAATCGAGCTGCCAGGGTACAGTAGTGCTTTGGCCAGCAAAAGTGTCTTTATCAGGCCTAATTTCAAATATGATTAGAGCAAATGCTTATATGGTCTTAAACAGAGGCTGCTTTAGTCACAGAATGGGATGCCCCGGGCAGGAATCGAGCTGGCAGGGTACAGTAGTGCTTTGGCCAGCAAAAGTGTCTTTATCAGGCCTAATTTCAAATATGATTAGAGCAAATGCTTATATGGTCTTAAACAGAGGCTGCTTTAGTCACAGAATGGGATGCCCCGGGCAGGAATCGAGCTGGCAGGGTACAGTAGTGCTTTGGCCAGCAAAAGTGTCTTTATCAGGCCTAATTTCAAATATGATTAGAGCAAATGCTTATATGGTCTTAAACAGAGGCTGCTTTAGTCACAGAATGGGATGCCCCGGGCAGGAATCGAGCTGCCAGGGTACAGTAGTGCTTTGGCCAGCAAAAGTGTCTTTATCAGGCCTAATTTCAAATATGATTAGAGCAAATGCTTATATGGTCTTAAACAGAGGCTGCTTTAGTCACAGAATGGGATGCCCCGGGCAGGAATCGAGCTGCCAGGGTACAGTAGTGCTTTGGCCAGCAAAAGTGTCTTTATCAGGCCTAATTTCAAATATGATTAGAGCAAATGCTTATATGGTCTTAAACAGAGGCTGCTTTAGTCACAGAATGGGATGCCCCGGGCAGGAATCGAGCTGCCAGGGTACAGTAGTGCTTTGGCCAGCAAAAGTGTCTTTATCAGGCCTAATTTCAAATATGATTAGAGCAAATGCTTATATGGTCTTAAACAGAGGCTGCTTTAGTCACAGAATGGGATGCCCCGGGCAGGAATCGAGCTGGCAGGGTACAGTAGTGCTTTGGCCAGCAAAAGTGTCTTTATCAGGCCTAATTTCAAATATGATTAGAGCAAATGCTTATATGGTCTTAAACAGAGGCTGCTTTAGTCACAGAATGGGATGCCCCGGGCAGGAATCGAGCTGCCAGGGTACAGTAGTGCTTTGGCCAGCAAAAGTGTCTTTATCAGGCCTAATTTCAAATATGATTAGAGCAAATGCTTATATGGTCTTAAACAGAGGCTGCTTTAGTCACAGAATGGGATGCCCCGGGCAGGAATCGAGCTGCCAGGGTACAGTAGTGCTTTGGCCAGCAAAAGTGTCTTTATCAGGCCTAATTTCAAATATGATTAGAGCAAATGCTTATATGGTCTTAAACAGAGGCTGCTTTAGTCACAGAATGGGATGCCCCGGGCAGGAATCGAGCTGCCAGGGTACAGTAGTGCTTTGGCCAGCAAAAGTGTCTTTATCAGGCCTAATTTCAAATATGATAAGAGCAAATGCTTATATGGTCTTAAACAGAGGCTGCTTTAGTCACAGAATGGGATGCCCCGGGCAGGAATCGAGCTGCCAGGGTACAGTAGTGCTTTGGCCAGCAAAAGTGTCTTTATCAGGCCTAATTTCAAATATGATTAGAGCAAATGCTTATATGGTCTTAAACAGAGGCTGCTTTAGTCACAGAATGGGATGCCCCGGGCAGGAATCGAGCTGCCAGGGTACAGTAGTGCTTTGGCCAGCAAAAGTGTCTTTATCAGGCCTAATTTCAAATATGATTAGAGCAAATGCTTATATGGTCTTAAACAGAGGCTGCTTTAGTCACAGAATGGGATGCCCCGGGCAGGAATCGAGCTGCCAGGGTACAGTAGTGCTTTGGCCAGCAAAAGTGTCTTTATCAGGCCTAATTTCAAATATGATTAGAGCAAATGGCTTATATGGTCTTAAACAGAGGCTGCTTTAAGTCACAGAATGGGATGCCCCCGGGCAGGAATCGAGCTGCCAGGGTACAGTAGTGCTTTGGCCAGCAAAAGTGTCTTTATCAGGCCTAATTTCAAATATGATTAGAGCAAATGCTTATATGGTCTTAAACAGAGGCTGCTTAGTCACAGAATGGGATGCCCCGGGCAGGAATCGAGCTGCCAGGGTACAGTAGTGCTTTGGCCAGCAAAAGTGTCTTTATCAGGCCTAATTTCAAATATGATTAGAGCAAATGCTTATATGGTCTTAAACAGAGGCTGCTTTAGTCACAGAATGGGGCCTCACAGCAGACTTAAGATCAGTTCAGTATATATGCACAGTTAGTTACTATAAGCAGCCTGAAAACGCTAACAAAGGCTGGATGAAAAAAAAAAAATCTCCCTGTCAGCCAGCTCCGTTTTTCCTACCTTTCCCTGGCTTTCTGTCTGTCTCCTGTCTGTCTCCTGCCTGTCTCCTGCCTGTCTCCAGCCTGTCCCTGTCTGTCCCTGTCTCCAGCCTGTCTCCAGCCTGTCTAACTGCCTCAGCTACACAGCGTTCTGTCTGTCTGTCACGAATGCAATAGAGAAATGAGGAAAAGCAAGATGGCCGCCGTTAAATACCGCTGTGTGACGTCACCGGGCTTGCTGGCTGCTGATAGGCTGCATGTGACTGCCCCAGCTTGCACTGGCGCGGGATACATGTCCAGACATGTCCCGCCCGCCATCTTAGAATGCCTGTAATGTAAATGAATGGATGTTAAAGGAAAACTTCGAGTGATCGAATCGCGGGGAAATTCGGATTCGATCCGAATCGAATTTTTCCTGAAATTCGGATCGAATCCGGGTTCGTCCGGATCGATTCGCTCATCCCTAGTGTTGGCCATAAAAGTAAAGGGTGTTCTATGGACAAGGCATAAGGGGATCGTGACCACATAGGGGCATACATGGGGAAGAGGGTTCTACACCTACCCTGAACGTAGTCTTTTCTCAAGGGGGATTAAGGCCACTTCTCACGGAGGGCTTCTTAGACAGACACTGCGCTGTTAGCTCTCTCGCACTCTCTAAAAAATCTTTACAAAGGGATGGAGAATCATTCCATCACATTAGATGTTACTACCCCCTTTTTACCATAATTGCCTCTCTAGCACTACGTCCTGGACCTCTAGGTGGTGCAACCATGAATCCTTTTTTTTTGTGTAGGCCTTCCCTCTTCTGTGCTTCTTCTCTTGTGATTGTAGACAACCACCAATTCTTGCTCTCTGATCTCCCTTTGTATTCCCTTCAGCTCTTCCCCTTCCAACATTGTTGCCACTATCAGCCTATCAGAGCCCTATGAGTCATGCTAAAAAACTTTTGCCTGCTACTACCAGCCTATAAGGACCCTCTGACTCATCCTGTAGTGTGAAAGTGCTTCCTGCCTATTCTGAGAATATATATACATTTCTTATCCCATGCTTATGCTTTGCTGCACTCTTGTGGCCTAACCACATAACTACACCTAGTTTTTGCTCTATTCTCTAAATATAAATAACCTAAGCTCTATTTGTCTGGGGGGGGGGGATTTTCTTCTTCGTATCTTCTCCACCCCACCATGATGATGGTCCTCCAGCCTCAGCAGCCTGCCCTGGTCTTCCGTTGTCATTGAGTGAACCTTTACAATAAACATAAGGTATACCGATAATACAGCAACATCAATACAAAAACTTATCTTAATAAAATAAGCAGGACGCTTTTTCATGTCTTCTCACTCATGGGATTGGCAGCCATCTTTCTGTGGCCCTGGCCATAGACTGGATTGGGGCTCAGGTAAGTTGTACAGCAGTGCTCCCTGCTGCACACTTTGCGCCCCCACCCCTCCTGCCGTCACAATTTTGTTTTCATCCCTGATTCTGCCTCTGGGGGCCCCTTAACAGTCAGCACCCCCCTTTGCCTGGGTGGGGGAGGAGGGGGCAGGGGGCCACAAGAGGTAGAATTGCCCCTCAAATTTCAGGTTCTTATTGACTTCAATAGGGACCAGGATTTTGGTCTATACATTTTTCTTTTCAGATTTCGATTACAAGATTCTACCGATTGGAGGTATTTTGAATACATTTGTATTTATATGTGTATAAATATATTCTGGGCAATGGTAGGATATAAAGCGGACCAGAAGTCATATATTAAAGATCCCTAGGGGGCATCCTGATTAGGGAATCAGCGCTTAACCCCTGCCCAAGCCTCTGCACTTACCAAGCCATCATCCAGCTCTGTATTCATATGCTGCACAGACATCACCTGCTTCCCTACTGCGCCCAGGAGACTTGGACAAGGAATAAGCAGCGATTCTGACTGTGGGGAATCCCAGATCTGGATGCCCCACATATATATATATTTAATACCAGACAATATCATACACTGTATATATCGGAATTCTTCTGTGTAGATTTCTTACGCGTATAAATCTGCTGAATAGAAATGACTTATTTAAGAAACGCTAGCGCCATGTAGTGACATGTAGCAGCAGGTGATTTTCTTCAGCGCCACCGGCAACTCATATTTATTATACAAAAAAATGTTTAGCGCCATGTAGCTTTCCATGTATCAAAAGTGCCAGTGTTTGGTTAGCGCAGGCACTGTGTTCCTTACATCCCGGCTCCAGGTTTATGTGGGCCCTTGGGCGGCATGGTCTTGGTGAGCATAAGAGCATATCTTGTATGTTTCTCCCACCCTGTGCATACAGATTGCCCACATTAATCCGGACCCTCACCCTGAATAGGAGCATATCTTGTATGTTTCTCCCACCCTGTGCATACAGATTGCCCACATTAATCCGGACCCTCACCCTGAATAGGAGCATATCTTGTATGTTTCTCCCACCCTGTACATACACTTTGCCCACATTAAAAATCATCCTACCTGCATCTACTGCATTTTCTGAGCGGTCGGGGTTAATTGCACATCATGTCATTCAGAACACAGACACATACACGTGCATTATCATTCTTTTTAAGGCCGTCTGTCTTGCGACATCCTGAAGGTTTATTTTATAGTCAGAGAAAACATTTATGGACATAAGCCTCGATTCAGAGAGACACAAAAAAAAATTCCTTTTTCATGCCGATCTGTTTTTTTTGTGAAATGTTTCCGTTCTCGTATGAGCGTACGAGCGATTCTATGCATGCATTGAAAACCTTCTGTAAAGTTTCCGTCCGTTCGTACGGCAGATTACGAATACGAGGATGTCATTTTCCATCCAGACTTTTCCGTTTCATTTCCACATGTTACAACGTAGGCTTTCGTTTTTGCACTTTTCCCATCGTATCCTCCAACGAATCCTTTACGTTTCCCGTTCGATTCTGTTTCCCTTTTTCAATAAATATTCGTCCAGACGGAAATCCATACGATCTTGCGCCTGCGCACTACAAACTTAACTCATTAAAGTGCTCGCCTACATATTTGCCACCCTCACTTCTACTACAATGTTTAGATAAATCACTTAGCACTATCCTCCATCTTCCCTTTTGGTTTGCTCACCCAAACCACTTCTCGGTCATGTGAATATTCATCTTTAAATATTTCTGGGCCCATTAGTTTTGTGTTAATGTATTTTGTAAATGAAATGCCATCAGAAAATATAAAATGTATCAAAATTTTGAAAATTTTACATTTTTACAACTATTAAAAACAAAATACATAGCAATGGCAGGCCACTGAACATTATTCTTCATCTGTGGTCCCCGAGTTGCGCAGCTCCTGCATCTCGCCCACCAACTGAAGGACCCTGACACTCAGTTGTGCCACTCTAGCATGTGTGGTCCCTGTTAAAAAACGTAAATTAAAATATTGGTATAACCTTGTTGGGGTCATGCTGCAGTGCCCCCCCCCCCCCCCAGTATGGTCCAAACACCTAAATCTGGACTTCAAAAGCCAGAGGGTCCTCGCCACCACGGCCCAGGTTTTGCATAGTGCCCGATTAGAGAACCCCTGGCCCGCATTCTGTAGGCAAAGAACGGGCATCAGGAGCAAGGGCGAGTGGCACATCTTGCAGTTCCTGCAACCAAATATAAAATAATTACACAAAGCAAAGGTAACCGACTAAAACAAGAACTCTACAACAAATTAAGATTCAAGTTCAACAATCCTAATATAATTCACAAAGGACATAAGTCTAAAAAAATTTAGCAATGATATGGATGTGTAGAAAAATAAATGTTTACATGCTAAGGACTAATTTAGGTCAGCATTAAAATGCATCTATAAGGCATACATGAAATGTATTGATTCAGGTATGCATTGCTATACAATTTATGGCCTCGGCCATGCTGATACATGCAATGCCTTGGTGCTAAAGGCGCGCAGACTCCTCCACATAGCCACAAAACATGTTCAACAATAGCAATCCGAGCCCTCAAAGGTCTTGGAAGTGGAACGGAAATGAAACGGATTTATAGGGTGGTGGTCCGTCGGAATCAGACAGAAACCATCCCAACAACGGAAGTTATCTGAACGAACAGGAAATTTCCGATTTTGTTTGGAAATGTTCCGATTTGCTTCCGTTCATCGAAAGAGCATATACACATTTTCCCGAACGTTCGTGCGAGTAGAAAATGGATGAAAAAAAGCAAAAAAAAGACAGCTACGGAAGTCCGGACGAATGTGTCTTTGAATCGAGGCTATAAGCCTCGATTCAGAGAGACACAAAAAAACTTCAGTTTTAGTGCCGTTGTCGTATCATTTTCAAAAGTTCCCGCTCTCGTATGAATGTGCGAGCGATTCTATGCATGCATTGTAAACCTTCCGTAAAGTTTCCGTCTGCTCGTATGCCAGAGTACGAGTACGAGGATGTCATTTTCCATCAAGACTTTTCTGATTCATTTTCTCAGGTTCTCACACGAATCCTTTACGTTTCCCGTTAGATTCTGTTTCACTTTTTCCAAAAATATTCGTCCAGACGGAATCCTTACAATCTTGCGCCTGCGCACTACAAACTTACCTCATTAAAGTGCTTGCATATATAATTTCACTCCCATCACTTCTACTACAATGTTTAGCTAAACCACTTAGCGCTATCCTGCAGCTTCCCTTTTGATCCCTTAAAGCTCACCCTAACCACTTAGCGCTATCCTGCCTCTTCCCTTTTGAACCCTTAAAGCTCACCCTAACCACTTAGCGCTATCCTGCCTCTTCCCTTTTGATCCCTTAAAGCTCACCCTAACCACTTAGCGCTATCCTGCCTCTTCCCTTTTGATCCCTTAAAACTCACCCTAACCACTTAGCGCTATCCTGCCTCTTCCCTTTTGAACCCTTAAAGCTCACCCTAACCACTTAGCGCTATCCTGCCTCTTCCCTTTTGATCCCTTAAAGCTCAACCTAACCACTTAGCGCTATCCTGCCTCTTCCCTTTTGATCCCTTAAAGCTCACCCTAACCACTTAGCGCTATCCTGCCTCTTCCCTTTTGATCCCTTAAAGCTCACCCTAACCACTTAGCGCTATCCTACCTCTTCCCTTTTGATCCCTTAAAGCTTACCCAACTCACTTAGCGCTATCCTGCCTCTTCCCTTTTGATCCCTTAAAGCTCACTCAGCTCACTTAGCGCTATCCTACCTCTTCCCTTTTGATCCCTTAAAGCTCACCTAAATCACTTAGCGGTTAGGTTCTTCTTCCATTTTAGGTCCCTAAAACTTACCCAAATCACTTAGCGGTTAGGTTCTTCTTCCATTTTCTGTCCCTAAAACTTACCCAAATCACTTAGCGGTTAGGTTCTTCTTCCATTTTCAGTCCCTAAAACTTACCCCCTGATGCCGCAACTAAACACCGACGCGTTGCGTGGCTTGATGCCACTTCGCCAGGGTGGATACGTATCCACCCTGGCGAAGTGGCATCAAGCCACGCAACGCGTCGGTGTTTAGTTGCGGCATCAGGGGGTCCGGAGCTCGAGGATTGGTGATGTGCATTGCTTTATAATGGTTTCTTAAGACTTTGTGGCTATTTTGTTGGCGTATGCACTATACTATCTATATTAGGTAAAATTTGTTTCACCCACTTACTTTTTGTGCACTATTGATTTCAGCACTTATTATTAATTTTGGGCAGTTTTTTCCACTTTTCTATTTCACCTAGGCACTTGGCACCCTGACACATTTAACTCACTTTATATATTCTGATACACCTATACTCTTTATCTTCATACGCCACCATATAACCATCTAAGGTCATTATAGATATTAACCTATTATCCATGTGATTGATCATCATTAGCTCTTAAAGAGGACCTCCCATTCCCCCAACTATTGTCTATATGTTTTTTAATCAAGTCTTGTTGTGTCTTTGTTTGTTCTAAGGAAGATTTAATAATACATTTGTATATATATTTTTTACACTATGGTGGTGTGCAGTTTAATTGCATAGGGACTGTGTGGGCCAGTCTAGGGCCCAGTACCTTGATCCAAAAAAAAAAAATGTCACAAAACAAACACACCAAACAAAGTCCAAAGAAACAAAAACAAAGCCAAACAAAATTTAACCAAAATGGGTTGCAATTAAATTGGAATGAACGGCTTGGGCAGACGCACTGGGCTGGCCCACATATGTGTTGTCTGGCTCATCGGCGGGTGGAGAGGGTGGCCAATCCACATAGCGGGGGACCCGCTGCAAGATTGCAAAATTATGCAGCGCTGCACAGGCCATAATGATATCAATGACCTTTTTGGGGTCATACTGCAGGGAGCCCCCAGTGTGGTCCAAGCACCGAAAACGGGTCTTCAAGAGTCCAAAGGCCCTCTCCACCACTGCCCTGGTTTTTCTGTGGGCACGATTATAGGCCTCTTGTGCTGGAGTCTGTGGGCGGAGGACAGGAGTCATCAGCCACGGGAGGAGTGGATACCTCGAATCTCCTAGGAAAATTTAAGGGAAACAAATATTACCATTCATTCATACATTGCAGCGCTAAATTCCTCACAACATGATTAATAAGGTAGGTGACATTATCACACAAACATGAGCATACATATTGCACAGGCAAAAGCAAGAAATAAACATATGTGATAGATGGGGGACCAAAGTTGGTAAATAATACTGTGGATGCTGGCCAATCAGGCAGACTGTTAGCAGCTATTGTTTCCTGTCTGTGCTGCAGAACAATGTAGGATGGGTTAACTTTACATGACCCATTTTCTGTTTTGGCTTAGTCCTAAACAGGTGTAAGGCGGCCCCTGCACTTTATCCCGCTCACCTCTACTCAGTAAGTGAAATGCATGTAAGCAAAGATGGCGCAGACCCTCTGCTAAAGTCACTAACAGATTTTGAGGGAAAAGTGTTGGGAAGACTGTTTCAGACTTTTGCTCTCATTACACTTTGTAGTTAAAACAATGCAGGACAAACAATTTTGAAGCCAATGTAGTTTGGCTAATGTAATGGGTCCAGTGGTGTTACACATGTTCCCAAGGTGATGACCAAGGCATCGTTTAGGAAAGGTCAAACCAAATTCCAAGCCATACATATAAAATATATAAATATGTAATTGGACTCAACTTACCAAGGAGCCATGCACCCGCAAATTCCCCTGACTCAAACCGCCGGAATAATCCGGAATAATCCTGAACGGCGCAGGATGTAGGCATCATGGGCTGAGCCAGGGTAGCCTGCCAGGACGCTAAGAAAGCGCATGTGCTGGGCCACCACTTGCCACCGCTTGCACATTCAGTGAGTGGCCCATTTTTCTGTTTCTGTGTAAAAAGTTTAAAAAAAAAAACCTTAATGAACGGTTAGCAAACTATTCAAACGCTCACTTCTAACAGCCTAAGTCAAACGTTAACATCCAGACAACTAACACTAAACAACTACCTTAAATTTAATTGGCCACCAAAAGGAGATGTATGTTCGAGCCTTTACAAGGTTGAGTTACTTGTTCTATTTGAAGTACACTTTCAAATGTTTGATTTTGAACCAACATTCTGTTTTAATAATTGAAAAATAAGGCCCATTGTTTCACATACACTCTTTGCAAGGAGGGAGCATTAGCAAGGAGGGACTGATTGCAATGAGGGAATATGTAAAAGGAGAGACTAGGAACATAAAGGGCCGAATGTAAAGGAGGGACTATTCACAATGATGTTGTATTTACAAGGAGGGACTAATATCAATGAAGTTTGTTTTACAAGGAGGGACTATTATCAATGATTGTTTCTAAAAAAGGAGGGACTATTAACAAGGATGCTATTATTAAAAGGAGGGACTATTATCAATGATGGTTTATAAAAAGGGAGGGACTATTCACAAGGGTGCTGTTATTAAAAGGAGGGACTATTATCAATGATGGTTGCTAAAAAAGGAGGGACTATTCACAAGGATGCTAATATTAAAAGGAGGGACAAGGAGGGAAAAACAAATAATGTTATTGCCCAAAGGAGGGACAGCAAAAAATTAAGATACAATGTAAGACAAAACTTGCCTGTATATATACTCGTCGCAAGCAGGAGGGACAAGGGCAACGTGTGTGCAGTCAATTGCACCCATGACGTTGGGCATGTCGGCGATATTATAAAATGCCGGCTTAATGGCGTTTCTGGCTACCATATCCTCAAGAAAACAAATATATTTCCGAGTTAGGATAGCGCGCTGCTCGGCGTAGGCTGTGAGATCCCCACGGAGAGGGCACCCAGCCTCTGGAACGAGCCGTTCGCCAAAAATTGCAGGCAGCCAAGCATCTTGGTCATACCTGAAATTGCTTGCCCCTTCCTTGTGGTGCGGGCTAACCATGGCCGCAGCTCACTATACAATTTATGGAGGGAAGCGCGATTAAGCCTGGTCAGCTCGAACAGCTCAACGTCATGCATGCCATTGATGTCCATGCGTCGCCGCAGGTGCAGTCTGGTCTCTGACCTCCGGACGATCTCAATGCCAAGGAGCTGCAGATCTTCATGCTCCTCAAATGCAGTAGACTCGTCCATGCCTGCTAGTTCCGACGTCAAAATGGTCCCGTAAGTGGATCGGCAATGAATCGGATTTATTGGGTGTGGGTCCATCGGCAATCAGCTCTCTGAATTAATCGCCAGCCCATTGCAATAACGTAAACTTTCTGAACGGACGAAACATTTCAGATTTGGTGGAAAAAACCTCCTGATTTAACGAAAAACTTCAGATTTGCTTCCGTTCATCGAAAGCGCATATACGTATTTTCCCGAACGTTCGAACGAATGAAAAATGGACGAAAAAAAGCAAAAAAATGACAAACACCCACCAAAACTTTCACAGACAGCTACGAAAGTCCGGATGAATGTGTCTCTGAATCGAGGCTAATGTAGGAAATGCCAGCAAGTAGCTTTCACAAGGGAACCACACTGTTACTATTCCCTTGATTATGTTTCAGGGTATCTTTATTTCAGGAACACTAACAATTCAACTTTAACTTGATTTGGTGGTGAAACCAGGAGTTAAGCCATTTCTCCAAAATGATCCCGCTGGTGCAGCTACCACCCCAGTGTGATATGTAGTAGAAAGGAAGATAGGAGGGCAGAGATGGGGTGCAGAATGCAGAGCAGAGATGGGGTACAGAGGGGGGTAGATGGGTGTGCAGTAGGGAGCAAGGCAGAGAGGTAGTAAGGGTAAAGTAGAGCATGGGGCAGGTAGTTAAAGAGGTGGTGAAACCCTTCATTACGGAGCATCCCAAATCAAAAATGAACCGCCCTCCTATATCCCCCCCCCCCCAGCCTGTTGTATACTCCCTTCACCCTGTGACCTTCTAATAGCTCACTGAAGGATAGAGACAAAGCCATGCGGCAGCATCCCTGCTTCATAGCCTCTAAGTAAGGCTTCTTATCCAAGGTTTAGTAACATTGTTTAGACACTACTTTGTGCAGCACTATGGAAATGAAGGCACATTATAAATAAATAATAATACTATTATATGATCAGATTAGTAGTTCTGACAATATTAAGGTGCTGATCCCTTGACCATTTATGAATGAAGTTCTAGAAAATTGTTCAGATGACTTTCTTCACAATAGGTGGCATCAGTCATAATGCAGTTACCATCTTCTTTTTGTTTCTTTGTCTTTTTTAAGATGATGCAGCCAAGGCTCCAGCAAGTAAAGGTAATCTGAATTATTTTATATCAATACATTTTGTGGCAAAAGACAGAATTTCCAAATGTTAGAGTTCTGCTGTGTAGTTTTGTTACCCACACACATGCTGGAGGGAAGCCTACCGTATGTAACATAACCCTCCTAAACTTTGGACCAGACTTTAGATGACATGGAATATACCAGTTACCCATCACACAATGTTTTATGAAGACATGGAGGCTGATTTGGTCACTTTAACACCAGTAAAGCGCTGCAGCGAGCGAGAGGTAGCGCCAGCTCAGTGCAACCGACTCTCAGCGCTCCACACCACACTTATCGAAAAAGGACACACACAGTGTCGGCACTCTAAATCTGGTCGCTACAGCAAAGAGCATCAGACACTGTGTGATTAAAGTCTGTTTTTGAACACATATCCACCAGTAACAAAGTGGCAATACATGGAATGACATTGCTTTAACACTGGGACAATAACACTTTAGTGCCAGACCTGTAATGACAATTCTGCATAAAAATATAAAAAGTCAAAAAAGTTTCTAAAAGTGTTTGTTTGCAGCCAGGAGGGGTCACACAATGATTTGAGCAAAAAAAGAATTATATATATATATATATATATATATATATATATATATATATATATATATAAGGTTGGCTCCTTTGATTGTGGTAAAGTGACGTTGATTACAAAATGCAAGCAGTTATTACACAGGTAGTCTTGGAATATTAATGCTAGTGTTTGGGATGCCCCCTCCTCACATACAGAGGTCGGCTACTTTTTTAGTGGTAAAGTGACATTGATTACAAAATGCAACCAGCTAATAGACAGGTAGTTTTGAAATATGAATGCTAGCACACTTTTTAAAGAATGACACCAGGAAAAGGAAAAGCTAAATAGGCAGGAGTGTTATTAACACTAAATAGGCTTGAAAGCTAAAGCAAACACTTTAAACTGTCCCTGTCTTTCTCTGACACTGTCACAGGCTCTATCCTTCTCTATCTGTCCCTCGCTTCTTCTGATCTATCTATCTATCTATCTATCTATCTATCTATCTATCTATCTATCGCTCCCTCGCTGTATCTATCTGTCTGTTTGTCTGTCTGTCTATTTGTCCCTCGCTCTCTCCCTGCCTGATCTGCTTTGGCCACAATACAGTGTCAGAATGATCTTCCACAAGATGGCCGCCGCTTATATGGGGCTGTGACATCATCGGTAATCCTGTCTGCTGATAAGTAGCATGTGACACCTACCCAGGATTCCTTGCCCCATGGGACATGTCCTGACATGTGGATCCACCATTTTAGATGAGCTGTATAGCAGTAAATGGAGTTTTAAGGAAGTGGTTCAAACTATCCAATCGCGGCGATATTCGAAATCGTAACAAATCGAATATTTCCTGAAATTCGTAATGAATTCGGGTTCGTCAGAATCAATTCGCTCATCTATATATATATATATATATCAAACACGCTGTTTAAACACAAGCAAATGAAAACCCATTGAAATGTATTGGAGAGTGACACTGAGCGACAGGTAATACCTGGCGCTCTGGAAGCTAGAGCACTGCCGCCATACACTAAGCCGCCTGTAATAATACATGTGACATTACATGGCGCTGTTACAGTCGCTCACCAGATTCGCTTTCATAAATGTGGTTTTGCCTACACCGTCCAGCGTTCACCAGACGCTGCCTGCTGTTACAAGGCACTACCTGGCGCTATCCCTTCTTTAATAACCCCCTAAGGCTTATTAGGTGAATGAGGCTGGCTTACGGGAGAGGCAGTTAGAGCTCAACGGTCCTTTCCTGTAAATTATTATTATTTTGCATTTATATAGCGCCAACTTCATCAATAGCCCTGAACACAGTAGTAATTACAGAATGCTGGGTATAACATACAGTACATAGACAATTCCAACCAAGATGCTACAAAGATTAAAGTGAATGCTAAGGAAACAAGATACGAGAGAGCCCCGCCCTTACAAGTTTACAGTCTAAGGGATAAGTAGACAAAGGGGAAGAATCACAAGTGGTTGTACACTGGGATACCCCAGGGGATAGTGTTAAAAGGGACATAAAGTAATTTTTGACTGATGGTTAGTTGGTGTTCCACCGTCACAATGTCCATGACAGGGGCTTTAGAAAAATGTCTGCCTCCCAAGAGAGGACACTCGCAGCAGCTTACAATCTAAAGTGTCCTCACTCATGCTGGTGGCCATTTCTCTGAAGCTCCAGCTGCGGACACCCAACTAGACGAACGGATCGCGGGGCAAAGGTAAGTCGTACAGTTGTACCACTTCACCCAACACTACTGATGACTCCTTTGTGATCGTATATCGCACACATTGCTTTCACTTGGTGAAGTTGAATGCATAAGTAGTTCCTCCATTCCACATAAACAGTATGGAGGAAAGGTGTTGCTTGCATTATCATGACATGATAAGGTGTTACTAAGTTGCCGTAGGAGAGGCACTAATTGAGGCGCTAATTTAGCTCTGTGATGTGCCATATGGGCACTGCTCACCGCACTTCATACACAAGGTTGCCCCTGTGTTTCAGTGTTGGGTCTTTCGGAAGAACCAGCTGTTGCCAGGTGGAAGTGCAAGTGGTTTCTATAGTCTGTCCCTTTTCATTCTGTTTTCTTATACTATACCTTTATAAGTATAAGGGTTTAATTCAGCAAAGCGAGTTGCAATAGGTCTTTGAAGGTTCTGATTAATCCAGATCATGTTATATTATAGAAACATAGAAGGTTGAGGGCAGAAGGAGACTACATAATCCATGTAGTTGTCCTTATTTGTGTATAATTATCACTGTTAATGCTGGAAGTGTTTTTCCTGGCAGCAGCAGCACTGACTGCACTGTATCTCAGGCTGGGTTTTTTTTTTTACCTCGTGCTGCTGCTTCGCTCCTTCCTGCTGTGCAATATGTTTCAAGCAGAGATTAGGCATCATCCTACAATGTTAAAATCTAGTTTCCTGCTTTGTAACACATTGTAAAAGCCAAGTGTTGGCTGATCATAATATTGTAACACAGCATGGAGGTGAGGTGATGCATTAGTATGACTGACACTGTGAGGTATTAAAGTGATCCTATACCCAAAAAGGAAGACTATGTCATCACCTTCTATACCCAGCCCAGTGCCCGAAAACAACTTGCTCTTGTTTTTTTTTTACTAAAGCCTTTGCCCAATATCCATAAAAATATGAACCAGGTGCAGTCTGCTGTTCAAATAGTCGGCCATATTGCTCCCTGGCCGGGGGCCCCTGGTGATTTCCAGTGATGCCACATTCAGTTGAATACAACTCAGAATTAGGGGTCAGTCTTATCAGTTATAACAACTGCAAAAATCTGAAAGCACTACAAGCTAAACTGCCATTATGTGGCAGTTTGCCTTAGAACTGAATTATTTAGCAAATGGCATGCCATCCAAAAAACTCCTGTTAGTATTTTTATGAATATTGGGCAAATGCTTTAGTAAAACAGAGACACAGGCTCTTTTGGGGCACTGGGCTGGGGATAGAAGGTGATGACATAAACTTTCTATTTGGGCCACTCCAGGGGTGTTAATACAGTATTGTTAGTGATAGACAGTAGGGGTTGCTGCAGACTGATTTCCATGTCTGCAGAAGCAATTGTTTAAAGATTGTTTTCAACAGCAGGCATCAAACATAAAAGAATAATCATTTCGGGGGGCATGTCCCGGATGTTATGGATTAAGAACGCACTTTTAACCAGCTCCTGTGGGAACCTCCCTTATCTCCCACTTTTTCCCCTGCTTTTACCCGGGGAATGAAAATGGCCAGGGATAGAAAGCATTACAAAAATAAAAAGTCCAAAAGCTCACATAAGGGCTCCTCTCCTTGTTCTAACAGGCACAGTGCAGGCAAATCCAAAGTGGCCCTGGCCGGCCTGCCTCCACCTCTGACACTGAATGCCAGACGCGCTTCATGGCACCAGCTGTCAGCCTTCAGCTGGCTCACCTGGGTGTTTACGCAGCACTGCTGAGATTGGAGCAGCAACCCACTGATGCAGCCGGCGGTGGCAGCCTGACTGTGGCTCATCCGACTCCCTTTGAAGCTGCCAGCGACATGGAGCACCTGACGGAGATTCTCCCAGCTCTCATGGATGACCTGCAGCTTTGACATCTGAGGCCCCCTGTTAATCCGAGACAGGGGGGACTGGAACCAGACGGGGAGATGATGTATCCTCTAATTGCACAATAGGGCTGGAGCAGTGCACCCAGCATTCATCTTGAGGATTGCCCAGTATGTACATAGTAACAATGTGCAAATGAATAAAGACTTTAGTCCATCCAGTTCAGCCTGTTTATCTCCTTTCAGTGGTCTAGTACCCATAGTTGGAAATGTTATTACATGCCAGGAAGGCATCCAGGTCACTTTTGAAAGTTTTTACTGTATCCTTCATTACTATCTCCTCTGGCAGCGAGTTCCATAGTCTCACTGCTCTTACAGAGAAGAATCCCCTCCTATGTCGGTGGAAAAAGCACCTTTCCTCTAACCTTAGTGTATGCCCTCGGGTTATGGTTGCACTGTGGGGTATAAATAGATTGTGCGGGAGATCTTTGTATTGACCTTGAATATATTTATACATAACATCAAACTAGATTTAAATAGCTTTTTAGAAAATAAGTAACCTCGTATGGCCCCTAAAACCAATCATAAGCACTCAACCAAAAAGGCACAAACCTCTCTATGACAATACCCCAACCTTTTTAACCCAGCCATAACCCCCCCCCCCCCAAAAAAAAAATCCTAACAGCAGTCAAAGGCTTTTTTCAACCTTCACAAAAAAGGAACGCATAGATCCTCTTCTATATGACTCAGCCTGCCATTTTTACAGCTGAATTCTGAAGCCAGCACTTCAAGTTAGTACAAAATACCCTCTCAGGCAGATACAAACCGTAGAAATGCCACTCAGCCAGCCCAGAAATTTCAATTTTAACTCTTCTAATCCTGCCAGAATGCCAGTATAATACAAAGTATCTATCTAAAGACTTCACAGCTCAGGTAGGGAAAGAAAACGCAGAAATGTCATTCAACCAGACCAAATGTTACATTTGTAACTATCACAACCCTGGCAGCATGCCAACATATTAAAAAGTATCCATCTAAAGACTTCTCAGATCAGGCAGAGAAAAACCGCAGAAATGTCACTCAACCAGCCTAAATGTTACATTTGTAACTATCACAACCTTGGCAGCACGCCAGTATAATAAAAAGTATCCAAACAGCCAATTACAATGTAACCAACGTACACACACTCAGAGAAAACTACTGACTGAAAACTACCTTTCCCAGTAACCCTTTCAGCGGAAACAACCAATTTAAATCACTGGACGCCCAACCCGCCCCAGATCACCTTGATAACATTCACGGCAAAACGCGCATCAGTGAATCAAATCCAAATCTGCAGCATTTTAGCTGCTCGTGCGGCTTCAATTTTAAAACAAGCCCGCCCACCCACCGCCTTACCAACAGTCGCCAGCCCATATGGAAACCCCAGCGCCGCTCCTGCCTGCGCCCTCTGCAGAAACCGGCATTCTGCTTCCGCCTGCGCCCTCTGCACAACAAGGGACACCACAGCCCATCCAGGCTGTGGCGGTGAGTAAAACACACCAAGCATAAACTACATTAATTATTCCATCAACTTTGATAAGCTCTCCAAAACTGAAAGATACACAACCTCCTTGTATTTATTTCACTGCTAATTGAAAGGATTTCAACATTTTCAACGGTTGCAACAATCACAACACATCTGCAATGTGACCGACTAAGCAGACCTTAACCAACTACACTACCCAACCCACTGAAACCATTCTCCTTACTCCAAGTCTCTACAATTATCCAGAACAATTGTCTTCCATAACCTATACCACTTACCTGAATCCCAAGAATACCACTTACCATTTTAAGAATCCTCAGATACCTACAGACTGACACAATTTATCCACAACTTCCCACACCACTTTAAACCACAAGGAAATAGTCGATCATAATTTTATGAACTCATTTGAACAAACCGCAAACGCACAAAAGGACAACGCCAACTTACAACTTTCAAAACATCAGCATCCATCCACCATATTTCTCTACCCACCTACGGACCTACTTCGCTTAGAACAATAAACCCTCGTCTACAGACCAACCACAACCTGAATAAGGACTCAGATACAGGGCCAATAGTGTATTCAACACTGACCAATCTGTATGACGCTATCTGACAGGGAATTATCCCTCAGACAGCAAGATAAAAAATTCCAAACAATTTTTGAGGTCTAATTAGTCAATGATACCTGGCTCTTTCTTATTTAATTAACAGGTCGAAACACCCCTCTCAAACAAAGCCTTATTGTTGCTAATATACTCGCTAACCAATTTATCTCACAGGATCGCGGATAACCTTAACACTTTTTTTCTCCCCCTTTTAGCCTGTCATTACTAACCACATATTTTATCCACAGCGCACCTACACTAATCTTTTTCAATCTAGGGTTACACCTGAATTGGAACGGATTAACACACCACATTTGCCCTGGGAAATACAGGTTTTTTCCTCAAGTAGGAGCTGCTCATATTGTCTAGTTGTGCTTTCCTCAAACCAATCTCTCCATATTTATACATAGTTACTAGATCACCCCTCAGGTGTCTTTTTTCTAAACTAAATAAACCTAAGTTTGACAATATTTCAGGGTACTCTAGTTCCTGCACTCCTTTAATTAACTTAATTGCCCTCCATTGAATGTGCTCCAGTTCTGATATGTCCTTCTTAAGCACAGGTGCCCAGAACTGTACACAGTACGCCATGTGGGGTCTGACCAGTGACTTGTACAGGGGTAAAATGATGCTCTGGTCATGAACACCTATGCCCCTCTTGATGCACCCCATGATTCTATTTGCTTTGGCAGCTGCTGCCTGACATTGATTACTACAGTTAAGCCTACTGTTAACTAAAACCCCAAGGTCCTTATCCATTGTTGTTTTATCAAGTGTTTCTTTATTTAGTGTGTAATCATGACACAGATTTCTCCTTCCCATGTGCATAACATTTATCTGTGTTAAACTCCATTTGCCATTTAACTGCCCATGCATCTAATTTATCTAAATCTGTTTGTAGCTGCCTGCTGTCCTTTTTTGTTTCAATTACTTTACACAGCTTAGTATCATCTGCAAAGATTGAGACTTTACTGTTTAATACGTACCCAATGTCATTAATTTATATATATATATATATTGAAGAGAATTGATCCCAGAACTGACCCTTGTGCTACTCCGCTAGTAACGGTGACCCAATCTGAGTGTGTACCGTTGATAACCACCCTCTGCTTTGGATAATTAAGCTAATTTCTCACCCATTTGAACACGTTTTCACCAGTCCAAGCATTCTCATCTTTTGCACCAGTCTTTTATGTGGCACAGTATCAAATGCTTTAGAGATAAAGCCATGCTAAAGTCAAGATATATGATATCAAATGACTCCCCCTGATCCAATATTAAACTTGTCTCTTCATAAAAGCTGATTAGGTTTGTCTGGCAGGAGCAATTTCTCATAAATCCATGCTGGTCATTTTCCCCAAGATGATCCAGGATAATATCCCTTAAGAAACCTTCAAACAGCTTGCCCACCACAGATGTTAAACTTACCGGTCTGTAGTTCCCAGGTTCCCCCCTAGATCCCTTTTTGAAATTGGCACCACATTTGCCAAGCGCCATTCCCTCGGAACAGCCCCTGTAATTATTGAATCCACAAATATTAGAAATAACGGCTTGTCTATTATTGTACATAACTCCCTTAAAACACAAGGATGTATGCCATCTGGTCCTCGGGATTTAGAAATTTTTATCTGCTTGAGATGATGCTGGACTTCTTCCTTGGTTAGAGCAGTGACATTTAATGGAGGGTTTCTGCTATTCCCCTGCATTTCACTCGGCATGTCACATTCTTTTGTGAATATAGAAGCAAAGAAGTTGTTTAGTAAATTTGCTTTCTCCTCATTCTCCTCTGTAGGTGTCCCCTCTTTGCTTTTCAGGGGGCCCACTCTCTTTCGCGATCAGTCTTTCCGTCTCCAGCTTAGCTGCCCTTATCTGTTGTTTACATTGTTTATTTTCTTCTTTATAGTTTTTTAACACTTCCACTGTCCCTTCCTGCTTTAAACGTTTAAATGGCTTTTTGTTGTTTATTGCCCCCTAAACTTTTTGTTTAGCCTCATCGTTTTACCTGTGTTTCTAACAGTTTTATTCCTGTCAGGTATATATGTATTACAATGAAAATTAGAGATTTCTGTGAAAGTATCCCATTTAGTGTCCATGCTTTTGTTTTTAAGGATGTTTGCCCAATCAATGCATCTCTAAGCTGGTCAAATTGTGTCTTTTTGAAGTTCTGCATTTTTGTGGCTTTTGGGGATTGCCTTGCTCTCCTACCACATCCAGGCGTGTACTGTGATACCCCCTCCTCCCTTTTATCTCAGGCCCCAGTCATTGGGCAATCCCCAGCAGCCCTACCTCAGTTTGCTCCCATGCCTGCTATCTTCTATGGGGCCCATGACCATCCAACTCTGGGGGGCCCAGATCAAATGACGCCTGGCTCTGTTTCCAAAACAGCCCACATATCTGAATGCCACCGCTCTATACCCGGGGGCTCATCCTGGGTGGAGTCCATTGTCTTGGGCTCCACAGATTTGCCACCATCTGCCCCTCCTCAGCCCAGACGAGGCAATACACTTAATCTTTTTATGTCAAGAAACTGTCTGGGATTCATGCCAGCACCTCGAACTCCCCTCCGCATCCCTTAGACCTGGGTTGTGCAGCTCCTGATCATACAACACTCTGGGATGAGATCAGCCCCCCTCTGCATCTTATCTCCTCACCTGATGCTTCAACATCCAGCTCACACCAATGGCTTACCCCTGTGTTTTCTGAACATGAGTTGTGGATATCCATTCTCCCTTGGCACTGCCCTCTCGCCCTAGATGAGGCATTGCCTCACTCCCTTTAGATGTCTCCTCAGGGTCCCATTCCAGTCCCACTATAACAGCAGAACCAGCTCTGAGAGATCTGAAATTGCTCCCAACTAATGCTGATTTCTAATGCTACCTGAGAAAGTTCAAGGCATCGATCAAAGGCGAGCTTTCAGACTCTCACCTCTCTTGATTCATGAGTCTCAACCATGAAGTCCGCCAAAACACGTCGATATTTAAACACCTGTCTGCACTAGAGGAAATTCAGGCAAACAATCTAACTGCTACCTAGAACCAGATCCGCTTGCTTCATCTACACTATGATGATATGGAAAATTGCCATCGGCAAAACAATCTCAGAATAAGAGGGGTAGCGTACCTATGGGCATCCTCAATATCTTCCCGGAAAAGGAAACGCCTCTGGCAACCAATATACAGCTGGATAGAGTTCACATAGCTCTGGGACCCAGGAACATGGACCCTTTCATACCCAGAGTCATTCTATGCAGGATCCACTTCTACTCGGTGAAAGAGGAAATAGCACACAAAGTTTGGAGAAAGGGCATTTTTGGGGGGATGAAGCACAGATACAAGTCCTTCCAAATCTCTCCCGCCGCACTCTCCAAATGTGCCAGCAGCTCAAACCAGTTCTTGACATGGCAATGGCGGCTGGAGCCACATATAGTTTTTTCAGAAGATAAGGCGGAGAGGGTAACTCCATCTATAACTCCTATACCCTCAGGACCCACAGCGAGTTGCCTTTTCCTTTCTTGAGTCTGACCCAATCCAAATGGCTTACTGGCTTGAGACTGTTATTTCTCCTGCTCATCCATACCATAATCCCTGAAGTCTAAACATTTCCGCAGAGGTCATGGCCACAATCCAAGACTACCGCACGACCCAGCAAGCACCCCAGGGGGTGATGGAAAGGAACTTTAATGATTTTTTCACCATCCTTTGCTGAAATGGGGGGGGTCCCTCTACATCCTGGACATCCTCCTTTCTGGCCGTGCCAGACCTTACCCGCTCAGTCCTCTGAAATCCATCTCACTCAGTACATTCTTAATCGGACCTATGTCATGATCTGTTCACTTCTGCCTCACCCCCCAGTCCAATGTTTGGGCCCGGATCTCCACTGCATATTGCCACAGTGTGTCTGGGTTCTCTGTCTCGCCTTCCTTACAACCCTCTAGCTCCCCTCCGGCTGCTCCTTCTCCACCCACAGGGTTTATGTGGCCGTCAGATGTAGGCGCCACGTCTCCAGTGCCCTGACCAGCCATGGTTTCCAACATGTGTTGTAGTAGATAAAGCAGTGGAATGATGTTGTTTATCCCGTAATCCTGGCAACTGACTAATAACGTGGCTTCCTCAAAGGGCCTGAGCAAATGGCAGGTGACACGTATGAGCTGCCATTGGTTTTTATTGAAGTTACTCAGGGGAGTGCCCCTATCCACTTGGATCATCAAGAAATCGGTGATGGCTTTCATATAGTTGGTCCAACAGATGGATGGTGGAATTCCAACTGGTTGGGGGATACCGTTCTGAAGCTGCAGCTCAACAGGGTGTGCTTTGCAGTGTATGAGTGGCTGAAGTGCATGCAAAGTTTCCTTCCAATTGTTAGGTTGTCTTGCAGATGGGGACGATTAAGGAAACACTTGACAACCAAATTGAACACATGTGCCATACAGGGTGCATTTTTTTAGGCTTCCTTGTCACAACGCAGACAAGATGTTCTTCACGTTATCTGTCACCATGGTTCCCATTTTCAGTTTTCATGGAGTAGGCCATGTTCTGATTTTTTTGATTAATGAATTTTATCAGCTCCGTCCCTCTGTGACTCTGTTCACCAAGGCAAACTATGTGAAGAACAGTGTGACACGCCGTGCCCTGGTAGGCTGGAGGGGCACTGAGATTTGTATGTGCAGTGGAGGCTGAGGAGATGGCGGAGGATGAGGAGGCGGAGTTGAACACTGTCACAGGCACCATGGCCTGAGAGGGTGGAGGTGGAAGTGGCGTGACCTGTCCAAGTTGCTGTTGTGGCTGTGCAGGAACCACATTCCCCCAGTGGGCCGTAAAAGACATGTTTTGTCCCTGACTGTAGTTACAGCTCCACACGTTGGTGCTGCAGTGCACTTTGGTACACACCGACAGGCTCAAGCACTGGTCCACATCCTGTTGAACAAGATTGTGCAGGGCTGGTACTGCCTTCTTTGCAAAGAAATGACAGCTTGGGACTCTCCACCTCGGCTAGGCACAAGCCATCAGTTCTCTGAAAGGTGCAGAGTACACCACCTGAAAAGGCAGGGACTGCAGCACCAGCAACTTGGACAAGAGCATATTTAGCTTCTGCGTAATTGGATGACTGGGTGCATACTGTTGTCTCTTGGACATGGCTTCACTGATGGATTGCTGGCGGATTGACTGGATCGGAGTAGGAGGAGCAGAAGCATCTGGAGCAACAGAGGATGGGCATGACACACAGCTCCCTTTGGCTGAGGTGGTGGAGCCTTGGCTGTCTGAAACAGGGAGCAGTGTGCCACTGGTGATGCTGCATATGTTGATGCAGGGCCGAGGTGCTAATATTGGGGCCCTGGCCACGCTTCACCTTCTGCCTACACATCTTGCATGTGACCATGTTAACCTTATGTGGATGCTTGATGAAAAACTGCCACACCACCGAGTAGCTGATTTTCCCAGCAACAGTCCACACTAGTTCACTGCTACTGCTGCCGACTCCAGGAACCTCTGCTCCACAACCTCCCGGCAAGGTAGTCTGCCACACAGGAGGTGGTCTACCCTGGTGCTGGGCAGAGTGGCCTCCGGCCTTTCCACTTCTGCCACCATGCTGACTGCCAACCATGCTACCACCTTGCTGCCTCAATTGCTGATCCCCTGGCAACCTACAACCCTCTTCTCCTGATGATGATGCACCCGGATTCCAACTGCGATCGACTTCATCATCATCGAGTTTTGTCTGCACATCACTGATGTCCTCGTCAGGTTCCTCAACAGTGTCTGCTTTAGGAGCCTGAATGCTCGAAACACCACCTCCCACACCACTCTTCTCATTACTACTTTCCTGCCTAGTGGAGGAAGCAGCAGATATCTCCTCCTCTTCTTGGCTGGGAAATAGCTGCTGACTGTCCTCTATCAGATCATCCTCACTGAATAGTGGAGCTGAACCCAAAGCATAAGATACGTCGCTGGGGGAGGGAAAGGCATAGGGCAGAGGCAATGGGTGGACAGGGACTGCTCCCATGCCAACTGAGGGTTGTGTCTGAGGAAGCCACCGGCAGTGGACCGGGGGTGTCAGATTTCACTTGTGATGAAAAGGATGACCGTGTTAACCAATCAATGTACCCATCCTGTGTACCCATCCTGGCACTTCTCTGCCTGACATACTTATGAGGGGAGGACAATACGCTACACTGCCTTAAAACAGTATTTGTTGACAACAGCAGCAGGTGTGTAACTATGTCTGGCCTTTCACAGTAACTAGTCCCTGAATACTTTAACATGAACAAACTGGTATAACTCTTAGATGTATGTATGTGGTATGCATTGATGAGGGCAGTTCAATGCACTCCAATAGGCTTTTAAACTTTTTTTTGGACAGCAGCAGCAGGTGTGTAACTATGGAGAGACTGACCTTTGTGAAGATGACTCAGGCTTGGATCAGCCAAAATTTTCACCCACCAATGCCTGATGCATCAGAGTAGATTGATCGTGGTGCCACATCAACACTTCACATATATGTATAGTGCAAAACAGATTGAAGGTGCTGCTCTCCAGTTACAGACATTCCTCCACATCAGACCTCAATAATTATTGATGAAAGGCATTACATAGAACTTAGCATTTAATAATATTCATAGGATAACATCTATGTGGCCAAAACTTGTATATGTTCTCCTCATGCTGCTAACTCCAGGGTGTGTCATTGAGCCACTATATGGTCTCCTCATGCTGCTGCCAACTTTAGGGTGTGTTGTTCGGGCAATATATGGTCTGCTCTTGCTGCTGCCAACTCCAGGGTGTGTCTTTTAGACAATAAATGGTCTCCTTATGCTGCTGCAATCTCCAGTGAGTTATTCAAGTATGATATGGTCTCCTCATGCTGCTGCAAACTCCAAGGTGTGTCTTTCAGGCAATATATGGTCTCCTCATGCTGCTGCCTTCCAAATTGTGCCTTTAGGGCACTGTGTGGTATCCTCATGCTGCTGTCAACTCCAGGGTGTGTCTTGCAGGCAATATATGGTCTCCTTATGCTGCTGCAATCTCCAGTGAGTTATTCAAGTATGATATGGTCTCCTCATGCTGCTGCAAACTCCAAGGTGTGTCTTTCAGGCAATATATGGTCTCCTCATGCTGCTGCCTTCCAAATTGTGCCTTTAGGGCACTGTGTGGTATCCTCATGCTGCTGTCAACTCCAGGGTGTGTCTTGCAGGCAATATATGGTCTCCTCATGGTGCTGCCAACTCCAGTTTGTGTCTTTCAGGCACTATATGGTCTGCTCATGCTGCTGCCTTTCAGGATGTGTCTTTCAGGCACTCTCTGTTCTCCTCATGCTGCTGCCAACTCCAGGGTGTGTCTTTCAGGCCCTAAGTGGTATCCTCGTGCTGCTGCCAACTCCAGGATGTGTAATTCAGGCACTATATGGTCTCCTTATGCTACTACCAACTCCAAGGTCTGTCTTTAAGGTTATATATGTGCTCCTTATGCTGCTGCCAAATCCAAGGTCTGTGTTTAAGGTGATAAATGGGCTCCTTATGCTGCTGCCAACTCCAGGATGTGTCTTTCAGGCAATATATGGTCTTCTCATGCTACTACATTCCAGGGTTTGTCTTTCAGGCGCTATGTGGTCTCCTCATGCTGCTGCCAGCTCCAGGGTGTGTCTTTTAGGCACTATATAGTCTCCTCGTGCCTCTGATAACTCCAGGGTGTATCATTCAGGCACTATATGGTCCCCTCATGCTGCTGCCAACTCCAGGGTGTGTCTTTCAGGCACTATGTGGTCTCCTCATGCTGCTGCCTTCCAGGGTGTATCTTTCAGGCACTATATGTTCTCCTCAGGCTGCTGCCAACTCCAGGTTGTGCCATTCAGGCACTATATGGTCTCTTCATGCTGCTGCCTTCCAAGATGTGTCTTTCAGGCACTATGTGGTCTCCTCATGCTGCTGCCAACTCCAGGGTGTGTCTTTCATGCACTATATGGTCTCTTCATGCTGCTGCCTTCCAGGGTGTGTGCTTAAGGCACTAAGTGGTATCCTCATGCTGCTGCCAACTCCAGGGTGTGTCTTTCATTCACTATATGGTCTCTTCATGCTGCTGCCTTCCAGGGTGTGTGCTTTAGGCACTATGTGGTCTCCTCATGCTGCCGCCAAATCCAAGGTCTGTCTTTAAGGCGATATATGTGCTCCTTATGCTGCTGCCAATTCCAGGGTGTGCCTTTCAGGCAATATATGGTCTCCTAATGCTGCTGCCTTTCAGGGTTTGTCTTTCAGGCGCTATATGGTCTCCTCATGCTGCTGCTAGCTGCAGGGTGTGTCTTTCAGGCACTATGTGGTCTCCTCATGCTGCTGCCTCCCAGTGTGTGTCTTTCAGGCACTATGTGGTTGCCCCATGCTGCCAACTCCAGGGTGTGTCTTTCAGTCACTAAATGGTCTCCCCATGCTACTGCCAACTCCAGGCTGTGTCTTTCAGGCACTATATGGTGTCCTCATGCTACTGCCTTCAAGGGTGTGTCTTTCAGGCAATATATGGTCTCCTCATGCTACTGCCAACTCCAAGGTCTGTCTTTAAAGTGATATATGTGCTCCATTTGCTGCTGCCAACTCCAGGTTGTGTCTTTCATGCACTATATGGTCTCTTCATGCTGCTGCCTTCCAGGGTGTGTGCTTAAGGCACTAAGTGGTATCCTCATGCTGCTGCCAACTCCAGGGTGTGTCTTTCATGCACTATATGGTCTCTTCATGCTGCTGCCTTCCAGGGTGTGTGCTTAAGGCACTAAGTGGTATCCTCATGCTGCTGCCAACTCCAGGGTGTGTCTTTCATGCACTATATGGTCTCTTCATGCTGCTGCCTTCCAGGGTGTGTGCTTAAGGCACTAAGTGGTATCCTCATGCTGCTGCCAACTCCAGGGTGTGTCTTTCATGCACTATATGGTCTCTTCATGCTGCTGCCTTCCAGGGTGTGTGCTTAAGGCACTATGTGGTCTCCTCATGCTGCCGCCAAATCCAAGGTTTGTCTTTAAGGCAATATATGTGCTCCTTATGCTGCTGCCAATTCCAGGGTGTGCCTTTCAGGCAATATATGGTCTCCTAATACTGCTGCCATTCTGGGTTTGTCTTTCAGGTGCTATATGGTCTCCTCATGCTGCTGCCAGCTGCAGTGTGTGTCTTTCAGGCACTATGTGGTTGCCCCATGCTGCCAACTCCAGGGTTTGTCTTTCAGGCACTAAATGGTCTCCCCATGCTGCTGCCAACTCCAGGCTGTGTCTTTCAGGCACTATATGGTGTCCTCATGCTACTGCCTTCCAGGGTGTGTCTTTCAGGCAATATATGGTCTCCTCATTCTACTGCCAATTCCAAGGTCTGTCTTTAAGGTGATGTATGTGCTCCATATGCTGCTGCCAACTCCAGGGTGTGCCTTTCAGGTAATATATGGTCTCCTCATGCTGCTGCCTTCCAGGGTTTGTCTTTCAGGCACAATGTGGTCTCCTCATGCTGCTGCCAGCTGCAGGGTGTGCCTTTAAGGCATTATATGGTCTCCTCATGCTGCTGCCAACCCCAAGATGTATCATTCAGGCACTATATGGTCTCCACATGCTGCTGCCAACTCCAGGGTGTGTATTTCAGGCACCATGTGGTCTCCTCATGCCTATGTGGTTGCCCCATGCTGCCAACTCCAGGGTGTGTCTTTCAGGCACTAAATGGTCTCCCCATGCTGTTGCCAACTCCAGGCTGTTTCTTTCATGCACTGTATGGTGTCCTCATGTAACTGCCTTCCAGGGTGTGTCTTTCAGGCAATATATGGTCTCCTCATGCTACTGCCAACTCCAAGGTCTGTCTTTAAGGTGATGTATGTGCTCCATATGCTGCTGCCATCTCCAGGGTGTGCCTTTCAGGCAATATATGGTCTGCTCATGCTGCTGCCTTCCACAATGTGTGTTTTAGGCACTATGTGGTCTCCTCATGCTGTCACCAACTCCAGGGTTTGTCTATCAGTAACTATGTGGTCTTCTCATGCTAATACCAACTCCAGTCTGTATCTTTTAGGCACTATATAATCTCCTCATGCTGCTGCTTTCCAGGTTGTGTCTTTCAGGCAATTTATTGTCTTCATATGCTGCGGCCAACTGCAGGGTGTGTCTTTTATGCTCTATTTGGTCTCTTTATGCTGCTGCCAACTCCAGGTTGTGTCATTCAGGAACTATATTGTCTCCTCATGCTGCTGCCCACTCCAGAGTCTGTCTTTCAGCCACTAAATGGTCTCCTCATGCTGCTGCCTTCCAGGGTGTGTCTTTCAGGCTCTATGTGGTCTCCTCATGCTGCCGCCAACTCCAGGGTGTGTCTTTCAGGCACTTTGTGGTCTCCTCATACTGCTGCCAACTCCAGGATGTGGATGTGTCTTTCATACACTATGTGGTCTACTCAGGCTGCTGCAAACTCCAGTGTGTGTCTTTTAGGCCTATGAGGTCTCCTCATGCTGCTGTCAACTCCAGTGTGTGTCTTTCAGGCACTATATGGTCTCATCATGCTGCTGCCAACTCCAGGGTGCTTCTTTCAGTAACTATGTGGTCTCCTTATGCTGCTACCAACTCCAGGGTGTGTCTTTCAGACATTATATGATCTCCTCATGCTGCTGCCTTTCAGGATGTGTCTTTCAGTAACTATGTGGTCTCCTTATGCTTCTGCCAACTCCAGGGTGTGTCTTTCAGGCACTTTGTGGTCTCCTCATACTTCTGCCAACACCAGGGTGTGCCTTTCATACACTATGTGGTCTACTCAGGCTCCAGTGTGTGTCTTTTAGGCATATATGGTCTCCTCATGCTGCTGCCAACTCCAGTGTGTGTCTTTCAGGCACTATATGGTCTCATCATGCTGCTGCCAACTCCAGGATGTGTCTTTCAGCAACTATGTGGTTTCATTATGCTTATGCCAACTCCAGGGTGTGTTTTTCAGGCACTATGTGGTCTCCTCATGCTGCTGCTAACTCCAAGGTGTGTCTTTCAGGCAATATATGGTCTCCTCATGCTGATGTCAACTCCAGGGTGTGATTTTCAGGCAATATATGGTTTCCTCATGTTGATGCCACCTCAAGGCTCATTGTGCCGCTCTGCGACAGCGATTCTAATAGAGATGCCTCTGATCTGCTTGTCATACTTCATTGCAGTATTATTTCACTAACACAGCACATACCCTATGCATGTTATAGCAAGGCAAAGTGTTCTACAACTCTATTGAGGCTCTCGGTAGGCCAGAAATAGCCATTTTTTAATAACATTTTGCAGCAAAACAAATTTTTTTCATAAAATTCGGTTACTTGGTCGATCAAATTTTTCAAATTATCTCTAATTGCAATCTCTCCAGAGTTGTTGATGCTTCTATTGACAACATTGTCACCTTGGACCATGCCCCTATTACTTTTTATATCTCCTTAAGCGACAGAGAACACCATCCCTCTCAGTGGAGACTCCATGAGTCTGTCCTCCAGGACCCAGCAGTAAAAGCGGATCTTGAAACGGAACTAGATACATACTTTAAAATTAACAAGGGCCTCGACACCGACAGCACTATTCTTTGGGAAGCGTACAAATGCGTCATTAGGGGTATGCTTATGAAACACGCCTCTCATATCAAAAGCGAGCATTCCTCCCAAATCATTGTGCTGCTCTCACAAATAAACCGACTCTAGTATACTTGTAAATGTTCCCTACCCCCCTTTCAATGGGGCTCAACTCGAATACCAAAGGTGACGCGTGCTAAATGTTGCAGAATGTACTAAAAATTTGGCACCAAACTTGACAGCAAACTGCTAAATTGCTTTCATGGGCACTCTGTGAGATCCACGCCCATACATTTATAGACCATATAATGCCCCCCTCATGCAGGCGTGTTCATAAATCTGAGTTTGCCACATACCACACCAAACTCTATAACCTGCCAGAGAATGTGGGGGATACAGTCCTCTCTCAAGATTGTATTATGGACTACCTGATGGGGTTATGCCTTCCCAAACTGAACCCAGCAGTCGCCAAGAGTCTTGAAATGGCCTTTTTGCACGAGGAAGTTACAGCAGCCATAAGGTCTAGCCCCTCAAGTAAGGTCCCTGGGCCTGATGGCTTTACAGTTTCCAATTATATGACTTTTCTCACAAAACTTGTCCACTATCTTGCTAAGGCATTCAATGCCATACCAGAAGGTAGCACCCTGCTCCCAGACTCCTTAAAAGCCCATTTGACACTTATCCCCATGGATGGGAAAGACCTGTCTAGCTGAGCAAGCTACCGAACCTTTTCCCTCATCAGTACTGCCAGATCAAACCAGGTTCCTGCTCAGCATCTGCACCCCCTTTCCTTTAATCTTTACAGAGAGGGCATTCAACCAGATGAACTGGTCATTTATGTTCAACATGTTAAAATATATAGGTCTAGGCTGAAAAATGCTCATCTGGGTGGGCTCTATCTATTTCTCCTCAACTGCCGCATTACGAGCAAACGGATCCCTCTCTCACCCTCTTCACATCTCTAATGGCACACACCAAGACTGTCCTTTATCTCCCTTAATCTTCATCCTTACCATACAATATTTGTTATACTCTATCAGAGCCAACCCCAACTACCATCACAAAACAAACAAAGGAGGGGTGGCAGCCGCTCAGACCATTTTATAACTAACCTGGGAGATGCATGTTAGCAGGGCAATTAGGATACAAAAGTCTAAAAGGAGCCACAGCAGTCAACTCTGTTAGCTTGTAGACCAACCTAAATCTGTCTCTAAATCTGGTTAAAAACAGAGGACTCAGTCCTAACTCTAAGCTCTGAGAGCCCCATTTGGGACATACATGCAATAGATAAATTGGGAGCAGGCTTACCTGAGGTTGCCCTAAAGCATCGAGTGCAGCCCATGTGGTGGAAACGTCGAAGACCTTGCAATACAGCCTAGACCCCACACCCCATGTGCTTGCACCAATTCAAAAGAAAAAAGGAGGGGTGGCAGCCGCTCAGCCCATTTTATAACTAACCTGGGAGGTACATGTTAGCAGGGCAATTAGGATACAAAAGTCTTAAAGGAGACACAGCACTCAATCCTGTTAGCTTGTAGACCAACCTAAATCTGTCTCTAAATCTGGTTAAAAACAGAGGACTTGGTCACACATATCTGCAGAAGTATGCTTAAGCTGCACCACCAAGCACCAAGGTGCCTCTGTGGGGTGCAGTCCTAACTCTAATGTCTATGAGCCCCTTTTGGGGCATACAATGCAATAGATAAATTGGGAGCAGGCTTACCTGAGGTTGCCCTAAAGCATCGAGTGCCGCCCATGGGGTGGAAACGTCGAAGACCTTGCAATACAGCCTAGACCCCACTCCTCATGTGCTTGCACCAATTCAAAAGAAAAAAGGAGGGGTGGCAGCCACTCAGGCCATTTTATAACTAACCTGGGAGGTGCATGTTAGCAGGGCAATTAGGATACAAAAGTCTTAAAGGAGCCACAGCACTCAACCCTGTTAGTTTGTAGACCAACCTAAATCTGTCTCTAAATCTGGTTAAAAACAGAGGACTGTGCGCAAGGAGTTTGGCGCTTTTGTATGGCTGAGAAATAACACAGGATAGGTAGGCAAATCCTTAACCTTACCCTTACTTGGGAGGGGTAGGTCTCCCAGACCCAGTAAATTATTATGCTGTGGTCCAACTGTCCGGAGAGGTTGAATGGTGTAGGAACCAAAAGACCCAACTCTGGATGAGCCTAGAACAAGATTATTCCAACATCTCACTTACTGGTTTGCCTTGGATCAGCTCCGCCATGCCCTCCCATTTGAAATCCCATCCCACTATAGGCCCCACCATCAAAAGGTGCACTAATATATGGAGCAATATATACCATGCTTTCCCCCTCCTTCCCTACAGCTCTTAAAGACACTTCTTTATTTCAGATCTGGGATCTTAGAGCTGTGTTTCTCAACCTTTCTGATGCCGTGACCCCGCAATACAGTTCCTCATGTTGCGGTGACCCCAAACCAAAAAATAATTTTGGTGGCTACTTCAAAACTGTAATTTTGCTAGTTATGATTCGGAATGTAAATACCTGAAATGCATTATGTATTCTCAATGCTACAAATTAAACATAATTTAAACATAGTGATTAATCACAAAAACAATATTTAATATATGTTGAGAAATATTTATTACTAATTCCAATAAATAACATTTCACCATGGCATAGCATGTGTCGGAAACTGGCTGCGGCTGATTGTGTGGTAACTTGAGATTCTTGGGAGCTCTCTTCCACAAAATCCGCCGCACTCACAATGAAATCAATAGGAGGCGGATTCAATGCAGGAAACCACTGATTTCAGCAGTTTCCTCATTCAGAATATGGGAGATAATTATACATTGGGGAACAGTGTGAACTACATCCTATAGTGGTCTCTTATCGTATAAGACCGATGTAGTTCACACTGTGTAAATGTATGGTGCTTTGTACTGTGTAATGATTACACACAAAGCACCTTACACTTGCACAGTATTGTGTGTATGGTGTGTGTACTGTTTTTACATTATTAACCTTTTTTACACCAGCAGGCTGTCTTGCAGGCTCTCTTGCCGCTCCGCCTCCTAGGCTTCTGTCCTCCGTCGCTTGTTGCGTCTGCCCACTGATGATATCAGCAAGCGCTGGACACACGTGATGTGCTGCTATGGACTGTGGAGCCTTCCCCCCGCTTCCCCCGCCCCTTAGGCCCCGGACGGATGATGCAATCACGTCTGCGCATGTGCCTTGCAGCTGAATAGTGCTGTTGCAGACAGTAGCGCAACTTCTCAGCGGCTAAAGCCATTGGAAATATGTATTTTCTGATGGCTTTAGGCGGCCCCTGTGTTTTGGTCGTTCGACCCGCGCTGAGAACCGCTGGCTTAGAGCATTGCATTTCAGAGCCACGAATGGATGGAAGTGACTACAAGAAATTAGTGAGATGGCCAAGGACCCCCAATTTCTAGAAATGCCTCCAGTTAAGATACTTTCTCTCTTCCCTCGAAGAGTCAGAAAATTATGCTCGCAACCTTACCCCATACAAGCAGCTCTGCCAGGGCACTAAACCGGGCCATCATGACCTGTCTCAAACTTATTCCATTCTCATGCATCCTCCAGCAGACAGTGTTCCTTCCTTCTTTGCTAAATGGGACACAGATTTGGGCATTTCTTTCTCCAACGCGCAGAAAAAAATAATCCTTTTTTTCACCTACAAAGCCTCAGTAGCCAGTAGGTATCAAGAGCTAGGTTACAAACTGGTCACCAGGTGGTATTGTGCGTCAAGCAGCTACACCTCACTTTTCCTGAGATAAGCCCCCTCTGATGGAGGTGTGGGAGTGATGAAGGTATGCCTGTACATGTATTCTGGTCATGCACTTCTTTGCAGTCTATTTGGTCCAAAGTGACCTCACTAGTATACAAGCACACCAGCCTGAATGTTGCCTGAACAGTTCTGTGGCCTGCCAACTACAACTCACCCCCCTTCCCAAGAAATACTATAAGAATTCCCTGGTAGATAATCTTCTGATGGCAGCTCAGACTTGCATTCTTGCATTTTGGAAACAAGTTACTCCACCTCCAATCACCCACTGGTTATCTAGAGTGAATGAAATCCACCCGATGGAAGAACTCTCCTCTTTGTTACATTCACAGAATGCTAATTTTCTCACGACTTGGAGCAAATGGATTCAATTAAGGGACTCCCTGGATTATCGAAGCTTTAGCATCTAACCTGTCACTGCCTTCATTCATTTATTCACGACATATATATCATATATCATCTACCTGTCACCCTCAATAAAGGCCCTGTACCCCCAGGTATCATCCTTCCCCCTCACCCTATCCCCCACCCCTTCTCCCTCTTCCCTTTGCCTTCCTTTGCCTGAGATGTGGCCTCAGCGTTGGTAAAAAATGTTTTCTTTTTTAAACCAGGTAAGCGCTGAGCTGGCCACATCGCTCCAGGTACTCAGACGGGGAGGATGGGTTGGCAGGCGTGGCGGTTAGGGGTTTTGTTTCACTTAAAGATTTATCTTTACTTGTAAAGAGAGAATAGCCTTGACACACAATAATGTGCAAAAATATGTACATGTATTTTTGCACATTATTGTGTGTTAAGGCTATTCTCTCTACACCCATGCACCTGATTGGGCTTTAAGACGTTCGTAGAGAGGGGTTGGGGCCACCTCCTTGGTCCTGGAGATTTGGTTTTTCTGGCAGGTGTGGGGGAGATGGCACCTGTGCCTTATTCCTTCCACTGGTATATACCTATATTAGAAAAATATATTGTCTTTGAACATGATGCTTAATAGAGATGAGCGAGTAGTGAAATATTCGAAATTTCGAATTTCGATTCGAATAGACCGCGTTACTCGACTACTCGACCGAATATCGAATCCCATTATAGTCTATGGGAAAAAATGCTCGACACTTGGAAATCTCAATTCGACCACTTGGAGGTCACCAAGTCCACCCTGAAACATCAGAAAATGATGCCAACACTGCTGGAATGCAACTGGGACAGCAGGGGAAGCATGTCTGGGTGCATATAACGCGCCCAAGTCGCACTATTACGCCACTATCACAGCCTCTCAACAATACACTCCAAACACAATATTACTTCTACGTAAAGTGAGACAAGACAAGGAAACCTTCTTTCCTCTACATTGCCATGGACCCCAAGCCAAACTGTACAAAAAAGAAGAACAAAATTCTGCACCCCTTAAAATCACGTTGCCTAATGACAACCACAGATGGCATAGGCAAGGGGGAAAATAAATATACCCCACCCCTAATTGTCATTGTGTGTGTGTGTGTGTGAGATGTGGTCAGACATGTCCTCTTGTGTGATTGTGTCACCCCAGCAGTAAGGGAAGCTTAAAGGAGGTTTGTTACAGTGTGTCACCCCAGCAGTAAGGGAAGCTTACAGGAGGAGGTTTGTTACAGTGTGTCACCCCAGCAGTAAGGGAAGCTTACAGGAGGAGGTTTGTTACAGTGTGTCACCCCAGCAGTCAGGGAAGCTTACAGGAGGAGGTTTGTTACAGTGTGTCACCCCAGCAGTAAGGGAAGCTTAGAGCTGAGACCTCTTAAAAATTGTGTGGAGGCCCAAGAGCTGAGACCTTTTAAAAATTGTGTGGAGGCCCAAGAGCTGAGACCTTTTAAAAATTGTGTGGAGGCCCAAGAGCTGAGACCTCTCAAACATTGTGTGGAGGCCCAAGAGCTGAGACCTTTTAAAAATTGTGTGGAGGCCCAAGAGCTGAGACCTCTCAAACATTGTGTGGAGGCCCAAGAGCTGAGACCTTTTAAAAATTGTGTGGAGGCCCAAGAGCTGAGACCTTTTAAAAATTGTGTGGAGGCCCAAGAGCTGAGACCTTTTAAAAATTGTGTGGAGGCCCAAGAGCTGAGACCTTTTAAAAATTGTGTGGAGGCCCAAGAGCTGAGACCTCTCAAACATTGTGTGGAGGCCCAAGAGCTGAGACCTTTTAAAAATTGTGTGGAGGCCCTAGAGCTGAGACCTCTCAAACATTGTGTGGAGGCCCAAGAGCTGAGACCTCTCAAACATTGTGTGGAGGCCCAAGAGCTGAGCACTTATTAGTGCTGCAGCTACGGCTGCTTTAGTGAGGGGTAGCTGCTGCTGCTGGAATAGGGACAGAAAGACTTCAGTGGTGTATTACCACCTATATACAAAACTATATACACTCTGCTCAAAACGGCTGCTTTAGTGAGGGGTAGCTGCTGATGCTGGAATAGGGACAGAAAGACTTCAGTGGTGTATTAGCACCTATATACAAAACTATATTTTGCACTACTGTTTTGTGTCCTCTGTGCCAACAAAACACTGTTTTATACACGGTGCGTATAGGCACCATTTCACCTTCTGGCAGTATAAGGCTGTATAGCCAGGTGTTTTTCTTAAAAATATTTTTTATATTTGGCACTACTGTTTTGTGTCCTCTTTACCAACAAAACCTTGTTATATACCCGGTGCGTATATAGGCACCATTTCACCTTCTGGCAGTATACGGCTGTATAGCCAGGTGTTCTTAAAAATATATTTATATTTGGCACTACTGTTTTGTGTCCTCTGTGCCAACAAAACACTGTTTTATACACGGTGCGTATAGGCACCATTTCACCTTCTGGCAGTATACGGCTGTATAGCCAGGTGTTCTTCTTAAAAATATTTTTATATTTGGCATAACGCGTGGCCAAAAAAGTAAAACGTCTGAAATGCGGAGGGCTAGCGCAAAGGGACGTGGACGAGGACGAGGGCGCGGAAATGCTGGTGGGGACACAAACCGCGTTGAAGCCAGTGGGGATACAATGCGTGCTGGTGAGGGGCAGCCAGCATTACGCTCATCCAGCTTCCCTGCCTTTATGGGACAGTTATGCGGGGGGCGGGGTACACCTCTGTTAAGGCCTGAGCAGCGTGAACAGGTGGTGCAATGGATGGCCGATAACGCTTCCAGTCACTTGTCCACCACCCAGTCATCCACACAGTCTCACTCTGACCCTCCTTCCTCCCAACCTGGCCAACAGAGTCAGCCCAACCTTGACCCCTCCCAGGACCTCTTTTCGGGTCCTTTTCCAGATGTGCTGCAAGAATCCCAGGAGCTAGCAGAGGAATTTGTTTGTAGTGATGCCCAAACACTTGAGTATCCGCCATCTGCTAGTGATGTGGACCCGGAACCAGCATCTGCTATCATGAGCGATGATGATGATGAGACGCAGTTGCCATCAAGGGAGTCTGTTGGAATGTCCAGTGGGCAGGAGGAGGAGCAGAGAGAGGAAGTGGAAGAGGAGGTGGTGGACGACGAAATGACCGACCCCACTTGGACAGGGGTGATGTCCAGCGGGGAAAGCAGTGGAGATGCGGTCTGCGCATCACCGAATAAGGCAGCAAAAAGCAGAGGACAGTCCAGAGGCAGAGGACAGTCCAGACAGAGAAGGCAGGCCACAGCCAGCAGGGCCGAAGCTCTTCCCGGCAGCAGGCAGTCGCGCGAAGCTCCCCCATCGAGGCCTCGTACTTCTGTGGTGTGGAGATTTTTTAACGTTTGCGCGGATGACAAACTGAGCGCGGTTTGCGCAATCTGCCACTCAAAACTGAGTAGGGGCTCTGAGAAGAGCAATCTGACCACCTCAGGCATGCGCCGTCACTTGGAATTCAAGCACTGGGCTGAGTGGGAGAGAGCAAACGCAATACAACCTGTGCCCCGTCTTGCTGCCACTGCCTCTTCCCCTTTGTTGTGTGCTGCCACTGCGGTCCAGACCTCCAGCCAGGACACCTCCACATCTGCCTCTGCCTCGGCTACTTTGGGGCCTTCTCCTTCAGCCCCACCTTCCCCCGCATCTTCGTCTGCACCTTCCATCTCCTCGTCCCATCAACTGTCCATCTCGCAGGCGTTCAACCGCAGGCGGAAGTACGCCTCCAGTCACCCCCAAGCCCAAGCCTTAACCTGCCTCATCTCCAAACTGCTGGCCCTGGAGATGTTGCCGTTTAGGCTTGTGGAGACGCAGGCCTTCCGCGACCTGATGGCGGCTGCCGCACCTCGCTATTCCGTCCCTAGCCGCCACTATTTTTCCCGGTGTGGCGTCCCCGCCCTGCACCAGCACGTGTCGCGTAACATCAGGCGGACCCTGAGGTACGCAGTCAGCGCAAAGGTCCACTTGACCACCGACTCGTGGACAAGCGCTTGCGGCCAAGGACGCTACATCTCTTTGACGGCACACTGGGTGAATGTTGTGGAAGCGGGGACGGGGTCGCAAACAGGGACGGCCTACATACCACCCCCGCCCAAGATTGCCAGCACAGGTTCTGATAGACCCCCCTCCTCTTCCTCCTCCTCCTCCTCCTCCTCCTCCTCCTCCTCCTCCTCCTCCTCCTCCTCATCCTCCTCCTCCTCATCCTCCTCCTCATCCTCCTCCTCCTCATCCTCCTCCTCCTCATCCTCTTCCTCATCCTCCTCATCCTCCTCCTCCTCCTCCTCCTCCTCCTCCACTGCCTTAACATCGCCCTCAGCCCCTAGCTGGAAGCGTTGCAGCACTGGCACGGGGAGACGTCAGCAGGCGGTGCTTAAGCTCATCAGCTTGGGCGACAGGAAGCACAGCGCCGCAGAGGTGAGGCACGCCATATTGCAGCAGACAGAGATGTGGCTGTCGCCGCTGCAGCTAGGACCAGGCATGGTCGTGTGCGATAACGGCCGTAACCTGGTGGCGGCTCTGGAGCTTGCAGAACTCAATCACGTACCATGCCTGGCCCACGTTTTTAATTTGGTAGTACAAAAGTTTCTAAAGACTTACCCCAACCTGGCAGAGCTACTGGTCAAAGTGCGGCGCTTGTGCGCTCACTTTCGGAAGTCAACTGTAGCTGCTGCTAGCTTAAAAAAAAATCCAGCAACGCCTCCATTTGCCTCAACATCGGCTGTTGTGCGACCTGCCCACTCGCTGGAATTCCACCTATTGCATGTTGGCCAGGGTGTGTGAGCAGCAGAAAGCATTGATGGAGTACCAGATGATGCATCCACGCGTGCCTCCAACTCAGCTCCCTCAGTTTGCCAACCACGAGTGGCCATGGATGGCAGACATATGCGATGTATTGCGTATCTTTGAGGAGTCCACTAAGAAGGTCAGCAGCGAGGACGCTATAGTGAGCGTAACCATCCCGCTCCTAGGCGTCCTTAAAGAATCGCTCATCGCAATAAGGGAGAACGCATTGCACACAGAGGAGATGGGGGTAGGAGGAGACGCAACGCAGGTAGACAGTCAGACCACACTTTTGTCTGCTGCTCGGTGGCAGTTGCAGGAGGAGGATGAGGAGGAGGAGGACAACGTGGAGGTGGCTGTGGAAGAGGATGCTGGCGGCGAGGGTAGCAGTCAGGCTGTGTGCGTCCCATTGGTTCAGCGCGGATGGGGCGGAGAGGAGGAGGAAGAGGAGGAAATGGAAAATGATCCTTCTGGTGGGGGCAGTGAGGTCATGCCTACTCAGAGTCTGGCACACATGGCTGACTTCATGCTGGGCTGCTTTTCCCGGGACATACGTGTTGTCCGGATATTGGAGAACAAACTATACTGGGTCTTCGCACTCCTGGACCCCCGGTATAAAGATAACTTCTCCTCTTTTATTCCGGTAGAGGAGAGGACGAATCGATTACTGGAATACCAGAGGGAACTCTTGCAGAACATGATGCAGATTTTCCCACCCAGCATCGCTGGCGGCAGAGAGGAGAGTGTCTCCCAGAGTCTGACAACATCGATCAGGCCCACAGCCACCAGGGGAACACTCTCCAAGGTGTGGGACACGTTCATGTCACCCCCTCGTGCAACTTCCATCACTGCGGGGCCCGCTATCAGCAGGAGGGACAAGTATCGGCGGATGTTGCGGGACTACCTGGCAGACCACACCCCTGTCCTCCCCGATCCCTCGGCGACCTACACTTACTGGGTCTCCAAGTTGGACACGTGGCTGGAACTGTCCCTGTACGCCTTGGAGGTGCTTGCCTGCCCTGCCGCCAGCGTGCTATCAGAAAGGGTGTGTTCAGCGCAGCCGGGGGCATTATAACCGATAAGCGCAGCCGCCTGTCAACCGACAGTGCCGACAGGCTGACGCTAATCAAAATGAACAGCAAGTGGATTGACCCGGACTTTGCTTGTACAACAGTGGAAAGCAGCCAAGAGTGAAGTGCCATCTGTATGAAGTGCCATTTCCTCCTCCTCCTCCTCCTCCTCCTCCTCCTTAACCGCCGTAGAATTGCTGTATTAATGAAAAAAATTATGGCTCACCTCTTAGGCTTAATACAATCAATTTTTAAGAGGTCTCAACTCTTGGGCCTCCACACAATTTTTAAAAGGTCTCAGCTCTTGGGCCTCCACACAATTTTTAAGAGGTCTCAGCTCTTGGGCCTCCACACAATTTTTAAGAGGTCTCAGCTCGTGGGCCTCCACACAATTTTTAAAAGGTCTCAGCTCTTGGGCCTCCACACAATTTTTAAAAGGTCTCAGCTCTTGGGCCTCCACACAATTTTTAAAAGGTCTCAGCTCTTGGGCCTCCACACAATGTTTGAGAGGTCTCAGCTCTTGGGCCTCCACACAATTTTTAAAAGGTCTCAGCTCTTGGGCCTCCACACAATTTTTAAGAGGTCTCAGCTCGTGGGCCTCCACACAATTTTTAAAAGGTCTCAGCTCTTGGGCCTCCACACAATGTTTGAGAGGTCTCAGCTCTTGGGCCTCCACACAATTTTTAAAAGGTCTCAGCTCTTGGGCCTCCACACAATTTTTAAAAGGTCTCAGCTCTTGGGCCTCCACACAATTTTTAAAACATAGCAGCCCTAATAAGGGCTCTCAATGACTCTCTTGTCTTCTGGTAGCTGGTATATATGGTGGTAAATGCGATATTCTGAGCTTCTGGGGCCCTGCCTGACTACATAGGATATGAGATATATACTGTTCAACATAGCAGCACTAATAAGGGATTAAGGACTGTCTTGTCTTCTGGTAGCTGGTATATATGGTGGTAAAAGGTATATTCTGAGCTTCTGGGGCCCTGCCTGACTAAATAGAAAATGAGCTATATACTGTTCAGCGTAGCAGCCCTAATAAGGGCTCTTAAGGACTGTCTTGTCTTCTGGTAGCTGGTATATATGGTGGTAAAAGGTATATTCTGAGCTTCTGGGGCCCTGCCTGACTAAATAGAAAATAAGCTATATACTGTTCAGCGTAGCAGCCCTAATAAGGGCTATTAAGGACTGTCTTGTCTTCTGGTAGCTGGTATATATGGTGGTAAAAGGTATATTCTGAGCTTCTGGGGCCCTGCCTGACTACATAGAATATGAGCTATATACTGTTCAACATAGCAGCACTAATAAGGGATTAAGGACTGTCTTGTCTTCTGGTAGCTGGTATATATGGTGGTAAAAGGTATATTCTGAGCTTCTGGGGCCCTGCCTGACTAAATAGAAAATGAGCTATATACTGTTCAGCGTAGCAGCCCTAATAAGGGCTATTAAGGACTGTCTTGTCTTCTGGTAGCTGGTATATATGGTGGTAAAAGGTATATTCTGAGCTTCTGGGGCCCTGCCTGACTAAATAGAAAATGAGCTATATACTGTTCAGCGTAGCAGCCCTAATAAGGGCTCTTAAGGACTGTCTTGTCTTCTGGTAGCTGGTATATATGGTGGTAAAAGGTATATTCTGAGCTTCTGGGGCCCTGCCTGACTAAATAGAAAATGAGCTATATACTGTTCATCGTAGCAGCACTAATAAGGGATTAAGGACTGTCTTGTCTTCTGGTAGCTGGTATATATGGTGGTAAAAGGTATATTCTGAGCTTCTGGGGCCCTGCCTGACTAAATAGAAAATGAGCTATATACTGTTCAACATAGCAGCACTAATAAGGGATTAAGGACTGTCTTGTCTTCTGGTAGCTGGTATATATGGTGGTAAAAGGTATATTCTGAGCTTCTGGGGCCCTGCCTGACTAAATAGAAAATGAGCTATATACTGTTCAACATAGCAGCACTAATAAGGGATTAAGGACTGTCTTGTCTTCTGGTAGCTGGTATATATGGTGGTAAAAGGTATATTCTGAGCTTCTGGGGCCCTGCCTGACTAAATAGAAAATGAGCTATATACTGTTCAACATAGCAGCACTAATAAGGGATTAAGGACTGTCTTGTCTTCTGGTAGCTGGTATATATGGTGGTAAAAGGTATATTCTGAGCTTCTGGGGCCCTGCCTGACTAAATAGAAAATGAGCTATATACTGTTCAACATAGCAGCACTAATAAGGGATTAAGGACTGTCTTGTCTTCTGGTAGCTGGTATATATGGTGGTAAAAGGTATATTCTGAGCTTCTGGGGCCCTGCCTGACTAAATAGAAAGTGAGCTATATACTGTTCAGCGTAGCAGCCCTAATAAGGGCTATTAAGGACTGTCTTGTCTTCTGGTAGCTGGTATATATGGTGGTAAAAGGTATATTCTGAGCTTCTGGGGCCCTGCCTGACTAAATAGAAAATGAGCTATATACTGTTCAGCGTAGCAGCCCTAATAAGGGCTCTTAAGGACTGTCTTGTCTTCTGGTAGCTGGTATATATGGTGGTAAAAGGTATATTCTGAGCTTCTGGGGCCCTGCCTGACTAAATAGAAAATGAGCTATATACTGTTCAACATAGCAGCACTAATAAGGGATTAAGGACTGTCTTGTCTTCTGGTAGCTGGTATATATGGTGGTAAAAGGTATATTCTGAGCTTCTGGGGCCCTGCCTGACTAAATAGAAAATGAGCTATATACTGTTCAACATAGCAGCACTAATAAGGGATTAAGGACTGTCTTGTCTTCTGGTAGCTGGTATATATGGTGGTAAAAGGTATATTCTGAGCTTCTGGGGCCCTGCCTGACTACATAGAAAATGAGCTATATACTGTTCAACATAGCAGCACTAATAAGGGATTAAGGACTGTCTTGTCTTCTGGTAGCTGGTATATATGGTGGTAAAAGGTATATTCTGAGCTTCTGGGGCCCTGCCTGACTAAATAGAAAATGAGCTATATACTGTTCAGCGTAGCAGCCCTAATAAGGGCTCTTAAGGACTGTCTTGTCTTCTGGTAGCTGGTATATATGGTGGTAAAAGGTATATTCTGAGCTTCTGGGGCCCTGCCTGACTAAATAGAAAATAAGCTATATACTGTTCAGCGTAGCAGCCCTAATAAGGGCTATTAAGGACTGTCTTGTCTTCTGGTAGCTGGTATATATGGTGGTAAAAGGTATATTCTGAGCTTCTGGGGCCCTGCCTGACTAAATAGAAAATGAGCTATATACTGTTCAGCGTAGCAGCCCTAATAAGGGCTATTAAGGACTGTCTTGTCTTCTGGTAGCTGGTGGTAAAAGGTATATTCTGAGCTTCTGGGGCCCTGCCTGACTAAATAGAAAATGAGCTATATACTGTTCAGCGTAGCAGCCCTAATAAGGGCTCTTAAGGACTGTCTTGTCTTCTGGTAGCTGGTATAGATGGTGGTAAAAGCGATATTCCGAGCTTCTGGGGCCCTGCCAGCGACAGCCTGTCTTTCCCTGCTGTGAGCGTCTGTCCCTCACTAAGTTCAAGCTGCTAATGCTGACGAAGAGGAAGTGCTGAGTTTTGTATATTCGAGGTCACATGGTTTTTCCAGCCAATGCGTGTAGACGCCGTTTTCGCGATGCCAGCGTCCTCCCAGGACCTGTCCCACCCCCCCTGCATGGTGATTGGTGTAAAAAACGCGCCAGGGAAGGTGGGAGGGGAAACGAATTGTGAGTGCGCCATCGCCTCTGTACTCGATCGAAATCGAGTATGACGAACAGCGTAGTATTCGATCGAATACCGGCTCGGTCGAATACTACTCGCTCATCACTAATGCTTAACAAGAATAGGCACATTTATTTTCATCAAGCATGGATACAATACAGTTGTGTAAATACTAAAAAGGTAACCCCTGTGTTTCTCACAGGCAGTTATCCACAGATGTTCAGGTTGTTTGGCTAGTAGGTTTCCCCAGTTGTAGAAAGTCTTTGGGTATTTAGCTTCTTTCCTTTGATTGTAGAAAGTAGAGAACCCCATTTGTAGCCAGTGTCCTAATACAAATGCATTTTACCTGTCCAGCTTCTTCAGTGTATGGGATGTCCTACTGGTAGTACACAAGACGCTCAGGTGCCTGTTCCCGGAATCTAGGGTGTCCTTCAGGTGTTAAATTTATACAGCTGTGTGCTGTATGCCCTGGATATCATCTTATTTTGTGCCCTGAGATTCGTCTTGGTAGGTAGGGTCTTTTAAGAATGAGGATTGTGTTATGTTTAAAATCTTAAGGTAGTGATACACCTTGGAAAATATAGTAAAAAAGATAATATGATAAGATTAGGCAATATGAGCCAACTCACTTGCGTGGGCTTGCCTCCAGTGGGCTGATGCCCCTCTGGAATCTGGGGGAGGTACATGCAAGCAAATTTCATTAAGTGATGCTCGCTGGTCCGTTCCTGGATTATATATCTTGTTTACTATGTGCCCCGCATTTTATTATGTGCCCCGCATTTGGCAACATTCTCGGGCGTCTACATGGGCGCCGCCATTTTGTTGGTTAGAAACATGGTTGTTGCTTTGATTGTGGCTGCACTATTTGCATTGCCATTTTATTAGTGGGAAAAAGTTGGTCACTGTTGTGCTGGAAGGGAAGGAGGAGCCCAGATAAGACGTAGTGGGTCATCTTGAGACATTTTTATACATTGCATATGTCACCTTGAAACATTTATATACATTGCATATGTCAATTAAGTATTCATGTGTGTGGTATGGCCTTATAAAGATTTTTTAAAAGAACCAGTGTCATTCTTATATCATAAATTAATGTTTTGTGAATTAGTTTGAAGTAATGTCATGAGAGATCTAAGTTTATGCGCTAAGTGATATTGGATAGGATTATCTGACACAAATGGGTGGATCAGAGGGATGTTAAGAAGTTCCCCAGGTGAGGTTCAGAGGTTTTCCAATGAGGTATGTACCTTTGTCACGATAATGAACCTTGTCTGACCACTAATGTTACCAATGATGATCTAACATCTGTGAGCACAGCTTGCCATATCCCAACTCCCATTTTGTACACTCATAGGCGATGCTGCTTGTGATTTGTGAGCCTTTGATGCCCAGATCTTCTCATGTTTTCTACAGATATAATTAAGGCTATTAAACATGGAGAAGTCCTCCTACTTATTGGAGCTTCTCCTGGTTTCAAGTGTCCAGTATGAGGTGTTGTCACTCCCCGTGGGACACCCACCTCTTAACCCCCACGATTTCCCACACCATAATTTGGCTTGGCTGGGAAAAATTTTCGTGAAAAGAAGGCACAGGGATGTAGTCTTTCCAGGAAGCCGGAATATTGCAAGAGTACAGCTTCTACTCCAAGTTCAGAAGCGTCCAACTCAACAAAGAATGGGCAATTTACATTTGGGTGAATTAGTACTGGAGCTGAGGTAAAGGTTTCCTTAAAGGCCTGGAAGGCCATCACTGCCAGTGGAGGCCAAATTTCTGGGTTAGGTCTGTTAGGGGAGCCACAATAGAGGAGAATGCCTGGATGAAATGCCTGTGAAACTTGGATAAACCTAGGAACATCTGTAGCGCTTTCAGGGTTTTAGATTGTTTCCACTCCAAGACTGCAATACACTTTGGAGGGATCCATAACCAGGCCCTGATTGGAGAACACAGGAAAGGGACTTTGGTGACCTCAAACACACATTTGGACAGTTTGGCATACAGACTGTTCTCCCTCAGTTTTTGCAACACCGCCTTGAGATCACCCGCAATAACCATGAATTGACCCAGAAATTCATCATATCTGGGCACCAATAACTTGGTTGAAGAGATCTTCAATAAGAGGTAAAGATTATTTGTTTTTTTACAGTGATTTTGTTTAGGTCTTGGTAATCTAAACAAGGCTGTAGCCCCCAATCCTTCTTTACAACAAAGAAGAAGCATGCTCTGGGCTAGCAAGGTGGAGGCACGGATAAAGCCCTTTTTAAGTTCTTTAAATATATATTCCTTCATTTCTAACTCCTCGGGCCGGGTCAAGTTGTCGATCTTACCCCTGGAGGAAGCGAATCAGCCGACTTTTCAGAGAACATGTCCACGCAATCAGCATACGTTGACGGTAACCCCTTAAGGGTGACATGGGTTGTTCTGAGGCCGGTACAAAAACAACGATCAAGACAAAATGGACTCCACTTTTTCAAATCCTCAGTCTCCCAATTAATAACGAGATTATGGGTCTTCAACAAGGGGAACCCCAGGACTACCGAGGTGTCAGGACAGTCTAAAAACAGGAATTCTAGGCTGTTTAAGTGGGAGGAACCCACATTCAATTTTACAAAAGGGTTCTTGGAGGAGACCAACCTTGGCCAAGATGGGTTCATTATTAACCACCAGGACATGAAGGGAATTATCCAAGGGGATCAATGAAATATCTAGGGCAGCTACAAATTCCTGGGGTTCTGCAGTGAAAATGTGCAGACATCTCCCAAAAAAACAAAAAAACAGGGATTGCAACTGTCTATTAAATCTACTGCAATTCCAGCACTCCCAGCTGGCACAAGGGGTCGCTAGCGCATAGGCTTATACAAGCCCTGTGAAGCACCCAACTCACGACCAAGAACGCTTGAGCGCAGACCAATGCTGTCTTTAAACGTCATTGTGGTGAGGGTGCAGAGATCGTCTTGCAAAAGATGCTCATATTGCACCCACAAGATTTTATTTTTAAAATCTTGTCTCCATCTCTCCCAATATCCAGAGGCTCTAATGTCCCCATTTCCTCTAAAATAATAAAACATTACTTTTATATATATATATATTTGTAATTGTTATTTCATTATTTTATTTCTTTTGGTCTCTGATTACACTTTGCTTACATTATAGTCCAGTTCTGATTTGGAGTAAGCTTAGCTTGGTCATTCAAGTCTGGGGGATGGGAAAATTTTAAACGGTAGATCCACTGATGCTCCACCAGTTTTCCCAATGTAAAACATCGCTTACTGGCAGGTTAGCAAGTACAATATATTCTAAGTCAGGTTTTGCAGTTAGCCCGCATTGCGTCTAAGAGCAGCTGCTCTGACGGCTGCATACTCCACCTCCCTCTGCTATTCACATATGCCTGGTGTGGGCATGTGCACTGCTAGAGGGAAGCGGAGGATGCGGCCGTCAGAGTCGCTGCTCTTAGACGCGCCCTGGGACCGGACAGAGGTGAGTTGGCTGCGGCAATCGGGAGGGGGATTTCACACATCGGGGCACCTAAAGTTTTTTTTCAGGTGGTAGTTTCACTATTTTTCCAGATTGGATATATCCACATTGATTAGAAGATTGACACTGAGAACTCCCTGTCATCCTGCAGCATACATCTTTTTTCTAATCATAGAATAGCTTTTAATATATTTTGTAGTGCTTTACAATCAGAGGTATCGTGTACAAACATAGCGACAAATGGATAATCCATTGAAACAAAAGTAATAAGGTCCATCCTAACAAGCTTACAATTAAGGAGGAGAATGGGGGTGGCTCAAAAGTTAATAGGGGCTTTGTATCATGGTGCAGCCATCTTAGCAAAAATAAGAGTATATACAAGCTACAGGGGCAGCCACCAGCTGATTTTAGGCGCAAAGAGTGTGGTGGATAGTATTGGATAATGGCTCAAGTGTGGAAATATAATGTTTAAATAGGTTGAAAGAAGAGGAGTTAGATTAGTGAATGTGGTAGGCTACACTAAAAAGATGCATTTTGATGTTTGATGCAACTGTTGATGATTTGAGTTAATCTATTTGTTGGGGGAAGGGAATTGGAGAGAATGGGTGCGGCTCAAAATTATCCCTGGTTATTGGTAGTTCATCTATTTTTTTAGGTTGTCTATATAGTAAATCATTCCAGGTTTAGACTAATGGCTCTTTGACAAATAGGCTAAAAATTATATATTTTTGTATGGTTATTGCATACAGATGTGGATTCCTTGGGGAGGCTGAAACACAAAGGTGAAACATGCCAGGATCATTATGTTACTCTTCTGATGTAATTAATGTTGCTGATTTATATTTTTATGGCATAAAAAGTTTATTTGTATAGTTTACCTTTGTATAAATGATGCACCTCACCTGGAGAAATGCCCCATTGCATGTGAGAAAAAGAAAATTAGAAAAATTAGTAATTATTATTTTTTTTTGTATAAAAGTAGAAAAAGCTCACTAACTTGTGAATTTCAGTTGACACCAAAAGTTAAACTTGCTTCAATAAAAAAATTAGAATGATCCTCAAGGGCTTATTTACTGGTTCTTATGAAAGAATGAGCCTTTTTGCTCTAGAGCGATCTCTCTGGATCCTCTTTTAGGCACGCTGTCTGGCAATTATAATAAGTCTGATGTGTGATTTCAGATATCTGAGAGAATTGCACTGGGATTCAATAATAACGACACACGCTCAATCTCCCGGTGCAAGCTTTAGGGTGGACTTATAAAGCAAGAAACCACAGACACAGTATGTACTTGTTCCATATTTGCGACATATATGTCAAAACCACAGAGAAGTGCAAACTTACAGTTTCCTCATACAAGAAGGTCAACAGGTACGTAGTTCGCGAGAAGTTGCCCTATTTAGCTGTTATTGCGGTTTGACAGTTAAGTTTCGCTAGTATACATTTCTGCAATAAATTTCCACTAAGAAGCTTGCAAAATATTCTATCTTGTGAAGCCTTGCATGTAACTATATCTGGCAGCCATTTTGTTTGCTTCAGCCATTTTGTTAGCAAGATCCATGAGGCCTATTGCCTCTGCCAACAAACCCTTCTTTGAGTCTCAGAACTTATTACAAGTTCTCAGACTCACCAACCATGGCATCATCATATTCAGCCCTGCGAACTATATAATCATAGTGAGCTTCATTCTCTGCCAAGTAAGCAGCGTAAGCTCCCTGTTGCTTATTAGTTTTCATAGCAATGACACACATAATGATCTTAAATGTAACAATAGCAATGATCAAAAGTGTAAATCATGCTGGGCTATGAGGTATTGAACCAGAATGTTACTTCACCTTTGGCATTTTTACTCACATATTTGGAGATGAGTTTATCTCCCGTAGACCTTTTCTTTACAACATGGGGCATGGGAGTTTCAGGCTGCGGACGCGGGGAGGGGGGTATAAGGGCACTCTGTCTCAAACCCAAAGGTTCACATACCTGCTGAAGTGGACCTATGGCGGGGCGATCATAAACACAGTTACACACAACCCATATTACTGACACTATCAGAAAAGACAGAATCATTGCAGTGCAGAAATGATTGGAGCCATAAAACCAGCAGGCAAGCCAGTGCTGGCCTTTTTTCAGACCCATTCCTGGCTGGGGGTCTGCAACCAGCTTCTTCTTGTCCCCTTGGTGGGACGTCTGACTGTGGCTCCCTGGGTGGGGCGTCTGACTGTGGCCCCCTTGGCGGGGCGTCTGATCCTTTAACTTGCAGTACTTCATCCTCGTCCAGTATCAGAAGTGTAGGGACTTTCTTCACTCGGGTGGCGTGGATCCAATTTTGATTTCCTTCCACAAGCACGGCCGTCCGAGCGACTGCTATCACCTTCGTCGGCTTCTCGAATGGGAACTCGATCTTCGGTTGATTACCGTGCTTTTTTACTAACACCGTGTCTCCGATCTTTATGTCATGAAACGAGTCCTGTAAAAGAGAAGGAAATTTCTGACAGACAAGTGTTTCACTAGCAGTGAGCTTCTCCACCAGAGCCCTGGTGTATTCCTTCTGCTTGCACTTCCCTTCTTCGCTAGTCTCTCTAATGGTCCTATGCCATGGCAAGGAAAATGGTCTACCCATTAATATTTCATAAGGAGAAAGCTTAGTTACTTTATTAGGTGTCATCCTTATTTCAGCTAAAACTGCGGGTAGCTTGTGTTTCCAGTTTTTAAAAGTTCCTTCAGTAGCTTTTCTAAGTCTGTCTTTTATTGTTCTATTCATGCGCTCCACTATCCCTGAACTCTGAGGATGGTATGGGATGTGAAACTGCCATTCAATGTTTAAATGTTCTACTAAATCTTGACATATTTTGGCTTTAAAGGCTGTGCCGTTATCGCTGCGTATGCGCGAAATGCACCCAAAGCGTGGTATTATTTCTTGTGTCAAAATTTTCACTACGGTCTTAGCATTCTCTTTCTTGACTGGAAAGCATTCAGGCCATTTTGAAAACATGTCTACCAGAACTAGTAAAATCAGTACAGGGTTCTGTGGGGTATACTAGATGGTCATGCTGTGGCTTATGTGAAATGTTGGGGTTATTAATTTGCCATGTTATGCATTTCTCTACATAAGCTTTCACTTGTTTCTCACATTGTAAAATGAAAAAACTTTGTTTCAACGCCATGTGTGTGTGTTGTGCACTTTTATGTCCTATGCCGTGTGCTTGAGAAATAAATAGGGGGGCACTATGTATGGGTATGCATGGTTTACCCTCGATACACCAAATTCCAACTATCGATTTCTGAGACCCTGCCAGTACCCAATCCCCCACTTCAGAAACAGATGTATTCTCCTGCAAACATCCTATTGTAAAATCAATAGCATCTAGTGTTAGCATAGGAAGGGTTAATGGAGTGTGAGCATTAGGACCCAGATGACTTCCTGTCAGAGTCTGCTGTCTGGCTGCTGCTCTGGCCGCTTTATCTGCCAGGTCATTACCCCCTCCCAATTTCCGTTTGACTTCCTGTGTGTGACCTGCAATGTACGATCGCGAGTCGCGCTGGTAGCATGATGGCAGCTAAAAGATTTTTCACTAGCGTTGCATGTGAAATGGGTTTCCCATCCACGGAAATGAATCCACGTTTTTCCCATATCCTTCAAAAGTCGTGGCAAACTGAGAAACCATAACGACTGTCTGTTACTACACTGGCCGACTGACCTTCGAAAAGCTGACATGCACGTGTGAGCGCAATCAACTTGGCAGCTTGTGCAGACTTGAAAGGAATTCTTTTGGCTTCAATTATATTCTCCGGGAGCTGGACAACCGCGTATCCAGTTTGAAACACGTCATCTCTGGGTCGGGAACATGAGCCGTTAACTAAGACAAGCTCTGAACCTGCGATTGGCTCAGACTCCAGGATTACTTCATATCCGCTTAATCGCTGTGCTGTCATATGTTGGGTATGTAAATTGTTCATTAAATGTTTGACATTGTGACCTGCATGCAGTATCGTGTCGTGTCCTAGTGTGACCGAGGTGGCCTGTTCTATCGCCATTGCACAAGAGGCTAAAGACCTCAAACACCATGGCATTCCCTGGACTTGTACCGGGAGCAGTTTAGAGAAGTATGCCACGGGTCTCAATTTACCCCCATGGCTTTAAGCTAAAACCGAGCTGTATCCCTTACAAAAGTCACGTACATACAGGTGGAACACCTTCACATAGCTTGGTAAACCGAGCCCGGGGGAACATGTCAGTGCCTCCTTCAACTTTCAGACCATTCTATGGTGTCAGGTTGATCAGCACGTGTGGTAACTCTCAGTATGTTGTCATAATAAGAGCAGTCAGGGATCCATTGACGGCAATAACTAATCATCTCTTTCTTATTCTGTGGATTGCCCAATTCCACGATTGCCGCTACTCATTTGGGATTTAATTCTCTCTTTCCCTGTGACAACACAAAGCCCAAATATTCAACTTTCTGCTGACACCATTGTAATTTCTTAACAGAAATTTTCAAACCATGCTGACAGAGACATTTCAATAGGAGGATTCCGTCCTCTCGGGCTGCGGTCATTGATTGACTGGCCAGTAATACATCATCACAGTAGGTCAGAACAATCGAGTTACAGTTCGGTTTATATGCTTTTAGCACTTCTCTCAAAACAATGGAAAAAACAACACGAATGGCGGTTAGAAGTGACACCACGTCGGGCACAATTGGAGCCAAAGGGACTACCAAGTTATTTACTGCACGCAGGTCTTGAACGAATCTATAAGTCCCATCAGCTTTCTTAACTGGGTGAATTGGGGAATTATACGGTGGTACCGCTTTTTCTAATATGCCCTGTTGTAGAAAATTGTCTATTAAAGGTCTTATACCCTCTTCCCTTTCTTTGTTCGAGGGGTATTGTTTAATATAGACTGGCTGTGATCCGTTCTTTAAGACGGCTCGATAAGGGGTGACATTTGTGAAACCCACATCGTAGTCCCCAGTAGCCCATACCTCCGGAGGGACCAATTTGAGGCAGGGGTCATCTGGGAGGATGACGGGGAAGTAGGAGTCTGCATGGCAGTTTCTCCTCTTGTTTACAGGTGTGAGCCTATAAGTGTCACTATCCACTCGGACACCGCCCTCAGGATTCACCCTTAGGGAAATAGCCATATTAGCCATTAAATCCCTTGGTATTCTGGATTCATTCACATCAGTGAGCTGGGCTGCGTGTGTCACTGACGGTCTTATTATTTCAAAACATCCTGCTGCATCTTTACTTATTAACCTTCTACCAAACTTTTCTATTGGCAACTCAGTCCATCCATCTATTTGCTGCTTAATTTGTAACCCTAAACTTGGTAGGCAGTTGGAGATAAATGTACTGATACACAGGGCGGGTATCCCTGGGCCATCTCCCTTCTGGCTTTCTAATCGCCAAACCTGTAGAAATCTCTTCCAAAATTCAGTCAAAGATTCACCTTTTTTCTGCTTACATGCAAGAGAAGGTGCCATATCAGCTCTGGGCTTAAACGCCTGGTTCAAGTGATCTTCTAATGCTGCCCACATTTCAGCTTCATTCCCTTCTTGGTACAGGGGTATGTTACCTGGCTTTGTATCTGCGGGTGTTTCCTTTTCCATGTGAGGTATGCCTACCCAGCTAAGTGGACTATTCTCCCCAACTACCATCTCTAAAACCATCTTAATGTCTTCAGGCATATAATTATTTCCTTTTATTGCCCTCCAAAGGTAAGCAATTGTACCTTTGGAAGACTTGGAGGGGTGAGGACAGTGTTTCGCCATGTGATCTAATTCTTTCATATCAGGAGGGGTGATGACCAGAATGTCTCCTGCTGTTATGAAAGGATTGTATGTACTAATCATGGTCATAGAGCTTGTTGCTGCAGTGGGCGCTGCTGCTGCTATTACTCCGGGGGTCTCTATGGAATCTATGTCTCCTGCTGTTTTTTTAAGTGTATTATCCAGTGTAAGTTTTTTGGTTCCTGGTCTGTCTCTGGGGCTCCCCTATGTTAACATTAAGTATGATTTGTTTGTCCTGACTCTGGCGTGTTTGTTTAGTTGGTTTAGTTTGTTCATTAGTAATATTAATTGTGAAAGACTATGTGTCTAATTCCTCTTCATGTCCCTTATCCTCTTCCTCTCCTAGCGTCATTTCTGGTTGCTGTTCATCAGCATGTGACCACTGGTTCTCATTCTGAGGAAGGATATTTTGTGACATTTTCTTTTGTTCTCTCTCTAGTTTCTCTCTTTTTTCTCTTTCTCTTTTTCTCTTTATTTCTTCCACATCTCTCCTCTTTTTGTTTTCTATTGTATTTGGTTTGTTCCACTGCTGTCATTGTTATCACGGCAGCCGTGGGACTCAAATCATTTCCTTGGAATGGCATTAAGGAGGGATATTGAGTGGTAGTTACAGTTTATACTTTTACCTGTTTAGGTCTGTGCTCCTTCGTATCATATGGCGGGGGCGGAGCGCTAGGTTTAGTGTCGGAGTTGGAATGGTTTCTAATTTCATAATTCAATTTCTCACTTTTATGTCTCTTCTCTAATTCCTTTTTTCTAACTTTTTTCCTGAGACTCATTAATCCATTTCTCCTATACCACACCCTGGCGCTATTTCTAACCATTTTATTCCAGACTCTCTCATATAGGACTTATCCCAATTAGGGTCCCCTGAATAATTGGGCCACGCCTTTTTATCCCCAAGGCACATTCCCATTATCATTTCCATATAATAGGGGTCATTACCTCCTGTTCTAGGGAAGGGATAGGGGCTACACATAGCCTCCGTCCAACCTGCCATATTTTCCACAAAAGGTAAGGTATAATAAGCCCCTCCCGTTTATCGCTTTACATAGCGGATACAATCTTCACCAACATGGGGAATCTTGCTTTCTGTCTGACCCATAATGCCAAAATATATCTTACACTTCTAAAGTCAATTGCCTGAGTCCTGCTCACCTTCAGGACTGTCCGACAATACAAACAGATAAACTTATAACTTTATGAACATCAACACCAAGACAGACTAATCACACATTAGAGGTACCCAAGTACAGACACGTCCTATGAATTTCTATAGCACGCTTTTTCTATTTCTGAGGCGACAACCCGTGTCCCTGGTACTCTCCTCGCCTAACTGCGAGAGGCAACTAAAGGGCCAACACTTTTAACCTTCCCTCGGGGTTTAGTAAATAAAATTACTTACCCCCTTCAAGGTGTGTTGCCCGCATTCTCCACCACTGAAAGAATGAGCCTTTTTGCTCTAGAGCGATCTCTCTGGATCCTCTTTTAGGCACGCTGTCTGGCAATTATAATAAGTCTGATGTGTGATTTCAGATATCTGAGAGAATTGCACTGGGATTCAATAATAACGACACACACTCAATCTCCCGGTGCAAAACTCTACTTTACTTCCGCTTTAGGGTGGACTTATAAAGCAAGAAACCACAGACACAGTATGTACTTGTTCCATATTTGCAACACATATGTCAAAACCACAGAGAAGTGCAAACTTACAGTTTCCTCATACAAGAAGGTCAACAGGTACGTAGTTCGCGAGAAGTTGCCCTATTTAGCTGTTATTGCGGTTTGACAGTTAAGTTTCGCTAGTATACATTTCTGCAATAAATTTCCACTAAGAAGCTTGCAAAATATTCTATCTTGTGAAGCCTTGCATGTAACTATATCTGGCAGCCATTTTGTTTGCTTCAGCCATTTTGTTAGCAAGATCCATGAGGCCTATTGCCTCTGCCAACATCTTAACACCTAAAAACCTTACTCTGGGACAGGGCTGTTTATAGGGGTGAGTGAGAAGGGTGATCATCCTGGGTGCAAACGACATTGTTTATGCTGGGGGGGCGCCTTTGTCCAGCCATCCTGTTTTGCACAGATGGGTCAGGGCTACTGTTAGCGATGCGTGACAGTTATGGGCCTGGTTTCTTATCCCCCATATTGGGCTCAGTCATTGGGAGGGGGCACTGCCTGCTGCTATGGAAAAGGCACTAGCATGCATGGGATCTGTATGGAACAGTAGCAGCACCATAGGATGTGTGTGGAGAAGTTTGCCTATCTGCAGAACTTAGAGCTATTTCACTTTAATTGGACCAAAACCCAGAATAGTCAATAGTTTTAACTATCATGGGTTTTGGTCCTTCCCCTGGAGGAACCCAGATCAGGGGTGCCCCGCTGAATGAAACCCCTCAGGATGCCGCAGCCAACTCACCTCTTCCCGGTCCCGCAGTGCGTCTAAGAGCAGCTGCTCTGACGGCTGCATACTCCACCTCCCTCTGCTATTCACATATGCCTGGTGTGGGCACGTGCACTGCTAAAGGGAAGTGGAGGATGCGGCCGTCAGAGTCGCTGCTCTTAGACGCGCCCTGGGACCGGAAAGTTGTGAGTTGGCTGCGGAAATTGGGGGGGGGGGATTTCACACAGCTGGGCACCCCCGATCAGGGTGCCCCCAGGGAAAGGACCAAAACCCAGGATAGTCAAAATCCTGGGTTTTGGTCCACTTTAATAACTGCTCTCTCTGGGACAGTAAAATATCTACCACCTGGAACACTTAAAATGTAAAAGTTTTAAAAAGTTAAATAAAATATTTTTCTTTTTTACTCTAGTGAAAATTTTAGGTGCAGACTAAAGATTAGCAAATTTGTTAAGAATTTAAATCAGGCAATTGTCAAATTTCCCCAAGAAATTTGGATTTGTCCGAATCGAATTATCATTGAATTTTCAGTAAAAATAGTAAAACCTCTCTCCATGTTTACGCAATGTCTTCATCGTCCAGTGAGCTGGTCGCTAAAGCCCTTTACCCCCATCAGCGACTCACAGGATTGTCAATGGCTTTCCCAGCCACCTCACTCCACCCCTATAAATGGCCCCTCCCTGAAGCGGGGTGCAAGGTGATGGGACCCTAGTGTGGGGCAGGGGATCTGTGTCCTCTGCCCGGCTGCAGAGTAGCGTGGGACACCTGTACTGAGGATCAGGAGAGGAAGTGAGTTTTAGTTACTTATCTGCATACTGGTTTCCCTTGTCATTCAAGTTCGGCGGCGGTGGCCAGCATCTCTCTGCTCCCCTTCTGCCATGCTATTACTTGCACAGTGAAAGCTAGGCTGCACATCAGGAGGAGAGCGGGAGAAGCACCCAACACCTGCCACCAACAGGGGAGCCAAGATTTAGGTAAGTGACAGTGAGTTTGTTGTTTATTTTTTAAGAATTTCAGGGGAAATGTATTTTGAATAAATCCCAAGAAGATTGGATTCATGCTAAATTGAAGTTTACCCTAAAATTCAGAATGAACACCAATTTTTTAGAACTGGTTTGCTCATCTCTAGTGCTTACCATACTCTAACTTCCTTCCTTCCTGAATCACGCCTTATCTCATGAAATAAAGCATAAAACATACCTCTTTAAGGGCACATTTACTGAATCAAAGGACACAATGTTCAAGTCATCATTTCCTCATTGACATGTTTGGGAGCCATACAAAATGAGGAAGTTGACCTACTTGACTATAGTGCTGCTTTAAGATAGAAAATTCCTTTGTAACTTCTCCACTTCAAGAACCAATGTGGTGGAAATATTATTCTATTTTTCCTTAAATCTGATGGGACATTGCAGCAGAGAGGTTTTGTTGCTCTAAAGAGGGGCAATGATTTTAATTTCATCTGCTATAAACATTTCTGTGCATGTCTGCAGATATTTGTTACCACCTAGAAACACAATGCATGAATTCTCAATATCAATGATGAGCATTTTTATTTCATTTTTATATCATTTCAGTTGGCAGTGACCTGGCTCCAGCGAATACAGGTACTGTGATTTATAGTGTTTTGCATAAAATTTAAAATGTTACTTAGATTAAGTTTTAGTCTTTGGTTGTCACATACAGAAATGTTCTTTTCTATCTTTTTTAAACAAATTTTATTGAAGTCTTGCCATTTACGGTAGTTAATTGTCGACATAGAATAAGAGTTGGGTCAATAATTAACATCAAATATAAAATAGATGGCATTCATATAGGAGGAAACGAAGAAAGATAGTCAACGGAGGAGTGCATTGCATTCTGCATTGCTAACAGTAAATAATTGGGCGATACCCCAAGATATGTCAATTATTTATATTAAAAGCAGAATCTTAGTGAATTGAGGCCATTGTTAAGCAACAGAAGCCATTAAAATACATTTTAATAACCCACAAAAAATCATTTGGTGACATCTGGGGCCTGCCTTTCAATAACTCACAAGTCCCAATGCAAGTTCTGTACAAATAAATGTGTGTAATATTAATTATAAGCATAAATCACTACAATCCAGTTCTGCCCATTGTACTCTATGGGATCTTAAGCTACAGCTTGATCTAGCACTGCTTCAACCAGAGAGCCCGGCGCTGCAACCTGTTTGGCGCTATTGTTAAATAAGAATCACTTATTTTTTTTATTTATAAATCCAAAAGGCACAGAGCTAATAAATGTAGGTTAAAGTCCTCTTTAAAGTCCTTCCAAATGTTTTGAAAATCCACCAAGTGCCATATAAATCCAATCGTGCACCACCACCAGTTTAGGTACCCTTACCAGATGTGGTTGGATCAGATCGCACATTCATCAATCAAGCAGAGAAATCCTCCAAATGGTTCCACCTGGGGTCAGCTCACTCAGATACAGGATGGCTGTATCCGCACAGCCGGTCGGAGCAGGTTTCCTCACACACAGAGTGTGTGAGGAAACCTGCTCCGACCGGCTGTGCGGATACAGCCATCTTGTATCTGAGTGAGCTGACCCCAGGTGGAACCATTTGGAGGATTTCTCTGCTTGATTGATGAATGTGCGATCTGATCCAACCACATCTGGTAAGGGTACCTAAACTGGTGGTGGTGCACGATTGGATTTATATGGCACTTGGTGGATTTTCAAAACATTTGGAAGGACTTTAAAGAGGACTTTAACCTACATTTATTAGCTCTGTGCCTTTTGGATTTATTATTGTTTTTGTACTTAATGGTGGGATTTAAGTATTAGCACGTAGCAGCTGGTTTAAGATACACATTTGAAGTTTAATTATTATTTCACTAATTTATTTTATTACAGCGCGGTATTTTGTATATCTTTATACACTTTAATTTTTATTTTTTTTATTTGTTAACTTGGATGCTGAGTGCTGCTGAGGCCAAAAAATGGTGCTGTGTGATGCTGATGCTTCTTAAATATATATGGCATAAACTGGGTCTTGATCCGGTGATCTGTGCTCCACGTCCGCTGCTCTGGCCATTGTGCTGTCTGCTGTGCTGTGGTTGCTGTGTGTCTGCTGGAGTGGTATGGTTCTCTGCTGGGTCCTAGAGCCGCATGGTTTGACCTCACCTGGCATAAATCATGCTGTTGAGGTTCCTAAAAAATGCATGTGCTTGGCCCCGCCCCTGTTGTTGGATCATTGTATCATCTCTTCGTAGCCTAGCCGCACTCTCCAACCTCTCTGTATACCTCCATGTCCTTGTCGGCCTTCCTTAGTTCATGTCTTGCCTGTGCTGGGGTTCACGGCCCTTCACAGTTTCTGTATCCATCTGCCCTGAGGCTTACTTCCCTGCATAGTTTCTGTCTTTGTCTTTTATGTCTGTGCCGGGTCTTATGGTTCACCACAGTGTTGTCCTTGTCTGTATTGGGGCTTGTAGCCCTTCCAGTGTCTATCTGTATGTGTCTTGGGCCTACAGCCCTTTGTTGTAGGTTAGTCTGCTCTGGCACCCAGCTCTGCCACAGCCTGCTCTGGGCCCCAGCTCTGCCACAGACTGCTCTGGGGCCCAGCTCCACCACAACCTGCACTAGGGCCTAGGTCTATCACAGCCTGCTCTGGGGCCCAGCTCCACCACAGCCTGCACTGGGACCTAGATAATTTTGTCTGTGTCTTGTGTACATCTGCCCTGTGTTTCCCCTTCCCAAGTCTGTGACCACCAAGGAACTACCTAGAGCCAGCTCATTCTGACCTTTAGAGGCCCTGCTGAAGAATTGGGTGTATTATGGGCTCTCCAAGTACCAGACCACCCACACCCTGGGTGGTCGGCAGCTTGCCTCTTTGGTGGCACAGGCGGGTTGTCTGTCCTATGTCCTTCAGTTCCCAGTCAGCCTCCTAGCTTCCTTCGTTCCTAGACAGTGACCCCTGATTATGGATTCCAGGGAGGAATTAACTGCCTGGCTGAGAGCTGCCTCCCTGTCCCAGGTTCTGATTCCTAAACCAGGAATTTCCCAATACACCTTGAATGTTATTCGCCTGGGTGTGACAGCGTGATCCAACCCATCCATACCGGGATTCCTGGTGTGCGCAAGTCTGGTCTAAGCCCCAAGATGTCCAAGGATATCAGCTGCTACAGACTCACCCTGACAAGATACCCCCAGTTTCTTCAGGCTGCCTTGAAGTTAGTGCAGGAGCCTTACATTCAGCAGTCTCCCATGACAACCTGTATTTGTCAGGTGTCATATTTTATTTTTGAAGATGATCTGTTTTTCTGGGCTAAAGCATGGCTGAATCACAGCAAACACCTCAGTGAGAATGTTGTTGAATGTTGAATGTTGAATGTTCCTTAAATTCCTAATTACATCCTATTTGTGTATTCCTGAGGGTGACCTTAATCTAACTGCAGTTTTTTCAGCCCAAAAATAAGACACTTCAGCTTAGCCAATTGCCCCTGTGTCTGATGTAGGGGAGGAGGATTACAGTGGGTCAGATGCTTAGACAGATATATCTGATTCAGAGGATGACCACCATCCGTCCTCTGTCCAGTCCATTGGGGTGCTCCAGTCCGCTGGTTATCATCAGCCCATGCTGTTGACCCAATAACTCAACCTGCACTGGTAACCTTAGTGACTCAACCTGAACCCCACTGTGAGCTCATGCCGTAACCTGTCTGTGAGCTTGTTTCCAAGTCTGAATGTGATCGAATGTCAGTCTGTGATCCTGAACTGATGCCTAATTTCTGTATTTGAGCTTGATTCAATTCTTGACTGTGACCCTAAACCAAAGTCCATCTTTGAGTGTGACTCAATGTCTGCCTATGACCCTGATCTAATGTCAATCTGTGAGCCCAAACCCTCTGTCGAGTCTGAGTGCTCTGTCAAGTCTGAGCCTGTTGCCCAGTCTGATTATGGTTCCCCTGAGGTAGAAGTGCCTGAGTTTGGTTCCCCTGAGGTAGAAGTGCCTGAGTTTGGTTCCCCTGACGTAGAAGTGCCTCAGTTTGGTTCCCCTGTGGTAGAAGTGCCTGCTTTGCCTGAGCCTTTAACCCTTTAAGTGCCAAGCACGTAACACCTACGGGCTTGCTTGTCTGGGCCTTAAGTACCAAGCACGTAGGTGTTACGTGCTTGACTTTCCCCCCTGCTAGTTAAAAAACGAATAAAAAAAAATACTCACCTGGCCCCTCTATCGATCCGGCCAGGTCTCCTTTTATTTGGTGCCATCCGAGCCCCCAGGGGGGATCGGATGGCACCAAATAAAAGGAGACCTGGCCGTGCTGTAACGCTGTGTGCTGCAATGTTCTCTGACGTAAGAGATAAGTTTTGTTTTGCTGATGAACACTTTATTTTCTGAATAAAACCGCCTTTGCTATTGAAGAACTGAACTAATTGTTTTTTGCACATATTTCACCCCAAAATATTGAGAATACACCTAAAAATGACAAACAAAACATTTCATGTTAAAGCCCATGCTAAAACAATATATAACTTTCCTGGGAAATCCTTGGAAATCCCTTCAAAAATCACAGTTGAACATGTGGAGCACAAAATAGTGCAAAAGGGTCTGGCAACAGAGAATGGAGAATGCTCCAGGCAGGCTGGCACTTAAAGGGTTAATGCCAGTGCCTGCCTTGCCCAAGCTTCTAAAGCCAGTGTCTTCTTTGCCTGAGCCTCTAATGCCAGTGCCTGCTTTGCCCGAGCCTCTAGCCCAGTTGTTGCCTCCACTCCAATGTACCCAGTTGTTGCCTCTGCTCCAGTGTACCCAGTTGTTTCCTCTGCTCCGGAGTGCCCAGTTGTTTCTTTCCTTGCATGCTCTGCTGAGGGCTCTGTTAAGATCTTTCCTAAGCCTGAACCCAATCTCTCTCCCTCTGGTATTCTTAAGGAAGGTTTTTAAGATCCCCTATGTGTACGTCAGCCCCTGAAGAACTCACTTCGTCCCCAAACAGTGACCCCTGATTATGGTTTCCAGGGAGGAATTAACTGCCTGGCTGAGAGTTGCCTCCCTGTCCCGGGTTCCAATTCCTAAACCAGTAATTTCCCATCACACCTTGAATGCCCAGCGATGTTATTCGCCTCAGCGTGACATCTAGTTTGATTTTTCAGTTGCATCATTGTTCGTTTGTTCTTTTTCCACCTTCTCTCTTCTTGTGCCTTGGCATGTGCCAGCAGTGTCCATGTGATAATAGTGTAAAGATTGTTACCAAACACAACACACAGCATTGACCATAAGACGTTATTTATTTGTGTTTCTCCTTCTTTTCTTTTAGATATACCTTTCATACGGATTACAGGTAATATGATTTGCTTTCTAAACATGTTTTGGGGAAAGATAGCAATGTGAATGTGGAATGAGTTTTGCTGTGTAGAGTAGTTACAATATATATACATGCTAGATGGAGAACCCCCAGAATAGCGCCCCCCCCCCCCCCCCGCTTCGGCAGCGGCCGCTGCTAACTGTAAAAAAAAATTACCTGTGGATGCGATGCCTCTCGCCGGATCTCCTCTTCACTGAGGGGGCCTCCGATCACCCCCCCAGGCTCTTCCGTGGTAAGGAGAGGGTGTGAAATCGCCCTCCCCCTCACTTCCTGGATCGCGACTGCTAGCCCAGCCCCCTACTAGCAGCCGGCTTACTCTCACCCTCACCCGAGACGATCAGTCTTGCCGGGTGCTCGGAGGTGGGAGAGAGCTTTGATCCCTGCCCCCCAGGCTCCCTCCACCATGTTTTATTTAAAATAAAGGAGACTATTTTTTTTTCATTTCATGTTAAAGCCTAAACTCTGTCAACAGAGGCTGAAAAAACTTCAAGTAGGTGGGCAATTAAAAGGGTTAATAGTACCTATGCATGTTGGGTATTGTTCTGCTCACGGGACCTTGCGCTTTCAGATTTAGCTTGTTTTTTTCTTGTTTGCATATTGTTTTTTTAAATGTGTTTTTTATTCTGCTTTTTTATAATTTTTTTTAGGGAAACCTTATGCAACCTAAGAATTCTTCAAGGGATTACTTCTAAAATGATGAGCCCACTACAACAAGCTGGGTATGCTTAGAAATCTTATCATGTGCTATTTCAGGGAATATATGGTTTGTGGGGGGTATTCCTAATGTAAAGAGTTGCTTTGGTAGAAAAAGTACAAGGTGTGCACTTTGTCTGCAGAGCTGACATTTTCAAGTAAAATTACCATTACGCACATGCTTTACTTTGGGGTGTTTGACAACTCTTCCCTTGACAGTAGCTATGCATGTTGGGTATTGTTCTGTTCAGGGGACCTTGCTTTTTCAGATTGGGCGTGTGTTTTCTTGTTTGCATATTTTTTTTTTAGGAAAATATGAGTTTGATTCTGCTTTTTTAATTTTTTTTTGTGAAACTTTGTGCAACCAAAGAATTAATTGAGGAATTACTTCCAGAAAACTGCACCCATGTTAACAAGCCTGGTACACCTAGAAAACTTGAGGTGTGTACTTACAGAGAATATATAGTTTGTTGGGGGTATTTCAAATGTAAAGGGTTGTTTTTCTTCAAAAACTGACAAGTGCTGTGGTAAAGTGTATGGAAAAGTCCTGAATGGTGTTTATTTTTCCCCTGCTATGCTGTATCAGGCACTGTCCATGTCGGGTTTTCAGGACCCAGGTCACATTCCCCAGTCCTTTTCAGGTTTGTTCCCTGATCTCAGGCCTTGCGCAGGTGATGAGGCTGATTGCAGGGAAAGCCTGAGTAAAAGGAGCCACTGAGCCTGTCAGTTTGCTGTTGAACAGCCTGGAGGAAGGAACCCAGGCAGTACCTGCTCAAAGTGAATGACAGTACTGTATGCAGCGAAAGGACTTTGCTTGTGACTTTGCACTTGGAGTTCTAGATGAGCAGCGTGGGCTGGTATGCCCCTGTAACCTGGACTTATAGTTTATTGGTCTGTCAAACCAAGGACTTTCACAGGAGCTGGTGAAGTAAACCGCTTGATGTTTTGCATTTGTGTTGCAACATTCTCTGACGTAAGAGATACGTTTTGTTTTGCTGATGAACACTTTATTTTCTGAATAAAACCACATTGGCTATTGAAGAATTGTTGTCCGTGTCACTGCCGTTCTCCCCAATTGCTCACAATTGGTGGAGGATGCGGGTACAGTGACTGTTGCTAGGGGCAACGGAGTGACAAAAACATGCTGTATTTTGGATGTCCTGGGCGAAAGCGGCAACCGAGATGTCTCAAATGGAGGAGGTGATTAAGCAGCTAATCCAGGCTAACCTCCAGCAGCAGCAGGCCCTGGCACAGCAGCATCAAGCACAGCTGCAGACCATGGCAAACCAGCAGGAGACAAACCGCCTGTTGATAGAACAGATTGCTGCATTCAGAGAGACTGTGGTGGTTCAAGCCTCACAACCCGGAGAGAAGCCCGGTTGAGACAGGTGGTGCGAGGACAGCCGTACAGCGGCTCCTACAAAAGATGACCTCTGAGGACGATGTTGAGGCCTACCTCACAGTGTTCCAGCGCATGGCTGAGATAGAGCAGCTGCTAGTTGCCGAGTGGGCAGATGTGATTGGGGTGAGCCCCAAAAAGCGTATTTTGACCTCAGGGAGCAAGAGGTACTTAAACTGGAGATCCTTGCTCGCCTGGGTGTTACGCCAGCGGTTCGGGCCCGGAGAGTACATAATTGGACTTTTTCCCTTGATAAGCCTGCTCGGTCACAGATGTATGATTTAATTCATCTTGTCCAAAACTGGTTGAAGCCGGAGCATTCCACACCTGCGCAGATCGCCAAGAAGGTTGTGGTGGACCATTTTCTTCGGACCCTGACGCCAGAACTACAAGGGTGGGACAAGGCGACCCTCAGACTACTGAGCAAATAGTCAACATGGTGAAGAGATTTATTGTGACCGAGGACCACCTTCAGGATGCCCCTGCAGCACCAGCAACCTCCAAGATCAGCAGACCGGTGTCTTTGGTGGGTAAACAAGTCCCCCTTGGAGGTATGTGGAAGGGTGTAAGAGGGCAAAAGACTGACCCTGACCCCCAGAGGTCCCCTAATCCTAGGGAGGACACCCTGGAAAAGAGGCTTCGGGGTCCCCAGTGTTGAAGGTGCCGTGAGTGGGGGCACATAGCCATGGATGCCCCCTCTTCCCTGAGCCCATGGAGTGTGACGCTGGCCGCAGAAGATCCCTGTTCAGAGACTGAGACACAGGTTGTGATGGTGAGAATGAATGGTTGCCCAGTGAAGGCACTGTTAGACTCAACCTTGTGCGTAGAGGTTATAAACCAAAGAAAAATCTTAATGTGCTTTGCATCCACAGGGATATCGTGGCTCACCCTGTAGCCGTGGGTAAGTTTGAGACCCCCACTGGGACATTGACCCATGAAGTCGGCGTGGTAAAACGCCTTATGTTTGATGCAATAATCGGTCGTGATTTTTCCTTGTTCTGGGACTTGTGGGAAAGGTGTAACGCTTCTGGCGTCAGCGAAGTATCTTCGGCAGAACCGGTAACCCTCCCCGTCATCAAGTCCGTCGAACATGTGTACCAGAGCAGATTATACAATAGTCCGGCCAGGGTGAAGGCCTTTAATCCTGGGGAACGGGTTCGGGTATTAGTGCCCATGGGTGAAAGTAGAGATAAGTTTAAAGTGGAACATAGGCCGGGGAAGTTACAAGGAAATGTAGATGCTTTGTCCCGAGTCCACTGTATGGTCGCTGAAATTGTAAGACCTCGGGTCTGAAGAAGAGGGGGGGATATGTGGTAAAGTGTATGGAAAAGTCCTGAATGGTGTTTATTTTTCCCCTGCTATGCTGTATCAGGCACGGTACATTCGCGGGTTTTCAAGACCCAGGTCACATTCACCAGTCCTTTTCAGGTTTGTTCCCTGATCTCAGGCCTTGCACAGGTGATGAGGCTGATTGCAGGGAAAGCCTGGATAATAGGAGCTGCTGAGCCTGTTAGTTTGCTGTTGAACAGCCTGGAGGAAGGAACTCAGGCAGTACCTGCTCAAAGTGACCGACAGAACTGTATGCAGCAGGAGGACTTTGCTTGTGACTTTGCACTTGGAGTTCTGGATAAACAGCGTGGGCTGGTACGCCCCTGTAACCTGGTTTATTGGTCTGTCAAACCAAGGACCTTCACAGGAGTTGGTGAAGTAAACCGCTTGATGTTTTGCATTTTGCGTTTTGTTTTGCTGATGAAAACTTTATTTTCTGAATAAAACCGCCTTTGCTATTGAAGAACTGAACTAATTGTTTTTTGCACATATTTCACCCCAAAATATTGAGAATACACCTAAAAATGACAAACAAAACATTTCATGTTAAAGTCCATGTTAAAACAATATATAACTTTCCTGGGAAATCCTTGGAAATCCCTTCAAAAATCACAGTTGAACATGTGGAGCACAAAATAGTGCAAAAGGGTCTGGCAACAGAGAATGGAGAATGCTCCAGGCAGGCTGGCACTTAAAGGGTTAATGCCAGTGCCTGCCTTGCCCAAGCCTCTAAAGCCAGTGTCTTCTTTGCCTGAGCCTCTAATGCCAGTGCCTGCTTTGCCTGAGCCTCTAGCCCAGTTGTTGCCTCTGCTCCAGCGTGCCCAGTTGTTGCCTCCACTCCAATGTACCCAGTTGTTGCCCCTGCTCCAGTGTACCCAGTTGTTTCCTCTGCTCTGGAGTGCCCAGTTGTTTCTGTCCTTGCATGCTCTGCTGAGGGCTCTGTTAAGATCTGCCCTAAGCCTGAACCCAATCTCTCTCCCTCTGGTATTCTTAAGGAAGGTTTTTAAGATCCCCTATGTGCCAGTGGTTCTAAAACACCTTGATTCACACATGGGGATTTGTCCAGTTTCCCGCTGGCACAAAGAAACCTTGAAGAGTTTCCTAGAGTCACAGGAGTATCTGATTCTGATTACATAGGCTCTGGTTTTAAGGGATTCAGTGGCATGGGTTTTGGTCTCAAAAGCCAAAATCATGAAGGTCCCGGTCCCCCTGGGTGTTGTTGTAGGTTAATCTGCATTGGGGCTCAGCTCTACCACAGCCTGCTCTGGGAGCCCAGCTCTGCCACAGCCTGCTCACAGCCATTTTGTTTGTGTCTTGTGTACGTCAGCCCCTGAAGAACTCACTTCGTCCCCAAACAGTGACCCCTGATTATGGTTTCCAGGGAGGAATTAGCTGCCTGGCTGAGAGTTGCCTCCCTGTCCCGGGTTCCGATTCCTAAACCATACCTCCCAACTTCTGAAGATATGAAAGAGGGACAGGCCACGCCCCCAACCCACCCATACCACACCCCCGACTCCACCCACGGCACACCCCCGACTCCACCCCCTGTCGCGCCCCTGACCACGCCATATTTCCCACCCATTGACACAAATGCACATCTGAACCTGAGGAGCTTCTTTCCTTGGTAAAAAATTATTTAAAAAATTAAAGAATAAAGTATTTACTAGACATTTCTAAATGTATATTTAACTTTAATTGTCAGACTGTACACTTTTAAAAAGGAGCCACCCCCAGTTATTTCACTCTCCAGTGTGGTATCCTGACTTGAGATGCCTCTCTGTGTTATACCCCCCTGGAATGACAATAATTCTTACCTCACCTGGCAATCCCATAGCATATGTGCGGGCTCTTCTCCCAATCAGCAGCTCAAACGCCATTAATCTTTACTAAGCTGCTCTGATGCCAGAGCATGTTAGTAAAGCTAAGTGAAATTTGAGCTGCTGGCCCTTCCACTTTAGAGGGATAGCGGGGATGTGGCCACGGCTTGCACATGCCCCGTTAGTCCGGGAGCAAAGCTAAGTGTATGGGGCGACCTAGGGGGTGTAACACAGGGGGCATCCTGATTTTGGATGCCCCGGGTGGAGGGAATAGATCGCCCGGGAACAATCGATTCCCTTCCCCACGAGGCATCCAAAATCAGGATACCCTGCTGTGTGGGGCATCACGGTGTGGGTTTTAGTAGGGGTGTAGATCAGCAGTTAGAGAGGGGGCAAAGGGTGCGGATTGGAGGCTAGGGAGGGGGTTTAGGTGGGGATGCAGATTGGAAGGCAGGGTGGGGGTATTAAAGTGGACCAACACCCAGGAGGATTGGCCCAGGAATCTATAAGATTCCCAGGCTGATCCGATCTCTCCCCATGGGGCATCCAAAATCGGGATGCCCTGCTGTGTGAAACCTCCCAGGATGTCCAGAAACCTTACCTTACTCCTGGTCCAACGGCGCATGCGTGCTCCATGGGCGCATCTCGCGCTTCTCTCTAGCAGGGCGCGTGCCCGCACCAGGCATTTATGAATGGCCAGCGCAGGCGCGCTCCCTGTTGGAGAGAAGCGCGAAATGTGGCTGCCAGCGCGCTCGGAGCCGCAGCGGCTCCGAGCGTGCTGATTGGACGAATGCCCGTGCATGCGCCATAGGACCGCGGTCAGGTGAGTTGATATGGGCGATCTGGGGGGGTTTCACGGTACCCCGGGGAAGTGGACCAAACACCAGGATAGTGAAAATCCTGGGTGTTTGTTGGTCCACTGACTTTAAGGTGAGGGTTGACTGCTGTGGAGAGGGGGGGGGTACAGATTGATTATATAACTTAATATAATAGTAAACATGTATAAAAGACTGAACAGGGGGTCATACTTGCTGCTATCCAGTTGATGGAGGATGGATGATCTGAGCTACGTGCCAGGCTGCAGCCTCACTATGCAGCTCAGCCCCGCCCCACCCTATTCCATCACTCCCAGCACTAAGTGGTCTCAGCCAATCTGGGAGTAGGGGGCGGGGCAGACGTCTTTCTGGGCGGGGTCTAGACTAAATCTAAGTCTGCTGCCTGCACAATAGACTCCGCCCATAAGAATGACTGTCCCGCCCCGCAGCTCCTCCAGCTCCTGGCTTCAGCAATGCCTTCAGACGTGCTAGCCTGCTGTAAGTTAACCCAGCCCCCGCCCGCCCCCCCCACCACCCAGCCGACCTCACCCCGCCCCCCCCCCCCAGCCGACCGGCGCCCACCCCACCCACCACGACGCACGCTGTCATTGTCTAATCAAGCCGCGCTGTCATTGTTTAATCAAGCGCTGGCCATTGTTTAATCTGCTGCCGGCCGCCGGGCCAGTGTAAACTAATTAGAAGACGCTGGCCGTGTCGTGGCCGCCCTGGGCACATTGCAGGGCGTCCCGGGACATCATAGTAACACCCGGGACCGCGGGATTTGTGCAAAAAATCAGGACAATCCCGCGAAAATCGGGACAGTTGGGAGGTATGCCTAAACCAGTAATTTCCCATCACACCTTGAATGCCCAGCGATGTTATTCGCCTCGGCGTGACATCTAGTTTGAGTTTTCAGTTGCATCATTGTTCGTTTGTTCTTTTTCCCCCTCTTCTCTCTTCTTGTGCCTTGGCATGTGCCAGCAGTGTCCATGTGATAATAGTGTAAAGATTGTTACCAAATAACAACACACAGCATTGACCGTTATTTATTTGTGTTTCTCCTTCTTTTCTTTTAGATATACCTTTCATACGGATTACAGGTACTATGATTTGCTTTCTAAACCTGTTTTGGGGAAAGATAGCAATGTGAATGTGGAATGAGTTTTGCTGTATAGAGTGGTTACAATATATATACATGCTAGATGGATATATATATATATATATATATAATTTATGCATATATGATCATTGTATGCTTGCACACATACATGGCCATTATGGGGAAGAATTGTCCCTTTTTTACCTATACGAAGATTTTTGCGGCTTAGTGCTAAATATATATATGCTTATATATTATAGATATATAGATATTTCTAAATCTTGTGCCCCTGATGTGGCCTTAATGGGGAAAAGCTCTACACATAAGATGACCAAAATTTCCAAGGAGGCTGAGGAAGATTTGCAAGTGAGGCTTACACAAACATTAACAACCAATCAAACCAAAACCAGGCGCAACAAATATTCCAGATTTAAAGTGCATCTGATGTTTGTAATGAAGGGTAGAGGAGCATGCAGCACAGCGACACAGAGCCCTTCCTTTTTAAATTATTCCTAATTTAAGACTCCTGCCCAGGTACATGTTAACTTCCTCCCACTGTATCCTCCCTATGTAAAATGAGCTTTTTTTTTACATTTTCTTTGATTAAATGTAAATACATTATGTATCCCAAACAAAGCTGCTGACTTTGCTCCTATTTCTGGCTGTGGCTAAGATGGGAAGGGCATGTCATGGTGCTTTTAGTATCATGTTCTGCTGTGGTCAGAGACAGCTGCGGGACCACTGTGGCTTTCCATTCTAGCTTCTACTGGGAGCTCCAAAGGGCGGAGTGGCTGTTTTTGCATGAAACCATTTTTTTGCGTGGTCCTGAAGAAAAAAAATTGAAAGGATGAGCACATTTTGGAGGCCTGCTACAGATTTTATCCAGCTCTACTGGAAAGGTGGTAGGGGCACATGAGCAGTGTTCCCTATAGGCTGCGCACTGGGTCGGGCACGCACCTGGATGCCTCATTCCTCTCAATAGGATCGTCAGCTCCCCACAGTCAGCATCTGATCAGCTGTTCTACTCACTCAGAGACAGGGGAGCAGTCATAAATTTCTGTCCTGTGAACAGACCAGGTTATCTATGCACACTGCTGCCCTCTAGTGACAGCCCACTCCGGAGTCTATAATTACTGCAAAACTCTACGAGTGGTTGCATCACCAGGTTCTGTCATTTGTAACTTGGCTGTGGGGGCAGTGCTGCTGCTTCTGCCACATGGTAAAGCCTTCCCTTTGTGTGTCTGGCAGCTAATTAGGAAAAGTTTAGATTTTTAATCAACTCTACAAAATAAACACTGTCCCATGTGCTGTTCATAGACTCAGCTGTGCAGAGCTCCATGTTGCCTGCAAGCCTGTCCCTGTGTTCTCAGCTCCTTCATATACTGTATGTTGCTAAATGTAGCCTCTCACAGCCCTGTAAGAGGAGAGAGGCTGGTTGGCCAGTGTAACCAATGAGAGAACAACTTCTACAAAGCCAGCTCACATTTATGTCTCCAAATCTGATCTGCCTTGACAGATCGGTGTCCAAATCTGATCTGCCCCTAACTGATCGGTGTCTCCAAATCTGATCTGCCCCCGGCTGATCAGTGTCCGAATCTGATCTGCCCCCAACTGATCTGCCCTAACTGATCTGTGTCCAAATCTGATCTGTGTCCAAATCTGATCTGCCACCAACTGATCTGTATCCAAATCTGATCTGCCCCCAACTGATCTGCCCCAAATGATCTGTGTCCAAATCTGATCTGTGCCCAAATCTGATCTGCCACCTACTGATCTGTGTCCAAATCTGATCTGCCCCCAACTGATCTGTGTCCGAATCTGATCTGCCCCCGACTGATCTGTTTCCAAATCTTATCTGTGTCCAACTGATCTGTGTTCAAATCTGATCTGTCCCCAACTGATCTGTGTCCAAATCTGATCTGCCACCGACTGATCTGCCACCGACTGATCTGCCACCGACTGATCTGCCACCGACTGATTTGCCACCGACTGATCTGGTCCACATAAAATTTTCACTGGGGCATCTTGATTTGGGATGCCCCTCAATGTTTAGAGCTTTGGTAACATGTGGGCAGAGACAATGAGCAGAGCACTCTGTTATGCAGTGCATGCAGAGCATCAACACTCCCTCTGACCTGTGCACCACCTCTTTCAGACCATCAGGCGTTTTGCCATATTTAATCTCCAACCCTTGATGAAACATTGCCCAGCTCCCCAACCCCTCTGCTCATCAGCTGCCAGACCTTTAACCCTTTAAACCCCAGCCACGTAAAATTTACGTGGCTGCCTCCCATGCAGTTAACCGCCAGCCACGTAAATTTTACGTGCCTGACTTTCCCCAGGCAGGGGCTAATGACGTCATCCCAGCCCCGATCAACGGCTTCAGCGCTCTCAGATGCCGGTGATCGGTGCCCGGGGAAGGAGGTGGCAGGAGATCCTCTGATCTCCTGCCTCCCCCTTCTCTGGATGCCGATCACCGGCATCTGTCAGTGCAGCGGCCGAGGGACAAGAGCTTACAATCGGAGGTAAGTACAGTAAATTTTTTTTTTTTAATAATTTGTGTGTGGTATTTTTTTTACAGTTAACCCTTTGTGAGCTGGTAAGGGGTCTATGTTCTCTATGATTTATTGGATAACTCAATATTGATAAAGATTGTTACAAAATAGTAACAGGCGGTATCAATTGTAACTGAATCATCATTTGCATATGTTTCTTCTTTTAAGGCAGTCAAGGTTTCCATGACTGCGGGAACTATGAGTTTATTAATTTTTTATTGAGTGTAGGATATTAGGCTCGATTCAGAGAGACAAAAAAAGACTTTCGTTTTTGTGCCGATTTCGTATTATTTTCAAACGTTCCCGCTCTCGTATGAGTGTGTGAGCGATTCTTTGCATGCATTGCTATCCTTCTGTAAAGTTTACGTCCGTTCGTATGCCAGAGTACGAGTACGAGGATGTCATTTTCCATCGTGACTTTTCTGTTTCATTTTCTCAGGTAACAACGTAGGCTTTCGTTTTTGCCCTTTTCCCATCGTCTCCTTGCACGAATCCTTTACGTTTTCCCGATAGATTCTGGTTCCCTTTTACCAAAAATATTCGTCCAGACGGAAATACTTACGATCTTGCGCCTGCGCACTACAAAGTTAACTCATTAAAGTGCTCGCATACATATTTGACACCCTCACTTCTACTATAATGTTTAGCTAAACCCCTTAGCACTATCCTCCATCTTCCCTTCTGGACCCTTAAAGCTCACCACAACCCCTTAGCGCTATCCTCCATCCTCCCTTCTGGACCCTTAAAGCTCACCCAACCCCTTAGCGCTATCCTCCAGCTTCCCTTTTGGACCCTTAAAGCTCACCCCAACCCCTTAGCGCTATCCTCCATCTTCCCTTTTGGATCCTTAAAGCTCACCCCAACCCCTTAGCGCTATCCTCCATCTTCCCTTTTGGACCCTTAAAGCTCACCCCAACCCCTTAGCGCTATCCTCCATCTTCTCTTTTGGACCCTTAAAGCTCACCCCAACTCCTTAGCGCTATCCTCCAGCTTCCCTTTTGGACCCTTAAAGCTCACCCTAACCCCTTAGCGCTACCCTCCATCTTCCCTTTTGGACCTTTAAAACTCACCCTAACCCCTTAGCGCTATCCTCCAGCTTCCCTTTTGGACCCTTAAAACTTACCCAAACCACTTTGTGGTTATGTTCTTCTTCCATTTTATGTCCCTAAAACTTACCCAAACCACTTCGCGGTTATGTTCTTCTTCCATTTTATGTCCCTAAAACGTACCCAAACCACTTCGCAGTTATGTTCTTCTTCCATTTTATGTCCCTAAAACTTGCCCAAACCACTTCGCGGTTATGTTCTTCTTCCATTTTATGTCCCTAAAACTTACCCAAACCACTTCGCGGTTATGTTCTTCTTCCATTTTATGTCCCTAAAACTTACCCAAACCACTTCGCGGTTATGTTCTTCTTCCATTTTATGTCCCTAAAACTTACCCAAACCACTTCCTGTTCATCTGAATCTTCATCTCTAAATATTTTTAGAAACCTTCGTTTGTTGTTAATATATTTGTGTAAATAAATGACACAGAAACGTTTTTTTTTTGTTTTTTAATTTGAAGGCCATTTTTTTGTGCTATTTGGGAAATATTTTAGTTTTTAAAATTTTTAAAATTTAAAACCAATAAAAAATGTAAAAAATGTAAAACTTTATAAAATTTAAAACTATTTACATTATGAAAAGCAGTGACAGGACCCAGAACACTTGTCCCCAACGAGTCAACCAGCTGCTGCATATCGGCCACCAACTCAAGGACCCTTCGATTCATTTCTTGCCCGTGTGGTCCCTGTATAAAATTGATACAAAAACATTATTTTGCGCTAAATACATGTTTCACACCTGTGGATGGAATGTTTTTTAGTTGTCAACCTAAATAAACACGACATATGTCAGTCTGCTAAGTCATTACTCTAAGTAAGTGGGCAGAGGTCATTCTGCAAAGTCATTACCTAAAGGAAGTGGGCACAGATCAGTCTGCTAAGTCATTACTCTAAGGAAGTGGGCACAGGTCATTCTGGTAAGTCATTATTCTAAGGAAGTGGGCAGAGGCCATTCTGGGAAGTCATTACTCTAAGGAAGTGGGCAGAGGTCATTCTGGGAAGTCATTACTCTAAGGAAGTGGGCACAGGTCATTCTGGGAAGTCATTGCTTTAAGGAAGTGGGCACAGATCAGTCTGCTAAGTCATTAATCTAAGGAAGTGGGCAGAGGTCATTCTAGGAAGTCATTACTCTAAGGAAGTGGCCAGAGGTCATTCTGCTAATGACATTGACTCTGCCTTTATGAATCTGGATGATCATGTCACTTAACACATACTGCAAAGAATGACATTACAACTTACTTGGTTGGTGGCCGACGGATGCCTTGTTGGGGACAATCCTACGTCCTGGGCCCTGCCACTATTGTGAAGTAGAGGCTGTTGAGACATGGCAAATAGGGTCACTTATTATGTCTTAGTCAACAGTAATCAAATGTCATTTTCAATTTGTGTGTCACATCACTCACCTTCTCCCTGTGCCTCCTGGTCGAGATGTGCTGCAGCCTGCGCATTTTCACCCGCTCTTGAAGCATCTACAAAAACAGATTAAGGGAATCAGCTTGGGTGGAAATAGCATGTACGTGTGTGTGCGGTTACATGAAGAGTCACATACCAGAGGCTTCCGCATGCATCGCTGGGTACGACTCCCTGCCCACGCCGTGCCGCCCCTCCTCTGTGGAAAGGTCCAGGGGCTGTTCTGAGGAACCAACAGAGGAGGGGTAGGACCGTCACCCTGGAGATCCACCACCTTCACTTCCAGCTGCAGATTCATGCAGCACTGGTTGGCCTGTGCGCCTCCGGGTGCAGCGGATTCGGTAATCCATTTCCAGCACTACAAAAGAAATCCAATTAGAAATCAATGCCTACCTTATGCATCAGTTACATCTGGCATGCAACCGCTATGTACTTACTAGGGAAATGGATTCCGAAAAAGTGCCGCACCCGGGGCATGTGCAGCCATTTCAGGTCCGACCAATGCTGCATGATCTGCATGTGGGTGAAGGTGGTGTCCGTTTGATGTTGGATTTTGCCAATGATCTCCAGTGCGACGGTGCGCTTCTCAAAAGAGTTGGGCAGGTAGTCGTACCTGCGCTCCAGCATGGTCTGCAAAACACAAAATCAAGCTAGGTTTTAGTTAAAACTGCATATAAATATCTGTCAACAATTGATCATTTGACTAAATGACCATACACATTTGGAGCCTAATACAATCCTTTAAGCTGGCCTCAGTGTTGGTTCGCACATGTGGGCCATCACTTCAGTTGGGCACGGAGTTTGAGACACTTTGTAAACAAACCCTTTCGTCATGCCCTTCCTTAAGGCCTAGGCATGCATTTAGATGGCAAATCAAAGGCAGTAAAAGACCCTTACAAGCATGATGATCTCTTCTTGTTGGCGAATGATACAAAAAGAAGCCACTGGGGCAAGTGGCAACAGATGGGGGCGGCACTGATATCAATATCAGTACTAGGTGCACTGCCCTGTGGGGTGTACCCCAAAATGATACACACACTTTACTATGGAGTGGCCTCCACCCACTCCCAAACTTTGAATCCCACAGAGACTGACTCTTGCACTCAAACAATCAAAATCTAATACATTTTATTGTACATACTTTTAAAAACACACAAGTTAAAAGCAAGATAACCGTGCCATAAGAATTAGCGCCACCAGGGGGAGCCCACACTCCTATTAAATTCCTCACAAATCTATAATGTTATTAACCCATATAATTATATAACCTCTGTACAGCATGTATTAGTGTAAAAAAATCTAAAGTGACAGTGCTTCTCCAAGTGCATACATCTCAAATAGATAACATCAAAACATACAAGTTAATGGTACAAGATATCCAAAAAACGCCAGTACAAGGTTAAAGTGCAACAGTGCCAAACATAACATGAACAAAAAATGCTTACTAGTATGTGTAATAGTCTGGCCCCCCCGGGCTGCGACCAACGCGTTTCGAGCCTTACCAGGGTCTTGCTCACGGCCAGTGATGGATAGTATATCTCGTCGGCGGGTGAAGATTGTGGGTGCCATCTTGCCTCTTGTCTGCAGCAGCTAAGTAATGCCCCGGCGGTTTCCGGGTTCCCCACGGCTGAACGAGCGGCCGTACGCACGCGTACGCGAGTCCGTGCAAAATGGGTCCCAAATAGCAAGCAGCGGCAAGCGGCAAAAAGGCACCCAAGTGCCAAGAGTCATCAGAAGGGCCCAAAACTCGCTCACAAATGCCCAAAGCAAAACTGCGGCAAAAAAGAAATGCTCCGGCCAAGCAACCCCCCACTACTCCCAAAAAAAAGGAGGCACAACCAAAAAGCAAGACACAGGCCACCAAGCCAACCCCAAGGGAGGTGGTCAAACCTGGTAAGAGGGTACAAAGCCCCAGCCCCCCCGGACCAACAAACCCCCCCCCCCACGTGCCACAAAGGCAGTGTTCCAAGGCCAAAAACACCAAGACCGGAGCCCAAGCCGGCAAAGAAGCCCCAGACGAGAAAGAAGCCACAGCAGGGCCAGAAGCCCCAGACGAGGAAGAAGCCACAGCAGGGCCAGAAGCCCCAGACGAGAAAGAAGCCACAGCAGGGCCAGAAGCCCCAGATGAAAAAGAAGCCACAGCAGGGCCAGAAGCCCCAGACGAGAAAGAAGCCACAGCAGGGCCAGAAGCCCCAGACGAGAAAGAATCCACAGCAGGGCCAGAAGCCCCAGATGAAAATGAAGCCACAGCAGGGCCAGAAGCCCTAAAAGGCAGACAATGCCAAGCTTCCCCTCCCCACCCGCATGTGGCTACCAATTGACGGCCAAGAGTGGCCGAACCACCAGCTCTGGGTCACCCCAGCCAAGTACCTCCAAGGGCCATGCTCCTTCCAAGGGCCCACAGAGCCACAGGGCCCCAAGCACCAGTTCCAGCTCCTCCAGACCCTCTCTTCCTCACCCACATTCCCCATCGGCACAGGTTGGCAGGCAATCACCCTATGCCACATCAACCCCTGGAACTTATGTGGCCACCCAGCCACGAACACCCAGTCCCTTTCCCAGTCCAGTTCGATCAGTAGCCAGCCTGCAGTCCTTGATGTCTCCAACACACACCCAGGCCAGAATGTCACGCCATTTGCCTGGAAACAATGTGGAGCCACAACCACCACAAACAGGGCGCAAATTGCTCAGAGGCCACTTGAGTGGCTCTTTTGGTGAGTCACAAACTCTGGCATTGGCTAGTGGTCTAAAGTTATATTATGATGAGCTATATGGGAGCAAATCCAAATCAACAAGCAAGCAGCGCAAAGCGGAGATTTTGGCAGAACTCACCAGACAAGTCAATGCAGCGGGGGACGAACTCAAAGATGTAGAACAGATTCAACGGAAAATATCAGACCTCAAATATGCCGCACGGAAGAAAGAGAATAAAAGGCGGCAGTACAGGTACATATCTTATTTTTGGGTTTTTATTCTTCTTGTATAGACATCAGTGAGCTCATTTTTGGATACTATGTTTTTCAGCTTACAAACTGGTGGAGGATTCCCCACTAAATTGAAATTTACCCAGGCTGAGGAGACCTGCTACATCATGTTGCGTTAGAGGGACACTTGGCACAACAGGACATGGACAACCCGCCAATTTCAGCAGGTTAGTAATGTGTGAATTTCCCTCAAAATGGACCAACCAGTCAAATTAGCCAGCAAGGCATATCTAAACACATGCCCCTAGGGTGTGCCTTGTAGTGGAGTGATCAATTTGACCAGGGTGTGTCATGTGTGTCGACAGGTAATTTGCAAATTTGATATATTGTTTTTTTCAGCAGAGTCTGGGCTTTAACATGAAATGTCTTGTTTGTCATTTGTTAGGTGTATTCTTAATATTTTTGGGTGAAATATGTGCAAAAAAAAAATAAAAATTTTTACATATTGTAGTTTTTTTTGTAATAAAAAATGTAAGTTTGTCAATGAAACCTTATTGCGTGTGAAATCCCAATTTCTCCCGGTTACAGCGGTACCACATATGTATAGGTAGACACCCTTTCCAGCCTAGGAGACTCCCCCAAACTGAAACAGCGCTTTAGGGGATTTTCAGATAAAATACAACTATGCTACGCAATATGCGCACCTTGCAGTTTTTCCAGAAAAACAACCCTTTACATTTGAAATACCCCCAACAAACTATATATTCTCTGGAAGTACACACCTCAGGCTTTCGATTTGTTCCAGGCTTGTTGATGTGGCCACAGTTTTCTAGAAGTAATCCCTCAATGTATTCTTTGGTTGCAAAGAGTTTCCCTAAACAAAGGATAAAAAAGCAGAATCAAAGCCACATTTTCCTAAAAAAACTATATACAAACAAGAAAAAACAAGTAAAATCTGAAAAAGCAACACCCCCCGAACAGAACGATACCCAACATGCATAGGTTCTGTCAAGGGAAGAGTTGCCAAACACCCCAAAGTAAAGCATGTGCGTAACGGTAATTTTACTTGAAAATTTCAGCTCTGCAGACAAAGTGCGCACCTTGCGATTTTTCAACCAAAACAACCCTTGACATTTGGAATATCCCCCATAAACCATATATTCCCTGAAAGTACACACGTTAAGCTTTCTAAGGGTATCCAGCTTGTTCTAGTGGGCTCATCTTTCTGGAATTATTACCTCAAAGAATTCTTTGGTTGCGCAGGGTTTCCCTAAAAAATTTATAAAAAAGCTGAATAAAAAACACCTTTTCCTAAAATATAAATATGCAAACCAGAAAAAACAAGCTAAGTCTGAAAGCGCAAGGTCCCCCGAACAGAACAATACCCAACATGCATAGGTACTATTAACCCTTTTAATTGCCAGCCTACTTGAGATTTTGTCACCCTCTGTTGACAGGCCATTTTTCCCCATTTTGCGTCATGTTTTGCGCCATGTTTTGCGCCATTTTTGCTGGAACTTTCAGGAAAATTATATATATATTTTTTTTGCAGCAGAGTTTAGGCTTTAACATGAAATGTCTTGTTTGTAATTTTTTTTTTTTTTTTACAATATTATTAAGTAAAAAAAATAAATAAATAAATTTTTTTTAGAAAATTGACTCCTTTATTTTAAATAAAAAATTTATTTTATTAAGGAAAATCATATTGCATGTGAAAGCCCCATTTCTACCGATTAGAACGGTACCACATATTTATCGGTAGCCCCCTGTTCCTGCCCAGGAGACCCCTCTAACTGAAACAAGTATTTTATAACATTCACAAAAAAAATACAAATACCATCCACACTACAAAGGGTTAAATCGAGAAAAAAAATGACATAGGGTCCCCGCTCCCAGGGGAGGGAGACCCCTTTTTTTTTTTTTAAGGGTTAAAAACCCTTAAAAATCAAAAAAAAATTGACGTGGGGTCCCCCTTATCCAAAGTAACCAGCCCGGGACCAGCTATGGGGGCTTGTAGGCACAGAGTGGGGGGGCCAGCTTTTGTGGCCCCCCCACCCTGCAGCCTACGAGCCCACATAGCCTATGTGGGCCCGGGCTCTTCTGCCCCCCCCTGGCCTTTGGGGAGGCAGGTAATGGGGGTGCCAGGGGTTAATGGCAAGCCACCCGCTTGCGCAGGTGACTTGCCAGACCCCAGAGCCCTGTGAACTGGTATAAGGGGTCTCATGGACCCCTTACCAGTTCACAAAGGGTTAACAGTACAAAAAATAAAGACACACACGTTGTTTAAAAATTTTATTTAAAAAAAAAAAACATTTTACCTTAACTCACCTCCGATCTTCAGATGCAGTGTCCCGCGGCAATCTGATGCAGGTGACAGCTGGGCAGAGAAGGGGGGAGGCAGGCGATCGGATGATCGCCTACCTCCCTCCTTCTCTGCCCAGCCGTCACCGGCATCTGACAGTAGAACTACCGGGTGCCCCGATGACACCCGGCGGTGACGTCATTAGCCCCGCCCCCGAAGGGGTGGGGCTAAAATCCAAGATGGCGGCCGCCATCGGAAGATGCGACAGAGGGAGGGCTGTTATGCCCCCCTCCAGAAGACAGAAGACCCGGGGGGGTAATCGGAGCCCCCCCCATGAAGAGGAGAGGCGGCGGGAGTCGGCGGGAGCGGAGGTGAGTAACTGTCATTTTTTATTTATTTTTTTTTTTAACAGGCAATCCCGGAGGCTGCTGAAACGGGGGGGTCACCCTATTCCGGGCCCTCTCCTGCAGCCGGAGAAGCCCCGATCGGCGATCGGAGCCCCGCTGGCTGAAGAGGAGACCCGGCCGGACCAAACAAGGGGTCAGGTAAGTGACTTTTTTTAAACTTTTTTTTGTGTGATTGGGGAATGCCAGGCACGTAAAATTTACGTGGCTGGCACTTAAGTGGCGGAGTGGCAACCACGTAAATTTTACGTGGCTGGCATTTAAAGGGTTAAACACACACAACAGCCAGTACGTGCATGTTTGTTTGGCTTCACGTGACCAATGTGTATGTACTTGTTTCATAATCCATTTTCAAGATAATGGTATTCATAGTGAAGGTCAAGTTGCACCGTTGTGGGAGTGACCATTCCAGCTTGGCCACGTGTTTGATTTAAGCATATGTGTTATTAAGCATCACCAATGCATAGTTGTGTGTTTACATTGTTTGTTTTCTTCTAATGCAGCCCAGCCTCATCCCTCAGCTAGTGGGGAATCCTCTGCCATTTTAATTATGCCATCTACTTCCGTGCTGCCTCGGACCCAGGATCCGATATCTACGGTAAGTGTTTTTTGATGCTGTTGCATATGCATGTGCCTTGCCATGTTTCTTTGGCCTGAATGACATATGTATTCCCCACACTGAACCTTTTTGATTTACATGTCCCAACAGAGCCACACACTGATGGAGGAAATCCAGGAGCTAGGGGAGGATGGAACCTTCCTTGGACCTTATGAAGCTCTCCCCCTGGGCCAGAATCTGCAACTGTCCCAAAATGCTTCTCCAACAAATCCTCAGCAGCAGAGGGAATCTGGCTGCATGATGCCTGCACATCGTGGGCAGCATGCAGAGACTGACCCTCCAGTCCCCAGTTTAAGATCTGCTGTTGAGGATTTGCCAAGCATACCTGTGGCTGTTGGGGGTCCTAGAGCAACATCATCTGCACGCCTCACAACCCGGGAAATAGGGAGGCGTACTCAGCAACGTCGCCCAGTTTCCCAGGGGAGGGGCGTGCAGATGATGGAGTCAGCATGGCACCATGAGAGGCGGCTATTTCGGCGCCAAAATCAACAAAACCACGAGAATATTATTGGCCAATTAGATAACCTCAATAATACCTTAATTGCCATGCTGACTGAATTTAGGACCCATAATAGCCACATGGCCAACTTGACAACAGAATTCAGGTCCAGCATGGCTGAATTGCAAACTAACCAAAGAAACATTTTGGAACAGTTGCAGATTCTGAATGCCACACAGGCCCAGGTTAGGGCCCACCACCAAGGGCCACAACCTGGGTTCTATGGGCATCCCCCATATTAAGGTGTATTTGGCCTGAATCTGTTCCACAGCTTTGCTCTACATCCCCACTGTATTGACTTGTCTGGTGAGCCCTACCAATCTAGCATTTTGGTATGGCTTTGCTTGTATGTTTTGGATTTGCGCCCATATAGCTCATTAGAGTCCTGAGCTAGGCCACTAGCCAATGCCAGAGGACAAACCTCACTGAAGCGGCCACTCAAGCTGTTGCGCTGCAGCCTTGCCCATAATTACACTGGTTGTGGCTCCTCCTGTTTGTAGGCATGATTGTGTGACATTCTGGCCTGGAAAACTACTACCTTGGACTCTGGCTGAGATTTTACTGTACTTGGATTGGGACTGGGTGTTCTTGTTTGGGTGGGCCACTGAGTAACAGGTGTAGATGTGGCATACGTATGTCTGCTTTCAACCTGTGCCTGTGGCAAATGTGGCCAAGCAGGAGAGGGTGTGTTTTTGTCCCTCTTTTTACAATGTAACATCTGTGATTTATACCGTTGACAATGCTTGGCACACATATGTTACGATGTTCTTTTGAAGGTTAACTTTGTTCTGTGGTGTCTTACTTTGTAAATCCAGGCTGTGTGCAATTGCTATGTGGCATGTTTTGGCATAAATTTCATGTCCATGTATTACCCATAACTATGTGAGTGATCATCAACTACAATTGTTATGTTTAAAAATGTATACCATAAAAAATTAAACCAACGTGTTTATGACTAAGTTACTGTCTTTCAGTTTTTGGATAATAAATATGACTTAAAGTAGCCCCACAAACAAACACACAAAAATATTCAAAAAAGAGTCTAAATACATTGTTGATGTTTTTGGAAATTAATTCAATACTGTTTTGTTATTACTAAAACACAAAGCCAAAAACAAATGGCACAAAGCAATAACAACAATGTAAAAAAAAGCAAAAAAAAAGGAGAAAACAATTAAGCAAAATGTGTTGCTATTAGATTAGCACGGACGGCTTGGCCAGACGCACTGTGCTGCCCAACATAGGCGTCCTCTGGCTCATCGGTGGGTGGAGAGGGTGGCAAATCCATATACCGGGGGACCCGCTGCAAGATAGCAAAATGATGCAGCGCAGCACAGGCCATGATGATATCTATGACCTTTTTTAAGTCATACTGAAGGGATCCCCCGGTATGGTCCAAACATCTAAATCGGGTCTTCAATAGGCCAAAGGCCCTCTCCACCACTGCCCTGGTTTTGCGGTGCGCCCTATTATAGGCCTCTTGGGCGGCATTCTGTGGGCGTAGTACTTAGTTCTGTGGGCGGATATCCAGAATCTCCTTGAAAAATAAAAGGAAAAAAAAAAAACAATGACTGCATACATTACAGCCAAAAAAGGCAAAAACTAGCTGAAGAAGAGGCTAGGTGACATTGTCCCCAAAAATGAGCATACATATTGCACAGGGCAAATCGCCAAAGAAACATATCTAATAGATGGGGGCCAAAATTAGAGAACCAATAGTGCGGATGCTGGCCAATCAGCCAGACTGTTAAGAGCTATTGGTTTAGGTCCTTGCTGCTCAGCAATCTTGGATGGGTTAAGTTTGCATGACCCATTATCATCTTTGTCTGAGTACAAAACAGGTCTAAGCCGGACCCTGCACTTTATCCCGCTCTCCTCTACTCAGTAAGTGTAATGCATCTAAGCAAAGATGGCGCACACCCTATGATAAATTCAAAAACAGAATTACAGAAAAGTGTGGGGAAGACTGATTACTAATTTGGCTCAAATTACTCTTTAGAGTTTTAACAATGCAGGACAAACATTTGGCCAGCCTTTGTTGTTTTGCTAATGTCATGGGTACAGTAGTTTTCACATGTTACCAAGGTGAGGAAAAAGGCATAGTTTAAGAAAGTGGAACCAAACAAAAAAAGCCATACCTAGAAAAGAAAATGATGTTATTGGACTCAACTTACCAAGGAGCCATGCACCGGCAAATTCCCCAGACTCAAACCGACGGAACAATCCAGATCTTCTAAGGATGTAGGCGTCATGGGAGGAGCCTGGGTAGCTGGCGAGGACGCTAAGGAACCGCATGTCCTGGGCCATCACTGCTTGCACATTCAGTGAGTGGCCCATTTTGCGGTTCCTGCAACCAAATATAAAATAATTACACAAAGCAAAGGTAACCGACTAAAACAATAACTCCTACAACAAACTATAATTCAAGTTCAACAATCCAAATATAATTCACAAAGGACATAAGTGTAAAAAAAATAGCAATTATATGGATGTGTGGGAAAATAAATGTTTACATGCTAAGAACTAATTAAGGTCAGCATTAAAATGCATCTAGAAGGCATACATGAAATGTATTGATTCAGGTATGCATTGCTATACAATTTATGGCCTCGGCCATGCTGATACATGCAATGCCTTGGTGCTAAAGGCGCGCAGACTCCTCCACATAGCCGCAAAACATGTTCAACAATAGCAATCCGAGCCCTCAAAGGTCCCGTAAGTGGATCGGAAATGAAACGAATTTATAGGGTGGTGGTCCGTCGGAAAGCAGCTCTCTGAATCAGACGTAAGCCCATGCCAACAACGGAAGTTATCTGAACGAACGGAAAATTTCCGATTTTGTTTGGAAAATGATCCGAACTAACGGAAATGTTCCGATTCGCTTCCATTCATCGAAAGTGCATATACACATTTTCCCGAACGTTCGTACGAATGAAAAATAAACGAAAAAATGCAAAAAAAAGACTAACACCCACCCAAACTTTCACAAACAGCTACGGAAGTCCGGACGAATGCGTCTTTGAATCGAGGCTATTATCCCCTTTCTGACATGTGACGTACTATTACGTCATGTTCAAATGGAGCTTCCCGCAATGTGTTAATTCCTGTCAAGCGCCTTTCTGAAAGTTGTTTTGCTTATGTTGAAGGGTGTGGGTGTGTAGGGTTTGGGGTTTGAGTTTTTTGGGGGGTTTTCTTACATATAGTCCCCACATTTTACTGTGGTGGGAAGGGGTTAAAATGTCAGATTTCTGCTATGTAGATTTTTTTATATATATAAGCAAGCTGGATAGAAAAAAAGGGTCACACATCCTGCATAGGAAGATCATATTTTTCATTATACAACCTTAGGTCTGTGCCTAGGGCAGTCACCTGGGGGGTGCTGTTAAAATTATAGTAAAAAAACAGAAATAAATGTTCCATTGTCAGGGATTTAGTGCACAAGGGTTTAACTAATCTCAGAAAGTTTGGATTTAGATTAGGCAAGTCGCAAAAGTCTTGACAGGCTGTAATGTACAAAAGTTAGATGAGTCCACACATTGACCTACAATAGAAAACTACAGGAATCCATCCCTGAGTATCACAACATCATGCTACCGCCATACATCTCAGAATCCATTCAGCCAAGAAGAAAAGTAAAGGAAGACACATCTGTAACAAACCTCTGGAGGGTGTTTTGGAGCTCCCAATATTTTATTTTATAGCCCACTATGTACAGTATATGTGATTAACAAGAGGAGATCTCTTAAGGCTGAATCACTTGCCTAATTCTAACTGGCTGATTGTCTTCTGCAGGAGCTGAAAGTCCATCGTGACTCTTCATGTTAACACAGCGGTGGCAGCACATTATCTGAATGAAACAAAAGCAGAAATCAGCAATGTCTGAGCTTTGCTTCCTCTGGATAAACAATGAGCTTAAATGTTAAAAGATTTGGGGCTTAATTACTTACTTACTTTGCTCAAGCTCATAAGGGCTGATTTTCTTAGTACTTGGTGATGATTACATCTGAAAGCAAAATATAGCTCAATGATTCAGTAAATTCACACTGAAACTCAATGTGTTCTTTTTATTTTGTGCTCATTATATCTTGATGGAACTATAGATGGTGATAACTTATGTTAAATGGGTGAAAAAAGTCTTTCAGGAGGAACAACGGGGCATGCCAACAGGAGTAGAGGACGATATTTGGGTGTGGGGGAGGGGTATCAGCAAGCCACCCACCAACATGGAAGCAGGTAACTTGCTAGGCCCCAGCCCTTTAATCTCAGTAGATATTGTTATTTAATCATTTAATTGCCAGCCTACCTAGAGTTTTTGCCCCCCCCTCTGTTGCCAGACCGTGTTTCACTGTTTTGCGCGACATATGTTCAGCTGTGATTTTTGAAGGGATTTTCAGGGATTTTCTTAGGAAAGTTTTTTTTTTGTCTGGGCTTTAACATAAAATGTCTTGTTTGGCCTTTTTTGTATCTTCTTAATACTTTTTTGTGAGATATGTGCAAATAATTTTTATAACAAAATCTATTTTTTACAATTTGTAGTGTTTTAATGTAATAAAAAATGTAAGTTTGTCAATAAAATCTTATTGCGTGTGAAATCCCCATTTCTCCCGGTTCCAACGGTACCACATATGTATTGGTAGAAACCCTTTTCTGCCCAGGAGACTCCCCCAAACTGAAACAGCACTTTAGGAGATTTTCAGATAAAATACAACTATGCTATGAACTATGCGCACCTTGCGTTTTTTTAAGAAAAACAACCCTTTACATTTAAGATACTCTCCACATACTATATATTCTCTGGAAGTACTCACCTCAAGCTTTCTAGTCGTACCAGGCTTGTTGACGTGGGTGCAGTTTTCTGGAAGTAATCCCTCAATGAATTCTTTGGTTGCACAGAGCTTCCCTAAAAAAGAATAAAAAAGAAGAATCAAAGCCACATTTTCCTAAAAAAACAATATGCAAACAAGAAAAACAAGTTAAATCTTAGAACGTGAGGTCTCCCGAACAGAGCAATACCCAACATTCATAGCTACTTTTAACCCTTTTAATTGCCCGCCTACTTGAAGTTTTGTCACCCTCTGTTGACAGGTCATTTTTCACCATTTTGCATGATTTTTTTGCAGGAACTTCCAGGAAAGTTTTTTATATATATATATATATATATATATATATATATATATATATATATATATATTAGGCTTTAAAATTAAATGTCTTGTTTGTAAACATTTGTACTATTTTTGTATAAAAAACACAAATAAGCAAAAAATATTTTTTAGAAAATTGCCTCCGTTATTGTAAATAAAATATTTGTTTTATTAAAGAACACCATATTGCACGTGAAAGCCCCATTTCTCCTGATTACACTCCACTGATTAAAGTGGTCCCTTTTCCGGGGGGGGGGGGGGGGCATTTTTTTGCGAATTTTGGAATTTTAAGGGTTACAAATCTACTAAAATGATGTGGGGTCCCCCCTACCCAGCATAACCAGCCTGGGTACCAGCTATGCAGGGCTTGTAGAACAGGGCACAGGGGCCCGCACTACACCAACTAAATTTGCCCCGGGCCCTTGGGGAGGCAGGTAATATGGTGGCTGGGGGTTAAGTCACCCATTAATAGAAAGTCCCCCTCCCAGGGGAAACCCCATTTTGTTTTTGAAGTTTAAGGGCCCCCCTACCCAGCATAACCAGCCTGAGACCAGCTATGCAGGGCTTGTAGAACAGGGTGCAGGGGCCAGCTTTGGTGGCCCCCTGCCCTGCTGGCTACAAGCCCACATAGCCTCTGTGGGCCCGGGCCCTTCTGCCCCCTTGGGCCCTTCTGCCTAAGTAGGTATTGGAAATTGTGCGGTACCATATTGCCCTTTGATCTTTGAGGCTCTGATTTGTACATGGTTTATTATGTCACAGGTGTGTTTTGGTTGGTGCGCAGTTAGGGTTCACAGTTTTATTGTTGTGGGGGTGATGAGGTTTGTCATATACATTATGTTTGTTTGAATATATAAATATATTCACAATTTGAATATATGTTTGTATATATTGTGGTAAAGTGTATGGAAAAGTTTTGAATAACGTGTATTTTTCCCCTGCTATGCTGTATCAGGCATGGTCCATGCTGGGTTTTCAGGACCCAGGTCACATTCCCCAGTCCTAGGTTTGTTCCCTGATCTCAGGCCTTGCACAGTTGATCAGACTGATTGCAGGAGGAAGCCTGAATAAAAACCTGCCACTGAGCCTGTCAGTGGTCTTTTGTCCAGCCTGAAGGAAGGAGCCCAGGCTGAACTGCACATTGGTGAATAACAGTACTGGAGTTAAGCCGAAGGACTTGGCTTCTGCGGCCCTAATCTTGGACTTGTGGGGGTGAGCACACGTCCAAGAGGGCTGGCTTGTCCTGCAAAGTGGACTGGACTTACCCTGGGATTGCAGCTTGCTGGAGTCTCCAGCCCTGGACTTACCTTGATTTGGTGAAGTAACCATTTTTGATTTACTGCATTGATGCTGCAATCTCTGAACTGAGAAATATTTTTCGTTTGAATACTTTATTTTCACAAATAAACCTGTTTTGCTGTGGAAGAACTGGTGTCCATTTCACTGCTGTTCGCCCCAATCGCTCACTATTGGTGGAGGATGCGTGCATGGTGACCGTTGCTAGGGGCAACAGAGTGACAACCCGCTGCATTTAACAGTGGATGTCCAGGGTGAAAGCCGCAACCAAGATGTCTCACATGGAGAAGGTGATAAAACACCTAATACAGGCTAACCCTCAGCATGCGCAGGCCCTGGAACAACAGCAGCAAGCCATGGCACAACAGCAGCAAGCCCAGCAGTAAGCCATGGCACAACAGTACCAAGTGCAGCAGCAGACCATGGCAAACCAGCAGGAGACAAATCGCCTTTTGATAGAACAGATTGCTGCGCTTAGAGAGACTATTGTGGCTAAGGTTTCACAACTGGAGAGAAGCCCGGTTGAGACGGAGGGTGCGAGGAGAGCCGTTCAGCGGGTCCTACAAAAGATGACCCTGGACGATGATGTCGAGGCCTACCTCCCCGTATTCCAGCGTGTGGCTGAGAGAGAGCAGCTGCCAGTCGCGGAATGGGCCGATGTGATTGCACTGTTCCTGATGGGTGAGCCGCAAGAAGGGTATTCTGATCTCTGGGAGCAAGATGTACGGGACTATGCCAAACTCAAAATGGATGTCCTTGCTCACTTGGGAGTCATGCCAGCAGTTCGGGCAAGGAGAGTACACAACTTGACTTTTGCCGTTGATAAGCCTGCCCAGTCGCAGATCATTGAGAAAGCTGTGGTGGACCACTTCTTTCAGACCCTGCCGCCAAAGCTTCAACGATGGGTGGGACAAGGCGACCCACAGACTGCTGAGCAGCTGGTCAACTTGGCTGAATGATTCGTTGCGACGCAGGACTACCTGCGGGATGCCCCTACAGCACCAGCACCCTCCAAGACCCACAAACCTGTGACAGCGACGGGTAAACAAGTTCCCCTTGGAGGTGTGTGGAAGGGTGTAAGAGGGCACAAGACTGACCCTGACCAGAGGCCCCCAAATCCTAGGGAGGATGCCCGGGCAAGGAGGTTCCGAGGTCCCCAGTGCTGGAGGTGCCCCTGAGCCCATGGAGTGTGACGCTGGCTGCAGAAGATCCCTGTTCGCTGAACCAGCGTGTACCACACTTCAGTGCAATCAGAGACTGAGCCCCATATTGTGATGATGAGAGTGAATGGGTGCTCAGTGAAGGCGCTGTTGAAAATGTTAGCGTGCTTTGCATCCACGGGGATATCATGGCTTACCCTGTAGCCGTGGGTAAGTTTAAGACCCTCGCTGGAACACTAAACTATGAGGTGGGCATGGTAAAACAACTCATGTACCAAGTGATTGTTGGACGGGATTTTCCCTTGTTCTGGGAGTTGTGGAATAGGGGTAACACTTCTGCCGCCAGCGAAGTATCTCCGGCAGAACCGGTGACCCTCCCTGTTGAGCCGGCAGAACTATCTAGTAGAGACAATATGCCCCATGAGGTACCTAGTGAAGAAATGGGAACATTTGAATCATGCAGTGATGACCGATTCCCCCTACAGGTGTTAGCAGGCGAGGATGATCAGCGGGTCTTAGACCTAGAGGTGGCTCAGGGTAATTTGGGGTCTGAGCAATAAGGAGAACCCACTCTAGAGATTGCAAGAGGAAATGTCACAGTGTTGAACGGAGTGCCTCAGGAACCAAAAGCTGACTAGAAATTTCCACACTTCGCCATGAATGGAGATCTGGTATATCGGGTCTCCAAAATTACCATTGAAGTCGTGGAACAGCTTCTGGTACCTAAGCTATATCTTTGCATGGTACTGGAGATCGCCCATAGTCATGTGCTTGGAGGGCATTTGGGGACTAATAAGACCCAGGAGAGAGTTCTCCACGGGTTTTATTGGCCTGGGGTGTGCGAGAAAATAAAAAGATATTGAGAGTCCTGCCCTACGTGCCAGTTAAGTGCCCCAACGTCACATTTCCAGAGCCCCTTGGTGCCACTTCCCAATACTGAGGTTCCCTTCGAGAGAATTGCCATGGATTTGGTGGGGCCTATTGTGAAGTCTGCCCGAGGACACCAATATATATTAGTGGTACTAGATTATGCTACCCACTACCCGGACGCAGTACCGCTAAGAAATATGGCATTTAAAAATATTGCCAAGGAGCTGTTTCTTATGTTCTCCCGTGTAGGGATACCGAAGGACATTCTAACCGATCAGGGCACGCCCTTCATGTCAAAGGTCATGAAGGAACTGTGCAAGCTGTTTAAGATTACTCATCTTTGCACCTCAGTGTACCACCCTCAAACAGACGGCTTGGTAGAGAGATTTAATAAAACCCTTAAGCACATGCTAAAGAAAGTTGTGGAACGGGATGGCCGTGATTGGGACTGTTTGTTGCCGTATCTCATGTTTTCCATACGGGAGGTTCCCCAGGTGTCTACAGGGTTTGCGCCGTTTGAGCTGGTGTATGGTAGGCACCCCCGGGTTTGTTAGATATTGCCAAGGAAACCTGGGGGACCAAGGCCACCCCATACAAGAGTATAATTGAGCATGTGGCCCAGATGCAGGACCGTATAGAGAAGGTAATGCTGATGATAAAGGAGCATATGCAAAGGGCTCAGGCGGCCCAGAGCAGAATATACAATAGATCTGCCAGGGTGAGGGCCTTTAATCCTGGGGACCGGGTCCTGGTGTTGGTGCCCACGGTTGAAAGTAAATTTCTGGCAAAGTGGCAGGGTCCCTATGGGGTTGTGGAGAAGGTGGGTGAGGTGAACTACAAGGTTCATCAACCGGGTAGAAGGAAGCCCTACCAGATTTACCACATAAATCTGATCAAGCCTTGGAAGGATCGTGAGGCCTTGGTAGTTGCCCCGGCTAGAGTTAAAGAGACGGTGCAGACCATTCCCCCAGTCAAGATAGGTGAGTTTTTGTCAGGCCACCAAACGCAGGAGGTCAGGGAATTTCTGCAGAGAAATAGAGACAAGTTTCCTGACCTGCTGGGCCGAACTCACTTAATAAAGCATCAGATTAAAACTGAACCCTACACTAAGATAAACCTTAAACCGTACAGGATTCCCGAAGCACGTAGAGAGGCGATCTCCTCGGAAATAAAACGCATGTTAAAGTTGGGCCTCATTGAGGAGTCTTCTAGTGCCTGGTCCAATCCCATTGTCCTAATACCAAAGCCTAATGGGACTTAGAGATTCTGTAACGACTTCAGAAAACTCAATGAGGTCTCAAAGTTTGATGCGTATCCCATGTTCCGGGTAGATTAATTGATTGAAATGCTTGGGAGGGCAAGATACATTACCACCCTGGATCTCACAAAAGGGTATTGGCAGATACCTTTGGCTGAGGACGCTAAATAAAAGGCCGCGTTTGCCACCCCAGAAGGGCTGTTTCACTATCTGGTTATGCCATTTGGGTTACATGGGGCCCCTGCTACCTTTCAGAGGCTAATGGACCTGATCTTGAGACCACATTGGAATTATGCCGCTGCTTACCTGGACGATGTGGTCTTTTTTTCGTCTGATTCGTCTGCAAGGTACAGGCCGTCCTAGATTCTATCAGTAATGCTGGCTTAACCATAAACCCTGAGAAGCATGCAGTCGTTCTGGAGGAGGCAAAATACCTGGGCTATGTCATTGGTAGAGGGTTGGCTAAGCCCCAGATCAATAAGGTGGAGGCAATACAGAACTGGCCCAGACCTCTTACAAAAAAGCAAGCGAGAGCCTTCCTTGGTATCACCGGCTACTATCGACTGTTTGTGCCCAATTTTGCGTCAATGGCTACCCCGTTAACTGACTTAACAAAGGGTAGTAAGTCAGTAATGGTGGAATGGTCCCCAGAGGCAGAAAAGGCTTTTCAAAGCTTAAAATCTGCCCTGTGTAAACAGCCTGTCTTGGTGTCCCCAGATTTCAGCAAACGATGTTTGGTACAGACGGATGCGATTCAGGTTTGGGTGCAGTTCTATCACAAAAAGTGAATGGGGAAGAGCACCCAGTATTGTACCTGAGCAGGAGGCTGACCCCGGCAGAAAAAAACTATGCGATAGTGGAAAGAGAGTGTCTCACCGTTAAGTGGGCGTTAGAAGCCCTAAAATATTATTTGTTGGGGCGAGAATTTGTCCTGATGACGGATCATGCTCCGCTGGCCTGGATGAAGAAAAATAAGGAGAGAAATGCAAGGGTCACCCGATGGTTTCTCTCCTTACAAAACTTTAAATTCAAAGTGGAACATAGGCCGGGGAAGTTACAGGGGAATGGGGATGCTTTGTCCCGAGTCTATTGTATGGTCAGTAAGGAGAGGGGGGGGGAATATGTGGTAAAGTGTATGGAAAAGTCCTGAATGGCGTGTATTTTTCCCCTGCTATGCTGTATCAGGCATGGTCCATGCCGGGTTTTCAGGACCCAGGTCACATTCCCCAGTCCTAGGTTTGTTCCCTGATCGCAGGCCTTGCACAGCTGATCAGACTAATTGCAGGAGGAAGCCTGAATAAAAACCTGCCACTGAGCCTGTCAGTGGTCTTTTGTCCAGCCTGAAGGAAGGAGCCCAGGCTGAACTGCACATTGGTGAATAACAGTACTGGAGTTAAGCCGAAGGACTTGGCTTCTGCGGCCCTAATCTTGGACTTGTGGGGGTGAACAGCGGAGGGCTGGCTTGCCCTGCAAAGTGGACTGGACTTACCCTGGGATTGCAGCTTGCTGGAGTCTCCAGCCCTGGACTTACCTTGATTTGGTGAAGTAACCATTTTTTATTTACTGCATTGATGCTGCAATCTCTGAACTGAAAAATATTTTTCGTTTGAATACTTTATTTTCTCAAATAAACCTGTTTTGCTGTGAAAGAACTGTTGTCCGTGTCACTGCCATTCGCCCCAATCGTTCACAATATAAAAACTAATAATATATATTTTTTCTGAGCTTCTGCTATGATTAAACATATGTATATTCTTTATTTCAAGGTTTGGACCCCCCCTTCCAATATTTTGATCGCTGAATTCTGTGTTGGGACCCTAATGTGACTAGATTGTGATCATACTGGACTGGGTTGGAGTGTAGCTCTGAAGATCGGACATAGCTTGTGGCGTCATGGACACCTGTTTGTTATTAAGCTATTATAATCTTTGCCTTTTTCTTGTATTATTGTATTTTTTAATATACAATCAATTTGTAGTAAATTGGATAATTCTCACTTACTTGTATACATACAGATGGTGTTGTACCTTGCACAATATTATTAAAGTAATTCACTCATGCAGAATCCTTGCACAATATTATTAAAGTAATTCATTCATGCAGAATGTAATATAGTAGTGTTTGGGATTGTTAAATTATTTATGCCCCCTCTCTCTGTGTCCCTTTCTCCTTCACCTCCTCCTCCCGTCTCCTTCCAGGTGTGGCTGGTCGCTGGCGGTGGGTCCGGTGAGCTGCACACTGGGGGTGGAATTCAGCCTTTGCTGACCCGGAGGCTCAGGTTCAGGAGGTGATGCAAGCATGAGGGCGATCGGAGCCCCCCCCCCCCCCCCGGTAAAGAGGAGACCCGGCGGGAGGGATCGCGGCCGCAGGTGAGTAAATGTCATTTTTTTTTTTTACAGTTAGCAAAGGCCGCTACTAAAGAAGGGGGGGCTTTTCCGGGTGCTCTCCTGGAGCCAACAGAGGCCCCAGGGGGGATTGGATGGCACAAAGTAAGAGGAGATCCGGCCGGATCAATAGAGGGGTCAGGTGAGTGCTTTTTTTATTTTTTTGGCCGCTAACAGGGGTAAATGCCAGGCCCGTGAGTTTTCAGTACATTCAGCAGAAATAATGGAGGGGCCTGGAAAGGGTAAACCAAAGCCTATCTGTATATCTAAATGTCATCAACATGGGGTGAAAGTACAGAAGACTGTGCAGAAACTTTCTCTTATTATGCAGAATAAATCAAATTCTGGGGAGAAGTGAGATGCCACTAGCATAGCATTTTTTGCTTTTATAACTGCAAAGTAGATTTGTATAGTTTGCTTATTGACTTCCTCTTTATCTATTAGTGTATTGAAATGGCCATTCTACCACCCAGATATATTGTTCAGACTCTTTTATAAAGTCTTTTTGAAGACCATCATTTTCTATCCTTCTCGGGATGCAGGACACGAGAATAACACTAAATCTTTTGTAATGTTCTATACATTTGTTTCTGTATTTAATATTCTTTTCATACAAATAATATCCAGTGAAGTGTTTTATTATAAGGAAATGCACATTTATTTCAGTATAGTTAAAGTTATGCTAAAGTTGTGCGCCCGATTGTTGTCCCATTGTCTCAGGCTACACATTGCACTGTCCTAAACAATCCGGTTTCAGCAAGACCCTGTAGTTCCTAAGTAATTGTAAAAGTATTAGACCATTGGAGATGCAGAGAAAAAATGATCCTCACAGTGTTTCCTCACTAAGGAGACAGACAGAGGAGGAAGCAGAGAGCTGAAGCCACTCAATGAAAGGTAAGCTATTGATATTTATTTTTTAACTTTTGACTTGCCAAACACTGGGAAATCTGGGGGTGGTGCCATTTTATATACAGTAGTAGATTGATGTTGTTCCTTTATGCATGGCTGACAGTTCATATTTACATAAAGTGTTCTTATTAACAAACCACCCCCCTAATATTTACTATAACTTCTGAGCAGCAATTATAAGCCTAGAATGGCTCCTAACCCAACTAACTCAGCATAAACCTATGGAAGGATTCCAGCTATTCATTCATGTGCCATTAATCTTGTTCTGTGACCTTCCCTTCATCATTTTATTGCAATAAGCATGCTCTACAAAGGAAATTAAAGGGTAATTCCAATTTTGATGGCATTTTTAAAAGTTTCCATTATTGTGTGCCAAAATGGTGTCTTCAATGTGCTAATCTGTTATTTTCTAAATATTTGCAGCAACCCAAGTTGGCCTGAAAGATCATATGGCCTCCTTACAGCAAAATACTTAGACAGCTTCTTTATTATTACATTTGTGACAACTTTTGGTGTACAGTTGCCAATAACTACAGATTGCAGATAGTGAAAGCTGCTTACATAACACAAGTAAAAAAAAAAAATACTTTCGATCAGATTAGCACCTTGATTACATCTTTTTGGCACAAAAATATACAATTTCAAAAATGCCATTGATTGTGTACTTTCCCTTTAAATGTGAGCAAAATGATTATTCCGTAGTTATAATAAGACCCTTCAAAGCTCCTTCAAACTTTCTATTCTGTTCTATTCTCTTCTAGGAATATTTTTGTAGCTTTCTTTTTCCCAATCCTTTCTGCTAGTACACCCTCTGGTGGCCAAAGTTTGGTCACAGCTTATTTCTCTGCTTTGGTGTGGTCCAGGTTTACCCCCCAATAGTTTAGGAAAAATGCATGTTGCAGACCACACATCAGGTTTGAAATAAAAAGCGGTGTGGCCTGGAGCAAGCAGGGAGGCTCCTGAACCAAATCTAGGTCCGCTGTCGCTTAAACCCCTAAGAAAGTGGACTGAGGACTCAGATCAGGGGTGTTTTATGAGGGGATAGGTTTTCCTACATGTGACTCCCCACTATGAATAACCCAATAAAGGAACCAACACCGACACAATTTTGACTAATGTACATGGAGTCTGATTCATATAAAACTTTGTACCACTTTGTTACCTCTTCAAACAAGCATATCATCTGTTTTATGCAATTTCTATAACCTTCACAGGGCACATGCCACCAAACTCAAGCTCCACCCCATGTGATCCCGCCCCTTTTGTCTCCACTCCACTCGCAAGGGCAGAACTCTTGTTCTGCCCTTGTGAAACCAAACTTTCCTATTGTCTACCGTTCCCACAACATTTGGTCTGAACTCTGCAGCATTGAGTTTGTAATGGTCTCTGTATTGTAGGATTTACCTTGTCTGTATTTATACATTGTACAGCGCTATGGAAGAAGATGGTGCTATATAAATATACAATAATAAATAATAATTCCTACATCTACCCCAATATCAGAGTATCAGAGTCAGCATTAATTTGATCAACATACACCCAAACTGTAAAAGTACTGGTTGCTCTGATAAAGTATATCCCCCCCAAACACACACACACACACGCAGACACACACACACACACACTTGATATCCTCCTCCTACTTCTCTTTACTCTCTCACTCTCTTTCTTTCTATTTTCTAGTCTTTGGCTGATAGTCATCCCAGTGTCCTACAGCCAAAGACTTGCAGAATATTAAATTCTCTTCCAAATTTTGTACAATTACAACTGTGACTGACTGCAATGTACTGTAGTTATTTTTAAATTCGTATTATCAGTAACTATTGCATCTGAACAAAATAGTAGATAACACTGCGCATAAAACTAGCTAGTAACTTCAGCTTAACCAATATAGTCTTCAGATCTGCTTCCACGTGACAGACTTTTTATCCCAAATAAGTCCCAAACAAATATACAAAAATAACAGCACAGAGCAAATAGAGATTCTTCAGAATGGCACACTTATGCGATATCCCGGAGTGCATGCACATCGACAAATTATCAAACGTGCCCTCCTCCTCTCAGATGTCTGCTTACCGGATTTAAAACTGTGGATGCATAATTTATTTCAAGGTCCTCAATCTTCATACTAAGTGGATAACCGAACTTCACATATATATTCCTTCAAGGTGGTACTTGGCAATGTGTTTTAATTACCACAAAAGAACAGAAACAAATCTAGTGCAACTCTGTCATTTAAAACTATAACTTTAATATCCCAAATATGCACTTACAGATTATAAAAGATAGGAGCACCAAAAGTTAAAATCCACCAGGTAGTCCTCTTTTTTTCCTTCCTCCACTATGGCCATTAACGGAAAAGCAGAGTCCGACTAGTGAAAGTTTCCATAAAAAAAGCTCTCTTTAAAAGTCCTAAATGCAGCTGCCCCGCCTAATGTGTTTCACTGTTATAAACAGCTTTGTCAAAGGCTGAAGCTGCCGGGCACAGCTTCTATGTTAAATACTGAGAGTAGGCCCTCCTCCCAATTGTGTGATTCCTTCTAGTACAATCCGGAGGACAGGTGCATGAATTCCCCCTTTTCATACCTTGTTGTTGGAAACCAGACAAGTGGTTAAGTTTAACCACCCTTAAGCTGAAAACCCGTATTAGGGAACATTTATATAATATAAAGCACGCCTTCGATGCCCATAGTGTCTCCGCACATTTTAAAGCAGCGCATGCAAGTGATCCGAAATGCATGTCATTCATGGGGATTTACCGCGTAGAAAAACACTGGCGGGGATCTAATCTCACTAGGGAGATCTCCAAACAGGAGAGTAAATGGATTTTTGAACTCGATACGTTGTCACCACGTGGGCTTAATATCGAGTTCAATCTGAATTGCTTCATAGATAATTCATAATGTGACTCTTTTGGCCTGTGGCAGCTTCTGTTTTTTAGTGCTTAAAGGAGCAGTATCGCGAAATTTGCATTAAAAAAGATAAATAATTAAATAGCCACACAATAGCTTATAACATGTGTATGAATAATCTGGCGATAGAAAAAGAAAAAAATATATGCCTCTCTTTTAAATTGTATAATTAAAATGGCTCAGTCCATTTGCTGAATAGGGGGATCTGCTGGTTGTATTTAGTGAGCTGCTTCATTTAGCCCACTGGTCTCCTAGCAACACTTTACCTCAGAGGCTGACACTGTAACGGCTGTGTGTGTGTGAGGTGCTGCTTTTGTTATGAGACCAGGTGACTCCAATGTGTAAAATCTATACAAAATAAACTAAACTGACTGAAAATGACTGAAATTCTTCTTTGAATAACTGTGCAGGAAAATCCAAAGGTATTAAAGTGGAACAAAACCCCATTCTAAATCAGGATGCCCACTGTGTGAAACGACCCCTGGATAACCACAGATCCCCCCATTTTTCTGGCGCGCTCACGCAGATAGTCATTTAGACAGGCCGGGCGGCCAGGAAGGTTACTGCTCAGGCTCCCCATCTGAGTGCAAACAGAGCTGATTGGATGAGAGCCCGCGCATGCGCTGTGGGACAGGGAAAGGTACGTTTTCACAGGCAAACGTGGGGATTTCACATATCAGGGCATCCCAAGTCGGGATGCCTCGAGGGGCACAAAACTCCAGAGTGAAAATCCTGGGTTGGGCTTTGCTCAAAACACACAAAGCTGAAAGAAAGATCATATGGAAAAAAAAAAATAAGAATATGAAAGAGAAAATGGTAAACTGATAAAAAAAAACTGGTAAAAAGATTCTGCAGCAGAGCCAACATGAAGGGAAAACTGTCAAAATCAGCTAAATGACTTCTAGAGCTTTTCTCTCTGTTTTAGATATATAAGTTCTGGCCAGGCGATGTTGCAATGTTGTTATCTGATGCTGGACGGCTGCCAGCACTGAACAGCTGATACTTTGATACATTCTCCTCAGCGTGGAACTGATACATTGTTTCCCCCTCTCCTCAGCATGGAACAGGCCAGAGTGTCGGCTGCCGACACTGACAAGACATAAACATGAGCTATTAGTCTCCAGCTGTTCAACACACACATAATTTTTTTCTACATTTGTAATTCTTACTCCAACACCTACCTACATTCCAAGTACCATTAAAATATAAATCACCAAGAAAAATTCGCGATACTGCTCCTTTAAGGATTCTGACTTATTTGTATTTTTATTTTTGGGTTGTAAAATTGGAATGTAGGTCTTTAATTGATGCACTTCCCTTTTTTGTTGTACTTCCTTTCTAATATTTTTGTAAGGGTTTTTTCCATTTTCTTTTGTCCTTCAATATGGCCGCTTTAATGTTTTATAATAACCAGAGTTTTTTTATTCTATTTTTACTATTTGTTCCAATGTGTTCCCAACTTGAATAAGGTGTGGGTTACCTAAATTAGTGGGGGCCCCTGTGGGAGGCTGATGAGTTAGTCCCTGGGAAATACTTGGGACCAGTATCATTCTGACCTGTTTGAGGGTGCATTTGGGCATTATGAGGATATTTAGAGTTAATCCAATCCTTGCATTATCAGTGTAGGGCTGGTGGCTTGCATGTATTGCCCTTTACAAACCTCCCTACAATGACGAGAAAGATCTTATATATATTGGGAGAAGGCGGCTTGTAGTGAATGCCGCCGAGTTGTAACACACGGAAATGGTTCAGCCAAGCTGTGTTCTTCGAAAACTGCTGGAAGTAGCCGAAGACAGTAAGGGCAGTGTCGGCTGACTCAACCGACCTGCTCTCTCCAGAATTTTCCGGACATGGCCAAAGGCGGCATCGGCGTATTCAATCGAGCTGCATTTCCGGCTAGCTGGATTGGAACGCAGGCTGTATCAGCATGATTACTTTATCTGCTTAATATGAAGATTGAGGACCTTGAAATAACGTATATGCATCCATAGTTTTAAATCCGGTAAGCAGACATCTTACAGGTGGAGGGCACGTGTGATAATTTGTCGATGTGCATGCACTACGGGATATTGCATAAGTGTGCCATTCTGAAGAATCTCTATTTGCTCTGTGCTGTTATTTTTGCATATCTATTACATCTGCTCTATTTAATTCTATACATTTGTATATTGCTTTATATATATAGAAGACTTTAAAAAATAAGTCAGTCTTGTTGAGTTTCTAGGGCCTGTCTCTACCTGAACCTGATCTTATTTAAATAAAATATTCAAAGTTTATTATATCTACTGTATGCTAACAGAAATCAGAGGAAGGTGCAGTAAGTGTCATACATTGCGTTTGCATGCCAGGCATTGGAGGTTATCCAAATGAAAAGTTGTGAGAGCTTTTCACACACTGCACACCATGAAGGGACATAACAAATATTTTCTTCTACTTAGGCCCTTATTTATGAAGGAATAGCGACAGGTAGCGACTGATGAGCGGCCGGTAATGATGGGCCCCGCCACGAGAACGCCGGCTCCCCACCACAATCACACATTTATCAAGCCAATCCTGCTTAGCGACTGAGATAGCGCCATATAGCCACTCATTCATCATTATTCCAGCCTCAGCCCACAGCGCCAGCGTCGACCTTGAACAGCGACAGGTATGACCTCTCGCTACCTGGCGCTCTCCAATGCATTTCAATGGAACACTCTTTAAATATTCATAATTAATTGTTATGAATTTTGTAAAATGTGAAAAATTCTGTGACCACTTCTGCCATTTTAGATAATTTTTTTAAGGTAAAAAAAAAAAAAAAAAATTGTACAGAATTGATATTACAGGTCTGATATTAATGTATTCATATTACAAAATTATTTAAAAAACTTGTTTTTTTTTGGTTTCCAAAAATAAGGTTGTTTGGGGGTTAAAAAACTACTTTTAACCCATCGCCGCCAGCGCTCTGGGGTTTAAACATGCATTTTACAGCGCGAGAATTTTTTTGAGCGTGATTTGTTAATGAATATGGTGGGAGCCGGTCGCTAGGGCCAGTCGCTATCATGCGCTCCCATACAGCGCGGAACCTGTCAAATAGCGACTCCTCACCCAATATTCAACATTACGGCAAACCGACTGAGTCGCTATCAACAACCGAACAATGGCCAAGCACAGCGACTACTAGCGAGCGCTCTGAAAATGCCGCTACAGTCGCTCAACTGATGCTACCTGCCGCTATTAATGAATCGGCCTCTTTGAAACATCTGCTGCTTCTGTAATGGGACAGGTCTGCAGATGAGATGCAGAAGATTTCTAACAAGAAAGTTAATAAATGCAGAGGCTGATGGGGAAACAAAAATAATTCAAAAAGGTTCATTTGAGATAAAAATTCAACCCCCCCATAGGCTGCTGTTATTTCTACATTTGTAAAATAAAATATTTGCCTCATTAAAAAATCCCAAAATTATTTGTAGAAGAAACATCCAACCACAAGAAGGAGATTTTTTGTTTAAAAAAGATTTTATTCTAATGTTGGCTCCTAAAGCAAAAACACACATCACACAAGTATAAGGTGAAATACATTGCTTGGAAAATTGTTTTATTGACATCTTGATCACATAATTCATTGTGGGGCTATAAAGAAGCAGCCAATTGCTGCCCACCAGACCCAGAGCTAGGTTATTTGTTACCCGTGGTGTAACTAAATGTGACCGGGCCCTGGCGCGAACATTAAATGAGGTCCTTTCATGGCTCATACAGTAATACTTTTTCTGTCTTTTAACACAATTGGATGCAGCTAAACATCTAAAGAGAGAAACAGCAGAGACAAATGCACCCCCTCAAGTTTGCCCGTTTGGTACAAATCTTTGATGGAATTTTGGCAGCATGATCCCACACATGTATTTTGTGTTCTCTGTAGTTGCTCTGTCCTTTATTTTTTTTTTATTTGAATAGTTAAAGTTTATGCAAAAAAAAAATGAAAGGAGTTTTTTTTTTAATGTGTGCTTATTATGTGCTGAAAGGTAAAATCTCAAAATTACAGAGGCTCTAGAAATCAATAGAAAACATTCAAATTAATTGTTTTTTTATATTAATAATAATTCTAATGCATAATTATAATTATTAATGCATAGATTAATTATTACATGCTCATAGGAATTCATCCTCTGCATTTAACCCATCTGTGCAGTGCCCAGAGCGGGGTGCTGCCCTAATTATGGCACCCGGGGAGTGGTTGGGGGGGGGGGTTAGGTGCCTTGCTCAAGAGCACCGGTTGGGGGGGTTGGGTGCCTTGCTCAATTCAAACCAGGACCAGGACCAGGATTTGAACCAGGATCAGGATTTGAACCTGCCGCCCTCTGGTCACAAGTCTGCTCCCTTACCTCTAGGCCACAACTGCCCCTATTTTGTCTGATATATATGTTCGATATATAGGAATTCCAGGTCACAGTGGCCCAATCATTTGAGTGGGACAAATAGATCATTGGGTTGGATAATGCCAAGGCAATGACCCCCCCAGGATGTCTCCTGTTTATTCTGTAGCACTATTACTACTACTACACTATTTGCATCCAATGGAATATGGTGCTTGGAGGTGCATCTAAACTAGAACGATAGGGATGACACCCACCTATAATTGCTTTACCCACTTTCTTTTAACCTCTAACAGTGAGAGTCAACATTTTTCCGGTTAGGTTAGGTCTCTGGAGTGCACAGAAACTTTAGCTTTGGGGTCCTGATGCAAGAACTGACTTCACAATTAATATTGTTGGCAAATCTACAAAGAGTCCAGAACTAATAATGAGAAATAACAGAAATAATGTCAGCAGATGTCCCCAGACCACAAAACAAATATAGAGCGCCAGCAAATCCAGTTTCCTTCTACAGTCACTTGATCAATAGGCAAATTGCAAGCAGCCCCCTCCCCCAAAACCCAGTGTCCAGAATTATTGCATGATAGCAGAAACACCCCTAAATGTATATGCAAATGACCAACAGCCCCCCCGAACCCCTCATAACTACAGGCAGTACAGGCGAATCGGCCTTTATTGGAGACCATAATTATATTACACAATGGCTAGCAGACACTCCATACCCACAATTATTAGGCAACATGTGAGTGGTGTTCCCCCAAGACCCACAGTTATATTATTAGGCGCAGTAGGCACGGAGTTGTATCAGCCACAGGGGCTTGTTGCAGGGGGCACCCACTCAAATTGTGGGGTCTGGGTCAGGTAACAAGTAATAATATATAGGGCCCCAGCCCACCCTAAGCATGTAAAGCTAATGCAAAAGCAGATTCCATCTGCAGATCCAAGCAGTAGTATGTGCCAGCAGATCTCCCGACAGTGATTCATTGAAACATTGGAGGTTCCATTGCCCTAACAGAATTGGTATCTTCATATGGGAAGCCCCCCTGCGTATATATATCTCCTGCAGTATGAGAATCTGCCGACTGATACTTACCACTTCCACATTCCTTGTCGTAGACATGACGTTCGTCCAGCAAATGCATACCGATGTATAAACCTGCTGGGTAAACCCAGTACGCTGCAGGCTTTCACCTGAAGAGCAGCCATGAAAGTGAATGCAACGAAGGTTAAGTATTGGACTATTTACTTTAAATTGGACCAAACCCTGCCTGGCAACTCTGTGCCAGGTAGGGCCCAGGTCTGCAGATACCCCAATCCATCTACTCTCACTGCTGTTGAACCCTGAATTAAGGGCATACTCACAAACTGTAGTGGCGCACACCTCCATTGTTGGATGTGTTTGGATTTATAAAGAGGACCTTTAGACAAAAATGTCTGGGGGGGTCCCTTTGCTCTAATACCATAGGAGTATCCCTATTTGGGATGTCCCTCAGCCAAGCATTGTATGCTTGCACGCATATGACTTTTTCCTTCATATCTAACCCATCCCTGCAGGGAGTGTACACATGTCTGCCCTAATTACGGCACCCAGGAAGCAGTTGGTGGTTAGGCTCTTTGCTCAAGAGCACTTTAGACATGTCTCTTGTCTGGGAATCGAATTTGCAAACCTCCGGTCACAAGGTCGCTTCCTTACCTCTAGGCCATGACTACCTCACATGTCTCTGCCCCAGGCACTCATATTTTTGTGTTATTTACCTCTCACGTGACTGCAACCTGTCAAAAAGATTACTGGGGGTGTTAGCAGCTGTGCACATTACTGGAGGACAGTATCAGGCAGCGAGGGCCAGGGCTTTGGGGGAACTGATAAGCGGTGGGGCATCCTGATTGGGAATGCCCTGCACTATTAAAGCAAAGGGAGCTTCAGCCATTTTTGTCTGGAGGTCCACTTTAATACACCCAAACACATCTAATAATGGGTTTATGAAAGGGTTCACACCTAGAGTTGCCTTCTCAATGCATCTACTGTACTTCAATTCTACAGTCACAGAGACCAGCTCCCCATTGTCCCAGAAGAGTTGAAGATATGGGTGAGGGTCTTGCACTCTAAAGTTGGACTGAACCCCCAGCAATTGGCCTTGTCTCCCACACACACCTGTAGACTCACCCCCACCCACAGAAATCCCATTTTACCAGTGGCATAACTAAATGTTACTGGGGGGCCCTGGTGCAAACATGAAAAGGTCCATGTCATGGCTCATGCAGTATCCCTTTTCATGTTATTGAAAGAACCCAGCCGCCTGGGTACTCACCTCTTCCAGTAGTGGCGTAACTAAATGTGACAGGGCCCTGATGCGAGCTTTAAATAGGGCCCTTTCACGGCTCATGCTATAAACTTTTTTTCTGTGTTTTAATCACAATTGGATGCAGCTAGACAAAGAAAGACTGAAACTTCAGAGGCAAATGCAGCTTCGTTTATCTAAATGATGCCAAGTGTGCACAAATATGATAAATAAGGTGGAGGAACTACAATGATGGTGCCCCCTGACCTCATGGGCCTTGGTGCTGTTGCCCCTGTCTTCTGGGAGCCGTGAAGCAGCCTTTCAGCGTGCACGGTTCTTTTTTATAGCAAGGCTTTGCGCACCCTGACTGCCTCATTGCTGCATATTAAAGATGATATATATGTATTTTATGTATATTATATTATAGCCTTACCTATATATTATATAGCCTCACCCACACTCATCACTCAGGAAAAGGTGCAGGAGGATGGCAAATCAGTGTGAGGTGCAGAATGGTGCTGAATGAAAGGAAGGCTCTATAATGAGAGGAAGGGAAGGAAAAGCGGGTGGTCAGAGGGGGTCATAAAAGGATGGCGGGTCAGAAAAAGGAGAATGGCAGGTCAAAGCAAGGTATATAAGGGTTTGGGGCAGATGCAGGTCAGAGTGAGGTTGAAATGGGAAGCAGGTGAGCAAAATGTGCAGAAGGGTGATGGGATGCCTTTGAGGGAGGCACTGCTATCTATTGGTGTTAATGTTTTAACCCTTTCAGTGCCAAGCACTTAGATCCTATGTGCTCGCTTCCACTCCTCTTAAGTGCCAAGCACATAGAATCTACTATGTAAATCTTACTTTCCCCCCTGCTACAGTAAAAACTGTAAAAAAGTAAAAAAACACTCACCTGACCCCTCGCTCAATCTGGCCGGGTCTCCTCTTCACCCTGGGGGCCACCAATACCCCCCCCGGGCTCTGGCAATCCCTGCGGCTATGATCGCTCCCGTTGGCTCTCCTCTTCTCCCTGGGGGGCTTTTGATCACCCTCCGCGCTCTTCAGTCTTCAGGAGAGGGCTCAGGAGAGGGCTTAACATGCCCTCCCCTACTGCTTGCCAATGGGCACCGCCATCTTAATGACTAGCCCCGCCCCGGCGGGTGTTGTCCTGGCTCCCAGCAGTTCTGCTCTCAAATGCCCTGGTGATCGCTGGGCAGAGCAGTAAAGGGGTAGGGGATGCTCTTATCCCCTGCCCCCCCGGCCGGCGATCACCACATCTGTCATCCGATCAGTGCCGCTAGCAGGTGACGTGCCATTACCCTCGAGCCCCCTTATTACCTGCCTCCCCAAAGCCCAGGGGGCAGAAGAGCCCGTGGCCATAGGCTATGCCGGCTTGTAGCCTGCAGGGCCAGGGGCCACCAAAGCTGGCCCCTGCACCCTGTTCTACAAGCCCCCAAATCTGGTCCCGGGCTGGTTATGCTGGGTAGGGGGGACCTTACGCCATTTTGGGGGGGGGGGGATTTTAAGGGTTTTTAACCCTTAAAAGGGGGGACCCTATCTCATTTTTTTAAGTGAACCCCATGTTACCTGTCACCCAGCAGCTATAAATGGCTTCCAGCATCAGCAGGAGAGAAGAAGCCAAAGTGATCAGCGTGGGACACGGTTGGATGGGAGGTAAGTATTAACCCTTTAAGTGCCAGCCTTCCTGGAGATTTTGTCACACTCTGTTGCCAGACCATTTTGCACTATTTTGCACTCCCCATGTTCAACTGTGATTTTTGAAGGGATTTCCAGGGATTTCCCAGGAAAATGATATATTGTTTTTTTCAGCAGAGCCTGGGCTTTAACATGAAATGTCTTGTTTGTCATTTTCTAAGTGTATTCCCAATATTTTGGGGTGAAAATTGTGCAAAAAAATTAAAAAATCTTATTTTGTGTGAAACCCCAATTTCTCCCGGTTACAGCGATACCACATATGTATAGGTAGACACCCTTTCCTGCCCAGTAGACTCCCCCAAACTGACACAACGCTTTAGGAGATTTTGAGATAAAATACAACTATGCTATGCAATATGCGCACCTTGCAGTTTTCAAGAAAAACAACCCTTTACATTTGAAATACCCCAATAAACTATATATTACCTAGAAGTATACACCTCAGGCTTTCTATGTGTACCAGGCTTGTTGACATAGGTGCAGTTTTCTGGAAGTAATCCCTCAATGTATTCTTTGGTTACAGGGTTTCCCGAAAAAATTAATAAAAAAGCAGAATCAAAACCACATTTTCCTAAAAAAAACTATATGCAAACCAGAAAAAAACTGAAAATCTGAAAAAGCAACATCCCCCAAGCAGAACAATACCCAGCATGCATAGTTTCAGTCAAGGAGAGAGTTGCCAAACACCCCAAAGTAAAGCATGCGCATAACGGTAATTTTACTTCAAAATTTCAGCTCTGCAGACAAAGTGCGCACCTTGTGCTTTTTCTACCAAAACAACCCTTTACATTTGGAATATCCCTGATAAACTATATATTCCCTAAAAGTACACGTTAAGCTTTCTAAGCGTACCCAGATTGTTGTAGTGGACTCATCTTTCTGGGAGTAATATCTTGAAGAATTCTTAGGTTGCACAGGGTTTCACAAAAAATTGTATAAAAAAGCAGAATAAAAATTACCTTTTCCTAAAATATCAATATGCAAATAAGAAAAAACAAGCTAAATCTGAAAGCGCAAGGTCCACCAAGCAGAACAATACCCAACATGCATAGATACCTGTAACCTTTTAACTGCCAGCCTACTTGAGATTTTGTCACCCTCTGCTGACAGGTAATTTTTCACCATTTTGCGCCATGTTTAAGTGTGATTTTTGCAGGGATTTCCAAGAAAATTGCATATTTTCTTTTAGACTTTAACATGAAATGTCTTGTTTGCATTTTTTCTACTTTTTTTTATATATTTTTCTACTTTTTTTATATATTTTTAAGTAAATAAGTAAAAAAAAAATATATATATATATTTTTTTTTTTAAATTGTCTCCTTTATTTTAACAAAAACTTTTATTTTATTAAAGAAAACCATATTGCACGTGAAAGCCCCATTTCTTCCGATTACAATGATACCACATATGTATCGGTAGCCCCCTGTTCCTGTCCAGGTGATCCCCTAAACTTAGAAGAGCACTTTATAACATTTACAAATAAAATACAACTACTATCCACATAATAAAGAGTTAAATAAAAAAAATTGGTGTGGGGTCCCCCTTCACAGGGGGGGGGAGGGGGCACCATATCTTGGGGGAATATAAGGTTTTTTTTGGGTGGCATGTAATGGGGGGTCTCTGGGTTAATGGCAAGTCACCCACTAGCCGCAGGTGACTTGCCAGACCCCCGAGCCTTGTGAACCGGTATAGGGGTCACATGTACCCCTTACCAGTTCACAAAGGGTTAAAAGTAAAAAAAACACACAGACACACTTTTTCAAAATTACTTTATTAAAAAAAAAATATTTTTTTTAATTATTTTTTTTTAATACTTACCTCCCATCCATCCCTGTGTCCCACGCTGATCACTTAGGCTTCTGCTCTCCTGCTGCTGCTGGAGGCCTTTTATACCTACTGGGTTACAGGTAACATAGGGTGAATTCAAAAAAAAAAATGACATAGGGTCCCCCCTCCCAGGGAGGGGGAACCCATTTTTTTTTTTTTTTTTAAGGGTTAAAACCCTTAAAAATAAAAAAAAATGGCGTGAGGTCCCCCCTACCCAGCGTAACCAGCCTGTGACCAGCTATGGGGACTTGTAGAACAGGGCGCAGGGGCCAGCTTTAGTGGCCCCTGGCCCTGCCGGCTACAAGCCGTCATAGCCTAGGGCCACGGCTCTTCTGCCTCCCCCCTGGGCTTTGGGGAGGCAGGTAATTTGGGTGGCCAGGGGTTAATGGCAAGTCACCCGCTAGCTGCAGGTGACTTGCCAGACCCCCGAGCCTTGTGAACTGGTATAGGGGTCACAAGACACACTTTTTAAAAATAACTTTATTAGAAAAAAATATATATTTTTTAATACTTACCTCCCATCCATCCCTGTAGGCTTCTGCTCTCCTGCTGCTGCTGGAGGCCTTTTATACCTACTGGGTTACAGGTAACAAAGGGTTAATTAAAAAAAAAATGACATAGGGTCCCCCCTGGGAGGGGGACCCCATTTTTTGGGGGAATTTTTAAGGGTTAAAAAAATGGCGTGAGGTCCCCCCTACCCAGCGTAACCAGCCTGTGACCAGCTATGGGGGCTTGTAGAACAGGGCGCAGGGGCCACTAAAGCTGCGGCTACAAGCCGTCATAGCCTAAGGCCACGGCTCTTCTGCCCCCCCCCCCTGGGCTTTGGGGAGGCAGGTAATTTGGGTGGCCAGGGGTTAATGGCAAGTCACCCGCTTGCCGCAGGTGACTTGCCAGTCCCCCGAGCCTTGTGAACTGGTATAAGGGGTCTCATGGACCCCTTACCAGCTCACAAAGGGTTAACATTATAAAAAAAAAAGACACACACAGGTTGTTGAAAAAATGTATTAAAGAAAAAAAAAATGTACCTTTACTCACCTCCGATCTTCAGATGCAGTGTCCCGCGGCGATCTGATGCAGGTGACAGCTGGGCAGAGAAGGGGGGAGGCAGGCGATCAGAGGATTGCCTACCTCCCTCCTTCTCTGCCCAGCCATCACCGGCATCTGACAGCTGAACTGCCGGGTGCACCGATGACACCCGGCGGTGACGTCATTAGCCACCGAAGGGGCGGGGCTAAAATCCAAGATGGCGGCCGCCATCGGAAGCTGCGGCGGAGGGAGGGCTATTATGCCCCCCCTCCAGAAGACGGAAGAGCCGGGGGGGGTGATCGGAGCCCCCCCCCATGAAGAGGAGAGGCAGCAGGAGCCGGCGGGTGCGGAGGTGAGTAACTGTCATTTTTTTTTTTTTTTGCAGGCAATCCCGGCGGCTGCTGAAACGGGGGGGGCACCCTATTCCGGGCCCTCCCCTGCAGCCGGAGGAGCCCCAATCGGCGATCGGAGCCCCTCTGGCTGAAGAGGAGACCCGGCCGGATCGAACAAGGGGTCAGGTAAGTGACTTTTTTCTTTTTTTTTTTACTTTTTTTATTGTTATTAGGGAAAGTCAGGCACGTAAATTGTACGTGGCTGGCATTTAAAGGGTTAAAAGAAAAAATATTTTTTCTGTGTTTTTTTTTTACATTTAACCCTTTGTGAACTGCTAAGGGATATATGAGATCCCTATACAAGTTCACAAGGCTCTGGGTCTGGCAAGTCACCTCTCCAAATGCCTCTCCAAATCCCGGGGGGGGGGAGAAGAGCCGGGCCATAGCTTATGCCAGCTTGTAGCCTGCAGGGTGAGGGCCACCAAATCTGGCCTCTGCGCCATGTTCTACAAGCCCCCATAGCTGGTCATGGGCTAGTTATGCTGAGTGGGAGGACCTCATGCCATTTTTTTTTATTTTTAGGGGTTTTTAACCCTTAAAATTCCCCCAAAAAAATGCTCCCCACATTTTTTTTCATTAAGCCATTATAGTGTGGATAGCTGTTGTATTTTATTTGTAAATGTTATAAAGTGCTCTTTTCAGATTGGGGGGGTCCCCTGGACAGGAACGGGGGCTACCGATACATATGTGGTACCATTGTAATTGGGAGAAATTGGGCTTTCACATGCAATATGGTTTTCTTTAATAAAAATATTTTTTAAAACAGTAGTAAAATTACAAACAAGATTTTTCATGTTAAAGCCTAAACTGCTGCTGCAAAAAAATATAGAATTTTCCTGGATATTCCTGCAAAAATCACGGTTAAATATAGCCCAAAATGGTGAAAAATGACCTGTCAACAGAGGGTGACATAATTTCGATTAGGCTGGCAATTAAAAGGGTTGAAATTAGCTATGCATGTTGGGTATTGTTCTGTTCGGGGAACCTTGCGCTTTCAGATTTAGCTTGTAAAGTAGGCCAAAACCAAGGAATTTCACTATCCCAGGTTTTGGATCGTTCCCCTGGGGCACCCGGGTTTGGGGGTCCCCCCCAAATTCACCTCTCCTTGAGCACACGGCACTGGTTCAGCCGCTCATCCAATCAGCTACTCCTGCTGCATATATTAATGTTCAACTAGAGAAGCTGAATGAAATCCCAGCCACACTTACGAGTGCCGTGCGGTATTACTCAGCTCCCTTCGGCTGTGCGTGGCCATACACAGCCATTCAGTTGCCACAGGCGGGGCCACACACAGCCAAGAAGGGAGACGATTGGTGCTGGCTGTGCATGCACTGTGGGCTCAGGGGAAAAGCAATTTGGGATGCCCTTGGGGGGAGTAAGTCTATATGACTCCAGGGTGGGTTTTGGTCCACTTTAAAGTAGTAGTAAGTTGTTGTACCGTGTTAGCCATCGATAGACAAGACTCATCACAAGGTCTGATATTAAACAGACTGTCTGGCCTGGTGTGAGAGCAATAAAAATTCCACACACTTTCTCTCCCCCTCTCATTCTTATCAGCCCACCATTAATTGTTATAATCCCCCTGATCCTTATCTCACAGTATAAGATTTTATGACTTAGCTATTTTTCATGTGTGTCAGTGAAAAACAATTGTCACTCCTTTGTAGTTTTTTGCATAAATGTGTGTCTAAGTTACAGATCTGTATTATGCCTGAAGTAGAAGCTTGAACAGCTTCGAAAGCTTGCATTTTCAATCTAAATGAGTTAGCCAATAAATGGTATTACCTTAACCTTGGATTTCCTGGTCCACTTTAAAAAAAACATTCAGAGTCAACTTACTAAGCCCCTATTTGGAACACTACTGCACTAAGTTAGATGAGGTGACCACAGGCCGGGAAAGGACACATTAGCATTGCAGCCCAAACTACCACATTTCTTCCTATACAGAGGGAAGTGTAGGAGCCAACATATGGGAACAAGTGTGGTAGTCAAGCTGCAGCCTGCACTAGATCAGCAGCCATCTTCCACAGTATACACAGCAGTCTGCCATAAGAGATGGCCTGAGGCTGGGAGCTTTATAAAAGGCATCTAAAGCTTAGAATTGCACCATAGTGTGTCCAGAACATAACCTGGGGGCAGAGGGCAGCAGGTTCAGCAAGAAACCGAGCTGAGAAAAGAAAAATCCCGAGAGTCACACGGACAAGTGAATCATAGCGTCTGGGGAGGGCACCTCACACGGCCTGCTTCTGTCCACCTGCCAAGATGATGCCAGTAGCGAGAGCCAGCACTTTGTGCCCACTCCTCATGTGACCGCACCTCACACCCAGGGAGGGGAGGGGGGTGAGAGAAGGGGGAACCTGCCATGCTCTGTATATGGGCATCAACAGTGGCTGCTGTGTCCCTGTCATGTGTCTGGGGAGGGGCAGAGAGCAGAGTTACAGATGCCTTGACTGTCGTGTGTCCAGCCTCTCCAAGCTTCTACATCCACACCTGATGCTCTACCAGCAATGGAACACTGTACGATCTTCTTTAAAATCTTTTACCCAGCTTCCCTTGGCGCCCCCTGCTGATTGGTGCCTGGGGCACATGCCCCCCAGACTCCCCTAGCTACGCCCCTGCTGTATATGCCTTGGTGGGGCCCCATTTGATGTTGGCAGCATTAATGTCGCTAATGATTGGGAATATAACACTGCACATTCACAGGGGGAGGATGGCTCAGCTCTAACTGCCTCTGCACTGAGAACGCCTTAGCAGAATAAGCTCACATTTCTGCACCTAGCATTGTTCTTGGGATAAAAATAATCCACAGCAGTAATCCAAAGGATTAACCATGAAATTGAAGCTGTAGGAGGCTCCAGTGAAAGAGTTCTCAGAGGGAGTAGCCCTGAGGATTCTGGGAGATGTAAATAAAAGTATTGGACAGGTAGAGGTTTTAAACGAAGGGCCCACAGCCAGATCAGAGGGTTCCGCTGAGGGGAGCCCCATACCAACAGAATAAGTGGCAGCATAACTAGCAGAGCAGCCAAGCTAAAGGAGGATTGGAGTACGCATCCTTTGCTAAACTGGGGACTGTGTGTGTAATCAAGGAAGCCTTGCTGGAAGATTGATGGTTGATTTTAAGCTGCATGTGTATTGTAACTCTGCAATGAACGGCTAAAATAGTGAAGGCTTATATCTCATATGGTGCCTCCTAGTGTATATGTTATTAACATGCCACCGGCACCTACCTTCCCCAATTATACATCTCAGGTTCTTAAATATTCCATAATCCCCCTAATGTTGCTTCACCCCATTGAGATGAGGGTAACGTCCATCTGGTGGCCTGTACAGGGATCCTGAGAAGAGTCCAAAGTATTCCGGTATTCCGGAACATGTTTTGGGTTTGAAGATTGACTCATGAAAATTGAGGGTCCACAGGTTTCCCTAAGATGTCCAGAAGAGTAAAGCAGAAGGGTCAATCCACCACCCTCCCAACAAGTTATTTGCTGCATATGGAAAACTGCATATTACAGCTGTATAAATGAAACTGTGTATTACAGCAAACAAAAAAAAACAATGGAGTGTTAAATGGCACAAGAAAGAAAAGAACAAAATAACAAATAGATCAAGTTCCATCATTCATGCTGCAGTATAATGCAGCACATCTAGTAGCCAATAGGGGAAACAACAAAAAGATGCCCATTTAAGTAATTGTCCAGGCACACTCAATAGTACTACCATTTTGTAGGGCTACACATAGACATGTTCTTATTGCTTTTCTCAAATGAACAAAATTAAGCACTGTGCACGTGTTCAATTTGTGGTCATGATGGGGGGGGGGGGAGACACTGAAGGCCAAGGAAAATTACTGGCACTTCATCAGGTAAGTTGCCAGGAAACCGATTTTAAAGTTTTACTGCCCAGTCCCTTAAAACCAAAACAGAACTGTGGAAATCTGTGTGAAAAAGCTGTAATAGGAAATAAATAAACATAATACGATTACAATACGGCTAAACCAAAATAAAGAAAACTATTCCAGACTCTCAAAGAATCTATAATCCATCCACCACCATTTCACCCTAAACCAGCAAATCTGGCAACATACAGCTCAGCAAACTCAGGTTAAAGGCAAAAACCCACTGTATCAATTGATGGGTCAATCATTAGGTTCCCCATGAGACCAGTACATCTTCAACATTCCTAACAAAAGTCTTGAATAGTTCTTCAGTTTTCTAGTTGTTCCAGCATTACCTGACCAATGTTATTCACTATCAGAAATGGCTTAATTCGCTCAGCAATATCTTGTCGCTGGACATTCTCTGTCTGTACGCAAACATCTGATACAGTCATGAACCAGAAAGGATCCATCAGTTACACTAGGAGCAGCATTCACCTGCATATCCCCTGAAATCCCTAACTAATCGATCCCTGACAAATCGACAGCTTAAAAACAAAAAATTATATTTGTTAATAAGAATAGTAGTATGTTTGACCTCAGCTGCCATTTAGTAACAGTCTTACAGGAAAAATATATGTTATGCAGCACCAACCTGATATCAAACCCACAGTAAAGGGGTGCTAAAACAAAGTGGTTATGAAAATATGACAAGATGTAGTTAGAGAATGCAAAACCCTCCAAAAACACCATGAAATGGTAGCACAACCAATACAGAGAAACATCCAAAATATATGCTAGCTGGCCTTATTAGGAACAATAGGCGAGGAAGGGATCCATAATATATAAAGCCTAATCTTATATGTGTAATTATAGAGTGCTGCAATAAATACAGAGCAATTTAAATGCCCGATCAATATGTGAAGTTCAGATATGAAAAAAAAAATAAAAAACTATGGAATCAGCTGAGGACACACAAAAGATGAAGACAGAAACATGTACTCAGCTAGCAAGTTATGATCTGACCACTGATGGTGAAAGAACCCACAAATTCCATGACTAGCAAAGCCAGGGAATATTCCCTGAGGTAGTGGCCTTGCCAACCCCAGAACAATTGCACACACTATGGTGCACACTGTGGAAATCCCTTTTATTGCCTGAAAATAAAGTCTGCACCCATAAATGCATTTTTGGAGTTTCATACTTTTACTTCTCATATTTTTATAAGCGAAAAATTCACAAATCGCATATGGTAAGACTCTTAGCAATAACAATTGTGCGATAGATTTTTTTTCAGGGAGAGTATAGCATTGCAAAAGGCCAAAGTAACTTTTTTTTCAGTTTAGCAGTGGGAGGGAGAAACTACTGGTGCACATTGTGGTGCACAAAATTTGGGCTGCAGTGTGTGTGTGAACCATGCATTAGTCAGTTTACATCGGGGGCCACATTAAATCGGATCAGAATCCATGGCATTGATTATCACGTTGACATTTTCAACAACCCTCCTGAAAGACTCAAAAAGTTCTTCAGGTTCTAGGTCCGGCATTAATAGAACCATTTTATTCACCATCATAACTGTCTTAATCTGCTCAGCAATATCTTGTCGCTGGACATACTCTGTTTGTTCGCACACATCTGACACACAGTCATGAACCAGAAGGGCTCCATCAGTTACATGAAGAGAAGTATTCACCCTCATATCGCCTGAAATCCTTAACTTCAAATCGACATCTAAAAAACAAAAAAATATCAATGTTAATAAGGATTGCGGCATGTTTTACCTTAGTTGCCATTTAGTAATAGTCTTAAAGGCTCTTGAGGCTGACTCTGTAAGTGGCTGCTTGGAAGTGGTGAGTTAAAGCAGGATCTCCTGTGGTAAGCTTTGGGAAACTGAGCTCATTTGGTAAGTAAAATATAGTAAACTGTGTTTGTTTTATTTTTGTGAATCAGTGTGTTAATGCTGGCACAAATTTAAACCAAAGAAAAAAAAAAAAGTTTATTTTTTCACTTTCTCTCTCCTGGATTCCTGCTGAGGCCTAATTGAGGCCTAATTGAAGCAGGTGTGTTATAAGCCAGCACACAACTCTTGTAGCTTGCTCTTGAGGCTGACTCTGTAAGTGGCTGCTTGGAAGTGGTGAGTTAAAGCAGGAGTTAAAAGAAGAAGTTACAAGCAGAAGTGCTGAAGCTGTAAGTATCTACCTTTGATTTCATACTGTTATTTTAAGTGTTGTAAATTCTACACTTGGTGTTCCCACAAATTGATACAATGGGTTCCATGCCTAACAATGCTGTCCAGTGTACATCTTGTGCTATGTATGCACTTCTTGATCAATCGGTCGATGGTGGATATATATGCCCCGGATGTCTGCGAATCGCTGATTTGGAAGCCGTCATTCATGATCTAAATAAGCGATTGGCAACACTGTTGCAATTGTTATCATGCAAAAGAGTCTGGATCTCACTGATCTGGCACTACATGGGTCAGGGGAGGGGGATGGTGGTAGTATGGGGGGAGAGGAAAAGCAGGAAAATGAGGCAGCTAGCTGGATAACAGTTAGAAGGCGGGGTAGGGGTAAAAGTTACAGGGAGGCTGAACAGGCACCTCCAAACAAGTTTGCCCGGTTGGCAGATGATGAGGATGTTAGCTCAGGGATGGCACAGCTGCAGCAAGACACATCTGTCGGCTCCAGTAAGAAAGGGAGGGGAAATGGGAGAACAGGGCAGGCAAGACAGGTGCTGGTAGTGGGTGACTCTATTATTAGGGGAACAGACAGGGCAATCTGTCACAAAGACCGGGATTGCCGAACAGTGTGTTGCCTTCCTGGGGCAAGAGTACGGCATGTAGCGGAGCGGGCTGACAGATTGTTGGGAGGGGCTGGCGTGAACCCAGCGGTCATGGTGCATATTGGCACAAATGACATAGGAAGAAGTAGGTGGAAGGTCCTAAAAAATGATTTCAAGGACTTAGGCCGTAAGCTTAAGGCAAGGACCTCAACTGTAGTATTCTCAGAAATACTACCAGTACCAAGAGCCACACCAGAGAGGCAGCGGGAGATTAGAGAGGTAAACAGGTGGCTCAAAAATTGGAGTAAAAAGGAGGGGTTTGGGTTCTTAGAGAACTGGGCCGACTTCACAGTGGGCTACAGGATCTTTGGCAGGGATGGGTTGCACCTCACTGGGGAGGGTGCATCTTTTCTGGGGGAAAGGATGGCTAAAAGGTTAGAGGAGTGTTTAAACTGAGCACTGGGGGGGGGGGGGTAAAAGCAGTTACAAAGGGGAAGTTAGGAAAGAAAGTGACAGTGGGTGTAGACATGAAACTGGGGGTGGAGAGGGGGGAGGGGTTAGCACATCTAGCAGGAATAAGTGCAATATACAAAATTATCAAAATTGTCATAAGCATTTGAAATGCATGCTTACTAATGCTAGAAGCTTGACTAATAAAATGGATGAACTAGAATTGATAATAACAGAAGAGCAATATGACATAGTGGGGGTAACAGAGACCTGGCTGGATGAAAGCTATGACTGGGCAGTACATTTACAGGGATACTGTGTAACAAACGCAAAGGGGGTGGAGTCTGCTTAATTGTAAAATCCTCTCTACAGCCTGCTCTGCGGGAGGATATATGTGAGGGGAATGACCATGTGGAGTCTGTATGGGTAGAAATACATGGAGGGAGAAACAAAAATAAAATACTGATGGGGTTTGCTATAAACCTCCAGATATATCCGAATCCATAGAAAATATGATGCTAAGGCAAATAGATATAGCCGCTAAACTAAATGAGGTAGTGATTATGGGGGACTTTAACTACCCAGATATAGACTGGGATGCTGAAACATGTGTTTCGCATAAAAGTAATAGTTTTTTATCTAAAACAAAAGATGGCTACCTTTCCCAACAAGTACAAGCTCCAACAAGGGGGAAAGCCATATTGAACCTAATACTAACCAATGTACCAGACAAAGTAATAAAGGTACAGGTTGGGGGACACCTTGGAAGCAGTGATCATAATATCATTAATTTCCAATTAGCAGTCACTAGGGTGCCTTATCAAGGAGCCACAAAAACGCGGGACTTCAAAAAGGCAAAGTTTGACCAACTTAGAGATGCCCTACACTGCATTGACTGGGAAAATGCCCTTAAAAACAAAAGCATGGACCGTAAATGGGATACTTTCAAAGGAATACTTAATTTTCAGTGTGACAGATATATACCTTACAGGAATAAAACTATTAGACGCACATGTAAACCGATGTGGCTAAATAAAAAGGTTAAGGGGGCAATAAACAACAACAAAAAAGGCATTTAAACGTTTAAAGCAGGAAGGGACAGCGGAAGCGTTAAAAAAATATAAAGAAGAAAATAAACAATGTAAACAACAGATAAGGGCAGCTAAGCTGGAGACAGAAAGACTGGTCGCGAAAAAGAGTAAAACTAACCCCAAATTATTCTTTAGCTACATAAACCGTAAAAGGTACAAACCTGAGGGTGTGGGCCCACTGAAAAGCAAGGAGGGGACCCCTATAGAGGGAAATGAGGAGAAAGCTAATTTGCTTAACAACTTCTTTGCTTTTATATTCACAAAAGAATGTGACATGCCGAGTGAAATGCAGGGGAATAACCGAAACCCTCCATTAAATGTCACTGGTCTAACCAAGGAAGAAGTCCAGCACCGTCTCAAGCAGATAAAAATCGATAAATCACCGGGACCAGATAACATACATCCTTGTGTTTTAAGGGAGTTATGTACAGTAATAGACAAGCCGTTATTTCTAATATTTGTGGATTCCATAACTACAGGGTCTGTTCCGATGGATTGGCGCTTGGCAAATGTGGTGCCAATATTCAAAAAGGGATCTAGGGGGGAACCTGGGAACTACAGACCGGTAAGCTTAACATCTGTGGTGGGCAAGCTGTTTGAAGGTTTCTTAAGGGATACTATCCTGGAGCACCTTGGGGAAAATGACCTTATTACTCCATATCAGCATGGATTTATGAGGAATCGCTCCTGCCAGACAAACCTAATCAGCTTTTATGAGGAGGTAAGTTCAAGATTGGATCAGGGGGAGTCATTGGATATCATATATCTTGACTTTTCTAAAGCATTTGATACTGTGCCACATAAAAGGCTGGTACAAAAGATGAGAATGCTTGGACTGGGGGAAAACGTGTGCAGATGGGTGGGAAATTGGCTTAATGATCGGTAGCAGAGGGTGGTTATCAATGGTACACACTCAGATTGGGTCACTGTTATATATATATAAATTACATTGGGTATGGATTAAACAGTAAAGTCTCAATCTTTGCAGATGATACTAAGCTGAGTAAAGTAATTAAAACAAAAGAGGACAACAGGCAGCTACAAACAGATTTAGATAAATTGAAAGCATGGGCAGTTAAATGGCAAATGAAGTTTAACACAGATAAATGTAAGGTTATGCACATGGGAAGGAGAAATCCGTGTCATGATTACACACTAAATAAAGAAACACTTGGTAAAACAACAATGGAAAAGGACCAAGGGGTTTTAGTTGACAATAAGCTCAACTGTAGTAATCAATGCCAGGCAGCTGCTGCCAAGGCAAATAGGATCATGGGGTGCATCAGGAGGGGCATAGGTGCTCATGACCAGAGCATCATTTTACCCCTGTACAAGTCACTAGTCAGACCCCATATGGAATACTGTGTACAGTTCTGGGCACCTGTGCTTAAGAAGGACATATCAGAACTGGAGCGTGTTCAAAGAAGGGCAACAAAGTTAATAAAAGGAGTGCGGGGGCTAGAGTACCCAGAAAGATTGTCCAAGTTAGGCTTATTTAGTCTAGAAAAAAGACGATTGAAGGGTGATCTAATAACTATGTATAAATATATTCGGGGTCAATACAAGGATCTGTCCCACAATCTATTTATACCCCGGAGTGTAACCATAACCCGGGGGCATCCACTAAGGTTAGAGGAAAGGTGCTTTCTCCACCGACATAGGAGGGGATTCTTCTCTGTAAGAGCAGTGAGACTATGGAACTTGCTGCCAGAGGAGGTAGTAATGATGGATACAGTAAAAACGTTCAAAAGTGGCCTTGATGCCTTCCTGACATGTATTAACATTTCCAGCTATGGCTACTAGACCACTGGAAGGAGTTAAACAGGCTGAACTGGATGGACTAAAGTCTTTATTCAGCCTTACATACTATGTTATTATGTTACTATGTTACTATGACCACAAAGTGCTAATGTATCTTTTCCTTCTCAAAACCCAAATGGGCTCATGGGACAAAGCCCAGAGACCCAATCAACAGGAGCACCAATTCAATCAATAATGATACAAAGTAATTTATTAAGAGTCACAATGATCAAGAAAAACAGAAACACAACATACAATACAAGACTAACACATTAAAAACACTGCGTATCCCCAAAATACATCCAGTGCTGCTGTTCACAGCAAAAAATACCTGGGCAACTCCTAAAAAATCAATCCGTGTAGAAAAAAACCCCTTAACAACCAATCTTTTTGTGCCGGCACAAAGGAACCCCCCCCACACACATAAAAAACCCTATTATCTATATAATAAAGTGACAGTGCATGATCAACAACACAATTCGTGTACAATAATAAAAAAGTTATTGTATCTAATTACAAAACTAAATCTTCAATAAGTATAACAACATCCACAGTGATACAGAGCAAAAGATTATATGCAGACTAATATTATAATAAATAACCTATAAGTGTATAAATATTGGTCAGAGACACAACATAAATTACAGACGGACACTATAATGCAAACTAACAAGGACAGAAAGGGGGGGCAAAAATACTTAGCCAAGCAACGGGTATAACACGTGAAAATACGGAGTGGGGAGCTGGCAGCAAGGACACCTTCGAACGCGGCCGCCCGTGCCGCTTCACTGGGTGAATCTTTTCCTTCTCTTTGCAGCTGCCATGTTGGTCCCAGAAAAATGTGCAAGCGCATGCAGACTACATTGGATGTCCTAGATGCCAGCAGAGGACAAGAAAGGTAAGTATGTGTAAGGACATGCAGACCACCTTGGGTACAGTGGCAGGGGACAGTCGGAATTACATAAAAATGGCTTACAACAATAAAAGTTGTGTACCGCAAGGACACGGCACACCGACAACAATGGGCTCCACAGCAAGTTACATCCAAAACCAAAAACTCTTTCCAATACTACTTCTGCTGCAAGTACCATAAATACTTATCTGAATCATATGTGTACAAAAAAAAAAATATATGGCTGCGTACGCATGAACAAACTTTTATCAAAATGTGTCTGTGAATTATATGAGCATTTGCAATTTCCCGAAAAAACTGAGAATTCACGAGTAGGCTCTAAATCAGGTCCATTGTTTACCTTGGGGCTGATTCAAAGCCTGGGGAACATTTACACCCAGTAGATAATGAAAGTAAAAGGCAATTTTCTATTCTAAAAAAATGTGAGTTTTCTCACCAGGCTCTGAATCGCCCCCTTTGTCATTTACATCCTGGAGATTCATCCCTGTAACAAATCTACACAGCAGAATTCTGACATTTACATTCTATAGTAATGTTCCCCAGACCAAAAGTAATTTTTTATATTTTGGGCTGGTATTAAAGTGGACCAACACCCACGGGTGATCGACCCGGGAATCTATAAGATTCCCGGGCCGATCACCTCCCTCCCCGCGGGGCATCCCGATCTGTGAAACCCCCCCAAACACCCCAAACTCCCTACCCTATCTTCGGCGGCGGCCGGCCGCTGCCGCCTCCCTCGCGCCCCTCTAGACGTGGCGCGCGCCCGCGTCGGCCGTCTGTGAATGGCCGGCGCGGGCACGCACGCGTCAAGAGTGACGCGCGGGAGGCGGCGGCGGAGGAGCCGCTTGTCCGCGGCTTGTCCGTCGGCGCTGGGAGCGGGGAGAGGTGAGTTTTTCTTGGGGTTCGGGGGGTTTCACACAGCGGGGCACCCTGATAGTTAAAATCCTGGGTGTTGGTCCACTTTAAAGATGGGGAATCTAGATCCGGGATGCCCCACAGCCAAAATAGCTTCCTATCCCTCACCAGGTCATCCATACTTACCAGGCTCACAGGACTGTATTCAAATGTGACACAGGAAGTGAATGCAGAGGCATCCCCATCTCCCCTTCTGTGCACACTCTTAATTTCCTCTTATGTGGGAGTGTGCACAGCAGGGAAGCAGGAGATGCCTGTGCCGCATTGGTAAGTGTGGGGGCTTGGCCAGGTTTAGGCAACAAATCCATAATTGGGATGCCCCCCAGGAATATTTAATATATTACTTTTGGTCGTATCTTTGCCCAGAATGTATTTATACAAATAAATAATAATAATAATAATAATAAATAATTATAATAATAAAAATAATAATAAATAAAGTACTTATTTCCAGTGAAAAATTGTCTCCAAGATCTGAAAAAAAGAAAAAAGAAAGTATAGAGATGATTATTCCCCTTCAGATCCATATCATATGTTCATCTATTAAATTAAAAGATTATATTCAAAGGCTAAGGCTTGACATATCTGCATGTTGTAGGACGGGATCTCAGGAACCACAAAGTTTCACACTGCCGGACCATGATCAATCAGTTACAGTGGACAAAAAGAGAGTATGCTTTTTTTTTTAAACTCATCTGCGCTCTGTACTAGCCAGTACGTTTCTGTCAGTTGTCTCTCTGAGAACACCGTTGCTGAATTTTTATCTCCTATAGTAAGAAATGCCTTTTGTTTTGTTCTCTAGTCTCTATGTGATTGACAGACTAGTAATGGTACAGAGAAGACGATCTTCACAGTGTTCTCACCATCACAGCAGCATGATGCACACATCACACAAGGCTGTAAGTTATCTTTAATCTACTTACATTTCAATAGCAGGCTCATGATTGCTTTACAGTCGGCCTGATTCAAAGCCTCTCGCACATATTCACACCAGCGAGAAAGAACCATATTTGTACTATTTTCCATATTGGGTGATTCAAAGCCTTGTTTTTGTGGCCGAGTTTTCCGCTTTGCAGGAAGTTACGGTATGTGCACATCAATCCGAGTGTTCCCCATATAAATATGGTACAAAAGTAGAACTGTAAGGGCACCACCAGAATCGCATGAAAAATCTATCAAAAAAGTGGGTGCTCCCATAAATCCTAAAACAAGCCTAATTTAGAGAAAACAAAAAATGTGTAGGATTTACATATGGGCACTCACACTAATATAAGGGTATAATTATGTAGAAAGTTTATTAGAGATGCTATATACAAACTTTAAAAAACATATACAACGCAAAGGTACAAAAACAGATTAAAAAGGATGTAACTAGGCTCCCGGGTTCTACCTACTATTTGAAGGATATATAAAGAATCCAAAATATCCAAAGTATATATATATATATAATAAACCCAATGTAAGGGAAACAGCATAAATAAATAAGTACAATATGCATGGAAGTCTAGTTAATTAAGCTAGATGATAAAAGGAGACAACTTAATCAATGAACAGGGGCTTTAAATAAAGCCATACTGAAGCTAGGCAAGGGGAGCAAGGAGGACACCATAACTAGGGATGAGCGAATCGATCCGGACTAACCCGGATTCAATCCGAATTTCATGAAAAATTCGATTCGGATCGAATCCGAATTTCCCAGCGATTCGATCGCTCGAAGTTTTCCTTTAACATCCATTCATTTACATTACAGGCATTCTAAGATGGCGGACGGGACATGTCCAGATATCAACCCCGCGCCAGTGCAAGCTGGGGCAGTCACATGCAGCCTATCAGCAGCCAGCAAGCCCGGTGACGTCACCGGCCTGAGTGTTACTGGCTGGCTGACTGGCTTTGTTAGCGTTTTCAGGCTGCTTATACACTTACTGTGCATATATACTGAACTGATCTCAAGTCTGCTGTGAGGCATCCCATTCTGTGACTACACCAGCCTCTATTTAATACCATAATAACCATTTGCACTTATTCTCATAGAAATTAGGCCTGATAAAGACACTTTTGCTGTGCATGCTCTCTGGTTTTTGTGGCATCCCATTCTGTGACTACACCAGCCTCTATTTAATACCATAATAACCATTTGCACTTATTCTCATAGAAATTAGGCCTGATAAAGACACTTTTGCTGTGCATGCTCTCTGGTTTTTGTGGCATCCCATTCTGTGACTACACCAGCCTCTATTTAATACCATAATAACCATTTGCACTTATTCTCATAGAAATTAGGCCTGATAAAGACACTTTTGCTGTGCATGCTCCTTGGTTTTTGTGGCATCCCATTCTGTGACTACACCAGCCTCTATTTATTACCATAATAACCATTTGCACTTATTCTCATAGAAATGAGGCCTGATAAAGACACTTTTGCTGTGCATGCTCTCTGGTTTTTGTGGCATCCCATTCTGTGACTACACCAGCCTCTATTTAATACCATAATAACCATTTGCACTTATTCTCATAGAAATTAGGCCTGATAAAGACACTTTTGCTGTGCATGCTCTCTGGTTTTTGTGGCATCCCATTCTGTGACTACACCAGCCTCTATTTAATACCATAATAACCATTTGCACTTATTCTCATAGAAATTAGGCCTGATAAAGACACTTTTGCTGTGCATGCTCTCTGGTTTTTGTGGCATCCCATTCTGTGACTACGCCAGCCTCTATTTAATACCATAATAACCATTTGCACTTATTCTCATATAAATTAGGCCTGATAAAGACACTTTTGCTGTGCATGCTCTCTGGTTTTTGTGGCATCCCATTCTGTGACTACACCAGCCTCTATTTAAGACCATAATAACCATTTGCACTTATTCTCATAGAAATGAGGCCTGATAAAGACACTTTTGCTGTGCATGCTCTCTGGTTTTTGTGGCATCCCATTCTGTGACTACACCAGCCTCTATTTAATACCATAATAACCATTTGCACGTTTTCTCATAGGAATTAAGCCTGATAAAGACACTTTTGCTGTGCATGCTCTCTGGTTTTTGTGGCATCCCATTCTGTGACTACACCAGCCTCTATTTAATACCATAATAACCATTTGCACTTATTCTCATAGAAATTAGGCCTGATAAAGACACTTTTGCTGTGCATAGTCTTACTGCTGCCAGGTGCACTGCTGGCTGTTGGGGCATCCCATTCTGTAACATAGCATACCCCTCTTTATTTACACTAAGCAGCTCTCTTATTTACACTAGGCAGACCTGTTGGAGGCTGAGTGTTACTGCTCACTTTTGGTATGCATTATATTCTGTTTCATATAGACCCACCGCTGCCTGGGGGTTCTTAAAATATCACCTACTACCACGCCAGTTAGACTATGTCGGGCAGACAAGTGCCTGGAAGTGAAAAGAGGAGTGGCAGAGGCCAAGATTCCGCAGGCAGAGCTCACAGCAGACTGGGGGCCAGTAGCAGCAGGAGTCACGCTGAGAGACCTAATATGCCAGTATCTGCTAGCGGTCGGGTCTCCACCAGTAACGCATCTGCCGTGGTAGATTGGTTGACGCGCTCATCAACAACATCATCACAACTTACGTCTGAGACCCCCAGTCTAGGGTCGGTAGGTTTCTCTGACACAACCCTGAGTTGGCATGCCCCGAGAGCAGTCCCTGTCCTCCCATTGCCTCTGTCCTACGCCGTTCCCTCCCCCAGCGACGTATCCTATGCTTTGGGTTCAGCTCCACTCTTTAGTGAGGAGGACCATCAGATCAGATGAGGACAGTCAGCAGCTACTGCCCAGCCAAGAAATGGAGGTGGCTTCTTTAGCTAGGCAGACAAATAGTGATGTGGACAGTGTCGTGGGTGCTGCGAGCGTTCCAGCTCCTGCGCCAGACACTGTTGACTAATTCACGAACATCAGTGACGTACAGCCACAACTCGGTGATAATGATGATGACGATGAAGCCGATCGCACTTGGGAGCCGGGTGATGAAGGGGCTTCATCGTCATCATCAGGAGAAGAGGGGCGCAGGTTGCCCCGGAGTCAGCAGCTGAGGCAGCAAGGTGGTAGCAGTCAGCATGGGGGCACAATTCCAAAGGCTGGAGCCGGCCGGGGCCGGGGTAGAGCACCTGCTGTGCGGCAGTCTACCTTATCGGGAGGTAGTGGAGCAGGGGTTCCTGGAGTTGGCAACAGCAGCAGTGAATCAGTGAGGCCAGGGGGTGGGAAAAGTAGCTACTCGGCAGTGTGGCAGTTTTTCCTGAAGCATCCGCAGGAGGGTAACATGGCCACATGCAAGATATGTAGGCAAAAGGTGAAGCGTGGCCAGGGTCCAAATGTTGGCACCACGGCCCTGCGTCAACATATGATGCGTCACCATAAAGCGACCTGGGGAGAACCGAGGCTCCCAAGGGGTGGTCCAGTCTGCTTCCTCAACAAGTAGCACGCCGCTCCCAATTTCTGCCAGCCAAGGCTCCAGCACCTCAGCCGAAGGCAGCTGTGCGTCATACCCATCCTCTGTCGCTCCTGCTCCTCCTCCTCCTCCTCCTCCAAGTCATGCATCCCGCCAGCAATCCATCAGCGAAGCCATGTCCAAGAGACAGCAGTATGCGCCCACTCATCCTACGGCGCAGAAGCTGAATGTGCTCCTGTCCAAGTTGCTGGTGCTGCACTCGCTCCCTTTTCAGGTGGTGGAATCTGCACCTTTCAGAGAACTGATGGCTTGTGCCGAGCCGAGGTGGAGAGTCCCAAGCCGTCATTTCTTTGCCAAGAAGGCAGTACCAGCGCTGCACACTTTTGTTGAACAGAAGGCGGGCCAGTCCTTGAGCCTGTCGGTGTGTAGCAAAGTGCATGGCAGCGCTGACATCTGGAGCTGTAACTACGGTCAGGGACAGTACATGTCGTTTACGGCCCACTGGGTGAATGTGGTCCCTTTGCAGCAGCAGCAGCAACTTGGACAGGTCACGCCGCTTCGGCCTCCGCGCTCCCTGCCCGTTGGGCCTGTGACACCGTGCGACTCGCCCTCCTCATCCTCCACCATCTCCTCACCCTCCACTGTAGGCTCAAGTCTCAATGCCCCTCCAGTCTACCATGTGTGCAGGGCACGGAGGTGTCACACAGTGCTTCACATGGTTTGTCTTGGCGAACGGAGTCACACAGGGGAGGAACTGCTTAAATGTATTCATCAGGAAATCCAAACATGGCTTACTCCAAGAAAACTTAAAATGGGAATCATGGTTACCGACAATGGGAAGAACATTTTGTGTGCGCTGCGCCAAGGAAGCCTGACCCATGCCCCCTGCATGGCTCACGTCTTCAATCTGGTTGTCAAGCGGTTTCTGAAGTGTTCCCCCCATCTGCAAGACATCCTAACAACTTCAAGGAAACTTTGCATGCACTTCAGCCACTCATACACCGCCAAACACACCCTTCTTGAGCTACAGCGTCAGAATGGTATCCTCCAACATAGTCTGATTTGCGATGTTTCCACCCATTGGAATTCCACCCTTCACATGTTGGACCGATTATATGAACAGAGAAAAGCCATCACGGATTTCCTGATGATCCAAGCAGATAGGGGGACTCCCCTGTGTAACTTCAATGTCAACCAGTGGCAGCTCATACGTGACACCTGCCGTTTGCTCAGGGCCTTTGAGGAAGCCACTTTATTTGTCAGTCGGCAGGATTACGGGATGAACGACGTGATTCCACTGCTTCATGTACTACAGCACATGTTGGAAACCATGGCTAGTCAGGGCACTGGAGACATGGCGTTTACATCTTACGGCCACATGAACCCCATTGGAGCTGAACTGGAGGAGGAGGAGGAAGAGGAGGAGGAGGAGTTGCCCAGCGAAACACAGTTTAGGCTTGGCGAAATGGCTGGTTTATCTAGTCAGCGGACAGGAGAGGAGGAGCAGGAGCAGCCAGAGGAGCTAGAGGGTTTTGAGGAAGGCGAGACAGAGGACCCGGGCACACCGTGGCAGTATGCAGTGGAGATGGAGACAGGTAGTCCATCCGAGTCACTTGCGCAAATGGCAGGAAGCATGCTCACGTGCTTGCGTAGTGACCCCAGAATTGTTTCCATCTGTCGGCGGGATGACTTCTGGCTGTCCACCTTATTGGACCCTCGCTTCCGGAACAAAATGGGGGCATTTTTTAAACCCACCGAGAGGGAGGACAAACTGAACTACTACAAAGACATTCTACGTAGGCAGTTGGCTGATGCCTATCTGCGCCATGGTCCATACTCTCGCAGGTCTGACTCGAGGGGACCTCTGCGCTCACCTTCCACTGCCATGGCCGCTGGGGGGGTTGGCAGGAGCAGCAGCAGCAGCTCCATCAGCAGCAGCCTCAGTCTTCAGTCGCTAATGAGTAGCTTTCTACACCCGCATAGTGAGGCTACTCATGAGCAGCAGGAAGACCTGGAGCAGGACCTGAACCAGCAGGTCATGTCATACTTTGACATGACCATGCCAACACACCTTGAGGATCCGCTGGACTTCTGGGCAGCCAAACTTGATTTGTGGCCGCAACTAGCAGAGTTTGCCCTGGAAAAGCTGTCCTGCCTGGCAAGTAGCATGCCATCTGAGCGGGTGTTTAGTGCGGCGGGGGCCATAGTTACGGCGAGGAGAACTCATCTGTCAACTAAAAATGTGGAAAGACTCACCTTTGTCAAAATGAATCAGGGATGGATCAGCCAGGATTTCCACCCACCAATGCCTGATGCATGCGACTAGATTCAGCATGGTGCCACGTTTTACACTTTCCAAACGGTGCAAAACATATTTATGTCTTTAGGCCAATTTTTGGGCTCCTGCTGCTGCCAACTCCAGGGTGTGATTCATACAATTTTTGGGCTCCTGAAGCCAACTCCAGTGTCTCTTTAAAGTAATGTTTGGGCTCCTGTTGCTGCCAACTCCAGGGTGTGATACATCCAATTTTTGGGCTCCTGAAGCCAACCCCAGGGTCTCTTTGAAGTAATGTTTGGGCTCCTGTTGCTGCTGCTGCTGCTGCTGCTGCTGCCAACTCCTGCCAACTCCAGGGTGTGATTCATCCAATTTTTGGCCTCCTGAAGCCAACCCCAGGGTCTCTTTAAAGTAATATTTGGGCTCCTGCTGCTGCTGCTGCCAACTCCAGGGTGTGATTCATCCAATTTTTGGGCTCCTGAAGCCAACCCCAGGGTCTCTTTAAAGTAATATTTGGGCTCCTGCTGCTGCTGCTGCCAACTCCAGGGTGTGATTCATCCAATTTCTGGGCTCCTGAAGCCAACCCCAGTTTCTCTTTAAAGTAATGTTTGGGCTCCTGCTGCTGCTGCTGCCAACTCCAGGGTGTGATTCATCCAATTTTTGGGCTCCTGCTGCTGCCAACTCCAGTGTCTCTTTAAAGCAATGTTTGGGCTCCTGTTGCTGCTGCTGCTGCTGCCAACTCCTGCCAACTCCAGGGTGTGATTCATCCAATTTTTGGGCTACTGAAGCCAACTCCAGTGTCTCTTTAAAGTAATGTTTGGGCTCCTGTTGCTGCTGCTCCTGCTGCTGCTGCTGCCAACTCCAGGGTGTGATTCATCCAATTTTTGGGCTCCTGAAGCCAACCCCAGTGTCTCTTTAAAGTAATGTTTGGGCTCCTCCTGCTGCTGCTGCCAACTCCAGGGTGTGATTCATCCAATTTTTGGGCTCCTGCTGCTGCCAACTCCAGTGTCTCTTTAAAGCAATGTTTGGGCTCCTGCCCCTCATAGTGATGCCACTTCAACTCTCTGCAATTGTGCCGCTCTGCGATTCTATTAGCGATGCCTCTGATCTGCATGTGATATTTATTCAAAGTATTATTTAACTAACCCAGCACGCATCCTATGCGTGTTACAGCAAGGCAGAATGGTTTACAACCCTATTGAGGCTCTAGGAGGCTCAGAAATAGCCGTTTTTAATAGCGATTCGTCGCGAATAAATTCGGGTCGAAACGATTTTTGTCAGAAAATTCGGCGAATCAGTCGAATCGAATTTTTCAAAAGTTCGCTCATCTCTAACCATAACCATAGATGCATGGTTATGGTGTCCTCCTTGCTCCCCTTGCCTAGCTTCAGTATGGCTTTATTTAAAGCCCCTGTTCATTGATTACTTGTCTCCTTTTATCATCTAGCTTAATTAAATAGACTTCCATGCACATTGTACTTATTTATTTATGCTGTTTCCCTTACATTGGGTTTATTATATATAAATATATATATATATATATATATATACTTTGGGTATTTTGGATTCTTTATATATCCTTCAAATAGTAGATAGATCCCGGGAGCCTAGTTACATCCTTTTTAATCTGTTTTTGTACCTTTGCGTTGTATATGTTTTTTTTAAGTTTGTATATAGCATCTCTAATAAACTTTCTACATAATTATACCCTTATATTAGTGTGAGTGCCCATACGTAAATCCTACAAATTTTTTGTTTTCTCCATATAAATATGGCTCAAGGTGTTCATGTGTACGTAAATTTTCCTGGTTTAGCCTGTGCTTGTACGGGATTCGGAGCCCTGATTTTTGGGTTTACTGGCCTATAAAAGCTGTTGTTTTGCTAGCAGGAAAACGTGAACGGTCTTTTATTGCTACTGAAAATACAGCCTACATCCTTCACACCTATGATGGAGCCCTTTGATGAGTTCTGTGAAGAGTATGAGTGTCTGCAGCAGAGTGGGCTTTTACCATGTACCTTCCAGAGCTTAGGCATACTCGCAGTCACCTGGATATCGATCAGATGATCCATCAGCAGGTGTTCAAATTGACCTGACTAAACCGTCTTTCACTTGAGAAGCTTTACTTAGAGTTGTTTCTATGGTTGGCCCCCGCCACAAGAATGGGGCATGCAATTGGTGGTAGGACTAAATTGCTTGGCTGCCTTCAATTTTTAGCGAATGGCTCCTTCCAGAGGCTAGAGGCACTGTCAATTGGCGTTTCCCAGCCTTCGCTCAGCCTCACCCTGACTAAATTTCTTGATAGCATGGCTGTCCTGCAGGAGAGTTCAAGTTCCCGTGCTGGGATGAAACGCGTAGGGACGTCTGGCGGTCTTATTGCTTAAAGGTTTATATATGTTTTGAGGATACATCTGCGGAGAGGGGCCGCTGAATATCGTAGTGGAGAGACACACTGAAGACCAGCTAAGTGTTGTGACGAACCTGTTTTCTATATATCATTGTGAGTGCATACCTATCTTATTAAATTGTCATTAGTTTAAAAAGGTGTTGCACTAGATACTTTTCTTTTTCTAGCTCCTCACCTATGGTATAATATCGGGGCATTGCATTTATGACTTCTGCCCTCTTGGATAAACGCTGTGGAAGTGTGTGAAGTGGATTATATTGCCTGCACCACCAGTGGGAATTTTTAAAGTGAAAGCTCCATTCACCTATGTTTATTTATGCTCATGTCTACTGTGAATCTGGTAAGAGGCTGTGCAATTCAGGTGGGGGAGAGTGTCTAAGCACAAAATTTGTCTTTTTCTGCACTGTGGAAATTAGAGATGAGCGAACTTTTGAAAAATTCGATTCGACTGATTCGCCGAATTTTCCGACAAAAATCGTTTTGACCCGAATAAATTCGCGACAAATCGCTATTAAAAACGGCTATTTCTGAGCCTCCTAGAGCCTCAATAGGGTTGTAAACCATTCTGCCTTGCTGTAACACGCACAGGATGCGTGCTGGGTTAGTTAAATAATACTTTGAATAAATATCACATGCAGATCAGAGGCATCGCTAATAGAATCGCAGAGCGGCACAATTGAATTCAAGAGAGTTGAAGTGGCATCACTATGAGGGGCAGGAGCCCAAACATTGCTTTAAAGAGACACTGGAGTTGGCAGCAGCAGGAGCCCAAAAATTGGATGAATCACACCCTGGAGTTGGCAGCAGCAGCAGGAGCCCAAACATTACTTTAAAGAGACCCTGGGGTTGGCTTCAGGAGCCCAAAAATTGGATAAATCACACCCTGGAGTTGGCAGCAGCAGCAGCAGGAGCCCAAATATTACTTTAAAGAGACCCTGGGGTTGGCTTCAGGAGCCCAAAAATTGGATGAATCACACCCTGGAGTTGGCAGCAGCAGCAGCAGGAGCCCAAACATTACTTCAAAGAGACCCTGGGGTTGGCTTCAGGAGCCCAAAAATTGGATGAATCACACCCTGGAGTTGGCAGCAGCAGCAGCAGGAGCCCAAATATTACTTTAAAGAGACACTGGGGTTGGCTTCAGGAGCCCACAAATTGGATGAATCACACCCTGGAGTTGGCAGAAGTTGGCAGCAGCAGCAGGAGCCCAAACATTACTTTAAAGAGACCCTGGGGTTGGCTTCAGGAGCCCAAAAATTGGATGATTCACACCCTGGAGTTGGCAGCAGCAGCAGCAGGAGCCCAAATATACACTGGAGTTGGCTTCAGGAGCCCAAAAATTGGATGAATCACACCCTGGAGTTGGCAGCAGCAGCAGCAGGAGCCCAAACATTACTTTAAAGAGACACTGGGGTTGGCTTCAGGAGCCCAAAAATTGGATGAATCACACCCTGGAGTTGGCAGGAGTTGACAGCAGCAGCAGCAGGAGCCCAAATATTACTTTAAAGAGACCCTGGGGTTGGCTTCAGGAGCCCAAAAATTGGATGATTCACACCCTGGAGTTGGCAGCAGCAGCAGCAGGAGCCCAAATATACACTGGAGTTGGCTTCAGGAGCCCAAAAATTGGATGAATCACACCCTGGAGTTGGCAGCAGCAGCAGCAGGAGCCCAAATATTACTTTAAAGAGACCCTGGGGTTGGCTTCAGGAGCCCAAAAATTGGATGAATCACACCCTGGAGTTGGCAGAAGTTGGCAGTAGCAGCAGCAGGAGCCCAAATATTACTTTAAAGAGACCCTGGGGTTGGCTTCAGGAGCCCAAAAATTGGATGAATCACACCCTGGAGTTGGCAGCAGCAGCAGCAGGAGCCCAAATATTACTTTAAAGAGACCCTGGGGTTGGCTTCAGGAGCCCAAAAATTGGATGAATCACACCCTGGAGTTGGCAGGAGATGACAGCAGCAGCAGCAGGAGCCCAAATATTACTTTAAAGAGACCCTGGGGTTGGCTTCAGGAGCCCAAAAATTGGATGAATCACACCCTGGAGTTGGCAGGAGTTGGCAGCAGCAGCAACAGGAGCCCAAACATTACTTTAAAGAGACACTGGGGTTGGCTTCAGGAGCCCAAAGATTGGATGATTCACACCCTGGAGTTGGCAGCAGCAGCAGCAGGAGCCCAAATATACACTGGAGTTGGCTTCAGGAGCCCAAAAATTGGATGAATCACACCCTGGAGTTGGCAGCAGCAGGAGCCCAAATATTACTTTAAAGAGACCCTGGGGTTGGCTTCAGGAGCCCAAAAATTGGATGAATCACATCCTGGAGTTGGCAGAAGTTGGCAGTAGCAGCAGCAGGAGCCCAAATATTACTTTAAAGAGACCCTGGGGTTGGCTTCAGGAGCCCAAAAATTGGATGAATCACACCCTGGAGTTGGCAGCAGCAGCAGCAGGAGCCCAAATATACACTGGAGTTGGCTTCAGGAGCCCAAAAATTGGATGAATCACACCCTGGAGTTGGCAGCAGCAGCAGCAGGAGCCCAAACATTACTTTAAAGAGACACTGGGGTTGGCTTCAGGAGCCCAAAAATTGGATGAATCACACCCTGGAGTTGCCAGCAGCAGGAGCCCAAATATTACTTTAAAGAGACACTGGGGTTGGCTTCAGGAGCCCAAAAATTGGATGAATCACACCCTGGAGTTGGCAGCAGCAGCAGCAGGAGCCCAAATATACACTGGAGTTGGCTTCAGGAGCCCAAAAATTGGATGAATCACACCGTGAAGTTGGCAGCAGCAGCAGCAGGAGCCCAAATATTACTTTAAAGAGACCCTGGGGTTGGCTTCAGGAGCCCAAAAATTGGATGAATCACACCCTGGAGTTGGCAGCAGCAGCAGCAGCAGCAGGAGCCCAAATATTACTTTAAAGAGACCCTGGGGTTGGCTTCAGGAGCCCAAAAATTGGATGAATCACACCCTGGAGTTGGCAGGAGTTGACAGCAGCAGCAGCAGGAGCCCAAATATTACTTTAAAGAGACCCTGGGGTTGGCTTCAGGAGCCCAAAAATTGGATTAATCACACCCTGGACTTGGCAAAAGTTGGCAGTAGCAGCAGCAGGAGCCCAAATATTACTTTAAAGAGACCCTGGGGTTGGCTTCAGGAGCCCAAAAATTGGATGAATCACACCCTGGAGTTGGCAGAAGTTGGCAGCAGCAGCAGCAGCAGGAGCCCAAACATTACTTTAAAGAGACACTGGGGTTGGCTTCAGGAGCCCAAAAATTGGATGAATCACACCCTGGAGTTGGCAGCAGCAGGAGCCCAAACATTACTTTAAAGAGACCCTGGGGTTGGCTTCAGGAGCCCAAAAATTGGATGAATCACACCCTGTGGAGAGTCATGTGGAGAAAAAGTAGCTTAGTTAGTAATATCTACATAAAATTATGAATAAACAAATGCAAAAGTATTGCCAACGTGAAGTTTTGTTTGAGGGTGTGTTTCCACCTTTTAATTAAATCAGAAACAAGAAGGTATCATTGCCTCTGACTAATTAGCCCTCAAAAATTCTTGGAATTTTTAATCTGGAATCATGTCTGATCCGTCTTATCCGAAGAATATTAATAAAAAGTAAGAGTAACGTAAAGGATTTTTTATCAATACTTACTTGTGGTCCGATGCGGAGGAATGTCTGTAACTGGAGAGCAGCGCCTTAAATCTGGTTTGCACGATCCATCTTTCTTTAGTGTAGGTCTGGCCCCGTCATCAATCTACTGGAATACATCAGGCATTGTTGGGAGGAAAGCTTGGATGATCCATGCGCCATTCATTTCCACGCAGGGCAGTCTCTGGAAAAAAAAAAACTATGTATAAACCAGGGTCTTTTTCATATAAAAACAAATGGCTTTACAGCTTTACCAGTCATTGTGTCAGCCAATGAAGCAACTTTGTCTGGAAGTGCTGCAAAAGCAGTCCACTGCATCACAAGTGGCATCTGACACCCCCAGTCAACTGTCTGTTGTCTGTCTGTTATGCTTTGGGTTCAGCTCCACTATCCATTGATGAAGATCTGATAATCATAAAATTCAGCAGCTACTGCCCAGCCAAGAAGTGGAGGAGACACTCGCCTCTTCTTCCACTAGCCGGCAATTAGTGATGAGGAGAGTGTCGTGGGAGGAGGTGTTGCAAGCCGAGGTAGTGGAAGAGGGTCCCTGGAGTCTGCGGTGGTGGCGGCAGCAGCAGCAGTGAATTATTGGGGACTGTTGATAGGAAAAATCAGCTACTCAGCGATGTATCAGTTTTTCATGTTGCATCCACAATCCTGTGGAGAAAAAGTAGGTTAGTTAGTATATATACATAAAATTATGAATAGACAAATGCAATAGTATTGCCAAAGTGAAGTTTTGTTTGAGGGTGTGTTTCCACCTTGTAATTAAATCAGAAACAACTAGCTATCATTTGCCTCTGAATAATTAGCCCTCAAAAATTCTTGGAATTTTTAATCTTGATGTCTGAGGGATTTCTCCTCTCAGACAGCGTCACCATAAGTCCAGCCTGCTGCATTACACTTGGAAGAACATCTTGTTTGCGCTGCGACAAGGAAGCCAGAGTCATGCGTCCTGACATGGCACACGTGTTCAGTCTAGTTTTGAAGTCTTGCCTCCATCTGAAAGAACAACAGGAAAGAAAGTTAGCATGCACTTCTGGCACTCCTACACCACCAAGCACAACCTTATTGAGCCTCAGCGTCACAACGGTGTACCCCACCATAGTCTGATTTGCGATGTTTCCACCCGTTGGAATTCCACCCTCCATATGCAGGATCCACTATAGCAGTGGTCCCCAACCCTGTCCTCAAGGCCCACCAACAGGCCAGGTTTTGCAGATCTCCACAAAGATGCACAGGTCGAGTAATTAGTGCAGCTGCAGAGCAATAGAGCTGGCTATTTGGAGATCCTAAAAACATGACATGTTGGTGGGCCTTGAGGACAGGGTTGAGGACCACTGCACTATAGGAACAGAGAAAAGCCATCACGGATTTCTGGATGATCCAAACGGATAGGGGGACACACCTGTGTAAATTCAATGTAAACCATTGGCAGCTCATATGTGACACCGACCGTTTGCTCAGGCCCTTTGAGGAAGCTACGTTATTAGTCAGTTGCCAGGACTATGAGATGAACAATGAGATTCCACTGCTTCATGTACTACAACACATGTTGGAAACCATGGCTGGTCAGGGCACTGGAGACATGGCACATACATTTCACAGCCACATGAAGCCTGTGGGGGCTGAAGTGGAGGAGGAGGAGGGGGTGGGGCACAGCAAACCACAGTTTAGGTTTCACAAAATGACCATTTTATCTAGTCATCTGACAGGAGAGGAGGAGCAGGAGCAGCCACAGGAGCTAGAGGGTTGTGAGGAAGGCGAGACAGAGGACCCAGACACACCGTGGCAGTTTACAGTGGAGATGGAGACAGGTAGTCCCTCCGAGTCACTTGCACAAATGGCACGATGCATGCTCACATGCTTGCGTACTAGTGAGCGCAGAATTGTCTCCATTTGTCAGCGGGAAGACTTCTGGCTCTCCAACTTATTGGACCCTCGCTTCCGGCACAAAATGGGGGCATTTTTTACGCCCACTGAGAGGGAGGACAAACTGACCTACTACAGAGACATCCCACGTAGTCAGTTGGGCGATGTCTATCTGCGCCATGGCCCATACTCCCGCAGGTCTGACTCGGGGGGACCTCTGCGATCACCTTCCACTGCCATGGCTGCTGGGGGGGTGGAAGGAGCAGCAGCAGCAGCTCCATCAGCAGCAGCCTCAGTCTTCAGTCGCTAGTGAGTAGCTTTCTACACCCGCATAGTGAGTCTACTCATGAGCAGCAGGAAGACCTGGAGCTGGACCTCAAACAGCAGGTCATGTCATACCTTGACATGACCATGCCAACACACCTTCAGGATCCACTGGATTTGCTGGGAAGCCAAACTTGACTTGTGCCCGCAACTAGCAGAGTTTGCCCTGGAAAAGCTGTACTGGCCGGACAGTAGGTGATTTAGATGGCAACTGGGCTGCTCTATATAACGAAGCAAAATGGCAAATTTACCTCACTATATAAGCTATTGCCCCTCAGATTTACACAGGGGCTGCTCTATATTATGCTGCAAAATGGCAAATTAACCTCACAATATAAGCTATTGCAGCTCTATATAAATAAAAATAAATAAATAAAAAAAGGGCCTGTAGAAGCTTATTTAGTATAACAGATAGGGTGACATGTGCTGGTTTGGGATGCCCATATGGGCTAGTGTTTTGGCAGCAGTACAAAAACCAATGCAAAATGCAATAGCTTAATAAAGCTGATGCTGATCAACGCTTATTTAGTATAACAGATGGGGTGCAACATGCAGGTTTGGGATGCCCTGCGGCCTGGTGTATTTAAAGCAGACCAAAACCAATTGAAAATGCAATAACTTAATAAAGCTGAGGCTGTAGATGCTTATTTAGTATAAACAGGTAGGGTGCAAGGTGCAGCTTTGGGGTGCCCTGCGGCCTGGTTAAATGAAAGCAGTCAAAAAGGAAGTGCAAACTGAAGTAGCTTAATGAAGCTGATGCTGATCAACGCTTATGTTGTATACCAGATAGGGTGCAAGGTGCAGCTTTGGGGTGCCCTGCGGCCTGGTTTATTAAAAGCAGTCAAAAACAAGTGCAAACTGAAGTAGCTTAATAAAGCAGCTGATGCTGATCAACGCTTATGTTGTATAACAGATAGGGTTAAAATAGCATGTGCCTTGGGATGCCCGTGTGGCCTGTTATATTTCAAGCTGAACAAAAAGTAACAATAATCCAAGTATGAGACATAATTTTGACCTTCTTACAGCGCCATACTTTGAAAAAAAAAAATTAATTTCATGCCGATCAATCCAAAGGTCAATGCCCCTAACAAAAATAGTGTTCGGCATAAGTTTTCCTTCTGGAAGGACGTAACCTTTAGTTTACATGGTTGGGGTAGGTTATCTTACAAATTGGGATACCCCAGGCAGCAGTGTCATTGAAAGAGACAGATTGTAATGCAGGCCATACGCAAGCAGAGAAACTCAGGCTGCAACAGGCCTATTTAGTTTACATGGTTGGGGTAGGTTATCTTACAAATTGGGATACCCCACTGTATATGAAACCGAATATAAATGCAATCCCAAAAGTGGACAATCAGCCTCCAAGAGGCCTGCTTAGTTTAAATAAGAGAGCTGCTTAGTATGGTAGGTAGGTTATGTTATGTTACAGAATGGGATGCCCCAAGCAGACTTGAGATCAGTATATATGCACACAGCAGCAGTGTGTTAGCAGGCTCATACAGGCCAAATTTCTTTAAATAACTGTGCAGCTTACAGTAAATGCAGAGGCTAATGGTATGTTACAGAATGGGATGCCCCAAAGCTGACTTGAGATCCGTATATATGCACACAGCAGCAGTGTGTAAGCAGGCTCATACAGGCCAAATTTCTTTAAATAACTGTGCAGCTTACAGTAAATGCAGAGGCTAATGGTATGTTACAGAATGGGATGCCCCAAGCAGACTTGAGATCAGTATATATGCACACAGCAGCAGTGTGTTAGCAGGCTCATACAGGCCAAATTTCTTTAAATAACTGTGCAGCTTACAGTAAATGCAGAGGCTAATGGTATGTTACAGAATGGGATGCCCCAAAGCTGACTTGAGATCAGTATATATGCACACAGCAGCAGTGTGTTAGGAGGCTCATACAGGCCAAATTTCTTTAAATAACTGTGCAGCTTACAGTAAATGCAGAGGCTAATGGTATGTTACAGAATGGGATGCCCCAAGCAGACTTGAGATCAGTATATATGCACACAGCAGCAGTGTGTTAGCAGGCTCATACAGGCCAAATTTCTTTAAATAACTGTGCAGCTTACAGTTAATGCAGAGGCTAATGGTATGTTACAGAATGGGATGCCCCAAGCAGACTTGAGATCAGTATATATGCACACAGCAGCAGTGTGTTAGCAGGCTCATACATGCCAAATTTCTTTAAATAACTGTGCAGCTTACAGTAAATGCAGAGGCTAATGGTATGTTACAGAATGAGATGCCCCAAAGCTGACTTGAGATCAGTATATATGCACACAGCAGCAGTGTGTTAGCAGGCTCATACAGGCCAAATTTCTTTAAATAACTGTGCAGCTTACAGTAAATGCAGAGGCTAATGGTATGTTACAGAATGGGATGCCCCAAGCAGACTTGAGATCAGTATATATGCACACAGCAGCAGTGTGTTAGCAGGCTCATACAGGCCAAATTTCTTTAAATAACTGTGCAGCTTACAGTTAATGCAGAGGCTAATGGTATGTTACAGAATGGGATGCCCCAAGCAGACTTGAGATCAGTATATATGCACACAGCAGCAGTGTGTTAGCAGGCTCATACAGGCCAAATTTCTTTAAATAACTGTGCAGCTTACAGTAAATGCAGAGGCTAATGGTATGTTACAGAATGGGATGCCCCAAAGCTGACTTGAGATCAGTATATATGCACACAGCAGCAGTATGTAAGCAGGCTCATACAGGCCAAATTTCTTTAAATAACTGTGCAGCTTACAGTAAATGCAGAGGCTAATGGTATGTTACAGAATGGGATGCCCCAAAAACCAGAGAGCACCTGGCAGGCAGCAGTAAGACTATGCACAGCAAAAGTGTCTTTATCATGCCTAATTTCAATTAGAATAGGTGCAAATGGTTAGGTTCTTAAATAGAGGCTGGTGTAGTCACAGAATGGGATGCCCCAAAAAGGAGTGCACCTGGCAGGGACCAGTAGTGCTATGCACAGCAAAAGTGTCTTTATCAGGCCTAATTTCAATTAGAATAGGTGCAAATGGTTATATGGTCTTAAATAGAGGCTGGTGTAGTCACAGAATGGGATGCCCCAAAAAAGAAATGCACCTGGCAAGGTCCAGTAGTGCTATGCACAGCAAAAGTGTCTTTATCAGGCCTAATTTCAATTAGAATAAGTGCAAATGGTTATATGGTCTTAAACAGAGGATGCTGTAGTCACAGAATGGGATGCCCTAAAAACCAGCAGTAAGTACACCTGGCAGGGACAAGTGGTGCTATGCCCAGCAAAAGTGTCTTTATCAGGCCTAATTTCAATTATAATAAGTGCAAATGGTTATATGGTCTTAAACAGAGGCTGCTGTAGTCACAGAATGGGATGCCCCAAAAAAGAAGTGCACCTGGCAGGGTCCAGTAGTGCTATGCCCAGCAAAAGTGTCTTTATCAGGCCTAATTTCAATTATAATAAGTGCAAATGGTTATATGGTCTTAAACAGAGGCTGCTGTAGTCACAGAATGGGATGCATCAAAAAAGAAGTGCACCTGGCAGGGTCCAGTAGTGCTATGCCCAGCAAAAGTGTCTTTATCAGGCCTAATTTCAATTATAATAAGTGCAAATGGTTATATGGTCTTAAACAGAGGCTGCTGTAGTCACAGAATGGGATGCCCTAAAAAACAGCAGTAAGTACACCTGGCAGGGTCCAGTAGTGCTATGCCCAGCAAAAGTGTCTTTATCAGGCCTAATTTCAATTATAATAAGTGCAAATGGTTTTATGGTCTTAAACAGAGGCTGCTGTAGTCACAGAATGGGATGCCCTAAAAACCAGCAGTAAGTACACCTGGCAGGGTCCAGTAGTGCTATGCCCAGCAAAAGTGTCTTTATCAGTCCTAATTTCAATTATAATAAGTGCAAATGGTTATATGGTCTTAAACAGAGGCTGCTGTAGTCACAGAATGGGATGCCCCAAAAAAGAAGTGCACCTGGCAGGGTCCAGTAGTGCTATGCCCAGCAAAAGTGTCTTTATCAGGCCTAATTTCAATTATAATAAGTGCAAATGGTTATATGGTCTTAAACAGAGGCTGCTGTAGTCACAGAATGGGATGCCCCAAAAAAGAAGTGCACCTGGCAGGGTCCAGTAGTGCTATGCCCAGCAAAAGTGTCTTTATCAGGCCTAATTTCAATTATAATAAGTGCAAATGGTTATATGGTCTTAAACAGAGGCTGCTGTAGTCACAGAATGGGATGCCCTAAAAACCAGCAGTAAGTACACCTGGCAGGGTCCAGTAGTGCTATGCCCAGCAAAAGTGTCTTTATCAGGCCTAATTTCAATTATAATAAGTGCAAATGGTTATATGGTCTTAAACAGAGGCTGCTGTAGTCACAGAATGGGATGCCCCAAAAAAGAAGTGCACCTGGCAGGGTCCAGTAGTGCTATGCCCAGCAAAAGTGTCTTTATCAGGCCTAATTTCAATTATAATAAGTGCAAATGGTTATATGGTCTTAAACAGAGGCTGCTGTAGTCACAGAATGGGATGCCCCAAAAAAGAAGTGCACCTGGCAGGGTCCAGTAGTGCTATGCCCAGCAAAAGTGTCTTTATCAGGCCTAATTTCAATTATAATAAGTGCAAATGGTTATATGGTCTTAAACAGAGGCTGCTGTAGTCACAGAATGGGATGCCCCAAAAAAGAAGTGCACCTGGCAGGGTCCAGTAGTGCTATGCCCAGCAAAAGTGTCTTTATCAGGCCTAATTTCAATTATAATAAGTGCAAATGGTTATATGGTCTTAAACAGAGGCTGCTGTAGTCACAGAATGGGATGCCCCAAAAAAGAAGTGCACCTGGCAGGGTCCAGTAGTGCTATGCCCAGCAAAAGTGTCTTTATCAGGCCTAATTTCAATTATAATAAGTGCAAATGGTTATATGGTCTTAAACAGAGGCTGCTGTAGTCACAGAATGGGATGCCCTAAAAACCAGCAGTAAGTACACCTGGCAGGGTCCAGTAGTGCTATGCCCAGCAAAAGTGTCTTTATCAGGCCTAATTTCAATTATAATAAGTGCAAATGGTTATATGGTCTTAAACAGAGGCTGCTGTAGTCACAGAATGGGATGCCCCAAAAAAGAAGTGCACCTGGCAGGGTCCAGTAGTGCTATGCCCAGCAAAAGTGTCTTTATCAGGCCTAATTTCAATTATAATAAGTGCAAATGGTTATATGGTCTTAAACAGAGGCTGCTGTAGTCACAGAATGGGATGCCCCAAAAAAGAAGTGCACCTGGCAGGGTCCAGTAGTGCTATGCCCAGCAAAAGTGTCTTTATCAGGCCTAATTTCAATTATAATAAGTGCAAATGGTTATATGGTCTTAAACAGAGGCTGCTGTAGTCACAGAATGGGATGCCCTAAAAACCAGCAGTAAGTACACCTGGCAGGGTCCAGTAGTGCTATGCCCAGCAAAAGTGTATTTATCAGGCCTAATTTCAATTATAATAAGTGCAAATGGTTATATGGTCTTAAACAGAGGCTGCTGTAGTCACAGAATGGGATGCCCTAAAAACCAGCAGTAAGTACACCTGGCAGGGTCCAGTAGTGCTATGCCCAGCAAAAGTGTCTTTATCAGGCCTAATTTCAATTATAATAAGTGCAAATGGTTATATGGTCTTAAACAGAGGCTGCTGTAGTCACAGAATGGGATGCCCCAAAAAAGAAGTGCACCTGGCAGGGTCCAGTAGTGCTATGCCCAGCAAAAGTGTCTTTATCAGGCCTAATTTCAATTATAATAAGTGCAAATGGTTATATGGTCTTAAACAGAGGCTGCTGTAGTCACAGAATGGGATGCCCTAAAAACCAGCAGTAAGTACACCTGGCAGGGTCCAGTAGTGCTATGCCCAGCAAAAGTGTCTTTATCAGGCCTAATTTCAATTATAATAAGTGCAAATGGTTATATGGTCTTAAACAGAGGCTGCTGTAGTCACAGAATGGGATGCCCTAAAAACCAGCAGTAAGTACACCTGGCAGGGTCCAGTAGTGCTATGCCCAGCAAAAGTGTCTTTATCAGGCCTAATTTCAATTATAATAAGTGCAAATGGTTATATGGTCTTAAACAGAGGCTGCTGTAGTCACAGAATGGGATGCCCCAAAAAAGAAGTGCACCTGGCAGGGTCCAGTAGTGCTATGCCCAGCAAAAGTGTCTTTATCAGGCCTAATTTCAATTATAATAAGTGCAAATGGTTATATGGTCTTAAACAGAGGCTGCTGTAGTCACAGAATGGGATGCCCCAAAAAAGAAGTGCACCTGGCAGGGTCCAGTAGTGCTATGCCCAGCAAAAGTGTCTTTATCAGGCCTAATTTCAATTATAATAAGTGCAAATGGTTATATGGTCTTAAACAGAGGCTGCTGTAGTCACAGAATGGGATGCCCTAAAAACCAGCAGTAAGTACACCTGGCAGGGTCCAGTAGTGCTATGCCCAGCAAAAGTGTCTTTATCAGGCCTAATTTCAATTATAATAAGTGCAAATGGTTATATGGCCTTAAACAGATGCTGCTGTAGTCACAGAATGGGATGCCCCAAAAAAGAAGTGCACCTGGCAGGGTCCAGTAGTGCTATGCCCAGCAAAAGTGTCTTTATCAGGCCTAATTTCAATTATAATAAGTGCAAATGGTTATATGGTCTTAAACAGAGGCTGCTGTAGTCACAGAATGGGATGCCCTAAAAACCAGCAGTAAGTACACCTGGCAGGGTCCAGTAGTGCTATGCCCAGCAAAAGTGTCTTTATCAGGCCTAATTTCAATTATAATAAGTGCAAATGGTTATATGGTCTTAAACAGAGGCTGCTGTAGTCACAGAATGGGATGCCCCAAAAAAGAAGTGCACCTGGCAGGGTCCAGTAGTGCTATGCCCAGCAAAAGTGTCTTTATCAGGCCTAATTTCAATTATAATAAGTGCAAATGGTTATATGGTCTTAAACAGAGGCTGCTGTAGTCACAGAATGGGATGCCCTAAAAACCAGCAGTAAGTACACCTGGCAGGGTCCAGTAGTGCTATGCCCAGCAAAAGTGTCTTTATCAGGCCTAATTTCAATTATAATAAGTGCAAATGGTTATATGGTCTTAAACAGAGGCTGCTGTAGTCACAGAATGGGATGCCCTAAAAACCAGCAGTAAGTACACCTGGCAGGGTCCAGTAGTGCTATGCCCAGCAAAAGTGTCTTTATCAGGCCTAATTTCAATTATAATAAGTGCAAATGGTTATATGGTCTTAAACAGAGGCTGCTGTAGTCACAGAATGGGATGCCCCAAAAAAGAAGTGCACCTGGCAGGGTCCAGTAGTGCTATGCCCAGCAAAAGTGTCTTTATCAGGCCTAATTTCAATTATAATAAGTGCAAATGGTTATATGGTCTTAAACAGAGGCTGCTGTAGTCACAGAATGGGATGCCCCAAAAAAGAAGTGCACCTGGCAGGGTCCAGTAGTGCTATGCCCAGCAAAAGTGTCTTTATCAGGCCTAATTTCAATTATAATAAGTGCAAATGGTTATATGGTCTTAAACAGAGGCTGCTGTAGTCACAGAATGGGATGCCCTAAAAACCAGCAGTAAGTACACCTGGCAGGGTCCAGTAGTGCTATGCCCAGCAAAAGTGTCTTTATCAGGCCTAATTTCAATTATAATAAGTGCAAATGGTTATATGGCCTTAAACAGATGCTGCTGTAGTCACAGAATGGGATGCCCCAAAAAAGAAGTGCACCTGGCAGGGTCCAGTAGTGCTATGCCCAGCAAAAGTGTCTTTATCAGGCCTAATTTCAATTATAATAAGTGCAAATGGTTATATGGTCTTAAACAGAGGCTGCTGTAGTCACAGAATGGGATGCCCTAAAAACCAGCAGTAAGTACACCTGGCAGGGTCCAGTAGTGCTATGCCCAGCAAAAGTGTCTTTATCAGGCCTAATTTCAATTATAATAAGTGCAAATGGTTATATGGTCTTAAACAGAGGCTGCTGTAGTCACAGAATGGGATGCCCCAAAAAAGAAGTGCACCTGGCAGGGTCCAGTAGTGCTATGCCCAGCAAAAGTGTCTTTATCAGGCCTAATTTCAATTATAATAAGTGCAAATGGTTATATGGTCTTAAACAGAGGCTGCTGTAGTCACAGAATGGGATGCCCTAAAAACCAGCAGTAAGTACACCTGGCAGGGTCCAGTAGTGCTATGCCCAGCAAAAGTGTCTTTATCAGGCCTAATTTCAATTATAATAAGTGCAAATGGTTATATGGTCTTAAACAGAGGCTGCTGTAGTCACAGAATGGGATGCCCCAAAAAAGAAGTGCACCTGGCAGGGTCCAGTAGTGCTATGCCCAGCAAAAGTGTCTTTATCAGGCCTAATTTCAATTATAATAAGTGCAAATGGTTATATGGTCTTAAACAGAGGCTGCTGTAGTCACAGAATGGGATGCCTCACAGCAGACTTAAGATCAGTTCAGTATATATGCACAGTTAGTTAGTATAAGCAGCCTGAAAACGCTAACAAAGCCTGTCAGCCAGCTAGTAACACTCAGGCTGGATGAAAAAAAAAAAAAAAATCTCCCTGTGACAGCCTCCGATTTTTCCTACCTTTCCCTGTTTTTAGCTGACTTTCTGTCTGTCTCTTGTCTGTCTCCTGCCTGTCTCCAGCCTGTCCCTGTCTGTCCCTGCCTGTCTAACTGCCTCTCTCTCTCACTACAACGTTCTGTCTCTCACGAATGCAATAGAGAAATGTGGAAGGAAAAGCAAGATGGCCGACTTAAATAGTGCTGTGACGTCACCGGGCTTGCTGGCTGCTGATAGGCTGCATGTGACTGCCCCAGCTTGCACTGGCGCGGGATAGATGTCCAGATATGTCCCGTCCGCCATCTTAGAATGCCTGTAAATGTAAATGAATGGATGTTAAAGGAAAACTTCGAGCGATCGAATCGCGGGGAAATTCGGATTCGATCCGAATCAAATTTTTCCTGAAATTCGGATCGAATCCAGGTTCGTCCGGATCGATTCGCTCATCCCTAGATATATTATTGTTTTAAATTTTCCTTTTTTCTACTCTGAGAACGTGGTTTAGTATAAACTCCAATATATAATTTGTTCATTTCCTTTATCTTACTTAACTTATGTATTAATATTACATGATTCCTGTGATCTACATTGACCTAAGCCATTGTACTCACTTTTTCACAGAGAGGTTGATTACCAAACCGGTCCCTCGCTACAGGCCAGGCTGAGAATACTAGTGACAGTGCATTTAGCACATAGCTATTGTCCGGCAGAGCGTGACTACAAGTTTTGATCAGCTGGTGCTAATAATCCTGCTGTAACAACACTAGACTTTGTTAATCTACATTGATCCAAGCCACTAAGCCTCCTCTAGGGAGATGTCACTATTACATTCGGCTTTCTGCCATGGGCTCAGCAGTTAACATTATTGGCAGCTCGTCCATTGGCTGGTTAAAGCTGGGCTACCTGTTTCCTGATTGACCACATCCGGCCCATAGTGGACAGGATAAACCTCCCTGTTTAGCTTTTCCAGGTTTGGGCAGCAAGCACTATACCTATTGCCCAATCTGCCCAGTAATCATGCCCCACCCCGGTGATAGGTTCAGTGTTACACACACCTTTGTTTTGCTTTCCATCCTACACACAACTTTTTTTGCTTTCCATCTTTTCTGCTACACTGATGACTTATCTAGGATTGATTTATTTTATTTTTTGCAAATCTGTGATCTCTCTGCATTTTTGTTCAGAATGGGTTGAACTGGACTGAATCGGCAAGATCATGAAGAATCTAGATTTATCCAGGATCCGAAACCCCTCATAGGTTGTAGCACAGTGTTCCCCAACCCTTTGCTGGAGAGCCACCAACAGACTATGTTTTGTACATCTTCACCAGTAATTACAGGTGGAGTATTCAGTGCAGCAGCAGAGCTCTAGAGCTGGCTATATAAAGATCCACAAAGCCTAACCTGTTGGTGGTTCTCGAGGAGATGGTTTCATGGTAAGGACCATTGATGTTCCCAGTAGATTTATTGTTAGAAATACTCCTCTACAATTACTCTTCTTAACCTTTGTCACCTTCTCTATCCAGAACAATAAAAAAAGCTTGTGCAACCCATGGTGTGCAACCCTTATTCATCTCATGTTTATATGTGCAATAAATCTACACAGCAGAATTCTGAAATTTACATGATATTTATAATACAAAGTTTTTCCAAAATTGTATTTAAATAAATTGTATTTAAATAATTCTTAGTACCTTTAAAAGTTGAGATTTCAATATCTAAAAGAAAAAGAAGAAAAGGGTCTGTGTGCTTTCCACAATAAATAGAAATATAATGTTTAAAGAAACCCCAAAGGCTGAATGTATAGTGACAGCATATTGACCTACCAAGCAATTAATTTACACCTGTCTGCTGTCTCAGAAGACTGTTGTTATATTCGTATCCCCTTCTGTAGCAAATGCCATGAGTTTTGTTCTCTAGTCTCTATGTCAATCCCAGATTAGGACCCATACATGCAATCTGTGAAGGCAGAGGCCCTCTTTTTCCATCTGTTTATTTTAGTCTCCTCTGCAGTATGATTCCAGGATTTATTTGTTTTAATGACAGTACATTTGGCAAGTAGAGGAAGAAGCTACAATTCACACACAGTAATTAAAGTTATACTAAATTTGAGTGCCCAACTTTTGTCCCATTGTCTCGGGCTACACAAAACCTGACCTGTTGGTGGCTCTTGAGGAGATTGTTTGGGAACACTCTTATAGCAGGCACAATAAAATTGGTGGCAGGGGCCATTGATGTCCCCGGTGGATTTATTGTTAGACCATGAATCTGCTTCTACATCATGGTGGAATAGGATAATCAAGGGTTTAATTCCTTAAACTGTGTGTGTAAAGATACAGTAGTACAGATCAGATTGCAAGGTGTGTGTGCATGAGAGGTATGAATTAATATTTTGTACAAATGGTAATTTATGAAAAACTTTGCTTGAAAGGTAAGAGAAAAAAAATCTAATAAATGCATAAAGCATTCTGTGGTGGGCAAAGGCATTTAGAGCAGTAGAGGTCAGCCAGAAATACTCCCCTGCAATGGCTTTAAAGTCCTTTTACCCTTTTAGTCCTTTTCACTTTTTCTATCCAGAACATTAAAAAAAGGCTTGTAGGATTCAGCGACCCATGGTGTGCAACCCATATTCATCTTATGTTTATATGGGCAATAAATCTACACAGCAGAATTCTGACATTTACATGGTATTTATAATCCTAACTTTTTCCAAAAATGTATTTAAATAAATTGTTATTAGTACCTAAAGCTATTCGATGATTGAATTCAATATCTAAAAAGAAAAAAGATAGAGATAGAGAAAAAAATATAAAGAGGCAAATTATTTGTGTGCTTTCCACAATAAATAGAAATATAATGTTTACAGAAACCCCAAAGGCTGAATGTATAGTGACAGCATACTGGCCTTCCAGTTATTTTACACCAGTCTGCTGTTTCGGAAGACTGTTATTAAATTCTTATCCCCTTCTGTAGTAAATGTCATGAGTTTTATTGTTTGTTTTTTGTCTCTATGTGAATCACAGACTATGACCCATTCATTCAATCTGTGAAGGCAGGGGCTCTTTTTTCCCATTTCTTTATTTCAGTTTTCTCCTCAGTAAGATTCCAGGATTTATTTGTTTTAATGGCAGCACATGTGGCAAGTAGAGGAAGAAGCTACAATTCACACACAATATGGTAAAGGTGGACCCCTGATTGTTGTCCCAATGTCTCGGGCTACACATCTAAACTTCAATCCGTTTGAAAAAAAAAGCAGAAAAATGGGTACATCACCCCCCACTTCAGCCACCGCTGCTAACTGTAAGAGAAAAAATGACATTTACTCACCTGCAGCCATGATCTGGGTCTCCCCTACCATTATGAGTAGGCACCTGAAATGGGCCCCCTTCCCTGCTTCCACAGTCACCGCCACTAGCCCCAGGTTTGTGAGGACCTGCTCCAGGCCTTGAGCCATCAGATGTTGGGGGTGCCCACTGGGTGCAGGTTGGAGGGGCAGGGGCTGTGATGCCCTGCCTCCCAAGCCCCCTCCAGCGATCAACCCTTGCAGCTGTCATCAGAGTTCGGTGTGGAGCAGTATCATGGGGAGACACAGGATGGGAGGTGAGTGTTGAAAAAAAAAATTTAAAAAGTTATTTTGTTCCATGTGTGTGTTATATTTATACTTAACCCTTTGTGTACTTGTAAGGGATCCATGAGACCCCTATACCAGTTCACAAGACTTGGGTGCTGGCAAGTCACCTGCACTAGCATGACCATTGGCTGGCTAAATCTGGGATACCTGTTTCCTGATTGGCTGTGTCCGCCCCTTTGGGGACAGGGTAAACCTCCCTGTTTAGCTTTTCCAGGTAGTGGGCGTTACTTTATCTAATTATGCAGCAAGCCAATGTGTCAGGTAATCATGCCCCACCTCAACTTTACACACACCTTTGTGTATTTTTAACCTTTTATTTTTTTAATTTTTTCCCATTTAGTATTAGTCTTAGATATTTAGCTTGATAATCATTTCTTATCATATGCTTTCAAGTTTAAAAAAATACAACATCATTATGTGAACATTGGTACCGATTAAATGCGGAAACAATAAAAATAACAAAAAAGAGGAAAAAAGGCAGTCACAGATCAGGAGTTGTTTTCCGGTCTTTCCAGGTTTAAGTGCTTCTTGGTATGTACGCAGTTCCCCCATACGTCGGTTACCATTGCCGGGTGATCCTCGCACCACCAACAGGTAAAAGGGGGCATCTTTTTATTGTAGTCGGACGTTAGGTAAAATCTTGTTATGTATTTAAAATTAAAAATCCTTTGATGTGATGTAGATCTTATGTGTCTGTTGGCTTGGTGGATCTGCACCCAATCTGTCATCTCTGAGGAAAGGCCTACGTCCTGGTTCCATTTCTTTTTATAGCATTCTAGTTTGTTATTCCTATTGCTATTATGTTCTTGAAGGATCTTATAGTAGAAGGATATTTTTTTGGTGGTGTATCAGGTGCAAAGAAGAGTTTTTGAAAGCTTGTTAGGTGGTCTAGAGGGGTTGGCTTAGTAAAAGATTTAATGATGTTTATGGCCTTGCTATATTTTAGAAAGATATTCAGATCCTTTTCTACCTTTTCTTTAGGGTACATCTGTGTTAACTCAGCGTCTCCCATCCATATATCTTGAACCCAAATATATTTTCTGGTGAAAGCCTGTAGGCTATTTGGCATGCACATCTATTTTATCCAGTATTTTAAAGCATTGTGGATGTGGAAATTTTTCAGTTTTCTTAGTGTATTGATTCTTCTTAATTTATCCATTTCTAGGGAGAAAACTTTGTCTATGTTTATGGGGCCTAGCTCCATATTTTTCCAGTTTCTTTTACCTATTTGATAGTTCCATTTAAAGATTCTTTATAGTTGTACAGCCTGGTAGTATGATCTATAGTCTGGTGCTTTTAGGCCATCGCGGTCAAATGAGTGGCTCAGATAGTTATATTTAGACCTGTGTTTGCTGCCTCTCCAAACGAAATTTGATGTTAGATATTTCATAGAAGAAGTTTTCTGGTAATGTAATCCGTAAGTCTTGTAGCATAAACATTATTTGGGAAGAAAATACATTTTAATTAATGTAATTCAGGATTCCAGGATTCTCTGATATTTTTATTCCCAAGTATTTAATGTGTTTTTTTTCAGTCTTAAGATTTACCGCTTGTCTAAGTTCCTTACACTCTGTTTGGGTTAGGTTAAAGGGTAGTATAATCAACTTTCCCATATTTAGCTTGAAGTTTGAATAGCGGCCAAATAGTTTGATTGCTTCTAAGCTGTGTTGAAGAGATTCTATTGGATTTTCGAGGATCAGAAGTATATCGTTGGCATATGCTAATAGTTTAGGGCTCGATTTATCGTTTCCGATCAATTTAACCCTTCAACTGCCAGCCTACCTGGAGTTTTTGTCACCCTTTGTTGCCAGACCATTTTGCACTATTTTGTGCTCCTCATGTTCAACTGTGATTTTTGAAGGGATTTCCAGGGATTTCCCAGGAAAGTGATATATTGTTTTTTCCAGCAGAGCCTGGGCGTTAACATGAGATGTCTTGTTTGTCATTTTCTAAGTGTATTCTCAATATTTTTGGGTGAAAATTGTACAACAAAATAAAAAAAAATCTATTTTTTACAATTTGTAGTGTTTTTTTGTAACAAAAAATGTAAGTTTGTCAATAAAATCTTATTGCCCGTGAAACCCCAATTTCTCCCGGTTTCAGCGGTACCACATATGTATAGGTAGACACCCTTTCCTGCCCAGGAAACTCCCCCAAACTGAAACAGAGCTTTAGGAGATTTTGAGATAAAAATACAACTATGCTATGCAATATGCGCACCTTGCAGTTTTTCAAGAAAAACAACCCTTTACATTTGAAATACCCCCCACAAACTATATATTCCCTAGAAGTACACCCCTCAAGCTTTCTAGGCGTACCAGGCTTGTTGACATGGGTGCAGTTTTCTGGAAGTAATCCCTCAATGTATTCTTTGGTTGCACAGGGTTTCCTTAAAAATGAATAAAAAAGCAGAATCAAAACCACATTTTCCTAAAAAAAACTATATGCAAACCAGAAAACCTGAAAAAGCAACATGCCCCGAACAGAACAATACCCAACATGCATAGGTTCTGTCAAGGAAAGAGTTGCCAAACACACCAAAGTAAAGCATGCGCATAGCGGTAGTTTTTCTTCAAAATTTCAGCTCTGCAGATAAAGTGCGCACCTTGTGCTTTTTCTACCAAAACAACCCTTTACATTTGGAATATCCCTGATAAACCATTTATTCCCTGAAAGTATACATGTTAAGCTTTCTAAGCATACACAGCTTGTTGTAGTGGGCTCATCTTTCTGGAAGTAATTTCTCGAAGAATTCTTAGGTTGCACAGGGTTTCACAAAAATGTATAAAAAAGCAGAATACAAAACACCTTTTTCCTAAAATATCAATATGCAAATAAGAAAAAACAAGGTAAATCTGAAAGCGCAAGGTCCCCCGAGCAGAACAATACCCTACATGCATAGGTACCTGTAACCTTTTAACTGCCAGCCTACTTGAGATTTTGTCACTCGCTGCTGACAGGATATTTTTCACCATTTTGCGTGATGCTTAACTGTGATTTTTGCAGAAATTTCCAAGAAAATGGCATATTTTCTTTTTGTGGCAGAGTTTAGGCTTTAACCTGAAATGTCTTGTTTGTATTTTTTCTACTTTTTTTTATATGTTGTTAAGTAAATAAGTAAAAAAAATAAAAATAAATATATATTTTTTAAATTGTCTCCTTTATTTTAACAAAAAGATTTATTTTATTAAAGAAAACCATATTGCATGTGAAAGCCCCATTTCTCCCGATTACAATGATACCACATATGTATCGGTAGCCCCCGTTCCTGTCCAGGTGATCCCCTAAACTGAAAAGAGCACTTTATAACATTTACAAATAAAATACAACTACTATCCACATAATAAAGGGTTAAATAAAAAAAAATTGGTGTGGGGTCCCCTTGCACAGGGGGGGGGACCCCATTTCTTGGGGGAATTTTAAGGTTTTTTTGGGGAGGCAGGTAATGGGGGGTCTCGGGTTAATGACAAGTCACCCACTAGCCGCAGGTGACTTGCCAGACCCAGAGCCTTGTGAACTGGTATAGGGGTCTCGTCGATCCCTTACCAGTTCATAAAGGGTTAAAAGTTTTAAAAAACACACACACAGAGACACACTTTAAAAATAACTTTATTAAAAAATAATACATTTTTTTAATTATTTTTTTTTAATACTTACCTCCCATCAATCCCTGTGTCCCACGCTAATCAGGCTTCTGCTCTCCTGCTGCTGCTGGAAGCCTTTTATACCTACTGGGTTACAGGTAACAAAGGGTTAATTAAAAAAAAATTACATAGGGTCCCCCCTCGAAGGGAGGGGGACCCCATTTTTTTTTGGGATTTTTAAGGGTTAAAACCCTTAAAAATCCAAAAAAAAAATGGCGTGAGGTCCCCCCTACCCAGCGTAACCAGCCTGTGACCAGCTATGGGGGCTTGTAGAACAGGGCGCAGGGGCCAGCTTTAGTGGCCCCTGGCCCTGCAGGCTACAAGCCGGCATAGCCTAGGGACACGGCTCTTCTGCCCCCCCCGGGCTTTGGGGAGGCAGGTAATTTGGGGGGCTCAGGGGTTAATGTCAAGTCACCCGCTAGCCGCGGGTGACTTGCCAGACCCACCGAGCCTTGTGAACTGGTATAGGGGTCACATGGACCCCTTACCAGTTCACAAAGGGTTAAAAGTAAAAAAAAAAAAGACAAAGACACACTTTTTAAAAATATCTTTATTAAAAAAAAAATAAACTTTTTTTAATATTTTTTTTTAATACTTACCTCCGATCCATCCATGTGTCCCACGATGATCACTTAGGTTCTGCTTCCTGCTGCTGCTGGAAGCCTTTTATACCTACTGGGTTACAGGTAACAAAGGGTTAATTAAAAAAAAAATGACATAGGGTCCCCCCTCGAAGGGAGGGGGACCCCATTTTTTATTTTGGATTTTTAAGGGTTAAAACCCTTACAAATACAAAAAAAAAATTGCATGAGGTCCCCCCTACCCAGCGTAACCAGCCTGTGACCAGCTATAGGGGCTTGTAGAACAGGGTGCAGGGGCCAGCTTTAGTGGCCCCTGGCCCTGCGGCTACAAGCCATCATAGCCTAGGGCCACGGCTCTTCTGCCCCCCCCTGGGATTTGGGGAGGCAGGTAATTTGGGGGGTCAGGGGTTAATGGCAAGTCACCCGCTTGTTGCAGGTGACTTGCCAGACCCCCGAGCCCTGTGAACTGGTATAGGGGTCACATGGACCCCTTACCAGTTCACAAAGGGTTAAAAGTTAAAAAAAAGACACACACACTTTATTTCAAAACATTTTATTTAAAAAAAATTTTTTTTTTTACTTTACTCACCTCCGATCTTCATCTTCTGTGTCCCGCGGCGATCTGCTGTCAGTGACGGCTGGGCAGAGAAGGGGGGAGGCAGGCGATGGGAGGATCGCCTACCTCCCTCCTTCCCCGCCCAGCCGTCACCGGCATCTGGCCCCGCCCCGATGACGTCACCAAGATGGCGGCCGCCATCGGAAGACAGAAAGGGAGGAGGGCTGTTATGCCCCCTCCAGAAGACGGAAGAGCGGGGGGGGGTGATCGGAGCCCCCCCCATGAAGAGGAGAGGCGGCGGGAGCCGGCGGGAGCCGGCGGCTGCTGAAATGGGGGGCACCCTATTCCGGGCCCTCCCCTGCAGCCGGAGGAGCCCCAATCAGCAATCGGAGCCCCTCTGGCTGAAGAGGAGACCCGGCCGGATCAAACAAGGGGTCAGGTAAGTGATTTTTTTAATACTTTCTACTTTATTGCTGGGGAAAGTCAGGCACGTAAATTTTACGTGGCTGGCGTTTAACAGTTGGAGAGGCAGCCACGTAAAATTTACGTGGCTGGCAATAGAAGGGTTAATCTGTGGATTATTATTTATCATTCTTATTAGGGCCTTTAGTGCCTTTCTAGTGCCATTTAGGAGTATTGTGTATTGTGTAGGAGTATTGTGTTAGTTAGTGATCCATTAATGCTGATACAGGCATTTTGGTTTTTAAACAGGCTCATGATCTTTTCTGTAAGCATAGGTCCCGGGCCTATCCTTTTTAAGGCAGCGGCAATGAGACCTTAGGAAACTCTATCGAAAGCCTTTTCGGCGTCTAATGCTACGATAATCACCTTTCTTTTTCATGCTCTTTTTCTGTCAATTAGTGAAGTTGTCATTGAGATATTTTCGTAAATACCTCTGTTGGGCTGGAATCCTGCCTGATTTGGAGATATGATATACGTTTGTATTTTTTCTAGTCTATTGCTGATCACAGTTGCATAAATCCTTAAATCTACATTTATTAATGATATTGGCCTGTAATGGGTACAGTCGATCACGTTTTTATCCTGTTTGGGGATCAATTTTATGGTAGCGGTATTCATATGGTGGCTTAAAGGGTGAGTATTATTGCTTGAGAAAAATAAACGTGCTAGGTGAGGAGCAAGTTCTGAGGCGAAGGCTTTATAGTATTCCGCTGGGAATCTGTCGTTACCTGCCGACTTCCCTGGTTTTAGTTTCTCTATTGCTATCTTGATTTCATTTTCATCAAAAGATTTTTCGAGCACGAGAAAAAAGTCTTTTGGTATCTCTGGAATGTCCATATTTTCTAGAATTGGATCGTAGTTCTCAATAATTGGTTCTGGTATGGAATATAGGTCTTGGTAGAATTTAAGAAAGATGTTTTCAATTTCGTCAAGTGTGTATCTCTTGATCCCCTTTTCATCTTTAATTTTTCAACAATGTTTGTTGCTCTTCTATCTGATGCCATGGTGGCAATATGTTCGCCACTTTGATTTATCTCATTCCTTCTTTTTATTGTTTCGTGTCTATTTTCAGCAGGGGTCAGAGTCTCTTTTAAAGTTCTCCTAGCTTAACATAACTCGGCATATATGTTTTCAGTTTTCTTTTGCATGTGGCTCTTTCCTTTTTCTCTTTTTCTCTTTTTCTTTCTATTGTTTCCATTAGTTTTTTAATCTTTTGTTGGTTCTCTCTTTAGTTTTTTACTATAAATGAACCTCTAATGAAGTTTTTAAGTATTTCCCAGATAGAAATTCCGATTATGGAGCAGCCTAATACAGGATCCTCCGATTGTGTGACCCACACATGTATAAAGAGAATTCGGTTGGTACGTGGTCAAGTGTTGTCAGCACACTACTGGGTCTGGGTTTAGGCACTCCCCAAGAGATTTGAGTACACTTTTGACAAAGACCACACATATATTTATCAAAGTATTTATTGTATGCAAAACTTAATAAAATTTACATGATAAAAATTATCCAGGCTCTCGATTGCGTCTACATTGTACATGATTTTGAAGTTTTACAGGTTCATTCACCACATTGTGTAATTCTTTATCTATGGCAGATGTACAGTATATTGCTCCCTACTATCTCAGTGATCAAGTTATTTTCACTGGTCCTTCACAATTGGGCAGACATGTTTCACCTGTTAGATATTGGCTTCCTCTGTGCCCTTGAATAAAGGAAATCCTGGGTGCTGTTTTTGTTTCACCATCATATTACATATTGTAGTCATCTTATTTCATACTGTAATCATGTCAATTGTACCCCAGAGAAGTGTGGCTCATTCACCCTTATGGTATGGAGTCAAAGACAGCTGGCCCTGATCATTTTCTGTATTGACCCTGCGATGTCATAGGCGCTGTGTGTCCTCCAAATTGCTCCCAAATTCTGTACTGCTTTAAAAGCGCGCAGTCGTGCTGGTATGCAGCTGTGGCGTCATATACTCCCCCCCACTTCGGAAGGATTTTCCGGCCCTCTGGGGCTCTCCAAGTCCTCTCTGCTCGTCGGTCTAGGGGTCCTACTTCCCCGTCATCCTCCCAGATGACCCATGCCTCAAATTGGTCCCTCCTGAGGTATGGGCTACTGGGGACTACGATGTGGGTTTCACAAATGTCACTCCTTACCGAGCCGTTCTAAAGAAGGGATCGCAGCCGGTTTATATTAAACAATACCCCTTGAACAAAGAAAGGGAAGAGGGTATAAAACCTTTAATAGACAATTTCCTACAGCAGGGCATATTAGAAAAAGCGGTATCACCGTATAATTCCCCAATTCATCCAGTTAAGAAGGCTGATGGGACTTATAGATTTGTTCAAGACCTGTGTACAGTGAATAGTTTGGTAGTACCATTGTGACCGACGTGGTGTCACTTCTAACCGCCATTCCCGAAGACGCTAAAATATACAGCGTCTGCGACATAAAAAATGCTTTTTTTGGAATCCCAGTACATCCCGAGACACGCCCGCTCTTTGCATTCTAATTCCGTGGAGAGTCATTAACTTTTGGTCGTTTGCCAATGGGATTCTTGAATTCGCCTGTTGTTTTTTCCATTGTTTTGAGAGAAGTGCTAAAAGCATATAAACCGAACTGAAACTCGATTGTTCTGACCTACTGTGATGATGTATTACTGGCCAGTCAATCAATAACCGCAGCCCAGGAGGACGGAATCCTCCTATGGAAATGTCTCGGTCAACATGGTATAAAGATTTCTGTTAAGAAATTACAATGGTGTCAGAAAAAAGTTGAATATTTAGGCTTCGTGTTGTCACAGGGAAAGGGAGAATTAAATCCCAAGCGAGTAGCGGTAATTGTGGGCATGTGCACCCCACATAATAAGAAAGAAATGTTAACCTTTCTTGGAATGATTAGTTATTGCCGCCAATGGATCCCTGATTGTTTTTATTATGACAACATATTGAGAGCAGCCACCCGCGCTGATCAGCCTGACACTGGTCTGATGAAATGTTAAATGCTTTCAAAAAATTGAAGGAGGCACTGACATGTTCCCCCGGGCTCGGTCTACCATGCTATGTAAAAGTGTTCCACTTGTATGTACGTGAATTTTGTAAGGGATACAGCTCAGTTTTAGCTCATAGCCACGGGGGTAAATTAAGACCTGTGGCATACTTCTCTAAACGTCTCCCGGTTCAAGTGCAGGGCGTGCCAGGATGTATGAGGTTTCTCGCCGCGTGCGCAATGGCAATAGAGCAAGCCACCTCGGTCACGCTAGGACACCACACAATCCTGCATGCAAGTCACAATGTAAAACACTTAATGAACAATTTACATACCCAGCATATGACAGCACAGCGATTTAGTGGGTATGAAGTATAATCCTTTTGTCAAATCCCCATCTAGAGATTAAATATGCCCCGAATACCGAGGGTCCCGTCCCAATTTTAAATGCATTACTAGGTTTAAAAAGTGAGACTGACAAAATACCTCCGCGCCATGATTGTGATGATGTAATTCAACAAGAGACTGCACCACGCCCAGACCTGGAGTCTGAGCCAATCGCAGGTTCAGAGCTTGTCTTCTTTGACGGTTCATGCTCCTGGCCCAGAGATGACGTGTTTCAAACTGGGTACGTGGTAGTCCAACTCCCAGAGAATATAATAGAGGCCAATAGAATTCCTTTCAAGTCTGCACAAGCTGCTGAGTTGATTGCGCTCACCCGTGCATGTCAGCTCTTTGAAGGTCAGTCAGTCAGTATAGTAACGGACAGGCGTTATGGTTTCTCAATTTGCCATGACTTTGGAAGAATATGGGAAAAACGTGGATACATTTCCGCAGATGGGAAACCTATTTCACACGCAACGCTAGTGAAGAATCTCTTAGCAGCCATCATGCTGCCAGCGTGACTTGCGATCGTGCATTGCAAAGCCCATACCACAGCCCAAACGGAAATCGCAAGAATAAATCATTTAGCAGATAGGGCAGCGAAAGCTGCAGCCAGACAGCAGAGTCTGACAGGGAAACTGGGCCCTAATGCTCACACTCCATTAACCCTTCCTATGCTAACACTAGATGCTATTGATTTTACAATAGGATGTTTGCAGGAGAACGCATCTGTTTCTGAAATAGGGGATTGGGTGCTGGCAGGGGCGCAGAGATCTATAGCTGGAATTTGGTGTATTGAGGGTAAACCATGTATACCCATACATAGTGCCCCCCTATTTATTTCTCCAGCACACGGCATAGGACACAAAAGTGCACAGAACACATACATGGAGTTGAAACAGAGTTTTTTCATCTTACAATGTGAGAAACAAGCTAAAGCTTATGTAGAGAAATGCATAACATGCCAAATGAATAACCCCAACATTTCACACAAGCCACAGCATGACCATCTAGTATGCCCCACAGAACCCTGTACTGATTGAAATATTGACCATACACACATTACGGTCACTCCAGGAGGTAAGCCCGAAATCTTACTAGTTTTAGTAGACATGTTTTCAAAATGGCCTGAGTGTTTCCCGGTTAAGAAAGAAAATGCCAAAACTGTAGTCAAAATTTTGACACAAGAAATAATACCGCGCTTTGGATGCTTTTTGCGCATACGCAGCACAACCTTTAAAGCCAAAATATGTCAAGATTTAGTAGAACATTTAAACATTGAATGGCAGTTTCACATCCCATATCATCCTCAGAGTTCAGGGATAGTGGAGCGCATGAATAGAACAATTAAAGACAAACTTAGAAAAGCTACTGGAGGAACTTTTAAAAACTGGAAACACAAACTACCCACAATCTTAGCTTAAATAAGTATGACACCTAATAAAGTAACTAAACTTTCTCCTTATGAAATATTAATGGGTAGACCATTTCCATTGCCATGGCACAGGGCCACCAGAGAGACTAGTGAAGAAGGGAAGTGCAGGCAGGAAGAATACACGAGGGCTCTGGTGGAGAAGCTCACTAGCTGGGCTAATATGATTTTTTGTATTTGCAATATTTATAGCATTGGAGGTTACTGGGAAGTGAATATTAATTATTTATACTAATTTATATATCATTTATATTCCCTTTTTCACTAGTGAAAAAGAAGAAATTTATGATTTCTAATATTAATATTTGGTTCACATTAATCTCCAATATCTCTACTAGAGATCAATATGTTAAATATTGCAAATACTAATAATCATATCAGCCCAGCGGCCACTAATCTAATACAAACAATGGCCGCTAAGGTTCTACCAACACAACCAGTGGACTGTCCTAAGAAATAAATAGGTTATGCCTTTAATACTTTGCACTTACAATCTATTGTGTGAGAAATTATCCACCACACACACAGTAGGATGTATATATAAAATGGGTTTAATTAGCAGCACAGTAATTAACCTTACTAACCCAATATTGTCCTAAAGTTTCCCCAAGATAACCTTATATTACAGGCAGTTGTTACATTAATGAATGATAAAGTTACAGTAGTTACGGTACAATATATGTTATTATGGATATAGAGAGATGTAATGCAGAGACAGATAGAGGTACACAGAGATACTTATGTTTGCTTCATGGTCATTCAGGTCCAGGTGTCCATTTATTCATCACCCCGCCATCCATCGACTCTTGGGCCCCCGGCACAAAGCTTACTAATGTATGAACAATAGGGGGAGTGGCCAGCATTCCCTGCCTCGTGGGAGTGTCTGCCAAGGTCAGCCCCCCATCAGGACTCTTACAAATTAGATGTATATTTCATAAAGGACATTGTGACAGACTCTCTGCCTTTTGGATTTCATCACTATTCAATTGCCCACCGGGTCATCCATTGGATTTTGCATAGAATCATTACTTTCATTTTCTTGAGCATGTCACAGACTGTCATTGTGCTGTTGATTACGTTACAGACAATTGTGTTGCAGACTGTCATTGTGCTGTTGATTATGTTACAGACAATGTCATTGTGCTGTTGATTGTGTTACAGACTGCCATTGTGTTGCTGATTGTGTTATCGGCAGAGTTGAGGGTTTGTGTGTCCTGCTCCCATTGGTCTGTGTGTTTGTCATGCAGTCCTCCATCAGGTCCACGGGGGAGGTCCCCTTGCATGAAGACTTGCATATAAGGCCCAGGGTGGCACTAATAAAAGAAGTTCATCTTCACCCTCAATACTGAGTTCTGTCTCTTATTGGGGGGAAACGCTATATCGCAATTCACTAGCTTTTGTAAGAGCTGTTCCTGCTTCCCTCACGGATGACTCTGGAATTCCTGCAGCACCTCTCACCATTGGGAAAAGGACGCCTCGGGCGGTGAAGCCCTCCGGCGATAAAGGTTATCGCTACAATTGGTGGCAAGTGGTGGGATAGTCCTTTCTACCCAGAGAGAGTGCTACCCTGATGGAGAGTCAGTATGACAAGTTGAAAAGGCTGACCCTGGAGGATCTACTCGAGAGCCGGGGAAGGTCAGCTAGCAACCGCCCACGTCAGGAACTGATAGCCGAGCTGATCGAAATGGATCGTGCAGCAGTGAGGACCGAAACCAATATAGAGACCGATGAAGACGCTGCTCTCGCTCAAGCGGTTCGGAACAGATTGTCGGTCTATGGCACGAATCCATCACAGGAACTGATCGACCAAGTCTTCGCCGCAGCGGAGGCAGAGGACAGTAAGCGAAGGGAAGATCGGCGACTTTCAACCCAGCAGCCTCTCAGCCTCAGTTACACTGGGGGGAGAAAGATTCCATTTGCAGCATTTAAGTCCTTCCAGGAAAGTGACGACAAGATTGACGGATTTTTGGCCGATTTTGAACGGCATTGCACTTTACACCGGGTACCCACGGAGGAATGGGTCACCATATTATCAGGGAAAATATCTGGGAAAGCTTCCGATGCTTTCCGGGCAATCCCTGATGCGGACTTACCACACTACCATCTGGTAAAGGAGGCTTTGTTAGCCCGGTACGCTGTCACCCCAGAAGCCTACAGGCGATGATTTCAGAAATCCCAAAAGAAGGGAGGGGATACTTACACGGAGTGGGCATGTCGCCTCCATCGTACAGCATCACACTGGGTCACTGGATGCCAAGCCACGAGCGCTGAGGATGTACTACAGTTGTTTTTCCTAGAACATTTTCTCAATGCCCTGCAACCAGAGCTAAGAGAGTGGGTACGTGACCGGAGGCCTCTAACGCTACCTGAGGCTGCTCGTCTAGCCGACGAGTACACCGATGCTCGCCGGACAGAACAGTCCGCTCCAAAACCACCACCTCCCATTAAATTTCAAGCACCTGTGGCTTCCGCGCCAACTCGTTACTCTGGGCCACATAGGCCAGCGCAGCAACCAAACCTCTCCACAGTTCAGTGCCATTGTTGCAAACAATGGGGACATTATCGCAGGGATTGCGCCCTAGAGCCTCCCCGAAACCCGTGGAGGCAAACACAACCTTCCACCTCCCGTACTCCTGCGGCACACTGTTTGGAAGCTGAGAGCAGTTCGGAAGAGTATCTGGGGGTACTGTATGAAGCTGATCCCGTACAAGTGGCCATCCAAGACAACCGACAGCACCTTCGCCAGGAGGTACAAGCCAATGGGCGCACCACACAAGGATTACACGACACCGGAGCTACACTTACCTTGCTCCAACCTCATTTGGTCAAGAACAAAGACCGCACCGGACACACCGTTGCAGTAAGGGTGGCGGTAGGAGCTGTGTTTCGACTCCCCACCGCCCGAGTACATCTTGACTGGGGCGCTGGATCCGGCAGGGTACATGTGGGACTTATGGACAACTTACCAGCAGAAGTACTATTGGGAAATGATCTAGGACCAATGACTTCTGCCTACGCTACCTCTGGGCCAGCCAGCATCAACCCTGTTACAACCCGGGCTCCAGCCCAAGCTGCCGACTCCAGTCCACTGGTCGAGGAGACCCAGGGGTTTCGTCTGCATCACATCATGTCCGTTACAAGAAGCCCAGAAGAGGATCAGCCATCAGGTTACATCCTTCCAGAAGGAAAACTTATGCCAAACACTATTTTTGTTGGGGGCATTGACCTTCGGATTGATCAGCATGAAATTAAGGATTTTTTTTCAAAGTATGGCGCTGTAAAGAATGTCAAAATTATTACGGATGCCTCGGGCATTTCTAAGGGTTATGGTTTTGTCTCCTTTTACGATGATGTAGATGTGCAGAGGATTGTGGATTCTCCGATCAGCTTCCATGCAAAGAGATTGAAACTTGGACCAGCTATAAGAAAGCAAAGCACCTGTGCACACATCCAACCAAGGACTTTGGTGCTGAACTCACCAATGCCACAATATCCCAGTGGTTGGACCACACCCATGACCGATTCCTATGTACAGCCCACGCCAATGTTTAGTCCTGTTACTCACTATTTGCAGCCATATAATTTTACAATCCAATACAGGCCTGGTAGACAAAACGGTAATGCATATGGATTATCCCGGCAAACAGAACTCTGCCCATAACAAGAGTCCGGACAGCCCCACGTTAACCCGAACAGGGTCAATCCGGGTCTGCCGGGTGTTCCACAAAAAGGGGGCATTGTGACAGACTCTCTGCCTTTTGGATTTCATCACTATTCAATTGCCCACTGGGTCATCTATTGAATGCCCACTGTTCCTTTTGCATAGACTCATTACTTTCATTTTCTTGAGCATGTCACAGACTATCATTGTGCTGTTGATTACGTTACAGACAATTGTGTTGCAGACTGTCATTGTGCTGTTGATTACATTACAGACAATGTCATTGTGCTGTTGATTGTGTTACAGACTGCCATTGTGTTGCTGATTGTGTTACCGTCAGAGTTGAGGGATTGTGTGTCCTGCTCCCATTTGTCTGTGTGTTTGTCATGCAGTCCTCCATCAGGTCCACGGGGGAGGTCCCCTTGCATGGAGACTTGCATATAAGGCCCAGGGTGGCACTAATAAAAGAAGTTCATCTTCACCCTCAATACTGAGTTCTGTCTCTTATTGGGGGGAAACGCTATATCGCAATTCACTAGCTCTTGTAGGAGCTGTTCCTGCTTCCCTCACGGATGACTCTGGAATTTCTGCAGCACCTTTTACCATTGGGAAAAGGACGTCTCGGGCGATGAAGCCCTCCGGCGATAAAGGTTATCACTACAGCCATAACTCTCACAATATGCATGCTATCAACGTGTTACCAAGAAATTCATGATCCCCATAAATTTCTTAGTTAAATGAGCCCAAACAGCAAATGTATATCATCCTGGGTTCAATACTATGTGGATTGTCATGCCCTGGACAATATATGTATGCCATGTTTGATATCAAATGAAAGGTCTAATAATTCTGAATGAGAATCTCTCATTAATATAGTTATAACTGCCATATTACAAGAGTTACAATACGTCCCAAAAACAACAGCCAATGCCCAAGTGTCCAATGTATATTGGCCGTCTGGAGTCCTCATTAGGAATTCAAGGATGCCCTTTCAAGTACAGCTAGGTGTGATAGGTATCTATTGTTCTGTTTACCATAGACATGGTAGGACTACCACACCCTACTTTGAGTGTCCATTTACAAGTACAGCTTGTTGGCAGCTAGGTGTGAATACGTGTTTATTGTCAGGATGTGGGACCACTATTTGAATGTATGAATGTATGTATGAATTAGGGGCAGCGTCCTGTAACAGTGCCCTAGAAAAAAAAGATAAACAGGGAAGATCCCTACTGCAGAGAATGAAGTTATACAGGAACAGTATTGTGCTCGCTTGGTTGTCACAGGGGGATGTGTGACTCTGACACTTTCCATAGTGTCACCATCCCCTAATGACGAAGGCACTTACGTGTTCGGTGTTTACTTCTCAGGGCAGCAAGAAGGAAAGAGGAAGAGATTTTATATAAAAAATATTGCTGATAAGTTTGAAACTAAACTCACTCCAAACGTATTAACCGAAGGCCTCTCAGACATAAAGGTGCAGACTGAAGCTGATCCTGAGGAGACTTTAGCTACTGAAACAGGATTTCAGGGGCAACAGAACCTGTGGTTACAATGGGCAAATGTGCAAATGCTAGACCTAATTTAGGCACTGCTCCCCTTCCTCTACCTGAAAATGAAGAAACATGCTTGCTAAAAATCTACAAAACTCAGACCCTTACAGGTGACGAATGCTGCATGTGGGCACGTGATTTTCCCATTTTAAACCACCCTGCCAAGCCCGGTTCAGGGATACATGCCTACAAGGGTAACTATACTTGTTATAGTAGAACTAAGGGAAAACTCAAAGTAGGTAATTTTACTCAGGGTTGGTGCCACAGGTATGCTACTGTTACTGATAAAAATGTGTTAATTGGCCACAAGGTAGCTGTAGCTGATATATACTGGCTATGTGGTGGTGAAGTATTACATCCCATGCTGCCCCGTGACTGGGAAGGTGAATGCGCACCTGTAAAGCTCATAATGTCATTTGTAATCTCCCCAGCAATAGAGTGGGACGAACACATATTTGAGGGACAATTCCAAGGCACCCCCACTGGAGTAAGAGGGAGGCAGCATCACCTAAAGAGAGTTTTGATGCTCACATGTACTTGGATGCCATAGGTGTCCCAGAGGGGTGTCTGATGAGTTTAAGGCCCGAGACCCTGTAAACACTGTATTTGAATCCATATTCACCATAGTAACTGCAAATAAGAATGCTGATTGGATTAACTATCTGTACTATAATCAACAACGCTTTGTGAATGCTACTAGGAACGGCCTTAGAGGAATTGATGAACAGCTAGGACCTACAACAGAAATGGCTTTTCAGAACAGAATGGCCTTAGATATGATGTTAGCTGAGAAAGGTGGAGTCTGTAAGATGATAGGAGAGAAATGCTGCACTTACATTCCTGATAACACGGGTCCTAATGGAAAAGTGACAGAGGCTATTGAAAGGTTAGATACTCTAGCCGTGGAAATGAAAAATAATGCAGGAAATGATGCTAATTGGTCCAGTTGGTTCAAAGATTTATTTTCTAGCTGGAAAGGTTTTCTCACACAGTTCTGTATTATTGTTATGCTGATTATCATTGCTATTGTTACATTTAAGATCATTATGTGTGTCATTGCTATGAAAACGAATAAGCAACAGGGCGCTTACGCTGCTTACCTGGCAGAGAATAAAGCTCACTATGACTATATAGTTAATAGGGCTGAATCTGAGGCTTATGATGATGTCCTGGTCAGTGAGTCTGAGAACCTGTAATAAGTTCTGAGACTCAAAGAAAGGTTTGATGGCTGAGGCAATAGGCTTTATGGAACTTGCTAACAAAATGGTTGAAGCTAACAAAATGGCTACCAGATATAGTTACATGCAAGGCTTTACAAGATAAAATATATAGCAGGCTTTTTAGTGGAACATAATTGCAGAAATATACGCTAGCGAAATCTAACTGTCAAACCGCAATAACAGCTAAATAGGGCAACTTCTCGCTATCTTTACCTTTTCTTATGAGGAAACTGTAAGTTTGCACCTCTCTGTGGTTTTAACCTATATGTTGCAAATGTGGAACAAGTACATATTGTTTTTGTAGTTTCTTTGTGGTCCACCCTAAAGCGGAAGTAAACTAGAGTTTGCACCGAGATATTGAGTGTGTGTCGTTATTTGCGTCTCAGTGCAACTCTCTCAGATATCTGAAATCACTCATAAGACTTATCGCAATTGCAGGACAGCGTGCCTAAAAGAGGATCCAGAGAGATCACTCTAGAGAATAGAGACTCCTACTTTCAGTTGATTATTATGATTCTTGCTTGTTTGTCTAGGTACTGGTTGATGATTTCAAATTGACATCTTTTGTTAATAAGTATAGCCACACCTTGTGCTTTCTTCTCTTTGAATGGGTTGGATATAATGTGTCCAAAATCTCTAAACGCATTATAAGGTTTCTTATTTGTTTTAAAGTGAGTTTCTTGTAGCATTGCTATATCTATCTGTAATTTGTCTAGCTCTTTCATTATACTTTTTTTTGCAGGCAGTTTGCTCCTCATACATTGAAGGAGCATCATTGTATTGATTTATTCAGCAGTTATTTTTGATTGGGCGTTTAGACCACCTTTGACTTGATGGTTGTTGGTCCTTTTTGCCGGTCTTGTATAGATCTATTTATGCCCTGTTTTCTTTTCCGTGCTCTTTTCCCTTTAGTGATTTCCCCCCACTTTCTGTGAACATGGTATGATTCTTTTGCACTGTGTTAATTCTCTCTATCTCTATCAGCTTCTCGCCAGTGGCTCGACTACCAGAGAGGAGACATCCCCCTGGATTTTCTTTATCCCCTTTCATGATTGGGGATATCTACCAGCCTGAGCCTCCCTTGCCGCACACCCTGCCTCTCACAACTACTGTTGTGATTTCTGAGGAGACAGAGTGCTTAAAATCATTAAGCATTTCTGACATATCGCTTTTTAGTTCTATGAGGTCTTTTTCTTTACCCATTTAATTCAGGTGGGTAGATGCGGTACTTTTAAGATCGGTTATCATATCCATAACTGATATTTTACATTGGGATAACTCCGCAGAGAAACCCTGCCTTAAAGTGGACAAACACCCAGGATTTTGATTATCCTAGGTATTGGTCCACTTCCCCGGGGCCCCCTGCTATGTAAAACCCCCCAGATCTCCAAATAAAACTCACCTCACCCCACTCCTACGTCGCATAATAGCTCAGCGGCTCTGAGCACGCTAGCGGCCGCTTCGCGCACTTTCCTCTAACAGGGAGCACGCCTGCACCGGGCATTCACAAATGGCCGGCTCGGGCACGCGACCTGCTAGAGAGAAGCGCGACATGCGTCCAGGGCCCGCGCATGTGCCGTTGGATCGGGATGCAGGTAAGGTAAGGTGAATGGGGCGTTCTGGGGGGTTTCACACAGCGGGGCATCCCGATGTTGGATGCCCCGCAGGGAGGGATCGGCTCACCCTGGGAATCTTATAGATTCCCAGGCCGATCCTGCAGGGTGTTGGTCCACTCTAATTGCTGCATTTTTTCTCTGAGTTCCACTTTTAGTGGTTTCCCTTGTCCCCTGTCAGTGCCATGTACATTAGAAATCTGCTTTCTGAGTTGATCCTGGTTTCCTACCATGTGGACTGTTTGTGCTTCCCTTAAGTCTATTAGCGTAGCCTGTTCACCTGATGTCTCAGTATTGCATTGTGTATTATCTTTACTGTCAAAAAGTTATTTTTTTAAGTAGTTAACGTGGGCCCTGCTTATATGATGGTAGTATTTGGAGATGTCTGTGGGAGTCGGGGTACCTAGTCCTGTCCTTGTGATGCCGGTTTTTGGTACCGGGGAGGCCGGGTATTCAGGATATTGTTCTGGGGTTTCGGTTAGGTTACCTCCTTTGGCTCGTATAGTTATGCCTGTGTTATAGCTGGGGATAGTAGTTTGTTTGCGTGCATTTTTTTTTGTGTTCTGTGGCCATTATATGTTCCTTTTTTCTTTTTTCTGTGGTTTTGATTTAATTATCAATGTAAGTATGATTAAAACTGGCCCTGTTGATCGGGCAATGTATTGTAGAGTTGCTTAGTCAGTATTAGGTATTTTTTTTTCCTAATGAGTTTAAGTGTATGTATCAGTCTTATAGCAAAGAATAGAAAGCAGCAGAAAATACCTCTGTTGCGCCACCTGGTTGTAAGACCAGAGGCTGCGTGCCCACAAAGAGACTTGGTGGAGTTGCGACACTCTGCAGTCCTGGAGGCAGCGATTTAGTGTAAGGAGGCTCAAGTTTGAGGAAAGCCACTTCGCTCTGGAGGAGGCTGGAGACAACAGAGACAGCGGAGAGAGAGCGAGGCGATCAAACGTCACACAGCCAGGAATCTGGGGGAAGCCTGGTCGCTCTGGAAGAGGCTAAAGATAGTAGAGGCAGCAGTGACAGAAGGGCGACGTGGATGCCACTAGGCAGCAGGCTGCAGGAGAGCAGGAAATCGGATGAGATGGTGGCGGAGGCAGGGAGGGTTGGTGCTCTGAGCTCAGAGCTCAGGCGGAGGTACAGTCGGGGAAACAGTGCTGGGAACGGAGCTGGGGGCAGAGCGGCTACATCAGTTTACATCAGGTAGGTCGGTAGAGGTTGAGGCACAGCAGAGAGTGGGAGGGCGGCAAGAGCGTATCGCCTCAATGTTGGATCTAGCTTCAGGCCAGATCGGAAACCATCATAAGTTGTAGCACAGTGTTCCCCAACCCTCTGCTTGAGAGCCACCAAAAGACCATGTTTTGTAGATCTCCACCAGGAATTGCAGGTGAAGTAATCAGTGCAGCAGAGTTCTAGAGCTGGCTATATAGAGATCACCAAAACCTGACCTGTTGGTAGCTGTTGAGGAGATGGTTTGGGAACACACTTGTAGCAGGCACAAGAAAATAGGTGACAGGGACCATTGATGTCTCCGGTGGATTTATTGTTAGACCCTACTCTGCTCCTACATCATGGTGGAATAGGATAATTGGGGGTTTGATTCGCTAAACTGTGTGCACATAGTTACAGTAGTACAGATCAGATTGCAAGCTGTGCCTGTATGAGAGGTCATGTAAAACTTTGTTCGAAACCCGAGAGAAAACAATTCTAATAAATGTATAAGACATTTTATGGTGGCTGTGAGGAATAGGGCAAATATTACATTGCATTTTATCGCTGATGCCCGGCATCGTCCTTTAACATTCTCTCTTCTTAGCAAATGTCTGCCATTACAAGGCTAGCAGGAACCGGAAGTCCATATATGGGCATGAGGTTCGAACACTCAGGAAAGGCAGCTTGAGGATCAAAGCCCCCCCCCCCCCCCACTGCTGCTCTCCCAACACCCTCTTGGACACCAAGGAGCCTGCTTGCTTCTTCCCTGGAAAGGTGTGATAGCCTGGTGCTTCAAAGGAATGATCCAGGATCTGTGTCTGGGAGAGGTGGAAGGGGTGGAGGGGAGAGCCCTGCTTAAAGGTAGGCCAAGGGGATGAGAACATTGTCACTTCTCTGGAAAGGTCACGATTCCCACGTGCTGGAGGTGTCCAAATCATCTGTAAGCTCTTCACTTACCTCTTGTGAGAGCTCCCCATCACCAGTACTCTGCAACTTCATATTAAGGTAACTGACCATTGTCTCTCTGTGCAACTCACTGTAACCTGTAACCTTCTCAGAACAGCATTTGTATCATTTCATATTACATCATAGCCAAATGTTTGTTATCACTGCCTAGTGTGCTTATAGCATTACACTTTAATTTAACTTGAGCGATCTGTTTGCCTTAAACCAAGAATCTGTGTCTGCAGGCTTCGGGCCTGGTATTCCTGATAGGAGGACTCGGACAAGGGTTTAGGGGAACGCGGTCTGTGTGTCCGGAGGTCCCTGGTTGATAGTGGGATCACGTGACCCGCGGTTCCCTGACAGTGGCCAAAGGCATTTAGAGAAGCAGAGGTCAGTAACACATACTCCCCTGCAATGGCTCCAAAGTCTTTTAAACCCTTGTCACCTTTTCTATTCAGAAGAATTAAAAAAAGTTTGTCGGATTCAGTGACAAATGGTGTGCAACTCTTATTCATCTCATGTTTATATGTGCAATAAATCTACACAGCAGAAATCTACATGATATTTATAATCCTAACTTTTTTCCACAAATGTATTTAAATGAATCATTCTAAGAGGCCGATTCATTAATAGCGCCAGGTAGCGACAGATGAGCGACTGTAGCGTGATTTTTACAGCACCAGCCAGTATTCGCTGTGCTTGGCCGGCGTTTGCTTGATGACAGCGACTCAGTCGGTGTGCGGTAATGTTGAATACGGGCTTAGGGGTCGCTGTTTCACAGGTTCAGCGTTGTATGTGAGCGCCTGACAACGAATGGCCAGAGCGAACGGCTTGCTTCATATTCATTAAAAAATGACGCTCCGAATTTGCTGGCGCTGGCGGCGATGGGTGTTAACTAGTTTTTAACCCCTAAACAACCATATTTTTTGATTGTAACGTTATACATGTTTTTGGAATCATTTTGTAATATGAATGTATTAATATCAGACCTGTAAGATCAATTCTGCAAAAAAATTATTTTTTATTTTTTTTTACTTTAAAAAAAAAACCGAACATTGCAGAAGTGGTCCCAGAATTTTTGACATTAAAAAAAAAAAAAAAAAAATTACCAATTAATTACGATTAATTAAACATTGCTCCATTGAAATGCATTGGACAATGCCAGGGAGCGACAGGTCATACCTGGCGCTGTGAAGGAATTTGCAGCGGCGCTGTTCGTTCCAGGCGGCTTCATGATGAATCCCGCGCTAGCTGACGCTCTCGCCGGCGCTAGCCTCATTTAGCTTGATAAATGCGTCATTGTGACCGCCGCCGGGCGTACTTGAGTCGGTAGCCGCCGATAGCTGGCGGTACCTGGCGCTCATCAGACACTACCTGGCGCTAGCCCGTGATAAATAAGGCCCTTAGTTCCTGTAGTTACTCGAACATCGATATCAAACTTAAAAAAAAAGAAATCTAAAGAGGCAAATGTTGTCTGTGCTTTCCACAATAAATAGAAATAACATGTTTAAAGAAATACTTGGGGAAACACATTACATCTACCACTGCACCTTAGTTACAGGAACTGGATACCCCAAGGTCTGAAGACTCCCCCCACACATACACACATATTTACAGACACTCTTCCTTCATTGGCGTGCATATACATATAGATAATATAAATCACAAAAATATTCTTACTTGATGGTGTATTTTTTGGTGGATTTCCTATTTCAGGTGAAAGACATAGTTAATTTCCATGCATATATTCATGTTTGATAATGCAAAACACATAAGATCATGCTGGGGCTGTGGCATTAATAGATACGTATATACTATGATGTTAGCCTATTTATACAATTTGTATGAACGCGATGTTTGTTTTGTTGACGAATATAGAAAATGCAAAACACATTTATTAATAATACTACAAATGATTAAGCCCAATCCCGTACAACATGCTTATGATCATTAGTAACCACCATGTTTTTTTTACTAAGTGTACACTACTCTCCTTCTATACCAATGCAACAATCAGAGGAGGCTGAGCAGCAGAAACCCATTGTATTACCTCTTATATAAAAGCAGTTGCCATTTTTAGTATAATAGAGGTATGATAGAGTGGAACAAAAATATGTCACAGTTCTGCTCAGGCTTCGGTCACACTGTAAACTGTAACAAACTAAAATTCATGCAAAACAAGAATGAAGAGATTTAGGATTCCTCAGAGACAGGGCAGTAGAAAGTTATAAGAAGTGGGTACTCGGGGGTACTATGCGCCCCATATTGATCTTATGTTTATAATTGAAATAAATCTACACAGCAGAAATCTGACATTTACATATTTATAATCCTAACTTTTTCCAAAAATGTATTTAAATAAATCATTCTTGATTTTCCAGTAGTTCCTGTAGTTATTCGAACATCAATATCAAACTTAAAAAAAAGAAATTAAATATAAAGAGGCAAATGATGTGTGTGCTTTCCACAATAAATAGAAACAAAATGTTTAAAGAAACCCCAAAGGCTGAATGTATAGTGACAGCATGCCATCCTCCCAAACCTCTTCCTGGTTGAAGGGCACTTGCTAAGGCTCTTGTCCAATCAGAGCCAATTGCCGTAATGATGCCATTTGGCAAACGCCTCTGACTTGCTTCCACGAGTCACACAAGGGGGCACATTCCCAGCATGCACTGCTGCCCCTGCTTATCTGAATGGCTGAGGCAGAAGTGTGCGCACAGCCTGAAGATGCGTGGGATGTGGCTGTTCCTACTCCCCATTGAATCAGAGTTGCTTACTGAATGAGATCATGGCAAATGGCTCAATGGATCATGGCTCAATTGGATTCAGTTCTGCTGGCAAATCCATGTGTGTAAATGATGTCTCATACACCCTTATCCACTCTTTCACAATTTGAGCCCAATCATTTCTGGCATTGTCGCTTAGGAATATGCCCAATGTGTCATCAGGAAAGATTGATGGAATAACCTGGCTGTTCAGTATACTCAGGAATTCAGCTGACCACATTATTTGGGCACATAAAATTGCTGAGCCTAGACCTTACCAACTGCAGCAAGCCCAGATCATAGCACTGCCCCCACAGGCATGATAGGTGCATCTCTTCAGCTGCCTTCCTACTTACCCTGATGTGCTCATCAAATCAAAACTTGCTCCCTAGCAAGTTGAAGCTGTTTTTGCCAGTTAGCTTCACTGACAAGTGGTTGTCTTAGAGCTAAACAGCTGTTTATTCCCAATTCATTGAGTTCTCTTTCCATTGTGTATGTGGAAATGCTCTTACATATATATATATATATATATGTCCGATCACGATAATACAAGATACTGCCTGCAAGTGTAGGTTTCTCCAGTGGAGTCAATGAAGAATAATCGGTTGTTCTATCATATGGAGTCCAGATTTTTTGTGAATTCAGCAGAACAGTGAGTACTTGGGGAAGCACATCACATCTACCACTGCACTTTAGTTACATGATTTAGATACCCCAAGGTCTGAAGATTCCCCCCCACACATACACACAAATTTACAGACACTGTTCCTTCACACCCATTGGCGTGTATATACAAATAGATAATATAAATCACAAAAGTATTCTTACCTAATGATGTATTTTTCACTGGATTTCCTATTTCAGATAAAAGACATGGTTAATTCCCATGCACATATTCATGTTTGAAAATTCAAAACACATTTATTAAGAATACGAGAAATGATTAAGTTCAAACCTGTACAACATGCTTATGATTATTAGTAACCACAATGAATGCTGTGGGGTGCACTACTTATCCAATACTAAGATGTTTATGTGCTCACTCCTTATAGCCATTCATCAAAAAATTGGAGTGGACGTGGATTAACCACACCTCTCTCCTAATGAGGAGCACCAAATGATATACACATCACAATAACTCATAATAAAAATCAGACATTTTATTCAAGACCAAAAACTGATTAAAAATACATATACAACACAAGACATTTAAAACCAGGATGCTCCCCCCTGTAATCTCCAGGAGTATTTACAATAATGAGACACAGTTAAATCAAAATAATACTCCAATGAAAAATCAGTCTGCCCTGATATTAATGCTGGCACAAAAAAACGTAATCACCAAAACTAAGTAATTAAAAGCTAATTAATATAATATCCTATGTGTGTACCTAAAAAAAACGACATCTATAAAGTGCTAATATATATTTCTTAATGATACAAAGGTAAGAACTAAGGTGCAATGAGAAATATAATAAAGTGACTAGTGCATGATAAACATATTCCTACAATTCATACCCAACTATAAAAATCTATATATATTGCACAAAACCTCCAATCCCAATGAAAAAACCAATAATCCCAACAAATGCTATCAAAAAATATATATAAGAAGCAATATTTAAAGTGCATGTGCCAGCAAGTATCCAAAGGGTTACCACTTGATCACCAGGCAGTCTGCATAAGCAATACACAGAGTGGGGAAAGCATCAGACACCATCATTAGTAACCACCATGTTTTTTTTACAAAGTGTAAACTACTCTTCTTCTACACCAATGCAACAATCAGAGGAGGCTGAGCAGCAGAAACCAATTGCATTACCTCTTATATAAAAGCAGTTGCCATTTTTAGTATGATAGATGTATGACGGAGAGGAATCAGGATAATTCACAGTTCTGCTCAGGCTTCGGTCACACTGTAAACTGTAACAAGCTAAAATTCATGTAAAACAAGAATGAAGAGATTTACGAACCCTCAGAGGCAGGGCAGCAGAAAGTTATAAGAAGTGGGTACTCTCCTCTTTCACCTCGCCTCTGTTAGAGCGAGCGCTGCGCCTGCCCCGCGCAGCGCCCCCCTCCGTGCCTCTCCTCGGGCGAGCGCTGCGTCCCCTTCCTGCAGCGCTCCCCGCTATACCGCCATCCGGGCGTCCGCTGCTGGCCCCCCAGGCTACGTTGTCCCCTTACCTGGTCCCCGCGCTTCCTCCTCTGACCGGCATGGCCGCCGGCTTCCTCCTTCTGCTGCAGTTCCGCCTCCCGTGCACGCACGTCCCCGGCCACTAGGGGGCGCGCGCGTCAATCTTCATAGATTTAAAGGGCCAAGGTCCTGATTATTGGTGTCTGGCCATCCAATCCCTTTTCGGCTCTTCCCATAAATTGAACCCTGCCTTCCTTCCTGTGCCGGATCTTCGGTGTTCTTCCGTGAATGACAGACGCTGTATTGCTTGATTCCTCGTGTATGACCTCGGCTATCCCATTGACCTTTGAACCTGTGCTGCCCGTCCCGACCTCGGCTTGTTTCTCCGCTATTGAACCCGCGCTGCCAGTCCCGACCTCGGCTTGTTTCTCCGCTATTGAACCCGCGCTGCCAGTCCTGACCTCGGCCTTCTCCTTCGACCACTGTTTGTCTCTACTGCACGTCACCTCAGCAGTTTGTGGAACTGTGCCGCTGTTGGGGGGTAGCGACCTGGGAGTCACCTGCCGCACAAGACATCCCGCCTTGCGGTGGGCTCTGGTGAAAACCAGTGGCTCCTTAGACTCCGCTCCCCTGACGCGGTATCTGCCAAACAGTTCTGCAGACCCTGCGGGTCCACTCCCTCGCACGTTCAACCCGGTGCGTAACAGCCTCCTACAGAGATGTTCTTTGGGGGTTGTTTTCCCAGGTGCAGTAGCAGGAGTGCAAGTGGCAGGGTAGTTCCTGTTAGACTCCAAGTGCTGGGGAGTAAGCCACAAGGTTTCTTAAGGCGCGACCTGAGCCCGGGTTATTAAAGGGGTGGGGCAGAGCTATCAGGAGAAGAGCACAGGAGGAGGAAGAAAGGAAAGGCCCCCATGCTGAGGGAGAGTAGATTCTGCTGCCCAATCAGCGGACACCGGAAGAACAGGTGAGCTGGTGTTTTATCCGAAGGTGAATGCAAGTCGTTCCCATGTCCTGGGGCCATGAGGAGTTATCCAGCTTCCCTGCCTGAAAACCCCTTGTAGGGTGGGAAAAGTGTGCTCACCAATGGCCTCTGGACACCCTTCACCCTACAGAGAAAACCCTGTAAGCAACTCAAAGTGTGTATAGTGTCAGGTGCAGTCACTGCCCTGTAAAGTCCTGGTCCAGGTACACAATACCTTTCTCTTATTCCCAAAGCCTCTCAAAATTATTATATATAAATATTATATGTAAATATCTTAGGTATTCTAAGCAAATTCACTTTCTTTATTTCAATTTATGGGTCATAGCTGTGCTGGGCAGAGCATGTGATTGATCAGCTTTATGAGTCTTGAGCATGTTTTGCTGTGCTCAGAGCCAATTGTGGGACCACTGTGGTTTGCTATGCTGGCTTCATTCTCCATTTTCTTTATGGAGGAATTACGCCTCTCTAAGTAACCACTTAATTTATTGTACCTCAGCTTTAGAACAATTCTGTCTCATCAAATCAGCCCCATTAAACTCAGAATTTCCTTAAAAACAGGACCACATGTTATAAAGTGCTGCAGGGAAGCTTCTGTCATATTTCATAGCTGAGAAGCATTGGCTGCACTACACAGGTGGTACTTTATATAATTTAAAGATAAAACTGGTACTTGATGAAAAAGTCTGAGAGCCCCTGATTTAGGTAATATGGATCCTGCTAGAATGACTGCAGCCACACAATGGATGGAACATTATTCTGGTCTGGGGTCACTGCATGTCCAGCAGCATGTCCGTATCATGTAAGCAATACAGTTTTTGTTTTCATTCAATCTTACCTGAACAAGCCATGACTAGGACAAGTAAGCAAAAAAAACGACAGGTCTCCATTTCTACAAGACAAATATACATTTGTTATTTAACTAATTTCTTTCTCGATTTTTTTTGTGATTAGGTTAGGGCTGTTTATGTCAGGCTAGTTGTTTTTCTTCTAAATGTAAAGGTTATGGGGGGGATTCTCCAGATTATTGGGCTAGTTTCTCAGGGGTGCTGTTGGCACAATATCTGTGCCAAAGGGCACAAGGGCCCATATACCATCAGGGCTGAAGACAGCATGCTCAGTCTCCAAGCACTGGGCTTCCAGCCCTTATGCCTGGAGTACTGGGCAAGTAGCATGGAGTAAGGCAGGGGCACTTTCATAAAAAAGGGGGAAAAACAATCAAACCAAAATTTTGCTCTGATTTGAATCTGAAACTCATTGCTTCTTGTGATATTGATTAAACCTACCCTGGGACCACAGGTGAATGTCTTTTTTCCAAAGAATATGAGACTAGAGTTGTGCCCTGTTAATTAAAAAACAAAATCAGTAAATACAAGTGAAGCAACATATTTGCAGATTCCTGGGTTTCGATTTTATTCTAAATATACAATTAAATGGCTTAGATCTAGCTTTTATTGCCTTCAGTTTCCCCTCTTTTGGCTCATGGGCCCACAAGTGGTGCCAAAAATATACTTAGTGCTACCAGGATGTGTCAGTAAAGGTCATTCTTGCCAGATACAGGTATTATTGAGACAAAGGTCTTTTACATTAACCCTTTTAGTGCCAGATAAGTGAGTCTCACGTAGTTGCCTCTCCTACTGCGTGACTCGCTGACATTTCCCTGCATAAAAAAGATTTGAAAACACCTAACATAGTAACATAGTATGTAAGGCTGAATAAAGACTTTAGTCCATCCAGTTCAGCCTGTTTAACTCCTTCCAGTGGTCTAGTAGCCATAGCCGGAAATGTTATTACATGCCAGGAAGGCATCAAGGCCACTTTTGAACATTTTTAATGTATCCCTCATTACTACCTCCTCTGGCAGCGAGTTCCATAGTCTCACTGCTCTTACAGAGAAGAATCCCCTCCTATGTCGGTGGAGAAAGCACCTTTCCTCTAACCTTAGTGGATGCCCCCGGGTTATGGTTACACTCCGGGGTATAAATAGATTGTGGGACAGATCCTTGTATTGACCCCGAATATATTTATACATAGTTATTAGATCACCCCTGAATCGTCTTTTTTCTAGACTAAATAAACCTAACTTGGACAATCTTTCCGGGTACTCTAGCCCCCGCACTCCTTTTATTAACTTTGTTGCCCTTCTTTGAACGCGCTCCAGTTCTGATATGTCCTTCTTAAGCACAGGTGCCCAGAACTGTACACAGTATTCCATATGGGGTCTGACCAGTGACTTGTACAGGGGTAAAATGATGCTCTGGTCATGAGCACCTATGCCCCTCCTGATGCACCCCATGATCCTGTTTGCCTTGGCAGCAGCTGCCTGGCATTGATTACTACAGTTGAGCTTATTGTCAACTAAAACCCCTAGGTCCTTTTCCATTGTTGTTTTACCAAGTGTTTCTTTATTTAGTGTGTAATCATGACACAGATTTCTCCTTCCCATGTGCATAACCTTACATTTATCTGTGTTAAACTTCATTTGCCATTTAACTGCCCATGCTTCCAATTTATCTAAATCTGTTTGTAGTTGCCTGTTGTCCTCCTTTGTTTTAATTACTTTACTCAGCTTAGTATCATCTGCAAAGATTGAGACTTTACTGTTTAATCCATACCCAATGTCATTTATATATATATTGAAGAGAATTGGTCCCAGAACTGACCCTTGTGGTACTCCACTGGTAACAGTGACCCAATCTGAGTGTGTACCATTTATAACCACCCTCTGCATCCGATCACTAAGCCAATTTCCCACCCATCTGCACACGTTTTCCCCCAGTCCAAGCATTCTCATCTTTTGTACCAGCCTTTTATGTGGCACAGTATCAAATGCTTTAGAAAAGTCAAGATATATGATATCCAATGACTCCCCCTGATCCAATCTTGAACTTACCTCCTCATAAAAGCTGATCAGGTTTGTCTGGCAGGAGCGATTCCTCATAAATCCATGCTGATATGGAGTAATAAGGTCATTTTCCCCAAGGTGCTCCAGGATAGTATCCCTTAAGAAACCTTCAAACAGCTTGCCCACCACAGATGTTAAGCTTACCGGTCTGTAGTTCCCAGGTTCCCCCCTAGATTTTGAATATTGGCACCACATTTGCCAAGCGCCAATCCATCGGAACAAACCCTGTAGTTATGGAATCCACAAATATTAAAAATAACGGCTTGTCTATTACTGTACATAACTCCCTTAAAACACGAGGATGTATGTCATCTGGTCCCGGTGATTTATCGATTTTCAGCTGCTTGAGACGGTGCCGGACTTCTTCCTTGGTTAGACCAGTGACATTTAATGGAGGGTTTCGGTTATTCCCCTGCATTTCACTCGGCATGTCAAATTCTTTTGTGAATATAGAAGCAAAGAAGTTGTTAAGCAAATTAGCTTTCTCCTCATTTCCCTCTATAGGGGTCCCATTCTTGCTTTTCAGGGGGCCCACACCCTCAGGTTTGTACCTTTTACGGTTTATGTAGCTAAAGAATAATTTAGGGTTAGTTTTACTCTCTTTCGCGACCAGTCTTTCTGTCTCCAGCTTAGCTGCCCTTATCTGTTGTTTACATTGTTTATTTTCTTCTTTATAGTTTTTTAACGCTTCCGCTGTCCCTTCCTGCTTTAAACGTTTAAATGCCTTTTTTTTGTTGTTTATTGCCCCCTTAACCTTTTTATTTAGCCACATCGGTTTACATGTGTGTCTAATAGTTTTATTCCTGTAAGGTATATATCTGTCACACTGAAAATTAAGTATTCCTTTGAAAGTATCCCATTTAGCGTCCATGCTTTTGTTCTTAAGGACATTTTCCCAGTCAATGCAGTGTAGGGCATCTCTAAGTTGGTCAAACTTTGCCTTTTTGAAGTCCCGCGTTTTTGTGACTCCTTGATAAGGCACCCTAGTGACTGCTAATTGGAAATTAATGATATTATGATCACTGCTTCCAAGGTGTCCCCCAACCTGTACCTTTATTACTTTGTCTGGTACATTGGTTAGTATTAGGTCCAATATGGCTTTCCCCCTTGTTGGAGCTTGTACCTGTTGGGAAAGGTAGCCATCTTTTGTTTTAGATAAAAAACTATTACTTTTCTGCGAAACACATGTTTCAGCGTCCCAGTCTATATCTGGGTAGTTAAAGTCCCCCATAATCACTACCTCATTTATTTTAGCGGCTATATCTATTTGCCTTAGCATCATATTTTCTATGGATTCGGATATATCTGGAGGTTTATAGCAAACCCCCATCAGTATTTTATTTTTGTTTCTCCCTCCATGTATTTCTACCCATACCGACTCCACATGGTCATTCCCCTCACATATATCCTCCCGCAGAGCAGGCTGTAGAGAGGATTTTACAATTAAGCAGACTCCACCCCCTTTGCGTTTGTTACGGTCCCTCCTAAACACACAGTATCCCTGTAAATTTACTGCCCAGTCATAGCTTTCATCCAGCCAGGTCTCTGTTACCCCCACAATATCATATTGTTCTTCTGTTATTATCAGTTCTAGTTCATCCATTTTATTAGTCAAACTTCTAGCATTTGTTCCATCTGGACTGGTCTTCTCTTTACCCAGAGGGGCTTCCGATCCCTCTCTTCCGGCTTCAGGAGAGGGACTAAATCACAGCCATCTGCCGCTAGCCCCAACTTTTATGGCTGGGGCCTATAAGTGCCATCCTGCTCCTCCGGTGCTGACTGTCACTTCAGATGCCGGTAGGGTGCAACGTGGGTTGAGGTCCTGCCTCCCCCACCCTGCAGCGATCACTACTGACTGTCAGGTGACAGCAATGATCAGCACAAGACAGAGGATCGAAGGTGAGTAAAGAAAAAGTCAGTTTAATAAATGACTGTGCTGTGTGTTGTCTTTTTACCCCCTATACCAGTTCACAAGGCTTGAGGGGCTGGCATGTCATCTGTGGCAAGCAGGTGACTTGCCATTAACCCTTTGACCCCATTACCTGCCTCCTCAAAGCACAGGGGGGCAGAAGAGCCCACAACCCTCTGTGGGTTTGTAGCTTTCAGTGCCAGTGGCCACCGAGTGTGGCATTACCCCCTCCCATTCTCATAGCTAGTGTGGCATTAACACCTCCCATTCCCATAGCCAGTGTGGCATTAACCCCTCCCATTCACATAGCCAGTGTGGCATTGACCCCTCCCATTCCCATAGCCAGTGTGGCATTGACCCCTCCCATTCCCATAGGCAGTGTGGCAACCCCCTCTCATTCCCCATAGCCAGTGTGGCATTGACCCCTCCCATTCCCATAGCCAGTGTGGCATTGACCCCTCCCATTCCCATAGCCAGTGTGGCATTGACCCCTCCCATTCCCATAGCCAGTGTGGCATTGACCCCTCCCATTCCCATAACCAGTGTGGCATTGACCCCTCCCTTTCCCATAGACAGTGTGGCATTCCCCCTCACATTCCCCATAGGCAGTGTGACATTCCCACCTCACACAACCGGCTCTGAGTAGCAGGTGGGTGTGGCCTGCACCAAGCATCAGCTACGGCCATCTGCAGCACAGAGTCTGGTGTTTTCTCTGTGTGCATTGCTGCCAGAGAGGAAGCAGCGGTGTCAGGGACAGCTAGGATCGTGGATGGCAGGGACATTGGGCAGGGATCAGTTACCCTTGCCTGGCCAGCAGCGCCGGAGCAATATATATTTGAGTTTGCTATTTTTTTTACACTCGCCCGATAAGAAACACTGACATTCCACCCCACACACTTTTGGGGAAAAATAAGTGCATCCTATAGGGTGAAAATAGTTTGTGGGAGTATTTCAGTTGTAAAAGTAGTAGTTGTATTTTCTTTGAAAATCTCCTAAAGCACTCTTTTCAGTTTGGGAGGTATCCTAGACAGGAGAGGGTGTCTACCAATACATATGTGGTATTGTTGTAACTGGAATGAATGGTGCATTTAAATACAATATGCTTAGCTTACCATGACCTCTCTTATTCAAGAAAAAATTCTGTGCCAGCTGCATGTGGACCCAAGTCAGCTGCATGTGGATCCCATGACTGTGGCCCGCTAATGACTTTGTTTCACCAAGAGAGAAAGATGTGGGCCTTGAATGGAGAGGAAGTGGGTGCAATCTGAATGTCCCCTTCTCGATGCGGCAGGTACCCATTTTGTTAAATAAGGGAGTTATTTTTGCTGTAATAGCTTTTGTGATTAATCAAAATCCTGCCACCAACTAGCAACATTAACTTGTTATTCCAAAATAGGCAATTAGAGATGACCGGATTTTTGAAAAATTAGATTTGGTCGATTTGCTTAATTTTCCCAAAATATTTGTTTTGGTACAAATTTATTTGTGGCAAATCGCTATTAACAACTGCTATTTCTGGCCTACCGAGAGCCTCAATAGGGTTGTAGAACATTTCGCCTTTCTGTAACACGCATAGGATGCATGCTGGGTTAGTAAAATAATACTGTAAAGAGGAATGACATGCAAATTAGAGGCATTCGAATTGCTGTTTCAGAGCGGCGCCATGACAGTGCCTTGAGGTGGAAAAACATGAGTAGGTCATATATTGCCTGAAAGACACACCCTGGAGTTGGCAGTAGCATGAGGAGACCATATATTGCCTGAAAGACACCCTGGAGTTGGCAGCAGCATGAGGAGCCCATATATTGCCTGAAACCCCCAATGGAGTTGGCAGCAGCACGAGGAGCCCATATATTGCCTGAAAGACACCCTGGAGTTGGCAGCAGCATGAGGAGCCCATATATCACCCGAAAGACACACTGGAGTTGGCAGCAGCATGAGGAGCCCATATATTGCCTGAAAGACACCCTGAAGTTGGCAGCAGCATGATGAGCCCATATATTGCCTGAAAGACACACCCTGGAGTTGTTGTTTTTTGGTTTTGCACCATGATCAATGATGCACCAGGCATTGGTGGGTGAAAATCCTGGTGGATCTATGCCTGAGTCCTCTGCACAAAGGGTGGTCTCTGCACATTTTAATTGACAGACCAGTTGTCCTTGGGGTTACTATGGGCCACGCCACATTAAACACCCGCTCTGATGGCACACTACTGGCAGGGCAGGACAGCTTTCCCAGGGCAAACTCTGCTAGTTACTGCCATAAATAAAGTTTGGCTGCCCAGAAGTACAGCTGATCCTTAAGGTGTGTTGACATGGTCAAGTCAAGTTATGCCACCATCTGCTGGTTCAGGTCCTGCTCCAGGTCTACCTGCAGCTCATGAGTTGCCTCACTATGTGGGTGAAGAAAGCTACTCAACAGCGACTGTAGACTGCTACTGATGGAGCTGGTACTCCTCCTTCCACCCCACCCATCCCCAGCAGTCATGGCAGTGGAAGGTGCGCTCAGAGGGCCCCCTGAGTCAGACCTGCTAGAGGATGAACAATGGTGCAGATAGGCATTGGCCAACTGACTACGTAGGATGTCTCTGTAGTAGGTCAGTTTGTCCTCCCTCTCAGTGGGTGTAAAAAAGGCCCCCAATTTCTTCATCATCGAGTTGTGTCTGCACATCACTGATGTCCTCCTCGGGTCCTCCTCGGCTTCCTCAACAGGGTCTGCTGAAGGAGCCAAAATGCCTGCAACACCACCTCCCATCACTACTTGGCCTCTCGCTACAACTCCTGCTGCCACTCGCCCCTAGTCTGCTGCAACCTCTGCCTGATGAATTTTGGCCTCTGCCACTCCTTTGTGCACATCCTGGCACTTCTCTGCCTGACATACTTATTATGTATGAGGGGAAAACAATACGCTAGACTACACTTAAAACAGCATTTTGGGAACAACAGCAGGTGTGTAGTTTTGTGTGGCCTTTAACCCTAACTAGGCCTTCAACACCGAGGCATAAAACAAAATGCAAAATCTCACAGATGCACTTTAATGGGATGCCTTGATTAGGCCAGTTAAATATGCTATAGCAAGCTTTAAAACAAGGGTATGGTACAAAAGCAAGAGATGGGTATTTTTGGGCAGGTGTGTGGCCTTTCACACTAACTAGCCCATGAACACTTGAACTCTCAGATGTGCTTAAATGGGATGCCCTGGTGAGGGCCAGTTACATAGACTACAGCAGGCTTAAAGATAGGGATTTGTTGCAAGAGGTGGATTTATGTGGGTAGGTGTGTGGCCTTTCACTGTAAGCGGCCCATCAACACTTGAACATAACACGAAATGCAAAAACTCTCAGATGCGCTTAAATGGGATGCCCTGGTGAGAGCTAGTTACATAGATTACAGCAGGCTTAAAGGCAGGGATTAGTTGCAAGAGGTTGATTTATTTGGGCAGCTGTGTGGCTTTTCACACCTACTGGCCAATGAACACTTGAACATAAAACAAAATGCAAAAACTCTGATGCGCTTAAATGGGATGCCCTGGGGAGGGCCATTTCACATTTGCAGACAGATACCACTGCTGCACCACACTGTTTGCCAAGCCCTCTCCCTCCCCTGTCACTACTTCTGCTTGAATTCTGACATGTGAATTGCTTCTACTACACAGACTGTCCCCGTGCATAATTGCTTTTCCTTTACACCATACACTGTCTTTCTGTCTCTCCCTTTTTTTTCTCTCACTGACTTTTTCTCTTTTTCTTTGTGTTTTATTTTTTCTCTCCCTGTCTCTCCCTCGCTCTGACCCGTTCTTGCTGCAATACAACGCTATAGTGAGTTCCCGCAAGATGTCCGCCACTTATATAGGGCTGTGACATCACCGTGGTTCCTGGCTGCTGATAGGCTGCATGTGACACCTTCCCAGGATTCCTTGCCCCATGGGACATGTCCTGACATGTGGATCCACCATTTTAGATGGCCTGGTCCACACTAAATGGAGTTAAAAGAAGCGATTTGTGTGATTGAATCGCAGCGATATTTGCATTCGTTGGGAAACTATTTTTTCCTGAAATTTGTAATGAATTCATATTTGTCAGATTCGATTTGCTCATCCCTATAGGTCATTATTAAATGACACCTGTTGCCAATAAATTAGTCAATTGTCCATGCATTAATTTTAAAAGTTTACTAATTTCCAGTCTTTTCAAAACCTATGATTAGCTCGGCCAGGATCTGTCTTTGATCTGTAATAAACAGCTTGGCTCTGTCCCCCAAATGCATCCAAATCTATGACAGGGGGTTATTTATAAACCACGTAGCGGCACTTAGCATCAGGTGAACTCTGGGCGTTGTATGTGAAAACCACATTTAAGAAAGCAAATCTGATGAGCGCCTTTAACAGCTCCATGTAGCGCCACATGTATTACTAGAGTCGGCTCAGCGTATGGCGCCGGCGCTCTAAGTTCAGGAGAGCCATGTAGTACCTTTTGCTCAGTAGCACTCTGCCATACATTTCAATGGTGCTTCATTTGTGTTCATGTAGCGTTTTGCTATATTAAACTTTACATTTTCTGGCTCAAATCATTGTGTGGCCTCTCTTGCCCAGAAAACAAACACTTTTACTGTTTTGTTTTTAATGTATTTATGCAGAATACATTTACAATATTTATGCAGGTGTCACGGTGTTAAAACAATGTTATTCCATATGTTTTCGCTCTGGTGCTGGTGTATATGTGTTGAGAAACAGACCTTTTCACACCGCGTATGGCGCTCGATGCCGCCACGGGAGCTGCTTGTGTGTCAGTTTTTCTTAAATAGGGGCTTCAGCGCCAAGAGCTGGATGCACTTAACTGGCTCTACCTATCACTCGCTGCAGAGTTGTCCTGTTTTTAGTTGTAGCGTAGCCTTGGGTGCTATGACCCTGGGACACCATAGACCACCCAAGACTACGCTACATCTAACAACAGGACAACGCTGCAGCAAACGATAGGTAGCGCCAGTTATGTACATCCGGCACTCAGCGCTGAAGCCCATATTTAAGAAAATACACACAATCAGCGCCGGCGCTCTAAAACTGGGCGCTCCAGCGTCAAGTGCCAGAAGCTATGGGATAAAAGTCTGTTTCTCAACACATACACACCAGCACCAACATTGAAAACATGTGGAATTACATTGTTTTCACGCTGTGACAAAGACACTGCAATGGCCGACCTGCACATACTATTCTGCATAAAAAAACAATAAAAGTGTTTGGTTCATGGGCAGGAGATACCACACAATGATTTGAGCCAAAAATGTATTTAGCAACACGCCATTTAAACACAACCAAATGAAACACCATTGAAATGTATGGCGGAGAGCTACTGAGCGAAAGGTACTACATGGCGCTGCTGAACCTAGAGTACCAGCACTATACACTGAGCCAGTGCTAGTAATACATGTGACGCTACATGGCGCTTTTAGAGGCTCTCACCAAATTGACTTTCTTAAACGAGGGTTTTCACATGACACACGTTCACCAGACGCTATGTGGCACTACCTGACGTTACCGTTTGTACACACAAGCTGTTAACAATGCAAAGAAATAATAACCTTTAATGCGGACCAACAGTCAAAAATTACTTAAACCAGACCAACACAACACACAATGTTCATATGCACGCTGCTGGACTTCCTGTTACTGTGCATCGTCAGTTATGGGAGACATTTGGGAGAGAAAGTTCTAAAATGGCTGCTACTTTTCTTTTCCAACTGTGCCAGGATGTTGGTCCAGTTTAAGCTTTAAAATTAATAGTTTAGGTTTTGCTCTATTTGTCTAGACATAATAATAAAAAAGCAAAGTACTGCACTATACTGCACTTTCTACATAAGATATTTGTTTTGAGATTGTTTGCCATCATCTACCTGGTTTTATAAAATATGAAAAAGCCTACACAACCCTAGTGATGCAACTAAAATGGCCTTAATGAAGAAATCTAAAATAAACCTCTGTTCCTTTCAGCATAGGGACATTACAATTATGTATGTCCTGCTGTGATGCCCCACGTGACCTCCAGTACCCAATGGGAGTTTGCCTGGTGGGAACAGACAAATCAATGGGTGCTGAGGCAATGATGAGTGTGGTCCATTCAGCGCTTGTGCCTTCAGACTGCTGGTGAAATATATGAATACAAATCCCACCAGACATCATATTCATCAATGCTGGACAGGATAGTACAGCGCCACTTGTCCGCCCGCTAAGCTCGGTTATAGTGCCTGACACCCGCTTACAGTGTCTACTAGCGGTCGCTCTAAGCGCCGCTATACACTCACATGGTGATACGTGGTTCTAGTATTAAATCAGCCTCCATATATTTTCATCACTGTGTGCTTCCCTGTTAGTATTGACTCTTTGTGCCCTCCAGTAACTCATTTGCCTTCAGTATCCCCCCCTGTTACCCCTGCTATTTCTCTCGGGAGCCTTCACTGACTCTTTCACTCATCATCCTCCTAAGGGACCTACATGTGTAACTCACATGTGACCTCCAGTGACTCTCCCTCATGGTCCCTGGAAACTACTTTGTGCCCGCCGGAGAGTCTCTCCAACGTTTTTGCTCTCCAGTGATTCTATTGCCTCACCACCTCTATCACCCCTTGAGGAGTTCCCTAGAAATTGGAAGGTCCTTCTCTTACCCTGCCTCTGCAAACCCCTATACTACCAATGCTGGCATGTTAAGGCTATTCCCCTATCTGATACATGTATTCTCCCTGCTGCTATATATGGATGTACCTTATATACCTGTGAAATACAATACATCTGAATCAAGTTATATAACAGAAGATTTCTGACAACATTCAAAAGTCTATATGTAAAACTGGTGTTTTATTGGCCAGTAAAAAGAAATCAACGAGAAGAAAACATTTATTACAAAAACAACAGAAATGAAATTAATAGGAATAGATTGGATACATCTGAATTCATTCATAATTTCTGAAACATCAGGTCTGAAATGAAATGAATCCAAAATGCTAAGTTTTCCTACAGGACCCAACGAGTCTGATTAGTTTGAAATGATTCAGCTTTTAAAGATTATCACTGTCAGATTTAAACAAATCAATGTGTGTGCAAGCATACAATGGCCTTATACACATAAAAAATATAAAATGAAAAGAAACAAACTCATCTCATCTCCCTTGTCTCTAGAAAATGCCAAATTTCCCATAAATACAGTGTAAAATTGTTTGAAATGCATTTGAAATAATTAATATAAATTTTCATGAATCCTCCTAGGGTGCTTTTGGATCAATAAAAAAAAAAAAAAAAAATAACCAATGCCTCTTAAGAAAAATCTCTCTCTCACTTGTAGAAGTGCCCCACAGCAATAATTAATCAGGTACAGGAGACTTTTTTGCATTTTTTTGTTTGTTGAGTTGGAAATCCATAGAAACTGCACTTACTGTATTTCATTTGCAGGCATTTTGCAGGGCGTTCACATTTATGTTTAATTCATTCTAACAATTTCCTCTTAGCCATACATATATAGATCATTACATATGTGTCATGATCATTTAGTATAATACAGCTGCTAATAGAGATGATTCTTACCTGTACGCTTTTTCCTCCGTATTAAGAGCTCCGGATTCTTGCAGGTGTTTATATATGATAATCCTGTGCACAGAGCACAACCGGATACTCCCATTATTAGGAAGCAGCAGCAGAGCTCAGCCTAGTGACATGTACAGCACTAGTAACTGAGTCTATGGAGACTGGAACAAGACGGGCAGGCTGATTCATCACTAACGCCAGGTAGCGACAGATGAGCGTCTGTAGCAGGCATTTTCAGAGCGCCCGCTAGTAGTCGCAGTGCTCGGCCGTGAGTCGCTAGTTTATAGCGACTCAGTCGCTGTGTAGTAATGTTGAATACATTGTGAGGAGTCGCTATTTGACCAGTACAGCACTGTATGAGAGCACATGGTAGCGACTGCTCATAGCGACCGACTCACACCATATTCAAGAGAAAAAAAAGCCTCACAAATCTCTGGCGCAGAAAAATGCTTGTTTGAAGCCCAGAGCGCAGGAGGCTGTGTGTTTAAAGTCTGTTTTTCAGCATCTCTCCACTAGTAACAAAGCGAAAACATATGGAATTACATTGTAGCAACATTGTAACATGAACACTTTAATGCCAGACCTGTAATGTAATTTCTGAAGAAATATATAAAAAATGAAAAAATTGTGAAAAAATGCTTTTTTAATGCCAGAAGAGGTCACAGAATTTTGATTACCCCGTTTAAAGAGAAGAAAAGGTTCATCCAATGAAATGTATGGGAGAGCGACAGGTAGCGAGAGGTCATACCTGGCGCTGTGCAAGGCTGAACGCCGGCGCTGTTCGCTGAGGCTGTGAAAATGATGAATCAGACGCTACATGGCGCTATCCCAGTCACTAAACAGATTCTGCTTGATAAATGTGTAATTGCGGCGTTCACCAGTCGCTATCTGTCGCTACCTCTCATTAACCAGCCACTACCAGCCACTACCTGACGCTATCCTTTCTTAAATATGGGGCTAAGAATTAGCTGTACAAAAAGATAAAGATTACTGCTGAGGGTCTTTAAATATTACCAAGGAAGAGCGTCACTTTGACCCTCATCTTAATTTTTTAACATATCTAATTTTTTAATCTGCTCTATATATTCTCCATGTTTTGTGCCAATGGTGGACATTTGCTGTTGTTGTGCAGTTGGGAGCCCCAATAGTGTAAAGGCTCCAACAGGCGTTGGTTCTTGTGTAAAGAGAGAAGGGAAGCTGGCGGCGGTGAGCTGGGGCAAAAGGAAGAGACACACTGACACTCAGAGCCTTTCTCTATCGAGGCTTTCACCAGGCGGCCCAGCTTTGGCACAAAATGCTGAGTATATATAGAGCAGATTGAAAAAATTAATATCTTCAAAAATAGAGATGAGGGTAAAAGTGACGGTTTTCCTTGGTAATTTATATAACTAAAAACGTCCCCCTTTGAAAAAGCTGATTCTTCAGCAAAACGAGTCAGAGAACTCTTTTAAATGACGTGAGAGAACAGTTACCCTTGTCATCAGTGGGGATAAAAAAAACCTAATATTAAGAACATGACCGCTTTTGAAAGAGATTGTCATGTATATATGTTTCTCATCTCTTCCATTCCGGTAGCAACGCATGGATTAATTGCAGCCATAGACGGGGACTGCAAGATCGAAAAAAACTAGCTCCTCCTGGCTTATATAGGGCAGGCTGTGACAGGATCTCCTCCGTAGCAAGGAACTGTGAAGACTTATGGATTTTTTGTTTTGAGTCAAAATGGGAAGCGGGGGCTTCAACTTAGATGCCTCAAGTCAGTTCCTAATCCGATAGCGTGGGATTGTGCAAAGTTAGGGGAGCGCACATGGGTCCAGGTGAGCATGCCTCAGGAACCTGCTGCAGGGTACCTGATCTCTGGGCCTTGCATGGCGGCCCTGCTGTGTGTCTCCCACTGAGCCCTGTTCTCTATACCTCATGGCTCAATGAGACACTGCGTGAGACGAAGTCTGCCTTCCCTATGGCTGCTGTGGGGGAGGCGGGGCTAGGTGGCCAGGCTCCCTGGTGTTTCTTGTGATCACTACTGGGCAGCCATGTTGGTCAGAGCTCATTATGAGTTCAGCTGCCAGCATTTTGGGGGGAGGCGCTGTCACCATGAGGGGGTGTGGCCACTGGCCATGCAGCCTACCTTGGGAAAGGGGCAGGCTGGCCGCACCTGTAACGCTAGTGGGGGTTGGGCAGGCCTTACAGTGGAGGATGAGAGGAGGGTGCGGGACGGCTATATTTGCAAGGTCTGCAGCTCTGCCCTCCTCCTAATCCCTTACAGCATGATGCAGCGCCATCTTTTGCAGTGCCAGAGGTCCCTGCTTCATCCCTGGATCTTCACTTGCCTACCTATTCTCCTGAGCCGAGTATCAGATCCAGCGTGGCTGCCGCTCCATGGTTGGGCTCCTTCTGAGGGCAAAGCCTTTTGACATTTTTCTTGTTGTTGCAGGGTAGGGGTCTGAAAGCTGTTGCATCCTTGGCCAGTGGATTAATCTCAGCTGCAAGGAGGTTTCTTTTCCGGTAGTACAGATATGTCTGACCAGTAGTCCACAGGCACGTAAGTGTGGGGACCAGCGCTCCAGGGATATTGCTTAGCAGTTAGAACAGCCATTTTACCATGAGGCATCAGAGGCACCGGGGATTCAGATTTTAATGAAGTGTGGTGGCGCGTGTCCCATGTGCCAAGCCCATTTGACCTCAGACGAGGGACCCCTGGGCCCTGGGTGCACTACTGTCCTGCACCGCCTCACACAGCTGGCAGGTTCCGTGCATTAGTTGGATCATCCAGTTTCCACAGCTTCAGGCTCGGACTTGCCAGAGCGGGATACCCCCTCAGGGGGTGGGGGGGTTGCTAGATCCAGTTGTGTCTCAGGGTCCACCCACGGATGGTTCCTCCTCCAGACATAGCAGACATTCAGACATCACTTCTGAAACTGGAGCTATGATATTTATTGACCCTGGTTCGGCTGGGGCTAGATCTGGAAATTCAGGTAGACTAGTAGTGGGTAGGGTTGAGCAAACCCAGAAGATACAGGTTTGGCAAGTTTTGAGTACCCGAACTTGACTCAAACCCGATTCCCATTAAAAATCAATGTGGACACAAATTTTGGGGGGCGATTCTGCCTCTGGGGGCGCCCCTATATAGACTCCAGATTGTAAAAAAAAGATTTCCGTGGGGGGACTTTAAACATATCCAGAGTGTGCAGCAGGAAGCGGCTGCACACTTACCTGCGCTGACAATCCAGTACGCCATCTGCAGTCTTTCCCTGTCAAATTGGCTATGGCCAAGGCTACCGAAAGATGGCCACCGCTCTCATGAGTGAGGACACTGGATGCAGCTAGCAGCACTTTTTGTTACAGCTGCCAGCAGCCCATCAACCAGCTTTTCAGAGTTTGGACTGAATGCTGAATTCTGGCTGACGTCTCGCAAAGTTCGGTACTTCCTGCTTGTATCACAAGAGTGACAATACTTAACAGATACATGGTCAGACCATCTGTGGTCAGACATGGAAAGTTGTTGGAAAATTAACATGGCACAGAGAGACATAGATTTGGTCAGACATGTCTTGCGGTCAGAGTAAGAGACTTTTGGATATGATCAGAAATGGCTTGAGGTTAATAACAGATCAAGGCACTTGGACATGGTCAGATGTACAGTAGCTTAAGGTCACAACAGGGCAGTCCAGAGGATAGCATCAAAATTAGCACAAGGACTCAGCTGAAACATCACAGCAGCTCGACAATCCAGTCAGCCTCCTGCAGGTCCTTTAAATTATACAACTACAAACATCTGATGCAGAGCTGGAGGTCACACAGCACCTGTGTCGGATGCACTGACAGGTAAAGGTGTGACTCACTGCTGCACCACTCAGGTAAATGGAATAGAGAATGGAGCCAGCAGACGGTAAGTACTAACTAAACCACTGGACACCAAATACCTTGTGATTTCCTCTTGACAATCTAATGAGTTTTATACATTAGAGGGTGAAAGTGCAGAGTGCCCTGACAGGACTCTCCCAGTCCAAATATTAATCCACTTCCTACCCAGGCAAAGGCAGAAGACTACAGCAGCCATCATATTACCCACATAAAGTTTTATGCATTTTAAAATTGATAATTGATAGAGAAAATGCAGAGGGCCCTGGCAGGGCTCCTCTAGCCCAAAATGTGCATGTGCCTTTCACCAAGGTAAAATCAGAAACCCATATGGATTTTGATAGATTTTACTTTTCATAAAGAAAGTGTGGAGGGCCAGGGCAAGGCACCACAAATCCAAAAATAAGCCCGCCTTCCACCAGGCATGGAAAGAAGGCCAAAGCAGCCAATTGCCTGATTTTGGATTTTATAGATTTTTAAATTGATATAGAAAGTGTGGAGGGCCCTGGCAGAGCTCCCCCAGTCCAAAAATGTGCACCACCCTGGTTGAAGTGGAAGATATAAAATGTGCATGTCTACCGCCCAGGTAGAAGCAGGACACAACAAGCCTGCTTATAGAATCCAGGGCCTTCGTCTGTGGGTTTTGGTCCACTATAAATGACCTTTCTGGGCACAGTTGTTTCCCACTAACCCTTGTCGCCACATTAATTTGGATGTCATTTTACCTTCTTTTTCTGTGCAGCAGCTGTGGGATTCCCTCGTTTCCATGTGGACATGGCTGATGGCTGTATGTGATGACGTTATGGCCTGAGGGGAACGTCTAGAAAGGAAAAAGAGATGGGTAAGCCAATAAAGGCTTATTACAAACAGTTAAAGTGACGCTGGTCCCAGCTGTATCCTGAGACTGCAGGATCGACTACAGCAACTACAGTATACAAAGCTGAGGGAAGTGACACCAAGACTTTTTTTTGCTTTGCCTTTAGTATCCCTTTAAAGATCATTTATCATGGACTTTCCCTGTCAGACCCCAGATAAACATGCCAAAGGGCATCAAGGAACCTGCTTACTTCCACCTGCATTAGCATCATAGAGCGCTGGTATGAGAAGCCGGAGAGGTGAGTGCATTTGGCCTCTGCAAGGAGCACTCCAATAGACAACAATGGGTCTCCATACACAGAAGTCACTGATGTACAGAGGCACTGATTGAAGTCAATGAAAACACTCCATAGAGAGGCCATGCCCAACCCAGCTTGCCGGCTTCTCATACTGGCACATCTGGTGCTACAGGTGAGGTTCAACTTAGATTTATTGGGCTAGATATTTAATTTAGAAGTTATTTCTGGTGAGTTTGTGTTCTGCTCCAAGTGAGCTAAAGTGCAACAGTTGTCTGCTTCCATGTCCATGCGCTGATATTTTATGATCCAGCTTATATAGCTTTTAAGGAATTATTATGGAGAGTTAATTGAAACCTTTTTGTCATTTTCATTCATCTTGAAGTATTCCAGGTTGGTAGCTTTAATTTTCTGTTTAATTTCTTCATTAGATGTGTTGTTATTCAACTTCCAGTATCTACCAGGCATTTCTTTCCTCCCCAGTCTGCAGTGACTGGAATCTTTCTGTTGGTTCAAGCTACTTCCGCTTGGCCAAGTGCCTTAGTATCCTTATAGTCAAGAACAAAGTTATAAAGTAAATATTAGGGAGATGGGTTGTTAATTGGAGGCCTTTATGTAAGTAAGAAATGTCTGCACACATAAGGAAGCTGCAGAATGAAAAATATATAAACCAGCATCTACCTCCAGATGCTTGATATCACATGGTCCGGCGGTAAGGTACCCCTCCAGGGGAGTCAAGGGAGGGGAGGCACCCGACAGACGTCCCCCCAAAGCCAAAAATGCTGAGAGCTGGTGGTGCAGAAGCCATGACAAATGGCGCCCCTCGCTCCGCCCTCTAAGTTCAGCCAGCAAGGGAAGCCTCCCTCCCACCAAAACATCTCTCAACCTGGTATCCTCTGCCTCCTTCTAAATCAAGAACTGGGAAGCTCGCTGCCACGAAAAACAAACTCGGGGCTGCTAAACAAGGGGATAAGGAGACCTGGAACATTCACCAGCCCTCCCTGCCTCTGGATCCTGGCCCAGTTAGATATGAAGTGCTGAGCCAGAAAGGGGAGACTCCTCCTGTCTGGGATATGCACCCAATGGAGCACACTCGGGTTGAAACCCAGAAGGTCTCTCTCCTGCTGGACCCAGAGCTTCTCCTTCCCCCTGCACTTCCAATCCACCAATCTCATCAAGACCACAGCAGCGTGGTAGAGCCTCAGGTCAGGCACTCCAGCACCCCCTGCGCTCTTGGGTCTTACTAGCACATCAAACCGGACCCAGGGTTTCCGAGAGCCCCAAATGAACTTCAGGAAGGCGGACTGAATAGATTTGGGGAAGTGTCTCAGGGGGAGGATAAGGATTGTTTGAAACAGATAAAAGAATCTGGGGAAGATGTCCATCTTCAGAATGCTTATCCTCTGAAACCAGGAGTAGTGTTCTCTATCATATTTTGAGAGGCTCTGGGTAATTCTGGACTTAAGCTCCTGAAAGTTGAGTTCAAACAGGTCAGCCGGGTTAGATGGTATGCGGGTCCCCAAGTATGGTTTTGCAGCTGGTTGCTGGTTGTAAACGGAAAGAAGCTCTTGAGATTTTCCACCAGGTGCTGAGGTAGGGTGAGGTTTAGTGCTTCTGACTTTTGTGCGTTTGAGATAGCAAAGAGTTCCGACAGGATGCCATTGGCCTTGACCCGTGCCATCGGGCCCTGGTATAATGCCATAATTTTAGAGGTGATGTTGGTTACAAGGCCAATCTGCTTGAGTGTGGATCAGAGGAAACGCCAACTCACTCTGTCAAACGCCTTCTCGGCGTCGCAAGATAGCAGACACGCCGGAATGCCCTTGTTGCAAACGTATGAAATAAGGTCCAACGTCTTTTTTGTGTTGTCCCTGGCATCACGTCCCGGAACGAAGCCCACCTGGTCCAGGTGGATCAGCTGCAGGATCAATAGTTGGAGTCTGGAAGCGATTTTGGCAAATAATTTTAAATCTACATTGAGTAGAGAAATGCGCCTGTAGCTGCCACAAGTTGATGGGTCCTTGCCCGGTTTCAGGATTACAGCTATCGTGGCCTCTAAGGCCTGCTTCGGAAAGAGGTTACCCCCCCACATGGTTAAAAGCCCTCGTCAAGAAGGGGGCGAGGCATGCCGCTAGGGTCTTGCAAAATCTAGAGGTAAAGCAATCCAGACCCGGGCTCTTTCCAGAAGGTGCTTCTTTGATGGCTCTCAAGACCTCCATCTCCGTAAGGGAGTCTTCAGCGCTGCCGAGGACTCCTCCAATATTACTAGAAGCGTAGTAGGAGTCTTGGCCACGTAATCTCGTAAGTCTCCAATTCCTCCCCTGGGGCAAACTTTGCTGGAGGTTATAAAGGTTGCTATAGAAGTTCTTAAACACCTTAGGGATCTTGGCCGGGTCCACAACACTCTCCCCCCCCCCCCCCCCCCCGCCTGACTTGATACACAGAATGAATGACGCTGCAGCTCTGTAGAGACCTGGCCAGGAGTCTGCCGCATTTATTTGCATGCTTGTACATTATTGCGTGCATCCGATCCCTGTGTCTGAGGTGGGCCTGGTCATATAACTTCAGGAGCTTGTTCCTGTTGAGGAAATGCTCGGAAAGTAGCTCTGGGGTTAGGTCTATCTTATGCTTGGACTCTAGGTCATGTATTGTTTGCAGCATTTTAGTAATCAGTGCTTATCTCTTGCGCTTCAATCTCTCGCCCTCCTGAATGAGGAGCACACATGAGGAGCACGCATTTGAGCGCCTTCCACTGAATCGCCATCCTGCGCGTGGTCTGCTGTGAAGTTAGTGATTGCCTCCCTGACCCTACCCAACAGACCGCATCTCTGAGGAGATTATCATTCAGGCTCCAACACCACTGTCTCGGAGTGGAGCCGGGCAGATCAAGGGAAACGTGGTCGGACCAAAGGAAGGGACCTATGCTGGCTTTAGGATGCCAGCCTGGGGGGCTGGGGGTAAGGGCAGGGAAGAGCAAGGGATGTACACAGGGTGCTTTCGCTACATCCTCTGGGCCATGGCCTCTCAGGGAGGACCTACCCCCGTGATGTACGGTTCACCAAGCAAAGAGCAATAGGCCAAAAGGGGGGAGACAAGGGAATCAACGTGCTGCACGTGTCCCTTTTTTCCCAGTCAGGCCCACCCCAACATAGTTGAGGCAGGGACTCCTAGGGATACCTAGGATACCTAGGTTGGAAGTCGAGTGCGAGGAAGGCTTAAGAGATGCACACTTTGAGAAGTAATGACGCATTGAAACCGGATTAATAACTCCACATAAGGCACAATCAGTTTGATAACTACAATAAGGCACTTAAGAGTGAAAGTGAAAAGGGTAAATATGCCCAGAAAGGACTCCCCGGAGCGGAGTACATCAGATGACTCCAGTCATGGGGGCAGGGAAGGCAGCCCACATCCACTCCTCTCGCTGGTGCCGGGCCCCCGACGCCCCCCCAAGAAGAAGTCCGGGGAACAGAGCGTGGCAAGGCCGTCCAACCATAAGTCGACCGAACAGGCTCGAGAACCCCGACAGCGCCGCAAGGGGGGTGTCCGCCACCCGGCACCATGTCAACAGGATACGTCCCCCACCAGGCTCAGAAGGCCCGGAGGGCCAACACGAGTGCCCCAGGGCGCGGGCGACCCCTCCTCACTGCAGCCCCCCAGGACGAGGCTCACCAATCCACCACCCCCAGGGGCCCGTACATCGATCAGATGTATGTCCCAGGTCCCCCCCAGCAAGGGGGCCCAGGGGCCTGACAATGTCTAATGTATGGCCTGCAAGCAGTCCCAGTCCTCGGTCCAAGACCCCCCCCAACACAGGGGAGTGGGAAAGGTGGTGCTATTCTTCCCACTGCAGCTGCTCCAGGGCCGTCACTCTCTGGGTCACCCTGGACTGGTCCTGTTCCACGGCACGGCAATGGGAGATTTTCGCCACTGAGTTATGGAGTGTGCTAAGTTCTCTATGGAGGGTATTCTCCATCTGCGACATGTATCCATCAAAGTCGGAGGGAGAGGGGAGTGCTTGTATTGCATTGGCTATGTTTGATCTAATGTCCTTGGCCAGCACTGAAATCAGTGGGTGCCGGGCCACATCTCCCGCCGATCCGACCCGCAGAGTTGGTGTGCACGTGTGCAGATTGCTGCGTGCTCCCGCTGCCAACTCATCTCTAGGTCCAGTAAGTTCCGGCCCTGAGAGCCAGTCGCCATTCCATCCACCCGAGTCTTGATGCCAGTTTGTCTCAGGAGAGCGGGGTGTCACCCGAACATCTGGAACTTTGGATCCACGGGGGCATCCCATGCTCACGGCTTTGATGTGCCCTCGCTCAGCAGCTGGTCACGCCTCACAACTTGTCCCCTCACCTCTCTCCCTGAAAGGATTCAAGAGCTGGCAGTGGGGGATTGAAGATACTGGTAGCAGTGGCTACTAGGCGGTTCTGGAGCCAGCTCAGCATGGCTGCTATGTGACCGCAGCAACACTCCCCCTTGTCAGTCTTGGCACAACAGAGGCGGGGGCTCCTTCGGCGCCCTGTTCCCCCTCACAAATCTCAGGCACGTCTGCCTCCCAGCCCTCTGCGGGCCAATCCCAGGCCTCGTGTAGTCCGCAGATTGCAGGGCATACTTCCCCGACACCTGGATGGAGTCTCTTGGGAGGGGTCCTTGCTCCACCCCCCTCTCTACGACCGCCGTAATTCTCCCCGCTGCCGTTGTCACTTGCTCCATCGCAGTGGGGCCGCAAGCCGCTCCTCTTCTCCCCGCTGTGCTCTCCATAGCTGTGGGTGACGGAGACCCCGAGCCGCTGCAGGCATTCTCCTCCTCCTATACACGGCGACTCTCTACCTCCTTTCCTCCTTTGCTGCCACCATTTTGCCACCGCCCTCTCAATCCTCTGCTTGCCCCGATGCCAGGACGCCTATCTCCGCTTCCTCCGGCTCCCGACGTCTTCCTGCGTCTGGGCATAAGGATGGGGTCACCAGGTATTGCTTGTGGTGTTTTTCCAGGCCGATCCGATGCAGAGCTCCCGCACAAGGTGTTTTAGCTCGCCATCGGCTAGCCACACCCCCAGAAGGGGTTAGATTTACTCTGTCTAGTTTTTTATAAATTAAGCCTTTATACTTTAAAATTAGAATATAGAATTTCATTTACGTGTTTATGCGCACAAATTGGTTTATATAAGGATGTCTATGATCTGTTATATCAGATATACCAAAAGTGTTTATATATATATCTTCAATAAAAATTATTAAAAAAAAACATTTCTCATAAAAAATACAATTTTATCTTTTAGCCATTTATAGCAGTAAGTCATTGTTTCTAAGTATGAGGTTTTTTGTGTAAGAGATGGGGATAACATATGTAACCATTGAAGTATTCTAGATCAAGTGGACAAATGATATTCCTAACGTTGGATTTTTAAAATTAAAATATTAGAAAAAATTAACTCATTTATTGCTTAAAGTGGACCAACACCCTGCCCCCTTTTTTTTTTTAATGTATACTTTAAAAATATGTAAAATAACCAGGAAGACCCGAATAACAAAGTTATAAAAAAAAAACTTACCTTGTATGTTCCCTCAGCGCGTCGCTATATTTTAAAAAATCGGCCGCCATCTTAATTTTCCTGTTCTGTTTCCTGTTAAAATCGCGCGCATGCGCGGTAGATAGGTGAAGCGCCGCTCGCTCCCGATGCAAGCGGCGCTCCACCTATCTACCGCGCATGCGCGCGAGTCTCCCTTCCTAGGTGCGGGCGCGCACCTTTTGCCCTCCTCCTACACATCGCTTGCTCTGACGCCGGCTGCTTGTACGGGGAAGCCTGTCACTCTGCTGCCGCTGCTGCTAGTGCTGGACTCCCGCCAGGTGCCCGCCTCAGGTGTGCGCCCACTGCCCTGCCATGGTGCCAGCCAGGGGCGTAGCTAAAGTCTTGTGGGCCCGCTGTCAGGGAACAGACACCAGCACTAGCAGCAGCGGCAGCAGAGTGACAGGCTTCCCCGTACAAGCAGCCGGCGTCAGAGCGGCATTGGCCACGTCCTCACAGCCGCTCCCGGCACCGGCTTCTCTGCAAACTGGCCCCATTCCTCCTCCCCCTGAGCCTCCCTCCGCATTGTGTGAGTGCGGGAGGTGTGCTGGCACTGTAGCAGGGAATGTGTGTTTAGATGTCCTTTACAGCAGACCTCCAATCCAAAAAATTAAAGATAAATTGCCCCCAAGCTCAACCCCATGCAGATATTGTGGAATGAAAGTCAAAAGGGCCTTAAATATCTGTGTAATTAACCCTTATCTCTAGCTATATGTAGAAAGCTATCAGTTGTAATGACTCATTATTGCTCTGCTCAATGCAGAGAGCTCCTTGAAACATTGTTTCACCTGACACTACCGCGCATGCGCGAGTCTCCCCCTGCCAGGGACGTAGTGTAGGGGCATCCAAGATTGGGATCGTCAGAGTGAATCATGTATTGATGCAAATATGTATGTTAGAGGCACAAATGAGTACAATGAGTGACATGGCGACACGGACTCAAAAGAGGGACAGTACCTACACGTCAGGGACAATTAGGACTTGTATGGCTGCAAGCAGGTTGTATGGTGTAGGCTATTGCCCCGCAGCTTGTGCCAGGCCGGCACTCGCTTAGGAGCCCGCTAAACACAAAGCCCGGAGGAAGGGGCAACAAGCAGGGGAATGGGCAAATATTTCTTATTGCAACGTCTCACCTAAACCTTTGCGTTCCAAGTAACTGCACGGGGTTGGTTGCCCGGCAACCGAATTCTAACAGGAACTGGCAACTCCAGACGCTTCCATGCTTCTAACGCCCCGCCCCCAAGACTGGCGGCATTGCCACGTTCAGAGCCTGACCAGCGGTGGGCTGTGTGGGCTGTAGTGCGCAGGCACGGGGGATACTGACACCTGTGGCAGAGGATGGCGAGAATGGTGCTGTGCAACAGCTTTAGGCTATCACTCTCTAAAACAGACTCCTCGTCCTAGATTTAGGTCTGTGTAAATATTTTTTATTAATTAACGTTTACATGCAACCTTCTATTTAATGTATCAAAATGCTTATATAGGGAAATATGTGGTATTGAATGGTTTTAGCATAATATCTGTGAAGCCATGCATGAGCGAGGCATTTTGATTTAAGAGGAACAATGGCCTAACTGGTGTTTAAAAGATTCCAGGGAGGCTGATTTTCTCATCCCTGGGGCATCCCAAACAATACTCTTGCGGTATTGTTATATGTTTATTGATATGAACAGAAAGGAGGTGCACTTGGAATCTGCATGCCCCCCCTCCCATCTACCTATCGACTCCAGGTATGCTGATCTGTCCATCCATGAGCTATACAGATTTGGGATGCCCTGCCATGTATTCCTTTCTGGCGATCACATGGTGCATGCCTGGGCTATCAGGAAATCAGAGGTTTGTGCTCAGTTTATTTTCTACTAAGCCAAACTGACATGAGAATAGCTAGTAAGTTGATAGCATGTTCAGCAGGCAGAATCCCCCCATAACATGTCCAGCAGGTAGAATCCCCCCATAACATGTCCAGCAGGTAGAATCCCCCCATAACATGTCCAGCAGGTAGAATCCCCCCATAACATGTCCAGCAGGCAGAATCCCCCCATAACATGTCCAGCAGGCAGAATCCCCCCATAACATGTCCAGCAGGTAGAATCCCCCCATAACATGTCCAGCAGGCAGAATCCCCCTATAACATTTTTAGCAGGCAGAATCCCCCTATAACATTTTTAGCAGGCAGAATCCCCCTATAACATTTTTAGCAGGCAGAATCCCCCTATAACATTTTCAGCAGGCAGAATCCCCCTATAACATTTTTAGCAGGCAGAATCCCCCTATAACATTTTTAGCAGGCAGAATCCCCCTATAACATTTTCAGCAGGCAGAATCCCCCCATAACATTTTCAGCAGGCAGAATCCCCCTATAACATTTTCAGCAGGCAGAATCCCCCCATAACATTTTCAACAGGCGGAATCCCCCCATAACATTTTTAGCAGACAGAATCCCCCCATAACATTTTCAGCAGGCAGAATCCCCCCACAGAATCCCCCCATAACATTTTTAGCAGGCAGAATCCCCCTATAACATTTTTAGCAGGCAGAATCCCCCTATAACATTTTCAGCAGGCAGAATCCCCCCATAACATTTTTAGCAGGCAGAATCCCCCCATAACATTTTTAGCAGGCAGAATCCCCCCATAACATTTTCAACAGGCTGAATCCCCCCATAACATTTTCAACAGGCAGAATCCCCCCATAACATTTTTAGCAGGCAGAATCCCCCCATAACATTTTCAACAGGCTGAATCCCCCCATAACATTTTCAACAGGCAGAATCCCCCCATAACATTTTTAGCAGGCAGAATCCCCCAATAACATTTTCAGCAGGCAGAATCCCCCTATAACATTTTCAGCAGGCAGAATCCCCCTATAACATTTTTAGCAGGCAAAATCCCCCTATAACATGTCCAGCAGGCAGAATCCCCCTATAACATTTTTAGCAGGCAGAATCCCCCTATAACATGTCCAGCAGGCAGAATCCCCCTATAACATGTCCAGCAGGCAGAATCCCCCTATAACATTTTTAGCAGGCAGAATCCCCCCATAACATTTCCAGCAGGCAGAATCCCCCCATAACATTTCCAGCAGGCAGAGTCCCCCCATAACATTCTCAGTGGCGCAGTACATTACAGTGAATTAAACAGTAAACAAACACATTTGACAAAGAGATTTATGAAACAAAAGTAAACTTACCGCATCCAGCACGAGATGAGACGAGAGGAGAGCAGACGCTGAATGGAAGGAGGAGGGAGGGGAGTGAGAGGAGGGGAGGCGGAGGCTCAGGTGCCTCCAGCCAATCATGGCTGAGCACATGAGGTCAGCTAGCAGACAGCCCTGGGAGACGTGCACGCTCCCGAGAGCTGAGAGAGGCAACCCCCCCACCCGATGACGCGGAGACATGAGGAACTGCAAGCAAAATCGCGCGACAGCTGAAGAGACCTGCTCCACGGACAAGAAATGCAAATTAACCCAGAAGCGTGATTGACAGGAAGGTAATGAACGGACAAGAGATGCAGGGCGGGACTTCCGGCGAAAAATTATGAAGATTACAGGCGCTGTGAGGGACAGAAGGCTGCAAAAGTCATCAAAAGGTAAGTGTTTTTTTATATTTAAGTGATTAGAATAATGTTGTTTTGGAGGGTGTTGGTCCGCTTTAAGGATTGAGATACATAAGTTCTGGCATGGACTGGGTTTTTACCCATGTGCCAGCCTTCATCGCTCCAAGTCTGCTGCTCTGGCCATTGTGCTGTTTGCTGTGGTGTTGTTGTGTGACTGCTGGAGTGGTATGGTTCCTTCCTGGGTCCTAGAGCCGCATTGTTTGACCTCACCTGGCATTAATCATCTTGTTGAGGGTCCTATAAATAGATGTGCTTGGCCCTGCCCTGGTTGTTGGATCATTGCATTGTCTCTTCGTAGCCTAGCCATGCTCTCCAGCCTCTCTGCATACCTCTGTGTCCTTGTTGACCTTTGGGCCTTCCTCAATTTCTGTCCCCATCTGTACTGGGGCTCACAGTCCTTCATCATAGTTTCTGTTTTTGTATTTGCTGTCTGTGCTGGGTCTTGTGGTTCACCACAGTGTTGTCCTTGTCTGTTTTGGGGCCTGCTGCCCTCCCAGTGTCTAGCTGTGTGTGTCTTGGGCCTACTCCACTGGGACCCAGCTTCGCCACAGCCTGCACTGGGGCCCAGCTCCATCATAGCCTGCACTGGGACCCATCTTCATCATAGCCTGCACTGGGGCCAAGCTCTGTCATAGCCTGCCCTAGGGCCCAGTTCTGTCATAGCCTGCCCTGGGGCATAGCTCCATCAGAGCCTGCACTGGGACCCCATCTCCACCACAGCCTGCACTGGGGCCCAGTTCTGTCATAGCCTGCCCTTGGGCATAGCTCCATCATAGCCTGCACTGGGGCCCAGCGCTGCCATAGCCTGCACTGGGGCCCAGTTAATTTGTCTGTGTCTTGTGTACATCTGCCCTGTGTTTCCCCTTCCCAAGTCTGCAACCACCAAGGGCCTACCCAGGACCTGTGCAACTCCACCTTTAGGAGCTCTGCTGAAGAACTGGATGGATTACAGGCTCTCTAAGTACTGGACCACAAACGCGCCGGTTGGTCAACAGCTTGCCTTTTTGGTAGCGCTGGCGGGGTGTCTGCCCTATGTCCTTGTCCATCTGTTTCCAGTCAGCTACCCAGCTTCCTTCATCCCCAGACAGTAAACCAGAAATTTTCCACAGACACCTTGAATGCCCGGTGAAGTTATTCGCCTGGGTGTGATACATAATAACTGTGCTGTACCCATGTTGGCTAAGGAAAGGCGCCGGGAGAGCAAACAGAACTAATTGTTAGTTACTGTAGACATAGAAAGGGTTAATTCCTGCTGTAGTCAGCCATCCTGTCACTATATAATACATGCTCCCTGGTTTGTGCTTCGCCTAAGAAGGCCGGAGACGAAACATGTTGGGTAAAGCACAAACAGAAACTGATGTCAGGCGCCGAAGGATGGACCAGGAGCGGCGCTGCAGCCTGCTTGTTGTATCCCACATACCTGCTGAAAGGAGAGTCCTCCTGACCATTCCTATCTGGGGCCCCTGGGGACTGACCCTCGCACTCCAAAGAAATTATTACCCAAAGTAACTTGATTCAATGCTTTATTATGAATAACAATTTAAAACCATATTTACAATTAACAGCAATTCATGGTGCCATACAGTAAATAACCACATGGGGGAGCTGACTGGCCAGACCTATACTTGTAATGTGCCAAAATACCTATATGCTGATCAGTCTAATAAAGTGCTAAGTGCTTCTGACCCAATAACATCAATTCAATCCAACAGGACCCCGAACAAAAGACAGGCCCAACAAAAGACAAAGGTAAAAGATAGACAATAAAACTATATACAAGAAAACCTTAAGTGAACAATCTTACTGTGTATCTGGCCAGCAAGGATCCCCACGGCAAGCCCACGCGTTCCGAGCCTAATGAGGCTCTTTATCAAGGCTGTGTAATGATGGGGAACTGAGTCCCCCACTCCTCTTATATCCCCCACCTCATCATCCATCCCTGATTGTCCGCACATGTGTGGGATCGGCCCCCACACGCTTGGAGCGCAGGGCTTCCTGGATGTAATAGCAAGGACGCGACGCAGCGCTCCACCCCCCGGCACACGCGTCCCCCCTCCCAGGGCGGGGGTAAGGCGCAGGCAAGGGGAGAAAACGCTGCGCCGCCCCAAGCAGCACAGTGTGGCAGACTGGGACGACGGAAAGGTGAGTATCTCTCGTGAGGCACTAAACATGAGCTATTAAAAACACGGGAAAACACAACAAAACCATCTTATATTATAATGTACAATGATCTATGATATATTCACAATAATTCCATCTATTATTTACACAATATTACATGTTTTGCACCCATGGCTAATACTAAAGCATATTCACAAGATTGGGCTAGATTTACTGGGTATGGGCAACAATATACAGCCCATAAGTGATGTGATGTATATTATACATTGGGCATTTTAAACACATGTCTCCTGAGTTTGAGGTCCAAGTCCAACTTTGGTTAATCCCCACAGTGGACCTCAAGTGTCCCCTATGGCAATGGTGATCCCATTTACATCTATAAGGGATGCTCAGGAGTCCAATCCATATCCACCCCCCATATATTATAGCTTAGGGGTGATATGTCCCTATAGTAACCGTGTAACCCCCAACCTCAACTACCCCCCCCCCCACAAACACCCACCCCCCCACCACCCCCAGAACACGAGGACAAACTGTCCCCATACGCCCAACTATGTTACAAAACTATTACTTATCCCTTATAGATGTAAATGGGATCAGCCTCATTAGGCTCGGAACGCGTGGGCTTGCCGTGGGGATCCTTGCTGGCCAGATACACAGTAAGATTGTTCACTTAAGGTTTTCTTGTATATAGTTTTATTGTCTATCTTTTACCTTTGTCTTTTGTTGGGCCTGTCTTTTGTTCGGGGTCCTGTTGGATTGAATTGATGTTATTGGGTCAGAAGCACTTAGCACTTTATTAGACTGATCAGCATATAGGTATTTTGGCACATTACAAGTATAGGTCTGGCCAGTCGGCTCCCCCATGTGGTTATTTACGGTATGGCACCATGAATTGCTGTTAATTGTAAATATGGTTTTAAATTGTTATTCATAATAAAGCATTGAATCAAGTTACTTTGGGTAATAATTTCTTTGGAGTGCGAGGGTCAGTCCCCAGGGGCCCCAGATAGGAATGGTCAGGAGGACATTCCACACATATCTTCATATAGGATGCATTTGCAATAGGGCCCTTGTTTTGGGCAGCGCACCCGGTGTATATAGATCATTTTTTGATACAATAGTGAGTGTGCCACCTGCTGATACTTCTGTCATGCTGAAAGGAGAGGACGGCCAAGTTTTACGGTATATTGGGGCACACGCTGTGAGATGCTTAATCAGCATTTTGTGAGCACCTTCTTTTATGCCTATATGGAATTTTATTGCACAGTATTACACCGTGGTTTGGTGGTAAAGCATTAAGAGAAATAAATATCTTCTGATAATTGGTGAAAAAAGAAAGCTGCCTTGTAGCACAACAGGAGATAAAGGGTCTTAATTAAAGTGGGCTAAAACCCGAGATTTTGACTATCCTGGGCTTTAGTCCTTGGTCCCTTTGTAAAACCCCCCAGGTCGCCCCCCAAAACTCACCTTTTTACAAAAAAAAAAGACATTTGGCGACATTTGGGTCCTGCATCTCCATTATTGACAAGTCCCAATGCAAGTACTGTACCAATAAATGAGTCTGTTATTATTATTATTATTAATATTATTATTATTATTATTATTATTATAAAAGCATAAAACACCTCAATACAGTTCTGGCCATTGTGCGGTATGGGATCTTATCCTTCGGCGCAACCGGTGCAGCTTCAGCCAGAGCATGCAGCGATTCAAACTATATGGCGCAGTGATAAATTAGATGCATGCTGGTGCCCTGATTGCTGCCGGGGATAAAATATTGGGGCTGAATTGTATTAGCCCTAATGCTTGATAAATCAGACTCAAACACATGATGATCCACAAGCATCAACTGGCAACCCTTTAATTGGGAAATCCCATACTTTCTGGTGAGTGAGAAATATTGGTGATGGGATTGCCGGATATAATGTCAGTTCAGCATGGTGGAGAAGCACCTTATACTATAAGTGATATGAGAAGCTCTGACACTTACTGGGTGCAATTTGTTATGGACATATCTTGATACAGCGATCATTTCATTCCATTTGAGCGTGGTGTTACTATTCATATATATATGAATAGTATAGTATACAGAAATTTCTGAAGTTTCACAAAATGTCAAGCACAATTGTAACCTTAAGTAAGAAATGTATAAAACATTCTTATTGGAATAATAAAACATGAAAGAAAGGTAAGTAAACAAGATGACTGCTGCATATATAAATAGCTGGAATCCTTCCATTGCGTTATGCTGGGTTAGTTGGGCCAGAGGCTATTATACACTTACACTCCTACTCTTAAGTTAAAAAGCAAATAAAAGTTGTTTGTTAGTAGGAGCCGGTTATGCAACTATGAACTGGGACACATCAGAGAACAACATACATATAAACCATATAACCTTTTCATAAAGATGAAATAAATTCAAAACAAGTGCACAGCAGTGGACAGAATCTCTAAATTGTCTCCTGTCTTGAATTTTAAGGAGAATTATTTAAAATAATGGTCTTCAGCATCAACACTAGCTGAGGAGTAGGGATGAGCGAATCGATCCGGACAAACCTGGATTCGATCCGAATTTCAGGAAAAATTCGATTCGGATCGAATCCGAATTTCCCCGCGATTCGATCGCTCGAAGTTTTCCTTTAACATCCATTCATTTACATTACAGGCATTCTAAGATGGCGGACGGGACATGTCCAGACATCAACCCCGCGCCAGTGCAAGCTGGGACAGTCACATGCAGCCTATCAGCAGCCAGCAAGCCCGGTGACGTCACAGCGGTATTTAAGGCCGGCCATCTTGCTTTCCTGCCTCATTTCTCTATTGCATTCGTGAGAGACAGGACGCTGCTGTAGGCAGGGAGAGAGACAGTTAGACAGACAGGGACAGACAGGGACAGGCTGGAGACAGGCAGGAGACAGACAGGAGACAGACAGAAAGTCAGCGAAAAACAGGGAAAGGTAGAAAAATCGGAGGCTGTCAGCCTGTCACAGGGAGTTTTTTTTTTTTTTTTTCATCCAGCCTGACAGGCTTTGTTAGCGTTTTCAGGCTGCTTATACTAACTAACTGTGCATATATACTGAACTGATCTTAAGTCTGCTGTGAGGCATCCCATTCTGTGACTACAGCAGCCTCTGTTTAAGACCATATAACCATTTGCTCTTATTATATTTGAAATTAGCCTGATAAAGACACTTTTGCTCGGCATAGTACTTCTGGACCCTGCCAGGGCATCCCATTCTGTGACTACAGCAGCCTCTGTTTAAGACCATATAACCATTTGCTCTTATTATATTTGAAATTAGCCTGATAAAGACACTTTTGCTCGGCATAGTACTTCTGGACCCTGCCAGGGCATCCCATTCTGTGACTACAGCAGCCTCTGTTTAAGACCATATAACCATTTGCTCTTATTATATTTGAAATTAGCCTGATAAAGACACTTTTGCTCGGCATAGTACTTCTGGACCCTGCCAGGGCATCCCATTCTGTGACTACAGCAGCCTCTGTTTAAGACCATATAACCATTTGCTCTTATTATATTTGAAATTAGCCTGATAAAGACACTTTTGCTCGGCATAGTACTTCTGGACACTGCCAGGGCATCCCATTCTGTGACTACAGCAGCCTCTGTTTAAGACCGTATAACCATTTGCTCTTATTATATTTGAAATTAGCCTGATAAAGACACTTTTGCTGGGCATAGTACTTCTGGACCCTGCCAGGGCATCCCATTCTGTGACTACAGCAGCCTCTGTTTAAGACCATATAACCATTTGCTCTTATTATATTTGAAATTAGCCTGATAAAGACACTTTTGCTGGGCATAGTACTTCTGGACCCTGCCAGGGCATTCCATTCTGTGACTACAGCAGCCTCTGTTTAAGACTATATAACCATTTGCACTTATTATAATTGAAATTAGGCCAGATAAAGACACTTTTGCTGGGCATAGTACTTCTGGACCCTGCCAGGGCATCCCATTCTGTGACTACAGCAGCCTCTGTTTAAGACCATATAACCATTTGCTCTTATTATATTTGAAATTAGCCTGATAAAGACACTTTTGCTCGGCATAGTACTTCTGGACCCTGCCAGGGCATCCCATTCTGTGACTACAGCAGCCTCTGTTTAAGACCATATAACCATTTGCTCTTATTATATTTGAAATTAGCCTGATAAAGACACTTGTGCTCGGCATAGTACTTCTGGACCCTGCCAGGGCATCCCATTCTGTGACTACAGCAGCCTCTGTTTAAGACCATATAACCATTTGCTCTTATTATATTTGAAATTAGCCTGATAAAGACACTTTTGCTGGGCATAGTACTTCTGGACCCTGCCAGGGCATCCCATTCTGTGACTACAGCAGCCTCTGTTTAAGACCATATAACCATTTGCTCTTATTATATTTGAAATTAGCCTGATAAAGACACTTTTGCTGGGCATAGTACTTCTGGACCCTGCCAGGGCATCCCATTCTGTGACTACAGCAGCCTCTGTTTAAGACCATATAACCATTTGCACTTATTATAATTGAAATTAGGCCTGATAAAGACACTTTTGCTGGGCATAGTACTTCTGGACCCTGCCAGGGCATCCCATTCTGTGACTACAGCAGCCTCTGTTTAAGACCATATAACCATTTGCTCTTATTATATTTGAAATTAGCCTGATAAAGACACTTTTGCTCGGCATAGTACTTCTGGACCCTGCCAGGGCATCCCATTCTGTGACTACAGCAGCCTCTGTTTAAGACCATATAACCATTTGCTCTTATTATATTTGAAATTAGCCTGATAAAGACACTTTTGCTCGGCATAGTACTTCTGGACCCTGCCAGGGCATCCCATTCTGTGACTACAGCAGCCTCTGTTTAAGACCATATAACCATTTGCTCTTATTATATTTGAAATTAGCCTGATAAAGACACTTTTGCTGGGCATAGTACTTCTGGACCCTGCCAGGGCATCCCATTCTGTGACTACAGCAGCCTCTGTTTAAGACCATATAACCATTTGCTCTTATTATATTTGAAATTAGCCTGATAAAGACACTTTTGCTCGGCATAGTACTTCTGGACCCTGCCAGGGCATCCCATTCTGTGACTACAGCAGCCTCTGTTTAAGACCATATAACCATTTGCACTTTTTATAATTGAAATTAGGCCTGATAAAGACACTTTTGCTGGGCATAGTACTTCTGGACCCTGCCAGGGCATCCCATTCTGTGACTACAGCAGCCTCTGTTTAAGACCATATAACCATTTGCTCTTATTATATTTGAAATTAGCCTGATAAAGACACTTTTGCTGGGCATAGTACTTCTGGACCCTGCCAGGGCATCCCATTCTGTGACTACAGCAGCCTCTGTTTAAGACCATATAACCATTTGCTCTTATTATATTTGAAATTAGCCTGATAAAGACACTTTTGCTCGGCATAGTACTTCTGGACCCTGCCAGGGCATCCCATTCTGTGACTAGAGCAGCCTCTGTTTAAGACCATATAACCATTTGCTCTTATTATATTTGAAATTAGCCTGATAAAGACACTTTTGCTGGGCATAGTACTTCTGGACCCTGCCAGGGCATCCCATTCTGTGACTACAGCAGCCTCTGTTTAAGACCATATAACCATTTGCTCTTATTATATTTGAAATTAGCCTGATAAAGACACTTTTGCTGGGCATAGTACTTCTGGACCCTGCCAGGGCATCCCATTCTGTGACTACAGCAGCCTCTGTTTAAGACCATATAACCATTTGCTCTTATTATATTTGAAATTAGCCTGATAAAGACACTTTTGCTGGGCATAGTACTTCTGGACCCTGCCAGGGCATTCCATTCTGTGACTACAGCAGCCTCTGTTTAAGACTATATAACCATTTGCACTTATTATAATTGAAATTAGGCCTGATAAAGACACTTTTGCTGGGCATAGTACTTCTGGACCCTGCCAGGGCATCCCATTCTGTGACTACAGCAGCCTCTGTTTAAGACCATATAACCATTTGCTCTTATTATATTTGAAATTAGCCTGATAAAGACACTTTTGCTCGGCATAGTACTTCTGGACCCTGCCAGGGCATCCCATTCTGTGACTACAGCAGCCTCTGTTTAAGACCATATAACCATTTGCTCTTATTATATTTGAAATTAGCCTGATAAAGACACTTTTGCTCGGCATAGTACTTCTGGACCCTGCCAGGGCATCCCATTCTGTGACTACAGCAGCCTCTGTTTAAGACCATATAACCATTTGCTCTTATTATATTTGAAATTAGCCTGATAAAGACACTTTTGCTGGGCATAGTACTTCTGGACCCTGCCAGGGCATCCCATTCTGTGACTACAGCAGCCTCTGTTTAAGACCATATAACCATTTGCTCTTATTATATTTGAAATTAGCCTGATAAAGACACTTTTGCTGGGCATAGTACTTCTGGACCCTGCCAGGGCATCCCATTCTGTGACTACAGCAGCCTCTGTTTAAGACCATATAACCATTTGCACTTATTATAATTGAAATTAGGCCTGATAAAGACACTTTTGCTGGGCATAGTACTTCTGGACCCTGCCAGGGCATCCCATTCTGTGACTAGAGCAGCCTCTGTTTAAGACCATATAACCATTTGCACTTATTATATTTGAAATTAGCCTGATAAAGACACTTTTGCTCGGCATAGTACTTCTGGACCCTGCCAGGGCATCCCATTCTGTGACTACAGCAGCCTCTGTTTAAGACCATATAACCATTTGCTCTTATTATATTTGAAATTAGCCTGATAAAGACACTTTTGCTGGGCATAGTACTTCTGGACCCTGCCAGGGCATCCCATTCTGTGACTACAGCAGCCTCTGTTTAAGACCATATAACCATTTGCTCTTATTATATTTGAAATTAGCCTGATAAAGACACTTTTGCTGGGCATAGTACTTCTGGACCCTGCCAGGGCATTCCATTCTGTGACTACAGCAGCCTCTGTTTAAGACTATATAACCATTTGCACTTATTATAATTGAAATTAGGCCTGATAAAGACACTTTTGCTGGGCATAGTACTTCTGGACCCTGCCAGGGCATCCCATTCTGTGACTACAGCAGCCTCTGTTTAAGACCATATAACCATTTGCTCTTATTATATTTGAAATTAGCCTGATAAAGACACTTTTGCTCGGCATAGTACTTCTGGACCCTGCCAGGGCATCCCATTCTGTGACTACAGCAGCCTCTGTTTAAGACCATATAACCATTTGCTCTTATTATATTTGAAATTAGCCTGATAAAGACACTTTTGCTCGGCATAGTACTTCTGGACCCTGCCAGGGCATCCCATTCTGTGACTACAGCAGCCTCTGTTTAAGACCATATAACCATTTGCTCTTATTATATTTGAAATTAGCCTGATAAAGACACTTTTGCTGGGCATAGTACTTCTGGACCCTGCCAGGGCATCCCATTCTGTGACTACAGCAGCCTCTGTTTAAGACCATATAATCATTTGCTCTTATTATATTTGAAATTAGCCTGATAAAGACACTTTTGCTGGGCATAGTACTTCTGGACCCTGCCAGGGCATCCCATTCTGTGACTACAGCAGCCTCTGTTTAAGACCATATAACCATTTGCACTTATTATAATTGAAATTAGGCCTGATAAAGACACTTTTGCTGGGCATAGTACTTCTGGACCCTGCCAGGGCATCCCATTCTGTGACTACAGCAGCCTCTGTTTAAGACCATATAACCATTTGCTCTTATTATATTTGAAATTAGCCTGATAAAGACACTTTTGCTCGGCATAGTACTTCTGGACCCTGCCAGGGCATCCCATTCTGTGACTACAGCAGCCTCTGTTTAAGACCATATAACCATTTGCTCTTATTATATTTGAAATTAGCCTGATAAAGACACTTTTGCTCGGCATAGTACTTCTGGACTCTGCCAGGGCATCCCATTCTGTGACTACAGCAGCCTCTGTTTAAGACCATATAACCATTTGCTCTTATTATATTTGAAATTAGCCTGATAAAGACACTTTTGCTGGGCATAGTACTTCTGGACCCTGCCAGGGCATCCCATTCTGTGACTACAGCAGCCTCTGTTTAAGACCATATAACCATTTGCTCTTATTATATTTGAAATTAGCCTGATAAAGACACTTTTGCTGGGCATAGTACTTCTGGACCCTGCCAGGGCATCCCATTCTGTGACTACAGCAGCCTCTGTTTAAGACCATATAACCATTTGCACTTATTATAATTGAAATTAGGCCTGATAAAGACACTTTTGCTGGGCATAGTACTTCTGGACCCTGCCAGGGCATCCCATTCTGTGACTACAGCAGCCTCTGTTTAAGACCATATAACCATTTGCTCTTATTATATTTGAAATTAGCCTGATAAAGACACTTTTGCTCGGCATAGTACTTTTGGACCCTGCCAGGGCATCCCATTCTGTGACTACAGCAGCCTCTGTTTAAGACCATATAACCATTTGCTCTTATTATATTTGAAATTAGCCTGATAAAGACACTTTTGCTCGGCATAGTACTTCTGGACCCTGCCAGGGCATCCCATTCTGTGACTACAGCAGCCTCTGTTTAAGACCATATAACCATTTGCTCTTATTATATTTGAAATTAACCTGATAAAGACACTTTTGCTGGGCATAGTACTTCTGGACCCTGCCAGGGCATCCCATTCTGTGACTACAGCAGCCTCTGTTTAAGACCATATAACCATTTGCTCTTATTATATTTGAAATTAGCCTGATAAAGACACTTTTGCTCGGCATAGTACTTCTGGACCCTGCCAGGGCATCCCATTCTGTGACTACAGCAACCTCTGTTTAAGACCATATAACCATTTGCTCTTATTATATTTGAAATTAGCCTGATAAAGACACTTTTGCTGGGCATAGTACTTCTGGACCCTGCCAGGGCATCCCATTCTGTGACTACAGCAGCCTCTGTTTAAGACCATATAACCATTTGCTCTTATTATATTTGAAATTAGCCTGATAAAGACACTTTTGCTGGGCATAGTACTTCTGGACCCTGCCAGGGCATCCCATTCTGTGACTACAGCAGCCTCTGTTTAAGACCATATAACCATTTGCTCTTATTATATTTGAAATTAGCCTGATAAAGACACTTTTGCTCGGCATAGTACTTCTGGACCCTGCCAGGGCATCCCATTCTGTGACTACAGCAGCCTCTGTTTAAGACCATATAACCATTTGCACTTTTTATAATTGAAATTAGGCCTGATAAAGACACTTTTGCTGGGCATAGTACTTCTGGACCCTGCCAGGGCATCCCATTCTGTGACTACAGCAGCTTCTGTTTAAGACCATATAACCATTTGCTCTTATTATATTTGAAATTAGCCTGATAAAGACACTTTTGCTGGGCATAGTACTTCTGGACCCTGCCAGGGCATCCCATTCTGTGACTACAGCAGCCTCTGTTTAAGACCATATAACCATTTGCACTTATTATAATTGAAATTAGGCCTGATAAAGACACTTTTGCTGGGCATAGTACTTCTGGACCCTGCCAGGGCATCCCATTCTGTGACTACAGCAGCCTCTGTTTAAGACCATATAACCATTTGCTCTTATTATATTTGAAATTAGCCTGATAAAGACACTTTTGCTGGGCATAGTACTTCTGGACCCTGCCAGGGCATCCCATTCTGTGACTACAGCAGCCTCTGTTTAAGACCATATAACCATTTGCACTTATTATAATTGAAATTAGGCCTGATAAAGACACTTTTGCTGGGCATAGTACTTCTGGACCCTGCCAGGGCATCCCATTCTGTGACTACAGCAGCCTCTGTTTAAGACCATATAACCATTTGCTCTTATTATATTTGAAATTAGCCTGATAAAGACACTTTTGCTCGGCATAGTACTTCTGGACCCTGCCAGGGCATCCCATTCTGTGACTACAGCAACCTCTGTTTAAGACCATATAACCATTTGCTCTTATTATATTTGAAATTAGCCTGATAAAGACACTTTTGCTGGGCATAGTACTTCTGGACCCTACCAGGGCATCCCATTCTGTGACTACAGCAGCCTCTGTTTAAGACCATATAACCATTTGCTCTTATTATATTTGAAATTAGCACGATAAAGACACTTTTGCTCGGCATAGTACTTCTGGATCCTGCCAGGGCATCCCATTCTGTGACTACAGCAGCCTCTGTTTAAGACCATATAACCATTTGCTCTTATTATATTTGAAATTAGCCTGATAAAGACACTTTTGCTCGGCATAGTACTTCTGGACCCTGCCAGGGCATCCCATTCTGTGACTACAGCAGCCTCTGTTTAAGACCATATAACCATTTGCTCTTATTATATTTGAAATTAGCCTGATAAAGACACTTTTGCTCGGCATAGTACTTCTGGACCCTGCCAGGGCATCCCATTCTGTGACTACAGCAGCCTCTGTTTAAGACCATATAACCATTTGCTCTTATTATATTTGAAATTAGCCTGATAAAGACACTTGCTGGGCATAGTACTTCTGGACCCTGCCAGGGCATCCCATTCTGTGACTACAGCAGCCTCTGTTTAAGACCATATAACCATTTGCTCTTATTATATTTGAAATTAGCCTGATAAAGACACTTTTGTTCGGCATAGTACTTCTGGACCCTGCCAGGGCATCCCATTCTGTGACTACAGCAGCCTCTGTTTAAGACCATATAACCATTTGCTCTTATTATATTTGAAATTAGCCTGATAAAGACACTTTTGCTGAGCATAGTACTTCTGGACCCTGCCAGGGCATCCCATTCTGTGACTACAGCAGCCTCTGTTTAAGACCATATAACCATTTGCTCTTATTATATTTGAAATTAGCCTGATAAAGACACTTTTGCTCGGCATAGTACTTCTGGACCCTGCCAGGGCATCCCATTCTGTGACTACAGCAGCCTCTGTTTAAGACCATATAACCATTTGCTCTTATTATATTTGAAATTAGGCCTGATAAAGACACTTTTGCTGGGCATAGTACTTCTGGACCCTGCCAGGGCATCCCATTCTGTGACTACAGCTGCCTCTGTTTAAGACCATATAACCATTTGCTCTTATTATATTTGAAATTAGCCTGATAAAGACACTTTTGCTCGGCATAGTACTTCTGGACCCTGCCAGGGCATCCCATTCTGTGACTACAGCAGCCTCTGTTTAAGACCATATAACCATTTGCACTTATTATAATTGAAATTAGGCCTGATAAAGACACATTTGCTGGGCATAGTACTTCTGGACCCTGCCAGGGCATCCCATTCTGTGACTACAGCAGCCTCTGTTTAAGACCATATAACCATTTGCTCTTATTATAATTGAAATTAGCCTGATAAAGACACTTTTGCTGGGCATAGTACTTCTGGACCCTGCCAGGGCATCCCATTCTGTGACTACAGCAGCCTCTGTTTAAGACCATATAACCATTTGCTCTTATTATATTTGAAATTAGCCTGATAAAGACACTTTTGCTCGGCATAGTACTTCTGGACCCTGCCAGGGCATCCCATTCTGTGACTACAGCAGCCTCTGTTTAAGACCATATAACCATTTGCACTTATTATAATTGAAATTAGGCCTGATAAAGACACATTTGCTGGGAATAGTACTTCTGGACCCTGCCAGGGCATCCCATTCTGTGACTACAGCAGCCTCTGTTTAAGACCATATAACCATTTGCTCTTATTATATTTGAAATTAGCCTGATAAAGACACTTTTGCTGGGCATAGTACTTCTGGACCCTGCCAGGGCATCCCATTCTGTGACTACAGCAGCCTCTGTTTAAGACCATATAACCATTTGCTCTTATTATAATTGAAATTAGCCTGATAAAGACACTTTTGCTCGGCATAGTACTTCTGGACCCTGCCAGGGCATCCCATTCTGTGACTACAGCAGCCTCTGTTTAAGACCATATAACCATTTGCTCTTATTATATTTGAAATTAGCCTGATAAAGACACTTTTGCTGGGCATAGTACTTCTGGACCCTGCCAGGGCATCCCATTCTGTGACTACAGCAGCCTCTGTTTAAGACCATATAACCATTTGCTCTTATTATATTTGAAATTAGCCTGATAAAGACACTTTTGCTCGGCATAGTACTTCTGGACCCTGCCAGGGCATCCCATTCTGTGACTACAGCAGCCTCTGTTTAAGACCATATAACCATTTGCACTTATTATAATTGAAATTAGGCCTGATAAAGACACTTTTGCTCGGCATAGTACTTCTGGACCCTGCCAGGGCATCCCATTCTGTGACTACAGCAGCCTCTGTTTAAGACCATATAACCATTTGCTCTTATTTTATTTGAAATTAGCCTGATAAAGACACTTTTGCTCGGCATAGTACTTCTGGACCCTGCCAGGGCATCCCATTCTGTGACTACAGCAGCCTCTGTTTAAGACCATATAACCATTTGCTCTTATTATATTTGAAATTAGCCTGATAAAGACACTTTTGCTGGGCATAGTACTTCTGGACCCTGCCAGGGCATCCCATTCTGTGACTACAGCAGCCTCTGTTTAAGACCATATAACCATTTGCTCTTATTATATTTGAAATTAGCCTGATAAAGACACTTTTGCTCGGCATAGTACTTCTGGACCCTGCCAGGGCATCCCATTCTGTGACTACAGCAGCCTCTGTTTAAGACCATATAACCATTTGCTCTTATTATATTTGAAATTAGCCTGATAAAGACACTTTTGCTCGGAATAGTACTTCTGGACCCTGCCAGGGCATCCCATTCTGTGACTACAGCAGCCTCTGTTTAAGACCATATAACCATTTGCACTTATTATAATTGAAATTAGGCCTGATAAAGACACTTTTGCTGGGCATAGTACGTCTGGACCCTGCCAGGGCATCCCATTCTGTGACTACAGCAGCCTCTGTTTAAGACCATATAACCATTTGCTCTTATTATATTTGAAATTAGCCTGATAAAGACACTTTTGCTGGGCATAGTACTTCTGGACCCTGCCAGGGCATCCCATTCTGTGACTACAGCAGCCTCTGTTTAAGACCATATAACCATTTGCTCTTATTATATTTGAAATTAGCCTGATAAAGACACTTTTGCTGGGCATAGTACTTCTGGACCCTGCCAGGGCATCCCATTCTGTGACTACAGCAGCCTCTGTTTAAGACCATATAACCATTTGCACTTATTATAATTAAAATTAGGCCTGATAAAGACACTTTTGCTGGGCATAGTACTTCTGGACCCTGCCAGGGCATCCCATTCTGTGACTACAGCAGCCTCTGTTTAAGACCATATAACCATTTGCTCTTATTATATTTGAAATTAGCCTGATAAAGACACTTTTGCTGGGCATAGTACTTCTGGACCCTGCCAGGGCATCCCATTCTGTGACTACAGCAGCCTCTGTTTAAGACCATATAACCATTTGCTCTTATTATATTTGAAATTAGCCTGATAAAGACACTTTTGCTCGGCATAGTACTTCTGGACCCTGCCAGGGCATCCCATTCTGTGACTACAGCAGCCTCTGTTTAAGACCATATAACCATTTGCACTTATTATAATTGAAATTAGGCCTGATAAAGACACTTTTGCTGGGCATAGTACTTCTGGACCCTGCCAGGGCATCCCATTCTGTGACTACAGCAGCCTCTGTTTAAGACCATATAACCATTTGCTCTTATTATATTTGAAATTAGCCTGATAAAGACACTTTTGCTCGGCATAGTACTTCTGGACCCTGCCAGGGCATCCCATTCTGTGACTACAGCAGCCTTTGTTTAAGACCATATAACCATTTGCACTTATTATAATTGAAATTAGCCCTGATAAAGACACTTTTGCTGGGCATAGGCTTACTGCTGCCTGCCAGGTGCACTTCTGTTGAGGCATCCCATTCTGTAACATAGCATACCCCTCTTTATTTACACTAAGCAGCTCTCTTATTTACACTAAGCAGGCCTGTTGGAGGCTGAGTGTTACTGCTCACTTTTGGTGTGCATTATATTCTGTTTCATATAGACCCACCGCTGCCCGGGGGATCTTAAAATATCACCTACTACCACGCCAGTTAGACTATGTCGGGCAGACAAGTGCCTGGAAGTGAAAAGAGGAGTGGCAGAGGCCAAGATTCCGCAGGCAGAGCTCGCATCAGACTGGGGGCCAGTAGCAGCAGGAGTCACGCTGAGAGACCTAATATGCCAGTATCTGCTAGCGGTCGGGTCTCCACCAGTAACGCATCTGCCGTGGTAGATTGGTTGACGCGCTCATCAACAACATCATCACAACTTACGTCTGAGACCCCCAGTCTAGGGTCGGTAGGTTCCTCTGACACAACCCTGAGTTGGCATGCCCCGAGAGCAGTCCCTGTCCTCCCATTGCCTCTGTCCTACGCCGTTCCCTCCCCCTGCGACGTATCCTATGCTTTGGGTTCAGCTCCACTCTTTAGTGAGGAGGACGATCAGATACAGGAGGACAGTCAGCAGCTACTGCCCAGCCAAGAAATGGAGGTGGCTTCTTTAGCTAGGCAGACAAATAGTGATGTGGACAGTGTCGTGGGTGCTGCGAGCGTTCCAGCTCCTGCGCCAGACACTGTTGACGAATCCACGAACATCAGTGACGTACAGCCACAACTCGGTGATGATGATGATGACGATGAAGCCGATCGCACTTGGGAGCCGGGTGAGGAAGTGGCTTCATCGTCATCATCAGGAGAAGAGGGGCGCAGGTTGCCCCGGAGTCAGCAGCTGAGGCAGCAAGGTGGTAGCAGTCAGCATGGGGGCACAATTCCAAAGGCTGGATCCGGCCGGGGCCGGGGCCGGGGTAGAGCACCTGCTGTGCGGCAGTCTACCTTATCAGGAGGTAGTGGAGCAGGGGTTCCTGGAGTTGGCAACAGCAGCAGTGAATCAGTGAGGCCAGGGGGTGGGAAAAGTAGCTACTTGGCAGTGTGGCAGTTTTTCCTGAGGCATCCGCAGGAGGGTAACATGGCCACATGCAAGATATGTAGGCAAAAGGTGAAGCGTGGCCAGGGTCCAAATGTTGGCACCACGGCCCTGCGTCAACATATGATGCATCACCATAAAGCGACCTGGGAGAACCGAGGCTCCCAAGGGGTGGTCCAGTCTGCTTCCTCACCAAGTGAGCTCCCAATTTCTGCCAGCCAAGGCTCCAGCACCTCAGCCGAAGGCAGCTGTGCGTCATACCCATCCTCTGTCGCTCCTGCTCCTCCTCCTCCAAGTCATGCATCCCGCCAGCAATCCATCAGCGAAGCCATGTCCAAGAGACAGCAGTATGCGCCCACTCATCCTACGGCGCAGAAGCTGAATGTGCTCCTGTCCAAGTTGCTGGTGCTGCAGTCGCTCCCTTTTCAGGTGGTGGAATCTGCACCTTTCAGAGAACTGATGGCTTGTGCCGAGCCGAGGTGGAGAGTCCCAAGCCGTCATTTCTTTGCCAAGAAGGCAGTACCAGCGCTGCACACTTTTGTTGAACAGAAGGTGGGCCAGTCCTTGAGCCTGTCGGTGTGTAGCAAAATACATGGCAGCGCCGACATCTGGAGCTGTAACTACGGTCAGGGGCAGTACATGTCGTTTACGGCCCACTGGGTGAATGTGGTCCCTTTGCAGCAGCAGCAGCAACTTGGACAGGTCACGCCGCTTCGGCCTCCACGCTCTCTGCCCATTGGACCTGTGACACCGTGCGACTCGGCCTCCTCATCCTCCGCCATCTCCTCACCCTCCACTGTAGGCTCAAGTCTCAGTGCCCCTCCAGTCTACCATGTGTGCAGGGCACGGAGGTGTCACGCAGTGCTTCACATGGTTTGTCTTGGCGAACGGAGTCACACAGGGGAGGAACTGCTTAAATGTATTCATCAGGAAATCCAAACATGGCTTACTCCGAGAAAACTTAAAATGGGAATCATGGTTACCGACAATGGGAAGAACATTTTGTCTGCGCTGCGCCAAGGAAGCCTGACCCATGCCCCCTGCATGGCTCACGTCTTCAATCTGGTTGTCAAGCGGTTTCTGAAGTGTTCCCCCCATCTGCAAGACATCCTAACAACTTCAAGGAAGCTTTGCATGCACTTCAGCCACTCCTACACCGCCAAACACACCCTTCTTGAGCTACAGCGTCAGAATGGTATCCCCCAACATAGTCTGATTTGCGATGTTTCCACCCGTTGGAATTCCACCCTTCACATGTTGGACCGATTATATGAACAGAGAAAAGCCATCACGGATTTCCTGATGATCCAAGCAGATAGGGGGACTCCCCTGTGTAACTTCAATGTCAACCAGTGGCAGCTCATACGTGACACCTGCCGTTTGCTCAGGCCCTTTGAGGAAGCCACTTTATTTGTCAGTCGGCAGGATTACGGGATGAACGACGTGATTCCACTGCTTCATGTACTACAGCACATGTTGGAAACCATGGCTGGTCAGGGCACTGGAGACATGGCGTTTACATCTTACGGCCACATGAACCCCGTTGGAGCTGAACTGGAGGAGGAGGAAGAGGAGGAGGAGGAGGAGGAGGAGTTGCCCAGCGAAACACAGTTTAGGCTTGGCGAAATGGCTGGTTTATCTAGTCAGCGGACAGGAGAGGAGGAGCAGGAGCAGCAAGAGGAGCTAGAGGTTTTTGAGGAAGGCGAGACAGAGGACCCGGGCACACCGTGGCAGTATGCAGTGGAGATGGAGACAGGTAGTTCATCCGAGTCACTTGCGCAAATGGCACGAAGCATGCTCACGTGCTTGCGTAGTGACCCCAGAATTGTTTCCATCTGTCGGCGGGATGACTTCTGGCTGTCCACCTTATTGGACCCTCGCTTCCGGCACAAAATGGGGGCATTTTTTAAACCCACCGAGAGGGAGGACAAACTCAACTACTACAAAGACATTCTACGTAGGCAGTTGGCCGATGCCTATCTGCGCCATGGTCCATACTCTCGCAGGTCTGACTCGAGGGGACCTCTGCACTCACCTTCCACTGCCATGGCCGCTGAGGGGGTTGGCAGGAGCAGCAGCAGCAGCTCCATCAGCAGCAGCAGCCTCAGTCTTCAGTCGCTAATGAGTAGCTTTCTACACCCGCATAGTGAGGCTACTCATGAGCAGCAGGAAGACCTGGAGCAGGACCTCAACCAGCAGGTCATGTCATACTTTGACATGACCATGCCAACACACCTTGAGGATCCGCTGGACTTCTGGGCAGCCAAACTTGATTTGTGGCCGCAACTAGCAGAGTTTGCCCTGGAAAAGCTGTCCTGCCCGGCAAGTAGCGTGCCATCTGAGCGGGTGTTTAGTGCGGCGGGGGCCATAGTTACGGCGAGGAGAACTCGTCTGTCAACTAAAAATGTGGAGAGACTCACCTTTGTCAAAATGAATCAGGGATGGATCAGCCAGGATTTCCACCCACCAATGCCTGATGCATGCGACTAGATTCAGCATGGTGCCACGTTTTACACTTTCCAAATGGTGCAAAACATATTTATGTCTTTAGGCCATTTTTGGGCTCCTGCTGCTGCTGCTGCCAACTTCTGCCAACTCCAGGGTGTGATTCATCCAATTGTTGGGCTCCTGAAGCCAACCCCAGTGTCTCTTTAAAGTAATATTTGGGCTCCTGCTGCTGCTGCTGCTGTCAACTCCTGCCAACCCCAGGGTGTGATTCATCCAATTTTTGGGCTCCTGAAGCCAACTCCAGTGTATATTTGGGCTCCTGCTGCTGCTGCTGCCAACTTCTGCCAACTCCAGGGTGTGATTCATCCAATTTTTGGGCTCCTGGAGCCAACCCCAGAGTCTCTTTAAAGTAATGTTTGGGCTCCTGCTCCTGCTGCTGCTGCTGCCAACTTCTGCCAACTCCAGGGTGTGATTCATCCAATTTTTGGGCTCCTGAAGCCAACCCCAGGGTCTGTTTAAAGTAATGTTTGGGCTCCTGCTGCTGCTTGCAACTCCAGGGTGTGATTCATCCAATTTTTGGGCTCCTGAGGCCAACCCCAGTGTCTCTTTAAAGTAATGTTTGGGCTCCTGCTGCTGCTGCTGCTGCTGCCAACTCCAGGGTGTGATTCATCCAATTTTTGGGCTCCTGAGGCCAACCCCAGGGTCTCTTTAAAGTAATGTTTGGGCTCCTGCTGCTGCTGCTGCTGCCGCCAACTCCAGGGTGTGATTCATCCAATTTTTGGGCTCCTAAGGCCAACCCCAGGGTCTCTTTAAAGTAATATTTGGGCTCCTGCTGCTGCTGCTGCTGCTGCCAACTTCTGCCAACTCCAGGGTGTGATTCATCCAATTTTTGGGCTCCTGAAGCCAACCCCAGGGTCTGTTTAAAGTAATGTTTGGGCTCCTGCTGCTGCTTGCAACTCCAGGGTGTGATTCATCCAATTTTTGGGCTCCTGAGGCCAACCCCAGTGTCTCTTTAAAGTAATGTTTGGGCTCCTGCTGCTGCTTGCAACTCCAGGGTGTGATTCATCCAATTTCTGGGCTCCTGAGGCCAACCCCAGGGTCTCTTTAAAGTAATATTTGGGCTCCTGCTGCTGCCAACTCCAGGGTGTGATTCATCCAATTTTTGGGCTCCTGAGGCCAACCCCAGGGTCTCTTTAAAGTAATATTTGGGCTCCTGCTGCTGCTGCTGCTGCTGCCAACTTCTGCCAACTCCAGGATGTGATTCATCCAATTTTTGGGCTCCTGAAGCCAACCCCAGTGTCTCTTTAAAGTAATGTTTGGGCTCCTGCTGCTGCTGCTGCTGCTGCCAACTCCAGGGTGTGATTCATCCAATTTTTGGGCTCCTGAGGCCAACCCCAGGGTCTCTTTAAAGTAATATTTGGGCTCCTGCTGCTGCTGCTGCTGCTGCCAACTTCTGCCGACTCCAGGGTGTGATTCATCCAATTTTTGGGCTCCTGAAGCCAACCCCAGGGTCTGTTTAAAGTAATGTTTGGGCTCCTGCTGCTGCTTGCAACTCCAGGGTGTGATTCATCCAATTTTTGGGCTCCTGAGGCCAACCCCAGTGTCTCTTTAAAGTAATGTTTGGGCTCCTGCTGCTGCTTGCAACTCCAGGGTGTGATTCATCCAATTTTTGGGCTCCTGAGGCCAACCCCAGGGTCTCTTTAAAGTAATATTTGGGCTCCTGCTGCTGCTGCTGCTGCCAACTTCTGCCAACTCCAGGGTGTGATTCATCCAATTTTTGGGCTCCTGAAGCCAACCCCAGTGTCTCTTTAAAGTAATGTTTGGGCTCCTGCTGCTGCTGCTGCCAACTCCAGGGTGTGATTCATCCAATTTTTGGGCTCCTGAGGCCAACCCCAGGGTCTCTTTAAAGTAATATTTGGGCTCCTGCTGCTGCTGCCAACTTCTGCCAACTCCAGGGTGTGATTCATCCAATTTTCGGGCTCCTGAAGCCAACCCCAGGGTCTGTTTAAAGTAATGTTTGGGCTCCTGCTGCTGCTTGCAACTCCAGGGTGTGATTCATCCAATTTCTGGGCTCCTGAGGCCAACCCCAGGGTCTCTTTAAAGTAATATTTGGGCTCCTGCTGCTGCCAACTCCAGGGTGTGATTCATCCAATTTTTGGGCTCCTGAGGCCAACCCCAGGGTCTCTTTAAAGTAATATTTGGGCTCCTGCTGCTGCTGCTGCCAACTTCTGCCAACTCCAGGGTGTGATTCATCCAATTTTTGGGCTCCTGAAGCCAACCCCAGAGTCTCTTTAAAGTAATGTTTGGGCTCCTGCTGCTGCTGCTGCCAACTTCTGCCAACTCCAGGGTGTGATTCATCCAATTTTTGGGCTCCTGAAGCCAACCCCAGAGTCTCTTTAAAGTAATGTTTGGGCTCCTGCTGCTGCTGCTGCTGCCAACTCCAGGGTGTGATTCATCCAATTTTTGGGCTCCTGAGGCCAACCCCAGGGTCTCTTTAAAGTAATATTTGGGCTCCTGCTGCTGCTTGCAACTCCAGGGTGTGATTCATCCAATTTTTGGGCTCCTGAGGCCAACCCCAGGGTCTCTTTAAAGTAATATTTGGGCTCCTGCTGCTGCTGCCAACTCCAGGGTGTGATTCATCCAATTTTTGGGCTCCTGAAGCCAACCCCAGTGTCTCTTTAAAGCAATGTTTGGGCTCCTGCTGCTGCTGCTGCCAACTCCAGGGTGTGATTCATCCAATTTTTGGGCTACTGAAGCCAACCCCAGTGTCTCTTTAAAGTAATATTTGGGCTCCTGCTGCTGCTGCCATCTCCAGGGTGTGATTCATCCAATTATTGGGCTCCTGAAGCCAACCCCAGGGTCTCTTTAAAGTAATGTTTGGGCTCCTGCTGCTGCTGCCAACTCCAGGGTGTGATTCATCCAATTTTTGGGCTCCTGAAACCAACCCCAGTGTCTCTTTAAAGTAATGTTGGGGCTCCTGCTGTTGCTGCTGCTGCTGCCAACTCCAGGGTGTGATTCATCCAATTTTTGGGCTCCTGAAGCCAACCCCAGTGTCTCTTTAAAGTAATATTTGGGCTCCTGCTGCTGCTGCTGCCAACTCCAGGGTGTGATTCATCCAATTTTTGGGCTCCTGAAGCCAACTCCAGTGTATATTTGGGCTCCTGCTGCTGCTGCTGCCAACTCCAGGGTGTGATTCATCCAATTTTTGGGCTCCTGAAGCCAACCCCAGTGTATATTTGGGCTCCTGCTGCTGCCAACTCCAGGGTGTGATTCATTCAATTTTTGGGCTCCTGAAGCCAACCCCAGGGTCTCTTTAAAGTAATATTTGGGCTCCTGCTGCTGCTACTGCCAACTTCTGCCAACTCCAGGGTTTGATTCATCCAATTTTTGGGCTCCTGAAGCCAACCCCAGGGTCTCTTTAAAGTAATATTTGGGCTCCTGCTGCTGCTGCTGTCAACTCCTGCCAACTCCAGGGTGTGATTCATCCAATTTTTGGGCTCCTGAAGCCAACCCCAGGGTCTCTTTAAAGTAATATTTGGGCTCCTGCTGCTGCTACTGCCAACTTCTGCCAACTCCAGGGTGTGATTCATCCAATTTTTGGGCTCCTGAAGCCAACCCCAGGGTCTCTTTAAAGTAATATTTGGGCTCCTGCTTCTGCTACTGCCAACTTCTGCCAACTCCAGGGTGTGATTCATCCAATTTTTGGGCTCCTGAAGCCAACCCCAGGGTCTCTTTAAAGTAATATTTGGGCTCCTGCTGCTGCTACTGCCAACTTCTGCCAACTCCAGGGTGTGATTCATCCAATTTTTGGGCTCCTGAAGCCAACCCCAGGGTCTCTTTAAAGTAATATTTGGGCTCCTGCTGCTGCTGCTGTCAACTCCTGCCAACTCCAGGGTGTGATTCATCCAATTTTTGGGCTCCTGAAGCCAACCCCAGGGTCTCTTTAAAGTAATATTTGGGCTCCTGCTGCTGCCAACTCCAGGGTGTGATTCATCCAATTTTTGGGCTCCTGAAGCCAACCCCAGTGTCTCTTTAAAGTAATATTTGGGCTCCTGCTGCTGCTGCTGCCAACTCCAGGGTGTGATTCATCCAATTTTTGGGCTCCTGAAGCCAACCCCAGTGTATATTTGGGCTCCTGCTGCTGCTGCTGCTGCCAACTCCAGGGTGTGATTCATCCAATTTTTGGGCTCCTGAAGCCAACCCCAGTTTATATTTGGGCTCCTGCTGCTGCCAACTCCAGGGTGTGATTCATCCAATTTCTGGGCTCCTGAAGCCAACCCCAGTGTCTCTTTAAAGTAATATTTGGGCTCCTGCTGCTGCCAACTCCAAGGTGTGATTCATCCAATTTTTGGGCTCCTGAAGCCAACCCCAGTGTCTCTTTAAAGTAATATTTGGGCTCCTGCTGCTGCTGCTGCCAACTCCAGGGTGTGATTCATCCAATTTTTGGGCTCCTGAAGCCAACTCCAGTGTATATTTGGGCTCCTGCTGCTGCTGCTGCCAACTCCAGGGTGTGATTCATCCAATTTTTGGGCTCCTGAAGCCAACCCCAGTGTATATTTGGGCTCCTGCTGCTGCCAACTCCAGGGTGTGATTCATCCAATTTTTGGGCTCCTGAAGCCAACCCCAGGGTCTCTTTAAAGTAATATTAGGGCTCCTGCTGCTGCTGCTGCCAACTCCAGGGTGTGATTCATCCAATTTTTGGGCTCCTGAAGCCAACCCCAGTGTATATTTGGGCTCCTGCTGCTGCCAACTCCAGGGTGTGATTCATCCAATTTCTGGGCTCCTGAAGCCAACCCCAGTGTCTCTTTAAAGTAATATTTGGGCTCCTGCTGCTGCCAACTCCAAGGTGTGATTCATCCAATTTTTGGGCTCCTGAAGCCAACCCCAGTGTCTCTTTAAAGTAATATTTGGGCTCCTGCTGCTGCTGCTGCCAACTCCAGGGTGTGATTCATCCAATTTTTGGGCTCCTGAAGCCAACTCCAGTGTATATTTGGGCTCCTGCTGCTGCTGCTGCCAACTCCAGGGTGTGATTCATCCAATTTTTGGGCTCCTGAAGCCAACCCCAGTGTATATTTGGGCTCCTGCTGCTGCCAACTCCAGGGTGTGATTCATCCAATTTTTGGGCTCCTGAAGCCAACCCCAGGGTCTCTTTAAAGTAATATTAGGGCTCCTGCTGCTGCTGCTGCCAACTCCAGGGTGTGATTCATCCAATTTTTGGGCTCCTGAAGCCAACCCCAGTGTATATTTGGGCTCCTGCTGCTGCCAACTCCAGGGTGTGATTCATCCAATTTTTGGGCTCCTGAAGCCAACCCCAGGGTCTCTTTAAAGTAATATTTGGGCTCCTGCTGCTGCTGCTGCCAACTTCTGCCAACTCCAGGGTGTGATTCATCCAATTTTTGGGCTCCTGAAGCCAACCCCAGTGTCTCTTTAAAGTAATATTTGGGCTCCTGCTGCTGCTGCTGCCAACTCCAGGGTGTGATTCATCCAATTTTTGGGCTCCTGAAGCCAACCCCAGGGTCTCTTTAAAGTAATATTTGGGCTCCTGCTGCTGCTGCTGCTGCCAACTCCAGGGTGTGAATCATCCAATTTTTGGGCTCCTGAAGCCAACCCCAGGGTCTCTTTAAAGTAATATTTGGGCTCCTGCTGCTGCTGCTGTCAACTCCTGCCAACTCCAGGGTGTGATTCATCCAATTTTTGGGCTCCTGAAGCCAACCCCAGGGTCTCTTTAAAGTTAATGTTTGGGCTCCTGTTGCTGCTGCTGCCAACTCCTGCCAACTCCAGGGTGTGATTCATCCAATTTTTGGGCTCCTGAAGCCAACCCCAGGGTCTCTTTAAAGTAATATTTGGGCTCCTGCTGCTGCTACTGCCAACTTCTGCCAACTCCAGGGTGTGATTCATCCAATTTTTGGGCTCCTGAAGCCAACCCCAGGGTCTCTTTAAAGTAATATTTGGGCTCCTGCTGCTGCCAACTCCAGGGTGTGATTCATCCAATTTTTGGGCTCCTGCTGCTGCCAACTCCAGTGTCTCTTTAAAGCAATGTTTGGGCTCCTGCCCCTCATAGTGATGCCACTTCAACTCTCTTGAATTCAATTGTGCCGCTCTGCGATTCTATTAGCGATGCCTCTGATCTGCATGTGATATTTCTTCAAAGTATTATTTAACTAACCCAGCACGCATCCTGTGCGTGTTACAGCAAGGCAGAATGGTTTACAACCCTATTGAGGCTCTAGGAGGCTCAGAAATAGCAGTTTTTAATAGCGATTCGTCGCAAATTTATTCGGGTCGAAACGATTTTTGTCGGAAAATTCGGCGAATCAGTCGAATCGAATTTTTCAAAAGTTCGCTCATCTCTAATCATATCTAAGGCCATTCTGTTCTGAAAAGCCATTTCTGTTGTAGGTCCTAGCTGTTCAGAATATGGATTCAAATCCGGTTTTTACAGGGTCTCGGGCCTTAAATTCATCAGGCACCCCTCTGGGGACACCTATGGCATCCAGGTACACGTGAGCATCAAAATTTCCTTTAGGTGATGCTGCCTCCCTCTTACTCCGGCGGGGGGTGCCTTGGAATTGTCCCTCAAATATGTGTTCGTCCCAATCTATTGCTGGGGAGATTACAAATTACATTATGAGCTTTACAGGTGCGCATTCGCCTTCCCAATCACGGGGTAGCATGGGATGTAATACTTCACCATCACATAACCAGTATATATCAGCTACAGCTACCTTGTGGCCAATTAACACATTTTTATCAGCAACAGTAGCGTACCTGTGGCACCAACCCTGAGTAAAATTACCTACGTTGAGTTTTCCCTTAGTAATGCTATAACAAGTATAATTACTCTTGTAGGCATGGATTCCTGAACCGGGCTTGGCGGGGTGGTTTAAAATGGGAAAATCACATGCCCACATGCGGCATTCGTCACCTGTAAGGGTCTCATTCTTGTAGATTTTCAGCAAGCATGTTTCTTCATTTTCAGGTAGAGGAAGGGGAGCGGTACCTAAATGAGGTCTAGCATTTGCACACACAAAACAATCAGATCTATTTTGTTTAGCTGCAGTATAGTGGGCCCATTGTAGCCACAGATTCTGTTGTCCCTGAAATCCTGTTTCAGTAGCTAAAGTCTCCTCAGGGTCAGCTTCAGTCTGCACCTTTATGTTTGAGAGGCCTTCAGTTAATATATTTGGGATGAGTTTTCGTTCAGACTTACCAGCAATATTTTTTATATTAAATTTAATTCTAGGATTGGGGGAACAGGGACAATTATGAATGCCCAACACATAAGTGCCCTCGTCATTAGGGGAGGGAGACTCTATGGAGAGTGTCAGAGGTATACACCTATACCCCGGCGCGCCGGGCAAGTATCTGCCACAAAGCGCTCCATTTTTCCTATACAGATTTTTTGCTAGGGCACTCTCCGATCGGTATCCCCAGTCCCTACCATTTCCATAGGCATCCCTAGTATTCCATCCCACGATCCCCAGTGGTCGCAATTCCGGCCCCAGTAATCATCCGTGACACAGATGTAATAGTGTGCAAATTTGAATCCATCAAATCTACATATGTTTGAAGAATCTCCCATACAAGGATATACGTCGCACAGATCAAAAGTGTAAATCATGCTGGGCTCTGAGGTATTGAACCAGAATGTTACTTCACCTTTGGCATTTTTACTCACATATTTGGAGATGTGTTTATCTCCAGTAGACCTTTTCTTTACAACATGGGGCATGGGAGTTTCAGGCAGCGGATGCGGGGAGGGGGGTATAAGGGCACTCTGACTCAAACCCAAAGGTTCACATACCTGCTGAAGTGGGCCTATGGCGGGGCGATCATAAGCACACACAACCCATATTACTGACACTATCAGAAAAGACAGAATCATTGCAGTGCAGAAATGATTGGAGCCATAGAACCAGCGGGCAAGCCAGTGCTGGCCTTTCTTCGAACCCATTCCTTGCTGGGGGTCTGCAACCAGCTTCTTCTTGTCCCCTTGGTGGGACATCTGACTGTGGCCCCCTGGGTGGGGCGTCTGATCCTTTAACTTGCAGTACTTCATCCTCGTCCAGTATTTGAAGTGTAGGAACTTGCTTCACATGAGTGGCGTGAATCCAATTTGGATTTCCATCAACAAGCACGGCCGTCCGAGCGACTGCTATTACCTTCACTGGCTTCTCGAAAGGGAACTCGATCTTCGGTTGATTACCATGCTTTTTTATCAACACCGTGTCTCCAACTTTGATGTCATGGAACGGTTCCTGTAAAAGAGAAGGAAACTTCTGACAGACAAGTGTTTCACTAGCAGTGAGCTTCTCCACCAGAGCCCTGGTGTATTCCTCCTGCCTGCACTTCCCCTCTTCACTAGTCTCTCTGATGGTCCTGTGCCATGGCAAGGGAAATGGCCTACCCATTAATATTTCATAAGGAGAAAGTTTAGTTACTTTTTAAGGTGTCATCCTTATTTCAGCTAAAACTGAGGGTAGCTTGTGCTTCCAGTTTTTAAAAGTTCCTTCAGTAGCTTTTCTAAGTTTGTCTTTTAATGTTCTATTCAAGCGCTCCACTATCCCTGAACTTTGAGGATGATACGGGATGTGAAACTGCCATTCAATGTTTAAATGTTCTACTAAATCTTGACATATTTTGGCTTTAAAGGCTGTGCCGTTATCGCTGCGTATGCGCGAAAAGCATCCAAAGCGCGGTATTATTTCTTGTGTCAAAATTTTCACTACGGTCTTAGCATTTTCTTTCTTAACCAGGAAACATTCAGGCCATTTTGAAAACATGTCTACCAAAACTAGTAAAATTTCAGGCTTACCTCCTGGTGCAACTGTAATGTGTGTATGGTCAATGTTCCAATCAGGGAGCTGGACGACCGCGTATCCAACATGTCATCTCTGGGCCGGGAGCATGAGCCGTCAACGAAGACAAGCTCTGAACCTGCGATTGGCTCAGACTCTAGGTCTGGGCACGGTGCAGTCTCTTGTTGGATTACGTCATCACAATCATGGCGTGGAGGAATTTTGTCAGCCTCACTTTTTAAACCCAATAATGCATTTAAAATCGGGGCGGGTCCCTTGGTATTCGGGGCATATCTGATCTCTAGATGGGGATTTGACAAAAGGATTACTTCATACCCGCTAAATCGCTGTGCTGTCATATGTTGGGTATGTAAATTGTTCATTAAATGTTTTACATTGTGACCTGCATGCAGTATTGTGTGGTGTCCTAGCGTGACCGATGGCATGCTCTACCACCATTACACATGCGGCCAAAGACCTCAAACATCCTGGCATCCCCTGGACTTGTACCGGGAGAAGTTTAGAGAAGTATGCCACAGGTCTCAATTTACCCCCATGGCTCTGAGCTAAAACCGAGCTGTATCCCTTACAAAATTCACGTACATACAGGTGGAACACCTTCACATAGATTGGTAGACCGAGCCTGGGGGAACATGTCAGTGCCTCCTTCAATTTTTAAAAGCATTTAACATTTCATCAGACCATTCTATGGTGTCAGGTTGATCAGCACGGGTGGCAGCTCTCAATATGTTGTCATAATAAGAGCAGTCAGGGATCCATTGGCAGCAATAACTAATCATTCCAAGAAAGGTTAACATCTCTTTCTTATTATGTGGGGTGCCCATTTCCACAATTGCCGCTACTCGTTTGGGATTTAATTCTCTCTTTCCCTGTGACAACACAAAGCCCAAATATTCAACTTTCTGCTGACACCATTGTAATTTCTTAACAGAAATCTTCATTCCATGCTGACAGAGACATTTCAATAGGAGGATTCCGTCCTCTCGGGCTGCGGTTATTGATTGACTGGCCAGTAATACATCATCACAGTAGGTCAGAACAATTGAGTTACAGTTCGGTTTATATGCTTTTAGCACTTCTCTGAAAACAATGGAAAAAACAACCGGCGCATTCAAGAATCCCATTGGCAAACGGGTAAAAGTTAGGGATTCTCCGCGGAATTGGAATGCAAAGAGCGGGCGTGTCTCGGGATGTACTGGGATTCCAAAAAAGGCCTTTTTTATATCGCAGACGCTGTATATTTTGGCGTCTTCAGGAATGGCGGTTAGAAGTGACACCACGTCAGGCACAATTGGGGCCAAAGGTACTACCAAACTATTCACTGCACGCAGGTCCTGAACAAATCTATAAGTACCATCAGCTTTCTTAACTGGATGAATTGGGGAATTATACGGTGAAACTGCTTTTTCTAATATGCCCTGTTGTAGAAAATTGTCTATTAGCGGTCTTATACCCTCTTCCCTTTCTTTGTTCAAGGGGTATTGTATAATATAAACCGGCTGTGATCCCTTCTTTAAGATGGCTCGATAAGGAGTGACATTTGTGAAGCCCACATCGTAGTCCCCAGTAGCCCATACCTCAGGAGGGACCAATTTGAGGCAGGGGTCATCTGGGAGGATGACAGGGAAGTAGGAGTCTACATGGCAGTTTCTCCTCTTGTTTACAGGTGTGAGCCAATAAGTGTCACTATCCACTCGGACACCGCCCTCAGGATTCACCCTTAGGGAAATAGCCATTTTAGCCATTAAATCTCTGCCTAACAAGTTAACAGGACAGCTGGTCATGATTTTGAAGACATGGTTGATTGAGGGACTCTGGTGGAGGTCCGTCACCGTGAGTGGTGGTGGTGTTTCAAATGTTTGTGTCAAAATCCCATTAATTCCCATAGAGGGGGCAGCCTCTTCTCTTGGTCCTGTGTATGCATTTCTCCCCAATACGCTGCATGTAGCTCCAGAATCCACTAAAAATGTTAACTTCTTTTTACTAATCATCAAATCAATGCATGGTTGTTGTGAGAAATGCTGTGAGACTACTGGGAAGGTGGGATTTGCCCCTGGGCACCTTCATTGGGGTCCTACATTTTGCCAGTCAACATTGAGGCGTGGGGTATTGTGTTGGGTATTGGCAGGGGCAGCCTGAGGAGGTCTGTTTGGCACCTGCCTGGGTGTATCAGGATATGGGCAATCAGCTTTCCAGTGATCCATTGCACCACAATTGAAACAACCGGCACTCTTAGACTGTTGCTTGGGGGTCCCTGCCTGCCTCCCCATTGTTGTTTGAGATTTCCTCTATTTCCCCTGCCTCGTCCTCTACCCCTAGGTGCTGCACGGGCTGACCTGCGCTTATCTTCCCAGTATTGCTGTTGTCCCCATGGGTCCCCATAGGGATATGGAACTGGCTCTGGTATGCTGAATTCATTCACATTGGTGAGCTGTGCTGCGTGTCTCACTGACGGTCTTATTATTTCAAAACATCCCGCTGCATCTTTACTTATTAACCTTCTACCAAACTCTTCTATTGGCATCTCAGTCCATTTATCTATCTGCTGCTTAATCTGTAAACCTAGACTCGGTAGGCAGTTGGAGATAAATGTACTGATACACAGGGCGGGTATCCCTGGGCCATCTCCCATCTGGCTTTCTAATCGCCAGACTTGTAGAAATCTTTTCCAAAACTCAGTCAAAGATTCACCTTTTTTCTGTTTACATGCAAGAGAGGGTGCCATATCAGCTCTGGGCTTAAATACTTGGTTTAAGTGTTCTTCTAATGCCTCCCACATTCTGGCTTCTTCTCTGTCCTGGTATAGGGGTATTTCACCTGGCCTTGTATCTGTGGGTGTGTCCTTTTCCATGTGAGGTATCCCTACCCAGCTAAGTGGACTATTCTCCCCAACTACCATCTCTAAAACCATCTTAATGTCTTCGGGCATATAATTTTTACCTTTTATTGCCCTTCGAAGGTATCCTATTGTCCCTTTCGATGACTTGGACAGGTGTGGACAGTGCTAGGCCATGTGATCTAGTTCTTTCATATCAGGAGGGGTGATGACCAAAATGTCTCCTGCTGTTATGAAAGGATTGTATGTACTAACCATGGTCATGGAGCTTGTTGCTGCAGTGGGCACTGCTGCTGCTATTACTCCGGGGGTCTCTATGAATCTATGTCACCTGCTGGTTCTTTAAGTGTATTATCCAGTGCTCGTTTGGACTGGTTCCTGGTCTGTCTCTGGGACTCCCCTATGTTAACGTTAACTATGATTTGTTTGTCCTGACTCTGGTGTGTTTGTTTAGTTGGTTTAGTTTGTTCATCAGTAATATTAATCGTGAATGATTCTGTGTCTAATTCCTCTTCATGTCCCTTATCCTTTTCCTCTCCTAGCGACATTTCTGTATCGGGGTTGGAATGATTTCTAATTTCATAATTCAATTTTTCACTTTTATGTCTCTTCTCTAATTCCTTTTTACTTACTTTTTTCCTGAGACTCATTAATCCATTCTGCCTATACCACCCTGGCGCTATTTCTAACCATTTTATTCCACACTCTCTCATATAAGACTTATCCCAATTAGGGTCCCCTGAATAATAGGGCCACGCTTTTTTATCCCCAAGGCACGTTCCCATTATCATTTCAATATAATAGGGATCATTACCTCCTGTTCTAGGGAAAGGATGGGGACTACCCATAGCCTCCGTCCAACCTCCCATATTTTCCACAAACGGTAAGGTATAATAGGCACCTCCCGTTAATCCCTCTACATAGCGAATACAATCTTCACCGATGTGGGAGATCTTACTTTCTGTCTCTGACCCATAATGACAAGATATATCTTATACTTCTAAAGTCAATTGCCTGAGTCCTGCTCACCTTCAGGACTGTCCGACAATACAAACAGATAAACGTATAACTTTATCAACATCAACACCAAGACAGACTATCACACATCAGAGGTACCCAAGTGCAGACACGTCCTATGAATTTCTATAGCGCGCTTTCACTATTTCTGAGGCGACAACCCGTGTCCCTCTTACTCTCCTGGCTGCAAGAGGCAACTAAAGGGCCAACACTTTTAACCTTCCCTCTGGGTTTAGTAAATAAAATTACTTACCCCCTTTAAGGTGCGTTGCCCGCATTTAACTCCACCACTGAAAGAATGAGCCTGTTTGCTCTAGAGCGATCTCTCTGGATCCTCTTTAGGCACGCTGTCCTGCAATTGCGATAAGTCTTATGTGTGATTTCAGATATCTGAGAGAATTGCACTGAGATGCAAAATAACGACACGCATTCAAGGTCTCGGTGCAAACTCTAGTTTACTTCCGCTTTAGGGTGGACTTATAAAGCAAGAAACCACAGACACAGTATGTACTTGTTCCGTATTTGCAACATATATGTCAAAACCACAGAGAAGTGCGAACTTACAGTTTCCTCATACAAGAAGGTCACCAGGTACGTAGTTAGCGAGACGTTGCCCTATTTAGCTGTTATTGCGGTTTGACAGTTCAGATTTCGCTAGCATATATTTCTGCAATAAATTTCCACTAAGAAGCCTAAAAAATATTATATCTTGTAAAGTCTTGCATGTAACTATATCTGGTAGCCATTTTGTTCGCTTCAGTCATTTTGTTAGCAAGATCCATGAGGCCTATTGCCTCAGCCATCACATGGGGAGGGGTTCTAGACCTACCATGGACGTAGTCTTTTTTCAAGGGGGTCTAAAGCCACTTCTCAAGGAGGGCTTCTTAGACCGACACTGTGCTGTTACCTATCTTGTGCTCCCTAAAATATCTTTACAAAAGGATAGAGTATCATTCTATCACATTGAATGTTACCCCCTCTTTTTTACCATATTCACCACCTCTCTTGCACTCCCTACTAGACCTCTCGGTGGTGCAAACCTGGATACTTGCTTTTTTTATGTAGGCCTTCCCTCTTCTCCCTGCCTCCCTCCCTCCATCTCTTGTGAATGCAGACAACCCCCAACTCTTGCTGTCTAATCTTCCTTTTTATCCCCCCCAGCTAATCCCCCATCCAACATTGTTGGCACAATCAGCCTATCAGAGCCCTATAAGTCATGCTAAACAACTTTTGTTGCTACTACCAGCCTATCAGGACCCTCTGACTCATCCTGTAGTATGAAAGTGCTTCCTGCCTATTCTTTAAATACATATTCATTTCCTATACTATGCTTATGCTATGCTGCCCTCCAGTGCCCTAACCATGTAACTACACCTAGTTTTTGCTCTGTTCCCTAAATAAAAATAACCCAAGCTCCATTTGTCTGAGGAAGATTTTCTTATAATATATAATAATTTCTTAAAATATCCTATAATTTCCACTCAGCCAATGGAATGGTCCTTCAGACATCACCTATGTCCCGGATTTGCGCGCTTCCGCCCAGGAGACTTGGACAAGGAAACGGCAGTGATTTTGACTGTGGGGCATCCCGGATCTTGGTGCCCCATAGGTATATTTAATACCAGACAATAGGGTCGATTCACAGCCTTCTCTTCTGGTGTTTGTTTTTGTGCATAAGTGCATTCGTTCCTTGCATTATTCATTACTAGTACATGTGCATGATTCTGAGCCTCCATCAGAAGCTTACAAGGCTGGTGGGTGAGTCAGGGTTGGGGAGCCACCCTTCGCACTGTAAGCTGCCACACCTCTTGGTCCAAGTCTGTAAAAGAGACAAATATAAATATGTTAGTCAATGTTGTTAAAATCTCAATAGGCTAGTGTTGTGTGTGGGATATCACGCTCGCGGGTGAGCAGCGAGGGCATGGAGGTGCTGGGATCCCAGATCAAGAAGAAGAAGAAGCTTCTTGATCTGGGATCCCAGCACCTCTATGCCCTTGCTGCTCACCCACAGGGATATTTTGGCTCGAAGGACATTTCAAAATAGCCCACATTACAGCACATATGTGTGAGTGTTTAGTATGTGTCTTCCTGTGTGTGTTTGTGTGTGATTCTCATACCTGAATCATCTTGCCCACCATCCTCTGATTCCCTGCCCGGCATCTGTGCCTCCTCTTCCACAGGTTGGTCCTGTTAAGCTTGGGGCTCACCTGCAGAGGAGGATGAAGATGTTGGCACCTGTGCCCCTTCCACCTATACCACCACCAGATCTTCACAGCATTGGCCGGACTCATCGTCTCAGGGTGGGCCTCACTCTCAGGCTGAACTCAAAGACTAGAAAAGAATAGCAGTATTTTACACACAGGCTCACATAATGTGATTCTAGTTGTGATTTGTTAGTAAAGAAATGTCACTTGGGAAGTGTTTATGGAAAAACACCCTCACCCAGGGCTTCCTCCTTTTCAGGCCCAACCAATGCTGCATGAACCGTGTGAATGTGGAGGTGGTGTCGGTCTCCTCCTCCAGCGTCACTACTATATCCAGTGCCAAAGACCTCTTGGAATAGATGTTGGGCAGGAAGTCATAACGGTACATCATCATCATCTAAAATGTGGGGAAAAGGCATAGAAATGTCAAGTTAAGCATGTTTGTTACAGTATCCCACACCCTCCGCCACAACCACTTTAGCTCTGCATGAATGTTTCTGTGCAGCCTTGTTTACATCAGGGGGTTGGTACCACCTGGGCTGACTCCTGGTATCAGGCTGCCACATCCATCTAGCCACCAATAGATCCAACTTTGGCAAAACCTGTCCCTGCGAGCTGGCCATGTGCGCACTTTTGCTTGTATTATGATGCGAATTGTGGCCTTCTTTCCATCCTGCCTCCCTATCCACAATCCGCCTGACTAACCTATACTCTAGCACCCTGAATAGCACTACTCACTTGCATGATGGTGTCCTGCTGGTCACGGGTGAACAGAGATGGTGCCATTTTACAATTAGTGTCTGCATCATCTGATGCACCTCAGCAGATCCCGGCATACATTTCAACTTTTCATCTGAGCGTACACTTGCATAGAAATGGCTTCCCAACTCCCTCTGCAACAGATGGCTCCCCAACTCCCTCTTCAGCAGATGCCCCCCCCCCCCTCTGCAACAGATGGCTCCCCCACAGTGACCAACTTCTGGAGCGTGAGGATCAGCTGCAGCCATCACCTCCATGAGCCAGCTCTGCTGCTAAGGAATTGCCATAACCCACATCAAGCAACACACATGTAAAAAGGTCAAGTACAGCTCCAGCTGCAAGTGTCCCTACCCAGGGAAAAGAACGATACACCAGACAAGTCGCCATCTTCCCCCGGGGAGGCGTGTGCAGTTGATGAAGACAGAATGGCAAGCAGATAGCAGAGCCTTCAGACTAAACAATGTCCAGTTTCACCCAACCATGGGGAGAAACTTAATGAAGTTCCACCATGGCCTCCAAGAAATGGTGGGGGAGCAACAGAACAGCAACCATCAAAGGAAGGCACCGATAGCACAGTGAGACAAATGACAACCTGGAACACCTGGTGGCAATCTGAGAAGCCAGAGAAACACTAGACATTGCAGCCCACACATACTACCAATAATAAAAAAGACTTTTAGTAGGGAATCATTTGTGGTGTTTTGGTTTAGAAATGTCTGTTACCAAAAATATGGGCCCACACTTTTCAATATATAGTAGGTTGTCAGAGTTTTGTGACAGCAATAAACAAAAAAAACATAAGTGATGTGGTTAGGAAGTTTAATCTCAATGAATAAATGAAAATAGTGGTTGAAACTTACACAGCAAACCTTAAAGGGCAAGGCTTGCCACAAATCCTATTAAAGATATAGCCATATAGACATAGACACACAACAAAAAAACTAAAATGAGACAAGACGAGGTGGTCTTGCACAGACTGTCCAGAAGCAATGTGCGTGCCCCGATAAAGGTCTGCAGGCACATCCATCATAGCTGCAGAGGGGGAAACTTCAGCATATTGCGGAACCTGCTCCAGGATGGCATAGCTATGGAGCACCATTCAGGCAACAATAATTTAATGACCTTCTGGGGTTGGTACTGGAAAGCATGTGTCTGAGTCTGAGGCCTCAGAATGGGGGTCATAAGCCACAAAAGCAGGGGATATGCAGATTCAGCTACAAAAATTAGAGACTAATTAGCCGCATAAATCATAAACACATTATCATGTTAAAAAAAAGCAATTTAAAATGGAAGGGGGAGACAGAGGATGCATCCACAAATATACTAGTTCTACATTTAAAAACGACTCTAGCAACAAAAATAACATTTCTTGCTGATGTGGATAACACTTAGCAAATAGCCACTCGTCAGAAAACTTGCCAGACTCAAAGCGCCCACAGAGGCTGGAATCCTGCAGGATAAAAGTGCCATGGGTGGAGCTTGGGAACCCTACCTTCACAATAAGGAACTAAAGGTCAGGACCTGCCATACATTGGACATTGATGGAATGTCCCATCTTACGGTTCCTGCTTGATAGAAACAAAGCACAAAGGTCAAGAGCAGAGCAGCATTCAAGCACGCCCACACTGACAGAACAGATGCTAAGCAGGAAGGGATAACCCCTGGCAAGACTGCCTTCTTTGGGTGAGTAAGAAAAAGGCAGATTGTGTAAGGTGGGAGGCCATAACTTGTGTGATCAAAAGGAAAATGAAGTGCTCATTAACATTGGCTTAACTTAGATTGAAGCAGCTATTGGGAAAAAGGGGCAGCTAGTTGAAAGGGAAGACTGAGGTCCGCTTTAAAGGAGGCAATACAATGCTGGGGACAACACACACTCAATATGGTGAAGCTATACAATTAACTGTAAAAACAGATAATATAGGTTAACATCGCACTCTAAAAGGGATAGGATGATAAAAGATGCTATAAAAGTTCTTAGAAGTTCATATTCACGCTCTCAACATGCAGACTCCTCAATCCAAAGAAAGTCAAATTAAATGTAGTTGTTTAGCACAGAGCTCCCCAGTTGTGAAGGGATAACGATCAACCAAATAATGTGATCCCAAAGCGCATGCACAACCAGTGGACATCAAAGGCACTTCAGGTAAACAAACACCGGTGTATCCTTCACCAAAAACTTGGACTCTTACCAGACTTCAGCAAAACAAAGGCCCATCAATCAGCAAAACCGATTTCAAAAACACAATTGATTCATAAACATTTCCAAACGAAGACCATGTTTCATGTATATGTTCGCTCGCTGCATCTCAGTGACTCCGCTGACAGGGGCAGTAGACTCGGAGCAGCTCGCAGCGTCTTCGGCTGATCCCCGTCTCTACTCCCCGCCTCTCTGCCGCGATCTTCCCCCGCTGCTTCAGTTCTACTGGCCACCGAGCAGGCTGCAGCAGCAACATATATCGCAGCTCCGGCTCCACTCCTCCCGTCCGTGATCAAAATAACATATACATGAAACATGTATATGTTATCACCTGCCCATCATCCTAATTAAAGCCATTTTTGAGCATTTTGACTAATAGGCAGGAAATTGGTGTATCCATTGTATTTGGGCAGTTGTAGCAGACTAGTTTTTCCACCTGTACCTGGTTATCACTACCTGTCTTGTAGGGAGCCACTGCAGAAAGATGATGGGGCTCTGGGGAAGCCCACACTGACTGTGTTGGGAGCAAGGAGATGTCACGAGGAAGGGTCATGGGAAACTGATGGCCCCAGTAGTGTGGATGCTTTCTGAACAGAAACTAATGTCAGTAGGCATATTGGGGTTGGCAGAACAGCCTAGCAATAGGGAAGACATAGTGCAGGTAAGCACACAGGGGAAGCTTTTAGGGGAACAATAATCCATTACTCTGTGATGCAATAAATAGGAAGGGCAGCACATTGGGGGAGGGGGGCAAAACACAGTCCGGTATCCTGATCAGAGGGTGCAAGCAACATTGCGTGCCTGTGGTTAGGCATGCTGCAATGCCCACTAGCACTCTACTCGGGAGGAAGATGACCCCCCTTAGGCAAGAGACGAGAGCAGACGAGACAAGATGTAGGATCAGCAGAAAAGGGGTGCCATAAGGGGCAAAATGTCTCCCTGCTAATTGTCACCCAGTCCCACAGCAATGGTTGCACATCAGCAGCCCTGGTATCTGAATCCAGGTGCTGCATTTCTACATTCCAGCCTGAAGTTGGTCATGTGCTGTGTATGAAGCCCAGACAAGGCCAACAATTATTCTTAATGGGTGCCTCAGCTGAGTTTGTACACCTTTGTTTAGCTTGTACAGAACCCAGCTTCAGATACAGGGGCTGTGGGAGAATGATTACTTCTGTACCCCGTATGACACCACAGATATGAGGTTGGTTGGGAAAATCTACAAAAGTGGACTTCCCTTCAACTGTTCAGTCCACAACGACTGGAACTTTTTTTTTTTTTATTCGGTGTAGAGGCAGAGAATACATATATTATAATATGTCTGTTTATCTCATGATGACAGAAGAACGGATGTATGTGGTGGTGACCATTGCCCATGTCTGCAGAAATAATTGTGTAAAGATTTTTACCAAATAGCAAAAGTCTCCATCGATCATAACACAATCAGCATTTCTGTGTTTATTCTTCTTTTAAATATATTGGTGTCAGGATTGTATTTGTTTCAGGTACTGTTTTTTTTTATTTATTTATTTTTTTTATATTATTCATTTTCAAATGTCAGGATTCTGCCATGTAGATATATTACACGTATAAACTTGCTAGGTGGACAGAGCCGCACACCACACCTTGCATACACCTCAGGTGTAAATCATACGTAAATATTTTCTAAATCTTGTGTACCTGATTTGGTGTTGAGATAGGGGAATCTCGAAAAAAATAGGCTTGCCCAAAACGATGTAGAAACTCTCTCTCGAGAGAGAGAGAGAGGGTACTTTAAGCTACAAGTGTTGTTTCGCAATGTGCCTCGGGCACAAAATATATATATTTTTTTTTTAAACCTTACTGGGTTTTAAGGCTGAAAATGTCCTCATCCAGATTTGACAATGGGGGTCATGTTAAAGATTTGGTGAATAAATGGTGAATTTAACCCTTGTAGAAATATCAGAAGTAAAAGTATGAACCTGCAAAAATGCTCTTCTCGGTGCAGACTTTATATTCGGGCAAAAAAAGATTTCCACAGTGTGCACCAAAGTTTGTGCACCTGTCCCGGTGTTGGTAAAGCCACTACCTCAGGGAATATTCCCTGGCTTTGCTAGCCATGGAACGTGTGGGTTCTTTCATCATCAGCGGTCAGGTCATCACTTGCTAGCTGAGTACATGTTCCTGTCTTCATCTTTTGTGTGTCACAGCTCATTTCAGCTGATTCCATAGTTTTTTAGGGATATTTTGCATATCTGAAGTTCACATATTGATTGGGCATTTGAATTGCTCTGTATTTATTGCATCACTGTAGAATCACACATATAAGATTGAGCTTTATATATTATTGATCCCTTTCTCACCTATTAGCTAGCATATATTTTAAATGTTTCTCTGTATTGGTTGTGCTGCCATTTCATGGTGTTTTGGAGGGTTTCGCATTCTCTACTTGCATCTTGTCATATTTTTATAACCACTTTGGTTTAGCACCCCTTTACTGTGAGTTTGATATCAGGTTGGTGCGGCATATCTTAGTTTTGTCCTTTAAGACTATTACTAAATGTCAACTAAGGTAAAACATGCCGCAATCCTTATTAACATTGATATTTTTTGTTTTTTAGATGTCGATTTGAAGTTAAGGATTTCAGGCGATATGAGGGTGAATACTTCTCTTCATGTAACTGATGGAGCCCTTCTGGTTCATGACTGTGTGTCAGATGTGTGCGAACAAACAGAGTATGTCCAGCGACGAGATATTGCTGAGCAGATGAAGCCAGTTCTGATGGTGAATAAAATGGTTCTATTAATACTGGAACTAGAACCTGAAGAACTTTTCGAGACTTTCAGAAGGGTTGTTGAAAATGTCAACGTGATAATCAATACCATGGATTCTGATCCGATTTAATGTGGCCCCCGATGTAAACTGACTAATGCATGGTTCACACACACACTGCAGCCCAAATTTTGTGCACCACAATGTGCACCAGTAGTTTCTCCCTCCCACTGCTAAACTGAAAAAAAAATCACTTTGGCCTTTTGCAATGCTATACTCTCCCTGAAAAAAAATCTATCTCACAATTTTTATCGCTAGTAGTCTTACATATGCGATTTGTGAATTGAGATTGAGAAGTAAAAGTATGAAACTCCAAAACTGCAATAAAAGGATTTCCACAGTGTGCACCATAGTTTGTGCAATTGTTCTGGGGTTGGCAAGGCCACTACCTCAGGGAATATTCCCTGGCTTTGCTAGTCATAGAATTTGTGGGTTCTTTCACCATCAGTGGTCAGATCATAGCTTGCTAGCTGAGTACATATTTCTGTCTTCATCTTTTGTGTGTCACAACTTATTCTCAGCTGATTCCATAGTTTTTGATTTTTTTTTTCATATCTGAACTTCACATATTGATTGGGCATTAAAATTGCTCTGTATTTATTGCAGCACTTAGGACTCTATAATTACACATATAAGATTAGGATTTATATATTATGGATCCCTTCCTCACCTATTGTTCCTAATAAGGCCAGCTAGCATATATTTTGGATGTTTCTCTGTATTGGTTGTGCTACCATTTCATGGTGTTTTTGGAGGGTTTTGCATTTTCTAACTACATCTTGTCATATTTTCATAACCACTTTGTCTTAGCACCCCTTTACTGTGGGTTTGATATCAGGTTGGTGCTGCATAACATATATTTTTTTCCTGTAAGACTGTTACTAAATGGCAGCTGAGGTCAAACATACTACTATTCTTATTAACAAAAATAATTTTTTGTTTTTAAGCTGTCAATTTGTCAGGGATCGATTAGTCAGGGATTTCAGGGGATATGCAGGTGAATGCTGCTCCTAGTGTAACTGATGGATCCCTCTTGGCTCATGACTGTATCAGATGCTTGCGTACAGACAGAGAATGTCCAGCGACAAGATATTGCTGAGCAAATTAAGCCAGTTCTGATAGTGAATAACATTGGTCAGGTAATGCTGGAACAACTAGAAAACTGAAGAACTATTCAAGACTTTTGTTAGGATTGTTGAAGGTGTACTGGTCTCATGGGGAACCTAATGATTGACCCATCAATTGATACAGTGGGTTTTTGCCTTTACCCTGAGTTTGCTGAGCTGTATGTTGCCAGGTTTGCTGGTTTAGGGTGAAATGGTGGTGGATGGATTATAGATCCTTTAAGAGTCTGGAATATTTTTCTTTATTTTGGTTTAGCCGTTTTGTATTGTAATCTTATTGTGTTTATTCCTTTCCTATTACGACTTTTTCAGACAGTTTTTCACAGTTCTGTTTTGGTTTTAAGGGACTGGGCAGTAAAAATTTAAAATCAATCTCCTTGGCCTTCAGTGTCTTCCCCCCCCCCCCCCCCCCCACCATGACCAACCACAAATTAAACCCTGAGACTCATGCACAGTGCTTCATTTTGTTCATTTGAAAAAAGCAATAAGAACATGTCTATGTGTAGCCCTACAAAATGGAAGTACTATTGAGTGTGCCTGGACAATTACTTAAATAGCCATCTTTTTGTTGTTTCCCCTTTTGGCTACTAGATGTGCTGCATTATACTCCAGCATGAATGATGGAACCTAATCTATTTGTCATTTTGTTCTTTTCTTTCTTGTGCCATTTAACACTCCATTGTTTTTTTTGTTTGCTGTAATACACAGTTTCATTTATACAGCTGTAATATGCAGTTTTCCATATGCAGCAAATAACTTGTTGGGAGGGTGGTGGATTGACCCTTCTGCTTTACTCTTCTGGACATCTTAGGGAAACCTGTGGACCCTCAATCTTCATGAGTCAATCTTCAAACCCAAAACATGTTCCGGAATACTTTGGACTCTTCTTAGGATCCCTGTACAGGCCACCAGATGGACGTTACCCTCATCTCAATGGGGTGAAGCAACATTAGGGGGATTATGGAATATTTAAGAACCTGAGATGTATAATGGGGGAAGGTAGGTGGCATGTTATTAACATATACACTAGGAGGCACCATATGAGATATAAGCCTTCACTATTTTAGCCGTTCATTGCAGAGTTACAATACACAGGCAGCTTAAAATCAACCATCAATCTTCCAGCAAGGCTTCCTTGATTACTCACACAGTCCCCAGTTTAGCAAAGGATGCTTACCCAGAAGTCCTGTAGTCTAATCCTCCTTTAGCTTGGCTGCTCTGCTAGTTATGCTGCCACTTATCCTGTTGGTATGGGGCTCTCTTCAGTGGAACTCTCTGATCTGGCTGTGGGCCCTTCGTTTAAAACCCCTACCTGTCCAATACTTTTATTTACATCTCCCAGAATCCTCAGGGCTACTCCCTCTGAGAACTCTTTCACTGGAGCCTCCTACAGCTTCAGTTTCATGGTTAATCCTTTGGATTACTGCTGTAGATTTTTTTATCCAAAGAACAATGCTAGGTGCAGAAATGTGAGCTTATTCGCTAAGGCGTTCTCAGTGCAGAGGCAGTTAGAGGTGAGCCATCCTCCCCCTGTGACTGTGCAGTTGTATATTCCCTATCATTAGCTACATAACTAAATGCTGCCAACATTAAATAGGGCCCCACCATGGCATATACAGCAGGGGCGTAGCTAGGGGAGTCTGGGGGGCATGTGCCCCGAGCACCAATTAGCAGGGGGCGCCAAGGGAAGCTGGGTAAAATATTTTAAAGAAGATTGTACAGTGTCCCATTGCTGGCAGAGCATCAGGTGTGGATGTAGAATCTTGGAGAGGCTGGACACACGACAGTCAAGGCATCTGTAACTCTGCTCTCTGCCCCTCCCCAGACGCATGACAGGGACACAGTAGCCACTGTTGATGCCCATATACAGAGCATGGCAGGTTCCCCCTTCTCTCACCCCCCTCCCCTCCCTGGGTGTGAGGTGCGGTCACATGAGGAGTGGGCACAAAGTGCTGGCTCTCGTTACTTGCATCATAATGGCAGGTGGACAGAAGCAGGCAGCGTGAGGTCCCCAGACGCTGTGATTCACTTGTCCGTGTGACTCTCGGGATTTTTCTTTTCTCAGCTCGGTTTCTTGCTGAACCTGCTGCCCCCTGCCCCCAGGACATGTTCTGGACACACTATGGTGCAATTCTAAGCTTTAGATGTCTTTTATAAAGCCCCCAGCCTCAGGCCATCGCTTATGGCAGACTGCTGTGTATACTGTGGAAGATGGCTGCTGATCTAGTGCAGGCTGCAGCTTGACTACCACACTTGTTCCCATATGTTGGCTCCTACACTTCCCTCTATATAGGAAGAAATGTGGTAGTTTGGGCTGCAATGCTAATGTGTCCTTTCCCGGCCTGTGGTCACCTCATCTAACTTAGTGCAGTAGTGTTCCAAATAGGGGCTTAGTAAGTTGACTCTGAATTTTTTTATTTTTTTTTTAAAGTGGACCAAAACCCACCCTGGAGTCATATAGGCTTACTCCCCCCAAGGGCATCCCAAATTGCTTTTCCCCCGAGCCCACAGTGCATGCACAGCCAGCACCAATCGTCTCCCTTCTCGGCTGTGTGTGGCCCCGCCTGTGGCAACTGAATGGCTGTGTATGGCCACGCACAGCCGAAGGGAGCTGAGTAATACCGCACGGCACTTGTAAGTGTGGCTGGGATTTCATGCAGCTTCTCTAGTTGAACATTAATATATGCGGCAGGAGTAGCTGATTGGATGAGCGGCTGAACCAGTGCCGTGGGCTCAAGGAGAGGTGAATTTGACCCCCAATCCCGGGTGCCCCAGGGGAACGATCCAAAACCTGGGATAGTGAAATTCCTGGGTTTTGGCCTACTTTAAACAAACTTTAACCTTTTCGCTGCCAGCCTATCTGGAGATTTTGTCACTATTGGTTGCCAGACCATTTTGCACTATTATGCGCTTCACATGTTCAACTGTGATTTTTGAAGGGATTTCCAGGGGTTTTCTAGAGAAATTATATATTGTTTTTTTAGCAGAGTCTGGGCTTCAACATGAAATATCATTTTGTAGGTGTATTCTCAAATTTTTGGGTGAAACATGTGTGAAAAAATAGAAAAATCTATTTTTCACAATTTGTAGTGCGTTTTGTAATAAAAAATGTAAGTTTGTCAATAAAATCTTATTGAATGTAAAAGCCCTATTTCTCCTGGTTACAGCAATACTACATATGTGTTGTTAGACACCCTTTGCTTCACAGGGGCCTCCCCCAAGCTGAAACAGCACTTTAGGAGATTTTCAGATAAAATACAACTGTGCTATGCGCACCTTGCAGTTTTTCAATAAAAACAACTCTTTACATTTGAAATACCCCCAACAAACTATATATTCTTCTATATATTCTTTGTAAGTATACACCTCAAGCTTTCTAGGTGTACCAGGCATAGGTGCAGTTTTCTAGAAGTAATCCCTCAATGAATTCTTTGGTTGCACAGGGTTTCCCTAAAAAAAAAAAAAAAAAAAAGCAGAAACAAGGCCACATTTTTCTAAAAAAACAATATGCAAACAAGAGAAAAACATTTAATCTGAAAAAGCAACATCCCCCGAACAGAACAATACCCAACATGCAATACCCAACATAGGTCCTGTCAAGGGAAGAGTTGCCAAACACCCCAAAGTAAAGCATGCGCTTAAGAATAATTTTACTTGAAAATCAGCTCTGAAGACAAAGTGCGCACCTTGCGCTTTTTCAACACTTTACATTGGAATTTCCACATGAACCATATATTCCCTGAAAGTACACATGTTAAGATTTCTAAGCGTACCCAGCTTGTTGTTGTAGTGGCTTCATCTTTCTGGAAGTGATCCCTCAAAGAATTCTTTGGTTGCACAGGGTTTCCCTAAAAAATGTACAAAAAAGCTGAATAAAAAACACCTTTTCCTAAAACATCAATATGCAAATAAGAAAAAACAAGCTAAATCTGAAAGCGCAAGGTCCCCCGAACAGAACAATACCCAACATGCATAGCTACTTTCAACCCTTTTAATTGCCAGCCTAATCGAAATTTTGTCACCCTCTGTTGACAGGTCATTTTTTACCATTTTGGGCTATATTTAACCGTGAATTCTGCAGGAATATCCAGGAAAATTCTATATTTTTTTGCAGCAGCAGTTTAGGCTTTAACATGAAAAATCTTGTTTGTAATTTTACTACTGTTTTATTACAATGGTACCACATATGTATCGGTAGCCCGCTCGTTCCTGTCCAGGAGACCCCCCAAACTGAAAAGAGCACTTTATAACATTTACAAATAAAATGCAACTGCTATCCACACTATAAAGGCTTAATGATAAAAAAATGTGGGGAGCATTTTTTGGGGGGAATTTTAAGGGTTAAAATCCCTAAAAAAAAATGGCATGAGGTCCTCCCACCCAGCGTAACTAGCCCATGACCAGCTATGGGGGCTTGTAGAACATGGCGCAGAGGCCAGCTTTGGTGGCCCTCACCCTGCAGGCTACAAGCTGGCATAAGCTATGGCCCGGCTCTTCTCCCCCCCCCCCCGGGCTTTGGAGAGGCATGTAATGGGGGGGCTTAGGGTTAATGGCACGTCAACCGCTAGCCGCAGGTGACTTGCCAGACCCAGAGCCTTGTGAACTGGTATAGGGATCTCATATATCCCTTACCAGTTCACAAAGGGTTAAATGTAAAAAAAAAAACACAGAAAAAATATTTTTTCTTTTAATACTTACCTCCCATCCAACCGTGTCCCACGCTGATCACTTTGGCTTCTTCTCTCCTGCTGATGCTGGAAGCCATTTATAGCTGCTGGCTGACAGGTAACATGGGGTTCACTTAAAAAAATTAGATAGGGTCCCCCTTTTAAGGGTTAAAAACCCTTAAAATCCCCCACAAAAAATGACGACAGGTCCCCCCTACCCAGCATAACCAGCCCGGGACCAGATTTGGGGGCTTGTAGAACAGCGTGCAGGGGCAACTTTGGTGGCCCCTGGCCCTGCAGGCTACAAGCTGGCATAGCTTATGGCCACGGGCTCTTCTGCCTCCCTGGGCTTTGGGGAGGCAGGTAATAAGGGGGCTCGAGGGTAATGGCACGTCACCTGCTAGCGGCACTGATCGGATGACAGATGCGGTGATCGCCAGACCGGGGGACAGGGGATCAGAGCATCCCCTACCCCTTTACTGCTCTGCCCAGCGATCACCAGGGCATTTGAGAGCAGAACTACCGGGAGCCAGGACGACACCCGCCGGGGCGGGGCTAGTCATTAAGATGGCGGTGCCCATTGGGAAGCAGTGGGGGAGGGCATGTTAAGCCCTCTCCTGAGCCCTCTCCTGAAGACTGAAGAGCGCGGAGGGTGATCAAAAGCCCCCCAGGGAGAAGAAGAGAGCCAACGGGCGCGATCACAGCCGCAGGGATTGCCAGAGCCTGGGAAGGTATTGGAGGCCCCCAGGGTGAAGAGGAGACCCGGCCAGATCAAACAAGGGGTCAGGTGAGTGTTTTTTTACTTGGTTTTTACTGTAGCAGGGGGGAAAGTACGATTTACATAGTGCTTGGCACTTAAGAGGAGTGGAAGCGAGCATGTAGGATCTAAGTGCTTGGCACTAAAAGGGTTAAAACATTAACACCAATAGATAGCTGTGCCTCCCTCAAAGGCATCCCAATCACCCTTCTGCACCTTTTGCTCACCTGCTTCCCATTTCAACCTCACTCTGACCTGCATCTGCCCCAATCCCTTATATACCTTGCTTTGACCTGCCATTCTCCTTTTTCTGACCCGCCATCCTTTTATGACCCCCTCTGACCACCAGCTTTTCCTTCCCTTCCTCTCATTATAGAACCTTCCTTTCATTCAGCACCATTCTGCACCTCACACTGATTTGCCATCCTCCTGCACCTTTTCCTGACTGATTAGTGTGGGTGAGGCTATATAATATATAGGTAAGGCTATAATATACATAAAATATGTATATATCATCTTTAATATGCAGCAATGAGGCAGTCAGGCTGCGCAAGGCCTTGCTATAAAAAAGAACCGTGCACGCTGAAAGGCTGCTCCACGGCAGCTGTAGAAGGATCCCAGAAGACAGGGGCAATAACACCAGGGCCCATGAGGTCAGGGGGCACCATCATTGCAGTTCCTCCACCTTATTTATCATATTTGTGCACACTTGGCACCATTTAGATAAAGGAAGCTGCATTTGCCTCTGATGTTTTAGTCTTTATTTGTCTAGCTGCATCCAATTGTGATTAAAACACAGAAAAAAGTTTAAAGAATGAGCCGTGAAAGGGCCCTATTTAAAGTTCGCATCAGGGCCCTGTCACATTTAGCTACCCCACTACTGGAAGAGGTAAGTACCCAGGCGGCCGGGTTCTTTCAATAACATGAAAAGGGTTACTGCATGAGCCATGACATGGACCTTTTCATGTTTGCACCAGGGCCCCCAGTAAGATTTAGTTATGCCACTGGTAAAATGGGATTTCTGTGGGTGGGGGTGAGTCTACAGGTGTGTGTGGGGGACAAGGCCAATTGCTGGGGGTTCAGTCCAACTTTAGAGTGCAAGACCCTCACCCATATCTTCAACTCTTCTGGGACAATGGGGAGCTGGTCTCTGTGACTGTAGAATTGAAGTACAGTAGATGCATTGAGAAGGCAACTCTAGGTGTGAACCCTTTCATAAACCCATTATTAGATGTGTTTGGGTGTATTAAAGTGGACCTCCAGACAAAAATGGCTGACGGTCCCCTTGCTTTAATAGCGCAGGGCATTCCCATTCAGGATGCCCCACCGCTTATCAGTTCCCCCAAAGCCCTGCCCTTGCTGCCTAATACCCTCCTCCAGTAATGTGCACAGCCGCTAACACCCCCAGTAATCTTTTTGACAGGTTGCAGTCACGTGAGAGGTAAATAACACAAAAATATGAGTGCCTGGGGCAGAGACATGTGAGGTAGTCATGGCCTAGAGGTAAGGAAGCGACCTTGTGACCGGAGGTTTGCAAATTCGATTCCCAGACAAGAGACATGTCTAAAGTGCTCTTGAGCAAAGAGCCTAACCACCAACTGCTTCCTGGGTGCCGTAATTAGGGCAGACATGTGTACACTCCCTGCAGGGATGGGTTAGATATGAAGGAAAAAGTCATATGTGTGCAAGCATACAATGGCCATCTATGCCCACCCGCAAAAAAATTTGGCTGAGGGACATCCCAAATAGGGATACTCCTATGGTATTAGAGTAAAGGGACCCCCCCAGACATTTTTGTCTAAAGGTCCTCTTTATAAATCCAAACACATCCAACAATGGAGGTGTGCGCCACTAGAGTTTGTGAGTATGCCCTTAATTCAGGGTTCAACAGCAGTGAGAGTAGGTGGGTTGGGGTATCTGCAGACCTGGGCCCTACCTGGCACAGAGTTGCCAGGCAGGGTTTGGTCCAATTTAAAGTAAATAGTCCAATACTTATCCTTCGTTGCATTCACTTTCATGGCTGCTCTTCAGGTGAAAGCCTGCAGCGTACTGGGTTTACCCAGCAGGTTTATACATCGGTATGCATTTGCTGGATGAACGTCATGTCTACGACAAGGAATGTGGAAGTGGTAAGTATCAATCTGCAGATTCTCATACTGCAGGAGATATATATACGCAGGGGGGCTTCCCATATGAAGATACCAATTCTGTTAGGGCAATGGAACCTCCAATTTTTCATTTAATCACTGTAGGGAGATCTGCTGCCAAATATTACTGCTTGGATCTGCAGATGGAATCAGCTTTTGCACTAGCTTTACATGCTGGGGCCCTATATATTATTGTTTGTTACCTGACCCAGACCCCACAATTTGAGTGGGTGCCCCCAGCAACAAGCCCATGTGGCTGATACAACTCCGTGCCTACTGTGCCGAATAATATAACTGTGGGTCTTGGGGGAACACCACTCACATGTTGCCTAATAATTGTGGGTATGGGGTGTCTGCTAGCCATTGTGTAATATAATTATGGTCTCCAATAAAGGCCGATTCGCCTGTACTGCCTGTAGTTATGAGGGGTTCGGGGGGGCTGTTGGTCATTTGCATATACATTTAGGGGTGTTTCTGCTATCATGCAATAATTCTGGACACTGGGTTTTGGGGGAGGGGGCTGCTTGCAATTTGCCTATTGATCAAGTGACTGTAGAAGGAAACTGGATTTGCTGGCGCTCTATATTTGTTTTGTGGTCTGGGGACATCTGCTGACATTATTTCTGTTATTTCTCATTATTAGTTCTGGACTCTTTGTAGATTTGCCAACAATATTAATTGTGAAGTCGGTTCTTGCATCAGGACCCCAAAGCTAAAGTTTCTGTGCACCCCAGAGACCTAACCTAACCGGAAAAATGTTGACTCTCACTGTTAGAGGTTAAAAGAAAGTGGGTAAAGCAAATATAGGTGGGTGTCATCCCATATCATTCTAGTTTAGATGCACCTCCAAGCACCATATTCCATTGGATGCAAGTACTGTAGTAGTAGTAATAGTGCTACAGAATAAACAGGAGACATCCTGGGGGGATCATTGCCTTGGCATTATCCAACCCAATGATCTATTTGTCCCACTCAAATGATTGGGCCACTGTGACCAGACAAAAATAGGGGCAGTTGTGGCCTAGAGGTAAGGGAGCTGACTTGTGACCAGAGGGCGGCAGGTTCAAATCCTGGCTCAAATCCTGGTCCTGGTGCTCTTGAGCAAGGCACCTAACCCCCCCCCCCCCCAACCACTCCCCGAGTGTCGTAATTAGGGCAGCACCCCACTCTGGGCATGTGTACACTCACTGCACGGATGGGTTAAATGCGGAGGACAAATTCCTATGAGCGTGTAATAATTAATCTATGCATTAATAATTATAATTATGCATTAGAATTATTATCAATATAAAAAAACAATTAATTTGAATGTTTTCTATTGATTTCTAGAGCCTCTGTAATTTTGAGATTTTTCCTTTCAGCACATAATAAGCACACAGTAAAAAAAAACTCCTTTAATTTTTTTTTTGCATAAACTTTAACTATTCAAATAAAAAAAAACTAAAGGACAGAGCAACTACAGAGAACACAAAATACATGTGTGGGATCATGCTGCCAAAATTCCATCAAAGATTTGTACCAAACGGGCAAACTTGAGGGGGTGCATTTGTCTTTGCTGTTTCTCTCTTTAGATGTTTAGCTGCATCCGATTCTGTTAAAAGACAGAAAAAGTGTGAGCCATGAAAGGACCTAATTTAATGTTCGCGCCAGGGCGTGGTCATGTTTAGTTACACCACGGGTAACAAATAACCTAGCTCTGGGTCTGGTGGACAGCAATTGGCTGCTTCTTTATAGCCAAGCAATGTATTTCACCTTATACTTGTGTGATGTGTGTTTTTGCTTTAGGAGCCAACATTAGAATTAAATCTTTTTTAAACAAAAAATCTCCTTCTTGTGGTTGGATGTTTCTTCTACAAATAAAGTCAGGATTTTTTAATGAGGCAAATATTTTATTTTACAAATGTAGAAATAACAGCAGCCTACAGGGGGGTTGAATTTTTATCTCAAATAAGCCCTTTTAAATGATTTTAGTTTCCCATCAGCCTCTGCATTTATTAGCTTGAATACTTTTCTTGCTAGAAATCTTCTGCATCTCATCTGCAGAACTGTCCCATTACAGAAGCAGCAGATGTTTCTAAGTAGAAGAAAAGATTTGTTATGTCACTTCATTGTGTGCAGCGTGTGAAAAGCTCTCACAACTTTTCATTTGGATAACCTCCAATGCCTGGCATGCAAACGCAATGTATGACACTTACTGCACCTTCCTCTGATTTCTGTTAGCATACAGTAGATATAATTAACTTTGAATATTTTATTTAAATAAGATCAGGTTCAGGTAGAGACAGGTCCTAGAAACTCAACAAGACACTTATTTTTTAAAGTCTTCTATATATATAAATCAATATACAAATGTATAGAATTAAATAGAGCAGATGTAATAGATATGCAAAAATAACAGCACAGAGCAAATAGAGATTCTTCAGAATGGCACACTTGCACACAATGCAATATCCCGTAGTGCATGCACATCGACAAATCATCACACGTGCCCTCCACCTGTAAGATGTCTGCTTACCGGATTTAAAACTATGGATGCATATAAGTTATTTCAAGGTCCTCAATCTTCATATTAAGCAGATAAAGTAATCAGGCTGATACAGCCCGCGTTCCAATCCAGCTAGCCGGAAATGCAGCTCGATTGAATACGCCGATGCCGCCTTTGGCCATGTCCGGAAAATTCTGGAGAGAGCAGGTCGGTTGAGTCAGCCGACACTGCCCTTAGTGTCTTCGGCTACTTCCAGCAGTTTTCGAAGAACGCAGCTTGGCTGAACCATTTCCGTGTGTTACAACTCGCCATTTACTACAAGCCACCTTCTCCCAATATATATAAGATCTTTCTCGTCAATGTAGGGAGGTTTGTAAAGGGCAATACATGCAAGCCACCAGCCCTACACTGATAATGCAAGGATTGGATTAACTCTAAATATCCTCATAATGCCCAAATGCACCCTCAAACAGGTCAGAATGATACTGGTCCCAAGTATTTCCCAGGGACTAACTCATCAGCCTCCCACAGGGGCCCCCACTAATTTAGGTAACCCACACCTTATTCAAGTTGGGAACACATTGGAACAAATAATAAATATAGAATAAGAAAACTCTGGTTATTATAAAACATTAAAGCGGCCATATTGAAGGACAAAAGAAAAAGGAAAAAACCCTTACAAAAATATTACAAAGGAAGTACAACAAAAAAGGGAAGTGCATCAATTAAAGACCTACATTCCAATTTTACAACCCAAAAATAAAAATACAAATAAGTCAGAATCCTTAAAGGAGCAGTATTAAAAAAGATAAATAATTAAATAGCCACACAATAGCTTCTAACATGTGTATAAATAATCTGGCGCTAGAAAAAGGAAAAAATATATGCCTTTCTTTTAAATTGTATTATGACAATGGCTCAGTCCATTTGCTGAATAGGGGGATTTGCTGGTTTGTATTAAGTGAGCTGCTTCATTTAGCCCACTGGTCTCCTAGCAACACTTTACCTCAGAGGCTGACACTGTAATCAGTGGTAACGGCTGTGTGTGTGTGAGGTGAGACCAGGTGACTCAAATGTGTAAAATCTATACAAAATAAACTAAACTGACTGAAAATAACTGAAATTCTTCTTGGAATAACTGTGCAGGAAAATCTAAAGGTATTAAAGTGGAACAAAACCCTGAGTGGCGACCCTGAAGTCTATGAGACCCGGCCATTGACCTTCCCCCTTGGGCATTCTAAATCAGGATGCCCACTGTGTGAAACGACCCCTGGATAACCACAGATCCCCCCATTTTTCTGGCGCGCTCACGCAGATAGTCATTTAGACAGGTCGGGCAGCCAGGAAGGTTACTGCTCAGGCTCCCCATCTGCGTGCAAACAGCGCTGATTGGATGAGAGCCCGCGCATGCGCTGTGGGACAGGGAAAGGTACGTTTTCACAGGCGAACTTGGGGATTTCACATATCACATACCAAATCGGGATGCCCCTGGGGGCACAAAACAAAACTCCAGATAGTGAAAATCCTGGGTTGGGCTGAAAGAAAGATCATATGGAAAAATGTATTGAGAAAAGAGAGAGAAAATGGTAAACTGAAAGATTCTGCAGCAGAGCCAACATGAAGGGAAAACTGTCAAAATCAGCTAAATGACTTCTAGAGCTTTTCTCTCTGTTTTAGATATTTAAGTTCTGGCCAGGCAATGTTGCAATGTTGTTATCTTATGCTGGACGGCTGCCAGCACTGAACAGCTGATACTTTGATACACTGTTTCACCCCTCTCCTCAGCGTGGAACAGGCTACATTTGTAATTCTTACTCCAACACTTACCTACATTCAAAGTACCTTTTAAATATAAGTCACCAAGAAAAATTTGCAATACTGCTCCTTTAAGCACTAAAAAACAAAAGCTGCAACAGGCCAAAAGAGTCACATTATGAATTATCTATGAAGCAATTCAGATTGAACTCGATATTAAGCCCACGTGGTGACAACGTATCGAGTTCAAAAATCCATTTACTCTCCCGTTTGGAGATCTCCCTAGTGAGATTAGATCCCCGCCAGTGTTTTTCTACACTGTCAATTCCCATGAATGACATGCATTTCGGATCACTTGCATGCGCTGCTTTAAAATGTGCCGAGACACTATGGGCATCGAAGGCGTGCTTTATATTATATAAATGTTCCCTAATACGGGTTTTCAGCTTAAGGGTGGTTAAACTTAACCACTTGTCTGGTTTCCAACAACAAGGTATGAAAAGGGGGAATTCATGCACCTGTCCTCCGGATTGTACTAGAAGGAATCACACAATTGGGGGGAGGGCCTACTCTCAGTATTTAACATAGAAGCTGTGCCCAGCAGCTTCAGCCTTTGACAAAGCTGTTTATAACAGTGAAACACATTAGGCGGGGCAGCTGCATTTAGGACTTTTAAAGAGAGCTTTTTTTTATGGAAACTTTCACCAGTAGGGCTCTGCTTTTCCGTTAATGGCCATAGTAGAGGAAGGAAAAAAAGAGGACTACCTGGTGGATTTTAACTTTTGGTGCTCCTATCTCTTATAATCTGTAAGTGCATATTTGGGATATTAAAGTTATAGTTTTAAATGATAGAGTTGCACTAGATTTGTTTCTGTTCTTTTGTGGGGAAGAATAAGAAGAAGAAAAAGAAGAGATTAAGGTAAGCATTGAACACAGGGAGGAGGAAGAAGAAGATGATGAAGGATATTAGTTTAAGGTAAGTTTTGGTGTTGCTAAAAGTGTCAGTTTGTTGTATGAGGAAAGCTTGAGGGAGGACGAGAGATGTGCGCTTGCGTGGACCCAGATTGTCAACAGGAAATCCATGGAAATGTAAGTATACATGGAAAAACAGTCGGAATCGGGGTGAAAACGGAAACAAATGGCAAGAAGCTACATTTGGAAACGCATTAAAAAGGAGGCAAAAACGGATCATCCGTGTGAACGGCAACGGAACCCACGACCACACGGAAAAGCACCCGAGAGGGGAAAAACTCTTCCCGATTGAAGACACATAAACGGATCAGTAACGGAGCTCTCCCAACGGCGGCTCTGAATCACATTTGGACCTCGAGACAAACGAAAGGAAAACAGGCCATAGGAAAAATGGAACAAAATAAGGTCAGATCGGGGGAGGCTCTGCATCAGGCCATATATTGGTTAAGCTGAAGTTACTAGCTAGTTTTATGCACAGTGTTATCTACTATTTTGTTCAGATGCAATAGTTACTGATAATACGAATTTAAAATAACTACAGTACATTGCAGTCAGTCACAGTTGTAATTGTACAAATTTGGAAGATAATTTAATATTCTGCAAGTCTATGACTGTAGGACACTGGGATGACTATCAGCCAGGGACTAGAAAATAGAAAGAAAGAGAGTGAGAGAGGAAAGAGAAGTAGGAGGAGGATATCGAGTGTGTGTGTCTGCATGTGTCTGTCTGTGTCTGCGTGCGTCTGTCTGTGTCTGTCTGTGTGTCTGTGTCTGCGTGCGTCTGTCTGTCTGTCTGTGTCTGCGTGTGCGTCTGCGTGTGCGTGTGTGCTTGGGGGGGATATACTTTACCAGAGCAACCAGTACTTTGACAGTTTGGGTGTATGTTGATCAAATTAATGCTGACTCTGATACTCTGATATTGGGGTAGATGTAGGTATTAATATTTAATATTGTATATTTATATAGCACCATCTTCTTCCATAGCGCTGTACAAGGTATAAATACTGACAAGGTAAATCCTACAATACAGAGACCATTACAAACTCAATGCTGCAGAGTTCAGACCAAATGTTGTGGGAACGGTAGACAATAGGAAAGTGAGTTCTGCCCTTGTGAGTGGAGTGGAGACAAAAGGGGCAGGATCACATGGAGTGGAGCTTCGGTTTGGTGGCATGTGCCCTGTGAAGGTTATAGAAATTGCATAAAACAGATGATATGCTTGTTTGAAGAGGTAACAAAGTGGTACAAAGTTTTATATGAATCAGACTTCATGTACATTAGTCAAAATTGTGTGGGTGTTGGTTCCTTTATTGGGTTATTCATAGTGGGGAGTCACATGTAGGAAAACCTAGCCCCTCATAAAACACCCCTGATCTGAGGAGTCCTCAGTCGACTTTCTTAGGGGTTCAAGCCTCCCTGCTTGCTCCAGGGAAAGTTTCTGCAGAGTCTTCTGTACTTTCACCCCATGTTGATGACATTTAGATATACAGATAGGGTTTGGTTTACCCTTTCCAGGCCCCCCCCATTATTTCTGCTGAATGTACTGAAAACTCACGGTCCTGGCATTTACCCCTGTTAGCGGCCAAAAAAAATAAAAAAAAGCACTCACCTGACCCCTCTATTGATCCGGCCGGGTCTCCTCTTTTACTTGGTGCCATCCATTCCCCCCAGTGACCTCTTTTGGCTCCAGGAGAGCGCCTGGAAAAGCTCCCCCTGCTTTAGTAGCGGCCGCTGCTAACTGTAAAAAAAAATGACATTTACTCACCTGCGGCCGCGATCCCTCCCACCGGGTCTCCTCTTTACCGGGGGGGGGGGGGTGCTCCGATCGCTCTCCTGCTCGCATCACCTCCTGAGAGCCTCCGGGTCAGCAAAGGCTGAATTCCACCCCCCAGTGTGCAACTCAGCGGACCTACCGCCAGCGACCAGCCACACCTGGAAGGAGACGGGGGGAGGAGGTGAAGGAGAAAGGGACACAGAGAGGGGGGGCATAAATAATTTAACAATCCCAAACCAATAAAAATCAATTATGCACAACAACATCATATATGTCTACAATAATCAACTCTATGAAACACTACTATATTACATTCTGCATGAATGAATTACTTTAATAATATTGTGCAAGGTACAACACCATCTGTATGTATACAAGTAAGTGAGAATTATCTAATTTACTACAAATTGATTGGATATTCAAAAATACAATAATACAAGAATAAGGCAAATATTGTAATAGCTTGATAACAAACAGGTGTCCATCACGCCACAAGAAATGTCCGATCTTCAGAGCTACACTCCAACCCAGTCCAGTATGATTACAATCTAGTCACATTCACATACAGTCACATTCACATACAATCCCAACACAGAATTCAGCGATCAAAATAAAGCAAGGAGGGGTCCAAACCTTGAAATAAAGAATATACATATGTTTAATAATAGCAGAAGCTCAGAAAAAATACATATTATTAGTTTTTATATTGTGAGCGATTGGGGTGACACGGACAACAGTTCTTCCAAAGCAAAACAGGTTTATTTGAGAAAAGAAAGTACTCAAACGAAAAATATTTCTCAGTTTAGAGATTGCAGCATCAATGCAGTAAATCAAAAATGGTTACTTCATCAAATCAAGGTAAGTCCAGGGCTGGAGACTCCAGCAAGCTGCAATACAGGGTAAGTCCAGTCCACTTTGCAGGGCAAGCCAGCCCTCCGCTGTTCACCCCCACAAGTTCAAGATTAGGGCCGCAGAAGCCAAGTCCTTCGGCTTAACTCCAGTACTGTTATTCACCAATGTGCAGTTCAGCCTGGGCTCCTTCCTTCAGGCTGGACAAAAGACCACTGACAGGCTCAGTGGCAGCTTTTTATTCAGGCTTCCTCCTGCAATCAGTCTGATCAGCTGTGTAAGGCCTGCGATCAGGGAACAAACCTAGGACTGGGGAATGTGACCTGGGTCCTGAAAACCCGGCATGGACTGTGCCTGATCCAGCATAGCAGGGGTAAAATACACCCCATTCAGGACTTCTCCACACACTTTACCACATATCCCCCCCTCTTCTTCAGACCCGAGGTCTGACAATCCTTACTGGCCATACAATAGACTCGGGACAAAGCATCCGCATTCCCCTGTAACTTCCCCGGCCTATGTTCCACTTTAAATCAAAGTTTTGTAAGGAGAGAAACTATCTGGTGACCCTTGCATTTCTCTCCTTATTTTGCTTCATCCAGGCCAGCGGAGCATGATCCGTCATCAGGACAAATTCTCGCCCCAACAAATAATATTTTAGGGCTTCTAACGCCCACTTAACGGTGAGACACTCTCTTTCCACTATCCGGGGCCGTATTTGCCACTAGGCACAAATAGGCATGTGCCTAGGGCGGAGCTTTGGCAGGGGCGGGGCTAACAGACAGCAAACATCAAATAAAAATGTTTTTTTTTTTGTACAGCATGCTATGCATAGCTCATCTCCCTACAGGGCCGGCACTAGCACCCAGAAAGGTCAGTCCCCAGGCGCGGGCGGGCTAATGACAGGCAACACAGCCAATGAATGAAGGCTGTCTGCGCTGTGTATGCTGGCTGGCTGCGTTAGGTATGGTGGGCGGGCCGATCACTCCCTTCCTCCCCATGCATGCTGGCAGTGGCGAGAGTAGGGAATGTGAGGGAATCTATAGATGTGCTGACTGCCTGGAGTCCCTAGCTGGCTTCTCTTGGCTGCCTATTGCAGAGTTAGTTGCCTATTCCTAATACAGACAAGCTGCTGAAGGAAGGGGAGGGGCATTTGGGTGTGTATTTGGAGCACTATGCCGGTCACATCGCTTGTTGTAAACTCCCTGCAGAGGAGAGCCCTCAGAAGCAGAGGCAGCGCAGGCTGGAACTAAAGCGCTGCATACTGATGGGTGGGCGGGAGCAGCACAGTAACAGGAAGATAAGAGGAGAACGGCACGTGACAGCAAGATGAAGTGTCCTGCGGAGATAAGGTCTGTGCATCCTCCTCTGACCCTCTCTCATGGCCTGTCTCTGTCTTACATTTACATGATGGTCTATAGAACAGAGCTCATGCTTTCACTGGAGCCCCCCCCCACCTCTAAGACATCATCACCAGTGTCCCTCTGCTGTTTGCTCTGTCTTTGAAGTATCAGGAATGCAGCACAAGGGCTGGACATTGCTGCTGTTTAATTCTTTTTAAAGTGGACCAAAACCGAGCTGGATCGGCCCGGTGATCTATAAGTTTCCCGGGCCGATCTATCCCGTCCCCGCGGGGCATCTGAAATTGGGATGCCCCACTCTGTGACACCCCCCAGGTCCCTCATACACTTTAATCCCGGTCCAACGGTACATGCACGGGCCTCGGCCACATCCCCCCCTATCCCTCTAGCAGGGCTCATGTGGGCACGCTCCCTGTTAGAGGGAAGCGCAAGATGCGGCCACCAGCAAGCTTTGAGCCGCTGAGCTAAGACATCGCTCAGACGTGCATAGCTCACCGCCTCCGAGCCCACTGATTGGACGAGCACCCACGCATGCGCCGTAGGACCGCGGTGAGGTGAGTTGATGGGGGCAATCTGGGGGGTTTCACATAGCGGGGCACCCCCAATCAGGGTGCCCCGGGGGAGTGGACCAAAACCCAGGATAGTCAACTTTAATAGGGGAGTGTAGCTTGCAGCTGCTTGTGCCAACCTTGTTCAAATAAGTTTAATAAGTGATTCTTTTTTCTACCACCTTGCACTGTGCTCCCTCCCCGCTGCCCATTATTCCATTCTAACAGCCCACCAGGCTATTCCTTCTGTTCATGGTGTCTTCTGGGTGCCTACTATGCTCAACCTTTCTGCTCTCTTCCCGACTGACACTTCTTAAATTCTGCCCTATCTTGCTGCTCGCTGTAGCCCATTTCTGCTGTCCCCTTCCCTGGCAGACCCAATACTTACCAGCTGCATGTTCTCATCTAAACCTGCTATATATGTAATAATCAGCAGCCAATCAGGTCCCAACGCTACTGGGTTAACCCAATAGGCTGATGGCTGTCAGGTGAACTGCAAGGGATGGTAGCAAAAGCAGAAGTGATGAGCACAGTAGGGCATCCAAAAACAGGATGCCCCAGTGCTTAGAGGGTGACCGGACCTCCTATGTTTTGACTGGAGGTCCCTTTTAACCATAGGGGGCGCAAGGCCAGATACTGCCTAGGGCAGCATGAGCCCTAGATATGGCCTTGCTCCCGAGTCCCCAAAAAAACCTACCTAACATTGGCACATGTTCAGGGCACAGCTGCACCATGCTATAAATTTACTAGGGCCCTTTGCCATGCATTTGTGCATGGCAGGCATGCACCCTGTTAGATGCTAGTGGGACTGCAGCTAATTAGATGGGAGCCCATGGATGTGCCATAGTACCATGGAAAGGTGAGTTTTACTGGGCAACCTGGGGGTTTCACACAGCAGGGCATCCCAAATTGTCATACTATAGTAAAAAAAAAAAAAAACACCCCCCTTACATCCAGCACAGGCTATTGCTGCTGGTGTGGTGTAAAGACACTTACCGGATCGCCTGCTGTCAGTCCTGTGCCAGGCACCGCTCCCTACTCCTCCACCACCTCAAAGCTTGACACTGCTGTACAGAAGGGGACTACGGTGCGCACTGCCCCCTCATCACAGGAGCTATGGCACTTCCCTCTCCATTCAGTTTAACGGAGAGACGGGTATACCATAGTCCCTGTGACGGGGGGGGGGGGCGCCGTAGTCCCCTCTGATGATCTTTGTCGAGGTGTGGGGGGCGCATGACCAAAAAGTGCCTAGGGCAGCACGACTCCAAAATACAGCCCTGGAGACACAAGACACACACAGGAAAGGAAAGCCGGATAAAACCCCATATTACAACAGCTAGTAACACAGAGATCACATGATTTATACAAACACATCCTGAGGAATAGTTAGAGGCAATGACAGGTCTCTTGTTTCTCAGCACAGAGAAGTCAGATCAGCATAAGAAATCATTTCTTATAAAACCCCAGTCAGCCAATGAAAGCTTCCAATGTAACCATGCCAAACCCACCAGCATTACAGCCATGCACTCACTAACATATCGGCTGCTTGGTCATTTCAGTAACACTACATTGCTAGGGGGCGGAGCCTGTCAGTCTATGGGGTCATGCTAAATATTTGGTGCAGCCAGTGTGACTTGCAGTGTGCATTGTAACCTGCATCTTGTGAGTTTTTTTTAGCTTTTAGACACAAAAAGTGCAGTAAAAATGTTTTTTCTACCTTTTTCCCCCCAGATTACCTGTACCTGTGATGGGGCATTGTTACAGGTTAGGCACATTATTTTTCCAATGAGGTATGGGTATTTGATTTTAACTTTGGAAACAACAGAACCCTATGGGCAATGCAGAACACATTGGTGAAATCTTTAGCTTAGCCCATAGGGTGCTGTTATCTCCAAAATTAAAAAATATATCCTTACATCACTGGAAGATATGTGCCTAACTTGTAAAAATGTGCCCTCACATGTACAGGGGATTTTTTTGGGGGGGAAATGTAAGACTGCTACTCTTAACACCCACATTCAATCCCTGACCTCTTAGTCTACCTCTCAGACCCTTGTACCCAGCTACACTGTAAAAAGAAAGATAGGATGTGCTCATCCAGACAATATATAGCAGTCAAGAGGTGCTAGAGGGGTGTGACCACACACACTAAGCAAAAAAGAAAGTTAACCCTCTGCACACTCATACTATTGAAAAATCTAGCTAACACTTGTTAAGAACATGGACTGTTAGCTAACTGATTGCAATGAATGTAAAAGCGAGGTAGCCGCATCAAGGCCGTCCAATTTGTACCCCGTCCCTAATATTACTAAGTTTAAAAGTTTGTGCAGACATTGCTACTTCTTTACTTGTGTGTGCACAAGCAACGCAATTCATGAATCAGCCTGTCTAAAGACATTGCAATAACTTAACTTGCTTGCACACACACAATGAAAATTGCTTTACTTGCCTGCACAGTCCTACAGTTCAAAAAGGGAGTATTTCAGGTAGAGGCCAATTGGACTCCCGTTTACATTGGGAGAGCTACAATCCAGCAGACCTGGCCACTGACCTGCAAATGCAACAGCAAAAAGAAAGATAGGATGTGCTCATCCAGTCAATATATAGCAATCAAGAGGCGCTAGAGGGGTGTGACCACACACTAAGCAAAAAAGAAAGTTAACCCTATACACACTCATACTATTGAAAAACCTAGTGTCAGGGATTGCCGGACACCCTTCTTGCATGAGCCAACAATCCCCAATCTCCACCGCCTCTTGTGCCTATAGTCAAGCCCCAGCTCGCTGGAGACACGGGTTATGCCTCTCCAGACTCGGTTGCCCCCAGGACTTACTGGCACAAGGATTGTTGGCTTATGGTAAAGACGGGTGAACTGCGGGGTATCCCAAATCAGGAGTTCTAGCGAACAGAGTCCAAAAAAGTAAACCCAAGGGGTTAGGCAGAGATTAGTCGAGACAGGCAGGGTCAAAGCCGGGTGGTCACAGAAGCGCGGTATTCAAGGGGTAAGCAGAAGCAAAGTCAGGCAGGCAGAAGGTCGGTGCGAGCAGTGGACAAGAGTGGTCAAAGACGAAGCTGGATCAAACATACAAAACGCAATTCCAACAGCACACCCAAGCTAGTAAAGGCTATAACGGGCACTAGTGGTCGGGCAGGAAAATATTTATATGCTAACTGGCCAATGGGAAGGGGAATGTACTGATTAGTGCAAAACGTGTGGTGAATGGTGCAACACTGGAACTAGCCCCTGATAGGAGAACCCCAGGGACTGGACCGCCCTGGCCAGTCAGGCTGTCCAGTCCCTGGCCTCTCCAGGGCAGAGGATCCTGGACCAGCACTGGTCCATTTAAACCTGCCCCGGTGAATGCGCTGGGAGCAGCGCCGCCGGGGGCATAAAAGGAGCGTGCGAGCGCGAGCACGCCCGTCGGGCGCGCCTCCCGAGGAGGAGGAGGGGGCCGGCAGCGCGCTCGATGCTGGAGGGGCGGCTGCTCCGTGCAGCCGCCGGAAAGGCCGCGCTGCCAGTGTGTGCGCGGAGGCGCCACAGGACAGACCTTCAGGTAAGTTTCTTAAACCTAGCTAACATTTGTTAAGAACATGGACTGTTAGTTAACATATATTGCAATGAATGTAAAAGTGAGGTAGCCATGTCAAGACCGTCCAATTTGTACCCCGTCCCTAACATTACTAAGTTTAAAAGTTTGTGCAGACATTGCTACTTCTTTATAGTATACAATTAAAGCGGACCTTCACTCTGAATAAGAGTCTATCTTATATGTTTCCCACACCCTGTACATACAGATTGTCCACATTAAAAATCATCCTACCTGCATCTACTGCATGTTATGAGCCTTTAAACATCCAAGATGGCGGCTTATGGAAGCCGCCATCTTATCAGGCAGCCTGCAAACAGGAAGTCCTGACTGTGTTGCTCTGCATTCTGGGACTGCTGACCTTTATCTGACCCCAGCTCTGCTCTGTCTGAGCAAAGCACAGCTATAACCCGCCCCCCTGTCCCTTATCCCACTCTCCTCTCCTCAGTAAGTGTGATGCTTCTGAGTCAAGATGGCGGCGCCCGTATCCTAAATCCCTGAACAGAGTTGCAGCCCAGTGGGGGAAAGAATAATAAGTTAGTGACTAAAAACTTAAAATATATTCATTTTAGATGCCGGGGAACCATTTTTTAAGAGTTTGGGCTTTTCATTAAATCATGGTGAAGGTCCGTTTTAAGCACAGAGCATATAGTTAATCTTATATCAAAAGATGCAATCAAGTTCTAAATAAATAGATTCTAAGCAGTCCTATTAAATTTCTGTATGCATAAGCTGTTAAATGTCCTTGACATTCTTTAAACACTTGGTCTCCTTCCAATGGAAAAAATCTTTCAATACTGGTCAGTTAGTAAGTCCAAAGTATTGTGCTTGTAAATAAAGGCTCTGTTCCTTTAAGTGACCTTCACCTTGTGCCCAAATGGCAGTAGTAACTGGGCGTTTCACATAGAGCCTTTAAGCATAATCTTGATCTTGGCTTAATTGGAAGCTTTAAGTATCAATTCCACTCAGCTCTCCATTGATTTTATATGCATGAAAGAGAAATGATGGACAGATCTGGCATAATATCGCTTTTAACCCTTTCGCTGCCAGCCTACCTGCAGCATTTGCCACTCCCTGTTGCCAGACGATGTTTCACCATTTTGCGCTACACATGTTCAACTGTCATTTTTGAAAGGATTTCCAGGGATTTCCCAGGAAAATTATATATTGTTTTTTTCAACAGAGTCTGGGCTTTAACATGAAATGTCTTGTTTGTATTTTTTAGGTGTATTCTCAATATTTTTGGGTGAAATGTGTGAAAAAAAATAAAAAAAAAATATTTTTTTACAATTTGTAGAGTTTTTTTGTAATAAAAAATGTAAGTTTGTCAATAAAATCTTATTGCGTGAGAAACCCCAATTTCTCCCGGTTACAGCGATACCACATATGTATAGGTAGACACCCTTTCCTGCCCAGAAGCCTTTTATAGCTGCTGGATGACAAATGGTTAATTAAAAAAAAAAATGACATAGGGTCCCCCTTCCCGGGGAGGGGGACCCCATTTTTTTTTGGATTTTTAAGGGTTAAAAACCCTTAAAAATCCAAAAAAAAAAATGACGTGGGGTCCCCCTTACCCAAAGTAACCAGCCCGGGACCAGCTATGGGGGCTTGTAGGCACAGAGTGGGGGGGCCAGCTTTGGTGGCCCCCCCACCCTGCAGCCTACGAGCCCACATAGCCTATGTGGGCCCGGGCTCTTCTGCCCCCCCCCTGGCCTTTGGGGAGGCAGGTAATGGGGGTGCGGGGGTTAATGGCAAGTCACCCGCTAGGGCAGGTGACTTGCCACCCCCCCAGCCTTGTGAACTGGTATAAGGGGTCTCATGGACCCCTTACCAGCTCACAAAGGGTTAACTGTTAAAAAAAACCACCACACAATAATAAAAAGTATTTTATTAGAAAAAAAAAAAATTTTTTTTACTGTACTTACCTTCGATTGCAAGCTCTTGTCCCTCGCCGCTCAGCTGACAGATGCCGGTGATCGGCATCCAGAGAAGGAGAAGGCAGGAGATCAGAGGATCTCCTGTCACCTCCTTCCCCAGCGCCGATCACCGGCATCTGAGAAGCTGAGAAAGCTGAAGCCCGTTCGGGGCCGGGATGACTTCATAAGCCCCGCCCCCAAGGGGGGCATGATGGCGGCCGCCATCGAGAAGAAGAGAGGAGAGAGCCTCCCAGGCTCTCTCCTGAAGATCAGTAAGTCCTGGGGGGGGATCGGAGGCCCCCCAGGTGAAGAGGAGGGACAGCGGGAGCCAGCGCACACACAGGTAAGTGAATGTCATTTTAATTTTTTTATTTTTTTACAGTTAGAAGCTGCTGCTGCAGAAGCGGGGGGGTGGCCTATTCCGGGGGCTCTCCTGGAGCCATCCGACCCCCCACGGGGGATCGGATGGCACCAAATTAAAGAGGAGACCCGGCCGGATCCAACAAGGGGTCAGGTGAGTATTTTTTATTTTTATTTTTTAAACTAGAAGCGAGGAAAATCAAGCACGTAACACCTACGGGCTTGGCACTTAAGGCCCAGCCAAGCCAGCACGTAGGTGTTACGGGCTTGGCAACAAAAGGGTTAATGCGTAAGTACCAAATGCGTACTCACATTTAAAAATGGAATCAACAACAAGTGTAACAGATAAAACCCTCTCCGCATCCGCCCCGCACCTCGGCTGCCGGTGTTTTCGGGTGGTGAAGGGGTGAATAGAAATCGATGTGCTGCTGCTGAATCCAGATAATAAAAAGAACGTCTAACCGCCCTGCCACCATCAACGTTTCGTTGCGCTCACCGCAACTTTTTCAAGCTGACAAGTTAACAGTCCATGTTCTTAACAAGTGTTAGCTAGGTTTTTCAATAGTATGAGTGTGCAGAGGGTTAACTTTCTTTTTTACCCAGCCACACTGTATCCACAAGGCAAGGAAACCCATGAAACATGTACAGGGGATTTTTTGGGGGGAAATGTAGGACTGCTACTTTTAACACCCACATTCAATTCCTGACCTCTTAGTCTACCTCTCAGACCCTTGTAACCAGCCACACTGTACCCACAAGGCAAGTAAACACAGTACACAATGCTATAGCCCTTTTATCATGGTTGGGGGGCATCAGCCGGGATGTCTCAGGCCAGTCAGGGGCTGGTAAAATGCAGGGCTGATTTTTGGCCCCAGTCCATCACTGCCTGCATCTCTGTGGGCTATTTAAGTTTAACACACAAAAAAGTGCAATATAAAATGTTTCTCTTAAGTTTTCGCAAAAAATCACCTGCACCTGTGATGGGGCTTTTAACAAACCGCATCGCGCAGAAAAAATAAGCAAATTCTCACAGTGGCTGTTGTTTCCAAACTTACAAAAAAAAAAACGATATTTCTGAATTTGGAAAAATGCCCCATTACAGGTTCAGGTGATTTTTTTGGGGGGGAAAATTTGAACAAAAAATATATGGCATTTTTTGTGTGTTAAATTTGAAAAGCTCACTGAGATTCAGGTTGCATTTCAAAAGATTCATTTATTCAGGGGTCCTAATATATATATATATATATATATATATATATATATATATATATATTCAAAAGAAGTGATAAATGATACAAACCGCGCTGCCACTCAAACAACAACTAAGCACAAGCTCAACGTGTTACAAAAGGATCCCCAACCTTTAACATAAATCAAAATATTAAATAATAAAACACAAAGCTATAAATAACTATAAGAAAAATACAAAATCTCTCAATGTGAAGATGAATGAAAGAAAGTATTTTGCATATAAATTCAAAAGAAGCCCATGACGTGATAAAATCCGGTGAAATAGTGCAGTAAACAATAATCCTCCACCATCTGAATTGAACTCTTACCAGAGAGTCTTCACATCAAAACCATAATAGACAACTCCTTCATCCTCCACGGCTGTCAGATATGGATATCCAATGTAACCAGTGGAAATAGACTTGTATTATGATAGAAAGCTCCAAACTCTAGGGCTTATTTCACCCAAAGGGAACCATAAGATTTGATCCACAATGCATATAGATGTAATAGATCACTCCAGGTGAAAATCATGTAAAGGAATAAAGAAAAAAAGAAAAATCTAGTGCAGCACCTCTATGATCGGTTTAAAAATATTTAATAGAGCTAGTGCACTGACAATGGTAAAAAGTATAACAGACAATTTAAAAAATCCAGCATATCCAGATATCAACTCTCACCGCCGGATCCCCCGTCCTCAAAACACCTGAGATATAAATGAAACACAGGCGATGCCAACTGCGTGCTACCTACGCGTTTCGTCCCTCACAGGGACTTTAGCCAGGATGGCCGCGGTGAGGAATAGGGGGGAAATATATAGGTAACTTACAAAGGCGTGTTCATCCATGTGCGGCATTCGTCAAAACACTTCCGGTTTACGGAGTGGTAGAAGAGGCGCTTCTGCGCTTCAACTTCTCCAACCGCTTCCGGTTTAACGAGCGGTACCTAGTGCGCATGCACCAACTGAGCAATGGAACGCGCATGCGGCGATGCAAACTTTGCGCTCTGCGTTCCAAATCACTACCCGCTTCCGGTTTAGCGATCAGTGTCAAATGCGCTTGTGCCAACTAAACCGTACAGCACGCATGCGCACAATACTTCTAAACACAGCTAAAAGAAATGTAAGCAGGGCTTGGCTTTACAAGCGGAAGCCTTTGTAAGTTACCTATATATTTTCCCCCCTATTCCTCACCGCGGCCATCCTGGCTAAAGTCCCTGTGAGGGACGAAACGCGTAGGTAGCGCGCGGTTGGCATCGCCTGTGTTTCATTTATATCTCAGGTGTTTTGAGGACGGGGGATCCGGCGGTGAGAGTTGATATCTGGATATGCTGGATTTTTTAAATTGTCTGTTATACTTTTTACCATTGTGAGTGCACTAGCTCTATTAAATATTTTTAAACCGATCATAGAGGTGCTGCACTAGATTTTTCTTTTTTTCTTTATTCCTTTACATGATTTTCACCTGGAGTGATCTATTACATCTATATGCATTGTGGATCAAATCTTATGGTTCCCTTTGGGTGAAATAAGCCCTAGAGTTTGGAGCTTTCTATCATAATACAAGTCTACTTCCACTGGTTACATTGGATATCCATATCTGACAGCCGTGGAGGATGAAGGAGTTGTCTATTATGGTTTTGATTTGAAGACTCTCTGGTAAGAGTTCAATTCAGATGGTGGAGGATTATTGTTTACTGCACTATTTCACCGGATTTTATCACGTCATGGGCTTCTTTTGAATTTATATGCAAAAGACTTTCTTTCATTCATCTTCACATTGAGAGAAGTTATTTATAGCTCTGTGTTTTATTATTTAATATTTTGATATATATATATATATATATATATATATATATATATATATATATAGCCATCTTTTGTTGATTATTAATCCCAATTGGTGCTTAAGGAAATTTGGATTATACTGGGATCAGGTCACATATGTTTAGGACCACCTAATAGAAGATGTTACTAAAAATCCTCTGTGCCCTTTATCTCACCACCCTGGCTTCCAAAGACTCCTGTGATACCTCAGCACTGGCAGCACACCACATCCACACAGCAAACATCAGGCCAAAAGCTTCATCCTCACACCTCTCCATAGCTATTACACTCACAAATCCAATACACATACTCTCTCACACAACTACTCAAGCAAAATACCAAACAAACACACTCTTACACAAACACAAGTGCCCCTAAATGGAGCTCACCACAAAGCCAGATGGCTTGCTGCATAAATCATCAGGCTGCTGAAAGTAAGCTTCTTATGTTTGGCCCGGCAAAGAGGGGAGAGGTTTCTGTAGTTTTTTTAGGACGTGAGCTAAAAATGGACTCTGGACTATGTGAAAACACTGATGAGGTAAATTCACTTCAATCCACTCCTCAGCATACTCAGTTGAAGAGTTTGCACCAAACGTCACAAAATCATTGCCGATATCAACTATATGATATTGACAAACTGAGGCCCACTGAGACCCTGTCACCCAAGGGCTCACAAAACCCTGAAGCTAGCCCTGATTCAAAGACACATGCGAGACAACGAGAAATAAAGCATGTCAAGTAGTGATGTCGGAATTTCACGTCAGCTCTGAGCAGGTAAGAAATGCCAGCACACAAAAAACCTAATGCCCAAAAGTCCCTGTTCCAAACACTCCCTGAATCACACAAGGTTTCACTTTTTGTGTGATTTCTCGCACAAAAAGAAAATTCTCTCTCAAATAAATTCCAGGAGGACAACAGGTAAGTCTAAGAGGGACCTGTTTGTGAGTTGGGGACACACTGAATGCCATAGCTGTAATAAAAGATATATATTATGCCATTCCTGGGACTGTTGAACTTTATATAATGAGAAATGCTGCATCCTTAGGTCATGTGCTGGGCTATGACCCTGCCTCATGCCACTCCTCTAAAAGCACACACATATACATGGACTCAACAGACCCCAGGTCCCCCAGAGTCCTTGACGGCACTTTCTTTTTTTAAATAAAGACATCATTTTGGTCAATGCATTAATTGTGTTTATTGAATTGCTTTTCTATGTTGCTTATATTTTCTACAAGCTGCATTAAGAAATAAGAGGTCGATTCATTAATAGCGCCAGGTAGCGACAGATGAGCGCAAGTAGCTTGATTTTCACAGCGCCCGCTAGTATTCGCTGTGCTTGGCCGTTGTTTGCTTGTTGACTCCCAGCATATTCATTAACAAATCACGCTCAAAAAATTATCGCGCTGTGAAATGCTTGTTTAAACCCCAGAGCGCTGGCGGCGATGGCTTAAAAGTAGTTTTTAACCCCCAAACAACCATATTTTTGGATTATAAAATTAAACAAGTTTTTCTAAACATTTTGTAATATGAATACATTAATATCAGACCTGTAATATCAATTCTGCACAATTTTTTTTTTTTTTTTTTTTTTTTACCTTAAAAAAAATATCTAACATTGCCGAAGTGGTCACAGAATTTTTGACATTTAAAAAAATAAAAAAAAACATTCATATCAATGAATTATGAGTATTTAAAGATTGCTCCATTGAAATGCATTTTAGAGCGCCAGGTAGCGAGAGGTCATACCTGGCGCTGTGATGGGATTAGCAGCGGCGCTGTTCGTTGCAGTCCGCTACATGATGAATCCCGCGCTAGCTGACGCTCTCGCCGGCGCTAGCCTCATTTAGCGTGATAAATGCGTGATTGTGTCCGCCGCCTGGCGTTCTGGAGTCGGTAGCCGCCGATAGCTGGCGCAACCTGGCGCTAGTGAGACACTACCTGGCGCTATCCCTTGATAAATAAGGCCCTAAGTACATTACGATGGCTTGAGCCATGGAGTTTTCAGCATTTAAACTATATCAGCGTTTATTTAGATAATTATCTTGAGATCTTTGGGTTTCTCTTTTTTTGCCCAAAGGAAAAGCTAAACCCAATGCCTTGATCCATTTTCATCATCTACGTCAAAGTGGGTGCCTGTAACAGAGAAATGGTCAATCAGTGACAGAATTAACAGACACACTGGAAAGCCAACTTGTATAACAGGTAAGCCCTGGAGATCTTGTCACAGCTAAGCGGTGTAATGGCCAGAGATAAACAGATCAGTTGGTGTCATGTAAGTACACATCTGGACCAGCAGGTTACTTGATATTAATCATGGTTGTAGCCATGGGTGTCATTTTAGTTCATAGCAACAGGTTGATTGGGGGTTGGGGACCATTAATCTACTCTTTGCATGTTATTACTGTAGGTCCGTGTTCCAAGGAATAATGGAAGAACTAAGAGGCCGATTCATTAATAGCGCCAGGTAGTGACAGATGAGCGACTGTAGCGTGATTTTTTCAGCGCCAGCCAGTATTCGCTGTACTTGGCCGGCATTAGCTTGATGACAGCGACTCAGTCGGTGTGCGGTAATGTTGAATACGGGCTGGGGGGTCGCTGTTTCACAGGTCCAGCGTTGTATGTGAGCGCCTGACAACGAATGGCCAGAGCGAACGGCTAGCTTCATATTCATCAACAAATCACGCTCCGAATGTGCTGTCGCTGTCCATTCCTTGTTTAAACCCCAGAGCGCTGGCGGCGATGTGTATTAACTAGTTTTTAACCCCTAAACAACCATATTTTTTGAATGTGACATTATACATGTTTTTAGAATCATTTTGTAATATGAATACATTAATCTCAGACCTGTTAGATCAATTCTGCACATATTTTTTTTAATTTTTTTTTTGACTTAAAAATAAATCCTAACATTGCAGAAGTGTTCTCCGATTTTTTGACATTAAAAAAAAAAAAAAAAAAAAAAAATTAATACCAATTAATTATGAATAATTATAGATTGCTCCATTGAAATGCATTGGACATCGCCAGGGAGCGACAGCTCATACCTGGCGCTGTGAGGGAATTTGCAGCGGCGCTGTTCGGTCCAGGCGGTTTCAAGATGAATAGCGGCTCTCGCCGGCGCTAGCCTCATTTTGCTTGATAAATGCGTCATTGTGACCGCCGCGGGGCGTACTTGAGTCGGTAGTCGCCGTTAGCTGCCGCTACCTGGCGCTCGTCAGACACTACCTGGCGCTATCGCTTGATGAATAAGGGCATAAATTTGGTTTATTTTAATCGAGGCAGAAAGTGAACATAGGTGGAGTTACATGGGTAAGTAGGCAACACAGAATAAGAAATGAACTGCAGGGGTGGTCGAGTAAGTGCCCACTGTGTTAACCCCCCGCATTGGCCTGTGATTACTTACCTTTCCACAGGTTTCTGGCCAAAGCCACATCCCTGGCATCACTGCAGCTGAGGCACACTCTCCAGGGAAGCCAGGGATGCAGCTGCCCCCCCACACTCCCTATATCGATGCTGAGTTCTAACTAACACTTATTCCATGTATTAGTATGCACAGCATAAATCACTGATTGGACCAGAGCCTGTACATGTGCCAAAGGAACAGTGATGTAAGTGATGTGGGCAACATGGGGGGTTTTACACAGTGGGATGCCCAAACTAAGAGAACCATTCGCTGGGAGCATACAGTCCTCCATTACTGTGTTAGCACTGCACACCCCATACTCCTCCAATGGGATGTGCTTAGCATTCACCACCAGTACTTCCTGTTTTATATGGCTGACTCTGAACAAGCTCATAGGTGGCTGGCAGAGGACCATTGGGCCACTTTGTCCTTTACCTCAGGGCTGGCCTTAGAGTAAGTGTCACCCTGTGCAAGATTTCAGGATGGCGCCCCCGAGAGACACACACAAAATGGAGAGCAAACAATAGAGGAGACACAGAAAAGAGGGAGAGAAAGAGAAAAGAATGAAGAAGACAGTTAAATAGGATTTCAGAAAAGAAGAGAGAGAAAGGGAAAGAAAAAAAGAAAGGCAAAAGTGAGAATAAAAAAGAGAGAGCGATAGAAAGAAACAAAGAAAGGAGAGAGAGAGAATAAAAGAGAGAGATAGAAAAAAAAGAGAAAGAAAGCAAGAGAGTTATATAGGATTGCAGAGAAACAATGAGAGAGAGAAAAAGAAATGAGGAAAGAGAGAAAAATAGAGAAAGAGAGTAAGGAATAAGATTGCAGAAAAAGAGAGAGAGAAAGGAGGAAAGATAGAGCAGAGAGAATGAAAGAGAGAAAGACAGAGAGAACAAAGGTAAGATAAAGAAAGAAAGCAAGAGGTTTGAATATGATTGTAAAGGAAGAAAGAGAGCATGAAAGGAGGAAAGAAAAAATAAGAGAGAGAGAGAAAGAAAGGAGGAAAGAAAGAAAGGGAGAGAGAGTGACAGGGGGAGAGAGAAAGAAAGAAAGAAAGAAAGAAAGAAAGAAGACTGAGAGATAGATAATTTAAAAAGAGAACAAAAGAAAACAAAAGAGTTTGCAGAAACAAATTGCAGAAAGAGGGAAAGAAAGAAAGAAAGAATGAGAGGAAAGAGTGTGAGAGAGAGAGAAAGGAGGGGAGAAAGAGGGAGAAAGAAAAAAGGAAATGAAGAAAAGAATGAAAGAAAGAGAGAATAAAAGAAAAAGAGAAAGAAAGCAAGATTGTTAAATAGGTTTACAGAAAGAAAGAGCTAAAGAAAGGAAACGGAAGCTAAAATAAAAAAGAGAACTAAAAAAAGAGAACAAAAGATAGAGAAAAAGAAATAGTTAAATAAGACTGCAGAGAATGAAACAGAGACAGAGAGAGAAAGAAAGGGAAAAAGAAAGAAAGCAGAGAAAATGAAAAAGAAAGCAAGCGAACAAAAGAAAGAGAGATAAGGAAAGCAAGAGAGAACAGGGTAACGAAGAAAGAAGGAGAGAAAGGAGGAGAAAAAGTAAGCGAGAAAGATAAAGAAAAAAAAGGGGGAGAGAAAGAAACTGGAAAATTGAAATGGAAGGAAGGTACCGAAGGAGGAAAGTGTGAGGAAGCTGAAAATCGAGGCAGAATTGTGCAAGAAAAGAAAGGAGAGAGATGATGGGCTGTTTGGAAAAACAGAGAGACCAGCTGGTCAATTTGAGATCTCATGCAAAGCACAGCACAGCAACCTATAATCTTTATGTATAAGAAAATAATGCCTGGCATAGGCTGACACACCACACTGCAAAGCTAGGCGGCATAATGGCTGGAGATAAGCAGATCAGTGGGTGTCAGGAGATCACAGCTGGGTCAGTTCATAGTAATCATGGTTTAGCATGTCTGGATCCTAAAGAATAAGGGGGTTCATCTCAATGAGGAAGCATTACCTTCTGGACATTAAGCAAGACGAGTGGGGACTGGGGTCCCAAATCAGGATTTTACTGACTCATGGCCAGCCCATGTCCAACCCGCAACATCCCCTGATGAGCTCCTCCCCAATGTACTTACCCGTCTGGTAAACGAGCATGCTCTAAAGCTAATGCTACAGCATTGTAAGGTGTATATAGCCACTTTCAAATCAATTGTACTGATACTTTAGTATTGTAGGGGCAGATAGTGTGGTAGGGGTGGGTAAGGCCCTCAACAGCCATGATGCAAAGAGTTTAGCACTGGGGCAGAACATCAGATGGGGGTCTCCTGGGATGGGTACTGGGGGTTGGGAGGAGCGTGTTAGATATCCTATGTTCCCACCACACACCAGGCACTTTACTTAAAGGAGCAGTATGGCAAATTTTTCTTGGTGACTTTTATTTAAATGGTACTTTGAATGTAGGTAGGTGTTGGAGTAAGAATTACAAATTTAGAAAAAAATGATGTCTGTGTTGTGCAGCTGGAGACTAATAGCTCATGTTTATTTCTTTTGAGTGTCGGGTCCCGACACTCTGGCCTGTTCCACGCTGAGGAGAGGGGTGAAACAATGTATCAGAAGTCTCAGCTGTTCAGTGCTGGCAGCCGTTCAGCATAAGATAACAACATTGCAACATTGCCTGGCCAGAACTCATATATATAAAACAGAGAGAAAAGCTCTAGTAGTCATTTAGCTGATTTTGACAGTTTTCACTTCATGTTGGCTCTGCTGCAGAATCTTTCAGTTTACCATTTTCTCTCTTTTTTCCATATGATCTTTCTTTCAGCTTTGTGTGTTTTGAGCAAAGCCCAACCCAGGATTTTCACTATCTGGAGTTTTGTTTTGTGCCCCTAGGGGCATCCCGACTTGGGAAGCCCTGATATGTGAAATCCCCAAGTTCACCTGTAAAAACGTACCTTTCCCTGCCCCACAGCGCATGCGCGGGCTCTCATCCAATCAGCGCTGTTTGCACGCAGATGGGGAGCCTGAGCAGTAACCTTCCTGGCCGCCCGGCCTGTCTAAATGACTATCTGTGTGAGCGCGCCAGAGGGCCTCCTACTACAACTTTTCCACCAAAGGAAGCTCCCAACCAATTCACTGAGATCCACCTTGGCTGTCCTCTAATTAAGGTAAAAAGTTTAAAACAAAAAAAGAGCTAATTTAAAAACATGAATGAAACAAGAAGGACATATACACATATCTTGCCTGGGCAGAAATAAAAACACACACGTACTCACCTTTTGTCCCCTGAAGCTGATTCATTCTACTCTGTTTCAGTAAAATTAACTGCTTCCAAAGTTGGAAGATGGCTGCCTCCCTGCTGACCAGAAATCTCCGTGCTATACACCAACCACCGATCCTTCAGTCACAGTAACTGCCCAAATAATTGCAATGGAGGGGTATTTTTGTTGATTCTTCTTTGACAAAAATGTTTGTTTTCATTAGAACATTGCCCCAGATTGTATAGTCTACCCATCATGCAATTTGAATACATTTCTTTCCAGATACCCCAACCCCCCCCCCCCCATCCTAAATTTCCACCCCATAGACTTTATTAGGATTCAGATCCGGGTGATGCAGAACCAAAATATTACCAACAAATTGTCAGAACATTTGGCAGATTCAGTCAATACTCTTATTATACTTTTTCGAGTAGAAGTCAAGTCTCCAGGTGACCCCCATCCATCTCACTGTTTTGGCAATTCACAGTTTTCATTTGCTTACCAATTATTTTACTATCTTGGCCACCATAGCACTGAAAGATCTGCATACTATACCATAAATAATTCACCCATAGACCCTTTTAGATAACCCTTTGATAACCACCTATGTGATCAAGGTCCTTCTACAACCAACAAACCAATTTGCCGTACTTATACTATCATGGACCCCATACCACTAAAAGAGCTCTGTATGATGTAATGCAGTGTCATGGTTTTCATACCACTTAAAGATCTTTATACATTGCTATGACTACTCCATCCATAGACATTTTTGGCTAACCCTGTGCTCCACCCATATAATTATAGTTAAAACTATAGTTCTGTACTAAACCATGACTAATCCACCCACATACCTTTTCATATCATCCATCCATACCCTCTTTGGACAACTTTTTGGCCCACTCATATAATCAAGAGTCTCCTTCTTCAAATTGCAAACTGGCTTCCTGATGCCACCATGCCCAAGATACCCTATTGAACAAGCCTGTGGTTCACCCATATAACCAACAGCCTACTTCTACAATAAGCAATTTAATCATACCATCATGGCTTCCATGTCACAGAAAAATCTTCATACCATTTCATGACTAATCCATCTATAGTGTAGACCCTGTTGGATAACTCTTTGCCTCACTCATACAATGATAGGCCACCTTCTACAACAAGCAAAGCATACTCATACTAGCATGGCTTCCATACCACGGAAGGCGCTCCGAACCATAATATGACTAATTTATCCATGGAACCTTTTTTGATAACCCATAAAATCATGGGTCTCCTTTTAAGACCATGGAGCTTGCTCATACTGCCATTGCCTCCATAACTCTGAAGGAAATTAGTACCATGCCATGACTAGTCCATTTGTAGACGCTTTTGGAAAACTCTGTGTCCCACACATTGAATCAAGGGCCTCCTTTTACAACCAGCAACCCAACCCCCTTATACTATAATGGCCTCCATACTACTGAAAGGACCCTGTACTATGTCATAACTAATCCACCCATGGTATTGAGGCCCTTTAAGATGATAGCGTTGAGGCCCATAAAATTATTTGCCTCCTTATAAGACTTATAATCATACTATATTTGTGCATACCACTAAAATAGCTCCGTATCATGGCAAAGCCATCCACAGATCATGTTGTTTTACCCTGTGCTCCATCTATATAACCAAGGGCCTCCTACTACAACTAGCAAATTAGCTTACTCATCCTTTCATGGCCTCCATACCACTGAAAGTGTTCTGTACTATACCGTGACTAATAGATAGCCCCTTGGTCTATATGTGACCCATATGTAATATGTAATTAAAGTGATTGACCACTCATTAACTCATCTAATCATTGGATCCCAGCCCATCCCACCACCTCTGTCTCCCATGCCACCCCAGGCTGGGTTCAGGATTGGGAGTGTGTCGGGCTCGAAAGCACAGGTCAATGGAGTTTGAGCTCAGAGTGGTTTGGGCTTAAGATCGGGCTGGGATTTAGTGATCAGGTCAGTTGCTCATCACCAGACTCAGACTGATCAGCGGTGTGGGACAAAAGGTAAGTCCCCATTTGTTTTTGTTTTTTTTTCCTTTATTCGGAGGTCAATCACTTTAAGGTTCTTCTTCAACAATCAGCAATCTAGCTATCACACTCTGGGTACTCTAATGATCCGCTCTGGTAACTCCAGCCCTCCAGGTAAGCCCTCAACCCCCAATCTCTTTTACAAAAATTTTATTGGGTTTTCATATAAAATATACATGAATCAGACATTACTTATGCATCAATGTTGACAGGTGAACAAGCTTACAAAATGTGCATTATGACACAGTGTTGAATCGTTATCAAAAAAGATATTGAACTTCCTGAGTGTGTTTACTCTTGCATAATAAACAATAGGTATTAAACAAGTTGTAAAGGTTCCTGAGTATTATTTCTCTAAAATTTGGTATTAGCTATTAAGATCCGCTTCTGGTACAAAACAACAAGTGCTTGAGGTATCATGAGTTACAGTCTGAGCTGGATGGCCTGCACCAGAGGAGAATGTCTATCTTTACAATTCTCAGCTGGTGCTAAGGATCCATGTTCAAGGTTTAACATTAATGCATAGTCGATAGAAATGATTGACAGTAGAATAGGAAGAGAAGAAAAAGGCGGGGCAGAGAGGGAGGAAGAGAAGGGAAGGGACTAAGGAGAGGGAAGAGGGGTAGGGGTGGGTCCCAGGTTGGGGGCCAAGCCCAAGGTGAAATTAGGTATTTTTTATACTCAAACTGGGTGGACCGGGTCTGTCTGGTGGTGGTCAACATCTATATATTCAAGCCAAGGGGTCCATATGTCAAGGTATCTTTTATAAGCGTCGCTATTTATTGCTGTAATTTTTTCATTACACAGTGTATCTGAGATTCTGTTCAGGATCTCTTGCCAAGGGATTCTAGGCGATTTCCAATTTCTGGCAATGGTGAGGCGGACAGAAGCCAAGATATGCTGAATTAATTTCCAGTGGTTTTTAGAGTATTTGCCTGATTTGTGAGAAAGTAATGCCTCTTTAGGGTTCTTGGACATCGGGAGATGGAGGATATCAGAAAGCAGTCTATACACCCTGTTCCATGTGGCCGAGACTATAGGGCAGTCCCACCAGATGTGAGTCATTGATCCCACAGAAGGGCATCCCCTAAAGCAGAGCGGGGAAGTCGATGGGGAAAACTTATGGATCCGGTCGGGCGTGAGATACCATCTGAAGAGTGTCTTGTAAGCATTTTCTAACACTACTGTGTTACAGGAAATCTTCTTTGTGTTATCCCATATTCTTTGCCACTCGTCTTCCTCCACATCGCACCCCAGCTCTCTCTCCCACTGAGCCATGTAATTATGCCCAATAGGTGATGGTGGGGACACCAGGGTTGCATAAAGGCTCGATATCAAGCCCCCACTGAAGTGGTTCCTGATACACCGGGACTCAAAGTCAGTACTCTGATATGGAGGAGGAGAGCGGGCCAGCATGCTGTTAACAAAATGTTTGATCTGTAAGAATCTAAAGGTTTCAGACGGGGGCAGGTTCTCTCCTGAGTTAAAGTCTTGAGCTGTTTTCATCCCCCGTGTGGTGCAGAAGTTCTCCACCATGGTATAGCCCCTCTTCACCCACCATCTAAAGTTGTTGGAATGAGTAACACCTGGGGGGAACAAGGGGTTCCCGAGTAACGGGGAGGCCGGTCCCAAGGAGGAGGTAAAGTGGGTTTTCACCCCATCCCAGATAGAAAGGGAAAACGCCAAGGTAGGAGGCAGGGACTTAGGTCGGGAAGTCTTCGGAATCCATAATAGCGAGGCTGGGGAGATGGGTGAGCATTTAAGGAAGTCATTCGATACCCAGATCGGCCTATCATGTGTCGCATGGAGCAAGACCAGAGGCGCCACCTGGGCCGCTAAATAATACTTTTTAATTGAGGGGAACGCCAGGCCCCCCTTCTCCCTTTTACACATCAGGGTTGCTTTATTAATTCTGGGCCTAGCCTTGTTCCACGCGAAGTGCATGAATTTTTGTTGAAGAGAGTCCAATGTTTTTTGGGGGACGCGGACTGGAAGTACTCTGAATAGATATAGAATTTTGGGTAGAATCGTCATTTTAAGAGCAGCAATGCGGCCCAGCCAGGAGAGCTTTACATAATGCCAGGCATGGAGCAGGGAGTCAATTTTTTTAATAGTTCCCGGGTAATTTGCTTTAAAAATGTCATTAATATTTGCTGTCAGAATGATTCCCAGGAAAGGCAGGCGCTGTGTCCATGTCCATGAGAAGTTGTGTGAAAGGGTTTGTTTAGTGGTGTCAGACAGGGATATGTCAAGCGCCATGGACTTGGAAGTATTCAGCCGGAGCCCAGAGATCCGACTAAACTCAGCCAAATCCTGAAGTGCATTCGGGGCTGAGATGTGGGGGTTAGACAGCATAAGTAACATATCGTCTGCGAACAGCGAGATTTTTTGCTCTGTGGAGCCCAATGAGATGCCCTTAACCGTCGGGTTCTGTCTAAGTTTTTGGGCAAGGGGTTCGAGTGCCAATATAAACAGGATGGGGGAAAGGGGGCAACCCTGTCTAGTCCCCCTCTGGATTGAGAAAGTGGTCGAAGAGAAGCCAGCATATTTGACACAAGCAGTGGGGCAGGAGTAAAGCGCCCCTATCCAAGAAAGGAAGCCTGTGCCAAATCCCCACCTTTCAAGGGAACAACGGAGATATTGCCAAGATAGGGAGTCAAACGCCTTCTCTACGTCCAGAGAGAGAAGCATTGACTCGACCCCACTATCCTTCGCCTCCTGTATTAACTGCATGACCCGTCTCACCCCATCTCCCGCTTGTCTCCTGGGCACAAAACCCACCTGGTCTTTATGAATCATCTCAGACAAAAACATGTTAATTCTGGTGGCTAGGATTTTGGTAAGGATTTTGAGATCTATGTTCAGTAAAGAGATGGGTCTAAAATTAGTCCACTTTCGGTGGTCCTTACCGGGTTTCGGAATCATGACTATGGATGCTCTAAGCATCTCTGGGTCAAAGTGGTTCCCCTTTTTGACATGATTGAAAACTGCTGCTAATCTGGGGGCCACTATGGGGCCATGTTTTTTATAGAATAGAGCGGTAAATCCGTCCGGCCCGGGCCTCTTATTATTTTTCAGGGTTTTAATAGCCTTCAGGACCTCATCTGTGGTGATGTCTCCATCTATAAAAGATCTTTGATCTTCCGAGATGTGTGGGGTATTAATGCCGTCAAAAAATGTATGCGCCCGTTGTAAGTCCAGGGGTGGGGGGGCCTCATATAAGCTGGCTAATCCCTCTGAGAACTCCTTCACCACTGCCAGGGGGCTGCTGGTCTCTATACCCTCCCTGGTTTGTAATTTGACAGGAGCTATGTATTGGTCCTGACATTTCAGCTGTGAGGCTAGAAGTGTCCCTGGTTTATTGGCGGAGGTGTAGTAAAGATGTTTGGAGCGCCTATATCGCTTCTCGGCCTGTTCTGTTTGTAAGAGATTTAATTTCGTTCTGGAGGTCTCCAGCTGGCGAAGACGCTTTGGGGAGGGGTTTGCCTTAAAGGCCTGAGCGTCCGCTAAGTATTGGTCATTAAGTGCTGTTGCTAGCGCCATCCTCTCTTTCTTTTTCCGAGAGGAGAGAGCTATGTAGTGGCCTCTCATTACAGCTTTAAAGGCGCCCCAAACCATTGTTGGGGGGGAGTCTGGGGATTCATTCAACATGAAAAAGTCTCTGGCTCGTGTACAGGAATCTTCCACCAGGGTGGCTGAGGAGAGCAAAGAGTCATTAAGCGACCACGAGGAGGATCTGGATCCAGAAATCAGCGATTTACAAGAGATTGAGACCAATTCGTGGTCAGACCAGGGTATAGGATGGATTCTAGCAGCAGTGATCTGGGGGAGAAAAGAGGTCTGCACAAAAATATGGTCTATTCTCGTAAAAAGTTTATGGGGGGCAGAATAGTGAGTGAAGTCTTTCTTATGAGGGTGTTGGTCTCGCCAGGGATCCACTAAGTTAGAATTATTAATTATGTCCTGGAATTGTTTTCCCTCCTGCCTGGACTGTGTATTTGGGGGGAGAGATCTATCTATATCAGGTTTTAAAGTTAGATTTGAGTCTCCACATAGGAAGATAGTACCTTTCCCATGTGTCTGGATCATGGAACACATTTGTGATATAAAGGGTAGCTGCTTAGTGTTGGGAGCGTAATAGTTCAGAAAGGTTACCTCTGCATCTTGAAGTGTTCCCTGAAGTAGAATGTACCTGCCGCCAGGGTCTGCGATTTGTTTGTGGCAGATAAAGGGGACCTCTTTACGAAAGGCGATGAGAACACCTCTCTGTTTGCTATGCCCCACTGCTTGGAAGAAGAGAGGAAATTTGTAGTTAAGAGTTTTAGGTGTGGAGGACTTCATATAATGGGTCTCCTGAAGACATACCACGTCTGCATGGATGGAGTTAAAGTGTTTAAAAGCTCTAGACCGCTTATTAGGTGAGTTCAGACCCTGAACATTGAGTGACACTACTTTAAGTGACATTTTTGGGAGGATAGGGCAGCTGCCCCCAAATATATGCTAGGATTTGAGCCCAAAACCCCGGCTGGGACGGGACAGGAGGAGGGGGGGTAGGAAAAGAGGGGAGGGGAAGGAAGAAAAGGAGAGAGGGGGGGGGAAAGGAGGGAGGAGAGAAGGAAGTACATAGAACATTTAAAATTAACATACAATTTAAAGCTCTATTGAAACTGCACAGCCGTGCAGGGTGGTGTCCCTGAGGCTCAGACCACAAAAAGGTCGAAACCAAAGGGAGTTGGGGGTGCGCCAGAGTGAGTCGGGAGGCAAAACTGGCACAAACATATGAACATATAACAACACAACAACATATTTCAATACAGTAAAAAGTGCAAAAGGCTACAGTTAGAACACAGGTGTCCTCCTTTTCCGTGGACACGCAGGGGGCGCACAACCCGCAGTCCCGGGAGGGCCCACCTCACGGTCCCAGGAGCGGAGGAGACGTAATTACTTATGGGAAAGGGGTGGCTATATAATGACAGGGAGCAGGAAGGGAGCTATCCACCGTTATATGCCAGCTTGGGGGCCTGGAGGTGGAGAAGCTCTCCAGGACCTGTTAGGGTTCTCCTGCATCCGGCCATACAGCCAATGATTAAGGGGGAATAGGGCCCTGCTATTGCCCCAGGGGGGGGGCATGTAGTGGCAAGTATGAGTTTTTTCTGTTAATTAACTGCAGGGGTTTCCACTACTGGGGAGATCTGTTTTCAAGGGGTGAGTTAAATAAGTTCACTGTTATAATAAAGTGAAGTCCCCTGCAGCGGCCCAGTTTTGACAGCTAGTGTTGGCCAAAGTATTCCAGCTGTAAGGCTGGTAGTTCACCGATTGAGGGGCAACAGCAGCAACGACAGCATTAAAGTTACAGAGGGGGTTCCCACAGTGACAATTTTCAGCTCGTGAGGATTTTAGTTTTAACCAAAGCATTCCAACTATAAGGCAGGTAAATCACTGATTGAAATATAACAGCAGCAATAACATCATTAAAGGTACAGAAGGGGCTCCTACAGTGACATATTTCAGCTCATGAGGATTTTAGTATTAACCAAAGCATTTCAACTGTAAGGCAGGTAAATCACTGATTGAATTATAACAGCAGCAATAACAACATTAAAGATACAGAAGGGGCTCCTACAGTGACATGTTTCAGCTCACTGAGAGCAGCAATAACTGCTCACGCCATGAGGGGAGACGGTCTGCAAGAGGTAGAGATACAAACAGGGGAAAATGGCAGTGGCTACTCCTGGTATGAAGGGGAGCAATAACAGAGCAAAAACAATGCAATGAGAAAAGAGTCCAAGTATGATCTGTAAGGATCAAAAAATGTGAGTAATCATAGCTTGATTCAGGTAACTGGGTTTTTGTACAGTGATAAGATATTAGACCTTAACTAGCATATAGGTGAATACAAAAGGATATTGCGGGGGCTTATCAGCCCTTGGAGACCGGCTGAAATGACTGAGATAGTAGCCGCTTGATTGCTTGGTTGATTCTCGGATGAGGTTCCACTCTTGGAGAGGGGGTGGCCTGGGGGGTAGATCTGCGGGGCAGTCCTGGGTCAACCCCCAATCTCCGCAGCCAGCTTCACCTGTAGGAGCCCCCGCTTGCCGGGACGCAGAATACGCCTGCCCGGGATCGGTTGCCCCCAGGACTTCAATGGCTCAAAGGATGTAGGCTTACTGTTGGGAGGTCTGGAGAACCAGTGGCTGGGAGCGGTATTGAGCGAGCCCAATAGCAGGAGCGTTTTAACAGGAAAGTCCCGACAGGCTAGGGGTCGGCAACGGGTGTTTCTGAGATGGCAGTGGTACAAAAGGAGAAGGCAAATCGTAGTCTAGGTTCAGAGCAGAGGTCGGCAACAGGATATCCGATCTAGGATGGTCGGTACAGGCGATGGTTGGCAACGGGAGTTCAGATCAAGGATGGTCGTTACAGGTGGTGGTCGGCAACGGAAGTTCAGATCTAGAATAGTCAGTTCAGGCAAGGGTCGGCAACAAGATCAATCACGAGACACATGCAAGAAAGGCTAGGTACTAGGCGCTATCACAGGCACTGAGCAACTGGTGGGGTAAACCTTTATAGGAAACGGATATGATTAGGGCTGGGTGTGAGATTGGTGCTACTAAGAACCAGCACCTGATTGGAACATAGGGCGTACAGCCCAGCAACTCCTATTGGGCTCATTGGCCCAATTCACTACAGAGGGCTCATTGGCCCTTTAACTGAAAGGGGGCGTGCCCCTCTGCCTGCTCAGTTATTCACCTCCACCGGCGGCCGCGCTGAGTGCAGCGCCGCCGGAGGGCATAGAAGGAACGTGCTTGCGCGGGTGTATTGATGCCGGAGACGCCGGCAGACGAGGAAGAGGGGGGCGCGCCCGCAGCAGAGCGAGCAGCCGCCCGGCGCGGCCGGCGCTTGATCGATGAGGCGACGGGGACATCGCTGGAACGCGGCACAGGTAAGCTGATTGTGACACTAGCTTACTCATACCACTAAAAGACATTCATACCATACCATGACTTTTCCATCCATAGACCCTTTTGGATAACCCTTCGCTCCATCCATAAAATCAAAGGGCCTCCTTGTACATCCAGCAAATCAATCTACTGATACTATCATCCATACCACTTCCATACAACTGAAACAACTCTATACAACCATGACTATTAGACCCATAGGTCCTTTAAGTTACCACGTGACTATATATTCAAGTGCCTCCTTCCAAGACTTTGCAGCTTGTTCATACTATCATGTCCTACATACCACTAAAAGTGTTTCACACTATACCATGACAAAACCATTCACAGACCCATTTGTATGGACTACAATTTCCCATTTTCCATTTATCTCAGTTACCACACAATACAGACTTCCCCAGGAGGGTAGTGGCCAGCTTTAAAGAGGACTGCACCTGACTCAACATTACAAACTCCCATTACATACTGCCAGTATCATCCCAAGAAATTGAAATTCTAATGCTTCCAACTGCGTATTTAGTATGGGATAGAGTGAAGCATGATTGGAGCCATGCTTCAGGATTTATGGGATACCAGCCTCTATGATGGAATTCTGGGCTGGTAGTCTTGGGAGGGGGGACCACACATGATTTCAGTCAACTATTTTGCCAGAATAGATGTGGACTTCATCTATAATCCTTACTATACTCCGCCCTCTAATTTTCCAAAGGTCGTCCAGTAAAGGCACCTATCTAAGATGAAAGAAACAAATTACCTCCTGGAGGTCGTGAAGGACTTACAAGTAAACAGAAAATATTTTAGCATTTCAGAAATATAACATGTTTACCCAAGGCTGTGTGAAACCATTTGAGCTCTAAATAATAAAAGTTTAAAAATTAAATCAGCCCCAGTGTTATGAAACTCCACTACCGCAGCAGCCTCGCCTTGGTTCCTTGCTTCCTTAATAACCCCAGCTGAGTCAAGGCAGCCTAATTAAAATCCGCCTCCAGGAACAGCATGGCACTAGCTATATTGTCTGGTTGCCATGCTATTCCAGCCATGTCTGTTGCTTTAACCATCATAACTGTAACTATTGGAGGTATCTATATTCCCAACTAATGAAACATAATTATTTTGCCTAGGATAGATGCAGACACTGAATTATTTTGCCCACAAAAGCGACAGATTTATTTTGTCCAAGATACTATATATGTAGGCCCTGAATTACAGTATTTTGCCCAGGTTATCCACAGAATTGTTTTTCCCAGAACAGTTGGAGAGGTGAGATGGAGAAGCAGAATTCGTTTTCAAAGACTAGATGCAGAATTTATTTTGCCCAGGACAGCCACTGAATTTACCCACCCCGCGATTGTGGCAGTGAATTGGGTGGTTAAGCGGGCCCCTCTTTTTGAGTTGTTTGCACAGATACACAGAACAGATGCAGACACTACTCTCTTCCCCCCAGAACAAATAAAAAAGGCAACAACCACTTTTAACCCTTTAACTGCCAGCCTACCTTGAGATTTTGTCACCCTTTGTTGCCAGATTATTTTGCCCTATTTTGCGCTCCCCATGTTCAACTGTGATTTTTGAAGGGATTTCCAGGGATTTCCCAGGAAAGTGATATATTGTTTTTTTCAGCGGAGCCTGGGCTTTAACATAAAAAGGGCTTGTTTGTCATTTTCTAAGTGTCTTCTCAATATTTTTGGGTGAAAATTGTGCAAAAGCCGCAAAAGCTGCTAGCCGCAGGTGACTTGCCAGACCCCCGAGCCTTGTGAACTGGTATAGGGGTCACATGGACCCCTTACCAGTTCACAAAGGGTTAAAAGTAAAAAAAGACACAGACACTTTTTAAAAAATATCTTTATTAAAAAAAAAAAACATTTTTTACTTTACTCACCTCCGATCTTCATTTCCTGTGTCCCACGGCGATCTGCTGTCAGTGACGGCTGGGCAGAGGAGGGGGGAGGCAGGCGATCGGAAGATCACCTACCTCCCTCCTCCTCTGTCCAGCCGTCACTGGCATCTGAAAGCTGAACCGCCGGGTGCCAGAATCCAAGATGGCGGCCGCCATCGGAAGGTACGGAGGGAGGAGGGCTGTTATGCCCCCTCCAGAAGATAGAAGAGCAGGGGGGGTGAACGGAGCCCCCCCCCCCCCGTGAAGAGGAGAGCCTGCGGGAGCCGGCGGGGACAAAGGTAGGTAACTGTCATTTTTTTTTTTTTTTTTACAGGAAACCGGGCGGCTGCTGAAACAGGGGGGCCCTATTTTGGGCACTCCCCTGCAGCGGGAGGAGCCCCGATGGGTGATCGGAGCCCCTCTGGCTGAAGAGGAGACCCGGCCGGATCGAACGAGGGGTCAGGTAAGTGTATTTTATTTTTACTTTTTTTTTCATTCCTGGGGAAAGTCAGGCACGTAAATTTTACGTGGCTGGCGTTTAACTGTTGGAGAGGCAGCCATGTAAAAGTTATGTGGCTGGCAATAGAAGGGTTAAAGGCACTGCATCTGGGGGCAGGATTAGAGGAAATACGGTGCATCACTTGACAGTGCCACACACAAGTTCAATGACCTGTCAACAGTCTTGGAGTGACTAGGCCAGCTATAATGGGTGCCAATGAGCTACCATCCTCTGGCAGCTGCCAGGGTGCCACATAAAAAGGCTTGGAGGTCTATGCCCAACCCCCAGGCCTCAAGCTTGTCATGTGTGTATTAGTGTGAAACAAGGCATCTTCCTTTAAAGAATGCAAAACATCTGTCTATAATGCTAGAAATATATTTCAACAAAATAATATATTTTTAGAATCCCAATTTTAGGGGAAAATTTGATCATAATTTTCCTAATATGAGACATGTTTCTATTTATATTATCATTTGCACAATAAAAACCCACTTGGTAAACCAGAGAAGCTTGGACGTCCTGGTGGGAACATTACAAAACACAATATGGTGACAAAACATTACTCCACAAATTTTACATTTTTAATATTAAATACTGTAGCTCTCAAGGAGTTGGCGTGCCTCTATTATACTAAAACTATAAATAATAGCCCCCCGTCACAAGCTGTTGATCTGCCAGTGGACATCAGCGTTAGCTGTGGAATCAATGCTGATGAATCAGAGCTGCTCCCCTAGAACTCAATGGTGCTCTGAACAGTTATGAAGGGGAGGGTCAAAAAGAAGCCTGCCAGTGGCCTCCCTGTCCCAAAAGTTAGTGCTGCGGGATCAGTGACAACACTTACAGTTACAGTCACTTCCAGTTACAGCTAGGAATGAGTGCAACTACTGCTTAAGGAACAGAATCTGAGGCTCAACATAATGGATAATAAAGATCTCCCTTATTCTCCTGGTCAGTGTTGGAGACTGATCGAGAGCAAGGTGCAGTAAATGAGTAGTGTTGGGCGAGCCTGAACTGCAAAGTTCAGGTTCATAACGAAATTTGTGCGTTAGGTTTCCCAACCTTGAACACGATCGTCAGTCAGAAGTCCGTGTTTGAGTTTGACATTCGGCCTGAACATGCAAAAGCTGGTTGATGGGCCCATCAACCAGCTTCACCTAAAGAGTGCAGCAGCAGGATGCCTTATGTAACTCACCTGAGGCCTACAATCCAATTCCTGACACACCCACACAATACAATAATTATTTCATCCTCGATTCTGCCTCTGTCTCCCTGACAGACACCCCCCTCCACCCGGGTGGGTGAGGAGTGGAGGGGGATAGAAGGGCGCCCAGAGGCAGAATCGGCCCCCATTGTTTTTAATAGGGACCAGGTTTGGGTTCTGGTCCACAAACCCCAAACTTTATTGAATCTTGGGACGAACTTGCAGAATCTTCGGCTCGCTTTACACTACCCATGAGCAAAAACACCCAGTACCTCCATCTCTCACTATTGTGGGATTAGAAAACACTATTGAAGCACGTCCCAGGCCTGGTCACTGTCACCAATAGCCCAGTTTTCTTCTTTGGGTGCCAATTTTCACTGGGGATCCATTGCTGGTTTATGTTAGACAGCGCTACCTACTATAGTATTTAGTATATCCTGATTCCAGGTCCCCACAACTGTTTTTTTTTAATGGTTTCGTCCCACATGTTTTGCGTATTAGTACGTAATAATTGTGCTAATATTGGTAATAATTTTTTATCTATCTTTTTTCTATTTTTGGTGTTTCCAGCATTAAAGGTTTTGAGATTTGTCAACTTTTAACCAAATTGGTTTTTCCTCTCGAAAACCAAAAAAATGCAAAAATTATGAAAATAAACCCTGCACCTGAAACTCATTGCTAAAAAACATGTCAATCAGTGAAGCCGGCAGTTTACCCCAGCTTTTTGCTGGTGGAAATTGACAAATTTGCCCACACTTTTTGACCTTCTAAACAACCCCAAAAATCCCAGAATTGGGATGCCCTGCTGTGTGAAACCCCCATGGTCACCCAGTATACTCACCTTCTTTCCCCGTCCAATGGCGCATGCCTGCCCGCGCCAGGCATTTGTGAATGACCGGCCACACTCCCTGTTAGTGGGCAGCAAGGTTGCAGCCACCGGCACGCTTGGCTGCGCTCGGCTCCTTGAGCTTGCGTCAGTGCATTCCAGTATGCATATTGGATAGGAGGCTATGCATGTACCGTAGGACCGAGGAAAAGTGAGTTGGAGTGGGTGGCCTGGCGGCAAGAACCAAAACCCAGGATAGTCAAAAACCTGGGTCTTGGTCCACTTTAAGTGAAGTACTGCCCTCACACTAGTGTTGTTTGGTCCTTGGGGGGAAGTATATGAGGGACCCAAGGGGGTTACAAAGGAGGAGAAATCCAGTCCAGACAAGTCTTGGGAGGTGTGAGGTTGATGTCAGAGCATGGGAAGTGGGTCTTGGGGTGCTTGTCGTCTGTAGAGGAGCATTCAGGAGGAGCTGTATACAATAGGTGGGGTTCCGGGCTGCCAAGATCACAGTGCAGGTGCCTGGAATGACCATCTGCCTTGGGACGACTGTGAGTAACCTCCCCTCATCCTGGCCAATCCCCTAATTCTTGTTTAGAAGGTCTTAGCCTAGTTTCCTGATTTCCTCTCCCAAGGACATGCCAGTAAAATCTACCCAATCCTTGATCCAATGGCGCATGCGCAGGTTGCAGCTGAGCTACGTAATACATTTAGTCAGATGCGGGCCCACGCCAGGCATTTGTTAGTGGCTGACGTGGGCATGCCTCCTGCTAAAGGCTAGTGGGAACGCGGCTATCAGTGCTCTTGGCTCCATTCAGCTCTATTTATTCTTAGCCGAAAAGGGTTGCCACCTGGCAGGTATGTTTTTTTACTGGCCACTGACCAGGCGGTGCCTGTATTTTGTTTTTTACTGGTAATTGAGGATAAGAAAATCATTCCTGACAGGCCAGTGGGCAGTAAAAAAGAAAATAATTCCAGGACAGGTAGTAACTCTAGCGATCTAAGCCCTCTAATCTCTGCAAAAAGAAGATTTAGAAACCAAAACGTAACTGTTATATAATTCCAGTTTTCCACCAATAAAGAATAAGGAATAATGAAAAAGCCATTTTTGGTGAGTTGGGAACCATATCAAAAACGTTTACTTGAAAAGACACCTATCATCAAGGGATAAGCATATCGATTGTGAGAAGTGAACCAAGTTTCGGCCTGGATTTTCTAAAAAAAATTGATTCTGACCATATAAAAACTTTTGGGCTTAATTTATGAAACAGTGTAACAAAGCACCAGATACCGTATTTTTCGCCCTAGAAGATGCACTTATTTTTCCCCAAAAGTGGGGGGACAATGTCCATGCGTCTTATCGGGTGAATGTAAAAAAATAAATAAACTCACCCGTTACCGGCGCTCCCGCATTGCTGTTGGGGCTGCCCGCCACATTGCGGGAGGCCAGAAGACAGCAGCAGCAGGGACAGAGACAGCGCCCGCTTCTCCTCCATTTGCTGCTTCTTCCTGCCAGGGCACACGTGAGTCAGTGCAGGTCACACCTACCCACTGCCCTGACCTGGGTATTCGTGGTGAAGAGGCAGGAAACGGAGGAGCAACGGGTGCTATCTCTGTCCCTACCGCTGCTGTCGCTGCTGGAAAAGATAGCGATAACAGTGGCGGGGACGGGGATGGAGCCTGCCGCTGCTTCTTACTGGCCATGCCCACCAGATTTACGGAGCCGACCACTTGTCAGCGGAGTGGTGAGTTTTATTTATTTTTTCTTACTTCTGCCTAAATGGGGGGAATGGGAAGGGGATGCCACACTGCTTAAAACGGGGAATGGGAGGGGGAATTCCACACTGCTTATATTGGGGAATGGGAGGGGGGGATGCCACACTGCTTATATGAGGGAATGGGAGGGGGGATGCCACACTGCTTATATGAGGGAATGGGAGGGGGGATGCCACACTGCTTATATGGGGGAATGGGAGGGGGGATGACACACTGCTTATATGTGGGGATGAGAGGGGGATGCCACACTGCTTATATGGAGGTATGGGAAGGGGGATGCCACACTGCTTATATGGGGGAATGGGAGGAGGATGCCACACTGCTTATATGGGGTAATGGGAGGGGGGATGCCACACTGTCTATGATAATGGGGGAGGGGGAATGCCACACTGCCTATGGGGGGACATGCCACACTGCCTGTGGGAATGGGAGGGGGGGAATGCCACACTGCAAATAAGGTATGGAATGGGGGAATGCCACATTGTCTGTAATGGTGTGATTTAACACATTTGGTTTAAAATATTTTATTTTCTTATTTTCCTCCTCCAAATCCTAGGTGCGTCTTATGAGCAGGTGCGTCTTATAGGGCGAAACATACAGTAAATGCTGAAGTGATATAGGTTGGTGTTTTGGGAGCTTCAGATTTATGGGGATACCAGCCTCTATGAACGGGTTCTGGGCTGTTAATCTTAGGAGGAGGAACCCCACAAAATTTCACTTAACCAACTTGCCTGAATAGATGTGAACTTACTTATGCGACTGATTCCAACAAATCAGCATAAAATATATCTCAAAGTATTTACTCATCTATAATTCTAACTATATCCCCCCTTAATTTTCCAAAGGTCGTCCAGTTAAAGGACTTGACCAACATAAAAAATAAAAAATTACCTCCTGGAGGTCCTGGAGGACCTACAAGTAAAAAGAAAATATTTTAGCGTTTCAGAAATATAACATGAATTAGATAAACCCGGATAAGCACAGCCTACTATGTGGCCAAATTTACAAATATGATACTAAAAGAGCGGGGGTGCCAGGGATCTGGGTACATGTATATAATGAACACAAATACACAAAGGGGACACTCTGGTGTATCCCATACAAACGTCCCAAGATCTCTGCACTCACCCTCAATGAGTCAATCTGTGCAAAATATATAAAGAATGTATAAACAGTATTTTATTAATATTTTGCAATAGAAATAACAATAAACCCCACATGGGCTACACGATTTTAAAAAACATATAATATATGTTTTTTAAAATCGTGTAGCCCATGTGGGGTTTATTGTTATTTCTATTGCACCAGAGTGTCCCCTTTGTGTATTTGTGTTCAGAAATATAACATGTTTACTCAAAGCTGTGTTAAACCCTCTAAACCCTAAATAAGAAACGTTTTAAAAATTAAATCAGCCCCAGTGTTATGGACCTCCACACCTGCTCCTGCTGTACAACCGCCACTGATAATGTTGCATTTCAGGCTTCTGCTTCTAATCATCACCTTCTGGTACATCACATCCACTACTGCAGCAGCCTCGCATTAGTTGCCTCGCGCCCCAGTCAACGACAGTGTTATTTAAATCCACCTCCATTTAGTCAGGTTGCCATGCTGTTCCAGCTGTGTTTGTTGCTTTAATCAACATACCATTTTACAGGTTCCTGTTGCCAACCCTGCTATGCCAACCCTCCTGTTGCCAACCTCACAGTAACTCCCACTGTGTAGATCTTTTACCCTCACTTGTCTTTAAAACCTGCCCTTGCAATGCACTGTGTGGCCTTCCTTCTGACTGCTGTTTACCAACATCATTCATTGTGTGCAGAGGGTATATGCCAGGGGCTACCTCAGGATGGCTCCTCTGTACAAACTGTTGCAGGGACAAAATTTGGAAATGGTCATTTAGGAAAGGAAAGCAGTAGAGTATAAACAATTTGGTCTCCAAGGATTAACAAAATCATGTTGCTAAATCATTTCTGGCTTAAATTTTAATTTCAACCTTTTTCTACCAATGCATTATGGTTAGGTTATGGTTAGATGGATTTCTGTAAAATTTTGGTAAAATGTGTCCATATTTATTTTATATAACCAAAACTGTAACAACAAAGGTAACATTAGAGGTATCCATATTCCCAACTAATGAGACGTTATGTTGCCTAGGATAGATGCAAACGCTGAATTTGCCCAGGAAAGCCACAGATTAATTTTGTCCCAGATACCGTATAGTTAGGCACTGAATTACAGGATTTTGCCCAGGATAGCCACAGAATTGTTTTGCCCAGAACAGGTGGAGAGGCTGAATTTTTTTGCCCAGGAGAGAGGGAGAAGCAGAAGGGGAGGCCGATTCAGTAATAGCACCAGGTAGCGACAGATGAGCGCCTGAAGTATTTCGCTAGGAGCGCCGCTAGCGTACGCCGCGGGCGGCAGCGATTCGCTATAGCAGGCCTCCTCAGTCGTTACCTGGCGTTGTTGGGAACAATGCCTACATTGGTGAATATCCGTTTCAGATCAGCTTTGGAGGCGCTGTCATTTGGACACACGCTATTCAACACAGCGCCTGCGCTTTGCTTTGCTGTTGGTTTGAAATCAATGTTAGTACCTTCAGAAGTAAACACATTGCAACATGTTTCTTTGGTGAATTTGTATTTATTTTTTTTATGTTTTGGTGGGAAAAGATACATTCTGAATCCACTGGATTTTTATCTTGGTGCCTGAAAAAGAATAAAAAGTGCAGTTAGTATTTAGATATAATTTTGCTTTTTCGCATTTATTGTTTTTTTTAAATATTTTTTTGTAACAGTTTGGCCAAACTTGCACAACAACCCTAATTGTTATTTTGGTCAAATTGTGTTCCTCTTACACCCCCCTTATAGTGGTTTGTGTTCCTCTTACACCCCCCTTATAGTGGGTTTGGGTTATCTTACACCCCCCTTATAGTGTGTTTGGGTCATCTTACACCCCCTTATAGTGGGTTTGGGTCATCTTACACCCCCCTTATAGTGGGTTTGGGTTATCTTACACCCCCCTTATAGTGGGTTTGGGTCATCTTACACCCCCCCTTATAGTGGGTTTGGATCATCTTACACCCCCTTATAGTGTGTTTGGGTCATCTTACACCCCCCTTATAGTGGGTTTTGGTCATCTTACACCCCCTTATAGTGTGTTTGGGTCATCTTACACCCCCCTTATAGTGGGTTTGGGTCATCTTACACCCCCCTTATAGTGGGTTTGGGTTATCTTACACCCCCCTTATAGTGTGTTTGGGTCATCTTACACCCCCTTATAGTGTGTTTGGGTCATCTTACACCCCCCTTATAGTGGTTTAGGTCATCTTACACCCCCTTATAGTGTGTTTGGGTCATCTTACACCCCCCTTATAGTGGGTTTGGGTCATCTTACACCCCCTTATAGTGTGTTTGGGTCATCTTACACCCCCCTTATAGTGGGTTTGGGTCATCTTACACCCCCCTTATAGTGGGTTTGGGTTATCTTACACCCCCCTTATAGTGGGTTTGGGTCATCTTACACCCCCCTTATAGTGGGTTTGGGTCATCTTACACCCCCTTATAGTGTGTTTGGGTCATCTTACACCCCCCTTATAGTGGGTTTGGGTCATCTTACACCCCCTTATAGTGTGTTTGGGTCATCTTACACCCCCCTTATAGTGGGTTTGGGTCATCTTACACCCCCCTTATAGTGGGTTTGGGTTATCTTACACCCCCCTTATAGTGTGTTTGGGTCATCTTACACCCCCTTATAGTGTGTTTGGGTCATCTTACACCCCCCTTATAGTGGTTTAGGTCATCTTACACACCCCTTATAGTGGGTTTGGGTTATCTTACACCCCCCTTATAGTGTGTTTGGGTCATCTTACACCCCCTTATAGTGTGTTTGGGTCATCTTACACCCCCCTTATAGTGGTTTAGGTCATCTTACACCCCCCTTATAGTGTGTTTGGGTCATCTTACACCCCCCTTATAGTGGGTTTGGGTCATCTTACACCCCCTTATAGTGGTTTTGGGTCATCTTACACCCCCCTTATAGTGTGTTTGGGTCATCTTACACCCCCCTTATAGTGTGTTTGGGTCATCTTACACCCCCCTTATAGTGGTTTAGGTCATCTTACACCCCCCTTATAGTGGGTTTTGGTCATCTTACACCCCCTTATAGTGTGTTTGGGTCATTTTACACCCCCCTTATAGTGGGTTTGGGTCATCTTACACCCCCCTTATAGTGTGTTTGGGTCATCTTACACCCCCTTATAGTGTGTTTGGGTCATCTTACACCCCCCTTATAGTGGGTTTGGGTCATCTTACACCCCCCTTATAGTGTGTTTGGGTCATCTTACACCCCCTTATAGTGTGTTTGGGTCATCTTACACCCCCCTTATAGTGGTTTAGGTCATCTTACACCCCCCTTATAGTGGGTTTGGGTCATCTTACACCCCCTTAGAGTGTGTTTGGGTCATCTTACACCCCCTTAGAGTGTGTTTGGGTCATCTTACACCCCCTTGGAGTGTGTTTGGGTCATCTTACACCCCCCTTATAGTGGGTTTGGGTCATGTTACACACCCCTTATAGTAGTTTGTGACAAATTTGGATTGTAGCCAACAAATAGTTCCCCTGTAGTGCAGTACTTGGATTAGAGTGAAGGGTAGTTAGCTTACCGCAAAAAACGAAGTGATCATGCTTTCCCTTAGCTCAAAGCCAGTCTGGGTGTCCTCACTCGTTTCTGCGGGCAAGTTGGGGATTTCGGGCACCAGTGCTGTTTCTTCAGGGGGTTGGATTCTGTGGCATATACAGAGATTGTGGAGCACACAGCATGCGAGGATTATCTTGGAGACCTTTTGTGGACTGTACAGCATCTCTCCTCCTGGCCGTGCCAAACACAGAAAGCGCGCTTTCAGCAGTCCGATGGTTCGTTCCACAATGCTTCGGGTTTTGCGATGTGCTGCATTGTAGCGTTCTTGGGCAGAGGTCTGTGGGTTTCTGATCGGAGTCATCACCCACGTTCTCTGCCCATATCCCTTATCCGCTGTAGAAAAAACACAATGAGAGAGACAGCAATTAGTACTAGGAAATGTTTTGGGTTTCATTTGTAAACAAATAGCTTACTAGGCCACATATTTTAGGCTAAATACTTTGACATGGTTAATTATTTACCCAGTAGCCAGCCAGCTGGCATTTCATTGTTCTCAAACTTCCTGCACAGGACTGACCGCTGCAGGACGTAAGAATCATGGCATGAGCCGGGGAAGCCAGATCTCATGGCCCGCAGCTTCATGTCATGGTCACAGACGACCATGACATTCATCGAGTGGAACTGCTTTCGGTTCCGATAATGCAGCTCCTGTGCACGGGGAGGGCGGAAAGGGATATGTGTACCATCAACGCACCCTAGCACATTCGGGATCCCTCCCATGCGATAGAATGCATGTTTTATTTTGGCAACCTCATCCTCATCCTCAGGAAACTGGATGTAAATAGGGATCAGGTCACAAATAGCCAGTACTACCTGTATAAATATGCGGCTCATTGTAGCCTGGCTGATCCCGCTGAGGAGGGCAGAGGTTGCCTGGAAGGTCCCTCGTGCCAAAATATTGAGACTTGCACATAGGCGTACTATGCCTGGAATGGATCTGGTGCGTTTGGTCGATGGCTCGATTTTGTGCTTAAGCTGATCATATAGGGACTGTAGTGCAGCACGATTCAGACAGAAGCGGCTCCTGATCTGCTCGTCACTTAAATCCCACACTGAAAGGCGGATTCCAAAGGATCGGGGTGCCCTAAGCCTCACAGCCCCCTCCTCCCTGGCCTCCTGCTCTTGCAGCATTCTCACACATCCCTGCACCCATAACCTATACATCACCCTCTTATCCATCTCACACTCAACAGATATACAAAAGAAGCAAAACAAAAACCAAAACCACAAACACACCACACACACAAGCAAGCACACTACTCACACACTCACTACAATGCAGCTCACCACAAAACCAGAAGTATAGTGGTCTGACCCACCAGACTGCTGAAAGTCAGCTTTCTAAGTTAGGCACAATCAAGAGGGGAGTTGCTGCACAGCCCACAAAAGGCCCCAAAATCAAGCCCCACTTGCTGTATGCTCCACAATATTTGCATATGCCAACAAAATCAATCCCCTAAAGAAACAGCACTGATGTCAGAAATCACCCAACAAGCCACAGAGAGTGAGGACAAAACCCAGCCAGACACTCAAATGAGCTAAGGGACCAAAGCACCACACCACCACACCACAGCCTTTGCCACAGTGTAACAATACCAGAAGGTTGGCAAATCCAGCCATTTATACTTCACTTAGAAAAAGGACAGGTCCTCTTTGCCGCCTTTTGCGTTGCTCTGCTATTTCCTGTCTCCAATTAGCTGACCCAGGTGTGCGTGAAACGGAGTGCGCACGCGCACGCTAGTAGCGCTACTACCGTACGTGAGCCGAAACTTGCGTGCATTAACGGACATGGCTGAAAATTCTGTGGTGGACCAATGAAAGGTAAGCTGCTCTTGATTTAAATAGCCGTTTGTATAGCCACATGTCACAAGTGTTTAATATACATGAGTACATTGTTGTCTTTGGTTGTGTGTTGTTTGGTTAATGAGCTCTGTAATTAGTTAATTAACTACCACACATGCTTCAATCACTGCAGTGGAGCTTTGACTACAAGCACCTGGCCAGTATGTGTGAATCAATTAAGTGGACCTGTTTCTGATTGGCTGTTAGAGCACATAAAACCTGGCCAAACCCAAAAAACGGTGATACCATCCTGTAGTCTGCATGCGTGCTTGTTGGTTGTGTATTGGTGTGTGTGTGCAGCTACAGGATGGAGCCAAATTCTGGGCATCTGCCGGCCACAGCTGGCTCAAGTAGGAGTGTGGTGGGTGCTGTGCGCAGACCTCCCTTAAGGAAAAGGGCCCAGCCTGAAGGTGATGCAGCACCCCAGGCTAAGCGCCCAGTTGCCAAGAGGGAGCCAGAATTTAATTTGGCGGAGAATAAAACTCTTGTGCGCCTTACACTTGCAAAATGGGAGCTGATATTTGGCTCCCAAAGCAAGTCTATAGGCAAACAAGAAAGGAGCAAATTGTGGGATGCCATTGGTCTTGAGCTTACTAGCAGTGCTCAACACCCACGTAGTGGCCCATCCTGCAGGAAACGCTTCTGCACTTTGAAAAGGGCCCTTATGCAAAAGATGAATCATGATCTTGAGGTCGAGAGTGGGACCATCCAGGGTCCAAAGAGTACCTACAGGCCATATGAGGAGATGCTGAAGGCCAAAATTCCACTTGCTCGGCTGCAGGGTGTGGATGCTGGGGATGACACCACAGGTTGGACTGAAGGTACATATTTTCTGATTATGTTTTTCTGCTAATGTTAATTTATGTGATTTGCTTTGTCTCTTTCTGCCCAACTAACAGTAGGACATGTGAAGTAGTACATTATACCTCATAAATGTTTTACTTTGCTGTCTGTTGCTTTCTGCATAGGTGCACATGGTGATGTCCATGAGTCGGGGGAGGTGGACACCCCAACTCCTGCCCTTCAAACAACCTCCAGCCTAACCCAGTCTGCCATTGAAGGTATTTTTCACTAATTTAGGGGCGGGTTATTTTGGGCCAAAATGGGTGTGTGAGCACCTCAAACAATAGATTTGACCACTGTTGATGATTAATAATATGTGCCTGCAGACTATTTACACGTCCACTTTACCCCTCTCTGCAACTAACTAACAAGGCCCTAACAAGTTGACATAGCAAACATGTAGATTATTAGACTAACCAAATAGAACCAGTGTAACATAAACAGCATAAAGGATACATTTTTTTAGGCAATACACACCAACAGGGTCCTGTTGACCTGCAACATCGGAAGTGGGGTCCAAAGATGAACCAGTCACTTGGCCTACAAAGAAAAAAGAGGAATGAAAGACATGCACTTGTGTTAAAGCGGCTAAAGCAAGGTTGACACATGCACTTACCGGCATCCAAAGAGTAGCTTGGCTCCTGAGGAGATACTGGTGCCAATGGCGGTGCATCTAGGCAAAAGCAAAGAAAACATTTAGCCAATCACTAATATTCCCTAATCACGGCCAGTGTGGCTTCCACATGAATATGCAGATATATGGCCACACATCTCTGGCTTCCAACATAGCTACATGTAAAACATGTATTTTCAAGGGCAAAGCTCGAGTGAGGGCCCAACTCCAGACATCTGGGAGATTGCGGGTATGTGTAATTTGAACAATGTGTCTTTTTTTTTTAACCCCAATTATTGGCTCATCTTTCTCTTACATACATGTTAGCAATCTGAGTTGACCAGATCCCTTTTGGCTAGTGTGTAATCTTCCACTTTGTGGAGGTATGGCCTCGATAGTCTATCCATCTTACATTTGATTTTTGTCCACTGACCTACTAACCTGAAATACTCTCATCAAACACCGCGCTCAAAGTATTACAGTGATCAATAATTAACACAAAATCTCGCTGGAGTATAGCAGACCGTGTTGGATCAGTCCGCATACATATACACACTTTTTCTGTCTTTATTGGTGCTCTATGACACCAAGAACTCAGCGGAAAAAAATATATATGTATCTTTCTTCAATGTGCAAAAAACACCAATTAAAACTTATTCTTGAAAAAAAGTCCACCTCTTATGTGAAAACTCCAATAGAACATGAATTTGTGTGATTTCCCACCACCACAATCGATGTAACGTACCAGATGCACAATAGGATATTAGCAATATCGATTTGGGTCCTCTTTAGGATGTTAATTTTTATATATATTCTCTCCTTTCAATATTGATCAAATTTCCAAATCCTCCTTTCTCCTTGATGACACTCCTTAACAATCCTCCACTCCAAGATTATGACATAAAAGTAAACAGACAAAGGCACATAGCGTAATACCCTTAAATATTCAGAGCGCCTGCCCGCATTTATTTACGCTTACCAGCAATCATTTAAGAACAAGCATTTATGTTTAAAACATCCAGGCTTTAAAATGAATAAAACAAAGGAGGGCGCGCTGTAAGGAACTTTTGTGCTCACATACAAGCTGCTTCCAGGCAGTGCAGCAATGTGTTTCTACTCCGTCTCCCCGGCCGCCGGACACAGGAGCGCTCGCTGCCTTCCTCCTCTCCTCCACACGTGAAGACGCCTCACAATCCTAACCCCGCCCAACGCGTTTCGTCGTCAGCTGACAACTTATTCATGAGCTACGGGTATTGTGGAGCGTCTCTCTTTTCACTTCGGCTGTGAGCATGTGATCTGTCTGGGTTAACTGTTAGATTGCCGCCCAGAACTTGTCTTTGCTATTAAAATCAAGCAGTTTGACTAATTCAATGCTGAATTGTCTCTATTAGTTTTGATATTATTAAAATGCCACTATCAACAAATTACATAATAGTATGCTACATTTAATACTAAGTTTATTACTACTTTAATTTGATTAAATTTTAAAATAAACTGGTTAGCTGTATTTTGAGCACAAAAAATCCCCACAACCTAACCGCACATAATTAAACACTTGACATATTTTGCCTAGAAAAATCTACATTCTTGCTTTACCAAAATTAATAAGTTTCTTCAACTTTATACATAATTAACAAAATTATATAAAAAGCAGGCATATATAATTGGTCCAAGCCCAATATAAAACATCTTAAAGTGGACCTAAAGTTATATATAATATAAAATTACATTTTATCAATATTCCTATAAGACTACACAAGTGGAATGAACCCATAGATCATACAATTAGAATATGATCTGTAAACTGAAAATGGACTAAGAATCTCATTTATTAATTCAAACGATTTCAATATTTTATCCATAATGTATTAAATTATTTTTGATATATGTTGAATTTGAAGTATATTTTTTTACTATCAATTTGGATGTCAGACTGGCATATAATTACCACAAAGGCACTGAGAAGGGAACTCCAAATTACAACCCCCCTAGTGGTCTCCTATAAAGCAGTTCAGATCAAACTCTATATTGAGGCCTCCTGGGGCCATGGATTTCATATTAAATATCCACTTAGATTCCAACCGGGATAATTTCCTAACCATATTTCCACCTTTTAATGTTTTTAGAGGACAATCAATAATGCAATACCTCATACCTCTTGGATCAGAGTTATGTGATTCTTTGAAATGAGAAGATACACTATGAGAAAGGAGGCCTTTTTTAATGTTATAAATATGTTCCCTCAATCTAATCTTAAATGGTCTCGTTGTCCTTCCTACATACTGTTTACCACAGCTACATTCCAACAGGTAGACAACATTGGCACTATTACATGTAAAACATTTTTTTATCTTAAAAATTTCTCCGGTAGGATTGGATTTAAAATCTTTTATGCCCCTAGATGTTGAGATTGCATTTACTTTACACCCCATACACTTGCCACATCTATAAAATCCCTTATGGCTATTTAAAAAGGTACTTTTTTCAAGAGGTGGTTCAATGTAGCTTGTGACCAATTCTGTAGTGATGGTGGGGGGTCTCCGAAAAATAACTTTTGGTTTATTTGGTACTCGTTGGCCTATCAGCTCGTCACCTTTAAGCAGATGCCAATGTTTATCCAGTACCTTTTTAATACTCATATAGTTATGCCCAAATTGTGTGATCAGTGCATATTCACTAGGATTATTTTCACTATCCTTAATTTTCTTTTGGGATGTCTCAAGCATCCTTGTCCTCTCAATTTTTCCAACCTGATCTATATCATTTTGTATCATTGTTGGATTGTATCCCTTACTGATAAATCTATCACCTAGTATTTTTGCCTGTTTATAATAATCCTCCTCCTTCTTACAATTTCTCTTTATACGATGAAATTGGCCTTTTGGAATATTGCCCAGCCAATCTGGGTGATGACAGCTCGAGCGTGGTACATAGGAATTTCTATCCGTTTCCTTGAAAAAAGATCTTGTATTCAAAGCAGTACCTTCTTTCTCCTAGTGAATATGCACTGATCACACAATTTGGGCATAACTATATGAGTATTAAAAAGGTACTGGATAAACATTGGCATCTGCTTAAAGGTGACGAGCTGATAGGCCAACGAGTACCAAATAAACCAAAAGTTATTTTTCGGAGACCCCCCACCATCACTACAGAATTGGTCACAAGCTACATTGAACCACCTCTTGAAAAAAGTACCTTTTTAAATAGCCATAAGGGATTTTATAGATGTGGCAAGTGTATGGGGTGTAAAGTAAATGCAATCTCAACATCTAGGGGCATAAAAGATTTTAAATCCAATCCTACCGGAGAAATTTTTAAGATAAAAAAATGTTTTACATGTAATAGTGCCAATGTTGTCTACCTGTTGGAATGTAGCTGTGGTAAACAGTATGTAGGAAGGACAACGAGACCATTTAAGATTAGATTGAGGGAACATATTTATAACATTAAAAAAGGCCTCCTTTCTCATAGTGTATCTTCTCATTTCAAAGAATCACATAACTCTGATCCAAGAGGTAGGAGGTATTGCATTATTGATTGTCCTCTAAAAACATTAAAAGGTGGAAATATGGTTAGGAAATTATCCCGGTTGGAATCTAAGTGGATATTTAATATGAAATCCATGGCCCCAGGAGGCCTCAATATAGAGTTTGATCTGAACTGCTTTATAGGAGACCACTAGGGGGGTTGTAATTTGGAGTTCCCTTCTCAGTGCCTTTGTGGTAATTATATGCCAGTCTGACATCCAAATTGATAGTAAAAAAATATACTTCAAATTCAACATATATCAAAAATAATTTAATACATTATGGATAAAATATTGAAATCGTTTGAATTAATAAATGAGATTCTTAGTCCATTTTCAGTTTACAGATCATATTCTAATTGTATGATCTATGGGTTCATTCCACTTGTGTAGTCTTATAGGAATATTGATAAAATATAATTTTATATTATATATAACTTTAGGTCCACTTTAAGATGTTTTATATTGGGCTTGGACCAATTATATATGCCTGCTTTTTATATAATTTTGTTAATTATGTATAAAGTTGAAGAAACTTATTAATTTTGGTAAAGCAAGAATGTAGATTTTTCTAGGCAAAATATGTCAAGTGTTTAATTATGTGCGGTTAGGTTGTGGGGATTTTTTGTGCTCAAAATACAGCTAACCAGTTTATTTTAAAATTTAATCAAATTAAAGTAGTAATAAACTTAGTATTAAATGTAGCATACTATTATGTAATTTGTTGATAGTGGCATTTTAATAATATCAAAACTAATAGAGACAATTCAGCATTGAATTAGTCAAACTGCTTGATTTTAATAGCAAAGACAAGTTCTGGGCGGCAATCTAACAGTTAACCCAGACAGATCACATGCTCACAGCCGAAGTGAAAAGAGAGACGCTCCACAATACCCGTAGCTCATGAATAAGTTGTCAGCTGACGACGAAACGCGTTGGGCGGGGTTAGGATTGTGAGGCGTCTTCACGTGTGGAGGAGAGGAGGAAGGCAGCGAGCGCTCCTGTGTCCGGCGGCCGGGGAGACGGAGTAGAAACACATTGCTGCACTGCCTGGAAGCAGCTTGTATGTGAGCACAAAAGTTCCTTACAGCGCGCCCTCCTTTGTTTTATTCATTTTAAAGCCTGGATGTTTTAAACATAAATGCTTGTTCTTAAATGATTGCTGGTAAGCGTAAATAAATGCGGGCAGGCGCTCTGAATATTTAAGGGTATTACGCTATGTGCCTTTGTCTGTTTACTTTTATGTCATAATCTTGGAGTGGAGGATTGTTAAGGAGTGTCATCAAGGAGAAAGGAGGATTTGGAAATTTGATCAATATTGAAAGGAGAGAATATATATAAAAATTAACATCCTAAAGAGGACCCAAATCGATATTGCTAATATCCTATTGTGCATCTGGTACGTTACATCGATTGTGGTGGTGGGAAATCACACAAATTCATGTTCTATTGGAGTTTTCACATAAGAGGTGGACTTTTTTTCAAGAATAAGTTTTAATTGGTGTTTTTTGCACATTGAAGAAAGATACATATATATTTTTTTCCGCGGAGTTCTTGGTGTCATAGAGCACCAATAAAGACAGAAAAAGTGACCTACTAACCTGACTTTCCTGTTTAGCATATGCCAACTTGCCCGATCATGTCACATTTTATGTATTTGTTGTTTTTGCAGGAGGCGGGACCAGAACCCCAACCTGGGACCTCTTCTCATGTGCCATGTGGCCAAGCTACAGAGGCTCAAGCAAGGGTAAGTTGGATTGTTACACTTTGGGGAAATGATTTGGAGGGGCCTAGCTGCATTGTTTCAGCTTAACTAAAATCTTTTTTTTTTGTTTTTTTTAGCCTGAACCCAGAGCAAGAGGAGGTGTGGCACCGTCAAGTGCGGACTTTTATGAGCTAGGGGTCCGGATGCTGGAGGACTACAGTCACCAACAGCCGCGTGATGGAAATACTGAGTGCATTGCGGCGTTGGAAAATCAGGTGCTGATGTGTTGGCAACAAATTGAGGGCCTGCAGCGCGAGCTCCAGGACGTGAAACAAGGCCACCAGCAGCAAACCAACCGGGAACTGGATCGGCTGTCCAATCTGATGGAGCGATCTTTACAGCGCCAGGAACAAAGTTTGTTGTTGACGCAACAGCTCATACAACAGCAGTCTATTTTTTTTACTGCACTGTTGGCCCCCGACACCACCCCTAGCAATGACTCTCAACCTCCCAGGCCCCCAAGCCAAGAATATTAATTTGATTGTTGTTTTGATTTTGTTTCAAATACATTTGAGTACACCACCTATAATTTGTGTTTTTCCTAAAACATAGGTAAGAACACAGTCAGGGATGAGTCTCTAGATCTAGAAATGTACCTGTAGCCAAAAATGTATGCCACACATTGGTGACCATATCTTCCTATGGTTTAGACATTAAATGGCTACAAAGGTACACCAACATTTTACAAATAAGGGGTTTGAAGACACTTAAACTATGCTAGACAAGGCACAACACAGTGTAAGTACAAAAATAAAAAAAATTTAATGTTAAAGGCAGGCAACAGGCCCAACATTTGGCTGCACAGCGGCTCAAAACATCCCCCCCCACCCTAACGACGCCTCTTCAAGGCCAGCAGCATAAGGCGAAGACGCCGGATCGACCGCCACAGTCTGCGATGCTGGTTTGCACAAGCTGTAGAGAGTAGAAAAAAACCATATTAAAAATATAGAATGTGACCTCTACAGACACAGATGTAGCAATGTAATGTAAGTGGCTAAAATTATCTGAGCCACACAATCACATTGTTGGCCACTGTGCCCTTAGGTGTTACCATTATATGAGTACTAGTGGCTGGCTTAAATGTGGCCACCACATCCCAAGCATACATTTACTCTTAACTCTTGGGACTAAAATAAGGTCTAGGTCCCAGTGTGGACATTTATTGGTTTATTTACAACCAAACATCAGGGCCTAAGTCCTAACGAGTAAACTTGTTTGGCCAAGAATCTTAGAGGTCTCCACCTTAGCAGGCCAATTTTGTTGGGTAGAAACCACAATTTGCCACTATGTGGCAAAAACAAGAATGTGAGACAACAATCAAGCATGCAGACATGCATGTAGGATTGTTGGACAAACACATGTAACCTAGATGTGTGTTGATTAAACACATAGGTACATTGTAAATGTCTCCAGAATTTACTATAAGACATAGGGGTCCCAAGTCTTTAGGCATATGAAGTGGGATGTACTCACCATCGCAGCTGTGGCTGGGGCCCATGCTGCTGGCCATCCCAGGAGGTGTGGTGGTGATGTACACCGGCTCTGTCTGCGTGGCCACATTTGTCAGGAGAAAGCAAAAGAGAAAAGCAAAATTAGTGTGACAATGACACCTGACTATTTGACAGCCATCTGGTTAGGGAGTCTGCCAAAACAAATGCTTGCATGGTTACACACATGTTGTCCGACATTAGCATATTTCCTGGTCCATGAGTTCATGTAAATTATTTATGGTTGCAACATGGACACATAAAGATAATGTGCCAATAAACTTGACAGTGCAATGGTAAGGTCAAATTTGCATTTGATTGTAGAATCTTACTAGTGTGCAACATGTGTTAGCCGGAACAACTTACAAAAATAACACATTTGCTAGCCCCCATCATGGTGTGGGCTGAAACATAGGGGTGGTTGCCAGTTGGATTGCACTGTAGTGGGGTTTGTGATGTTAATGTACATTAGCAAACCAGCTTGAACTATGGAGCAGGAAACATGTGTATGTTAAAAGTGGGCCAAGACCCAGGATTTATACTATCCTGTGTTTTGGTCCACTTTGGCAGGGCACAACAATTTGAGCGAGAGACCGTCCGCCGCCGCTGCCTTCTGCGCGTCACTCCTCCAGTGCGTGCGCACGCGCAGGCCATTCTGAAACGGAGAGCGCCGGCGCACACACATCTAGAGGGGCACGCAGGAGGCTGCAGCGGTGCCACCCCCAATGAGGTAAGGAGTTTGTGGGCTTTTGGGGGGGGGCCCTGGGTGAGGGAGGTGATTGGACAGGGAAGCTTATAGATTCCAAGCCCAATCAACAATGGGTGTGGGTCCACTTTAAGGAATGTCAGAACATAGGGAATGTGAGGGATAACAACAAACACTTACCATGACTATGCCCACGGAGAAGGCGTTGCCAAAAGCTCCTGGAGGTGCCGCCTATATGATGCGCTGCAAATTAGAGAGGAATGGCAAGGGCTAAGTACAAATGGCCATATGTAACCTGTCACAGACTAACACTGACTAAACGTGCACTCACCAGGGGATGAACTGCCACTTGAAGCCCAGGGAGGGCTCTGAGGAGGAGGCGTGGAGCCTCGGCTCCTCACACTCTGATCCAAAGATCCCCCAGGCAAAGGGCCACCCTCCTCCCTCTCACTCCCTGCTCCTTCAGGGAGTGTGGGAGAGTCCATTACTTCCACCCCACTTGGACTCCCCACTTGAGAGTGGCCCCTTGTCTGGTGAGACTCCTCAGAGTCAGAGTGTGAGGAGCTGAGGCTCGAGCCTGACAGCCCCCCAGCAGCACACTCCTCTGGGGCGTCATCCCCTTCCTCCCCTGGGTCCTCTAAATAGGACCCGCGAGAGGGACCCTCCCCCGATGACTCCCCCAAGTCCGCCTGTCTCGTTCGGGGGAATCCCTTCCCACGTTTCCCCAGGGGAGGACGCTTATCTGTGTTGAGGGGGTGAATGAAAAAAATTACAATTACTACCAAAAAGGGACACAGCTTACAATATTATTTCCCTAAAAAATTAAACATAACATAAACTTCCACTTACCTGAAGCGTACGCATCATATAGGCGGTACACGCCTTCAGGGTCCCGGCGCTTAAAGTCTGACCATTTTTGCATGATGGAACGCACACTCAGGCTGGTGTTGAAGCGCCGGGACACTGTGGCCTTCACCTCCAGGGCTATCCGCTTCTTGCCCCCACGGGCATAATCATATTGGTGGATGCAGAAATCCTATGACAAATGAAAAACAAAAAGGTTATCAATACATGACATCAGAACAATGGCATAAACATTTATACTGAGAACAGATTAAACATATAATCCAAGTAAAATATACTCACTTTCACCACCTGGTCGTTTACGCGGCTATCCACCCGCTTTCTCTTTAGCTTTTGGGGCCCAGGGGGGGGAGGGGGGTTCGGTGGGGGAGGTGAGGTAGGTGGGGGAGGTGGGGGAGGGGTGGGGGGGCCAGAGTCAGAGGAGGAGCTGGGGAGGCGCATGACACGTCAGGTAGGCATGATGGTGGAAACGCAAAGGAGGAAATCGGAACTGGATATGACGAAAGCGACAGGAAAAAAAAACGCTCTGCGCACTAGGAAGAAGCTAATATCCGCTACGTGCAAGCTAAGTGGCGGAAATAGGATTTTAACGCATTCCAACAAGCTATTTGCCAAGACACCATTAATTATTAGCTTGGAAACGCAAAGGAGCAAACCGGAACTGGATATGGCGAAAGCGAAAAATATTCACGCTCCGCGCAATAGGAACCAGCTAATGTCCGCTACGTGCAAGCTAAGTGGCGGGAATAGGATATTTACGCATTAAAACAAGCTATTGGCCAAGACGCCATTAATTATTAGCTTGATTTAGCTGGGTGTTCAATATCCTGTAATGCATAGGTCAGAGCAAAAACAGAGCTGTTTGCTTAAAAATAACAATGTTATTCCTTAATAAAATAATAACACAATAAAACTATCCAACTACATGATAATGTTGCACACAGGAGAATGCATAACGGGTTGTTATGAGCTTGTACGTCTGAACAAATCCAGCAGAATGTGGACATGCACGCTCAGAACTACAGTGTATTCATTAAGAACGACTGGGGTCGCTGCAAGTGAATTCAGGGAAAATGGCAGAAAGGCACATGTATGAACAGCACAGCGCAGCACATCATCGCCAGCGCCGCCACATAGCGAATCACAACAGCGACTGCAAAAACTCTGACCACCACAGATTCAACAAGGACAGGGCTGCCGAATAGCTTGGGCGCTGACAATTTCAATGAGCGAACGTGAGCGCCAAACATGAGTGACTAAAAAGTAGCTTTACAAGCCATGTGTGTTGTGAAAGCAAGCTAATTTGAGGCTAATGTGTTTTGTGTGAGGAGATGCATTTTATATTTCACTCACAACATTCCAGTGTAAAAATTACATATTTCATCCAAAAAACATTAAAAACAAGACAGATTAATCAAACATATCCTAAACAACATGTGTTTAATTTTTGGCCAAAGACAAGAACACAAAAACCACTAAAAAAAAACATTGCAGTGTCTGCCATTGAAATGTATTGGAGAGCTCCAGGTAGCGCCAGGTAGCGAGAGGTCATACCTGGCGCTGTGATGGGATTAGCAGCGGCGCTGTTCGCTGAAGTCTGCAACATGATGAATCCCGCGCTAGCTGACGCTCTCGCCGGCGCTAGCCTCATTTAGCGTGATAAATGCGTGATTGTGTTCGCAGCCTGGCGTTCTGGAGTCGGTAGCCGCCGATAGCTGGCGCTACCTGGCGCGAGTGAGACACTACCTGGCGCTATCCCTTGATAAATAAGGCCCTTAGTTTTCTCAGAGTAGATACAGAATTTATTTTGCCCAGGACAGCCACTGAATGTATCCACCCCGCCGCTGTAGCAGTGAGTTGGTTGATTAAGTGTGCCCCACTTTTATGGTAAGAGCTAAATGCACAGATACACAAAACAGATGCAGACACTACTCTCTTTCCTCAGAACAAATAAAAAAGGTAACAGCCACTTTTATAGGCACTGCATCTTGGGGCAGGATTAGAGGCAATACAGCGCATCACTTGACAGTGCCACACACATGCGTAAGGATCTGCTGCCAGCTTCAACAGTCCTGGAGTGACTGGGCCAGCTAAGGGCGCCACCAAACATCCATCCTCTGGCAGCTGTCAGAGGGCCACATAAAAAGGCTTGGAGGCTGTGCCTGACCCCCAGGCCTTGAGTTTGTCATTAGGGATGAGCGAATCGATCTGGACGAACCCAAATTCGTTCCGAATTTCAGGAAATATTCGATTCTGAACGAATCCGAATTTCCCCGCGATTCGATCGATCAAACTCCATTTACTTCAATTACAGGCATTGTAAAATGGTGGATGGACATGTCTGGACATATCCCCTGGGGCAAGTTATCATGGGAAGGTCACATGCAGCCTATCAGCAGCCAGGATCCCCGGTGACGTCACAGCGCTATATAAACGGCGGCCATCTTGCTGGTGCGCATTTCAGCCTTGTATTGCGGCCACAACAGAGCTGTTTAGAGACAGGGAGAGACTAAGAGAGAGTCAGGGAGAGTCAGGGAGACCCACAGAGTGTCAGACAGAACCAGGTAAAGATAGGGAAAGATAGGGAAAAATCGGAAAAGATTGAGGCAGGGACAGCAGAGAAAGCTTTTTTTATTTTCATTTCACTTCATTTGCCAGATCAGTTTAAACTGCTTTTGTTTGTGCTGTAAAAATTCCTTGCCACTGTGCATCTCATGTTGGCAGTGGCGTATTTAACTCTATCTGTTACACACAAGCATTTCTTATAACTCGATTAGTTTAAATTTTTTTTGTGTCTGCTGTAAAGACATCAGGCCACATGGGCATACTATTTCAGCACATTTGAAGCAGCTTTTAAAGGCTATTTCTCTTAAAGATATTGCATTTTGAATTAGTTTTTGCCTGGTTTAAATACACCAGCCCACATGGGCATCCCAAACCAGCACATGTCACCCTATCTGTTATACTAAATAAGCGTTGTTCATCCTCAGCTTAATCAAGCTATTGCATTTTGAATTGGTTTTTGGTCTGCTGCCAAAACACTAGGCCGCAGATTATCCCAAACCTGCACGTAGCACCCTATCTGTTATTCTAAATAAGCGTTGTTCATCCTCAGCTTAATTAAGCTATTGCATTTTGAATTGGTTTTTGGTCTGCTGCTAAAACACTAGGCCGCAGGATATCCCAAACATGCACATAGCACCCTATCTGTTATACTAAATAAGCGTTGTTCATCCTCAGCTTGCCCTCCTGCTAAAGGCTAGTGGGGATGCGGCTGTCAGTGCTCTTGGCTCCATTCAGCTCTATTTATTCTTAGCCAAAAATGGTGGAGCTGAGAACACTGATTAGGGTTGCCACCTGGCAGGTCTTCTTTTTTACTGGCCACTGACCTGGCGGTGCCTGTATTTTGATTTTTACTGGTAATTGAGGATAGGAAAATCATTCCTGACAGGCCAGTGGCCAGTAAAAAAAAAAAAAAAATTCCAGGACAGATAGTAACTACTAGCGATCTAAGCCCTCTAATCTCTGCAAAAAGAAGATTCAGAAACCAAAACTTAACTGTTTTATAATTCCAGTTTTCCACCAATAATGAGATGAAAAAGCCATTTTTGGTGAGTTGGGAACCATATCAAAAACGTTTACTTGAAAAAACACCTATCATCAAGTGATAAGCATATTGATTGTGAGAACTGAACCAAGTTTCGGCCTGGATTTTCTAAAAAAAATTGATTCTGACCATATAAAAACTTTTGGGCTTAATTTATGAAACAGTGTAACAAAGCACCAGATACCGTATTTTTCGCCCAATGAGATGCACTTATTTTTCCCCAAAAGTGGGGGGACAATGTCTGTGCGTCCTATCGAATGAATGAAAAAAAATAAATAAATAAACGCACCCATTACCGGCGCTCCCGCATTGCTGTTGGGGCTGCCCGCCACACTGCGGGAGGCCGAAGAAGATAGAGAAGCAGCGGACTCTGTCCCCACCCCTGCCGCTGCAATTGCTGTCTTTTCCGGTAGCGACAGCAGCGGCAGGGACAGAGACAGCGCCCGCTTCTTTTCCATTTGCTGCTTCTTCCTGCCAGGGCACACGCGAGTCGGTGCAGGTCACACCTACCCGCTGCCCTGACCTGGGTATTCGTGGTGAAGAGGCCGGAAACGGAGGAGCAGCGGGCGCTGTCTCTGTCCCTACCGCTGCTGTCGCTGCTGGAAAAGATAGCGATAACAGCGGCGGGGACGGGGACGGAGTCTGCGCTGCTTCTTACTGGCCATGCCCACCCGATTCACGGAGCCGACCGCTTGTCAGCGGAGCGGTGAGATTTATTTTTTTTTCTTACTTCTGCTTAAATAGGGGGATGGGAAGGGGATGCCACACTGCTTATAACGGGGAATGGGAGGGGGAATTCCACACTGCTTATATTGGGGAATGGGAGGGGGGATGCCACACTGCTTATATGAGGGAATGGGAGGGGGGATGCCACACTGCTTATATGGGGGAATGGGTGGGGGGATGACACACTGCTTATATGGGGGGATGGGAGGGGGATGCCACACTGCTTATATGAGGGAATGGGAGGAGGATGTCACACTGCTTATATGGGGGGGATGGGAGGGGGGATGCCACACTGCCTATGATAATGGGGGGAATGCCACACTGCCCATGGGGGGACATGCCACACTGCCTGTGGGAATGGGAGGGGGGAATGCCACACTGCCCATAAGGTATGGAATGGGGGAATGCCACATTGTCTGTAATGGTGTGATTTAACACATTTGGTTTAAAATATTTTTTTTTTTCTTACTTTCCTCCTCCAAATCCTATGTGCGTCTTATGAGCAGGTGCGTCTTATAGGGCAAAACATACAGTAAATGCTGAAGTGATATAGGTTGGTGTTTTGGGAGCTTCAGATTTATGGGGATACCAGCCTCTATGAACGGGTTCTGGGCTGTTAATCTTGGGAGGGGGAACCCCACACAATTTCACTCAACCAATTTGCCGGTATAGATGTGAACTTACTTATGCGACTGATTCCAACAAATCAGCATAAAATATATCTCAAAGTATTTACTCATCTATAATTCTAACTATATCCCCCCTTAATTTTCCAAAGGTCGTCCAGTTAAAGGACTTGTCCAACATAAAAAATAAAAAATTACCTCCTGGAGGTCCTGGAGGTCCTGGAGGACCTACAAGTAAAAAGAAAATATTTTAGCGTTTCAGAAATACAACATGTTTACTCAAAGCTGTGTTAAACCCTCTAAACCCTAAATAATAAACGTTTTAAAAATTAAATCAGCCCCAGTGTTATGGACCTCCACACCTGCTCCTGCTGTACAACCGCCACTGATAATGTTGCATTTCAGGCTTCTGCTTCTAATCACCTTCTGGTACATCACATCCACTACTGCAGCAGCCTCGCATTAGTTGCCTCGCGCCCCAGCTGAGTCAAAGGCAGTGTTATTTAAATCCACCTCCATTTTGTCAGGTTGCCATGCTGTTCCAGCTGTGTTTGTTGCTTTAATCAACATACCATTTTACAGGTTCCTGTTGCCAACCCTGCTATGCCAACCCTCCTGTTGCCAACCTCACAGTAACTCCCACTGTGTAGATCTTTTACCCTCACTTGTCTTTAAAACCTGCCCTTGCAATGCACTGTGTGGCCTTCCTTCTGACTGCTGTTTACCAACATCATTCATTGTGTGCAGAGGGTATATGCCAGGGGCTACCTCAGGATGGCTCCTCTGTACAAACTGTTGCAGGGACAAAATTTGGAAATTGTCATTTAGGAAAGGAAAGCAGTAGAGTATAAACAATTTGGTCTCCATGGGTTAACAAAATCATGTTGCTAAATCATTTCTGGATTACATTTTAATTTCAACCTTTTTCTACCAATGCATTATGGTTAGGTTATGGTTAGATGGATTTCTGTAAAATTTTGGTAAAATACGTCTATATTTAATTTACATAACCAAAACTGTAACAACAAAGGTAATGTTAGAGATATCCATATTCCCAACTAATGAGACATAGTTATGTTGCCTAGGATAGATGCAAACGCTGAATTTGCCCAGGAAAGCCACAGATTTATTTTGTCCAAGATACCGTATAGGTAGGTACTGAATTACAGGATTTTGCCCAGGATAGCCACAGAATTGTTTTGCCCAAAACAGGTGGATAGGCTGAATTATTTTGCCCAGGAGAGAGTGAGAAGCAAAATTAAATTTCTCAGAGTAGATGCAGAATTTATTTTGCCCAGGACGGCCACTGAATTTATCCACCCCGCCGCTGTAGCAGTGAGTTGGTTGGTTAAGTGTTCCCCACTTTTATGGTAAGAGTTATTTGCACAGATACACAAAACAGATGCAGACACTACTCTCTTTCCTCAGAACAAATAAAAAAGGTAACAGCCACTTTTATAGGCACTGCATCTTGGGGCAGGACTAGAGGCAATACAGCGCATCACTTGACAGTGCCACACACATGCGTAAGGATCTGCTGCCAGCTTCAACAGTCCTGGAGTGACTGGGCCAGCTAAGGGCGCCACCAAGCATCCATCCTCTGGCAGCTGTCAGAGGGCCACATAAAAAGGCTTGGAGGCTGTGCCTGACCCCCAGGCCTTGAGTTTGTCATTAGGGATGAGCGAATCGATCCGGACGAACCCAAATTCGTTCCGAATTTCAGGAAATATTCGATTCTGAACGAATCCGAATTTCCCCGCGATTCGATCGATCAAACTCCATTTACTTCAATTACAGGCATTGTAAAATGGTGGATGGACATGTCTGGACATATCCCCTGGGGCAAGTTATCATGGGAAGGTCACATGCAGCCAATCAGCAGCCAGGATCCCCGGTGACGTCACAGCGCTATATAAAGGCGGCCATCTTGCTGGTGCGCATTTCAGCCTTGTATTGCGGCCACAACAGAGCTGTTTAGAGACAGGGAGAGACTAAGAGAGAGTCAGGGAGAGTCAGGGAGACCCACAGAGTGTCAGACAGAACCAGGTAAAGATAGGGAAAGATAGGGAAAAATCGGAAAAGATTGAGGCAGGGACAGCAGAGAAAGTGACAGGGAAAGCTTTTTTTATTTTCATTTCACTTCATTTGCCAGATCAGTTTAAACTGCTTTTGTTTGTGCTGTAAAAGTAAAAATTCCTTGCCACTGTGCATCCCATGTTGGCAGTGGCGTATTTAACTCTATCTGTTACACACAAGCATTTCTTATAACTCGATTAATTTTTTTTGTGTCTGCTGTAAAGACATCAGGCCACATGGGCATACTATTTCAGCACATTTGAAGCAGCTTTTAAAGGCTATTTCTCTTAAAGATATTGCATTTTGAATTAGTTTTTGTCTGGTTTAAATACACCAGCCCACATGGGCATCCCAAACCAGCACATGTCACCCTATCTGTTATACTAAATAAGCGTTGTTTATCCTCAGCTTAATCAAGCTATTGCATTTTGAATTGGTTTTTGGTCTGCTGCCAAAACACTAGGCCGCAGAGTATCCCAAACCTGCACGTAGCACCCTATCTGTTATTCTAAATAAGCGTTGTTCATCCTCAGCTTAATTAAGCTATTGCATTTTGAATTGGTTTTTGGTCTGCTGCCAAAACACTAGGCCGCAGGGTATCCCAAACATGCACGTAGCACCCTATCTGTTATACTAAATAAGCGTTGTTCATCCTCAGCTTGCCCTCCTGCTAAAGGCTAGTGGGGATGCGGCTGTCAGTGCTCTTGGCTCCATTCAGCTCTATTTATTCTTAGGCGAAAATGGTGGAGCTGAGAACACTGATTAGGGTTGCCACCTGGCAGGTCTTCTTTTTTACTGGCCACTGACCTGGCGGTGCCTGTATTTTGATTTTTACTGGTAATTGAGGATAGGAAAATCATTCCTGACAGGCCAGTGGCCAGTAAAAAAAAATAAAAATTCCAGGACAGGTAGTAACTCTAGCGATCTAAGCCCTCTAATCTCTGCAAAAAGAAGATTCAGAAACCAAAACTTAACTGTTTTATAATTCCAGTTTTCCACCAATAATGAGATGAAAAAGCCATTTTTGGTGAGTTGGGAACCATATTAAAAACGTTTACTTGAAAAGACACCTATCATCAAGTGATAAGCATATTGATTGTGAGAACTGAACCAAGTTTCGGCCTGGATTTTCTAAAAAAAATTGATTCTGACCATATAAAAACTTTTGGGCTTAATTTATGAAACAGTGTAACAAAGCACCAGATACCGTATTTTTCACCCAATGAGATGCACTTATTTTTCCCCAAAAGTGGGGGGACAATGTCTGTGCGTCTTATCGGATGAATGTAAAAAAATAAATAAATAAACTCACCCATTACCGGCGCTCCCGCATCGCTGTTGGGGCTGCCCGGCACACTGCGGGAGGCCAGAAGAAGATAGAGAAGCGGCGGACTCTGTCCCCACCCCTGCCGCTGCAATTGCTGTCTTTTCCGGCAGCAACAGCAGCGGCAGGGACAGAGACAGTGCCCGCTTCTTTTCCATTTGCTGCTTCTTCCTGCCAGGGCACACGCGAGTCGGTGCAGGTCACACCTACCCGCTGCCCTGACCTGGGTATTCGTGGTGAAGAGGCCGGAAACGGAGGAGCAGCGGGCGCTGTCTCTGTCCCTACCGCTGCTGTCGCTGCTGGAAAAGATAGCGATAACAGCGGCGGGGACGGGGACGGAGTCTGCCGCTGCTTCTTACTGGCCATGCCCACCCGATTCACGGAGCCGACCGCTTGTCAGCGGAGCGGTGAGATTTATTTTTTTTTCTTACTTCTGCTTAAATGGGGGAATGGAAAGGGGATGCCACACTGCTTAAAACGGGGAATGGGAGGGGGAATTCCACACTGCTTATATTGGGGAATGGGAGAGGGGATGCCACACTGCTTATATGAGGGAATGGGAGGGGGGATGCCACACTGCTTATATGGGGGAATGGGAGGGGGGATGACACACTGCTTATATGGGGGGATGGGAGGGGGATGCCACACTGCTTATATGGGGGAATGGGAGGGGGGATGCCACACTGCTTATATGGGGGAATGGGAGGAGGATGTCACACTGCTTATATGGGGGAATGGGAGTGGGATGCCACACTGCTTATATGGGGGGGATGGGAGGGGGGATGCCACACTGCCTATGATAATGGGGGGAATGCCACACTGCCCATGGGGGGACATGCCACACTGCCTGTGGGAATGGGAGGGGGGAATGCCACACTGCCCATAAGGTATGGAATGGGGGAATGCCACATTGTCTGTAATGGTGTGATTTAACACATTTGGTTTAAAATATTTTATTTTCTTATTTTCCTCCTCCAAATCCTAGGTGCGTCTTATGAGCAGGTGCGTCTTATATGGCGAAACATACAGTAAATGGTGAAGTGATATAGGTTGGTGTTTTGGGAGCTTTAGATTTATGGGGATACCAGCCTCTATGAACGGGTTCTGGGCTGTTAATCTTGGGAGGGGGGACCCCACAAAATTTCACTTAACCAATTTGCCTGAATAGATGTGAACTTACTTATGCGACTGATTCCAACAAATCAGCATAAAATATATCTCAAAGTATTTACTCATCTATAATTCTAACTATATCCCCCCTTAATTTTCCAAAGGTCGTCCAGTTAAAGGACTTGTCCAACATAAAAAATAAAAAATTACCTTCTGAAGGTCCTTGAGGTCCCGGAGGACCTACAAGTAAAAAGAAAATATTTTAGCGTTTCAGAAATATAACATGTTTACTCAAAGCTGCGTTAAACCCTCTAAACCCTAAATAATAAACGTTTTAAAAATTAAATCAGCCCCAGTGTTATGGACCTCCACACCTGCTTCTGCTGTACAACCGCCACTGATAATGTTGCATTTCAGGCTTCTGCTTCTAATCATCACCTTCTGGTACATCACATCCACTACCGCAGCAGCCTCACATTAGTTGCCTCGTGCCCCAGCTGAGTCAAAGGCAGTGTTATTTAAATCCACCTCCATTTTGTCAGGTTGCCATGCTGTTCCAGCCGTGTTTGTTGCTTTAATCAACATACCATTTTACAGGTTCCTGGCAAGATCCCGGCAAGATCACTGTGTAGGTGCAGTGCCACCCATCCACGTGGAGCTGGAGTTATCAGCAGAGTGGATGACAGTAATGGAGATGGAAGACCATGCAATGTGGCAGGGATGAGGTAATGGCTGCATGTTCTACATGTTTTCTGTTGCCTAAATAAAGCAAGGGGCATCCCTCTGTTTGCCTATTCTTGACTCTGCCATCCCTGCCGGATTTGCCCCACCCTCTGTGCCTGGAGTGACCATGTAAATCTGGGCGACTGTGAGTACCTTACCCTCACCCTGGCCAATCCCCCAAGCCCTGTTTGGAAGGTTCTGGCCTAGTTTCCTGATTCCTTCTCCCCAGGGCATCCAAATGAAACCTACTCAATACTTGATCGAATGTCGCATGCGTGGGTCGCATCTGAGCTACATTTTACCTTTAGCCAGACGCGGGCCCATGCCAGGCATTTGTGAGTGGCTGATGCAGGCATGCCCCCCTGCTAAAGGCTAGTGGGGATGAGGCTGTCAGTGCGTTTGGCTCAATTCTGCTCTACTCATTCTTAACCTGTTAATAACGCATGGAGCTGTGCATGCAGAGTTGCCATCTGGCAGGTTTTTTTTAAACTTTACTGGCCACTGACCTGGCGGTGCCAGTATTTGTTTTGTTTTACTAGTAATTGAGGATGGGAAAAGCATACCTGAGTGCTGAATCTAATTTTTTCCTGGATTTTCTAAAAAAAATTGATTCGGAACATATACAAAACTTTTGGGATGAATTTCTGAAACAGTGTAAAAGAGCACCAGATAAATGCGAAAGGGCATATGGCTTAATTCAGAGCCTCCACCGATCTGACCTTATTTTGTTCCGTTTTTGTGAAGTCCCGTTTTAATTCCGTTTGTCTTGGGGTTCAAATATGATTAAGAGCCGCCGTTGGGAGAGCTCCGTTACTGAGTCTTCATTCGGGAAGTGTTTTTTCTCCTCTCGGGTGCTTTCCATGTGTTCGTGGTTTCCGTGCCCGTTTTTGGCTCCTTTTTAATGCTTTTCCAAACGTAGCTTCTTTCCATCTGTTTCCGTTTTCACCCCGATTCAGAATGTTTTTCAAAGTATACTTACATTTCCAGGGATTTCATGTTTACAATCTGGGTCCACGCAAGTGCACATACCTAGTCCTCTCTCAAGCTTTCCGGATCCAACAAACTGACACATTTTGCAACACCAAAACTTACCTTCAAATAAGATTATTCTTCTTCTTCCCTGTCTTTAATGCTAACCTTAATGTCTTCTCCTTCTTCTTCTTCTTCCTATTCCTTGTCCCATATACTTACCTTTTGGGACATGTAGCTGTATGGTCATGTTGTGAGAACGTACAGTGCCATGAAAGAGAAGACACCACACCATTTTTTTTTTTTTTACTAAAACTAGAAAAAGAAACATCAGTAAAAACTGCGTACATAAACGCACATTCGCCTACTCACATCCATGATAATGTGGTCCTGCTGCTCTGTGTAGATAGCGGGTGACATCTTTTTCCAGCTTCCGGATCAGGTTATGATGTGCCCCCGCGGTGGCGTGTGTGCGCGCGCGCACGCTGCCGAACACGCCCTCACGGGCAACCTATTTAAAGGTCAATGCACTCAGCTCTGTGTTGTTTACTATATCATTATGCCCAGGCCAAAAGGGAGCCGTAAGACCCCAAAAAGCCCAGAGCCACATGCTCGCCGCACAGACAAACATCAGGAACACCCACACAAGAGCAGGCACAGGAGCCGGGACGGACATGGCCATAGTCAAAGGGTGGATAAGCCAGCCAAACAGGCTGTTCGGACCAAACGCAGTAGCAAGGTGCCCTTGGCCCAGTCGCCCCCACCTGCTAAATCATCCAGGGCTCACAAGGGCCACAAATCTCTAGCAACCCTGCAGCCTCCACCTCCTCCACCCAGAAAGCATGTGGGTAAATCCAGCCACACCACCAAGGGGAAGCATAGGTCCAAAACCACAAGCCCACCCAGGCCAACCACCCCTCCTCCTCGCCACTCTGTGTCCCCATGTACCACCAGCACGGAGTCAATAGAGAGCTCCACAGGTGACAGCTCGACAGGCACCCTGCCATTATCACATAGCACCACCCACAGTCCTTCACAGTCACCCATCAGCCCAAGAAACCTAAACTACTCCCCAGACAGCCAGCCTTCAATGCTGCCGGGGACACCACACACCCATGTGGGCGCCAGCTGCAACGTGGCTCACTTACAGCCCGTTTCTGTGATGTTCAAAGCATGGCTGTAGCCACGGGTGTTTTGAGCACTATGATGCCCTATTTGGGTGTCATTCAAAGTCAACCCCAAAGCATGCCAAGCAGGAGATTTGGGAGAATATTTGCAGGCAAGTGAATAGTGTAGGTTCTGTGAGGAGGGATGTAGAGCAAATTAAGCAAAAATTTGGGGACCTTAAATATTATGGGAAAAAAAAAATGGACATGCACCGCCAGCAGAGGTAAAGCCCATTTAGAGTGTAACTGAATGGACAGGCTGCTTTTTAGCAGTATGCAACACTTATTATGTGTGCTTTACTCTTCCCCAGCCTGCAGACAGGGGGTGGCATCCCTACTAAAATCCTCCTTACCCCAGTGGAAGAGCATGTGTTGACCTATATTCACCCGGCAACCCTTCAGGGCCTGCAAGGGGGCCAAGACACAGACAGGAATGTCAGGTCCGGAGGTGAGTATCTTTTTACATTGAGACTTAAGAATGAGGACCCAAACAGTTGTATACTCCTTACAACACACTGGTCTTTGGTGAAGCTCAAAAGTACATTATCTCGTCCCAGAACCAACAGATGCCACGCCACAAGGCCAAGCTACTCCTGCATTGTCCCGGAGGAGCACACCACAACAGCCTTGTGTCAACACCAACCAACCTGAGTGTACGGATGAGGTAAGTCAATGGACCACTGTGTAGCTGCAGCCAAGGCCACCAGACCCTGTGGGAGAACATCCAACACACCAGCCCCAGCAAGTTGCAGCCCCTGCTGTCCACTACCCATACCTCAGGGCCACAAACCTCTGCTGCCGTGGACAGTGGCCGCACAACAGACTCTGCGGCCAGGCAGCCACCTGCAGCCACTCCATCAGTTCCAGACGCACCCACCCGTGCCAGTGGCGGAACACAGCAACATCGCCATATCAGCCAGAGGAGGCATCTGTAGCTAATGGAAGAAGCATGGCACCACAAGAATGTGGAGTTTGCAGCTAACACACAGAGGTTTAATGAGACAGTGTGTTCCCAAATAACCTCCATGTCACAACAACTAGAGGTAATGAATCAAAATTTGTCCTGCCTGCTTGCTGAAACAAGAGAACAAAGCAGGCAGATGGCGGGAATGGTCCAGCAATGGCAGTTAATCAATCAGAGCCTTGCTCATATTGCCGCTAACATGCAGCAACCCCATCCATCAACTTCCTCCTCCTACTCAACCTACCACTGAAGGCATGTGTTTAGGTATGGATTCTGGGGAGCAGGACACAAAACTACCCTAACCCCAAACACATGCTCTTCCACAACCCCACATTAACAGGAAAAAAAATAATTCAACAATGTTTGTCAAATTAAATTTTTTTTGGTATCACACAAAAGAAAAAAGGCACACATTGGCCAAAATGTGTGAAAATTAAGCAAAAACATTGTCCACAAGCTGGGACCGGATCGCCTGTGCCGACCCACTTTGTGTTCCAGAGTAGGGAGGTGTATAATCTTCAGAAATGTCTAAAGCGTCCTCAGGCAGATCAGTGTATCTGGTAACACGGCTACAGATGGCGAGGTTGTGCAGGACCCCACACGCCACAATTATTTTGAGCACCTTGGCGGGGTCATACTGCAGGGCTCCCCCAGTCGGGTCCAGACAACGGAAGCGCATCTTCAACAACCCAAAGGCACGTTCCACCACTGAGCGAGTCCTCCTATGTGCAGTGTTATACCACTCCTGGGCCTGCAAGGATGGGTGGAGGATGGGGGTGAGTAACCAGGGGAGCAAGGGATAGCCAGAATCACCTGGCAAAAAAAAAAACACAGAAAAAAAAAATAAGGACACACCATAATCAAAGAATCACATGATAAATGGGCCCCTTTGCCACATATGTAGTGGCAGGCCCCATAACTAGCCTAGACATAGAAACATAAACACCAAAGCTATACAGTGTATCTAAACTAATCCCATCCTGCCACTAACGAAGAGCCACAAGTACCTTACATGCTACTTACAAATAATGCATGTTAGGTTACTTAAAACTGCAAAGAACAGGGAGCAACAGACAGAGAGCTAAGGGGAAGAGGCTCATTAATGTGCTGTTTAGCATTCCAGCATTATTGAACAGGGACATAGGTCAGCTGTGCAGTGTCAGTGCGAAGCACAGTTCTGATGAGGCAACATGCGCAGCCACACAGCACACTCCTCTACAATGACTCTGGGATGCAACATAGCTAAGAGGGCGAGGGCAGAAAGGTATAGTGGAGAATCACAAGCAAGCCCATAGGAGGAAATACTGGTAAGTAAGTGAGTGGAAACTTCTACTGTTTCATTGTAGTCTCTAACAGATTAGTGGGGTACAGGCACAGACCAATCTGAACAATCATGCTGGACGGCAACAACAATTTGTTAGCACATACCCAGTAGCCATCCGCCAGACAGATCTCCAGATTCAAAGCGAACAAAGAGGTTGGAGTTCCTCAAAATGTGTGAGTCGTGTGTGGACCCAGGGAAGGCAGCAAACATACTCAGAAATTGCAGATCTGGGCCTGACACTGCCTGCACATTGATAGAGTACCTCATCTTCCTGTTCCTGCAAAAGCACAATATAACTGGAATTAGTGGGCCCCAAAGGAAAAACACAATAAAAAAGATGCATTCACATAAGCAACATTTAAAACCACTGGATGTTTGGTATACACAGGATGTAGGTCTGCTTTCAGCCATTGAAAAGTACTCCACATTGCCAAAATGTAAATGTATGTGCTACATTGCAGACGCATGCTGACCTAAACCACATACCTGAACAGATATTCATGCGCAGCTGGCGGAACCAACGCAATGTGGGTACAATCGATGGCACCCATGAAGTTGGGCATGTCGGCTATATTATAAAAGCCCAGCTTAACCGCATTCCAGGCTTCCGCTGTGTCAGGGAAAAATATGTATTTTGGTGCCAGGGTAGCCATGCCATCCAAAAACTTGGTAAGGCTGCAGCTCAGCGTAGACTGGAACATCCCCACGGAGAAGGCACCCAGTCTCTGGAACGAGCAGTTTGCCAAAAACTGCAGGCAGCCAACCAATTGGGTCATACCTGCAATTGCATGCCCCTTCCTTGTGGTGCGTGCTAACTATGGCCGCAGCTGCCTATACAAGTCCTGGAGAGAAACACGGTTAAGGCGGGTGAGCTTGAATAGCTCAAGGTCATGCATGCCATCGATGTCCAGACGTGTGCGGTGCAGCCTGGTTTCTGCCAGGCTCAAAAGAACCAGGCCGCGTAGCTGTCGCCGTTGATGCTCGCGCACAGCAGAATGCATTTCTAAGTCATGGAGCACATATACGGCTGCTAATACTGGCCGTAAGTTGAGCGCCCACACCCTCGTTATATTGGGCTGATTTCAATCGGAAATTTAGGCTCGGAATCAGTAAAAAAAACGAACCAATGAACGACAAGTCCGTTTCCTCTTGCGAGCCGACACACGTAAAGGCGCGTGCTGGAACACCTGAACGCACACACGCACACAAAAAGCAACGGAGCACCCTTTAATGCCCCGACCACAGCCCAAAACCAACGGCAAAACGTACGGGATAGCTGAACGAGGAGGCTCTGCATCAGGCCAATAGAGGTTAATGTTTTGGGTGCTTCAGGTTTATGGGGATGCAGGTTCTGTGCTGGTACTCTTGGGAGGGGGCCCCACCTGATTTCAGTCAACCAATGTGCCTGAATAGATGTGAACACGCAATGATTCCAACAAATCAGCATGAAACATATTTCAAAGTATTTACTCATCTAAATACTAATATTAACTATATCCCCCCCCCCCCCCCATAATTTTCCTAAGGTCATCCAAAAATAAAATAAAAAATTACATCCAATAAAAAATTACCTCTAGGTCCTGGATAATCTACAAGTAAAAAGAAAATATTTTAGTGTTTCAGAAATATAACATGTTTACTCAAAGCTGTGTTAAACCCTCTGAGCTCTAAATAAGAAAAGTTTCAAAATAAAATTAGCCCCAGTGTTATGGACCTCCACATACCTGCTGTTGCTCCTGCTGTACAACTGCCACTGACATTGTTGATTTTCAGGATTCATTGTCTTCTGGTAAAACACATCTAATACCGCAGCAGCCTCGCCTTGGTTCCGTGGTTGCCTCATGCCCCAACTGAGTCAAGGTAGCATCATTAAAATCCACCTTCAGGAACAGCATGGCACTAGCTATATTGTCAGTTTGCCATGCTGTTCCAGCCGTGCCTGTGCCTCTAACTAACACACCTATTTACATGTTCCTCCTGCCAACCCTGCTATGCCAACCCTAGTGCTGACAACCTCACATTAACTCCCACTTAAACTCAATGCAGAAAAAAGTAGCAGTTGCGACTACCAGCCACAGCAGCCACAAATAAGGGAGCACCACCAAAGAAGAAATTCTAGTTTAGAAAACAATTTTATTTGAGTACAAAAAACACATTAGTTACAATGCTGACAGATATTTTGTGTAATAGCATTTTCACTGGATTAGGTTGTGCACTTCTTGCTTTTGATATTTCAGAAAGGGGTATTCTTTTCATTTTTTATCAGCTTAATTACATACATTGATAGCGGTGTTTTACCAGGGTGTTTTTGCCCCATTTGGGATACCCATTTCATTTTCTGTGGTTCACTATGAGGTGAGACAGGACTGGGGTAGTCAGTGGTTGGTTTCAAATGTCTTGATGTGTATATGTGTTTTTAAAGTGTTTTTGTACTCAAATAAAATTATTTTCCAAACTAGAATTTATTCTTTGGTGGTGCTCCCTTATTTGTGGCTGCTGTGGCTAGTAGTCGCAACTCCTACTTATTTCATTCGCTTTGTGCACTTGCTACCTCAGCATGGCTCCCCTGTACAACTGTTGCAGGGACAACATTTGGGTAATGGTCATTTAGGAAAGGAGAGCAGTAGAGTATAAACAAATTGAGCTCCATGGATTAACACAATCATGTTGCTAAATAATTTCTGGATTAAATTTGAATTTCGATCTTTTTCTACCAATGCATTATGGTTAGATTAGAACTGTATTACTGTGAAATTTAGTTAAAATGTGTCCCTATTTAATTTATACAACCAAAATTGTAACAACAAAAGGTAGTGTTAGAGGTATCCGTATTCCCAACTAATGAAACATTTATTTTTCCTAGGATTGATGCAGACGCTGAATTATTTTGTCAACAACTAGTGCATTGTCAGGCTATGTGAGATTTTCCCTGGCCCACATAGGTGAACTACACCTGATAACAGATGGTTCCAGGCTCAGTGGGCTCCTCCAGAACTCCTGGATCTGCAAACTAAAAACGAAAACAACAAATTGGTTGTAGCCTACTGTCCAGTGCTTCCTTATGGAGGAAACACAAAGAACTGAGGTGGGCAGGAAGGGGTGGGGTTTTAACCTCTATTCAGTTTGTGTTTCCTGCTAGGGGGTGGAGCCTCCCTGTCCACATTATGTCAAGTGGGGTTGAAAGGAGGAGAGATCCAGTTCAGACAAGTCCTGGGAGGTGTGTGGTTGATGTCCTGGCATGGAAAGTGGGCCCTGGGGTATTTGCCGTCTGTAGAGGAGCAGCCAGGAGGAGCTGGAAATCCTAGGGGGTGCCGAGCTGGCAAGATCACAGTGCAGGTGCGGTACTTGCAACCTATCCATGTGGAGTTTGAGTTAGTGGCAGGACTGTAATGGAGATGGAAGAGCATGCAGTTTGGCAGGGATGAGGTTATTCCTACATGTTTGATGTTGCCTAAATAAAGCAAGGAAAATCCCTCTGTTTGTCTATTCTTGACTCTGCCAACCCTGCCAGATTTGCCCCACCCTTGGTGCCCGGAGTGACCATCTGCTTCGACTGTGAGTACCTTCCCCTCACCCTGGCCAATCCCCCAATCCCTGTTTGAAAGGTCCTGGCCTAGTTTCCTGATTCCATCTTCCCAGAACATCCCAGTAAAACCTACCCAATCCTTGATCCAATGGCTCATGCGTGGGTCGCAGCTAAGCTATGCTATACATTTAGCCAGATGCAGGCCCGCGCCAGGCATTTGTGAGTGGCCAATGCGGGAATGCACACTTGCTAAGGGCTAGCGGGAATGTGGCTAGAGCGCGCTGATTGTGGTTGCCATCTGGCCGGTACTTTTTTTTACTGGCCAATGACCAGGTGGTGCCAGTATTTACTTTTTTACTGGTAATTGAGGATTGAAAAATGTGAACCCGCAATTACAATTACCATGTAGTGGGACTTGCTTTTAGGAAATCTGTGCAGATTAGTGTTACCCATGTGTGCACACCGCTTTTGACTTGTATACTTAGATAATCAATAATATAGGCCTAGGTGCAGTCTCAAATTGTCTTCTAACAATTACCAGTAAAAAACAAATATTGGTCAGGCCAGTGGCCAGTAATGTAGATAAAAGATCCCAGCAAGGTGGCATCTCTACTGATCTAAGAGAAGATTCAGAAATCAAAACCTCCCTATTATATTATTCAGGTTTTCCACCAATAAAGAGATTGTAGGTTGAGGCCCTTGATCTGATTGTGTATATGCAGGTCTAGAGTTATGATTTAATAATATGTATTTACAAGAAGCAGCTTGAGAAGTAGCCTTGTGGAATTCTAGTATTGTCTTGTCTGAAATGTTCTGCTGATAACACTCATAGGCCTTGATTCACTAAAGATAGAAAAAAAAATAGCGCTTGGAAAATAATTTCGCATGCACGAATTTTTCAAACTTAGCGATTCACAAAGGCATTTGAATTAAATTCATGTGTGTGAATTTGCGAGTGATTTTTTTTTTTGTGTGCAGTTGAAAATCACTTTACAACGGGAAAACTGAGTGAAATAGTGCATGAATTTCCCATACCCAAATGCGGTGTGTGAGAATTTTTTCTACTGCTTCCTAATTTGTAGCAGAGCAGTATGTTCCCTTGTTGCCCTTTGTTCTGTTCTTTTTGCTTTGTGTTTCTGGACCTTCTAATTAATGTGGAATAGTACATGTTATTGTTAATGTTTAATTATGTTTAATTTTGCACTTTGCATTGGTTCGGTGCATCATTTTTTGGTGATGGTGGTTTAGGTGCCCTTTTGGCTGTGTTGCTTTGCATTGCTTTACATCTGTTGTTATTGTACCCATTTATTTGTGTGGTTTGTAGATTAACAGTTCTTAGTTTTGACTTTGGTCTGTGGATCCATTAATATATGAATGTGAGTGGTGTTGCCCTGAGTGTCATCATTAGCATGCACATATCTGGAACGGTGCTGGTTTGGTCAGCCCATATAGTCCTGATGTTACATTTCCAAACCACATTAAAGGTTTCTGTTGCATCTGGGGGCCATCTCCAGGGTTTTGTTGGCCCCTGGGCGACAGAGTCCCAGCGCGCCCCTTGTGTCACAACACTTGTGCGGCTCTGTGACCGGTGACCGGTATACTCACCACACATATTAAAGTGGACCAAAACCCAGGATTTTGACTATCCTGGATCTTGGACCTTGCCCTCAGGGCAACCCCAATCAAGGTGGCCCGCTGCGTGAAACCCCCCCTAGTTCGCCGAAACCAACTCGCCTCTTTCCGGTCCTACAGGCGCATGTGCAGCCTCTTTACTATTTATTTATTCAGCGTGCTGACACCCGCATCCCCTGCTTCCCTCAAACAGGGAGCGTGCCCGTGTCGGCCATTCACAAATGCCTGGCGCAGGCAGGTACCCTGCTAAAGGAATGCGCATGCACCGTTGGACAGGGAAAGAAGGTGAGTTTATGGGCAACCTGGGGGGTTATACACAGTGGGGCATCCCGTTTTGGATGCCCCGGGGAAGGGAATTGATCAGCTCAGGAATCTATAAGATCTATGATCGCCGTGGGTTTTGGTCCACTTTAAAGTGCACCAAAACCCGGGATTTTAAATATTCTGGGTTTTGGCACTCGATTTGGGATGACCCACTATGTGAAACCCCCGGTTTGCCTGTAAAACTTACATGACTGCCAACGCAACAGCGCACGTGCAGGCAGTCAGTGTGGCTCCATTCTGCTTTGCTCAGCTGTCAAGAGGTCTCATCGGCCCCCAATGAAGGCGAGTGCACCAATGGCTGCATCCCTGTTAGCCTCCAGCTGGGGGCGTGCCCGTGCCAGCTATTCACAAATCATTAAGTAGAGGCCCCAAGGAGAAAGAACCAGGTGGCACAGAAGTCTTATTGACTTCATGGCCGCTTTTGGTCCACTTTAATGCAGGGCATAGCATTCTATTTGCCCACAGAGCACGGCATAGAGAGCCCAAAAGCAATTACAAGCAGCCCAGGAATCCCACGGCACATGCACCAGCCCAAAAATTAACAAACGTTACCAAAATAATTACAACCATCCCAGTCCATTGAAATATATAGGATAAGGCCACACAGTGCAGGGTGAGCACCTGGTCTGGCACTATAGGGAACTCATCGCTAGTGCTGGTGATATATGTGATGCTACCTGGCACTATCACAGGTGTTCTGGATTGTTGTTTTGATAAATACACCTTTTGCACTGGGACCTGACATTCACCTGACACTCATCTGGCACTACGTGGCCTTAGCGTTTCTTAAAGTGGATCAAACCGACACCGATTGGAATAAGATACCCGTCCCGATTTATCCTCCCCCTAGGGCATCCAAAATCGGGATGCCCCGCTGTGTAAAACCACCCAGCTCTCCCCATACACTTACCTTGTTTCCCGGTCCAACCGCGCATGCGTGAGCCGTGGCCACATCCCAGCTATCCCTCAAGCAGGGCACATGTCCGCGCCAGGCATTTGTGAATGGCCAGCACAGGCACACTCCCTGTTAGAGGGAAGTGGGGGATGCGGCCGCCAGCGTGCTTGGAGCCTCTGGCATTAGATGAAGACAGACAACATGACGCCAGCGGCTCCGAGTGCGCTGACTGGATGCGCATGCACTGTAGGACCGGGAGGAGGTGAGTTCAGATCAGTGATCTGGGGTGTTTCACACAGCGGGGAATCCCCGATCGGGGTAAAGGACCAAAACCCAGGATAGTAAAAATCCTGGATTTTGACCCAATTTAAACCCTTACATTTTTTTTTTATATTTTGGGATGGTAATTTTTCTGTCTGCTATATTTATGTTGTCATGGCGTTAGGTTTACATCACTTACATTTATCAAGTTGTGCAGCCGCATGAGATGTGGTAAATAAAACATTGCACATGTTACTGTGCTCATGTGTCTTCCTCATGGTGCCCAGGGATAGTTGTATCCAGGCTGTACTCCATCCAGAAAGCACATTGAGCCTCATTCATTTTGTTCCCCACCATGAAATGTCCTCTGCCCTGTGTGCGCCACTATGATTTATTTCATATAAATGTTTTTGCTAACATGAGTAGGGGCCTATATTAAATATCATTTTACACAATTTCATGTTTATAGGCCTCCTTATGGTGCACTATGGGCTTTTTTTGCAGGTATAGTGGATAGAAGGACATGGTGGAAGTCAGAAACAGACTTTTCTCCTCCTGAAAGCTGCTGTAAAAAATTTGTGTGAAACACTTGAATTTAACTCATGTGAGGAGCCAATCCATGGCACCTGAATCGCTAGAATTGTTTTTCACTTGAAAATTCCACACAAATTGTTTTCGAAAATCGAATTATTTTCGAGTGCTTTTTCTCTCACTCAAATTGAATTAGCAAAAAAGAAACTAAAACAACTTTTAGGATTGTTAAATCGCGCAAAATGTTTTTTTTCTCAAAAAAAACATGCGAAAATTTGAATTTGACCTTTAATAAATCAAGCCCATAGTTAGAATGTGTCCTGTGTGAGATTTTGTTTTGGTTTCACACTGAAACAGAAAGGTGGGGGCATTGGCTGCTCACTGGCTCCATATAAGATTGTAAGCTTTGTTTCAATAAACTAGATTTGTATGGTGGATGATTGTGTTTGTGTCTTCTTCAACACACCTACAACTCTCCAGCTAGCTGACTCAGTCGAGGTGTGAGAGTGTCAGATGCATAGTCAGGGGACCGAGGAAAGGCCCCAGGAGAAGATAGGAAAAGCAGAGATTATTGTTTGAGTAGTTTACCTTGCCTTGCTAATTTTGTTTTGTTTTCTTTCATCCCAGGAACCGCAAAATGGGCCACTCACTGAATGTCCAAGCAGTGGTGGCCCCGGACATGCGGTTCCTTAGAGGCCGATTCATTAATAGCGCCAGGTAGCGACAGATGAGCGCCTGAAGTATGGCGCTATGAGCGCCGCGAGCGTACGCCGCGGTCGGCTGCGATTCGCTATAGCAGGCATCCTCAGTCGCTACCTGGCGTTGTTGGGAACAATGCCTACATTGGTGAATATGATGTTTCAGATGAGCTTTGTAGGCGCTGTCATTTTGACACACGGTATTCAACACCGCGCCTGTGCGTTTGTTTGCTGTTGGATTGAAATCAATGTTAGGACCTTCAGTAGTAAACACATTGCAACATGTTTCTTTGTTGATTTTTTTTAATTTTTTTATTTTTTTGGGTGCAAGAAAATAAAACAAATAAAAGTGGTTTTTCATCATGGTGCCTAAAAAAGAAGAAAAAGTGTAGTTAGTATTTATAACTAATTTTGTTTTTTTGCATTTATTTACAATTTTAATTTTTGGTTTGGGACAGTTTTGGCCAACTTGCACAACACCCCTAATTGTTATGTCGGTCAACTCCCCCCCCCCCCCCCTTTATAGTGGTTTGGTTCATCTTACACACCCCTTATAGTGGTTTGGGTCATCTTACACACCCCTTATAGTGGTTTGGGTCAACTCCCCCCCCTTATAGTGGTTTGGGTTATCTTACACACCCCTTATAGTGGGGAGGGAAGAGGAGAGGACCACACTCTCCACTAAGTGCTATGGAATAAGTGGCACCACCTTACAAGAGTATATAAAATATATCAATTTATTGCATAATGACTACAAGTTAAAACCACATATAAACAAACACATTCACATATACAAACATAACATAACACCACCAGAGGGTGCCAGGGGTCTCATATATTAAACATAATAGTAGTGAATAAATTCATTCCAGAAAAGGTATTCCTTCAAAAACGTCTATGTTAAAATAAATTAATCTCTCTATACCATCAATCATGTGCAAATTAGTGCAAAATATGTGCAAAGTGCAAACAGAATATGACTCAATAATGAACCTATCATAAGGTAAGTGAAAGCCTAACCGGGTACAAGCCAACGCACCAGGGTGGGCCAAAAGAGAGAGAGCAAAAAGGGTGCATACAAACCGACCACAGGCGCCCCCACAAACCGTCGCCAACGCGTATCGTGGTGTCACCACACCACTTCCTCAGGGCAATGTGCTCATAGGGGGTCCATCCCCACAATTTTAAAGGGTCAATGGGGCCACCTCCGGTCACTCGGGGGGGCGGGCTTCCGGGTAACCAGGGGGAGTTCCTCCACAGCTGTGACATAGTTTGGGCTACTATTGGTCCCCGAGTGGTTTGGGTCAACTCCCCCCCCCTTATAGTGGTTTGGTCAACTCCCCCCCCCCCCTTATAGTGGTTTGGGTCATCTTACACACCCCTTATAGTGGTTTGGGTCATCTTACACACCCCTTTTAGTGGTTTGGTTCATCTTACACACCCCTTATAGTGGTTTGGTTCATCTTACACACCCCTTATAGTGGTTTGGGTCATCTTACACACCCCTTATAGTGGTTTGGGTCAACTCCCCCCCCCCTTATAGTGGTTTGGGTCATCTTACACACCCCTTATAGTGGTTTGGGTCAACTTCCCCCCCCCCCTTATAGGGGTTTGGGTCATCTTACACACCCCTTATAGTGGTTTGGGTCATCTTACACACCCCTTATAGTGGTTTGGGTCAACCCCCCCCCCTTATAATGGTTTGGGTCATCTTACACACCCCTTATAGTGTTTTTTGAAAAATTATGATTGGAGCCAACAAATAGTTCCCCTGTAGTGCAGTACTTGGATTATAGTGAAGGGTAGTTAGCTTACCGCAAAAAAACTAAGTGATCATGCTTTCCCTTAGCTCAAAGCCAGTCTGGGTGTCCTCACTCGTTTCTGCGGGCAAGTTGGGGATTTCGGCCACCAGTGCTGTTTCTTCAGGGGGTTGGATTCTGTGGCATATGCAAATATTGTGTAGCACACAGCATGTGAGGATTATCTTGGAGACCTTTTGTGGACTGTACAACATCTCTCCTCCTGGGCGTGCCAAACACAGAAAGCGCGCTTTCAGCAGTCCAATGGTTCGTTCCACAATGCTTCTGGTTTTGCGATGTGCTGCATTGTAGCGTTGTTGGGCAGAGGTCTGTGGGTTTCTGACTGGAGTCATGACCCACGTTCTCTGCCCATATCCCTTGTCTGCTGTGGAAAAAACACAATGAGAGAGACAGCAATTAGTACTAGTACATGTTATTTGTCGCAATTTTTTAAATTTAGCTCACTAGGCCACATATTTTAAGCCAAATACGTTGACATGGTTAGTTATTTACCCAGTAGCCAGCCAGCTGGCATTTCGTCGTTCTCGAACTTCCGGCACAGGACTGACTGCTGGAGCACGTAAGAGTCGTGGCATGAGCCGGGGAAGCCAGATCTCACGGCCCGCAGCTTCATGTCATGGTCACAGACCACCATGACATTCATGGAGTGGAACTGCTTTCTGTTCCGTTAATGCAGCTCCTGTGCACGGGGAGGGCGGAAAGGGATATGTGTACCATCCACGCACCCTAGCACATTCGGAATCCCTCCCATGCGATAGAATGCATGTTTTATTTGGGCAACCTCATCCTCAGGAAACTTGATGTAAACAGGGATCAGGTCACAAATAGCCAGTACTACCTGTATAAATATGCGGCTCATTGTAGCCTGGCTGATCCCGCTGAGGAGGGCAGAGGTTGCCTGGAAGTTCCCTCGTGCCACAATATTAAGTGTGGCACATAGGCGTACTATGCCTGGAATAGATTGGGTGCGTTTGGTGGATGGCTCGATTTTGGTCTTAATCTGATCATATAGGGACTGTAGTGCTGCACGATTCAGACGAAAGCGGCTTCTGATCTGCTCGTCACTTAAATCCCACACTGAAAGACGGATGCCAAAGGATCGGGGTGCCCTAAGCCTCACAGGACCCTCCTCCCTGGCCTCCTGTTCTTCCAGCATTCTCACACATCCCTGCACCCATAACCCATACATCACCCTCTTATCCATCTCACACTCACTGAACAGATATACAAAAGAAGCAAAACCAAAAAAAAAAAAACACAAACACACCACACACACAAGCAAGCACACTCCTCACACACTCACTACAATGCAGCTCACCACAAAACCAGAAGTATAGTGGTCTGAACCACCAGACTGCTGAAAGTGTGCTTTCTAAGTTAGGCACAACCAAGAGGGGAGTTGCTGCACATCCCACAAAAGGCCCCAAAATCAAGCCTCACCTGCTGTATGCTACACAATATTTGCATATGCCAACAAAATCAATCTCCTAAAGAAACAGCACTGATGTCAGAAATCACCCAACAAGAAAGTGAGTGAGGACCAAACCCAGTAAGACACTAAAATGAGCTAAGGGACAAAGGGACCAAACCACCACACCACCACACCACAGCCTTTGCCACAGTCTAACAATACCAGAAGGTTGTCAAATCCAGCCATTTATACTTATCTTGGGAAAAGGACAGGTCCGCTTTGCCACCTTTTGCGTTGCTCTGATATTTCCTGTCTGCAATTAGCTGACCCAGGTGTGCTAGAAACGGATTGCGCATGCGTACGCTAAAACATACCAGCGTACGTGAGCAGATACTTGCGTGTTTTAGTGGACATGCCTGACCATTCTGTGGTGGACCAATGAAAGGTAAGCTGCTCTTAATTTAAATAGCCGTTTGTAGAGCCACATTTCACAAGTGTTTAATCTACCTGAGTACATTGTTGTCTTTGGTTGTGTGTTGTTTGGTTAATGAGCTCTGTAATTAGTTAATTGGCTACCACACATGGTTCACTCAGTGCAGTGGAGCTGTTGCTACAAGCACCTGCCCAGTATGTGTGAATCAATTAAGTGGACCTGTTTGTGATTGGTTGTTAGAGCACATAAAACCTGCACACCCCCAAAAGAGGTTGATGCCATTCTATGTGTGCTTGTGTGTTGTATAGTGGTGTGTGTGTGCAGCTACAGGATGGAGCCAAATTCTGGACATCTGCCGGCCACAGCTGGCCCAAGTAGGAGTGTGTTGGGTGCTGTGCGCAGACCTCCCTTAAGGAAAAGGGCCCAGGCCCAAGGTGAGCCTGCACCCAAGGCCAGCCGCCCATTTGCCAAGAATTTAATTTGGTGGATAACAATACTCTTGTGTGTCTTACCCTGGCCAAATGGGAGCTAATATTTGGCTCCCAAAGCCAGTCTATAGACAAGCAAGAAAGGAGAAAATTGTGGGATGCCATTGGGGAGGAGCTTACTAGCAGTGCTTAATACCCACGTAGTGGCCCATCCTGCAAGAAACGCTTCTACACTTTGAGAAGGGCCCTTATGCAAAAGATGAAGCATGATCTTGAGGTCGAGAGTGGGACCATCCAGGGTCCAAAGAGTACCTACAGGCCATATGAGGAGATGCTGAAGGCCAAAATTCCACTCATTCGGCTGCAGGGTGTTGATGCTGGGGATGACACCACAGGTTGGACTGAAGGTACATATTTTTTGCATATTTTTGACTGGTAATGTTAATGTATGTGATTTTCTTTGTCTCTTTCTGGGCAACTAACAGTAGGACATGTTAAGTAGTACATTATACCTCATAAATGTTTTCCTTTCCTGTCTGTTGCTTTCTGCATAGGTGCACATGGTGATGTCCTGGATTTGGCTGAGGAGGACACCCCAACTCCTGCACTTCAACCAACCTCTAGGCTAACCCAGTCTGCCATTGAAGGTATTTATCACTAATTTATGGGCTGTTTTTTTTGGGACAAAATGGGTGTGGGAGCACCTCAAACAATAGCTTGTACCACTTTTGAGGATTACTAATATGGTCCTGGTGACTAATTTCACACCCACTTTAACCCTCTCAGCAACTAACTAACAAGGCCCTAACATGTGTAGCTATGTGGGAAGCCAGAGATGTGTGGGCATATATCTGCATATACGTGTGGAAGCCACACTGGCCTGGATTATTGAATATTAGTGATTGAGCTGCTCACACACACCTTAATTCATGGTTTATTTTGTGCCGCACATTACCAATGGCTACATTTTTTCTTTGCTTTTGCCTAGCTGCACCGCCATTGCCAACAGCATCTCCTCCAGAGCCAAGCTACTCTTTGGATGCCGGTAAGTGCATGTGTCAACCTTGCTTTTTCCACTTTAACACAAGTGCATGTCTTTGATTCCTGTTTTTTCTTTGTAGGCCAAGTCACTGCTTCATCTTTGGACACCACTTCCTATGTAGCAGGTCAACAGGACCCTGTTGGTGTGTATTGCCCAAAACACTGTATCCTTTATGCTGTTTAGGTTACACTGGTTCTATTTGGTTAGTCTAATAATCTACATGTTTGCTAGGTCAACTTGAAGATGGCTATTTTTAGTGGATTTGCCATCCCCAGGCTCATTAGTAAACTGTTTAGAGTGATTGCAATGCATTTTTTTTGGTCTATTAAAAGACAAACATTCACCAGAGTAGTGTTATGAATATTTAGAGACATTCATTGTGTATTTTAGTTGGCCGGAATATAGGAAGTGGCTGTCCGGAAAGGGCCCTTCACCGTGAGGCTGCTAGAGATGAGGGTAAGCTGGTTTTGCTTGATTATCTAGTAAGGATGTTTGCAAACCTTTTTTTTGGAATCTATTAGTCCAACTTGTGTTTAAACATGTATTTTCAAGGGCAAAGCTCGAGTGAGGGCCTAACTCAGGACATCTGTGAGATGGCGGGTATGTGTAATTTGAGCAATGTGTCTGTTAGTGTTTGGCCCAATTATTGGCTAATCTTCCTCTTACATACATGTGAGCAATCTGAGTTTACAAGATCCCTTTTGGCTATTGTGTAATCTGCCACTTTGTCGAGGTATGGCCTCGATAGACTATCCATATTAAATTTGAGTTTTGTCCACTGACCTACTAACATGACTTTCCTGTTTAGCATATGCCAGCTTGCCCCATCTCTCAGATGTGGATTTCCCCCTTTCTGGCAGCCAGACCCCGGAACTACTTCGGGCGGACGACACTGAGGTAACATGGCTTATTTTCGTGAACAATAACCACATTGACATGTTAGTGGGTAGTCCAGGAACCACCATGTAACATGTTATTTCTTTGGTGTTTTGGCAGGAGGCCATACCTGAAACCCAAGCTGTGCCGTCTGCCCAAGTGCCATGTGGCCAAGCTACAGAGGCTCAATCAAGGGTAAGTTTGATTGTTACACTTTGGGTAAATGATTGGAAGGGGCATACCTGCATTGTTTCAGCTTCACTACAATCTTTTGGTTTTTTAGGCCGAACACACAAGAAGAGGAGGTTTGGCACCCACAAGTGCAGATTTCTATGAGCTAGGGGTCCAGATGCTGGAGGACTACAGTCGCCAACAGCCGCGTGATGGAACTAATGAGCGCATTGCGGCGTTGGAAAATCAGGTGCTGGTGTATCGGCAACAAATTGAGGACCTGCAGCGCCAGCTCCATGACATGCAAAATCAGCTGCAATCCGAAAACAACAGGGTACAACAACGAATGGCACATGCCATGGAGCAAGCTGTACAGCGCCAGGACCAAACTTTGCTGTTGATCCATCAGCTGATAGAACAGCAGTCTATTTTTTTTTACTGCACTGTTGTCCCCCAACACCACCCCTAGCAATGAATCACAACCTCCCAGGCCACCAAGCCAAGAATTTTGATTTATTTTTTATTTTGGTTAATCTTGTGAGAATAAATGTGAGTACCCCACCTCCAAATCGTGTTTTTTCATTGACATAGCTAACAACACAGTCAGGGATGAGTCTCTAGATCTAGAGATGTACATGTAGCCAGAAATGTATGACACACATTGGTGACCATATCTTACTATGGTTTACACATTAAATGGCTACAAAGGTACAACAACATTTACAAACTAATGGGTTGCTAGACACTTAAACTATGCTTGACAAGGCACAACACACTGTAATTAGAAAAATACAAAATATTTATTAGGCCTCAAGGCAGCCAACAGGGCCAACATTCCGCCGCACAGCGGCAAAAAACATCCCCCCAACCCTAACGACGCCTCTTCAAGGCCAGCAGCATAAGGCGAAGACGCCGGATAGACTTCCACAGTCTGCGATGTTGGTTTTCACAAGCTGTAGAGAGTATAAAAAAACCATATTAAAAACATAGAATGTGAGCTCAACATACACAGATGTAGCAATGTAATGTAATTGCCTCAAATTAGCTGACCCACACATTCACATTGTGGGCCACTGTGCCCTTATGTGTTACCATTATATGAGTACTAGTGGCTGCCTTAAATGTGGCTACAACATCCCAAGCATACATTTACTCTGAACTCTTGGGAATAAATTAAGGTCTAAGTCCCAGTGTGTACATTTCTTTGGTTAGTTACAGCAAAACATCAGGGCCTAAGTCCTAACGATTAAACTGCTTGGGCCAAGCATATTAGAGGTCACCACCTTAGCAGGCCAATTTGGTTTTGAATAAACCAAAATTTTACACTATCCCCTCGATTCAAAGAGCAAAAGTTAATTGATTTCGTATCGAGAATCGTAAGTTTGGGTGGGTGTTTGTCATTTTTTCTTGTTTTTTTGGCCATTTCGTATTCGCACGATCGTTCGCGCATAGACGTATATGAACATACGCATTTCGTACGAGAATCGTATAATTTGCGTTAGTTCGTGTGTTTTTCCCGTCCAAATCGTATTATTTGCGTCCGATCCTATTTTTTACGTCCTTCACATGGGCTTGCGCCCAATTCAGAGAGGTGATTGCTAATTGTTTTGAAGCCCATTAAAGAGCTGCTTTACGAAATGTTTGCCGGCAGCTATTTGGCCTCGGGAGTAGGATGGAGCGGAGCGAGTTTGTGGCACATCAAGGGCTTATGCTTTTTGGCATTGAGTTGATCGAGATGTCTGAGAGCAGATTGCCCCTGCGTCGTCGCATGAACATCGATAGCATGAATGATGTTGAGCTGTTCGAGCTGACCAGGCTTAATCGCGCTTCCCTCCATAAATTATATAGTGAGCTGCGGCCATGGTTAGCCCGCACCACAAGGAAGGGGCATGCAATTTCAGGTATGACCAAGATGCTTGGCTGCCTGCAATTTTTGGCGAACGGCTCGTTCCAGAGGCTGGGTGCCCTCTCCGTGGGGATGTCACAGCCTACGCTGAGCCGCGCACTCTCTAAATTTTTGGAAGGCATGGCTACCATAACTCAAAAATATATTTTTTTCCCTGATGATATGGCAGCCAGAAACGCCATTAAGCTTGGGTTTTATAATGTGGCCGACATGCCCAACGTTATTGGTGCAATTGACTGCACACATGTGGCACTCGTACCTAGGGCAGCCGACGAGTATATATATAGGTATTGAGATTGGTTATTATGTTGCCCAACGTGTCATGTAACCTGTTTTCCTTTGCGGCAGCATATTTGTTTATCCCTCATTTGTGTAGCTGCTTTATCTAGGCTTTTCATTAGTCTTTCACAATAGAGTGCAGACATGTTTTGTGGTTAATTTATTATTTTGTTTCAAATATCAATTACCCTTTTTGTCTGTTTTTTCCTTAAGGAATCGTAAAATGGGACACTCCCTTAATGTCCAGGCCGTGGTTGGTCCGGATATGCGGTTTATGAGTGTCCTTGCCGGCTACCCCGGATCGTCCCACGACTCCTATATCCTCCGGCGATCTGGGTTGTTTCGGAGATTTGAGGCAGGTGAATTTTCGGGGGCATGGCTGCTTGGTAAGTGTGTCCTATTTGTGTGTTCTTAAATGTGGCATTAATCTTGTATTTGTTGATATGTTTGTTTTGGAATTCTTTACATAAGCGTCCAACTGCCTTTTTCTTGGCTGATATATTAGGAACTTTCTAAAAAAATGCTTGCCTCGCTTTGGCCTTCAGAATGTTTTCCCTTTAGTTAGGATGTCTGTAAGTTCCTTGTGCCTAAATATATTGGTTTGGAGTTTATACCCAAGGATCTTTGACCTTTGGCTCCTTTGGTACTATTGGTCGTTAAATGTCAAAGTGGACTTAAACTGCATACATTGTAGTTTCCAGTGAAATGTGGATAGGGATCTTTGACCTTTGGCTCCTTTTGTACTATTGGTCGTTAAATGTCAAAGTGGACTTAAACTGCATACATTGTAGTTTCCAGAGAAATGTGGATAGGCCCTCAGCAGCATCCTAATTGTAACATGTCTGAAAACTACAAATATATGTAAAATCCAAATAGCCTTGGCCGTGCAGATGTTTGTTAATTAATTGGTATATAGAAGTGCCATTTTTATTTCGGTTATACCTTAGTGGAATTTTTGGGGGCCCTAATGTGCCCTTTTTTTTTTTGGAAACACTTTACCTTACATCATTATGATATCTGTTAAATTTTTGGTGTTGGTTGTGTTGCCTTTTTAATTTTGATTACATTTTATTCTGTGTTTAAGGTGATTCCGGGTACCCACTTCTACCCTGGCTCATGACGCCTGTGCTGCGGCCCCAGGATGCCTCTCAGGAAGCGTATAACCGTGCGCATCGCAAGACCCGGGCTGTTGTGGAGAGGGCCTTTGGTCTGCTGAAGACACGTTTTCGTTGCCTTGACCATACTGGGGGTGCCCTGCAATATGATCCCAAGAAAGTGATTGACATTATAATGGCATGTGCTGTTTTGCACAATTTTGCCATCATGGAACGTGTCCCACGTTATGTGGACAGCCTGCCCTCTTCAGCCGTCGAGGATGAAGTCGAGAATTTTGTGGGGCCCCCCAGTGAGTCTGGCCAATCTGTTCGAGCCAACCTGATCAGCCAGCATTTTACTTAACTTTTTTCCCTGTCTCACCATTCTGTGTGTCTGTGTTATCCTTTTTGTTACATATGTTGTTTTGCCGTAATGTGGCATTACCTCTAAGTAAAACATTTAGACCTTAATTGTTGCCTAATGTATTTCATGTCGTTTCCTTAGCTTTAGCTTGGCATTGTTACACCTCTTCCAACCCAAATTATCTGGTTTAGCCCAAGCTGTTTAAAATGTCTTCCCACTAAAAACGCCACAAGTATTGTAAGTGAAGTTGTTTTTTTACTTTGAAAAGGAAAAATTATAGTGCTTAACAGAAATCAGTCCACATACATCTGTGGTTACAAATGGATAACATTACAAAAAAACATCGAGCACATCTACACCTGGAAGTGAGTGGCACAACCAAACAAGGACACCCAGTCCGAAGGCCAGCCTAGTCCAGTCATTAATCTTGCCTGTGCCCAGGGATATTTGGGCATGGCCATAATGTCACACAAACATGTCTGCAAACAGGAGGAGCACCAACCAAATACATAGGTAAAGCCATAAGTGGCCATATACACTCCACATAGACCTATGGCATTGGCTAGTGGCCTTAAGCATTACTCTAAGGAGCTATATGGGAGCAAATACAAAACACAACCTTCCAGAGCAACACAAAATGGATTGTTTGAAACCTCAAAGGACAAGTAAATACAGTGGGGGTTAAGAGAAAAGATGTCCCACACACCCATGGCTTAATAGGGTGGCTGCCCATAATACCCAGGTGGAGGTCCAGGTGGAGGTCCATGTGAATGGGACCTAGCCTGGGCCATGGCAGCATTGTGAATTTGAAACTGCTCCACAATGTTTCTCTGCATATTGGTCATCTCAGCCATGGCTGACTGGATGCCATTACTTGCATTGGCCACGTTGCTGTTGAGGGTACGCAACTCCGCGAGGATGCCCTGTAGACTGGTATGGATGTTCACCATGTCGGCATGCCTTTGCTCACGCTCTGTAACGAGCTGGGCGTCATAAGAGTCCCTTTGTTGGGTCCATAATTGAAGCAGGGCACTCTGCCTCCCCTGGGAAATTGTGGGGCGGCGTAATGGCGTCCGCCGCACAATTACCCTGGCTCTTGGGCGTGCCCTGCCGCGTGGTGTCGTACCCTCAACAGCAACCGGCCTGCTTTGCAAATCCTCAGCAGCAGAGTGAACACTGGGGACTGTAGTGTCAGTCTCCCCATGTGCAAGCACAATGGATGGAGATTCACTCTGCTGCTGAGGATTGGCCAGAGAAACATTATGGAGCAGTTCCAAATTGGGACCCAGGGGGAGTTCATCCGACGTGCCCTGTACGGAGACATCATCATCTTCCTCCATGTCCTGGATCTCTTCCATGAGTGTGCGGGTCTGTAGGGACATATCAAAAAAAAAAGGCTAAGTTTGCGTCCAAATTTTGGATTTCAACAGTTTAACACATTCTTAAGCACTTGTTAGTATTTATGCTACTAAATTAACTTACCGAAAATCTCTGATCTGGGCTCCTATGCTGTACGGACCTGGTAGGCATAACCAAACTGGGGGGTGAGTTTACCCTTGCTGAGGGATCATGCTGGGCTGAAGAAGAGAAAAACAAACCACGTAAACACACACACATAACCTTTTTTTGGATAGGTAATCAAATATAGCTCTATTTGTAATATTATTCAACTCTAGAGCAATGGTGACCTTTGTTCAAACACACGCAAGTTTACATAGGTGCAATGGCTCTGAAAAACTGCTAACTGACCTCAGTTCAAAGTCAGGAAGTGTACCCAGTCAGCATACAACTTTCAAGGCACATTTTTGGATTTAGCCTACCATTCGCTCGGTCCGTGGTACTCAAACAATTGTAAAGGCCCATTTCAAGGTATGTGGTGAGAGGTGAATGTCTGGCCATGGTGCTGACGCAGGGGGTGTCTAGTTAAAAATAAATACACTGGTGGAGGGGCTGGAGATTTCAAAGTGCCAACTAATAAAGGCTGCTTGCCCTTGCTGGGCTGGATGGGCCAGAGCTGAGGGGACAGGGATTGGATGGCTAAAGGGGGGAGTTAACGTATTGATGGTGATGGGATGGATGGAGCCAATCTGTTACAAATGTATGGGGCTTATGTGGGGGGGGGCATGGGGGGACTGTGGCAGATGGGCCAGAGCAGGGGCAGCGGGACACGATTGTGGCCAGATAAATTTTGACAAAGTTACTGTGTACCTTGCAATGCCACTTCCTGTGCAGTACTTCATATTGCAATGCTATGTTTCAGGGAGCCATGACATTGGGCAGGAGACCAACCACTACATCGCCGATCAAGGGGGCAGCTCTGAGCACGTCAACACAGAAGTAACTGAGTGCAGGGCTGTCTGGGCAGGGGTCCTTGAATGTGGTGCCAAGGTCCGCATTGGGACCCCGGGCCGCCAGTTGAGTCTCGCTGCTCTAGGTCAGATATGTTTGTGGGTGGCTAATTAAATTGTTAACTCAAACACAAGTCACACAACCAAAAGGCAACCCATACATAATGATGTGTGTTTTGTGATTGATTCCAAATATATCACTTATCTTGCGAAACTTCATGACTTTAACAATCCAATTGGACATTTGAACTTTGCCATAATGGCTGTGGGCCTAAATGTGTGATTCCCAGGGACAAAAAGAGGACACAAACAGCCACAGTAGTGCGAGGCCAAGCAAGGCAAACCATAGGGGCATCCCGTTATCTTGTTACTAGTGAACTGTAGATTATTTAGCAAACAGGCAAACATGCAGATTTAAGAGTACTCACCGTGGGTACGGGTCGGTGAGTCTGTGTCCCTTAGACCAGCATGTCCACCGACCGCGACCGGATGGAGAAGTCCAAGCACAATCTCCTCAGCAGGGGTAAACTCCAATTTAGATGGAAAGCCACCTCCAGTTTTCATGCTGAAAAGAGAAAATCGTTTGGTACTCAGAAAAGGTGCATACAGTACATCCAAAACATTATATTTAGCGAAAACATTTATTTACCTGTAATTATGCCTTTTAATTTCTTTTTGCCGTACAGCATACTTCAGATCAGAGATTTTCTTCTGAATTTGGGACACATCTTTCCTCTCTTCCCCCGCTGCATTTACTTGTCGGAGGATGGTTTCAAACAATTCCATCTTGCGCTGCTTGGTGGTGTGTTTGGATTTGCTCCCATATAGCTCGTCATAGTATAATGTAAGGCCACTAGCCAATGCCATATTTTGGTCATGGGAGAATCTCCCACTCAACTGGCTGCGGCGCAATGTGCGGCCAGATGGTTGGCTTGGCTGCTCCTCCATGTGTGCAGACACATGTGGTGACATTATGGCCTGGGGCTGGGTAGGGGAATGGCCGGATTGGTGGCTTCCCAATGACTGGACTGGACTGGCCAAGGGACTGGGTGTTCTTGCGTGGCTGGCCACCGAACTTCCAGGTGTAGATGTGGTCCTGGTTGTAATTCGGGGCCCTCTTGGGGGGCTAGGTTCCCGGCTGGTGCCAGGTCGGGGGCTCTGTTCCCGGCTGGTGCCAGGTCGGGGGCTTCTGGCCCTGGATTGGGTTCTGCGGGCCCTGTAGGGGCTTCTGGCCCTGGATGGGGTTCTTCTGGCCCTGGATTGCGATCTGCGGCCTCTGGCTGGGCTTCGTGCCCTGGATTGGGTTCGGCGGGCCCTGTAGGGGCTTCTGGCCCTGGATTGGGTTCTGCGGGCCCTGTAGGGGCTTCTGGCCCTGGATGGGGTTCTTCTGGCCCTGGATTGCGATCTGCGGCCTCTGGCTGGGCTTCGTGCCCTGGATTGGGTTCGGCGGGCCCTGTAGGGGCTTCTGGCCCTGGATTGGGTTCTGCGGGCCCTGTAGGGGCTTCTGGCCCTGGATGGGGTTCTTCTGGCCCTGGATTGCGATCTGCGGCCTCTGGCTGGGCTTCGTGCCCTGGATTGGGTTCGGCGGGCCCTGTAGGGGCTTCTGGCCCTGGATGGGGTTCTTCTGGCCCTGGATTGCGATCTGCGGCCTCTGGCTGGGCTTCGTGCCCTGGATTGGGTTCGGCGGGCCCTGTAGGGGCTTCTGGCCCTGGATTGGGTTCGGCGGGCCCTGTAGGGGCTTCTGGCCCTGGATTGGGATCTGCGGCCTCTGGCTGGGCTTCGGGCCCTGGCTGGGCTTCGTGCCCTGGATGGGGTTCGGGCCCTGGATGGGGTTCGGGCCCTGGATGGGCTTCGTGCCCTGGATTGGGTTCTTCGGCCTCTGGCTGGGCTTCGGGCCCTGGCTGGGCTTCGTGCCCTGGATGGGGTTCGGGCCCTGGATGGGGTTCGGGCCCTGGATGGGCTTCGTGCCCTGGATTGGGTTCTTCGGCCTCTGGCTGGGCTTCGGGCCCTGGATGGGGTTCGGGCCCTGCTGCGGGGCATGGGTTTCCGAACTGCCCTACTTGAAGGCATGGCCGGTGTGGGCTCACTTGTGCTGCCTGTTCTGGGGGCAGAGGTGGTGGGTGCTGCAGTTGCCAGCTTTTTGCCTGCAGGGGCACGGGGCTTGGGGCCCCTTTTTTTGGTACCTGAGGGTCCAGGGTCCCTTGGTGGGGCCGAGGTGGGAGTCTTGCCTCTCAGTTTTCGCCGACCTTGCTGGGAACTTGTTGTGGGGCCCTCCGCGGTCTTGCTTGGCTGGGGTCGCTTGCTCATCGCCTTTTTCGGTGCCATCGTACACAAATGCTCAAAGAGAATGAGCTTTGGGTGCAGGGACCTTTAAATAATGAGCCCAGCGTGTGACGCCTATGCGCACGACTACGCGCTCGTACGAACGTACGTTCGAGCGGAACCAGGAAACCGCTGGGGTTTCACTTATCTGCTGCCTGGAAGAAGCATAAAGATGGCGCCCACTATCTTCACCCGTCAACAGGAAGAGATCCTCATGCTGGTAAGTGGCTGCCTGTGCATTTTAATCGAATAGTCAATGATGGCCTAAATGTAAATGATGCGTTTGGAACTAGTTTGGGGTCTCTTAATGTTTAATCACTGGCTCCTCACACTTCATCCTCAAGGGCCGAGCCTGGCCACGTTTTCAACTGTCTATGCTGATGTCCTAATTCGGCCAATTGCTCCGGCTTAGCAACAGTTAATTAACCTGTGGAGTAGCGGGGCGAGCTGGCAAACCTGGCCTGTCTCGGACCTTGATGCGGATGTTTGAGGAACACTGTTTTCCTAAGCCATAAAAACACAACGGGAAGCCACACACGTGGTCCAAAAGCCTAAGCATTAGGCTACATCTTGGATGTTTAAACCATCCTAACATGCCATAGATGCAGGTGGCCTGATTCTTGATGTTGGCTATTATCTGTATGTACATGGTGTGTGATACATATAACATAAGACCAGACTGGCAATCACAGTCAACGTCCTCTTTAAGGCACTCCCCAAAAATGGCTGCCACTCGAAATGTGTGTGTTAATGACATTAAATTCTCAACTTGTGATGCAACACATATGGGTCTGTGTGTAAAAGTAAAAGCTCTGTGTCCATTATGTTTTCCAGATCATGCTTCAGCGCCGGTATGACTTCGCGCCCAATGTGTGCGAGAAAAGGGACATCGCCCGGGAGATCATCGCGGAGATACACCGTGTCACCAGCACCACCTTCACTCACACCCAGATAATGCAGCATTGGTCGGACCTGAAGCGTCTGCACATGCCCCGGGTGCGGAGGTATTTTGGGATCCATTTCCCAAGTAAGTACAAAGCAATAGCATGGTATATGTTCCAAATGTATAAGTTATGCCTTTATTTAAAATGACTTTTCTTTGGTAGTGTTGGAAATGGATTTCAGAATTCGCCGCACCCGGAGACGTACAGGCCGACCAGTGCTGCATGACTCTGCATCTGTGAGTGAAGGTGGTGGATCTCCCGGGCGACGGACCTACCCCTCCTCTGTGGCCTCCTCAGACCAGCCCCTGGACCTTACCACAGAGGAGGGGCCAAGGCGCGTGGGCGTGGAGTCATACCTGGCCACGCATGGGGAAGGCTCTGGTATGTCACTCTTCATGTATAGGCACAAAGATATACATGGCAGGCCAAAAACTAAGTTATCCTTTATTATGTATTTGTAGAAGCTTCTGGAGCGGGTGAGATAGTGGAGGAGGAGGCAGCAGAGATGCTTGAAGTCGATCCTGGCGAAGGTGAGTGATGTCAGCCAGACTGGGAGCCAGATATGTTGGGAATAGTGACTCTATACAAGTACTAACCAAATGTCACATGTTTCTCCAGGGACTTCTTCACAGCAGAGCCAGGACCAAGGGCAGCCTGTTGGCCCCAACCAGCCATCTGTCGGCCACCAACTCCGTAAGTCTCCATGCCATTATTCATATTAATGTTTGCTTAGCTAATAACACACACATAACTAAAGGCGTAGCCAATGTGTAGTTCACACTTTCATGTGGGCACTTCGTTAGCTTAAAGAGGACCCTAACTAGTATTAAGAACCAAAGACTTAGCCATCACACTGTACCTACAGATTAGAACCATGGAAAAACACCCTTCACCCATCTAATGCATGTTATTAGACTGAACAAAACCAATATTGGGGAATATGGAATGCGCAATATTTACAGGCAGCATGGGATACAGATTGAAAAAAGGAAGGTGCTGCCATGCATTGTGGGAGTGATGACCTTTCCCTCAACCCAGCTATGCTCGGGATTCCCAACGCACCACTGTAACCTACTCCCCTGTACTTTATCCAACTCTCCACTCCTCATTAAGTGTTATGCTTCAGAGTCCAGATGGCGGCGCTGTAATCCCCAAAAAACCCTAAATAACTTTGAGGTGGTGCAGAATCATTTGTGAATAGTTATTGGTTTTCATTAAATAATGTTGAAGGTCCGGTTTAAGGAGTTTAAACACTTACCTGTGGGAAATGCATTAACTGTATCCCTTTGAAGAAGGACATATGTCATGCATTTACATGTATTTGATTAACCCAAAATCTATTTCCAGCATACAAACCGGTCTGGGACTCCTATTTATGTTTCTTTCTCTATTGGTTACAGGGATGATCCCCCAAACCTTGGCGGGGAAAAAAAAAAGAATGAAGGAGTTGGTGGCCGAGCTGCTGGCCATACAGGCGACGTTGGGGCCAACAGATGAAGAAGAGGATGATGAATAGTGCCCTTGGTCCTGGCTCCTTTCTTTAACGTGTTTTAAAATTTTTTACAATTTTAAAAATTGTTTTATTGTTTTTTAAAAAAAAAAAAAGTATGTTTTTTAAAAAAACCCATAAAAAAAAAAAAAAAAAGGGTTTTACTGTTAAAAACACAATTAAAAATTATATGTGTTTTACGGAGAAAAAAAAAAAAAAAAGTTTTTAAAATTCTTAAAAACAAAACAAAGAAAATAATTTAAATAAATTAGATTTTAAGCCTTCCTAAATGTGTCTTTTCTAATATGCACACACCCACAAAATTACACAAACCAGAAACAACACGCTTAGAAACATATAGACATATGTAAATTATGTGATTTTCTTACGTTTTATGGACCGAGAAATGAAGTGGGATGCAGCCGCTAAGGGGTTTAGGTAAGTTTGAGGGACCGAGAAATGAAGTGGGATGCAGCCGCTAAGGGGTTTAGGTAAGTTTGAGGGACCGAGAAATGAAGTTGGATGCAGCCGCTAAGGGGTTTAGGTAAGTTTGAGGGACCGAGAAATGAAGTTGGATGCAGCCGCTAAGGGGTTTAGGTAAGTTTGAGGGACCGAGAAATGAAGTTGGATGCAGCCGCTAAAGGGTTTAGGTAAGTTTGAGGGACCGAGAATTGAAGTTGGATGCAGCCGCTAAGGGGTTTAGGTAAGTTTGAGGGACCGAGAAATGAAGTGGGATGCAGCCGCTAAGGGGTTTAGGTAAGTTTGAGGGACCGAGAAATGAAGTGGGATGCAGCCGCTAAGGGGTTTAGGTAAGTTTGAGGGACCGAGAAATGAAGTTGGATGCAGCCGCTAAGGGGTTTAGGTAAGTTTGAGGGACCGAGAAATGAAGTTGGATGCAGCCACTAAGGGGTTTAGGTAAGTTTGAGGGACCGAGAAATGAAGTTGGATGCAGCCGCTAAGGGGTTTAGGTAAGTTTTATGGACCGAGAAATGAAGTGGGATGCAGCCGCTAAGGGGTTTAGGTAAGTTTGAGGGACCGAGAAATGAAGTTGGATGCAGCCGCTAAGGGGTTTAGGTAAGTTTGAGGGACCGAGAAATGAAGTTGGATGCAGCCGCTAAGGGGTTTAGGTAAGTTTGAGGGACCGAGAAATGAAGTTGGATGCAGCCGCTAAAGGGTTTAGGTAAGTTTGAGGGACCGAGAATTGAAGTTGGATGCAGCCGCTAAGGGGTTTAGGTAAGTTTGAGGGACCGAGAAATGAAGTTGGATGCAGCCGCTAAGGGGTTTAGGTAAGTTTGAGGGACCGAGAAATGAAGTTGGATGCAGCCGCTAAGGGGTTTAGGTAAGTTTGAGGGACCGAGAAATGAAGTTGGATGCAGCCGCTAAAGGGTTTAGGTAAGTTTGAGGGACCGAGAATTGAAGTTGGATGCAGCCGCTAAGGGGTTTAGGTAAGTTTGAGGGACCGACAAATGAAGTTGGATGCAGCCGCTAAAGGGTTTAGGTAAGTTTGAGGGACCGAGAAATGAAGTGGGATGCAGCCGCTAAGGGGTTTAGGTAAGTTTGAGGGACCGAGAAATGAAGTTGGATGCAGCCGCTAAGGGGTTTAGGTAAGTTTGAGGGACCGAGAAATGAAGTTGGATGCAGCCGCTAAGGGGTTTAGGTAAGTTTGAGGGACCGAGAAATGAAGTTGGATGCAGCCGCTAAAGGGTTTAGGTAAGTTTGAGGGACCGAGAATTGAAGTTGGATGCAGCCGCTAAGGGGTTTAGGTAAGTTTGAGGGACCGACAAATGAAGTTGGATGCAGCCGCTAAAGGGTTTAGGTAAGTTTGAGGGACCGAGAAATGAAGTGGGATGCAGCCGCTAAGGGGTTTAGGTAAGTTTCTGTTTGAGGGTGCGCATGCGCAAGATCTTATAAACATACGAACGCACGAATCTAAGAGGCCAAAAACCAATGAAAACCAGAGGCAAACGCAAGTAATTGGAAGAGCTTGACGATGGAAGCAGCCGAAAAAACAGGCTGCCGCCGCAACAGGTGAGCACATGAACGTGATTTTTACGATTGCCAACTGACTGAGGCAAGTTCGGGAGATATCATACGAACGGACGTATCTTTTAGGATAGAAACGTATTTGCTTATAGAATCACTCGCAAGTTCATACGAACGCACGAGCGGACGTGAAAAATAGGATGATCGTGAGCCAAATCCAAGCTGTTACATGTTTCTTTGAATCAACACATATGTGGCAAAAACAAGAATGTGAGCCAACAATCAAGCATGCAGACATGCATTTAGGATTGTCGGACAAACACATGTAACCTAGATGTGTGCTTAGGAAAGACATAGGTACATTGTAAATGTCTCCAGAATTTACAATAAGACATAGGGGTCCCAAGTCTTTAGGCATATGAAGTGGGATGTACTCACCATCACAGCTGTGGCTGGGGCCCATGCTGCTGGCCGTCCCGGGAGCTGGGGTGGGGAGGATGGTGACCGGCTCCGTCTGCGTGGCAACATCTGTCAGGAGAAAGCGAAAGAAACCAAAATTTAGTTGGCCAATGACACATGACGATTTGACATCCATCTGTTTAGGGAGTCTGCCAAAACAAATGCTTGCATGGTTACACACATGTTGTCCGACATTAGCATATTTACTGGTCCATGAGTTAATGTAAATTATTTATGTGTGCAACATGGACACATCAAGATAATGCGCCAATAACCTTTACAGTGCAATGGTAAGGCCTAATTTTCAGTTGAGTGTAGAATCTTACTAGTGTGCAACATGTGTTAGCCGGAACAACTTACAAAAATAACACATTTGCTAGCCCCCATCATGGTGTGGGCTGAAACATAGGGGTGGTTGGCAGTTGGATTGCACTGTAGTGGGGTTTGTGATGTTAATGTAAATTAGAAAACCATCTTGTACTATGGACCAGGAAACATGTGTATGTTTAAAGTGGACCAACACCCAGGATCTATACTATCCTGGGTTTTGGTCCACTTTGGCGGGGCACCCCGATCGGAGAGAGCCCGTCCGCCGCAGCCTCCCGCGCGTCACTCTCCTTACCACGACTATGCCCGTGGAGAAGGCCTTGCACAAAGCTCCTGGAGGTGCCGGCTATATGATGCGCTGCAAATTATAGAGGAATGGCAAGGGCTAAGTACAAATGGCCATATGGAACCTGTCACAGACTAACACTGACTAAATCGGCACTCACCAGGGGATGAGCTGCCACTTGAAGGCCAGGGAGGGCTCTGAGGAGGAGGCGTGGGGCCTCGGCTCCTCACACTCTGATCTGAAGATCCCCCACCCAAAGGGCCACCCTTCTGCCTCTCACTCCCTGCTCCTTCAGGGAGTGTGGGAGAGTCCACATCTTCCACCCCACTTGGACTCTCCACTTGAGAGTGGCCCCTTGGCTGGAGAGACTCCTCAGAGTCAGAGTGTGAGGAGCTGAGGCTAGATCCTGCCAGCCCCCCAGCAGCACACTCCTCTGGGGCGTCATCCCCTTCCTCCCCTGGGTCCTCTAAATAGGAAATCCGAGAGGGACCCTCCCCCGATGACTCCCCCGAGTCCACCTGTCTCGTGCGGGAGAGGAATCCATTCCCACGTTTCCCCAGGGGAGGACGCTTATCTGTGTTGAGGGGGTGAATAAAAAAAATTACAATTACAATCCAAAATGTACACAGCTTAGAATATTATTTCCCAAAAAGTATAAACATAGCATCAACTTCCACTTACCTGAAGCGTACGCATCATATAGCCGGTACACGCCTTCAGGGTCCCGGCGCTTGAAATCCGACCACTTCTGCATGATGGCTCGGGACACTGTGGCCTTCACCTCCAGGGCAATGCGCTTCTTCCCCCCACGGGCATAGTCATACTGCTTGACACAGAAATCCTATGAGAAATGACATAAATAAATGTTATCAATACATGACATCAGAACAATGGCCTAAACATTTATACTGAGAACAGATTAAACATATAATCAAAGGCAAAAATACTCACTTTAACTACCTGCCCGTTTACGTGGCTATCCACCCGCATTCTTTTTTTTTTCCTTGCCCGGGGGGGAGGGGGTGGAGGGGGGTTAGGTGGGGGAGGGGAGGTAGGTGGGGAAGGTGGGGGAGGGGTGGGAGGGCCAGAGTCAGAGGAGGAGCTGGGGAGGCGCATGATCCGTCTCCTGGGCAGCATGTTGGAAACGCAAAGGAGGAAACCGGAAGTGGATATGACGAAAGCTAACCAAAAAAAAAAAAAAACTCTCCGCGCACTAGGAAGAAGCTAATATCCGCTGCGTGCAGGCAAAGTTGCGCTATTAGTAGATTTACGCATTACAACAAGCTATTGGCCAAGAATTAATTATTAGCTTGATTTAGCTGGGTGTTCAATATCCTGTAATGCATAGGTCAGAGCAAAAACAGATCTGGTTGCTTACAAATTAAAATTGGATTCCTAAATAAAATAAGAACACAATATAACTATACAACAACATGATAATGTGGGACACAGGAGAATGCATAACGGGTTGTTATGAGCTTGTACGCCTGAAAAAATCCTGCCGAATGTGGACATATGCATGCTCTGAAGTACAGTGTATTCATTAAGAACGACTGGGGTCGCTGCAAGTGAATTCAGGAAAAAATGCAGAAATGCACATGTATGAACAGCACAGCGACGCTTGAGCCGGCACATAGCGAATCACAACAGCGACTGCACAAACACTGACCACCACAGATTCAACAAGGACAGGGCTGCAGAATAGCATGGGCACTGAAAATTGCAATGAGCGAACGTGAGCGCCAACCATGACTGACTAAAAAATACCTTTACAAGACATGGGTGTTGTGAAAGCAAGCTAATTTGAGGCTAATGTGGGAGGAGATGCATTTTATATTTGACTCACAACATTCCAGTAGAAAAATTACATCTTTCACCAAAAAATAAACACAAACAACACAGATTCATCAGACATATCCTAAACAACATGTGTTTCATTTTTGGCAAAAAACAAAACCCACTAAAAAAAACATTGCAGTGTCTGCCATAGAAATGTATGGGAGAGCGGCAGATAGCGAAAGGTCTGACCTGGTGCTGTGATGGGATTAGCAGCGGCGCTGTTCGCTGAAGTCCGCTACATGATGAATCCAGGGCTAGCTGACGCTTTCGCCAGCGCTAGCCTCATTTAGCGTGATAAATGCGTGATTGTGTTCGCAGCATGGCGTTCTGGAGTCGGTAGCTGCTGATAGCTGACGATACCTGGCGCTATTGAGGCACTGTCTGACGCTATCACTTGATGAATAAGGCCCTTAGTGTTCTCGCCGGGTTTCCAGGCTCATCCCATGACACGTACATCTTGCGATGATCTGGATTGTACCGTCGGTTTGAGTCTGGAGAATTCTCAGGTGGATGGCTCCTTGGTAAGTTGACGCTAATAACGTCATTCACTTTGCAATGTATGTCTATGAATATAGTTTATGACCCATGTCTGAAACTATGGCTGGTTTTACCCCTTTATTACATGTTAAACCGGACCTTAACCATTATAATTTGCAAACCACAAACCCTTTACAAATGTTGGACCAGCATTTCCAAAGTAGAAATCTCACCTTTCTACTCAATTACTTATTATTCTTCCCCACACTCGGCTGCAATTGTGTTCTTGACTTTATGATAGGGTCTGCGCCATCTTTGCTTAGAAGCATGACATTAATGAGTAGAGGAGAGGGGGATAAAGTGCAGGGGGTGGGTTAGAGCTGTGCTTGGCTCAGACAAAGCAGATCTGGAGTCCAGAAAAGGTAACACATCCAAGAATGCTGAGCAGTACAGTCCTAAACTAATACCTGTTAGCAGTCTGCCCACATCCGCCATCTTGGAGGTTTTAATGATCCGAACATACATTAGATGGTTTTAGGCTGTTTTTTTAGCAGAGCAATCTGTATGTTCAGGGTGTGGCTCAAATGTTACATAGCCTCTTAGTCATGTTGAAGGACCGTTTTTTGGTTTTGGACACCTACAATCGGGCCCACCCGAAGACCAGGGCCGTTGTTGAGAGGGCGTTTGGGTTATTAAAAACCCGCTTCCGTTGCTTGGACCATACCGGGGGGGCACTACAGTATGCCCCCAAGAAGGTCATAGATATCATTCTTGCATGTGCTGTGTTACATAACTATGCCATCATGCAGCGTGTCCCCCGGTATTTGGATCTGCCCCCCTCTCCACCCAGCCAGGACCTCGAACACCACTACCGTGGCACACCTAGTGCCTCTGCCCAAGCAGTTCGGGACAATTTGATTTGTACCCATTTTTCTTAATTTGTTGTGCGTGTGTTTGTTTTGTGCTTGTTTTTTTAATTTCTTCATCTAATTTTGCTATTTTTTTTATTTATGTTTTGTACTGTGACAAGTGATGATTTTATTACTAAAAAATGCACACATGATCTGAGACTCATGCCTTTTTTTTGCCCCAGTTTGTTTGGCCAAATCTTAAGTAATCTAAAAAACACCTAAACATTAAAGTGGACCATCACCCTCGGGTGATCGGCCCGGGAATCTATAAGATTCCCGGGCCGATCACCTCCCTCCCAGCGGGACATCCGAGATCGGGATGTCCCGCGGGGTGAAACCCCCCCAAAACCCCCAAACCCCCTTACCTTAGCTTCAGCGGCGCCGCCTCCCTCGCGCCCCTCTAGGCGTGCGCGTGCGCGCGCCGGCCGTCTGTGAATGGCCGGCGCGTGCGCACGCGCGTCAAGAGTGAAGCGCGGGAGGCGGCGGCGGAGGAGCCGCTTGTCCGCGGCTTGTCCGTCGGCGCTGGGAGCGGGGAGAGGTGAGTTTTTCCGGGGGTTCGGGGGGGTTTCACACAGCGGGGCACCCCGATCGGGGGTGCCCCACCGAAGTGGACCAAGACCCAGGTTAGTCAAAATCCTGGGTGTTGGTCCACTTTAAGGCATCAACAACAGGTCAAGTCACATTCATTTTATTTAAATTGTAAAAGTAAAAATTGGAGTGGATGGTCACTCCCATACTTAATGTACATACATGGTAAAACAACCAATTCAATAAGTGACAAGTCATGGCACCTAGCAATTGTCCATAGGCAGGAGTTTGACAGTAATGCACTCCAGGCCGAAGTTTACATGCCAAAGAAAATACACACACATATGGAGCAAGCATTGGCATGTCAATATTTTGGCTCAAAGAAATAGGGACACATGCCATGCTGACTCCATGATCGACACGCGCCTCCCCTGGGAAAGATGATGGTCCTCTAGTTCAACCAACAGCCACAGATGTGCTTGGAAAATCCTCTGCAGCAGACCTACCACTGGGGACTGTAGGCTCAGTCTCATCGTGGGCAGCATGCAGGCAGCTTCACTCTGCTGCAGAGGATTTGGTGTAGAAACATGTTGGGACAGATTAGGTTCCAGGGGGGCTGTAGTGAAGGTCCTATCAAGGTGCCATCCTCCTCCAGCTCCTGGATTTCCTCCATCAGTGTGTGGGTCTGTTGGGACATGTGAAAAAAAAGGTTCATTTTGGGCCCTAAATATTTTATAACGACAAATTAATCATGTTAATTCACATGCATCTGCAGATTCTGAAAAATACACTTACCATATATATTGGATCCTAGCTCCTAGGCAGCACGGCTGAGGCTTCCACACTAGCTGAGAGATGTTGCTGGGCTGCATTGATCAAAAAAAGGCATGTAAACACACAAATATGCATTGTTGATCTGTATTACTACATTTGCTTCAATAAAACACGTGGCCAAGCAGAAATGGCAACTCCCCCAACGGTCCAAGTTGTCCTTCACTATGAATTTCCTTATCTGTTAGATGTATTAATCAACATATACATACACATTGGTCACCTTAAATAAAACAAACATGCATGCAGTGGGTGTTATGAGGCTTCACATATCCCTAAAGGGCAATTAGGGGCCCACACTCAGCTTGCAAATAGCATTTGGCTTAAGAATATGCTGGTTGCCATTCTTCCTATGTAGACCTTTCCCTGACCCAAGATCAAGTATTTGAGACCAAACCACAGCTCTAACCCAAGTGGTCTAAATTTAAAGATGGAAGTTCTAATCGATTATATTCACATAACAGGCAGTCCTTTGCTAATATAAATACTTTAATAGTGTACCTGTAATTTCGCCGTTTATTTTCTTTATTCCGTGCTGCATACTTCAGGTCCGATATTTTGCGTTGAATCTGCTCCATATCTTTGAGCTCATCTCCCGCTGCATTGACCTGTCTGGTGAGCTCCTCTAAAATTTCTGCTTTCCGCATTTTGCTGGTTGCTTTAGATCTGCGCCCATATAGTTCATCATAATGTAAGGTGAGCCCACTAGCCAATGCCAGAGTTTTGGCCTCCACAAACCTGCCACTCAAGTAGCCTCGGTGCAATGTGCGCCCTGTTGCTTGAGGTTCTGTCTCCTCATTGTTTGCAGGCAAATCGGGGGACATTCTGGTCTGGCTGTGTTGGGGTGAAATGTATGACAGCTGGCTGGCTTGAGATTGGACAGGATAGGGACTGGGTGTTCGTGGCTGGGTGGCCACTGAACTAGCAGGCGTAGATGTGGCATATGGAGAGTGCCTTGCCACCTGTGCCGGTGGCAAATGTGGCCGAGGAAGAGAGGGTGTGCTGGATGAAGTAGGGCTTTTTGGCCTGTGCCTCTGTGGCCCCTTCAGAGTTGCATGCCCCTGGAAGGTTGTGGGATGTGCCTGGGGTGATGGCGACCTTGGACTTTTTGGGCTTCTGGTCCGGTGTCTTGGCCTCTTGCCATGGGAGGCTTGGCCACGTGGGGGTGGTGATGGCGACCTTGGGCTTTTTGGGCTTCCGGTCCGGTGTCTTGGTCACTTGCAATGGGAGGTTTGGCCACGTGGAGGTGGTGATGGCGACCTTGGGCTGCTGGGGCTTCTTGCCCGGTGTCTTGGCCTCTTGCCATGGGAGGTTTGGCCATGTGGGGGTGGTGATGGTGACCTTGGGTTTCTGGGGCGTCTTGCCCGGTGTCTTGGCCTCTTGCCATGGGAGGTTTGGCCACGTGGGGTTGGTGATGGCGACCTTGGGCTGCTGGGGCTTCTGGTCCGGTGTCTTGGCCTCTTGCCATGGGAGGTTTGGCCACGTGGGGGTGGTGATGGTGACCTTGGGCTGCTGGGGGCTTCTTGCCCGGTGTCTTGGCCTCTTGCCATGGGAGGTTTGGCTACGGGGGGTGGTGATGGTGACCTTGGGGGGCTGGGGCTTTGCACCCTCTTGGTTGTTTTGTTACCGGCCATAGATGTTTTTTTGCTGGCCTGGGGCTTCCTCTTTGCCGCTGCCTCCTTTTCTTTGGTGTTTTTTTTTGGGTGCCATGATTCACACACTCTCAAAGAGAATGAGCTGTGTGTCCAGGACCCTTTAAAAAATAATGCCTGGGTATGAAGCTTACGCGCTCATGTACGCGTGCGTATGGCCGTTCGTCCGGCCGTGCGTAACCCGGAAACCGCTGGGGCATACCTTATCTGCTGCAGACAAGAAGAAAGATGACGCCCACAATCTTCACTCGCCAACAAGTAGAGATCCTTATGCTTGTAAGTGTATTTTCATGCCTTTTATTTGCCATATAAATGCATGCCTAGCCCTTAAGGAAGCGCAGGAAGAAACGGTTTGTTTGAAAAGTGTCTAAAACTTCGTGCCAAACCGAAGTTAGGGCCCACATGTGCGAACCAAGTCTATTACATCTAGAAGGATAGTTTTAGCCTAGAAATATGTCTGGTAATGTCATTTAGTCAAATGATCGATTTGCTTTTTGAGCTATATTTGTATGCAGTTTGTGCTAAATCCTATGTTTTTTGTGTGTTTCGAAGACGATGCTGGAGTGCAGGTACGACTACCTGCACAACCCATTTGGGAAGAGGACTGTCGTCCTGGAGATCGTTTCCAGGATTCAACACCAGACAGACACCACCTTCACCCACACGCAGATCATGCAGCATTGCTCGGACCTGAAACGGCTGCACATGCCCCGGGTGCGGCGCTTTTTCGGACTCCATTTCCCAAGTACATAGCGATTGCATGCTAGATGTAAGTAATCCAGAAGGTAGGCCTTTATTTAGAAATGCTTCTCTTTTATAGTGTTGGAAATGGAGTACCGAATCCGACGCACCCGGAGGCGCACAGGCCAACCAGTGTTGCATGAATCTGCAGCTGGAAGTGAAGGTGGTGGATCTCCAGGGCGACGGTCCTACCCCTCCTCTGGACCCGGACCAGCCCCTGGACCTTTCGACAGAGGAGGGGCGGCACAGCGTGGGCAGGCAGTCATACCCAGCGATGCAGCCAGTAGCCTCTGGTATGTGACTGCTCATGTAGCCGCACACACATACATGCTATTTCAAACAAAGCTGATTCCCTTAATCTCTTTTCTAGATTTTGATGTAGCGGGTGAAGAATCTGGGGAGTCTGCAGGAGATCTCACCCAGGAGGCACAGGGAGAAGGTGGGTGATGTGACACACACATTGAAATTGACATTTTCTTACTGTTGACTAAGACATTATAAGTGACCCTATTTGCCATTTGTCTCTACAGCCTCAACTTTACAGCAGTGGCAGGGCCCAGAACTGAGGGTTGTCCCTGATGACGCAGACATCGGCCACCAACAAAGTAAGTTGTAATGTCATTCTTCTGAGTATGTGGTAATTGACATGATCACCAAGATACATAAAGCCATAGTAAACGGCATTAGCATAATGACATATGCCCACTTCCTTAGATTACTTACTTAGCATAATGACATATGCCCACTTCCTTAGAATACTTACTTAGTATAATGACATATGCCCACTTCCTTAGATTACGTACTTAGCATAATGACATATGCCCACTTCCTTAGATTACTTAGCATAATGACATATGCCCACCTACTTAGATTACTTACTTAGCATAATGACATATGCCCACATCTTAGATTACTTACTTAGTATAACATATGCCCACTTCCTTAGATTACTTACTTAGCATAATGACATATGCCCACTTCCTTAGATTACTTACTTAGCATAATGAAATATGTCGTCATGAGTTAGGTTGCCAACTAACAAACATTCCATCCACAGGTGAGAAACATGTATTTGTCTGGAAATAATGCATTTATTGATTTTTGATACAGGCCCCACACGTGCAAGAGTAGAAGCGATGAATCAAAGGGTCCTTCAGTTGGTGGCCGACGTGCAGCAGCTGCATGACTCGTTGGGGACCACAGAAGAAGACTAGTGTTCTGGGATCTGCCATTGTTTTGCATATAGTTTTAAATTTGTTTTTATAACAAAAAATATTATATTTTTTAAACATTTTAAAAGTTTTATCTGAACCCCCCAAAAAATTGTGTACATTTTATAACCAAACATTTTTTTAAAGAAAGCCAACCAAAAATGGCATTGTTTTATAAAAAACAGTAAAAAAAAATAGTTACAGCGTCATTTTTTTTACCAAAATACATTAACACAAAACGAATGAGCAAATAAATATTTAGAGATGAAGATTCAGATGACCGCGAGGTGGTTTGGGTAAGTTTTAGGAGCCTAAAATGGAAAAAGAACCTAACCGCGAAGTGGTTTGGGTGAGTTTTAGGAGTCTAAAATGGAAGAAGAACCTAACCGCGAAGTGGTTTGGTACGTTTTAGGGGTCTAAAATGGAAAAAAGAACCTAACCGCGAAGTGGTTTGGGTAAGTTTAAGAGGTCTAAAATGCAAGAAGAACCTAACCGCGAAGTGGTTTGGGTGAGTTTTAGGGGTCTAAAAGGGAAGAGAACCTAAGCGCGAAGTGGTTTGGGTCAGTTTTAGGGGTCAAACATGGAAGATGTAGGAATGCGCAAAGTGGTTTGGGTCAGTTTTAGGGGTCAAACATGGAAGATATAGGAATGTGCAAAGTGGTTTGGGTCAGTTTTAGGGGTTGTGACAGACTCTCTGTCTTTTGGATGTCATCACTATTCAGTTGCCCACCGGGTCATTCACTGGCCTTTTCTTAATTAGGTCATTGTAGTTTGGATTGTATTATAAACTGCCTTTGTGTTAATTGATTACGTCACAGGCAATGGCATTGTTCTGATTGAGTGTATTACAGACGCCTATTGTTTTGCTGATTGCGTCACCGGCAGAGTTGGTCTGTGTATTTGTCATGAGGTCCACGGGGGAGGTCCCATTGCATGGAGACTTGTGTATATAAGGCCTAGAGTGGCACTAATAAAAACACTTCACCTTCACCCTCAATACTGAGTTCTGTCTCTTATTGGGGGAAACGCTATATTACAATTCACTAGCCCTTGTAAGGGCTGTTCCTGTTTCCTCACGGACGACTCTGGAATTCCAGCAGCACCTCTTACGATTGGGAAAAGGACATCTCGGGCGGTGAAGCCCTCCGGCGATAAGGGTTATCGCTACAATTGGTGGCAAGCGGTCGGATGGTCCTTTGTACCCAGAGAGAGTGCTACCCTGATGGAGAGTCAGTAGGACAAGTTGAAAAGGCTGACCCTGAAGGATCTACTCGAGAGCCGGGGAAGGTCAGCTAGCAACCGCCCACGTCGGGAACTGATAGCCGAGCTGATCGAAATGGATCATGCAGCAGTGAGGACTGAAACCAATATAGAGATCGATGAAGACGCTGCTCTTGTTCAAGCGGTTCGGAACAGATTGTCGGTCTATGGCCCGAATCCATCACAGGAACTGATCGACCGAGTCTTCGCCGCAGCGGAGGCAGAGGCCAGTAAGCGAAGGGAAGATCGGCGACTTTCAACCCAGCAGCCTCTCAGCCTCAGTTACACTGGGGGGAGAAAGATTCCATTTGCAGCATTTAAGTCCTTCCAGGAAAGTGACGACGAGATTGACGGATTTTTGGCCGATTTTGAACGGCAGTGCGCTTTACACCGGGTACCCACGGAGAAATGGGTCACCATATTATCAGGGAAACTATCTGGGAAAGCTTCCGATGCTTTTCGGGCCATCCCTGATGCGGACTTACCACACTACCATCTGGTAAAGGAGGCTTTGTTAGCCCGGTACGCTGTCACCCCGGAAGCCTACAGGCGACGATTTCGGGAATCCCAAAAGAAGGGAGGGGATTCTTACACGGAGTGGGCATGTCGCCTCCATCGTACAGCATCACACTGGGTCACTGGATGCAAAGCCACGACCGCTGAGGATGTACTACAGTTGTTTTTACTAGAACATTTTCTCAATGCCCTGCAACCAGAGCTAAGAGAGTGGGTACGTGACCGGAGGCCTCTAACGCTACCTGAGGCTGCTCGTCTAGCCGACGAGTACACTGATGCTCGCCGGACAGAACAGTCCGCTCCAAAACCACAACCTCCCATCAAATTTCAAGCACCTGTGGCTTCAGCGCCAACTCGTGACTCTGGGCCACATAGGCCAGCGCAGCAACCGAACCTCTCCACAGTTCAGTGCCATCGTTGCAAACAATGGGGACATTATCGCAGTGATTGCGCCCTAGAGCCTCCCCGAAACACGTGGGGGCAAAAGCAACCTTCCACCTCCCGTACTCCTGTGGCACACTGTTTGGAAGCTGAGAGCAGTTCGGCAGAGTATCTGGGGGTACTGTATGAAGCTGATCCCGTACAAGCGGCCATCCAAGACAACCGACAGCACCATTGCCAGGAGGTACGAGTCAATGGGCGCACCGCGCAAGGATTACGCGACACCGGAGCCACACTTACCTTGCTTCAACCTCATTTGGTCAAGAACAAAGACCGCACTGGACACACCGTTGCAGTAAGGGTGGCGGGAGGAGCTGTGTTTCGACTCCCCACCGCCCGAGTACATCTTGACTGGGGCGCTGGATCCGGCAGGGTACAGGTGGGACTTATGGACAACTTACCAGCAGAAGTACTATTGGGAAATGATCTAGGACCAATGACTTCTGCCTACGCTACCTCTGGACCAGCCAGCGTCAACCCTGTTACAACCCGGTCTCCAGCCCGAGCTGCCGACTCCAGCCCACTGGTCGGGGAGACCCAGGGGTTTCGTCTGCATCACGTCATGTCTGTTACAAGAAGCCAAGAAGAGGATCAGCCATCAGGTTACGTCCTTCCAGAAGGGAAACGTATGCCAAACACTATTTTTGTTGGGGGCATTGGCCGTCGGATTAATCAGCCTGAAATTAAGGATGTTTTTTCAAAGTATGGCGCTGTAAAGAGTGTCAAAATTATTAGGGATGCCTCTGGCGTTTCTAAGGGTTATGGTTTTGTCTACTTTTACGATGATGTAGATGTGCAGAAGATTGTGGATTCTCCGATCAGCTACCATGGAAAGACATTGAAACTTGGACCAGCTATAAGAAAGCAAAGCACCTGTGCACACATCCAACCAAGGACTTTGGTGCTGAACTCACCAATGCCACAATATCCCAGTGTTTGGACCCCACCCATGACCGATTCCTATGTACAGACCACGTCAATGTTTAGTCCGGTTACTCACTATGTGCAGACTTGTCCTTACACAGAACTCTGCCCATAACAAGAGTCCGGACAGCCCCACGTTAACCCGAACAGGGTCAATCCGGGTCTGCCGGGTGTTCCACAAAAAGGGGGCATTGTGACAGACTCTCTGTCTTTTGGATGTCATCACTATTCAGTTGCCCACCGGGTCATTCACTGGCCTTTTCTTAATTAGGTCATTGTAGTTTGGATTGTATTATAAACTGCCTTTGTGTTAATTGATTACGTCACAGGCAATGGCATTGTTCTGATTGAGTGTATTACAGACGCCTATTGTTTTGCTGATTGCTGATTGCGGCAGAGTTGGTCTGTGTATTTGTCATGAGGTCCACGGGGGAGGTCCCATTGCATGGAGACTTGTGTATATAAGGCCTAGAGTGGCACTAATAAAAACACTTCACCTTCACCCTCAATACTGAGTTCTGTCTCTTATTGGGGGAAACGCTATATTACAATTCACTAGCCCTTGTAAGGGCTGTTCCTGTTTCCTCACGGACGACTCTGGAATTCCAGCAGCACCTCTTACGATTGGGAAAAGGACGTCTCGGGCGGTGAAGCCCTCCGGCGATAAGGGTTATCGCTACAGGGGTCAAACATGGAAGATGTAGGAAAGCACAAAGTGATTTAGCTAAGCATTGTAGCAGAAGTGAGTGACCCAAATATGTAGGCGAGCACTTTAATGAGTTAAGTTTGTAGTGCCCAGGCGTAAGATCGTATGGATTTTCGTCTGGACGATTATTTATTGAAAAAGAAAATCAGAATCGAAGGGGAAACGTAAAGGATTCGTGGGAGGAGACGATGGAAAAAGGGCGAAAACGAAAGGCGACGTTGTAACATGAGAAAAGAAAACGGAAAACTAACACTGGAAAATGACATTCTCGTACTCGTACTCTGCCGTACGAATGGACGAAGACTTTACAGAAGGCTTGCAATGCATGCATAGAATCGCTCGTACACTCATACGAGAGCGGGAACATTTAAAAAAAAACAGATCGGCACAAAAACGAAAGTCTTTTTTTGTCTCTCTGAATCAACTCTTATGAACAGGTTCTGGTCTGGTAGTCTTGGGAGGGGGAACCCCACACGATTTCATTCAACCAATTTACCTAAAATTGAAATTCCTTATGCGGCTGATTTCGAAAAATCAGCATATGAAACGTATGTACTCATATATAATCCTAACAATATATCCCCTGTCAATTTTCCCAAAGTCGTCCAGTTAAAGGAGAAAAAAATTAACTCTAGGTTCTCGATAACCTACAAGTAAGAAGAAAATATTTTAGTGTTTCAGAAATATAACATATTTACTCAAAGCTGTGTTAAACCCTCTGAGCTCTAAATAAAAAATGTTTTAAAAATTAAATCAGCCCCAGTGTTATGAACCTTCACAAACCTGCTGTTGCTTCTGTTGTACAACCGCCACTGATAATGTTGCTTTTCAGGATTCTGCTTCTAGTCATCGCCTTCTGGTACATCACATCTACTACCTCGCCTCGCCTTGGTTCCTTGGTTGCCCCATGCTCCAGCTGAGTCAAGGCAATGTCAATAAAATCCACCTCCAGGAACAGCATGGCACTAGCAATATTGTCAGGTTTCCATGCTGTTCCAGCCGCGCCTGTTGCTCTAACCAACAAACCTTTTTACAGGTTCCTGTTGCCCACCCTGCTATGCCAACCCTCCTGTTGCCAACCTCACAGTAACTTCTGCTTTCTGGATCTTTTATCCTCACCTGTCTTTAAAACCTGCCCTTGCAATGCATTGTGTGGCCTTCCTTCTGACTGCTGTTTACCAACATCATTCATTTTGTGCAGAGGGTATATGTCAGGGGGTACCTCAGGATGACTACTCTGTACAAGCTGTTGCAAGGACAAAATTTGGGTAATGGTCATTTAGGAAAGCACAGCAGTAGAGTATAAAAAATTGATCTGGCTGGATTTCCACAATCGTGTTGCTAAATAATTTCTGGATTAAAGATTAGAACCAGATATTAAATTTATATAACCAAAACTGTAACAACAAAGGTATTGTTAGAGGTCTCTATATTCTCAACTAATGAAACATATTTATTATGCCTAGGATAGATGCAGATGCTGAATTATTTTGTCCAGGCCACGTATGTATTTTGTCCAAGATACTGTATATGTAGGCACTGAATTCCAGTATGGCAATTTTGCCAAGGATAGCCACAGAATTGTTTTGCCCAGGAAAGATGAAGATGCAAAATTATTTTGGCCAAGACACATGCAGAGGCTAAATTATGTTGCCCAGGATAGCCACATAATTATTTTGCCAAGGAGAGCTGGAGAAGCAGAATTAGTTTTCCCAGAGTAGGTGCAGAACAGGACAGCTACTAAATGTACCCACCCCGCCGCTGTGGCAGTGAGTTGGGTGGTTAGGTGGGCCCCCTTTTATCCTCCCTCTATACCTGGTGGGACTCCAGGGCTAGCCCACTTCTAGGTCCACAAATGCTAGTTGCACACTACTATACCTTTAAATGCAATTTATTAGAAAATAGAGTACATGCAACATATACACAATACTACATACAGACAGTTAAAAAACATATACCTTAAATACCCAAAAAGTGGGGAGGAGCTTTGGGGCTATAAATATATGCAATGAATTAATTGAATGAATTATACAACCAGATTATGATAAATTTAATACATCGTAATGTACAATGGCGCTTATGGAAAAGTGCTAAGTGCATAAAGTGCCTAATGCCTAATATATGAGTGTCCTATCAAAAAGTGAAAATTACACTGCTGAGAACTTGCAGTCTTCAAAAGATCAAAAATTGTGCAAAACATGCATAAACTTACAACTCTAAGATAAACCCCTCGATTCAAAGAGCAAAAGTTAATTGATTTCGTATCGAAAATCGTAAGTTTGGGTGGGTGTTAGTCATTTTTTCCTGTTTTTTTGGCCATTTCCGACTCGCACGAGCCTACGTACGAATGCGTATATGCTCTTACGATCAGCGGAAGTTCGTTCCTAAATTTTAGGATCAAAACGTAAAACTTAGGATCAAAACGTAAAACTTAGGATAATTGGATGTGTTTAGGTGTGATTCAGAGAAACCTCTAAACGCGTTTTAAAAGAAAGCCACAGCCGACACCTTTTAGCAGCCGGATTGCTGTTCGTGAACAGGTTTTTTGGCTATGTGGAGGAGTCTGCGCGTCTTGTGCTCCAATGAACTGCATGTATCAGCATGGCCGAGGCCATTAATTGTATGGCAATGCATGCCTGATTTAATACATTTCATGTATGCCTTATAAAAGCATTTTAATGTGGACCTTAATTAGTCCTTTGCATGTAAACCTTTATTTTGCAATATATTTGCGTTAATTAAAGAAACTTATGTCCTTTGTTATTTATTTTAAAATTGATGTACTAGAATAATATTTTTAGATTGCATTTATTGGTGTAGATGTTTTACCTTTGCTTTGTTTAATTATTTAAGCACATCTTTGGTCAGATGCATCACACTTACTGAGGAGAGGAGAGCGGGATAAAGTGCAGGATGTGGGTTACTGCTGTATTTTGCCCCCAGAGCTGGGGGCACGGACAGTCACAAGGCCCTTTCTGTTTGCAGGCTGCCCGAGAATACCTGAGTCGCCATCTTGGCTGTTTCTAGACTCATAACATGCAGAAGTTGCTGGGTGTTTTTTAATATTTGAGAGCAATCTGTATGTAGAGGGTGTGGGTAACCACACACAAAAAATTTAAGTTGTACCATTTGAAGCCAAAATATTAAAATTAAATCAACAAGTAAAAAATGCAAGTTAACTAAAAATTAAAAAAAGTAAGATTTTATTATGCAAATGCATTCATTAATGGTTGGTTTCTACAAAATGAATGAAATCAAGAAAAATAAGACCAAATATTTAGAATGCACTTTAATGAGGTAAGTTTGTAGTGCGCAGCCGCAAGATCAGAAGGATTTACGTCCAGACAAAAAAGGAAAAAGGGCAAAACCAATGTTGCAACCTGAGAAATGAAACGGAAAATTCAGGATGGAAACTGACATAGGTCTGATTCCCGACCTGCCATACGAACGGACGTAAATTTTAGGATAGAAACGTATTTGCTTATAGAATCACTCGCAAGTTCATACGAACGCACGAGCGTTCGGGAAAAATAGGATGATCGTGACCCAAATCCAAGCTGTTACATGTTTCTTTGAATCAACCCAAAAGTGCGAAGTGCAGAAAAGTTGTGCAACTACCCTAATGCTATGCCTATACAGTGCCCCTGTAGAGTCCAATAAGCGCCATCCACATACAATATATAACAATATCTTCATATATAATATACTTGCTCAAATACTAATCCAAGCCCGCTGTCCTCCCCACTTACCTCACCGACGCGCTGCGTGGTCCTCCACCACTTCGCTAGGGCCCCCTTTTATGGTAAGAGCTGTTTGCACATATACACAGAACATATGTAGACACTACTCTCTTCCCCCAGAACAATTTAAAAAAGCAAAAGCCCCTTTTATAGGCACTGCATCTGATGGTGAGAATTGATTCAATACAGTGCATTAATTAGCAGTGCCACACACAGGTGAAAGGACCTACTGCCAGTGTTAACAGTCTTGGAGTAACCTGGCCAGGTAGAAGGGGTGCCACCGAGCTGCCATCCTCTTGTAGCTGTTGGATGGCAACATAAAAAGGATTGGAGGACTGTGTCTGATCCCCAGGCCTTGAGTTTGTAATGTGTGCATTAGGGTAGAACATGGCATCCTCCTTTAAATAATGCAAAACATCTGTCTATAATGCTATTGATATCTTTGAACAAAATAATATATTTTTAGAATCCCAATTTTGGGGGAGCATTTGTTCAAATTGTTCCCAATATGAGGCCTTTATAATCTACATTATCATTTGCACATCAGCATTGGCTGGGGTGTCAATGCTGATGAAGCAGAGCTGCTCCCCTTATAACTCAATGGTGCTCAAGACTGTTCTGCAGGGGAGAGGCAAAAAAGAAGCCTGCCTGTGGCTCCCTGTACCAAAAGTCAGTGATGTGGGATTAATGACAACACTTCCATAAGTTAGATGGCAAGGAATGAGTGCTACAGCCTAAGGAACAGAATCAGAAGCTCAAAATGATGGAAGATTTCCCCTTATCTCCTGAACTGAACTGAACTGTTGGAGACTGATTGAGAGCAAGGGGCAGTAAATGTAGGGGAGGTTTATAAAGATATGAACATGATTCCCCATGAGTAGTGTTGGGCGAACCTGAAATGCAAAATTCGTGTTCGTACGAAGTAGCTGAATACTTTTTGCAGGATAGTCTGTGTGAAACAAGACTTGATTCTGGGGGTTCACACACACATACTCAGGGGCATCCCTAACCAGGTCTGCTGTTGGATTTCTAAGCAGTGTGGGGCCCGGTGCGGTCTGTTTCTTCCCAGGGCTGCACTGTCTGCAGGGAGCACCAGGGTCCTTTGGCAAATGGCTCTGATAGGTTTTGATGGGGAGCCCAAGCGGGTGTGTCCCCTGCATTGTCAGGATGGGGCAGAAGCACACACACAGCCCAAAGATACAGGGGATGTGCCAGTATGCCCTCCCTATTGAAAACAATGAGTGCCGCCCGCCGAATTATGTAGTCAAGAAAGAAGGTTTTTTTGGGCGAGAGCCCCAACATGTGCCGCCATGACCGGGGTTACTGGCACCTGGGGTTTCAATCCCCTGATTCGGGATGCCCTGGGGAAAAGTCAGCTGCCCACCCTGGAACCTTTTAAATTTTAGGGTGGCCACAGGTGGGTTTTGTTCTGCTTTCTTCCTCTGCAACCCCTGGCTCTACTATTCTCTATAATATTCTCTGCCCTTTAATCAGGAGCTATTTATGATCCATAAACCTTAGTCTGTGCCCTGCAGTGGAGGCATCCTTAATCCTTTCTTTCCAGGGACATAGTTTAAACTGTAGCCCAGACTTGGTTTCGGGTCCGGCTGAAGGGATTTGAATAACATCCCCCGTGGTTGGGCTTTAGGTTGCTTGTTGTTGTGATGTGTATTTTGTGTTGTTCGATGTTAGCTTGTGTTCTGGGATTTAGTTGAGCAGCTTAAACATAGTGTGTTATATACTCACAGACTGATGCTCCACTTGCATGTTGTATTCCACCTAAGTATGAAAATGTTGCACATTGTTACAACTATAACCTGCAAATATACCCTGAAGGAAAAAATATACCTTAAATACGTGTGTGTGTGTATTTACAAATATAGATATATTTAGATATACAAAGTTATATACAGTGTATACAGAAAGATATATTTAGATTGACAAGTGTATATATGGCCTAACATGGGTCTCTCCCTATCCTGGATACTGACTAGGGATGAGCGAATCGATCCGGACGAACCCGGATTCGATCCGAATTTCAGGAAAAATTCGATTCGGATCGAATCCGAATTTCCCCGCGATTCGATCACTCGAAGTTTTCCTTTAACATCCATTCATTTACATTACAGGCATTCTAAGATGGCGGGCGGGACATGTCTGGACATGTATCCCGCGCCAGTGCAAGCTGGGGCAGTCACATGCAGCCTATCAGCAGCCAGCAAGCCCGGTGACGTCACACAGCGGTATTTAACGGCGGCCATCTTGCTTTTCCTCATTTCTCTATTGCATTCGTGACAGACAGACAGAACGCTGTGTAGCTGAGGCAGTTAGACAGGCTGGAGACAGGGACAGACAGGGACAGGCTGGAGACAGGCAGGAGACAGGCAGGAGACAGACAGGAGACAGACAGAAAGCCAGGGAAAGGTAGGAAAAACGGAGCTGGCTGACAGGGAGATTTTTTTTTTTTCATCCAGCCTTTGTTAGCGTTTTCAGGCTGCTTATAGTAACTAACTGTGCATATATACTGAACTGATCTTAAGTCTGCTGTGAGGCATCCCATTCTGTGACTAAAGCAGCCTCTGTTTAAGACCATATAAGCATTTGCTCTTATCATATTTGAAATTAGGCCTGATAAAGACACTTTTGCTGGCCAAAGCACTACTGTACCCTGCCAGCTCGATTCCTGCCCGGGGCATCCCATTCTGTGACTAAAGCAGCCTCTGTTTAAGACCATATAAGCATTTGCTCTTATCATATTTGAAATTAGGCCTGATAAAGACACTTTTGCTGGCCAAAGCACTACTGTACCCTGCCAGCTCGATTCCTGCCCGGGGCATCCCATTCTGTGACTACAGCAGCCTCTGTTTAAGACCATATAAGCATTTGCTCTTATCATATTTGAAATTAGGCCTGATAAAGACACTTTTGCTGGCCAAAGCACTACTGTACCCTGCCAGCTCGATTCCTGCCCGGGGCATCCCATTCTGTGACTAAAGCAGCCTCTGTTTAAGACCATATAAGCATTTGCTCTTATCATATTTGAAATTAGCCTGATAAAGACACTTTTGCTGGCCAAAGCACTACTGTACCCTGCCAGCTCGATTCCTGCCCGGGGCATCCCATTCTGTGACTAAAGCAGCCTCTGTTTAAGACCATATAAGCATTTGCTCTTATCATATTTGAAATTAGGCCTGATAAAGACACTTTTGCTGGCCAAAGCACTACTGTACCCTGCCAGCTCGATTCCTGCCCGGGGCATCCCATTCTGTGATTACAGCAGCCTCTGTTTAAGACCATATAAGCATTTGCTCTTATCATATTTGAAATTAGGCCTGATAAAGACACTTTTGCTGGCCAAAGCACTACTGTACCCTGCCAGCTCGATTCCTGCCCGGGGCATCCCATTCTGTGACTACAGCAGCCTCTGTTTAAGACCATATAAGCATTTGCTCTTATCATATTTGAAATTAGCCTGATAAAGACACTTTTGCTGGCCAAAGCACTACTGTACCCTGCCAGCTCGATTCCTGCCCGGGGCATCCCATTCTGTGACTAAAGCAGCCTCTGTTTAAGACCATATAAGCATTTGCTCTTATCATATTTGAAATTAGGCCTGATAAAGACACTTTTGCTGGCCAAAGCACTACTGTACCCTGCCAGCTCGATTCCTGCCCGGGGCATCCCATTCTGTGACTAAAGCAGCCTCTGTTTAAGACCATATAAGCATTTGCTCTTATCATATTTGAAATTAGCCTGATAAAGACACTTTTGCTGGCCAAAGCACTACTGTACCCTGCCAGCTCGATTCCTGCCCGGGGCATCCCATTCTGTGACTAAAGCAGCCTCTGTTTAAGACCATATAAGCATTTGCTCTTATCATATTTGAAATTAGGCCTGATAAAGACACTTTTGCTGGCCAAAGCACTACTGTACCCTGCCAGCTCGATTCCTGCCCGGGGCATCCCATTCTGTGACTACAGCAGCCTCTGTTTAAGACCATATAAGCATTTGCTCTTATCATATTTGAAATTAGGCCTGATAAAGACACTTTTGCTGGCCAAAGCACTACTGTACCCTGCCAGCTCGATTCCTGCCCGGGGCATCCCATTCTGTGACTAAAGCAGCCTCTGTTTAAGACCATATAAGCATTTGCTCTTATCATATTTGAAATTAGGCCTGATAAAGACACTTTTGCTGGCCAAAGCACTACTGTACCCTGCCAGCTCGATTCCTGCCCGGGGCATCCCATTCTGTGACTAAAGCAGCCTCTGTTTAAGACCATATAAGCATTTGCTCTTATCATATTTGAAATTAGGCCTGATAAAGACACTTTTGCTGGCCAAAGCACTACTGTACCCTGCCAGCTCGATTCCTGCCCGGGGCATCCCATTCTGTGACTAAAGCAGCCTCTGTTTAAGACCATATAAGCATTTGCTCTTATCATATTTGAAATTAGGCCTGATAAAGACACTTTTGCTGGCCAAAGCACTACTGTACCCTGCCAGCTCGATTCCTGCCCGGGGCATCCCATTCTGTGACTACAGCAGCCTCTGTTTAAGACCATATAAGCATTTGCTCTTATCATATTTGAAATTAGGCCTGATAAAGACACTTTTGCTGGCCAAAGCACTACTGTACCCTGCCAGCTCGATTCCTGCCCGGGGCATCCCATTCTGTGACTAAAGCAGCCTCTGTTTAAGACCATATAAGCATTTGCTCTTATCATATTTGAAATTAGGCCTGATAAAGACACTTTTGCTGGCCAAAGCACTACTGTACCCTGCCAGCTCGATTCCTGCCCGGGGCATCCCATTCTGTGACTACAGCAGCCTCTGTTTAAGACCATATAAGCATTTGCTCTTATCATATTTGAAATTAGGCCTGATAAAGACACTTTTGCTGGCCAAAGCACTACTGTACCCTGCCAGCTCGATTCCTGCCCGGGGCATCCCATTCTGTGACTAAAGCAGCCTCTGTTTAAGACCATATAAGCATTTGCTCTTATCATATTTGAAATTAGCCTGATAAAGACACTTTTGCTGGCCAAAGCACTACTGTACCCTGCCAGCTCGATTCCTGCCCGGGGCATCCCATTCTGTGACTAAAGCAGCCTCTGTTTAAGACCATATAAGCATTTGCTCTTATCATATTTGAAATTAGGCCTGATAAAGACACTTTTGCTGGCCAAAGCACTACTGTACCCTGCCAGCTCGATTCCTGCCCGGGGCATCCCATTCTGTGACTACAGCAGCCTCTGTTTAAGACCATATAAGCATTTGCTCTTATCATATTTGAAATTAGGCCTGATAAAGACACTTTTGCTGGCCAAAGCACTACTGTACCCTGCCAGCTCGATTCCTGCCCGGGGCATCCCATTCTGTGACTAAAGCAGCCTCTGTTTAAGACCATATAAGCATTTGCTCTTATCATATTTGAAATTAGGCCTGATAAAGACACTTTTGCTGGCCAAAGCACTACTGTACCCTGCCAGCTCGATTCCTGCCCGGGGCATCCCATTCTGTGACTAAAGCAGCCTCTGTTTAAGACCATATAAGCATTTGCTCTTATCATATTTGAAATTAGCCTGATAAAGACACTTTTGCTGGCCAAAGCACTACTGTACCCTGCCAGCTCGATTCCTGCCCGGGGCATCCCATTCTGTGACTAAAGCAGCCTCTGTTTAAGACCATATAAGCATTTGCTCTTATCATATTTGAAATTAGGCCTGATAAAGACACTTTTGCTGGCCAAAGCACTACTGTACCCTGCCAGCTCGATTCCTGCCCGGGGCATCCCATTCTGTGACTAAAGCAGCCTCTGTTTAAGACCATATAAGCATTTGCTCTTATCATATTTGAAATTAGGCCTGATAAAGACACTTTTGCTGGCCAAAGCACTACTGTACCCTGCCAGCTCGATTCCTGCCCGGGGCATCCCATTCTGTGACTACAGCAGCCTCTGTTTAAGACCATATAAGCATTTGCTCTTATCATATTTGAAATTAGGCCTGATAAAGACACTTTTGCTGGCCAAAGCACTACTGTACCCTGCCAGCTCGATTCCTGCCCGGGGCATCCCATTCTGTGACTAAAGCAGCCTCTGTTTAAGACCATATAAGCATTTGCTCTTATCATATTTGAAATTAGGCCTGATAAAGACACTTTTGCTGGCCAAAGCACTACTGTACCCTGCCAGCTCGATTCCTGCCCGGGGCATCCCATTCTGTGACTAAAGCAGCCTCTGTTTAAGACCATATAAGCATTTGCTCTTATCATATTTGAAATTAGGCCTGATAAAGACACTTTTGCTGGCCAAAGCACTACTGTACCCTGCCAGCTCGATTCCTGCCCGGGGCATCCCATTCTGTGACTAAAGCAGCCTCTGTTTAAGACCATATAAGCATTTGCTCTTATTATATTTATATTATAAGACACTTTTGCTGGGCATAGGCTTACTGCTGCCTGCCAGGTGCACTTCTGTTGAGGCATCCCATTCTGTAACATAGCATACCCCTCTTTATTTACACTAAGCAGCTCTCTTATTTACACTAAGCAGGCCTGTTGGAGGCTGAGTGTTACTGCTCACTTTTGGTGTGCATTATATTCTGTTTCATATAGACCCACCGCTGCCCGGGGTTTTTTTAAATATCACCTACTACCACGCCAGTTAGACTATGTCGGGCAGACAAGTGCCTGGAAGTGAAAAGAGGAGTGGCAGAGGCCAAGATTCCGCAGGCAGAGCTCGCATCAGACTGGGGGCCAGTAGCAGCAGGAGTCACGCTGAGAGACCTAATCTGCCAGTATCTGCTAGCGGTCGGGTCTCCACCAGTAACGCATCTGCCGTGGTAGATTGGTTGACGCGCTCATCAACAACATCATCACAACTTACGTCTGAGACCCCCAGTCTAGGGTCGGTAGGTTCCTCTGACACAACCCTGAGTTGGCATGCCCCGAGAGCAGTCCCTGTCCTCCCATTGCCTCTGGCCTACGCCGTTCCCTCCCCCAGCGACGTATCCTATGCTTTGGGTTCAGCTCCACTCTTTAGTGAGGAGGACCATCAGATAGAGGACAGTCAGCAGCTACTGCCCAGCCAAGAAATGGAGGTGGCTTCTTTAGCTAGGCAGACAAATAGTGATGTGGACAGTGTCGTGGGTGCTGCGAGCGTTCCAGCTCCTGCGCCAGACACTGTTGACGAATCCACGAACATCAGTGACGTACAGCCACAACCCGGTGATGATGATGATGATGACGATGAAGCCGATCGCACTTGGGAGCCGGGTGATGAAGGGGCTTCATCGTCATCATCAGGAGAAGAGGGGTGCAGGTTGCCCCGGAGTCAGCAGCTGAGGCAGCAAGGTGGTAGCAGTCAGCATGGGGGCACAATTCCAAAGGCTGGAGCCGGCCGGGGCCGGGGCCGGGGTAGAGCACCTGCTGTGCGGCAGTCTACCTTATCGGGAGGTAGTGGAGCAGGGGTTCCTGGAGTTGGCAACAGCAGCAGTGAATCAGTGAGGCCAGGGGGTGGGAAAAGTAGCTACTCGGCAGTGTGGCAGTTTTTCCTGAGGCATCCGCAGGAGGGTAACATGGCCACATGCAAGATATGTAGGCAAAAGGTGAAGCGTGGCCAGGGTCCAAATGTTGGCACCACGGCCCTGCGTCAACATATGATGCGTCACCATAAAACGACCTGGGAGAACCGAGGCTCCCAAGGGGTGGTCCAGTCTGCTTCCTCACCAAGTGAGCTCCCAATTTCTGCCAGCCAAGGCTCCAGCACCTCAGCCGAAGGCAGCTGTGCGTCATACCCATCCTCTGTCGCTCCTGCTCCTCCTCCTCCAAGTCATGCATCCCGCCAGCAATCCATCAGCGAAGCCATGTCCAAGAGACAGCAGTATGCGCCCACTCATCCTACGGCGCAGAAGCTGAATGTGCTCCTGTCCAAGTTGCTGGTGCTGCAGTCGCTCCCTTTTCAGGTGGTGGAATCTGCACCTTTCAGAGAACTGATGGCTTGTGCCGAGCCGAGGTGGAGAGTCCCAAGCCGTCATTTCTTTGCCAAGAAGGCAGTACCAGCGCTGCACACTTTTGTTGAACAGAAGGTGGGCCAGTCCTTGAGCCTGTCGGTGTGTAGCAAAATACATGGCAGCGCCGACATCTGGAGCTGTAACTACGGTCAGGGGCAGTACATGTCGTTTACGGCCCACTGGGTGAATGTGGTCCCTTTGCAGCAGCAACTTGGACAGGTCACGCCGCTTCGGCCTCCGCGCTCTCTGCCCATTGGGCCTGTGACATCGTGCGACTCGGCCTCCTCATCCTCCGCCATCTCCTCACCCTCCACTGTAGGCTCAAGTCTCAGTGCCCCTCCAGTCTACCATGTGTGCAGGGCACGGAGGTGTCACGCAGTGCTTCACATGGTTTGTCTTGGCGAACGGAGTCACACAGGGGAGGAACTGCTTAAATGTATTCATCAGGAAATCCAAACATGGCTTACTCCGAGAAAACTTAAAATGGGAATCATGGTTACCGACAATGGGAAGAACATTTTGTCTGCACTGCGCCAAGGAAGCCTGACCCATGCCCCCTGCATGGCTCACGTCTTCAATCTGGTTGTCAAGCGGTTTCTGAAGTGTTCCCCCCATCTGCAGGACATCCTAACAACTTCACGGAAACTTTGCATGCACTTCAGCCACTCCTACACTGCCAAACACACCCTTCTTGAGCTACAGCGTCAGAATGGTATCCCCCAACATAGTCTGATTTGCGATGTTTCCACCCGTTGGAATTCCACCCTTCACATGTTGGACCGATTATATGAACAGAGAAAAGCCATCACGGATTTCCTGATGATCCAAGCAGATAGGGGGACTCCCCTGTGTAACTTCAATGTCAACCAGTGGCAGCTCATACGTGACACCTGCCGTTTGCTCAGGCCCTTTGAGGAAGCCACTTTATTTGTCAGTCGGCAGGATTACGGGATGAACGACGTGATTCCACTGCTTCATGTACTACAGCACATGTTGGAAACCATGGCTGGTCAGGGCACTGGAGACATGGCGTTTACATCTTACGGCCACATGAACCCCCTTGGAGCTGAACTGGAGGAGGAGGAGGAGGAAGAGGAGGAGGAGGAGTTGCCCAGCGAAACACAGTTTAGGCTTGGCGAAATGGCTGGTTTATCTAGTCAGCGGACAGGAGAGGAGGAGCAGGAGCAGCCAGAGGAGCTAGAGGTTTTTGAGGAAGGAGAGACAGAGGACCCGGGCACACCGTGGCAGTATGCAGTGGAGATGGAGACAGGTAGTCCATCCGAGTCACTTGCGCAAATGGCACGAAGCATGCTCACGTGCTTGCGTAGTGACCCCAGAATTGTTTCCATCTGTCGGCGGGATGACTTCTGGCTGTCCACCTTATTGGACCCTCGCTTCCGGCACAAAATGGGGGCATTTTTTAAACCCACCGAGAGGGAGGACAAACTCAACTACTACAAAGACATTCTACGTAGGCAGTTGGCCGATGCCTATCTGCGCCATGGTCCATACTCTCGCAGGTCTGACTCGAGGGGACCTCTGCGCTCACCTTCCACTGCCATGGCCGCTGGGGGGGTTGGCAGCAGCAGCAGCAGAAGCTCCATCAGCAGCAGCAGCCTCAGTCTTCAGTCGCTAATGAGTAGCTTTCTACACCCGCATAGTGAGGCTACTCATGAGCAGCAGGAAGACCTGGAGCAGGACCTGAACCAGCAGGTCATGTCATACTTTGACATGACCATGCCAACACACCTTGAGGATCCGCTGGACTTCTGGGCAGCCAAACTTGATTTGTGGCCGCAACTAGCAGAGTTTGCCCTGGAAAAGCTGTCCTGCCCGGCAAGTAGCGTGCCATCTGAGCGGGTGTTTAGTGCGGCGGGGGCCATAGTTACGGCGAGGAGAACTCGTCTGTCAACTAAAAATGTGGAGAGACTCACCTTTGTCAAAATGAATCAGGGATGGATCAGCCAGGATTTCCACCCACCAATGCCTGATGCATGCGACTAGATTCAGCATGGTGCCACGTTTTACACTTTCCAAATGGTGCAAAACATATTTATGTCTTTAGGCCATTTTTTGGGCTCCTGCTGCTGCTACTGTCAACTCCTGCCAACTCCAGGGTGTGATTCATCCAATTTTTGGGCTCCTGAAGCCAACTCCAGTGTATATTTGGGCTCCTGCTGCTGCTGCTGCCAACTTCTGCCAACTCCAGGGTGTGATTCATCCAATTTTTGGGCTCCTGAAGCCAACTCCAGTGTATATTTGGGCTCCTGCTGCTGCTGCTGCCAACTTCTGCCAACTCCAGGGTGTGATTCATCCAATTTTTGGGCTCCTGAAGCCAACTCCAGTGTATATTTGGGCTCCTGCTGCTGCTGCTGCCAACTTCTGCCAACTCCAGGGTGTGATTCATCCAATTTTTGGGCTCCTGAAGCCAACTCCAGTGTATATTTGGGCTCCTGCTGCTGCTGCTGCCAACTTCTGCCAACTCCAGGGTGTGATTCATCCAATTTTTGGGCTCCTGAAGCCAACTCCAGTGTATATTTGGGCTCCTGCTGCTGCTGCTGCCAACTCCTGCCAACTCCAGGGTGTGATTCATCCAATTTTTGGGCTCCTGAAGCCAACTCCAGTGTATATTTGGGCTCCTGCTGCTGCTACTGTCAACTCCTGCCAACTCCAGGGTGTGATTCATCCAATTTTTGGGCTCCTGAAGCCAACTCCAGTGTATATTTGGGCTCCTGCTGCTGCTGCTGCCAACTTCTGCCAACTCCAGGGTGTGATTCATCCAATTTTTGGGCTCCTGAAGCCAACTCCAGTGTATATTTGGGCTCCTGCTGCTGCTGCTGCCAACTTCTGCCAACTCCAGGGTGTGATTCATCCAATTTTTGGGCTCCTGAAGCCAACTCCAGTGTATATTTGGGCTCCTGCTGCTGCTACTGTCAACTCCTGCCAACTCCAGGGTGTGATTCATCCAATTTTTGGGCTCCTGAAGCCAACTCCAGTGTATATTTGGGCTCCTGCTGCTGCTGCTGCCAACTTCTGCCAACTCCAGGGTGTGATTCATCCAATGTTTGGGCTCCTGAAGCCAACTCCAGTGTATATTTGGGCTCCTGCTGCTGCTACTGTCAACTCCTGCCAACTCCAGGGTGTGATTCATCCAATTTTTGGGCTCCTGAAGCCAACTCCAGTGTATATTTGGGCTCCTGCTGCTGCTGCTGCCAACTTCTGCCAACTCCAGGGTGTGATTCATCCAATTTTTGGGCTCCTGAAGCCAACTCCAGTGTATATTTGGGCTCCTGCTGCTGCTACTGTCAACTCCTGCCAACTCCAGGGTGTGATTCATCCAATTTTTGGGCTCCTGAAGCCAACTCCAGTGTATATTTGGGCTCCTGCTGCTGCTACTGTCAACTCCTGCCAACTCCAGGGTGTGATTCATCCAATTTTTGGGCTCCTGAAGCCAACTCCAGTGTATATTTGGGCTCCTGCTGCTGCTGCTGCCAACTTCTGCCAACTCCAGGGTGTGATTCATCCAATTTTTGGGCTCCTGAAGCCAACTCCAGTGTATATTTGGGCTCCTGCTGCTGCTGCTGCCAACTTCTGCCAACTCCAGGGTGTGATTCATCCAATTTTTGGGCTCCTGAAGCCAACTCCAGTGTATATTTGGGCTCCTGCTGCTGCTGCTGCCAACTTCTGCCAACTCCAGGGTGTGATTCATCCAATTTTTGGGCTCCTGAAGCCAACTCCAGTGTATATTTGGGCTCCTGCTGCTGCTGCTGCCAACTTCTGCCAACTCCAGGGTGTGATTCATCCAATTTTTGGGCTCCTGAAGCCAACTCCAGTGTATATTTGGGCTCCTGCTGCTGCTGCTGTCAACTCCTGCCAACTCCAGGGTGTGATTCATCCAATTTTTGGGCTCCTGAAGCCAACTCCAGTGTATATTTGGGCTCCTGCTGCTGCTGCTGTCAACTCCTGCCAACTCCAGGGTGTGATTCATCCAATTTTTGGGCTCCTGAAGCCAACTCCAGTGTATATTTGGGCTCCTGCTGCTGCTGCTGCCAACTTCTGCCAACTCCAGGGTGTGATTCATCCAATTTTTGGGCTCCTGAAGCCAACTCCAGTGTATATTTGGGCTCCTGCTGCTGCTGCTGCCAACTTCTGCCAACTCCAGGGTGTGATACATCCAATTTTTGGGCTCCTGAAGCCAACTCCAGTGTATATTTGGGCTCCTGCTGCTGCTGCTGTCAACTCCTGCCAACTCCAGGGTGTGATTCATCCAATTTTTGGGCTCCTGAAGCCAACTCCAGTGTATATTTGGGCTCCTGCTGCTGCTGCTGTCAACTCCTGCCAACTCCAGGGTGTGATTCATCCAATTTTTGGGCTCCTGAAGCCAACTCCAGTGTATATTTGGGCTCCTGCTGCTGCTGCTGCCAACTTCTGCCAACTCCAGGGTGTGATTCATCCAATTTTTGGGCTCCTGAAGCCAACTCCAGTGTATATTTGGGCTCCTGCTGCTGCTGCTGCCAACTTCTGCCAACTCCAGGGTGTGATTCATCCAATTTTTGGGCTCCTGAAGCCAACTCCAGTGTATATTTGGGCTCCTGCTGCTGCTGCTGTCAACTCCTGCCAACTCCAGGGTGTGATTCATCCAATTTTTGGGCTCCTGAAGCCAACTCCAGTGTATATTTGGGCTCCTGCTGCTGCTGCTGTCAACTCCTGCCAACTCCAGGGTGTGATTCATCCAATTTTTGGGCTCCTGAAGCCAACTCCAGTGTATATTTGGGCTCCTGCTGCTGCTGCTGCCAACTTCTGCCAACTCCAGGGTGTGATTCATCCAATTTTTGGGCTCCTGAAGCCAACTCCAGTGTATATTTGGGCTCCTTCTGCCCCTCATAGTGATGCCACTTCAACTCTCTGCAATTGTGCCGCTCTGCGATTCTATTAGCGATGCCTCTGATCTGCATGTGATATTTCTTAAAAGTATTATTTAACTAACCCAGCACGCATCCTGTGCGTGTTACAGCAAGGCTGAATGGTTTACAACCCTATTGAGGCTGTAGGAGGCTCAGAAATAGCCGTTTTTAATAGCGATTCGTCGCGAATTTATTCGGGTCGAAACGATTTTTGTCGGAAAATTCGGCGAATCAGTCGAATCGAATTTTTCAAAAGTTCGCTCATCTCTAATACTGACAAAGAGATATATAGTAAAAGATAGATAGATAGATAGATAGATAGATAGATAGATAGATAGATAGATAGATAGATGTATAGATGTATTTAGATATACAAAGATATAGAAAGATAAGAAAATATATTTAGAAATATACATGTATAGAAAGATCAGACATATTTAGATATATAGAGATAGTAACATAGTAACATAGTATGTAAGGGTGAATAAAGACTTTAGTCCTTCCAGTTCAGCCTGTTTTTTTCTTCCAGTGGTCTAGTAGCCATAGCTGGAAATGTTATTACATGTCAGGAAGGCATCCAGGCCAATTTTTAACATTTTTACTACATCCTTCATAACTACCTCCTCTAACAGTGAGTTCCATAGTCTCACTGCTCTTACAGAGAAAAATCCCCTCCTATGTCAGAGGAGAAAGCACCTTTCCTATAACCGTATACTGTACAAATATGTTTATACAGAGTTATTAGATCACCCCTCAGGTGTCTCTTTTCCAAACTAAATAGACCTAACTTTGACAATCATTCGGGGTACTCTAGTATCTGCACTTCTTTTATTAACTTAGTTGCCATCCTTTGAAAGAGCTCCAGGTCTGATATGTCCTTCTTAAGAACAGGTGCCCAGAACTGTACACAGTATTCCATATGGGGTCAGACCAGTGACTTGTACAGGGGTAAAATGATGCTCTGGTCATGAGCACCTATGCCCCTCTTGATGTACCCCAAGATCATGTTTGCTTTGGCACCTTCCCATGTGCATAACCTTACATTTATATGTGTTAAACTTCATTTGCCATTTAACTGCTCATGCTTTCACTTTATCTAAATCTGTTTGTAGCTGCCTGCTGTCCTCTTTTGTGTTTTGTGTACTTTACACGGCTTAGTATCATCTGCAAAGATTGAGACTTTACAGTTTAATTTGTACACTATGTCATATATATATATATATATATATATATATATATATATATATATTTAAGATAATTGGTCCCAGAACTGAACCTTGTGGTACTTTGCTAGTAATGGCGACCCAATCTTAATATGTACCATTGACGACCCTCTGCTTCTGATCATTAAAATTTCTCAACCATGTGCACATGTTTTCCCCCAGTCCAAGAGTTCTCATCATCTTTTGTACCAGTCTTTTATGTGACACAGTATCAAATTCTTTAGAAAAGTCAAGATATATGATATTCAATGACTCCCCCTGATTCAATTTTGAACTTACCTCCTCATACAAGCTGATTAGGTTTGTCTGGCAGGAGCGATTCCTTATAAATCCATGCTGATATGGAGTTATAAGGTCATATTCCCCAAGATACTCCAGGATAATATTCCCTAAGAAACCTTCAAACAGCTTGCCCACCACAGATGTTAACATTACCGGTCTGTAGTTCCCAAGTTCAACCCTTTTTGAATATTGGAACCACATTTGCTAAGAGCCAAACCCCCCAACAGCCCCTGTAATTATTGAATCTACAAATATTAGAAATAATGGCTTGTCTATTATTGGCACTGCTATTCTTCCTCAGTTAGACCAGTGACATTTAATGGAGAGTTTGGGTTATTGCTCTTCATTTTACCTGGCATGTCACATTCTTTTGCTTTCTCCCCATCCCACTCTATAGGTGTCCCCTCCTTGCTTTTCAGGGGGCCCACACCCCCAGGTTTGCATCTTTTACTGTTGAAGTAGCTAAAGAATATTTTGGGGTTAGTTTTACTCTCTTTAGCGATCAGTCTTTCTTTCTCCAGCTCTTCTGCCCTTATCTGTTGTTTACTGTTCCCAATGTGTCCCCCAAACTGTACCTTTGTTACTTTGTTTGGTACATTGGTTAGTATTAAGTCCAATATTGCTCCCCCTCTTGTTGGAGCTTGTACTTGTTGGGAAAAGTAGCCATCTCGTGTTAGATACATTTTTTTTTTATTTTTAGGAGATTCACAGGTTTCAGCTCCCAGTCTATATCTGGGTAATTAAAGTCCCCCATAATAACTCAACATGCAACAGAGTCAGCCTTGCAGAGCCAGCTCCAAGAGTTGTGGCTTTCCTTATAAATCACCTTTTTCAAATAGGCCTCAGAAGGAATCCAGGAGAGAAAGATTAAAAAAAATGTTTTTGTTTAAGTTTGTTCCAGCATTAACACGCACTGATTCACAAAAAATAAACCTACTATAGTGTGTAAAGCTTTCTTTAGGAACTACAACACTGTGTTCCATTTGGCAGTGACCACATATACCCCTTACTGCATTATTTTAATTGGTTGGTCCATAACTCGGTCTTTTCTGAATCCGAGGCTAGGTTCCCTCAGAATTTTGTATAGGCTTCAGATTACGACCACATCCAATTATTTAAAAACATACACATTTATTGGATAAATATTAAAAAATATGTATAAATGAATAGCTATGTTACAATGATATTATTACATCCATGTGGTTAAACCACTCACTGCAGAGTCATGTCACAAATTAATGTAAAACTTCTATACACTGATTTTCTTTGTTTCTTTATGGGGCAGACATGTATCATGTTTCGCCAATTTTGGCTTTTTCAATGCCCTAGGAAAACTGTGACAGACAGACATAGATCATTGACACATTAGTAATGTTAGTATTCATTAATTATAGTGAATAAATTGTGGACATAAGTTCAGGTAGGAAAGCTGTAAATAGCAGTTCTGGAAGACAAGAAAAAAAGACAGTACCTTCCTTGTGTAGTATGTTGCTAATAAGATCATTTTGTTCAAACATAGCTTATATTTTCCCCAAGGGAGAGTTGGTGGATCACCCCTGCCCTATTTGTATAATAAAAGATGTGTAGAGTTGTTGAGAATATAAAAAATAGTAATCATTGATTGCAGGACCATATGGCTCATTATTGTTTAGTACCTGTATGTTGTCCCCTTCAAATATGTCCAAGCGATCCCCGTTGGGGGGTTTATATGTCCTTACAGGGATCTGTGTAATATGAGAGCACATATATGTCCTGTAATCCTTACGATTATATATGAAAATATTTTACTGTGAAAATATATACAAGGCTATGTGCATAGGAAAAGGTGTACCTTTTAATGTTGATATTCTGCGCTTGGTGGTTGCAGCGGCCGGTAGGTAGTCAGCTCGTGTCCAGGGGTTAGTAACTGCCTCCAGACTCCCCCTGGGGTAGCCTGCACTGTTGGTTATGCGGGCGCTGAAATACTCACCCGCCGCCGCGCCAGCGACGCTTCTTATATGCTCCATTGCTTGGTGCGCATCTGACTTCCTATCCGGCTCCCGCCGGATATGGAGTCATGTGTCACTGGTCTGGCCCACATGTCTCCATCAGCGGCGCCATTTTCCTGAAGACCCGCCATTTTATTAGTGACATCTTTGTGTTCTATTTAGGCGCCATTTTGTTGGAGATCCACCATTTTTGTGACAAGTTTCTATTGAAATCCGGCGTTAATGTGTCAGCCGTTATTCCTGTATCCCTCCCTGTAGGCTGATATAGGAAAGGGCCTTGCTACCCTAAAATTGGTTAGGGTCGTGTGTTTTTTACAGGACATTAAAGATTGTTTTTGTATGTATGCTTAAGTCTAGAATCTATTAGCCTTAGTGTGTAATGCATTTATGTCAGGGCCAAAAATCACCAGGCACAGTATCACAATCGATATACCTATTAGTGGTAATATATCATTGTTACCCAGACAAAAAGTAATAATGGGGTGATATCCTACCATCTCTCCCCGGGTTTACAGTTCGCATCCTTGTTATTAATCACAGCTGTTATACATCAACGGATATCTTTACTGTTATTTACAGCTATTATACATAAACCAGTACCATACACATGTTTACATATATCTATGCTTATGTGAACTGCTATGAACTGGGCCTAATATTATCTATATTTTTTATATTTTTGTAATTTTATTTTGTTATTATTTTTTTTTATTTATTAATTTTTGTAATTTTGTAGTATTTTTATTTTTGTAACAATGTCCCACTATCTATTCCTAATTTGCATTATTGTTGTCCATCTTTCCCAGAAGGGCTGTCTAGCGACTCTTCCCTCTTAGTCGATTACAGATAGGAGGCAAAGCTTAAAGTCTCATTGAGGCCAGGGTAGCGATGTGCACCCAATCTATATATCCACCTCGTTTCTAATTGGAGAGTTATCTTCTCAATGTTTCCACCCTGAGTGGAGGGATGTATCCTGTCTATTCCTTGTACCCGTAGGCAGCTTGGATCTTTGTTATGGTGTTTAAGAAAATGTCGACCTATTGGGGTCTTTGCTGATCCTGTCCTTATGTTGTACTGATGCTCATATATTCTTTTTTTCAAGGAACGATTAGTTTTGCCAACATAGTAACAACCACAAGTGTCTGGGTCCCCGAAATGGCCCTTATTGATCTCAATGGGGACCCAAACTTTGGGGGTGGCTGTGGCGAGGGGGGGGTGCAGAAAGTGCATGAGTAAGCTTGCTGCTGTAACTCACCTCAGACCGTGATCCTCTTCCTCTCAGGTGTGGCGGTGGTAGAGCAGCAGCGCCGTCTTAATGTGACCCCAGTCAGTGCAACAGAAAGATGGCCGCCGGATCCCACGAGTAACACTTCTAGTGCTGGCATTAGAAATGTTCTCACTCATGGGAGCCAGCGGCCATCTTTTTTGCAGCACCAACTGGGGCCAAATTCAAATGCCGATTCTGTACAGAAAAAGTGCTAGTGCATATCTGAAGTGCCAATATAAAGTGCCAATGCTAATACAAAAAATCCGGAAAGAGAAATTATTTCTCATAAAAGAGAAAAGCATGAAATGAAATCACCATTTTAGTGCATGATGCCCCTGCTGAGAAGCTCCTGGTATCCTTTCCCCATGCGTTCTGTGAGACTAGCTCACTTTTCAAAGGTGCCAAAAAGAACTGCCTGCCTCGCATCCATATATATAGCTCAAGAGTGCTTGATTCCACGTGTGCAGCTTGTTATCAATTAGGAGCGCGCCCCCGTGCACGGCGACCCTGACCAGCGGCGGCTCAATACGCAGGATGCGGAGGAGGAAAAGCAGACACCGAAGGAGCAATAGATAATAGAGCCAACTGGATGTGAAGGCAGGTAAGTATTGTTAAAACCATTAAAAAGCATGTTATTGTTATCTTATCTTCGTATTGACCATAATACAAGAAAACATATAGAACACATGAAATATCATTAATAAACTGGCTACAATGTAATTAATTCATTCATTCAATGCAGAGTGAGACAACAGAGTCTGAATTGGATATCAATGATCAAAAACATGATTAAATATTCATCCACAGCCAAGGCAAATTCACAAAATTACCATAGGGATCTAAATAATCAATTGATAATATTTGCAAAAACATATTCATATTTGATTATATATTTACATAGATCCTGATCCTGAGTAAATATTAGTTTGTTGATCAATCAATAAGTGGTTAAAAAATGTATGATGTGAGTATTAATAAAAAAAAAAAAAAAAAAAAATATATATATATATATATATATATATATATATATATATATATACAAAATCTTTATATCATTAATGTGTAAAATGGTGAAATATAGTAACATTTAAATAAAAATAAATAATGAATAATATGTGATATGAGTATTGATGAATAAATAAATAATGTGTCAGTGTGAAAAAAAAAATATATATATATATAAATACAATGATAATTATAAATAAATAGATAATAAATCATATATATATATATATATATATATATATATATATATATATATATATATATATATATATATATATGCCTGCACATGTACATATACATACATACACACCCACATACACAAATAAATAAATAAATATACTTATAACTGATTACTAAATAAATTATTAAATAAATAAATAATTGTGTAATGTGAATATTGAAAATAAATAAATAATACCATACAAATTGTGTAATGTAATATAAATACTCATTAATAACCCAATACAAATAATTAAATATATATCTCAATATATAATGTGAAAAAAAAAGCATTTTGCTTTAAGATATAAAAAAAGTTTAAATCTCGACTGGACTTACCGAAGATTAACAGAGCTCCGAAGCAGAGCACAGAAACCCCAAACCATCCCATGGCTTGCCTGCGAATATAAAGACAAGCAGTGTCATTACAACACTCACCATAAATACCTAACTCTTGGCCATTTGAAAAAAATTTACAGGTAGACCCGTTGGCAGGGCTGGCGTCAGCAGTGGGCATATTCATGCAGGTGCCAGGGGCCCTCTTTCTTTTTTTTTTTCTTCGGTTATTTCTAGGGATGAGCGAACCGGTTCGGACGAACCGGAATTCGCCCCGAATTTCAGGGAAAATTCGATTTGGCACGAACCCGAATTTTTTTTGGTTCGTGCCGATCGAATTTTCCCTGAAATAAAAAAAAAAAATGCCGGCATAGTGGGAGCGGGCAGGCCGGCTACGCTGTCAGGGGGCGGCGGAAGTCGGCCAGCTGACAGCGCAGCCGGCCTGCCCGCTCCCACCATGCCGGCATTTTTTTAAAAAGCAAACACTTACCTGCATGGTCGGAGCGTGGAGGCCGGCGCCGCTCTCAGGCGCCCTCTGATGACGCGCCCTCTGATGACAGCGTAGCCGGCCTGCCCGCTCCCACCATGCCGGCATTTTTTTTTTCAGATGAGCGATTCGTGAAAGTTCGATTCGGGCGAACCCGAATTTCTTGGGGAAATTCGGCGAATCGCCCTAATCGAACTTTCAAGAAGTTCGCTCATCTCTAGTTATTTCTGCCATTCCATCTCTATAAATTCCTGTCATTGCTTTTACTTTCATTTTTTCTGTCATTCATTCTCTTTTTTTTTTTTAACATTCTATGCTTTTGCTCTTTTTTTTCTTTCCTTTTATTTTTTATTTTTCTTTAATCCATTCTTTTTGTCATTTTCTTTTATTGTTCCTTATATTCTTTCTTTCTTGTTTGCTTTCTTTTTTCTGTCATTCCCTCTATTTCTTATTCATTCTATACTTTTTTCTGTCATTCTCTCTATAATTTGCAAATATTCACCATACATGCGACTTTACCACCAAGTATGGAGAGTAATACCACTTTGCAAGGGGCCCACTATCACTCAGGGGCACACATAAACCTGGAGCCAACCCCGGACCCAAGAAGGGTTAGAACCTCTTCAAATGTTTGCTCATTGTCACCCCATCGGGCGATGCAGTTTAACTTTCTGCCGTATTGACCAATCAAAGGTTGTCATCACAGGGATCCCATAATATGTCCCAGATATAGACTTTTAGTCCAGATGACACCTATAGGTTCTCTGCCTGATGCGCTTCTTGCCAATTAGGACATGAAAAATATCCTTACTGGGTTCGCAGATAGAAAAAAGAATATCACATTGGTTGTTAGCCTTCCCGGAGTTGGATGATACAAAAAAAGTAACTTTGCCCCTTTAAATAGGCTCTAACCCTTCCAAACTCTCCAAATTTAAACAAAAACTTTTTCTGAGGTTTGGGATTGTATGTTTATATGTTATTTCTAAGCATTTGGCTGTCATCTAGTGTTCACATTAGATTATTAAATGGTACTTATTAATTGCTTTTAGTTTAGAAATGATCCACTGATGAATTTGAAATTAAAAATGGGTGCAGTGGACAGACATGAGCTACAGAAAAACAGGATATTCTGTGCAAATGAGCTAACAATCTAATAGGGGTAGGCAGGGCGTAAATGGGTATCACAGGGGCCCATAGCTAAAGTCAGAGAATCAGAATCGCCAAGTGCAGTTATACACTGGCTGGTTACAGAGGAAATTACATGGGCCCTTTCACATCAGTGCTCTGCAGTCTGCAAAATGCTTTGCCCACAGTGCACCTGCAACATGATCCCATAGAAGTCTGTTTGCACCAGAGGCAAAGTGCATTTACTTCCGAATCCATCGCTGACGGTCCAGCACTGTCCTGGCCTTCTCCATCTTCTTGGGAACTTCAGTCTTTTGTTTCAGCAAGGATCACTGGAAGGTCCCAAAGAGGTGGATGCAGCAGTGCCATGACCGGAGATGCCGATCTCACCACCGCCTGCACCTTCTGGATCTCGCCTCCTGCCTCCGGTCTCGCTTTGCTGCTGCATGTCCTGAGTCTCGCCACCTGCTGCTCTCATCACCACTACAGGCTGTCAACCCCACTGCCTTCATGTACCAATGCCCATGTCAGGGGATAGGAAACAACTGGCTATGTCAGACCTGTCCAGTCACGTTTGTAGCATGTGTTTTGCAGCAGGAATTGTGTTTTGTATTTGGGTTTTGTTTGCATTTGTGTTTGCGTGTCTGCATTCTAAAATGATCCCTTTCTAATTGGATGCGTTTACGGCAAGGGTACAGCCAACAGGACTTTTTTTTTGTGGTACAGCAACATCTGTCATGAATGTAGAAACACATGCGGTAACGAACAGGTGTAAACGAGGGCATAATGCCTAAGGGGGCATTTTTATACATTAACATATACAACACGTGCAAAGTATACATAATATTTGTACCTGAAATTAGCTGTTTTGTGCACTGCTCCTTGCCACCAAGCATCTGTAACCTATGATTTTCCACAGCAACCTAGCGGTTATTTAGAAGATGTATGGCTTCTGCAAAGAAGTTTTTTCTAAACCCAAATGTCACCGCCCTGACTTTAACGGTTCAATATAAGTGAGTCCTGGGTGTGTAGAGCCCAATCAGGTTTTCTCTGCTCTAGTGGTAGACCTCATATGGTACAAAACTTGAATAGTTGGAACGGGGGCTCCAATTATGCTTCCTGCTGTTTTGAATGTTCTTTGAGGTATATCCTTGCCTTTTTTTGGTTGCTCCTCCAAACCAAACTGAGAATGAGAAGTATGATCCAAACTGATCCAGTTACAGAGGTTAAAAATGACTTGAGCAGGTTCTTGGCCAGACCGGTCTTTTTGAGCTGTCCCAAGACGAATAGCCTCTGCTGACCCTTCTTCCGAATTAGAGATAGGCGAACCCGACCTTGCAAAGTTAGGGTTAGTACCAAACTTTGCAAGGTCAGAAGTCATTGTTCGTGTTCAGTGTCCGTTCTAAACACAGAAAAGGGGATGGATGGGCTGCTGAATAGCCCTTCCACTAGCTTCACCTATGGTTGCAGCAGCAGGAAGCTGCTGTAACTCATTCGAGCCCCAATCCTCTACTACCAGAGGCAGCAGTAGCAACATTTCAAACTGGCCCCAGCTGAGCTACTTATGAGAGCTGGTGGCCATTTCTCTGTAGTGCTGGCTCGGGACAGTTTGCCACCGCTGACAGCAGTGCTTCTGTTGCACATTCTGCACCCCTCCTCTGCCACAACCACCTCCCAAAATTTGGGTCCCCATTGATAACATTTATTCAAAGTTCGGCCGAATTTGCCAACCCAAACTTTGGGGGTTCGCCCATCTCTAGTCAAAACCTTCCGGTTGTTGCTATCCCATCTCAAGTTGTCAGTGATGGGATCATAAAGGAACTTGTTTCCTTGACCCTTCTTATTTCCTCTCCAATGATGCATACAGAAGCAGCATCAGTAGGGGTTCGCCTGAAGTCTACCACCATCTCAACAGTATTAGAGGAATCTAATATTAAGGTGTTTTCCATGTACCACCTCTCAAGGTTCTCTACCTCTTCCTGGTAGGCCCTCTCGTCATTGTTCCTGATCAGATGAATCACCATTCAGACAGTAAGGGAGAAAGGAAGTAAGCTTGAGGAGCACCAGTGTTTATTATCCTTGAGCTTGAGACAAGAGTACCCAGCTTAACTTGTCGGCTCCTCACTGTCAGGAAGCTATGTACCCACACTGAGATCCTTGGAAGGATGCCAAGATCGACCATCAGGTTCAACCTTGCGGTAGTAAATGTCCTACTAAAATCGATGAAGAATATTCTGGCATAAAATTCGAGGCAGTCAAAGTGCTGTAGTACAAAGTGAAGTGCCAAATTTTCAGCATCCTCAGATGATCTGTAATCAAATCGGAATGGGTCAATTTTACTGTCAGTGGTACTCTTCAGGAACTTCAGCATCAGTCCCTCGGATGACTTCATCACTATGCATGTTAAAGCCACAAGTCTGTAGACATTTGGAGCTTTAGGATTGAAGATTCTGGGAACAGGGATTATGATGTTGGTGAAGAATGAAGATAATTAGCTGGCACAGTATTTGAGACAAAGTGCTGAAATCCTATGAAAGAGTATAAATGTATAAATGACTTGACCCCCAGCAGTAGATTACATGCAGTGGAGCATGGTGACTACAGCTTTGGTTTGTGAATAGAGCTCGGGCTCAGACTGGCCCAGCAGATAAACAGGGAATCCCTTGTGGGGCCCTTGAACTAAGGGCAGTCTTTAATGCTGGATGCCAGTGACAGGAGAGCACAGGTTATCCATTCACACACAATACAGGTTTAATGCCTGTATACATGAGCCCGCAAAATAAGCCAGTACTATTTGCATGTAATTGTAGGGTGACCCCCAGAGTTCATTGGTGGGTCCCAAACACTCCAGTCCAACACTGTAAAAGACTGTGGTCTGATTGGGTCTAGTGTTGGCACACTATGGGGCTTGGGTTAGTGGCCCTCGGTCCCATGCTGCTGCCACAGGTGCTGCAAGGTGGGGCAAGGGGAGTAGGGAGCTTCCATTGGGGCCCTTTCTGCCTTGGGCCTAGTAGCAATCACCAGTGCACTCAATGCATGGGGGGCCCAATGCTCATTGAATGCAATGTACTTATCCCGGTGCGACAGTTTGGTAAAGAACAGCGCATCTGTAACTGCAACAGGGTCATGGAATCCCAGATTCGGGATGCCCATGAGCTGAAAGTGCCATAAAAAGGATAAATAATTGAGCAGTAAACTCACTATGTTCGTAGTCCATAACTGCTTGGATGCCCCACTTGGGCAATGGGGTTTGCTGTGAGGGGAGACTTGCATGCCGCCATGCTAGGTCTTTCCTTTTGGTCATCATTGATAGTGATGATGATGGTTTTATGAGAACAGTCAGCCATAAATGGTACTCACCTTAACCCATTGTTGAAGAGATTTTTGAGGGGCTTTCAGGCAGGTCTGCATCAAGCTTAGCTTACTATGGGGTTCTTGATAACAGGCACCAATGGTGCTCATCAGTGGCGGACTGGCCACAGGGAGCACAGTGAGATTCTCAAGTGGACCTCACTGCTTTGAGGCCAAATAGGCCAGCCTCACCCAAATCCATTGCCAGAATTCACACAATACCCTTCTAACACCCCCATCAACTTTGAAAGTCTTGTTTAAACATCTCCACAATACCTGGCCCCATTTTACCCCTAAGCTTATATATGGTCCTTGCAATGCTATAGCCTCAACATCATAGCTGGTGGGGAGTGGGCACAACCACCTTAGCCACAGAATATGCCCCTGCAATACTAAAGCTTAAGTGCCATTTAAGAGTGGTTATGACCAGCCCTGCCTAAGATCTGCACCTGCAGTGCTTTGCAGTCTCAGGTGAAAAAACGGGCTTGTTGCTGGGAGGTACCCTAGGGGCAGAGCTAAGCAGCTCATGGACTGGCCCCAGTCCGCTCGGGTACTCACCTGAACCTCATGGTTAAAGTGATGGTTTTTAAGAGGATTTTAAGATTAGCCAGGTCTACCCAAGCTACTGATCACAGAGGGTTGCAGAACAAACAACATCCATTCTACAAAATTGACCAATTGTAGAATTGTATGGCTGAAAATGTGGGTTTTGGTGGGCTTTTTAGACTTTATATGGCAACGCCAGTCTACATCAAGCTATTGACAGTTCCACAGTGGTAGAACAAACAGGATCTATCCAACAGCAATGTGAAATGGTCATTGGCCAAATTTTGAATGTCTTATTTAAGGCTGAAGAGATGGGTTGTGAGGGTTTTTGAGGATTTTTAGGGGAAAGCAGATGTTTATCAAGCTTCTGCCATCAGAGAGTTGTAGAACAAGTATTCTCTATTCAACAACAATGTCCTATTTGTGGCTATTTAGTAACATAGTAACATAGTATGTGCGGATGGATAACGACTTTAGTCCATCCAGTTCAGCCTGTTTATCTCCTTCCAGTGGTCTAGTAGCCATAGCTGGAAATGTTATTACATGCAAGGAAGGCATCCAGGCCGCTTTTAAAGTATTTATAAAGTATTTACTGCATCCATCATTACTACCTCCTTTGGCACCAGGTTCCATAGTTACACTGCTCTTACAGAGAAGAATCCCCTCCTATGTCGGTGGAGAAAGCACCTTTCCTTTAACCTTAGTGGATGCCCTTGGGTTATGGTTACACTCCGGGATATAAATAGATTGTGAGACAGATTGTTGTATTGACCCTGTTTATATTTATACATAGTTATTAGATCACCCCTCAAGCGTCTTTTTTCTAAACGAAATAATCCTAAATTTGACAATCTTTCAGGGTACTCTAGCCCCCGCACTCCTTTTATTAACTTGGTTGCCCTTCTTTGAACGCACTTCAGTTCTGATATGTCCTTTTTAAGCACAGGTGCCCAGAACTATACACAGTACTCTATAAGGGGTCTGAGCAGTGACTTGTACAGGGGTAAAATGATGCTCTGTTCATGGGCACCTATGCCCCTCTTGATGCACCCCATGATTCTATTTGCTTTGGCAGCTACTGCCTGGCATTGATTACTACAGTTGAGCTTATTGTTAACTAAAACCCCTAGGTCCTTTTCCATTGTTGTTTTACCAAGTGTTTCTTTATTTAGAATGTAATCATGACACAGATTTCTCCTTCCCATGTGCATAACCTTACATTTATCTGTGTTAAACTTCATTTACCATTTAACTGCTTATGCTTCCAATTATCTAAATCTGTTTGTAGCTGTCTGCTGTCCTCTTTTGTTTTAATTACGTTACTCAGCTTAGTATCATCTGCAAAGATTGAGACTTTACTGCTTAATCCGTACCCAATGCCATTTATATATATATATTCAAGAGAATTGGTCCCAGAACTGACCCTTGTGGTATTCTGCTAGTAACAGTGACCTAATCTGAGTATGTACCATTTATAACCACCTTCTGCTTCCAATCATTAGGCTCAATTCAGAGACACATTCGTCTGGACTTTCGTAACTGTCTATGTATGTTTTTGTGTGTGTTTGTAATTTTTTTTGGTTTTTATATTTTGTTTTGTTTTTTGGTTTGTTCTTTCATTCGTATGTTCGTTCCCGCTAATGCGTATATGCGCTTTTGATGTGCGGAACTAAATCGGATCATTTGCGTTAGTTCGGATCATTTTCCCATCAGAATCTGATATTTTGCGTGCGTTCAGATGACTTACGTTATTAGGATGGGCTTGCGTCTGATTCAGAGAGCTGATTGCCGAGGGGCCACAGCCCTATAAAACCGTTTCATTTGCGATAAATTTACGGGACCATTTTGCACTCGGCTTGCTTGCTTTTGACTATGTTTTGCGGCTTTGTGGAGGAATATGAGTGCCTCTTTCTTTTATTAATTCCTTAGCATGATGACATATATGGCCTCATGAGTTAGCTTGCAACCTAATAAACATTCCATCCACAGCTGTGAAACATGTATTTGCCGACAAATAATTTGTAAAAATTTTTTATACAGGGACCACACGCGCCAGAGTGTCACAACTGAGTGCCAGGGTCCTTCAGTTGGTGGGCGAGATGCAGGAGCTGCGCGACTTATTGGGGACCACAGATATACTTCTGGGGCCTGCCATTGCTGTGTATATAGTTTAAAATTGTTAATTTATTTATTTTTTAATATGGACATTTAAAAAAAAAAAAAAAAAATAGTTGTTCAATTTTTAGAAAAACACATTTTAAAAAATAAGGCAAATGAAAAGTGCCATTTTATATTAAAAGTCAAGCTATAAGATATTCAATGACTCCCCCTGATCCAATCTTGAACTTACCTCCTCATAAAAGCTGATTAGGTTTGTCTGGCAGGAGCGATTCCTCATAAATCCATGCTGATATGGAGTAATAAGGTCATTTTCCCCAAGATGCTCCAGAATAGTATCCCTTAAAAAACCCAGCTTGCCCACAACAGATGTTAAGCTTACCGGTCTGTAGTTCCCAGGTTCCCCCCTAGATCCCTTTTTGAATATTGGCACCACATTTGCCAAGCGCTAATCCCTTGAAACAAACCCTGTAGTTATTGAATCCACAAATATTAGAAATAACAGCTTGTTTATTACTGTACATAATTACCTTAAGACACAAACATGTATATCATCTGGTCCCAGTAATTTATCGATTTTTATCTGCTTGAGATGGTGCAGGACTTCTTCCTTGGTTAGACCAGTGACATTTAATAGATTTTCAGGTATTCCCCTACATTTCACTTGGTATGTCACATTCTTTTGTGAATATAGATGCAAAGAATTTGTTTAGTAAATTTGCTTTCTCCTCATTTCCCTCTATAGGTGTCCCCTCCTTGCTTTTCAGGGGGCCACACCCTCAGGTTTGTACCTTTTACGGTTTATGTAGCTAAAGAGTAATTTGGGGTTAGTTTTACTCTCTTTTGCGATCAGTCTTTCTGTCTCCGGCTTTGCTGCCCTTATCTGTTGTTTACATTGTTTATTTTCTTCTTTATAATTTTTGCTGCCCCTTCCTGCTTTAAACATTTAAATGCATTTTTTGTTGTTTGAGACTTTAGACTTTATAAGGTTAAGCAAATCTACATCACGCTACGGAAATCAGAGATTGAATGGATCTAGCGCAATGCACCAGTGCAATAAATGGACGGTTAAAGAAAGATGCATCTGTATTTTGAAAAGATGGATTGTTATTAAGACTTGGTAAAGTAAGGTAGGACTACATTAAACTACTGACAGTGTGGTAGATCAAACAGGATCTATCCAACGGCAATATTAAAGGTCATTGGCCAAACTTGAAATGTATTAACTAAGACTGAAGAGATGGGCCTTAAGGGGCTTTTGAAGGCAAGGTGAGATTGCATCAAGCAGAGGGTGGTAGAACAAGCAGAATCCAGTTAACTACATTGTCTTAACTTGGAAATGTACAACCTATGGCTGAGGAGATGAGGTTTTTTTTTTTACTTTATAAGATAAAGCAGGTCTACATTAAGCTACTGGTAGAAAAAAATCTGTTCTATCAGTTCTAATCTAAAAAGTTGATTGAGCATTAGTGAGGCTTTGACATGTCATATGCAAAGCTGAAGAGATGGGTGTTAAGAAGCTTTTCAAGCTAATGAAGGTCTACAACAGACTATCAGATATCAGACAATAGTATGGCAAACATGATGCATTATACAACATTGGACAGACTTGTCCTGTATTAAAAAGATTGATTTTGGAGGATTATTTAGGCTTTATAAGGTAAAACAAGTCTACCTTAAGCTACTGCGGTGGTAGAACAAACAGGATTTATCCAGTGGCAAAGTCGAATGGGCAGTTGCCGAACTTGGAACGTTCTATTTAAAGCTGAAGAGACAAGTCATGAAAGTGTTTTAGACAACAATGGTCAGATTTGGAAATGTCCTATTTTGAAAATATGGATTTTGAGGGTCTATTTGGACTTGATAAGGTAAGGCGAGTCTACATAAAGTTGCTGATAGCAGTGGGTGGTAGAGCAAACAGGATTTATCCAAGGACGGAAAAAGGACATTGGACAAAATGTTTAAGATGGATCTTAAGAGTCTTTTTATACTTTTGAAGGTGAGGTAATGCAAGCTAGTGACAGCAGAGGGTGGTACAACAAAACCCCAATTTCTTATGGGAATATCGATTGGGCACTGCCCAACTTGGAAATGTGTTATTTTAGGCTGAAGGGGTAGAATAAGAGGCTTTTTAAACTTTTGAAGTCAAGTCTACAACAAGATTCTAAAATCAGAGTGTAGAAGAACAAACAGGATCCATGCTTCCACCATCGGTCAAACTTGGAGATGTCAATTTTAAGAATGAAGAAATATATTTTTAAGTAAGCAAATATGACTTGACAATATCCCTTTTAAGGCAGGGTACAGTATGTCTTTATCATGCTACTAACAGCACAGAGTGGTATAACAAATGGGATTCATTCTACGGCAAAGTTAATTGACTATTGGGATATTACAACAAATAAGTTCCGTCCATTATACATCCATTTTACAGCCAAACTGATTGGACATCAACCAAAAAGAAAAACCATATTAGGCTCAATAAATGAGCTTTGATGAGCTATTTAGACCTTCTAAGGTAAGGCACAGCTACATCATGCTGCTAACAGCACAGGGTAGGAGAACAAATCCAATCTTTTCTACAGCAAAGTTGATTGGACATTTTAAGGCTCAAGAGATGAGCTTTGAGAAGCATTTAGACTTTAATTTTAAGGTAAGGCACTGCTACAGTAAAACATTCTTTCAACAGCATGGAGTGGTAGAACAATTGGGATTTATTCTATGGCAAAGTTGATTAAACATTGGGTGGTAGAACAAATGAGTCCCATTCTAAGGCAAAGTTGATTAGACATTACCCAATGTCCCATTTTAGGCTCAAGAGATGGCCTTGGAGGAGATACACAGGCTCTCTAAGGTAAGGTTTAGTTAAAACACGATGCTAACAGCACAGGGTGATAGAACAAATGGGAGCTCTTCTAAAACAAAGTTGATTGAACATAGGCAAAACTTGGAAATGTCCTTTTTATGGCTAAATAGATGGGTTTTGAGGAGCTCTTTAGACTTTATGGGGCAGTGTTTCCCACGAGAGCCCCCAAAAGGTCGTGAGTTGAGGATCTCCAAATATCTGTCTATTGAGCACTGCTGCTGCACTAATTACTTCACCTGAGCATCTTGGTGGAGATCTACACCTGTCTTGTTGGTGGCTATCGAGGAGAGGACTGAGGAACACTGGTTTAGGGTAAAGGAAGCCTAAAGCTAATCACTGATTTGTGACTGCAATCTTCACCCTGCACCCTCTGGCAATAGCCATTGGCGGTTTAAGCCAAGGGAAATCAAGGACAAACCACACAAACAATATTCTAGCACCCACTGAAAATTCTGCCATATTTAGAAATGCCCTACTTAGAGGTAATTACAAATCAGATGAGTTTACAAACGTCTTTGTAAAGCCTGAATTGAGAGACAGTAGAAAGATAGCGTGGCATTCTACTGCCAAGGTAATTACTTTCTGCTGCTGACATTCTTGAGGGTATTAATTAAGACTTAGAGAGGAACTAGAACTAAACATAATTCTTTTCACCTCCCCTGGCAATGTCTGGTAGTTGGCTAGCAAGCTTAGAAGTAATCTGGAGCAAATGAAACCCACACTATGGCAGCAATCATCATATTCTGGGCCCCATACCACCCATATGGGTCTGTATCCCACTACCAGCCTCTTTCTTTCATGCAATTCCTGGACTGCCTCCATGAAGAATGTTTTTGCACCATGCTAAATCTCTTTTTGCCACCCTGGGGCTCTGGGCAATTCCCTCTGCCACATTTGTCCATGGGCTTAGTGGGACCCCATTAGCAGCCAATAACATCCAAAGACCAAAGACAACAACAGATAAACACATCACCTATGACCTGGACCAGGTGGTTCCCTGAATAGTATCCACATGCACAATAAAATATAGCATACATAAGATGCAAGGATTGATGTCTTACCTTGTCCTGGAAATGCCTTGTGTCCTAACTATCTCTGGAGCTCTGAACCCAGTTATATGGATAATAAGCCTTCCCCTGGAGTCTGCTCCTCCTCATCGAGGTAACATTCTGTCTCCCCTCTCCCCCCAGTCACAGCCCTTGGCTATAAGCCATGAGCTGAGTATCGCCTGAGGTTTCTAACATGAGAAACAAACACAAACACACAATGCTCCTGCGTCAGATATTATGCTATTTCCCAGACAGACGTTACAGCAATTTAACCATTTCTTCATGATTTGAGTCTAAGTTGCCAATTAATTGGTAGCTTTTAGGGAGATGGGGAGATAGATATATGGATCTTCCAGCTGCATAAATCACCCGGCTCTAGGTATAAACAGAGAATGGTTACATATTTTATAAATCTGTTCCCAAAATTCGGCTTAAAGCGGCACCATGCCCCATGGGGCACCCGAAATTTGATTGTACCATTGTGTGAAGTCAGATTACTAATGATGATGAAACATTTTCGATGAGAGCAGATGAAATGGCTCAGAGAGAGGGGTTATGATCCGATCGTGATAGAACAAGCTAAAAAAATGGACCAGAACCGACAAAACCTGTTAAGAGATAGACCCAAAATGATACAACAGTGATTTCCAATACCTCTAACATTTTCAAGTCATTCTGTAGAGATTGAATGAATGATCCATCAACACTGGCACATACTTAGTATTGAACCCACCCTAGGATCCACATTTGGAACGGCACCAATGTTTGTAAGGAAGAGACCACCCAACTGGTAAAGGCTAACACCAGAAGGGTAAACACAGACCCATCTAGGAGTTTCGGCACACATTGGCTCACTGAAAGACAGGCCCCCATTGGAATGTATGCTTGTGGTCACTGCAATCAGTGTGGATTTGTAATGGAGGGTAACTTCTTCACACACCCACACTCAGAAAGGAGATTCCCCATCAAACGTGTCTTCAACTGTTTTAGCACAATTGTGATTTATTTCATTATGTTCGTGTGACCTAGACTATGTGGGCGAAACTGTCCACACCAGTATGAGCGAGTACAGGAGCAATATTAATTTTTTTGATTTAACCTCATCACTAGCATGTCCTTTCTTGGTAAAAGATCACCAGGTAAACCAGTTAAGATTCATGGTCATAGACCAAGTGGATACCCCCAGGCAAAGAGGGGATAGGGATAAGTTACTTTTACAAAGAAAATGTCAATGGATTTACAAATTAGACACCGGGTCACCTCGAGGGTTAAACGAGGAATTCGATGTAAAACAGACAATAAAAAATTCTCTTTTGATCTTTCCTTAAGAGCACATAATTTTTTTCTAGGCTACCTATCAGCAGACTACATGGTTTTATATATATGTTTTGTCACGGCAACACCCTTTAGCATGTAGGCATTAGAGTCCCCCTTAACTGGCCCTTTTTTGATAAATATGACAACAGAACATTATGGTCACTGGCCCTTTAGGAGTGCCACATAAGGGTTCATTTATGAGTAAAGTTTGATATATATGTGAATGTTATATATCTATATATACATTAAAATCCCAATATGCTCTAATTTTAGGAGACATATACAGCTGAAAAGCTTCTGTGGATGCGAAGTTAACTCGCCTTTGTGAAGATCCCCAATTGCGCCTCTTTACTATACTTTAAATAACATGTTGTTTTTTACAAATAAATTTATTGAGGCACCGCATGTTGCCGCCCTGCGCCACCTCGATTTTGTTGGTATCTAACCAGCCCGGCATGCAGACGGCCAAGATGGTGATGTGCGGATGTGACATTGCAGCGCGACTCTTCCGGAGGTGCTCTGCATGTCACGGACTGGCCTGCCAGGGGGGACACATCCACTTAAAAGGCGCTCACATGCGAACAATACATCGCCCTGCTTAGGAGTTGGTGACAGCACCCCGAAACGTCCAGAAGAGCGATTCATCTGCCTGCTATTATTAAGGGTAAAACGTGCCTTCAGGCTTTATCTCTTAATTCTGATCATACTGTAAACTCTGTCTGATTGTGTGCTGTATGCTCCGGTACCTGTGCAATGTGGATAATGGGGCACTATGGGACCTAGTGTACTAGTGACAATGTCTGTTTCTGATTCAGATTGAGGCATTTTTTTTCATATGCTTTTTCCTTTTTTCTATTTTTGTCTGATTTGCCCTGACTTTGTTCATAATATTGTCATTACAGTTTTAGGCCACAAGGTGGCATTGTTATTGTGTACTAAATAGATCTGTAATGTGGAAAGGCACTATACAGGATAGAGATCTGTGTTGTCTTATATGCCTAGCTGTTGGTATACATTTCTATTGAGGAATGATGAACAGATTGCCTCTTTTCTCATAAACCAGACCTCTATCCGTATATGATACCTATCAGCAAATATACAACTATAACATCAACTGTAAATTTTAACTTGATATACTAATACAGATCACTCTTTTTGCATCAAAATTCAATTTTGTGTGGTGTGCATTACTGATAGTATAGAAACTGATACTTCTAGGTCTGATTGGGTAATCAGACACAGTATTTGTACCCAAATTATAACAGTAACCTTAATGATAGACAACTGACTCTGGGTGTGCTATATCCCCAGGGTCTCCCACGACTCTGTCCTCTTTGGCGACCACATTCCCAGCTTCTCTGTAGCTGATTATCTGATAGGGCTTCAGATAGGCACGGAGCAGGAGCTCTCCCTAGTCTAGTAGTAGGCAATGGATTCAATGGATGCAGCCAGCAAGCTGGGTCATGTCAGCCGCTATTCCTGCCATGTGGGTGTGGCCTAGGCCAAAAAACATTTTTTGGGGGCTGTATAGCCCAATGTTTTGAGCCAGTGGGGCAAAGAAAATCTGAATGAAGCGAGTGCTACCAGCCCCATCCCCACCCCCGCCTCTAGCTGTGTCGATGTCCCTTTTAGAATGACATTCCCGCAGACAGAAGTGTGCCGAGGATGCAGCCGCAGACATGTCAGTGATGAGTCAATCAGGCCATCTGGGGGATTTCACACAGGGACATTCTAATTTGGGATGACCCATAAAGAGGTTGGGCAACTCCCTTAAGAGTCTTATAGACTCAAAGAAGGTGTTGGTCCTTTTTAACTGTGGAGCTTTGCCTCTTAATCTGTGGAGTATTGCTTTACACAGGACCTACAGGTTTGAACTGCAGCAGCCTCACCTATTTTTACTACCTAGTTTGTAGGGCCAGCTCCCGGGTGTAGGTGGGCCCTTGGGCAAAAGAGTCTTGGCCCTTTTGCGGTGTGACATGTCAAATGCCTTGTCATGTCACCATTCAACTCCACTGTCTCTCTTGGGTCCCCCTTTGCAGCTGATTAAAGGAAAGGGGCACTCATGGAAAATGCAGGGTTCATTGAGTTCATGATGAAAGTGCTCATTACACCACAGGGACTATAGTGTCCCTGCATGGGCTAAAAAAATAGAACATTTCCCATGGTGACCTCAAATAACAAAAGAGTAAGTCCCTTGGTGTGCTCTATATGAATAATTTGAATAAGAAGAGATAAGATCCCTGGGTGGGCTTGAGTAAGAAGAGGCAGTTACCCTTGGACTTGACATCCATTTGGTTAAATGTGCAAAATGATTGTGCCACAGTGTCTACTGTGTCTCTGGGTAGGAAAATATAAGAAAATTAGATTAGAAGGGACTTGGTCCCTGGACTGGCAGGGTTTGACTAGGGGATGGTGTCTCTGGATGGGCTTCAATAAGAACTGCATATAATACAATGTTCCTTGTTGGGCTCAAAAAAAAAAGAGATAGTATCCCTGGGTGGAAAAAACGATGTGCCTTGGTGGGGGACAGGATGGGCACAAATAAGAATATACATCAACAATGCAAAGTGTGAGGATATATAAAATATATGGCCAGATAAAAATATGACATGCCAGGGGATTGCTTCCAATAAGTAGGCTGTTATCATTGCTTTCCGTGTGCCCCCTCACAACAAGACATTATCTTCAAAAAAGGTAATGATCTCTGTTTATTTCTCCCTTTTATTTTATAAGCATTTTGCTGTATATTGTATGGCTTTTATTTTTATTGTACATCTTTGTTTTACATGCACTGCCCCTTATGGGTGAATTAATTCCTAAAGATTTATAAAGTGGTCTTCTGTGTGCTAACCCGCTAAACTTCAGGAGGGACATTGTATTTGTGCTAAATCTTGTGCCCTGTGTGCTTGCCTATCGCTACCAGTGCCGGTCTGGAGGTGACTTTATTGCTGTATAGTCGGGCCTAGGACCTAATCGTGTGATTGGGTATATTAACTGCATAAGGTGAGATCTTAGCTTACAGATCGGTGTGTGTATGTAGTGTCTGGCTATTAGGGCCAGGTCCCAAACGATTGTTTGCAGTACGATCGAAATCCGGTCGTGATCAAGGCATAAAACCTCCTTGATTTATGACACAAAGGGTCACCAGCACATCCAAAGATAAAAGCAATAACATTTATTAAAGTCTCATTAAAAAGATAACATTGCCATTCCATTGCTAATGTGTACAAATCATTGCACAACCCAGGACATGAGCAATAGGTAATAAATCTTACGCATTTCGGACGCGCGCTCGTTTTTAGTCATAGATAGAATACAACTCTCTAAGACAGGAATAAATAATGGAACTCACCCCCTGTGTCCCATTTGCACGCTTTAGGACTGGAAATCCACAGTCAATGGCCACTTACGCCTCTCTCTCTTCCCTGTCAACTAAACCAAGCTCTGTGTGCAATCTCTGTGGGATCACTTGTGATCAACCAACCATCTGGATTTACCATAACTGGACCTGAATTGTGGTTCCCTCCTGTCAGTCAATCAAGCCTTTGAGTTTCCCCTATACCATCCATCCCAATAACTGCATACGACTGGCGGTACCGACTTCTGTTAGTCTTAGTCTCCTGAGACTAACTCTGAGTAGTTGACCCTGGCCTTTCTTTGCACTAACCCCATGGAACTGCATGGACACCTTTAAGCCCACTTTACCATGTTTCCACCTGGGCCACTCTGTATCCTGGTATGTCACTAATGGCTACACTACTAGTCCTAGCATGGCACTCACGCTCCCTACTAGCAGTCCTCCACTGAGGGGTTAGGTCCTACTGGTGCCCATGTTCAGCCCATAGTCCTGCTGGAAACGGTGGTCATGAGTGGAGTATCTTAGCTTAACCCCCGACTCAGTAAAGCCTGGTAAACACAAAACACAGACATTTCACAACACAGTTTCTCAGCACTTCGAGCCTCTGGGTATTCAATTCTTCCACAGCTCATGATATAACCACTTTACACCTAGGGTGCACCTCTCAGCCTTCCAATGCAGCCTCCGGTGCTCTAAAGGGTGCCCTCACTATAGAAGTGCTCGCAGTACCTGCAAAAGTTTGCAGTCCTCCTTGTCCAAAGCCGTAGGCATGTATTCACTCTCCTCTAAATCCTCCACTGGGAGTAAAGCAGCACCAGCGCTGGAGGTCACCTTTTCCCAAGGCGCCGGTTCTTGGCTTGGGGTGCTGAGCGAGTTCCCCAGCTAGCTTCAGGCCGAAATATGAGCCGCAGCCGCCGATGCACTCACTTTATCTGCAGAAGCTGTCTGCTCCATCGGGTCCACATCCAGTGCCGGCCTAGGCCCCCGCTTCTCCATGGTAGCAACCACCTTCTCAAACTCAGGTGCTTCCGCCACATTCTCTCCCTGAGTATTGAGTTTACTCGCCTCAGACAGGGGGCTTGTCTCTGTCAATTACGTCACCTCTTGGATGGGGCTGGCAGATGGCCACTGTGGGATTGGACTGTGTATATAAAGGGTTTCTTTGGTGGGGTTTTAGGACAAGACACGGCAGCCTTAATGTCTGGTTGGGTGAAATCTTCCTTTGCAGGGTATGATATGGACAACTTCACAACCGTAACTCTTCTTAACCCTTTAAGTGCCAGCTACATGACTCTCAAGTAGCTGCCTCTCCTACTTTTAAGTGCCAGCTAAGTGAGACTCACATAGCTGACTTTGAACAGCTATAAAAAAAGTATAAAAGTTAAAAACTCAACTGCCCCCTCGATCCAGCCGGTTCTTTTCTTCACCCAGGGGGCATCCAATCCCCCTGGAGCTCTTTTGGCTTCAGGAGAGGACTCAAAATAGCCATTTACTCATCTGAGGCAGCAATCCCTCCCTTTGAGTCTCCTTTTCACCAGGGGGACCTCCGGTTGCCTTCCCTGGGCTGTTCCTCCATCGACCATGATGTCATCCCACACCTGCCCCAAGATGTTCAGTAGCGCCGGTTGATTGAATGTGGGAGGGTTGGAGGGACGAGGGGCTCTAATCCTTTGCCCCCCAGCCCCTCTCCATTGATCATCCATCTGCTGCCATCAGAGCTCCGTGGGACATGATTGCCGGGGGGACAGCTGAGGATCGGAGATGAGTAAAGAAAAAAATTTCATTTTTTTCTGGTGTCTGTGTCTTTTTTATTTACTGTTAACTTTTTGTGAACTGGTAAGGGATCCTTGAGACCTCGATACCAGTTCATAAGGCTCTGGGGGCTGGCAAGTCAACTGTGGCTAGTAGGTTACTTGTCTTTAATCCCTGGCCCCCAATTACCTGCCCTTTCAAAGCCCAGAGGGTAGAAGAGCCCAGGACCAATTAGGCTTTGTGGCTAACTGGCAGGGTGGGGGGGCCACCAAAGCTGACCTCTGCGGCATGTTCTACTAGCCCCCATAGCTGGTCCTCAGTATGGTTATGCGTATGCCTTTTAACCCCTAAAATTCCCCATAAACCCTATGTCCTTTTTATAAATTAACGCCTTATGTCCTGTCACCCAGCAGGTATAAAAGGCTTCTAGCAGCAAGAGAAGAGAGGGAGCCAAAGTGATCAGCGTGGGACAGAGTGCTAAAAAAAAACAACAAATAAAATGTTTTTCTGTGTGTGTTTTTTTCACATTTAACAACTTTGTGAACTGGTAAGGAATTCATGAGACCCCTATACCAGCTCACAAGGCTTAGGGGGCTGGCAAGTCACCTGCGGCTAGTGGATGACTTGCCATTAACCCCCGGCTACCATTACCCACTTCCTCAAAGCCTGGGGGGGCAGAAGCTCCCCAGGTAATTTAGGCTTTGCAGGCTTGTAGCCGACAGGGCAGAGAGCCACAAAAGCTGTCCCCTGCGCCCCTGGTTCTACAAGCACTGCATAGCTGGTCCCTGGGCTGGTTATGATGGTTAGGGCCATATTTTGGGGGATTTTTAAGGGTTTTTAATCACTCAAATTCCCCAAAAAGATGCCCCCTGGGAATCTCTTTATAGTGTGGATTGTAGTTATCTTTTTTTATAAATGTTATAAAGTGCTCTTTTCAGTTTGGGGGGTCTCCTGGGCAGGAACGGAGGCTACAGATACATATGTGGTACCGCTGTTGGGAGAAATTGAGATTTAACATGCATTAAGATTTTATTTACAAACTTTATTATTACAATAAAACACTACACATTGTAAAAATCTTTTTTGCACATATTTCATCCAAAAATATTAAAAATACATGTAAAAAAAGACAAACAAGACTTTTCATGTTAAAACCCAGGCTCTGATGAAAAAAAAACATACATGTTTTTCCCTGGGTGACAAAATCTCCAGGTAGGCTGGCAGCGAAAGGGTTAAAGGAAGACTATCGGGAAAATACAGCCTGGTAACAAAATAAAATGACCATTGACCATATAAATGTTTAGCTTATGGATAAATAAGCTGTGGCAAAATAAATGTAAAAAGTAAAGTCTGCACCTCAGAAATCGGGTGGCAGTTATGACAGGCAGGACAGAAGCCGTCTCCTGTCTGGGTCAATCTATTCTGCTGTGTAGGGGGTTTGCTGCAAGCTGTGGCAGAATGATTGCAGCATCTAAGGGCCTGCTCCACCCTCTGCCCCCCCCCTCCCCCAATAGCCTGAGAGGAAACGTTGTGCATAGTTTAGTATCAGCTAAGCTAATATTGAGTTATTCTTGAACAAGCAAGTAACATCAATAATGAGTTTGTTTGTAGCTGCAGCACTCTGAAAGAATAACTATTACTGTAACATTCCCATCATAACAGCTCTGTCTGAATGGCTCATTTAGGAGAACACCAGCCTTAAAGGTCCATGGTTCTAGTCCAGGCTTGGGTGTCATAACACTATTTAATATTTTCAATTTATCTTTTCATTTTTTATTCTCACATCTCCTTTCCTCTCTCGGGTAATGCTGGGTATTGCAGCACTTCAGTATTGTGTGTGTCATTCCTTCTTCTTTCCTTTCTTTCTCAATCCTATTTTTCTTTTTCCTGTCATTCCTTCTTTTCATTCTTTTTTCCTTCTTTCTTTCGCATTCATTCTATTTTTTATTTCTCTTTTTTTAATTTATTCTCTTTTCTTTCATTCATTAATTCTTTCCTTTTGTGTCATTCCTTCTTTTTTTCTTTGGTCTTTATTTCTTTCTAATTTTTTTTATTTCTTCTATCTTTCTTTGTCATGCCTTCTTTCTTTCCTTGTGTTGAAAAAAGGGGGTGGGAGCAGCTCAATCACTATTATTTATACAAAATGATTATTATCATTCAGGGCCTGGGAACTAATTTACCGCCCAGTTTAACCCTCTCAGCATCTAAATATCAAGCAACAAACATGTCTAGCTGTGTGGAAAGACAGGGATTTGGTTGCATATATCTGCAGATACATGTGCCCCCTTCGCATCATTTTTCTTTCCTTGTGTTATTTCTATTTCTTTTTTTGTTATTTCTTTCTTCCTTCCTTTCTTTCTTGTTCTGTCATTTCTTCTTTTTTTTTCTTTCTTTTTGTGTTATAACTTTTTTTCCTTACTTTTTCTTTATTTTCATTTTTCTCTTATTCCTTTTTTCATTCTTTCTGTAAGATTCATTTTCTTCTTTTTTCTTTTCTCATTACTTCTTTTCTATCTTTCACCTGGCACCTTCTCTGAGGTCTTTGGGCTAAATCTATGAAAGTGGTCTTTCCATGAGAACTGGACAATATCCACCACACTTGCAGCTTTACTGCCATGTGCAGGGCCGTATTTGCTGTAAGGCACACCTAGGCACATGCCTGGGGAGGGGCTTGAGATTGAGGGCGGCCTCACTGCTGTGCAGTGGTGTTAATTTTTTTTTTTTAAGATCATTGGTAGTCAGTGGAGATGGCCAGTGCACTGCCGCCCCCTCCCCTTCAGCCCTGTCGAGCTGCCGATCCTCTGTGCAGCCTTCTACCAGCAGTGAAAGACTGGGGGGGGCAGTAGGTGTAGGGGGAGAGACATTTTTCTGTCCTCCGTCACACAGTTTACAGAGAGCAGCACGTGTGTGTGTCAGAAGCCATAGTCAGGTGCTGCATGTGCTTACTGCCTCCCCCTCAGTGTGCAGGTTTCCCGATCACTGTTCCCCCCTCCTTCCCTTCCCCACTGTCACACTGGAGTTCTGCCGCCCTCTCCATGACCCCATCCTGTCCTGTGAGGACATTGCTGGAGTGACTGCTGACACCCTTTGTGAGATGCAGCTCTCTCTGGCTCTGCTGTGTGACATCCTGTGGGTTCTTATGTAACTTTTGTCTGTCTCGCTGTCCTCTTGCTCTCTCTTTTCCTGCCCTTCTTTCTGCAGTCACTCTGTGTCTCTCTCATTCTAACTCCCTGGACTTTCTTCTCCTCCTTCTCTCTTCTCTCACTGATTCTAGTTCTGTCCTTTTTTTCTCCATCTGGTTGCACTCTCTGTTGTTCCCTCTCTTTCTGTCTCTGTTTAAATTTCATTATTTCCATGCACTCTTCTCTGTCCCTGTTCTTTCTCTGACTTTCTCTCTCTTGCTCTGTACCCTGATCTCTCAGAGCCAGGGGACCAGAAGTCACAGCATGCACTGCAGCATATTTTATCTTTATTTTTCAGGACTGGCTGTTACTCATTGCTGGGCAATTGATTGCCCTGTTGTGTGAAACCCACAGATTCTGCACAAATTCTTCCCTTACTAGCGCTCCCCTGGCACATGCACAGTCTCCCCACCACTTAGTGCAGCTGTATCTTCATTTATGTTTCCTGGCTGTATGGCCACGAGTCAGTGCATGTGCTGTGGGACTGCCGGTCAGGTAAGAGTTTCCTGCAATTCCTGAGGTTTTACATGACAGGGCATCCAAAATTGTGATGTTCTGCCGAAGAGGAATAGCTGGCCCTGTCTGATGCCCCCCAGTCCTGCCCCTACCCATCCCCTGTTATTTCTAACTCTGCCACTTCCATCCCCCCATTCTCTCAGCTCTGCCACTATCCATCCATCTTCTCCCAGCTCTGCCCCATCCATTCCACTTATTCCCAGCACTGCCCCATCCACCCATCTCCTCCCTGCTCTTACCCCATCCATTCCACTTATTCCCAGGACTGCCCCATCCATCCATCTCCTCCCAGCTCTTACCCAATCCATTCAACTTATTCCCAGCACTGCCCCATCCATCCATCCATCTCCTCCCAGCTCTTTCCCCATCCATTCCACTTATTCCCAGCACTGCCCCATCCATCCATCTCCTCCCTGCTCTTACCCCATCCATTCCACTTATTCCCAGCTCTGCCCCATCCATCCATCTCCTCCCAGCTCTTACCCCATCCATTCCACTTATTCCCAGCACAGCCCCATACATCCATCCATCTCTCAGCTCTTACCACATCCATTCCACTTATTCCCAGCTCTGCCCCATCCATCTCCTTCCAGCTCTTACCCTATCCATTCCACTTATTCCCAGCACTGCCCATCCATCCATCTCCTCCCAGCTCTTACCCCATCCATTCCACTTATTCCCAGCACTGCCCCATCCATCCATCTCCTCCCAGCTCTTACCCCATCCCTCTTATTCCCTGATCTGCCCCCATTCATCCCACTTATTCCCAGATCTGCCCCATCCATCCCTTATATTCCCAGATCTGCCCCTATTTATCCCTCTTATTCCCAGCTCTGCCCCATCCATCCCTCTCATCCCCAGCACTGCCCTATTGACCCCTCTTATTCCAAGCTCTGCCCACATTCATCCCTCTTATTCCCAGCACTGCCCCCATTAATCCCTCCTATTCCCAGCACTGCCTGCATTCATCCCTCTTATTCCCAATTCTGCCCCCATCCATCCATCCATCTCCTCCCAGCTCTTACCCCATCCATTCCACTTATTCCCAGCTCTGCCCCATCCAACTCCTCCCAGCTCTTACCCCATCTATTTTTCTTACTCCCAGCTCTGCCCCATCCATCCCTCTTGTTCATCCCTTCTATTCCCAGCTCTGCCCCCATCCAGTCATCTTATTCCCACCTCTGCCCACATTCATCCCTCTTGTTCCCAGCTCTGCCCCCTTTCATCCCTCTTATTCCCAGCTCTGCCCCCATTCATCCCTTTTATTCACAGATCTGCCCCATCCATCCCTCTTATTCCCAGATCCGCCTCATTGATATATCTTATTCTAAGCTCTGCCCACATTCATCCCTCTTATTTCCAGCACTGTCCGCATTCATCCCTCTTATTCCCAGCTCTTCCCCATTGATCCCTCTTATTCCCAGTTTTGCCCCATTCATCCCTCTTATTCACAGATCTGCCTGCATTCACCCCTCTTATTCCCAGATCTGCCCCATTCATCCCTCTTATTCCCAGCTCTGCCCCCATTCACCCCTCTTATTCCTAGCTCTGCCCCCATTCATCCCTCTAATTCCCAGCTCTGCCCCCATTCATCCCTCTTATTCCCAGCTCTGCCCTCATTCATCCCTCTTATTCCCAGATCTGCCCACATTCATCCCTCTTATTCCCTGATCTGCCCCCATTCATCCCTCTTATTCACAGATCTGCCCCATCCATCCCTCTTATTCCCAGATCTGCCTCATTCATCCCTCTTATTCCCAGCTCTGCCCCATTCATCCCTCTTATTCCCAGCACTGCCCAATCGATTCCTTCTATTCCAAGCACTGCCCCCATTCATCCCTCCTATTCCCAGCACTGCCTCCATTCATCCCTCTTATTCCCAGCTCTGCCCCCATTCATCCCTCTTATTGCCAGCTCTGACCCCATTCATCCCTCTTATTCACAGATCTGCCCCCATCCATCCCTCTTATTCCCTGATCTGCCCCCATTCATCCCTCTTATTCCCAGCTCTGCCCTATCGATTCCTCTTATTCCAAGCTCTGCCCACATTCATCCCTCTTATTTTCAGATCTGCCCCCATTCATCCCTACTATTCCCAGCACTGCCTCCATTCATCCCTCTTATTCCCAGCTCTGCCCCCATTCATCCCTCTTATTGCCAGCTCTGACTCCATTCATCCCTCTTATTCCCAGATCTTCCCCATCCATTCCATTTATTCCCAGATCTGCCCCTATTTATCCCTCTTATTCCTAGCTCTGCCCCATCCATCCCTCTCATTCCCAGCGCTGCCCCCATTAATCCCTCCTTTTCCCAGCACTGCCCGCATTCATCCCTCTTATTCCCAATTCTTCCCCCATTCATTCAGCATATTTCCAGCTCCACCCCCATTCATCCCTCTTATTCCCAGCACTTCCGCCATTCATCTCTCTTATTCACAGCTCTGCCTCCTGCTTTTCTTATATTCATTCCTCTTTTTACCATCACTGCTCCCATCAATTCCTCCGAGATCTCAACTTATTCCGAGATTTCAACTACACCCCCCCCCCCGGACCTTCAACTTGGTGCAGACCACGGTAAATGGACCTCCACTAAAACTACTTGATTACCGCTAATTTAGATCATTGGTGCTCAGTGGTGCAACAGTGGACAACATAGTGTGGCACCCCCTCCCATTCCCATAGCCAGTGTGTCATGCCCCCTACCATTCCCATATGCAGTGTGTCATTGCCCTCTCCCATTCCCATGGGGCATTCCCCCCTCCTATTCTGATAGGCAGTGTGGCACCCCCCTCTCCCATTCCCATGGGCAGTGTGGCATTCCTCCCTCTCCCATTCCTATGGGCAGTGCGGCATTCCTCCCCTCCCATTCCTCCCCTCCCATTCCCATAGGCAGTGTGGCATCTTCCTCCCATTCCCATAGGCAGTGTGGCACCCCCTCCCATTCCCATAGGCAGTGTGGCATCCCCTCCCATTCCCATAGGCAGTGTGGCATTCTCCCCCTCCCATTCCCATAGGCAGTGTGGCATCCTCCTCCCATTCCTATAGGCAGTGTGGGACCCCCCCTCCCATTACCATAGGCAGTGCAGCATACTCCCCCTCCCATTTCCCATAGGCAGTGTAGCATTCCCATTTCCCATAGGCAGTGTGGCATTCTCATTCCCATAGGCAGTGTGGCATTCCCATTTCCCATAGGCAGTGTGGCATTCCCATTTTCCATAGGCAGTGTGGCATTACAATTTCCCATAGGCAAAAGAAAAAAAAAACGTACAGTCACATATACATCGTTCCCACATTGCTGGCCAGGCCATGGGAGGTCAGAAGATGTAGGAGCCACAGGTGGGTGGGCAGGGTAACTGATCCCTGCCCAATGTCCCCACCATTGCTTCTTTTCCGGCACCAGCAAACACACCTGGCTCTGTGCAACAGGTGGACATGGCCTGTGTCAAGTTTCAGCCACGGCCACCAGCTGCACAGAGACGGATGTTTGCTCCTAGTGCAGCGGCGGTGGTGACAGTACAGACAGCAGGGATCAGGTACCATGCCCGCCCGCCTGCCGTTCCTCCATCTGCCGTTCCTCCATCTTTTGGGGTTGCAATGTGGCCCTGTACTTACCTAGTAGCCATCCCAGTTGTTCTCAAGTTTTTGTCAACACATTTGAGTCATGGCAGGATCCTGGAAATCCCAATCTCACCGCATGCAGCTGCATCTCCTGATCACAAAATGCCATTAAGGGAATGGAAGTTCTTCCAGTTGTGATAGGGAAACTTTTGTGCTCGAAGCGGGTGGAATAGAATATGTGTGCAAATAAGGCACCCAAGGATATTGGGAGTTTCTGCATACGGTCGAAGGCCTGCTTTATGCGTTGCACCTCCTCCTCTACCGGAAAGCGCATATATTGATGAGGTCACATTTGGCAAGGACAACCTTATGGAACATGTGGCACATAGTCACCTGGCTGATGCCGCTGGGAAGGGCAGCAGTGGCCTGAAAAGTGTCCCGCATCAAGATATTCTGGGAGACACACAGTTGCACTATTCCAAGTATAGCCTGGCTGTGACCAGTGGTGGGGTCAATTCTGTGTCAGCTTTGGTCATACAGTGACAAAAGTGTAGCACGATTCAGGCGGAACCTGCTGCGGATTTGCTCATGACTCAAATTCCACACAGACAGCCGGGTAGTAAATACTCGGTTAGCCAGGACTCTCACCACCCTGGCTTCCCAAATACCAAACACATACACTCTTACACAAACACAAGTGTACCTCAATGCAGTTCACCACAAAAACCAGGTGCCTTGCTGGATACAGTATCAGCCTGCATAAAGGCCACTTGTTTCCTAAATTTGGCCTGGCCAAGAGGGAAGATGCTACATAGCCCACAAATTGTCTCCAAATTAATCTACTCTAGCTGTGTCATACACAATATGAGCATCCACCACAAAAGTGAAGAGCTCACAGAAACAGCCCAGACACCCCCACAGACACTGGTGACCAAACACAGACTGCCTCTGCCTGCCTTGACTGAGTAGTCACAAATACAAAGGATGCTCCCACCTTTGGCACAGCGTCCAGAGATCACACAAACAGACGGGCCTTTTTTTATACTTATCCACTTGTAATGTGTCATACTCAGCAGGAGCCCTTTTCCATGCTTCAGCATCCATGTGACAGCACAAGTCAAGACATTATGCAGGTGTGTAGAAAACGCTGTGTCAGTGGGCACTAGCACCTTGTACTCCATCAGAATCTATCATTAACACTCAAATTGTCATTATATTAGAACATCCAGTTGTGTGGGTTTCCTGCTGTTGGCACACCTTCACCATCAGTTCTTTGTGCCTCTTGAGCATTTATTAAGCATTTAAAATAGCTATTAGAGCAGACATATGTGGGTTATTGGCTGATTAATGTGTTAGTTTCATACAGTGCACACACCAGCATTTTGCTTGTTAGTGTAATTGGCCATGCTCTGTTCCTGATTGGTCCAGCAATCACCGAAAAGCTACTAAAAATCTCACACTTCTTGCTCCATTCACTTCTCGGGAAGTCCCCTTCTCTCTGTGATTGTGTATACAAAGGGAATCTTCTATGACACCCACTAAGCATGCATTGGGGTCAGTTGGGAAGTCCACTGTGGGGGGCAGTACCATTGGTTTGTTTTATGAGTGTGGTATTGGAAGCAGTTTCTTGGTCTTGGTAGGGTGTCAGCAGTAGCTCTGTTGCCAACAGTGCTTTAACAAAGTCGGTGGCTGGGTTGCCCCACCTGCTACTGTGTCTCAAGCTTTTGGGGCAGACATGTGCAGGCCACAACACCTCTTCAGCATGAACCACTTTTCTAACTCTCACCTGAGGTTGCTGCTTCTGTTGTTTCTGCCACCGTTATACGCCCCTTGTGCCCCTTCTCATAGTCATACTCCATGACACAGAAATCCTAGATGCGCACAAAGCAAAAACAAACAAACAAAAAATTAGACAAAATACATACAAATGTATTTGAAAAGCAAAACACAACTAGATAAAACATTATGAATGTGTTTGAGAAAACATCAATATATTTAAAATGTGGAGAAAAATAGCTATAAGAATTTTGGGCATTGGGCAGAAAAACCCTACTCTGCACGCTAGATGTGGAAGATTTAAAAAAAAGGGGGGGCAAGAAAATTACATAACGGCAAAGTAAAAATGCTAGTTGACAGGTGGGAACGCTAACACATAAAAGCATACACATCCAAACTTTATAGAATGAAGGCCACGCCCCATACAGTAAAAAAAGCTATATTAAATCCCCAAAAACACTTACCTTCAAAATTTGCCAATTGAACCGAGGGCCAACATGCTGCCACTTGGCCAGGCAGGCGGTAACCCTTCCTTAGAGCTGCTAGAGGAACTGCTGAGAAAGTGGTTAACTCTGCGTCTGGGGGGAGCCATCTCTATCCTGCTTACCCAAACCAGAAGTTCACAAAGAGAAACTGAAAGCAGCTTCCTCCATTGTGCGGCTAATGGAGAACTCTAGGTATCACCCCAAGGAAAAGCAGACCAAGGCTACACCACATATAACAAAAGGACAATGCTGCAGCGAAGGTAGTGCTAATGAAGAGCAGCTGATGCTTGATGCTGAAGACCATTTCTCACAATTAAAACCCCAGCCACAGAGCGAAAACACATGGAATGACATTGTTAACACACTGATTCATAGCTGTCAATGAGTTGTATTCTTGGGGGGATTTTTGGACGTATATAGAAATTGTATGCTTTGACACACATAGGAATTTTTCCTCCACATCCCTGCAGTGAGACAAACACATGCAGTGAGTGCACACATATCTGGAGCGTTGGGCTGCCATAGCAGCAGGGAGCAGTTGGGGGTTAGGTGTGAAGATGAACTAACTTGTTAAAAATTTGTTTTGGATGATTCGCCAAATTTGTCTATGAAATGTGGGTTCATGTGAATTGAATTGTTAATGAATCGCTCAAAGAAATGAGGATAGCAGTTGAGAAGGTGAATAAGTCACATTCCTGCATGTCATTCCCCTATCTCTCTGGTCCAGTGGTTGGTGGGGGGCACACTTAGTAGCACCGGATGCAGGCTCACGCAGGTGACATTGTGGCTGGCCTCCTCCACTCCCCTCCTGCTGTGACAGCCAGACTGTGCAGAGGCGTGCACTCCCCCAGTTAGCAGGATACCTGCACATGCCGGCTTCTGGCACTACTAAGGGCACATGCCATTGGACCAGAGCAGCGGGGAGATCTATGTGCAGGATAATGATATAATTTTTTTGAAAAATGTAAGGGAATATTAGATCGGCATGAATCCCAAAGAAAGATTTGTGCTGAAATGAATTTTTCCTAAAATTAGGTGCAAATTCTGATTTGTAAAAATCGGTTCACTCATCTCTAGTTAGGTGCCTTGCACTTCGGTCATATACCAGCTGAGAATCAAACCTGTCGGCATCCAGTCACAAGGCTGCTACCTTACCTTTAGGCTAGTACAATATTATATAATCATAAAATCAATCATTATATAATCTATAACAATGCCATGGACACCATAGTAATCAAATTTTACTGAATTCTATAGAGCATCTTAAATTAAGATTTTTACTAAAATTTTACAGGGCTGTTTCTAGGAGAGAGCAATCGCCCTGGGCGGCAAGGCCATTGGTGGGCCCTTCATCCAAGCCATTCTGTTTTCCTTCACATGCTGAGTGCTGTTTTGCCTAGAAGCTGCCCTGGTTACTGATCTTTGTAATGTACATTGTATTGTACTTAACATACCTAAAAATTAGTTAAAAAGGAAAAAAAATATGAAGGATTCACAGCTAATGGTTAGTGATGAGCTTCAGATCTTCCCCAAAGCTAGATCCCACCCGAAGTTGGCATGCTGGTCATCACTACGCTGTGAACTGGTGAAGGGGTCCCTCGGACAGAGGACACCACCTACCAAGCGACAGATACAGGAAGAAGTGGCAATGGTGAGTTTTTATATTTAAAACTGTATTTTCTTTTTTAATTGTTGATGAGCTGGTAAGGGGTTCAAGGGACCTTCTCCTAGTGGCTGTACCGGCTGGCTTCCTTATAAGGTCATGCCCCCCCTCACACACACACACACACACACACACACACAGATTCAATATTTAGGCAAAATGTAGGTTTGTTTTTATATGAAAAGGTTAATTGTTATATCTGATGTGATGGAAAACCTTTGACACACATCCTTGGGGTGCTCCAATATAAGTAAACCATGAGTCTCATGTGAAAGACCCGAGCTTACTGCATATCACTCCATTATAGAGCTAAGCACATTTGGTAAAAATTTGATTCTGACAATTCTGTGAATTTCCCCAAGAAATCTGGATTTGTCCGATTTTTAATTAAATTTTTAATAAATTGGTATTTAAAATAAAAAATAAATAAATAAAGCTTAACTCCATCTTTGTTTCTGTGCCAGTAATGTCCTCATCATCGGGCAAGTCTCCGGCATGTTCAGCGGAACACAAATCCTCTGTCCTGCACTGGACTCTCGCAGATCCCACCCAATCACAGGGAGGGGCTGTTTATAGGCATGTAGAGGTGGGGGCTATTTGTAATTGGGGTTAAGACCTTAGTAACTGAAAAAAATGGCGTGGTTTTTTTATCGACCCTTACATTTTTTTTTTTAGTTGTGAGGGTTCCTGCTTCACAAGGGTTAAACACTTAAAAAAATTATGTATCCCACTTGTGCTGCAACACCAGCCCAGATGCCAGCTATGCAGGCTTGCAACCCAAGGCTCAGGGTCCAAGCTACAGGCCACTAGAATTGATGGCTACCTGCTCACATAATGCATATGGGCACCAGGCTTTTTTTACACCCCCCTGGTTGATGAGAGTGCAGGTAATAAGGCAGGGGAATTGGCAAGTCACAAGTTTGTCGGCAGGTGACTTACTGGCTCTTTCTGTCAGCAATCCTTGCTAAATTTACACCTATACTCATCCTCTTCCTTGCTGGCCAGGTGTTCAGCGGGACAGGAGGACACAGACCCCCGTCCCACACTGGGTAACCCACTGTCCCTCTCTGCACAGGGGGGGGGGGCTATAAACAGATAGGCTGGAAAAGACCTCCATGTCCCCTGTCACTTACAGTGACATCACCGTCTTTCCTGTTCTCTCCTCTCTCTCCCTGATTATAAATAGCCCCTCCCTGTGGTGGGAATGGATCGATAGGAACCATGTTTGGGACAAAGGATCTGTGTCCTCTGTCCTATGAATACAGCCGACAGAGACGTGGGACATCAGTGCCAGAGGATTTCAAGGGATAAGGTAAGTTTGTTGCTTTTTTACCAATTGTAGGGAAAAATTTGACAGACAGGAATCCCAGAAATGTTCAGATTTGTGCCGAATCATTTTTTTCAATAAATTCCGAGCCAGTTACAATGCGGATGAATTGGTTAGCTCATCTCTACTCTATTAGTAAAGCAAGTGATAGTATAGATGGACAAGTGTCTCAGTTTGGTGCAGAGGTAGTCAGGATCTATAGTATTAAAATCAAAGCTAAAGTCTACAAATAGAATCCCGGCCTATGAGCTTGGGTGGCCCATGTAATTAATATAATTAATGTGATTTTAATGATATTTAAGTATAATGTTGAAGGCATTCCCTGCTGATCTGTTTGGTCTATAAGTAAATTGTAGGATGACCCAGAGTAGCTTGCTAAACACTTGCCAAAGTTAGTCAAATGCCAGTGCAACATTGGGGGGCCATGCTAAATATTTGGTGAAGCCAGTGTGACTTGCAGTGTGCATTGCTGTGTGGATTTTTAGCATGCATCTTGTGAGCTTATTAGCGTTTTTAGTGTTTAGACACAAAAAGTGCAAAAAAAAGTTTTTTCCTTTAAAAGGACCTGTACCCCTGATGGGGCATTTTTACAGTTAGGCACATCATATTTCCAATGAGGTAAGGATGTTTTTAGTTCGGAAACAACATATGGACTATGCAGAAAAATTTTGTGTAGGCCTGGCAGTAGCAAGCAAGCCCTCAAAAAAATGGCCCATTTGTAATGGGGGTAGGAGCAGAATTGGTACCGTTACATTTTAGCTGATGAAGAAGCAATGGCTTTTTACAAGCGCTGAAAAATGTGCCCAATTTTGGGTATCACAGGGTTAAACTGTGGTTGTGTTTGCCTGGCAGTAGCAGAGGGGGGCAGGTTGGCATTAGCAGAGGCTGCAGCTGTTGAAAAATGACTAGGTTGAGGCACAGGAAACCTGTGGTGGTTGTGTAGGCCTGGCAATAGCAGAGGGTGGCAGGGTGGCAGGGTGGCAGGCTGGCAGCGGAGGCACTGTTGGTGGTAGAAGTAGTAGCAGCATTAGCAGAGGCCATGGCACAGGAAGCCTGTGGTGATTGTTTAGGCCTGGCAGTAGCAGAGGGTGGCAGGCTGGCAGCAGAGGCACTGTTGGTGGTAGTAGTAGTAGCAGCATTAGCAGAGACCATGGCATAGGAAACGTGTGGTGGTTGTGTAGGCCTGGCAGTCGCAGATGGTGGCAGGCTGGCAGCGGAGGTGCTGTTGGTAGTAGTAGTACTAGCAGCATTAGCAGAGGTCATGGCATAGGAAACGTGTGGTGGTTGTGTAGGCCTGGCAGTAGCAGAGGGTGGAAGGCTGGCAGCAGAGGCGCTGTTGGTGGTAGTAGTAGTAGCAGCATTATCAGAGGCCAAGGCACAGGAAACCAGCGGTATTTGTGGAGGCCTGGCAGTAACAGAGAGCGGCAAGCTGGCAGTGGAGTCACTGTTGGTTGTAGTAGTAGTAGCAGCATAAGCAGAAGCCATTGCACCAGAAACCAGTGGTGGTTGTGTAGGCCTGGCAGTAGCAGAGGGTGGCAGGCTGGCAGCAGAGACACTGTTGATGGTAGTAGTAGCAGCATTAACATAGGCAATGACACAGGAAACCTGTGGTGATTGTGTAGGCCTGGCAGTAGCGGGCAAGCCCTCAAAAAAGTGTCCCACTTGTAATGGGAGGTAGCAGCGGTATTGGCGCTCCTTACATTTTAGCAACAGAAGTAGCAATGGCTGAACAATTTTGGGCTTCACAGGGTTAAACAGTGGTTGTGTTGGCCTGGCAGTAGCAGGCAAGCCAGCAAAAAATTGTCCCACTTGTTCATCACTTTTTCCTATCAGTATTCCCTCTAACTAGAGGCTCGATTCAGAGACACATTCGTCTGGACTTCCGTAGCTGTCTGTGAAAGTTTTTGTGGGTGTTTGTAATTTTTTGGTTTTTTTCGTTCATTTTTCATTCGTACGAACGAAAGCAAATCGGAACATTTGCGTTAGTTCGGGTCATTTTCCCAACCAAATCTGATATTTTTCGTTCGTTCAGATAACTTATGTTATTGCTATGGGCTTGCGTCTCATTCAGAGAGCTGATTGCCGACGGACCACCACCCTATAAACCCGTTTCCTTTGCGAACCCCTTACGGGACCATTTTGACCTTGAGACTAGCAGCTATGGACGACTCTAGTGCATTTGAGGAGCATGAGGATCTGCAGCTCATGGGCATTGAAATTGTCCGGAGGGCTGAGACCAGATTGCACCGGTGGTGACGCATGCACATCGATGCATGACGTTGAGCTGTTCGAGCTCACCAGACTTAATTGCGCTTCCCTCCATAAGTTGTATAGTGAGCTGCAGCCATGGTTAGCCCGCACCACAAGAAAGGGGCAAGCAATTTCAGGTATGACCAAGATGTTTGGCTGCCTGTAATTTCTCGTTCCAGAGGCTGGGTGCCCTCTCCGTGGGGATCTCACAGCCTACGCTGAGCCGCGCGCTATCCAAGTTTTTGGAAGGCATGGCTACCATCACTCAGAAATATATTTGTTTCCTGACGACATGGTAGCCAGGAACGCGATTAAGCTGGCATTTTATAACATCGCCGACATGCCCAACGTCATGGGTGCCATTAACTGCACCCACGTTGCCCTGGTGCCTCCGGCAGCCGATGAGTATATCTACAGGCAAGTGCAATCTGTCCTTTTAACAATAACTTGATCTTATTGTTTTCCACATTTTTGAGAAGTCCCTCCTTGTAAAAAATCCCTCTTTGTAAAAAGTCCCTACTTGTAATAATTCACTCCTTGGACTAATTCCCTCCTTGTAAAAAGTCCCTCCTTGTAAATATTCCCTCCTTGTAATTATTCCCTCCTTGTAATTATGCCCTCCTTGTAATTATGCCCTCCTTGTAAAGAGTCCCTGTGAAACAATGGAACGTATTTAGTTTTGTGTTCGAAAGGGAAACATAGTGCGTCTGCCCAAGCCGTGCGGTCTAATTTAATAGACACACATTTTGCTTAATTTGGTGTTCCTTTGTTTGTTTTGTCCCTTTATTGTTTGTTATTTGTGTTTTTTGACCTTTGTGTTTGTATGTTTGTTTCTTACTTTTACAAACAGTAACAAATTAATTACAAACAACCTCACACCTGATTTTAGACTCTTGTTTTTTTGGTTCCCAATTTGTTAGTGCAAACTTTAAGTCATCTTTATTCACCAAAAACCTAAAGGCATAAACTTAGTCAACAACAGGTTAAGTAAAAATTTATGGTGTTTATTGAAAAGCAAACATTGGAGTTGATGGTCACTCCCATAGCTCATGAAAATACGTGGTCAAACCACAAATGTAATTTTTTGCAAATCAGGCCACATAGCAATTGGCCACAGGCAGGAGATTTAAAGTAAGGCACTCCTGTCAAAAGTTTAATACAAATTTCAAAAACATATGTGACGAGCATTGCCATGTCCAGATTTTTAAGAAAACAAATAGGCCCACAGACACACCCTGTCCTGCTTGGCCACATTTGCCACAGACACAGGTGTAAAGCAGCCAAACCTATGCCACATCTACACCTGTTACTTAGTGGGTCACCCAAAAAAGAACCCCCAGTCCCAATCCAAGTCCAGTTCAATCTCAGCCAGGGGTCAAGGTAGTAGATTGCCAGGCCAGAATGTCCCCCAATCATGCCTACAAACAGGAGGAGCCAAAACCAATGTAATTCGCCACAAGCCTGCAGTGCAACAGCTTGAGTGGCAGGTTCATTGAGGCTTCACCTCCGGCATTGGCTAGTGGGCTACCTCAGCACTCTAATGAGCTATATGGGCGCAAATCCAAAGCATACAAGCAAAGCCATACCAAAAGGGTATATTGGTAGGGCTCACCCTAGTGGGGATGTAGAGCAAAGATGTGGAGCAGATACAGGCCAAAGAGGCCTTAAAATGGGGGATGCCCATAAAATCCAGGCTGGGGCCCTTGGAGGTGGGCCCTCACCTGGGCCTGTGTGGCATTCAGAATCTGCAACTGCTCCAACATGTTTCTATTTGAAGTTCGGAATTCAGCCATCATGGCACTGAGATTGTTAGTTAAGGTGGCCATGTGGCTGTTGCTATTTCGAACTTCCTCAAGCATGGCACTGTAATAATTGGATAAGGTGGCCATGTGGCTTTTGTTGGACCTAAATTCAGTCAGCATGGAGTTTAAGGTGTTGTTTAATGTCTCTAATTGCCCATGAAGATGCTCGTAGTTTCGTTGATTTTGGAGGCGAAATAGCCGCCTCTCATGGTGCCATGCTGACTCCATCATCGGTGTGCCCCTCCCCTGGGAAACTGGGCGACGTAGTCGACTACGCCTCCCAATTGCCCGGGTTGAGGGGCGTGCAGATGATGTGCCTCTAGGTTCACCAACAGCCACGGGTCTGCTTGGCAAATCCTCAGCAGCAGAGCTAACACTGGGGACTGTTGGCTCAGTCTCTGCATGCTGCCCACAATGGGCTGGCAGCATGCAGCCAGCTTCACTCTGCTGCTGAGGATTTGGTGTAGAAACATGTTGGGACAGTTGCAGATTCTGTCCCAAGGGGAGCTGGTCAGAAGGTCCAATGAAGGGTCCATCTTCCTCCAGCTCCTGGATTTCCTCCATCAGTGTGTGGGTCTGTTGGGACATGTAAATTAAAAAGGTTCAGTTTCGGGAATACATATGTAATTGAGCAAAAAGAAACATGGCAAGGCACATGCATAAGCAACATCACAAAAAGACACTTACCGTATATATCGGATCCTGGGTCTGAGGCAGCACAGAAGTAGATGGCATGGTAAAACTGGCTGAGGATTCCCCACTAGCTGAGGGATGATGCTGGGCTGCATTGTGGAAAAGAAGGCATGTTAACACACAATTAGGCATTGCTGATGTGTAATAACACATAAGGTTCACTAAAACACGGGCCCATGCATGAATAGAAACTCCCCCAACGGACCAAGTTGAACATGACTATGAATGCCATTACCTGTTAGATGTATTAGTCAATAAGTACATACACATTGGTCTCCTTAACCAAAATAAACATGCATGTACTGGCTGTTCTGAGGCTTCACACATCCCTAAATGCCCATTATGGGACCACACTCAGCTTGCAAATAGCATTTGCTATCAGATTATGCTGGTTGCCATTCTTTCTAGGTCAAACTTTCAAGCACCCCAGATCAAGTCTTTCTGAGCAAAGCACGGCTCAAACCCAAATTGGCTAAAGATAAAGATGGAAGTGTTGTATGTAATTGACTCTAAATACATAACAGGTAGTCCTTTGCTAATCTCAATAGTGTTCCTCAAGACTCTCCAAACTCATGTATGGGCAAGGAAATAAGCAAATGATGAGTCCACACACATAACACACCCTGTTTAAATTGTTACCTCCACTACAAGGCACACCCTAGGGGCATGTGTTAATATATGGCTTTGAGCCTCATTTTACACGTAGCTCACATTTCACATACACACTAACATTACTAACCGGCAGGAATAGTCGGAATGTCCGTGTCCTGTCGTGCCGAGGGTCCCTCTAAGGCCACAGGATGTAGCAGGCCCAGCACCATCTCATCAGCTTGGGTAAATTGCAGTTTAGTGGGGAATCCTCCGCCGGTTTGTAAGCTGAAAAATATAGTTGGACACATTTAGCTAAATGTTGCCAATACAAGACGAGACAAATCCACAAAGTATATATGTACCTGTAATTACGCCGTTTATTTTCTTTCTTCCGTGCTGCATGCTTGAGGTCCGATATTTTCCTTTGAATCTGCTCCACATCTTTGAGCTCTTCCCCCGCTGCATTAACCTGTCTGGTGAGCTCCTCCAAAATTACGGCTTTGCGCTGCTTGCTGGTAGCTTTGGATCTGCGCCCATATAGCTCATCATAATACAAGGTGAGGCCACTAGCCAATACCAGAGTTTGGGCCTCACCAATCCTGCCACTCAACTGGCCTCTGAACAATGTGCGCCCTGTTGGTTGTGGTTATGGCTCCTCAGTGTTTGGCGGAAAATCAGGAGACATTCTGGCTTGGCTGTGTGGGTGTGAAATTACGGACTGCTGGCTGGCTGCAGATTGAACCGGACTTGGAAAGGGACTGGGGGGGTGTGGATGGGTGGCCAGGTCGCAGGTGTAGATGTGGCATATTCAGACTGCCTTGACACCTGTGCCGGTGGAGAATGTGGCCGAGGAGGAGAGGGTGTTGTGGAGGAAGTCGTGCTTGGGGCCCTGTGCCTCTGTGGGCCCTTAGAAGACCCATGCCCCTTGAAGGTAGACGGCCGGTCCAGGGGTGACCCAGAGCTTGGGTTTCTGGGGCTGTGCCTTGCCCTCTTGACTTATGATTTGGACACCCGTGCCGGTGGGGATGGCGACCTAGGACTTCTGGGGCTGTGCCTTGCCCTCTTGGCCGATGATTTGGACACCCGTGCGGGTGGGGATGGCGACCCAGGACTTCTGGGGCTGTGCCTTGCTCTCTTGCCATGACCTTGTGGCCACGTGTGGGTGGTGGTGATGGCGAGGTAGAGCTGCTGGGGCTTCTTTCCCGGTGTCTCCTTTTTGTAGCCTTGCCATGGTAGCCACGTGTGTGGGGTGATGGTGACTTGGGGGGCTGGGGCTTCGCACCCTCTTGGTCCCTTTTTTCCCCTCCGTTGGGGTTTGCTTTCTGGCCTGTGGCTTCCTTTTTTCCGCTGGCTCCTTTGGCTGAGCAATGCGGGTTGGCCGCAGCTTCGTTTTTGGCATCTGTGACCAAGTGGTTGGGCCTGCAGCAAGCTCCTGCCGTTTGGACGCCTGTTTGCCGATGACCTCCTTTGCTGCTTTCGTTTGGGATTTTTTAGGTGCCATTGCTCATGGACTCTGAAAGAGAATGAGCTTTGTGTCAAGGACCCTTTAAATAAGATTGGGGGGTCTGACGCTTACGCGTACGCGTGCGTATGGACGTACATACGAACGTTCATCCGGTCGTGTGGAACCCGGAAACCGCAGGGGGAATTACTTATCTGCTGCAGACAAGAGGCAAGATGGTGCCCACAATCTTCACCCGCCAACAAGAAGAGATCATCATGCTTGTAAGTGTCTTTTAATGCCTTTGATTTGCCATCTAAATGCATGCCTAGCCCTTAAGGAAGCGCAGGAAAAAACGGTTTGTTTTCAAAGTGTTTAAAACTCCGTGCCAAACCGACGTGAGGGCCCACACGTGCAAAACAACACTAAGGCCAGCTTCAAGGATTGGATTACCCTAGAATTGTGTCTGTTAATGTCATTAAGTCCAAAGATCGATTGGTGACGGATATTTGTATGCAGTTTTAACTCCATCCTATGTTTCTGTTGTGTTTTGTAGACCATGCTGGAGCGCAGGTACGAATACCTGCCCAACTCTTTTGAGAAGCGCACCATCGCCCTGGAGATCATTGGGAAAATCCAACAGCAGACGCACACCACCTTCACCCACTCTCAGATCATGCAGCATTGGTTGGACCTGAAACGGCTGCACATGCCCCGGGTGCGGAGGTTTTTCGTCCTCCATTTCCCTAGTAAGTACATAGCGATTGCATGCCAGATGTAACTCATGCAGAAGGTAGGCATTTATTTATAATTGTTTTTCTTTTCTAGTGTTGGAAATGGATTACCGAATCCGCCGCACCCGGAGGCGCACACAGGCCAACCAGTGCTGCATGAATCTGCAGCTGGAAGTGAAGGTGGTGGATCTCCAGGGTGACGGTCCTACCCCTCCTCTGTTGGGTCCTCCGACCAGCCCCTGGACCTTTCCACAGAGGAGGGGCGGCAGGGCGTGGGCAGGGAGTCGTACCCAGCGACGCAGGCGGGAGCCTCTGGCATGTGACTCTTCATGTAACCGCACACACATATACATGCAATTTACTACCAAGCTAAGTCCCTTAATCTGTTTTTATAGTTGCTTCTGGAGTTGGTGAAGATGTGGAGGTAGCAGCAGATCTCGCCCAGGAGGCACAGGGAGAAGGTGAGTGATGTGACACACACATTGAAATTGACATTTGATTACTGTTGACTAAGACATTATAAGTGACCCTATTTGCCATGTCTCGACAGCCTCTACTTCACAACAGTGGCAGGGCCAAGGACGTAGGGTTGTCCCCAAGGAGGCATCCGTTGACCACCAACCAAGTAAGTTGTAATGTCATTCTTTGCAGTATGTGGTAATTGACATGATCACCCAGATACATCAAGCCATAGTCAATGGCATTAGCAGAATGACCTGTGCCCACTTACATTTTTTGGAGTGGACGTGGTAAACACCACACCTCCCTCACATAATGGAGCACCAGCCAAACAGTATACTACAACCAGATATTAAATAAATATATTACATTTTATTTACATCAAAATTGCTTAAAAACATACACAACACAAGACATTTAAAAACAAGGCAAATTCCCCTTAAATACTCTCCAATAACCTCCAATAATCACAGTATAAATGCTAATGCTAGTATAAGCTATGAGAAACCCTGAGTAATAAATGGACAAGGTATTGTTTGTGCCGGCACAAAAAGACCCTAATTCACCTATATTATATAACTAAACCACCTGTCTGCAAATAATCTATATCTAATGCCTAACAAGTGTAATAGCAATAACATGCCAAACCCCTATACAAATATATATAAATGTATATATTTTTTTGTTACCATAATACAAAACTATCCAATCTACACATACAGAAAAACAAATAACAAATGTTTGGATGTAACAATTATATACGTCCAATCTCCTTGTGATTCATAAAGTGCTAAGTGCTAAAGAGGAAAAAGAACTGCAATAAATATCAGTGCTAAATATATACATACAAGTAACTCTCACATAAGATTCCCATAATATGTCACAAAAAAAAAAAAAAAAAACAAGAAAATCAAACAACCTAAGTAAATTCAAACAAATACAGACAGGTAGTCATACAATACCAGCGTAACACAGTTATGGACTATAAGGTGTAACCCACAAACACAGGGCAGCCCACAGCAATGAAAAGAGGGGGAACCGCAAGAAAAACACCCGCGCCCGCCGCTCCCGTGCGGCTTCAAAGGGTGACTCCATAAAATTGTTTGTTCTTATTCCAGAGTGTGAGCACTGGTATTTTTGATAAGTGGTGCACCCCTGATTATCTACCTGTGCCCACTTCCTTAGATTAATTACTTAGCAGAATGACCTCTGCCCACTTCCTTAGATTAATGACTTAGCAGAATGACCTCTGCCCACTTCCTTAGATTAATGACTTAGCAGACTGACATATGTCGTCATTATTTAGGTTGGCAACTAACAAACATTCCATCCACAGGTGAGAAACATGTATTTGTCGCAAAATAATGTTTTTTTTTTTTTAATTTTATACAGGGACCACACGGGCAAGAGTTAAAGAAATAAATAAAAGGGTCCTTGAGTTGGTGGCCGATATGCAGCAGCTGGTTGACTCGTTGGGGACAACAGAAGAAGAATAGTGTTCTGGGTCCTGTCACTGTGTGTTTTTTATGTAAATATTTTTTTAATGATTTAATTTTTAAAAATTTAACAGTTTTTTAAAACCAAAATATTTTTAAACATTTGTAAAAAAAAAAAAAAAATTAAAAAAAAAATGCGCTTCTAGTAAAAAGAAAACACTGAAATAAATATATACAGATGAAGATTCAGATGACCGGGAAGTGGTTTGGGTAAGTTTTAGGGGCCTAAAATGGAAAAAGAACCTAACTGCGAAGGGGTTTGCATAAGTTTTAGGGGCCTAAAATGGAAGAATACCCTAACCGCGAAGTGGTTTGGATAAGTTTTAGGGGCCTAAAATGGAAGAAGAATCTAATCGCGAAGTGGTTTGGGTAAGCTTTAGGGGCCTAAAATGGTAGAAGAACCTAACCGCAAAGTGGTTTGGGTAAGTTTTAGGGGCCTAAAATGGAAGAAGAACCTAACCGCGAAGTGGTTTGGGTAAGTTTTAGGGGCCGAAAATGGAAGAAGAACCTAACCGCAAAGTGATTTGGGTAAGTTTTAAGGGTCCAAAAGGGAAGATGGAGGATAGTGCTAAGTGGTTGGGGTGAGCTTTAAGAGTTCAAAAGGGAAGATGGAGGATAGCGCTAAGTGGTTTAGCTAAACATTGTAGTAGTGAGGGTGGCAAATATGTAGACAAGCACTTTAATGAGTTAAGTTTGTAGTGCGCAGGCGCTAGATTGTAAGGATTTTCGTCTGGACAATTATTTATTGAAAAAGGGAAACAGAATCTAACGGGAAACGTAAAGGATTCGTGGGAGGAGACGATGGGAAAAGGGCAAAAACAAAAGCCTAAGTTGTAACATGAGAAAATGAAACGGAAAAGTCACGCTGGAAAATGACATCCTCATACTCGTACTCTGCCGTACGAACAGACGAAAACTTTACAGAAGGATAGCAATGCATGCATAGAATTGCTCGCACACTCATACTAGAGCGGGAAAATGTAAAAAAAAAACAGATCGGCACAAAAAACGAAAGTCTTTTTTTGTCTCTCTAAATCGAGCCTTAGGAGCTATTTATGATTCATAAACCTTATAGTTACTTAGGCTGTGCCCTGGAGCCGAGGCATCCTCAATCCTCTGTTGGCAGGGAAATTGTTTAAACTGTAGCTTAGACTTGGTTTCGGGTCCGGCTGGAGGGGTTTAGATAACATTCCTCATGGTTGGGCTTTAGGTCGCTTGTTCTCCTGATGTGTATTTTGGGATGTTTGATGTTTGCTTGTGTTCTGGGATTTTTTTGCGCAGCTTAAACATAATCAGTGTGCTATATACTCACAGACTCGAGTTCCACTTGTATCTTGTATTCCAGCTAAGTAAAAAATAACAAAAAAATAAAATAAAATATATATATATATATATATATATATATATATATATATCAGATTTTTGCCCTATAAGATAAGATTTGGAGGAGAAAAATTTTATAAAAATATTCTGAATGAAACAGTATGCTAAAATACCCCCCCTCCCAATCATCCTATTATAGACCCCCATATTACAGGCAGTGAGGGGTATCCCAGTTACAGACAGGGTGTGGGCATCCCAATTACAGACAGTTTGCAGGCATCATAATTACAGGCAGTGTGTGGGCATCCCAAATACAGGCAGTGTGAGGCATCCCAAAAACAGTCAGTGTGAGGCATCCCAAATACAGGCAGTGTGAGGCATCCCAAATACAGGCAGTGTGAGGCATCTCAAATACAGGCAGTTTGAGGCATCCCAAATACAGGCAATGTGAGGCATCCCAAATACAGGCAGTGTGAGGCATCCCAAATACAGTCAGTTTGAGGCATCCCAAATACAGGCAATGTGAGGCATACCAAATACAGGCAGTGTGAGGCATCTCAAATACAGGCAGTGTGGGGTATCCCAAATAAAGGCTGTGTGCGGACATCCCAGTTACAGGCAGTGTGCAGGCATCCAAAATACAGGCAGTGTGTGGGCATCCCAATTACAGGCTGTGTGCATGACTTTCCTTTTAAAGGGAGTGTGAGGCTTCCCAAATACCGCTGATGTGTGGGCAAATACAGGCAGTTTAAAGCATGCCCTCCCAAAAAACACTTACATTCCCTTGCTCTACACAGTGTCTCCCGTTGACTTAAAGTGGACCAAAACCCAGGATTTTGACTATCATGGGTTTCGCTGTTTGCCACATGGCCCCATTGTGTGAAAACCCCAGAAGGATAGCAATGCATGCATAGAATCGCTCGCACACTGATACTAGAGCGGGAAAATGTAAAAAAAAACACAGATCGGCACAAAGAACGAAAGTCTTTTTTTGTCTCTCTAAATCGAGCCTTAGGAGCTATTTATGATTCATAAACCTTATAGTTACTTAGGCTGTGCCCTGGAGCCGAGGCATCCTCAATCCTCTGTTGGCAGGGAAATTGTTTAAACTGTAGCTTAGACTTGGTTTCGAGTCCGGCTGGAGGGGTTTAGATAACATTCCTCATGGTTGGGCTTTAGGTCGCTTGTTCTCCTGATGTGTATTTTGGGATGTTTGATGTTTGTTTGTGTTCTGGGATTTTGTTGCGCAGCTTAAACATAGTCAGTGTGCTATATACTCACAGACTCGAGTTCCACTTGTATCTTGTATTCCAAGTACAAAAAACAGAAAAAAAACAAATATATATATATATATATATATATATATATATATATATATATCAGATTTTTGCCCTATAAAATAAGATTTGAAGGAGAAAAATTTTAAAAAAATATTCTGAATGAAACAGTATGCTAAAATACCCCCCTCCCAATCATCCTATTATAGACCCCCATATTACAGGCAGTGAGGGGTATCCCAGTTACAGACAGGGTGTGGGCATCCCAATTACAGACAGTTTGCAGGCATCATAATTACAGGCAGTGTGTGGGCATCCCAAATACAGGCAGTGTGAGGCATCCCAAAAACAGTCAGTGTGAGGCATCCCAAATACAGGCAGTGTGAGGCATCCCAAATACAGGCAGTGTGAGGCATCTCAAACACAGGCAGTGTGGGGTATCCTAAATAAAGGCTGTGTGCGGGCATCCCAGTTACAGGCAGTGTGCAGGCATCCAAAATACAGGCAGTGTGTGGGCATCCCAATTACAGGCTGTGTGCATGACTTTCCTTTTAAAGGGAGTATGAGGCTTCCCAAATACCACTGATGTGTGGGCAAATACAGGCAGTTTAAAGCATGCCCCCTTACATTCTCTGGCTCTACACAGTGTCTCCCGTTGACTTAAAGTGGACCAAAACCCAGGATTTTGACTATCATGGGTTTCGCTGTTTGCCACCACAGGTCACCTGATCTCACCCACCCTTCCTCAGTTCTACAGCATATGCGCAACCTATCGTTTAGATGCACTTGGATCTGCTCCTGTCCCTTCATTCTAGAGCTTGTCTAAGGCAAGAGCACTGGCAGATGCATCCCTTGCTACCCTTTAACAAAGAGACTCTCATAGACTCCAGAGTGGGTTGTGGTCCACTTTAAACAAATAGAGAGACAGACAGATAAACACACACATATATATTACTGCCGTCCTCTGTCTTAGTCATTGCTGCTAATCGCTGCCTCCATAGTCACCGCTCCTGTCGCTGCCTACCACTGCACGCTGCCTCCATAGCTGCTTCCATAGCTGCCTCCAAAGCCGCCTCAAGTTCAGAGCATGCCGGTTCCGGCCACCTGGGAAGTGTGGTCTGTGACTCGTGCTAGCATTGGAGTGGTGGCGGTTACGGAGGCAACAGGCACCCTCCCTAGCCAGAGGAAAATATATAGGGAGACAAGACATATTTAGATATGCAAAGATCTATATAAAAATATATATTTATATATACAGAGGCATTTATAGAAACATATATATATTCACATATGTTACTAATAGGGATTGGTGAACCTCCCAAAGTTCGGCTCCAAGCCCGATCCCTGAACCCGGTTCTCATTGAATTGAATGTAGGTTGGCTGTGGCGGGGGGAGTGTGCAGCAGTGAGCATGCTTCTGTAACTCACCTCAGCCGATAACCCTCAGCCCGTAATCCTCTTCCTCTAAGCGGTGGCAGTGGCAGAGCGGCGTTTAAATGTGTCCCAAGCCGGGACTACAGAAAGATGGCTGCCGGATCCCATGAGTAAGGACACTCCTAATGCTGGCATTTGAAATGTCCACTAGTGAGAAGCCGGCAGCCATCTTTTTGCAGCCCTAACTGGGGCCAAATTTAAATGCCTTTGCTGAGGATCATGGGCTGAGGTGAGTGCACCCTTAAGTGAAGTGGGTTGATGGGTACGAACCATCATTGAAGCTCTGTACTGCACATAATCTGTTTTTAGAGATGAAGCAGTTTTAAAAGTCCTGGATAGAGATCAGTGAACTTTTCAAATGCTTGGTTCGACAAAATTTTCTGAAAATGTTTGGTTAGGTCTGTATTGTTCGGAACAAACTTTTGTCTAAAACACAAGGAAAACAATGGCTGACGGCACTAAAACTTCTTTATAACACACTCAATTCACCCAAGGCTGTATAAAAACATGTTTTAGTGGACTAATTAGCATTTCAATTGGTCCTGGCTAATTAGCATACAGATCACCCATGGCCTAATTAGCAATTCAATAGCCTGTGACTGTCTTTGGTAGTTTAAAGCACATAAAATGGGGAGAAGCAACATACTTCTTCTCCTGATCCCCGCTACTTCCTTGTTCTGATGTTTCATCATGGTCTACTTGCCACCCCACATCACAACCACCTTCATAACTGCCAGTATGTCCATGTCTACCACCACCCCCACTGCTATGCATCTTGGACACCGCTTCCACCTCCACCACCTCCACAACACACTCCAAAGGCATCAAATTCTCCTCATCACTAACCATAGCAACCGGGCTGCTGAGAAAAGCTGGCATCCCACTAAAGAGATGATGATGAAAGAGAAAGGCTTCTTTTACTGTGACGTGTAGCTATAGTGAAGGAAGAATCCACTAAGATCTGGCTCAAAGTCTCCCTTCTCCTGAGATGAACAAAAGTCAGTCAGTCCAAAATGGATGCATTGTCTAAAATAACACGTTCACTAGAGGAAATGGATAACTTTGACTTGCTGATGCTGCTACTACTACTACATACATTGCTACTGCTGCTACTACTAGCAATGGTGGGCCTGGGCAAATAGATGCCACCATTTCTACGTCTGGTGCTACTTTCCCTGGGCACATGGACAGATGTGCCCTAAAATATTACTATACTATTACTCACTAATATCACTATTACAGGAAGTCTCTTTTACAAGCTTTCCTGTGGAGAAAAAGGTTTGCAGATCATGCTACACCACCTGAATATGGGTGTGGGTCAAATTCTAAAAGTGAAACTGGCTTTGGAGCTGGTGGAAGAGATAAATAGAGTTGTGGGTCAGATTATATCAGGCTGAGGTTAGCCCCAACAACTCACCTTAATGGACACTCCCACAATGCATGTGTGGGTAAACCCCCGGCTTTCCTGCTGTTAGTGCCCACTGCACTTATATACATTTGCTGATGCAAGTGTGCATGGCGTAGGTAGTAGTGAATACTATGGGGCACTTGGTTAAGCTTAGCTAAGCAATTGCATGTGCCGTGGGAATGGATCAGGGTGAGTATCAGGTGAACTGAGAGGTTTTACAAAGCAGGGCATCTGAAATCCCTCCTCGGGAAGCAGACTGAAACACAAGGGGGGGGGGAGGGAAATTACTGGCTTTTAATCTGCTTTCAATTCATTTTTTTCAAGATGTGTTTGTTTTTAATCATCTTAGACTGTTTAGATCCCAAGGAATCCTATACTAGTTCATCAGCAATGCCAGCATGCAATTCCCCACCCGACTACATGCCCCTTTTACCATCCAGGGGGTACTGGAGGAGCCAGCGCCCATTGCCATGAACCAGTATGTTCCTGGGGAGTTCCCAAGGGCACACGAGCTAGTAGATAAGGTGAAAGGCTGGCTTCTCTATCTGTTACCAGCCCTGACGCCCGGAATCCTGGGCTAGTGAATTAGGTGTTGGGATATATTTTGGATATATTTTTCTTTCCAAAGTCTTTAATGGTATTCTGCATTCAATAGCAAACATTGGAGACTGGGGATTATCTGGCTGGATGGCTTCTGGACTGTGTGCAGGTAAGGCCTTAGTACATACTGTATGCATAAGAATTAGACTAGCTGTGCATACACATGTGTTAAAGCAAAGGGGGCACCTGCCTTCCATCAGTGCAGTGACTTTACTATGGTGAGAGACTTATATCATATCATATATCATATGTCATATCTTTTCATATATGGGCTGAGTTCCTTAATGGATTGAAGAACCTGACCACTGGGATTAGAATTGGGATTATACTTTTTTAACCTTAGCTTTCATTGATCAGAACATTGCACTGGTCTTAGCATAAGTTTACAATGCAAGTCAATGGGAATGCTAAATGGGTGCAAGGGACACTTAAAGAAGTTTTTTTAAGGAGCATATAGGACTATGACCTTCTGTTATTGCAGTTAAGTGTGTCAAATACTTTAGGCACATAAGGAATTTTTCGCTATCCTTTAAAAATAACCTCTGGCCAGCAGCGATGTCAAGTGAGGACTTTTACAAAACTGGCAAGCTAAGAGATTGGGGCAATTGGGCCAACACTTCCCTCTTTGCTTGCTCCCCCATTGTAACCTTCATTATTTATTCGAGTTTACATACAGATATCTACACACAGACACAAATGGTTTTAGTGGGATCCACTACAGTTTGCATACAAAGCAAACAGATCTGCAGAGGATGCATATAATCTGGCAATCAAGTTCACATTAGATCATGTTGATCAACCCAAGTCATACACCAGATTGCTATTTGTGGATTTCTCATCTGCTTTTAACACCATTGATCCCCAAATTCTCAATGGGAAGCTGCTTTCTTTGGGCATCTCATCAAGTTTATCTGGCTGGATTATTAGCTTACTTACTGGCAGGTCCCAGAGAGTCAAACTGGGCCCCTTTATTTCCTCATATAGGATCACGAATATCGGTGCACCACAGGGATGTGTTATATCTCCCCTTCTCTTCTCACTTTACACAAAAGATCATCACGTATGCAGATGATACAACCTTGGTAGGCCTCATCAACGTTGAGTCTACCTACGGGAAGTCAAAACTCTGGAATCCTAATGCAGTGCAAACAACCTTATCCTGAACACCCAGAAAACAGTTGAACTCATAATTGACTTCAGGTGTTCCTACCTAACGCACCATCCCATTTCGATTGGTGATGAAGAAGTCAAAATCGTTACCAGCACAAAATGTCTTGGTACCATGATCACGCGGGACTTGAAGTGGAGCATGCAAGCTACCGTCATCTTGAAGAAGGCCCAACAGAGGCTATACTTCCTGAGAAAATTGGTAAAATACGGTATGTCTAAAAGGATCCTAAAAACCTTTTACAATGCTGCCATAGGATCGCTTCTGACCTCCTCCTTCACTGTCTGGTACAGCGGGGCTACAGCCAAAGACAAGAATAGGCTGAAGAGGATTAACAGGACTGCCGAGCGGATCATAGGATGCCCCTTACCATCTCTAGAGGGACAATTCAAGAGCAGAATCTGCACAAAGGCTAAAAAAATAGCTATGGACTCAACGCACCCAGGGCATTCTTTCTTTAGACTCTTACCCTCTGACCGCAGGTACCTGGATCTTTCAACTAGAACCTTGAGGCACAAAAATAGTTTTTTTTTTCCTTTGGCCATTAAGGCAATGAATAAATTGCACTGAATAACCGGCACTGAACTTTTACCTGTCACTACTATGTTACCGTGTTACTACTATGTATTATATGTATTATAGGTATTGTATTATATGTCTATTGTTTATAGCTCTAATGGTGAATCTCCTGCCAAAAGCATTCCTTGTATGTATCCTGTACTTCGGTCAATAAAGTATTCAGTATTCAGTATATGTTTTTATATATCAGCTGTTTTTATCAGCTTATCCTTATCCCTCCCCTGTGCTACATGGGTCTTTCAGTTGGCTAAAGGGGGGTGGCCTCACAAAAATAGGAAGATGTAATTCTGTGGCTTTGATGCCACTGCCATCTTACTTACAAAAGTCTGGACAAGGCAAAACAGCAACATGGGGTATTTCCGAAGGTATAGAACTGAGCTGCACTGAGAGTAATAAAACTTGTGCTACGTAGTTTTAAAATGTGCACTGCTCCTTTTTTCTATTGATGTATAATGTAGCATGCCAGGTAGAGTATACATTACAGAGAGAACAGGGTGGTGGAAGGGTCTATGAGAAGTCCCACCTAGAGTAGTTTTAAGGGCTGTGGAAAAATGGTCACAGATCAATTTGTGGTATATACTGTATGACTCAGACAGCAGTAGGGCCAGCATAATCTTGGTGGGTCACCACAGAAGGATCTGACCCCTCTTACTGCAGATGCACAAGGGAGCCCCCTATTCACAGGCCTGCATGTAAGACATCACCAAGTGGGGACAGATGAAGGAAGAAGCGGCAAAGCTGAGTTTTTTTTTTTCTACAAGATGTAGCTTCTTTTTTCGCTGTTTGTGAACTGGTAAAGGGTTCAACCCCCCCCCCCCATACCAGTTCACAATATGTGGTGGCCAAAGCTATTGTCTCCAGCATTCAAGAGTATCATATTCTGGGGACAATCAAGGATTGAGAGCTTCCAAATCAGATTGTCTCTGGCTCATCACTAGTCATACAGCCATTGTACTGTTTACATTTTAGGAACAAAGCCAAAACCTAAATAAACAATTCATATCAAGACCAAACCCCTAATGGTTACTAAGGTATTACATTAAAAACATATTTGATAAAACAATCAAAAATAACTGTAGGTCATCTGAAACTGGAAGTGGGAGGTGCATTTGATTGCTGGATGCCTAGAACTGCATACCGGCTTTGAAATCCCATCTCTCGGGACTATTACTCACCTATTTTGTGGCTATATGTGACCATCGGAAGACAGTGTATCTTTTGTGCAAACTCCACTGGTTGGGACAGTCAGCAATGAATCTAGGCACTCAGTATGTTTTGACTTTGCTAATGACAATTAATTAACTCTTTATCCCCAGCATAAAACAGCAGGGCTCGAAAATTGTGCCCCTCCTTTCTATTTTATTCTTCCAGGATCTAACAAGAAATGGTCTAACAGTGATTCTGCCCCTTGGTGCTCCCAGCATGAGACAAGAATGACAAGCCACTCAAGGTCTTTAAAGAGTGTTACTGCTGTTGCTCAGTGTTCTACCTTACTACCAAGAAACAAACTCTCCTGACTGTTTGCTATTCAGTGCCGGGTGATGTCCATAATCTAGTGGGGGTGTCCCATGCTGCTCCCTGCTCTGCTTCTGGGGAGGAGGGCATAGATATTCTTCCCAGCCAATCCGAGTGACATCACTGTGAGTGACAAGGGGTGGTCATTGCTTCTATCAGCCCACCATGAGGGTATAAAGAGCCCCGCCATGTGGATGATGAACATCACCTACAGCTGCATAGCAAAGCAGCAATATTAGAGGAATACAACAAACATAAACAAACAATTAAAATACAGAACAGGGATGAGGTGGCCCTCTGTTGGTGGATAACAATTAATGCAAGTCTGGTTCAGGAATAACACAATAACAAATAAAACAAAATTCATCACAGCAATTAATCGGAAAATATTTTGATTAATGGCAGTATTTGGTGTCTAGGCCGCCCTAGGCACTTATTTTTGCCTATTCCCCACTTGCGGGGGGAGGTAGAGGTTCAAATGTAGACAGTGTGTGGAGGAGGTAGAGGGGACAAGGGGTTAAGAACAGTGTGTGAGGAGAGGGTGCAAGGGACTTAAATTCAGACAGTAAGTGTGAGGGGCCAGGCTATAAGGGGTTAATCATAGACAATGTGAGGGTCAGGAAACAGTGTAAGGGGTTAAATGTTGACAGTGTGTGTGGAGGGGGAGAGGGTGCAAGGGGTAAATGCAGCATCCTATACTTCTTACTGGCCCCCCAGGCTCCTGGCAAGAGGCAGGGAAATTAGGTACTAAAAGCTAATAAATGCTCCAGCTGCAGGCTGGGTTTAACCCCTTATGCCCTGTGGCTGGGCCTCACATGGAATCATTAAGGTGCCAGTAAGAGGACTTTTTTTTACTATAGCAGTAATAGCACTCTCCCTGTTATGGGGCATTATTACAGGTGAGGAACATAATTTCTCCAATGAGGTGAGAGTCTGGGAACAACACCATCCAAAGGGATATGCAGAAAATAAATGCTAATTTTTTTGCATACCCCATAAGCTACTGTTAGTTCCAAACCATCAGAAAATGATCCTTAAAGTGATACTGCAGGCAAAGGTAAGTTACACCATTGGGTCGGGCTACATATGGTGCTGTCCTAAATGGTTTTCCATTTTTAAATTGAAGCAGAAATGGCCAAGATATCGAGGTTTACAGGTTCAGCCAATGACATTCTCTTTTTCATCCTGTTCCCCCAATCAGCTCAGCAGAGAGGGTCAGGATTGTTGGGCGGAGCCTCCACCACTTGCCCTGCAAAGGGGGCCTCCTCTAACCTTTGGGTTATGGTCTGGTCCAGGAGGCTTTTCACTCTTTGGTCTGATGGTGGGGGCCCTCCATGAACCTGGGCAAGCCTTTGTTTGTTTTTGCAAACCTGCAGCCAAAGCCACCACAGAGCAGGATGGAGAGTCTAGAGCAGCAAAGCCGTCATCAGCAACGATACAGTGATGGGTGCAGAGCTTTGGCCACCAAGCACTGGCTACAAGTTTTCTTGTTACAAGATTTCTTATAGAGAACATTCTCCATCGCATCAGAGATTAATAGTCAGCAGTGTAACCTTAATGAAATATAGTGACAATGGTTAGACCTTCAGTGTGGAGACACAAGACACACACAGCAAAGGTAAGCCTGATACAACCCGGTATTAAAACAGCTAGTAACACAGAGCTCACATGACTCATACAAACACATCCTGAGGAATAGTTAGAGGCAATGACAGGTCTGTTTCTCAGCACAGAGAAGTCAGATCAGCATAAGAAATAATTTCTTATAAAACCCGAGTCAGCAAATGAAAGCTTCCAATGTAACCATACCAAACCCACCAGCATTACAGCCATGCACTTACTAACATATCGGGTGCTTGGTCATTTCAGTAACACTGCATTGATAGGGGGCGGAGCCTGTCAGTCTATGGGGTCATGCTAAATATTTGATGCAGCCAGTGTGACTTGCAGTGTGTATTGTGATGTGCAATGTGGTGTGCATTGTAACCTGCATCTCTGTGAGCTTTTTAGCTTTTAGACACAAAAAAAGTGCAATAAAAATGTTTTTCTCCCTTGCATTCCCCCAAATTACCTGTACCATTGATGAGGCAATGTTACAGGGTTGGCAGATTATTCTTCCAATGAGGTATGGGTATCTGATTTCAGGGTTTGGAAACAATAGAACCCTATGGGCTAGGCAGAACACGTTGGTGAAATCTTTAGCATAGACCATAGGGTGCTGTTATATCTAAGATTTAAAAATATATCCTTACATCAATAGAAGATAATGCGTCTAACCTGTAAAAATGTGCTCTTTCATGTACAGGGGATTTTTTGGGAGGAAATGTAGGACAAAGGGCCTTATTCATGAAGGGATAGCGCTAGGTAGTGGCAATTTAGCGTCAGGTAGCGGCAGGTATCGGCAAGAGAACGCCGGCCACATCACGCAATTACACATTTATGAACCCGATCCTGTTGAGCGACTGGGATAATGCCATGTAGCGTTAGATTCATCATTATTCCAGCCTCAGCGTACAGCGCCTGTGTTCAAACTTTCAGAGCGCCACAAATTATCTCTCGCTACCTGCCGCTCTCCCATACATTTCAATGGACGTTCCTCAAATCCCACTGCTCATCCCTATTTTTTTTTTTTTTTTTATTAATACAAATGTTTAGGACATTAATCCTGAACTGTATGTATGTTTTTGAAGGTTTTTATTTTTTTTTTTTTTTTTTTATAATAAATCTTTATTGAGGTAGAGAGGGTAGCGAGGCAATCAAATACAGGGCATATGTACATACAACAGACAAATCCAAAATACAGATTACACAAGCTAAGACCAAAATCAAGGTATACACAACCCGTTGGACCTCTGCGAACTTAATCCTCCTGCCTGAGGCCTACATTGAGCCTCGCCATTCCCTTCCACCAACTTTTTTGTTAACAGGATGAAAGGGGGAAAGGGGTCAAGGGAGAAAACATTGAGGTTAGGAAAGAGGGGGGGGGAAGAGGGAGGGGAAAGGAAGGGAAGGGGGAAGGGAAGGGGAGGACGTGGGGCGGAGAAGGGGGGGGAAGCCCTCCCCGGCCCACCCCCCCCGGCCCCCCACACCGAGCCATCCGGACCGCACACCTCACGCCGTCAGCCGCTCATCAGCCCCGCTCTATGCGATCATGCTACATTCAAGAGGTTTTTGCCCTCAGTCGATTCCACGAACATGTCCCACGGCAGCCAACGGCGTCTATGTTTTTCCTCCGAGCCTCTAATAAGGGCCGTCAAGTCCTCCATACGTCTAATATCTTCCACTCTACGGATCCAAGAGCCAATGTGAGGTGCAGTGGGGGACTTCCATTGGGCTGGTATACACGCCCTGGCGGCGTTCACCAGGTGAATAGTTAGCGATTTTCTGTATTTCCCCACTTCTCCTCTGATGGAGTGAAGTAGGAGGGTTTCCGGGGAAAGGGGGATATCATCGCCCGTTATCCTGCATATCCACTCAACCACGCTCCTCCAGAAGCCCCGTATTTTCTCACATTCCCAGAATATGTGCAGGAGGGTGCCCTGGGTCTTCTCACACCTCCAACAAAGAGGCGAGACCGACGGGTAAAACCGATGCAGCGTCTGGGGAGTCCTGTACCAGCGGCAGAGGATTTTGTATCCCGCCTCCTGATACGAATTGCTGACCGACGCTCGATGCGCCAGCTCTAGAATTTTCTTCACTTGATTTGGGGAGAAAGTAATTTCGAGGTCTCTTTCCCATGCCCCTACAAAGCTTGGCACAAATGTTTCTCCCGGATCCACCAGGAATTGGTACACCATAGATAGTGCCCCTCTGATCGGCTCTGGTGACAGGCACAACCGCTCAAAAGGTGTTAGCGCCCTTCCAAACTCCTCGGGAGGGGGCAGATCACCCAAAAAGTGAGAAATTTGGAGAGCTCTCCAATATGACAGGTGAGGCGGGTCCCCCCATACTACCAGCTCCTGCTGGGTCTTCCATCTTGGACCATTCAGGAAGTCGCGGGCGGTGCCCCTACCAGGCGCCCTCCATTTTTTGAAACCCACGTCTAGCCGGCCCGGGATGAAGTCCAGAGCCCCCACGACCGGCCTGAGTGGGGAAGGCGCGGGGGCTATGTTCTCCTTTGGAGCTTGTCTGGTCCACACCTGCAAGGTTGGACCTATTGTTGGGTGGGCCTTGAGTGCAGCCGGGATCATGCCAGCAGACCAGGGTAGGCCCGCCAGTGGAACCGGGCACCACCTCTGTTCCAGTTGGACCCAGCGTTTATGCTTTCCATGGAGGTTCCAGTCCACAATTCTGGTTAGATGTGCTGCTGCGTAGTACATTTTGACGTCTGGGAGTCCCACTCCCCCTCTCGCCTTTGGCAAGGCAAGCAGTCTTTGAGAGATCCGCGGGCTCCTGCCTCCCCACACAAATTTTATAAATTCCGTTCGGACGCTTTTCAAAAAGGAGGCAGGTAAATGAATAGGAAGCACCTGAATGGGGTATAGCAGTCGCGGTAGGACATTCATCTTCAAGACATTGCACCTGCCAAACCAGGATTGTATCCTGTCTTTCCAGGTGTTGAGGTCTCTCCTAATGACTGTCAGCAGTGGTGGGAAGTTTTTAGCAAACACGTCCTTCAGTGAAGGGGTAATCTGTATTCCCAGGTAAGAAATTGAATCAGCAGACCAGCGGAAAGCAAAGTTGGTTTCTATACTTGCCAAGTGCCTCTGTGACAGGGAGACATTGAGTGCTTCCGATTTTTGCAGATTTATTTTGAAGTTTGAGACCTCTGCATACTCCCTGAACTCCCTCAATAGATTGGGAATAGTTATTACCGGCTGGGTAATACAAAAAAGCAAGTCGTCGGCAAAGGCTGCAACTTTATGTTCGGATCCCCCACCTACTACCCCTTTTATGTCAGGATTCGCTCTCACCCGACAAAGGAAGGGCTCCAGCGTCAAAATGAATATAATCGGGGATAGTGGGCACCCCTGTCTCGTTCCATTCGTAATCCCGAACGACCCCGACAGCATACCATTGACCTTAACACATGCCGAGGGAGAAGAGTATAGAGATGATATCCAAGTCCTCATGTTTTCCTGAAGGCCTAGATGCTCCAGAGTGGCCCGGATAAAATCCCAGTGAACCCTATCGAACGCTTTCTCCGCGTCCGTTGAAAGTAGCATAGCTGGGACTTTCTCCTCACGAATCAAATGGATGAGGTTGAGGACTCGGGTCACATTGTCTCTTGCTTCTCTCTTAGGGGTGAAGCCCGCTTGGTCCAGGTCTATCAGCTTGCTAAGGTGTAATACCAGCCTATTCGCCAGTATTTTAGCGAAAAGTTTCAAGTCTACGTTCAGTAGAGATATAGGCCTATAGTTGGAGCAGAGAAGGGGGTCCTTCCCTGGCTTTGGTATGACCGTGACTTGAGCCCTTAGCATATCAGGGGGCATTATCTGTTCGGCCGAGATGGAGTTAAATGCCGTCACGGCCCGCGGGGTCAGGATATCTCCCAGCCACCTGTAGTAGGTCAGGGTAAACCCGTCTGGGCCTGGGGACTTGCCTGTCTGTGTAAGCTTTATTGCCTGAGCCCATTCCAGTTCGGTGATAGGCTCTTCCAGAGCCTCCACGATCTCAGGGCACAGCGTTGGAAGACCCGAGGTTGACACATAGTCCCTTGCCTGCTGGAGTACGTTAGCCCGGCTATTACCCTCACCGGTTAGGTTGTACAATTTGCGGTAAAATTCCCTGAACGCTTCGGCAATGTCGCCAGGGCTGGTGCACACCCGTCCTCCCGCTCCTAGGATCTGCGGAACAAAATTATTTGCCCTCTGCTCCTGGATCGCCCTGGCCAGAGAGCGTCCGCATTTATTTCCATACTCGTAGAAAGAACGTCTTGTTCTTAGGAGCGAAGCTTTAGCCTTGACCAGCAGAATGTCCCTCAGATTTTCTCGGGCTCTCGCTAGTTCCTGCCCAACTCTCACCGCCTGATGCCTTTTATGTTCGGCCTCTAGTCTGCCAATCTTTCCCAAAAGATCGCTGATAGCTTTCTCTCTCTCTCTTTTCCTTCTAGATGCTATCTTCAAAAGTATGCCCCTTATGTAGCACTTGTGGGCTGCCCACAAATTGAGGGGACTCGTCTCTGGCCCGTCGTTCAAATCAAAGTAAGAGCTGAGCTCTCTCCTAATCTCCTCCCTTATGATCGGATCTTGAAGTAGGGACTCGTTCAGAATCCACGAGTTTGGTTTCGACGGCCATTCAGGTATCTTAAGCGAGAGAGAGATCAAAGCATGGTCCGAGAGCGTAATAGAATCTATCTCAGCTTTCTGTGCAAGCTGGAGGTACCTATGCTCAATGAAGAGGTAGTCGATCCTAGAGTAGGAATCGTGAGGAGATGAGTAGAAAGTATAATCTCTCCCACGTGGGTTTTGTATGCGCCACGGGTCCACTAGTTGGGCCAGCCTAAGGGCTGCTTTGAGTTTTTTGAGGGCCGAAAATGAGAGGTGGGAGGCCCGGCTAGACACATCGAGCAGGGGGTCCAGGGCCACATTGAGGTCCCCCCCAAAGATCACTAGTCCCTCCGAAAAAGACTGTAGGGTCTCCAGAGTTTGCTCTATGAACCGAATCTGGTCCGTGTTGGGTGCATATACATTCGCAAATGTGCACATTTGGTTGCCCATTCTTCCCTTAAGGAAAATGAATCTCCCGTCCTCATCTGACATGCTGTCCGTAAAGGTCCAGGGGAGCGAAGAGGCGAGCAGGATGCCCACTCCTCTTGACCTCCCATCTGGCGAGTACGAGTGGTAGCCTGTTGGAAAGTGTCTGTCCGAAAATTTTGGTGCCTTCCCTTTCTGGAAATGGGATTCCTGGATGAACACTACCTGAGCTCTGCGTTTCCAAAACAGGGTCAGGCACATTCTCCTTTTCTCGGGGATGTTGAGGCCCTTGGTGTTTAGAGAGACGACTTGCAGATCCATTGTGCTTTAAGCACCTGTGGCGAACTGTAGCTAAGCAGAGCAGGGGCGAGAACCGGCACCCAGCCCAAGGGCGGACCCCAGAACGGAGCAAGGAGGGGGGGGAACCAAGGGCGAGCCGGGGGGGGCGAAGGCCAAGGGAAAGACCAGCCCCCACCAGCCACAGGCGGTCGGAGGGGGAGCACAGACAGAAGGGACAGTGGTGGCAAAAAAGGAGAAGGGTAAAGCAGGAGGGGGTAAGGAGAGGCGAAGAAATGGAGTATAAAAAGAAAAAGAAAAAAACGCCCGTCTACACAGGTCACTGAGACCTTGACGGGTAAGCCTACGTGGGGAAAAAGAACTGTGGCGCTACACAACAACGGGGGTCTCCCACCCCCAGCCCAGGGCAGTTCCTCTCGCAAGGAACGGTACAAAACTTAAACTGAAACGTAACTTAACTTACCCTGCCCGTCTCCGGCGAAGGTCACCAAGGACATGCAAGACTCGATATTTAACAATGAAACCCTCAACAATAACAGCCGCTTGCATAAACACACAATTTACAATCATTATCTCAGCCTCGACCGCCCACCACCCGCCGCCCCCCATTTACCACTGAAGATCACACTAAATCTGGCCAACGAGTTCCCGAGGCCCCGCGTCAAGTCCGGGCCCCGGCAGCACGAGAGGACAGAGGAGGCGCAAGGCGCAGCCGACCAACCCACTGTCGGAGCCCGTCCAAGAGGAGGAGCACCACCAAGCCCGCCAGGCCCCCACCGCGGGGCACAGTCAACCGCCCCGACCCCCATTCCCGCCGCCACTCCACGACCCCCCGTAAAGCCTCCCGAAGTCTCAAGGGCCCCCCCAAGCAGAGGGAGGGGCCCCCCCACGCACAACACATCACCCATAAGAGGGAGGGTCCAACCAAGCGCCCATCAGAGGAAAAGGGGGGCAGTGCTGGCACAGTGCGCGCGCGGGGGGGGCAGCCCACCCCCCGCCCAGACGAAGCCCCCGACAGTTCCCGTGTGCCCGGATCCCAGCAGGCCCCCCTATAGAAGAAAAGAGTGGGTGTCCCCCCGAGCAGGCCCAGTCAAGGGCAGGCCAGAAGGAACCCCCAGAAGAGCAGATGGACATGCCCCCATCAGGTGCCCCGCGCCCCGCGGCGGGTCCCGGAGGGAGGCCGAGAGTCCACCCCCACGCAGTGCAGGGGTCAAACGTCCGGGCCATCTCCAAAGAGATCCCGTATCTTGCCACGCCGGCCGCGCCCCGCCGCGGGGCCCACCGGCACGCCCACACCGCAGCAGACCACTCCCAACAAAACCCCTTGCCCCCCAGGACACGGAGAGGAGGAGAACACAACATAAATGCCGGGAGGCCAGGGCGGCGCCCCGCCGAAAGTCCGGGGGAGCAGCGGCCAAGCCTATCCATCACCAGGAGTCCCCGGGGGGGGCAAGAGCAAGGCACCCCCGGGGGAGGGCCCACACCCCACCCGACAGGACCCGGGGCATCGGCAGCGACCAGACCCGGGGGATCGCCCAGCAGCAGGCATCGATGCCCCCACCCCCAAGGGGGGGCGGGGATGCGAGCCCGCGACCCGGAGCGGGACCCAAGCCATAGGTCAAAAAATGGTGGTGAAAGCCAGAGTCTGGATCAAAAGTCATGGAGCACCGTGGAGGGCCAGGCGGAGGGCCACCGCGGAGGCGTCGACTCAAATCAGGAGGCCGGGCGGGGGGGGACCCCGTTCCGGAGACTTCATCTCTATTCCACATCGTATGCGGCAGGGGACCCGCCCCGGGAACCCAAAGACAAGGGGCAATACCTCAGACCGGCCACGGCGTCCACCCGGCCGGCGACCCCAGCGCCCCGCGGCCCACGATGGACAGGAGCGCAGGACAGCAAGCGGCAGCCGAACCGAGGCTAAAACAAAGTACGTGGAGGTGTAGGGCATCAAGCGGCCAGAGGAAAATGACACTTATTCCTCCATGGGAGGAGGCATGCCGTCCCATGGCCCTCGAGGGAGATGAATACAGGACAGCAAGCGGCATGAATATAGGACAGCAAGCAGCAGTGGAGCCGAGGCTAAAGACACATGGTGGATGGAGGGTTACTCTTCCATGGGGGGGGGCGAATCCTCCCTACGCGGAGGTCCCCGTCTGGGCGGTACTCTTCTCCGCCTGATCCTCTGTGGAAGTGGTTGAAAGGATGGGAAGTCCAGCCAGTTAGGGACCTCGAGTGGAGCGGTCTCCAGGAACACAAACAAGTTGTCTAAGTCCCCGGGAGTTCGGAGGGTAAAAGATCTTCCATTCTTGCGGACAATGAGATGGAAGGGGTAACCCCACCTATAGGCTGCTCCGCTTTCTTTTATTTTCTGAAGGAGGGGCTTCAGTTGTCTCCTCATCCATAATGTAGACCGGGACAGGTCTGGCAGGATGGTCACGGGTTTGGAGTCATGAACGACCTGTCCCGCCTCCCAGGCCTTTCTGAGGATCTCTTCCTTAACTCCGAAGTGGTGAACTCTACAGAGGATATCACGTGGGGCATCTGGGGCTCCCGGCGGCCGACCCGCTACTCTGTGAATTCTATCAAGTTTGATGACGGTAGTCAGCGGGTTACCCAACAATCGGTTAAAGATAGAGGTAGCAATTGCACCTAGGTCAGTGTATTGAGGTAATTCGGGGAGCCCACGTATACGGAGGTTGTTTCGCCTACTCCGATTCTCTAAGTCATCGTTTTGAATCTTTAGGTTAGAGATTTGAGTTGCTTGAAGATCATTAGTCTGTTCCAAGCGGGAAATGCGATCTTCCGTCGCTGCTCTTGCGTTCTCCAGGGCTGTGACTCGATCTTCAACCGCTGCAACGTTGTGTTGGACAACCTCCAGATCTCTCCTAAAGCCCTTTTCGATCCTAGAAATCATGGTTTCCATGTCCGCCTTGGTGGGGATCGATTCCAGATCGGCCTTCGTGGGGAGGGACAGCAGCACAGCACGCAGGTCAAGGTCCGGGCCCCGCTGGGGGACAGCTGGACTCCGCATCGGCAGCATCTCCCTGTTTTTTCTTCCATTGGGAGTGAAGTCACCAGGCGATGGCTCACATGTATCCCACAATCCCGAGGAGTGTTCACCCCCTCTCTCACCCGGGGGGATGTCATTTTTGGCCTCGTTGCCTAGACGTGAGCAGGGTGACGGGGGCATCCCATCTGAGGAAAGGGACCACGTCCGAGGGGTGGCCCTGTGAATGGGGGACGTCTCTCCCCGGAGCCCCGTTGTCACCGGCGACAAATCCACACAGGCAGAGCCGAGCCATGTGTTTGGGATGCCCCTCCTTGTCTCATGAGCCCTCCGCTCTTGACTCGCCGACAACTCCTGAGGCAGCTCTCCGCAACCCTCCTGCCCCTCTGTGGTCACTTGGCACCCAGCTATCCCTCTAGAGCTGTGTGGGCCTGGCCCCTTAAGAGAGTGGCAAGCTGGCTTGGCAACTTCGCTGTCTTGGCATTGCAGCAAGGGTGTTGGAAGCCCCCTCCATCCCTCCACCTCCTCCCCTAAAGAACAGGTTTCCCACAAGTGAGGAGGGGAGCTACTGCAGACAGTGTCCAGTCTGGGGGGGGGTTCCCTCCGCCTCATCCCCCGCTCTCTGCCGCATCAGGGTTCCATGACTCTGGGGAGGGGATTCCCCCCCCACCGCCCCCTGTACCTGACGCCGCTCCTCAGCTGCGGCCGGTGTCTGCTGCTCTGGCCGCGCCTCTGTCTTCCCGTCGGCGGCGGCACACACCCTGCCATCTCCCCGCTTGACACGAAGTGGAGATAGCAGCTGGGGCTGAGCGGGCGCGATCTCCGCCGGCATCTGCGGTTCCTCAGCGCGCCGGCTCTCCATCCCGCCGGGCGCTGCACTCTGCTCTCCTCCTCCCTCACGGATCCCGCCGGCCGCCATCTTGTTCCTCCTCGAGGTTAGTCCCTGGGGGTCTCCGGCGCGCATATAGCGGGCGATGCCGCCCCCTTCTTCTCTCCTGGGGTCCCTCGGTTGCGCTCGACGCCTCCCCATCTCGTTCGGGGACAAAGCAGGGCACAAGGCTGTCGCTAAAAGGGCACCTGGGCTGGGGTCAGAGAGGAGCCTCACAAACCGCGTCCTCCCGCTGCCATGTCGCGGCCACGCCCCCCGTTTTTATTTTTTTTAACCAAAAATGTATTTACTTGTCTGGCATTAAAGTGTTAATGTCGCACCCCTCCAACAATGTCATTCCCGTGTCTTTCGCTTGTTTAATGTTGTTCATGTGTCTAAAAAATCACTTTAATCTCATCGTGTCTGGCGCTCTATCCCACAGTCACAAAAATTACAGCGCCAATGCTGTTTCCTAGAAAATTCTTGTTGAATCCGGGTTAGAGCACCGAGGTCCATTCACTATGACCAGTCGCTACCTGTCACTGCCTGGGGCGCTGTACTTTTGATACATGTGTTGTAGGCTTTTCTGTTTCTTTTTGCTGCAATGCCTAGAGTCGCTGTTCCTGAATAAGCAGCAGACAATAGATGGGCGGTTCTGAGCATACCAGCATTAACTGCAAAACCTTATTAAAGTTACCCATTAATTTGTAGAATGTGAAACACATTGTTACACCTAACATAAAAGAAGAAGCATTTGAATGTGCTCCAACCTATTACTTGTTGTTGTTAAATAAAAAACAAATACACATATCTAGATAGAGAGACATGTCTACACATATGGGTTAGTATATATGCAATCAAGTAGAATACAAAAAGTTTGGTATTTTGCCAAAAATGTATTATGACAAATAAAGACAACAAAATACCTGACCTCATTTTAAATCAAATATTCATGGGCCCAAAACTTTATTCAGTGGGTGGCCTTTCTTGTGCGGACTCATCTGTAGGGGCCGTGTTGGGGGCCAACAGTGCAGTAAAAAAAATAGACTGCTGCTGTATTAGCTGATGTAACAACAACAAAGTTTGGTCCTGCCGATCGATGGAGCGGTTGATAGCAGTGACCAATTCTGCCAGTGGTTGATTCCTCAGTTCGCGTACCTCTTGTCTCAGGTCACGTATTTGTTGTTGGTCCACCAGCGATTGTTTTTCCAACACCGCAATGCGCTCCTGGAGTCTATCACGTGGCTGTTGATGACTGTAGGCCTCCAACATCTGGCTCCCTAAGTCATAAAGTTCAGCACTTGTGGGGACACCCCTTGTTGTTGGTTGCGTAGTGGTCTATAATCAAAAGGTATAGGAAAAATTACTGTCTGTGTTTGCCATATACACCTATTTAATCAACATCTTTGGTTCTCGTATCATGTACAATTTGTGCTGGCTCAGAAGGCTGACCTAATGGCACTTGGGAGGATGCCACATCCAGGGTTCCCGTCAAGGTTGCCTGCTAAGATCAAAGTATGGTGTATGTAACATGTTTTTAAATGAGTGTTTAAAATAACTCACATTTATCACAACCTGAATCAACTGACTTATGTTACCTGAGTGCGGTCCTCCTTAAATAGTTCAGGTGTCTGACTGCCAGGAAGGGGCAAATCATCATCCGATAATGGCGGCAACATCACATATGATAACGGGAAAAATATTGTTAGTTTATTACAAAGTTTATTGTCTCTCAACTTTGTCTAACCTCTAAAGATTTTAGAAATCTAACCTTGATCCTAAAGTTCATTCCACACACCCTTAATATTTTTGAGAAGTGGATATAAAGTTAGTAATTGCAATCTATGGGAAAACTCATTGTGTGGCCACAGATCATTATCACATTATTAGACACACATACCCGCCCCATCGAAGATGTCCAGACTCAAGCCATCACTAGAGCTTTGCCCTACAAATACATGAGTCATACAAAATGTCAATAGCCCTCATACATGTAATGATATAAAACATCCTAAGAATAATCTTTCAAATCACATGCTTACCCTCATCCCTAGCAGCCGCGCTTTGAAGGGCCCTTTCAGGACCAGCACTTCCTGTATTCGGGCCTAACGAAAGGAAACATAATTGATATTACTTTAAGCTGTCATATTAATGATTACATATTTTTATTAAAATGTTACCAACAGAAAGATCACCTGTTATTTCTGTTAACAATTGTTTTGGCAGGTAACATTTTGAACTTTTGGTTATTAATCAAAAACTACAAGACTGCTTTAAATGTGATGTGTCATGTTTTTTCCTATCAAATATTATATGTTTACACATTGAGAAAAAACATCTATAAAGGATACAGTATGCTTTGCACTACACACCAACAGTGTCCTGTAGACAGGAAGTGGGGTCCAAAGATGAACCTGGGACTTGGCCTACAAATCAAAAACATAATATATCTCATTCCAGACCTTTATGTAATTGTTTTTAAAGCAAAATTAAGCCATACACTTACTTACTTATGTCGAATCATGAGGAGATGCTGATGCAATTCTGAGGGCATCTAAATTAAAATATAATGAACAAATAGACATTGTTAATGTGCGCACTATAAAGAACCATCCAGACCTATAGCAGCAAACATTCTAATCCTGGCTCTTTACCTTCCACATCAGACTGGGTTATTGTAGAGGCTGGTGAAAGGGCAGGAATCTGGGAACCATCTACATCTGACTCATGTAAGTCCTCATGTGCCACTAAGGTGAAAAAAGAGAAATGTTATAAAACATTACATAGGTCTAATATGATACTTACCATGAGCTACTTTTAGGATCAGAATGAGGTTGCAAACAAATATGGTTAAACATGATTATTATCAATCATTAAACATGCATTTACACTGTACCTTCACCCCAGCCTGTGGTGTCATCCCCAGCATCCACACCCTGCAGCTGACAAAGGGGGGTCTTGCACTTCAACATCTCCTCATATGGCTTGTATTTAATCTTTGGAGCCTGCTTCGTCCCACTGTCAACAAGAAGATCAGACTTCATCATTTTCATAAGGGCCCTTTGCAAAGTGTAGAAGCGTTTTTTGCAGGCTGTGCCACTACGGGCATATTGAGCTGAGCTAGTAAGCTGCTCACCAATGGCATCCCACAATTTGCCTAAACACTGACTTTGGGAGACAAATAATAACTCCCACTTAGCCAGTGTCAGACGCACAAGAGTATTGTTATCTACCAAATTAAATTCTGGCTCCCTCTTGGCATATGCACGCTTGGGCTTGGGTGGGGCACCACCATCAGCCTGCGCCCTTTTCCTCGAGGAAGGTCTGCGGCCACCACGCACACCACTGGTACTGGGAGCCCCAGGAGACACAGCAGTGGCAGGCAGATTTCCAGAATTTGGCTCCATCCTGTAGCTGCAAACACCACCAAACCACAAACAAACACCCCCACACACAACCCCATTTCAAATGGTGTGACAAAAACGGCTTTTTGAAATTTTAAATTTGTACCTTGGATTGTCCCATAGATGTCTGTGCAACCATATCCGCACAACGACGCTATTATTGATCCACTAGGCAGTTCCGCTACACCTGTGGTAAGCTAATTACAGACCTGAAACAGCTATGAAATGCATGAGGTGGCTAAGCGGACCATACATTTGGATAAGTTATGTATAAATATAGATTACATTATTCATTATTATCTTTAAATGCTGTGGCAAAGGCTGTGGTGTTTGGTGCATGTAGCTTTGACATAGGTGCCAGGAACTGGCTTGCTGGGTTTCTTTATTACTGTCTGTGGTTTTGTTGTGCCTTTGTGGCATCAGTGCTGTTTCTTTGGGAGATTTGTTTTGGTGGCATATGCAAATATTGTGTAGGATACAGCAAGTGTGGATTGTTTTAGGGACCTTTTGTGGATTGTGAAGCAACTTCCCTCTTGGTTGTGCCAAACTTTGAAAGCATACTTTCAGCAGGCTGATGCTTGTTTCCACTATACATCTTGTTTTGTGGTGAGCTGCATTTGTGTGGTTGCCAGAGGATTTTGATTGGTTGTGTATGTGGATTGGTTGTGTGTGTGGGAAGGTTTAATTTAGATTGTGGGAGTGCATGAGCTATGGCCAGGGAGTGTGATGTGGATGTTGGGGTTATGTTTGGGATATAATTGTGTTGTTGTGACAGCGCAGAGGAAGGTCAGGAGTCAAGGGAAGATGGTGCTGTGAGGCTTAGGGCTTCCTTTGGCATCCGCCTCTCTGTATGGGATTTAAGTGACGAGCAGATCAGAAGCAGATTTCATCTGAATCGTGCAGCACTACAGTCCCTATATGATCAGATTAAGAGCAAAATCGATCCATCCACCAGACACACCCAATCCATCCCTGTCATTGTTTGCCTTTGTACCATGTTAAATATGGTGGCCCAGGGCAATTTCCTGGCAACCTCAGCCTTCTCAGCGGGATCAGCCAGGCTACAATGAGCCGTATCTTTTACAAGGTAGTCCTGGCTATTTGCGATCTTATCCCGGTATATATCAAATTTCCTGAGGATGAGGAGGAGGTTTCCAATATTAAACGTGCCATCTACCGCATGGGAGGGATACCTAATGTGCTAGGGTGCGTGGATGGTACACATATCCCTTTCCGCCCTCACCTTGCACAGGAGCTGCATTATAGGAATTGGAAACAACTCCATTCAATGAATTTCATGGTAGTATGTGACCCAGACATGAAGCTGAGGGCCGTGAGATCTGGCTTCCCAGGCTCATATACAACTTGACCCAGGGCTAGGTCCCCTTTGGATAGCAGGGCTTGAAACTATGACTACACCTTGCACAGTTTTTTCATTAAAAACTATATAACATCTTTATTGTTGTATCACAAAGCATAAAAATTACTAGTGTAACATCACATTGCAAATGTTCATGTACTGGTACTGTTATAGCATAATCAAAACTATGTTTGTAAATCTTTGTATCTCTTCCTCCCTTCAGGAGATATTAGGGCAGACATGCACCATGTTTTGCCTACTTTGGCTTTTTCAATGCCCTGTGCATATAACAGACAAATATTACCCATTAATATTAATTGATTAAATGTTTCTTATTTGTAAAACACATGTATCGAGCATACAGTAAAAGCCATTTTTAGTTCCTTTGAAAATTCCTTATAAATGATCCTTCCTTGTGGATATAATTGCAGTCATTTATATATATATATATATATATTTTTTTTTTTTTTTCCAATCCCCATGGAGAGTTGATGTTGCGCATGCAGGCCTTTTGTATGACCTTATATAAATTTAATATCCATATATTATTCTACTATCAATCAGCCTAGTTCACTGTAAAAAGGTAAAAAACCTTGCTGTTAACAATTAATTAGGGTACCTGGTTTTTGAGGATAATATTATTTTTCCTGGGAGAGGACTGCTATTTGTTCAATTGGTCCCCATATACTGGATTCATGGACCTGATCCTGAAGTGCCTATATGATGGTCTACAACAGATGGGTACCCATTAGTGTTATCCTATAGGTAATACACTCTATTATTGCCATATAATATGAAAGATTCCATACCTGTATTATATTGTTATTTGTGCTGAGGTGGGCAGTGGCAGCAGCGGGCAGTGTTCCAAAGTGCGCATATGTGTTGAGCTGTGTGACGTTCTCCCTCCGCATAAGGTTAGCCTGTGCCTCGCCAATAATGTGGCCAGTTGTAGAACGCACTGGATACTAACCCGCTGCCGCTCCAGCGACACTCTTTATACGCGTCCGTCTAAACTGGCGCGCATTCACCTTCACTCCCCGCTTCCGCCGGAAGTGATGTCATGTGTCGCTGGTCTGATTGAATGTCTATAATGGCGGCGCCATTTTCTCGGCGTTTTACCATTTTGTGGAGGATTTTTTCATGTATTAGATCATATGTCCCTGAATGCAGCGCCATTTTATTGGCGATCCGCCGTATATTTCACTCTCACATTGGATTATTTATGCCCTGTGGCTATCAATGTTAACATGGCTCTTGATGTATATAATATTTAAACTTCCTACTTTATTTCTTATTTCTGTATTAAAGGGACATAGAAGTATATGTTGTAAATTCTATTTCCTGCATTCAAATCAACATTGTCCATCCCCAGCTGATATCAAATTGTTGGGCAATTATTTTATATACTATAGGGGCATTCTTTTAAGGACTAGATTATTCTATGTACTAAAAGGGCATTTACTTATAAGCCCATCTGTGAATCTAGATGGAGGCAAGATGTGTTTTTAAGCAGCGTATCATCATCTCTCCCTGAGGTTACATCCTTTAACAATCCTCATATTATGCATATGGTAAGCTATTCATAATCGTATACATACATAATTAAGGTAAGAGGTAAATGTCAATTTACATATTGTGCTACATCATCAATGCACTCATATACAATCGAGACGGAATGCAATCCTATACAGTCAACCAAAATTGCTACATTACATTATTTTCCACCTCTCCTGTTTATTGGGGGGTCTCCCTGCATCAACTACCCAACTAGCTGTGCTATTGATCCCATTTAACTATTCGTTTAAGTGACTATTCTATTCCCCCCAAAAAGATTAGGGATAGGGATTAGAGATAGGAAGCAAAGCTTAATGTTTCATTGAGTGCGGGGTAACGGAAAGCCCCCAGCCTATAAATCCACCTTGTTTCTAACTGTAAGGTGACTTTCTCAATATTCCCTCCTAAATGGAGGGATGTATCCTATCAAGTCCTTGGACATATAGGGAATTAGGATCTTTATTATGAAATTTAAGGAAGTGGCGGCTAATGGGGGTCTTGAGCGAGCCTGTTTTTATATGGTATTGGTGTTCATAGATTCTTTTCTTTAATTCGTCTTACCTACATAGAAGCATCTGCATGTACAACTCAGCAAGTAAATCACATTTACTGTATTGCAGTTGACAAAGTGCTGGATTCTATGTGTATTCTTCCCCATTGTTACTGAGGATCCCATTTTCATATATTTACACATATTATAGCTCCCACAGTGATAAGTACCTTGGGTTCTACAGCATTCTCTTTTTTCCGATTGTGTTCATAGTGACTATGTACTAATGTGTCCCTAAGGTTTTTACATCGTCTGTAAATGATTTTTGGAGTTTTCGGCAGAAAAGTTTGCAGATGTTGGTCATTCAGTAAAATAGACCAATTGTTCTGTAATATTTGTTGTATCTGTCTATGTGCTGTAGTGTAGGTCATTATCAAAGCTGGTTCTAAGATCTGTTTATCCTTTTTAGGTCTGTAGAGGAGTTCTTGCCTGTCCAGACTTTTGGCCTTCCGGTAGGCTGATCTTAATGTTCTATCCTTGTAGCCTCTCTCCTTGAGTCTGGACTTAATCTTTATTGCTTCTAGTTCAAAGAGATCCATGGTTGCGCAATTGCGTCTTCCCAGGCTCATGCCATGATTCTTATGTGCTCCAGCAATCAGTTCTGTGCCGGAAGTTTGAGAACAATGAAATGCCACCTGGATGGCTACTGGATAATTATTAATCCTAGACAGAATAACAATTGCATTATTAAATTACAACAAATAAACAGCTATATATGCCTATCTTTATTGTAGACATACTAGTATAGCTACTTTACTAACTGCTGTATCTCACTTTCTTTATTCTACAGCAGACAAGGGATATGGGCAGAAATCGTGGTTAATGACAGAAACCCACAGACATCTGCCCAAGTACGCTACAATGCAGCACATCGCAAAACACGATGCTGAAAGCACGCTTTCTCTGTTTGGCACTCCCAGGATGAGAGATGTTGTACAGTCCACAAAAGGTCTCCAAAATCATCCTAGCCTGATGTTTTCTACACAACATTTGCATATGCCACCGAATCGAACCCCCCGAAGAAACAGCACTGGTGCCAGAAGTCCCCAACATGGCCGCAGACAGTAATGAGGATACCCAGACTGGCTTTGATCAGCCGGAAAGCATGATTTCATCATTTTTTTTGGTAAGTGAGCTAAGCTGAGATATACTACAACTACAGTACAACAGAGGCCTATTTAAAATAAATACAAACTTATGTGTGTGGGTTCTAATTAAATAGAAAAATATGTGGGTGGGTTATTATTAATTAGAAAAATATGTGGGTGGGTTATAATTAGGAAAACTAAAAAGGGGGTGGGTTCTAATTAATTTTTTAACAAATGTGGTTGATTTATAATTAATACCAACCAAATTAGGGTGTTTTATCAAAATGAATTACAATTAAAAACAAAAACTAACAACACTTTTGTCTCCATTACAGGCACCATGAAGATCGGGACTACTTATGGCCAAAATGACCCCAAACTTTTCTTTAAATATATGCTTTAATAAAAGTTACTTGTATTTTTATTTCTAACATCTTGTGACGTGTTATTTTGCTTATGTAGTTTCAGATTTCTGACAATTACAGATTGGTTTCTACACAACAGCATAGAAACGCTCAGGCGCTGTAGTGAATAAGGTGTAACAACTCAACAGCGCCTCTAATGCAAATCTGAAACATCACATTTAACATTGGCAGCGTCATTACTACAAACGGCAAATAGCGACAATGGCGTTCTGAAATAGCGATTGACGGCTGATCGGGGCAGCCACTAGCGGTCGATCATAGCGCTGCTTTACAGACGCTCATCTGTCGCTACATGCCGGTAATAATCAAAAGTATATACACAAATTCTGCACCACAATATAAGATTAAATTTAAATTTAATACCTGTGGCCCTGCAGTGATGGGAGACTATCTCTATCCTAAATTGAAATCCTAGTATTGTAATGGTGAATCCAGCAGTTCACCCAGAATAGCTCCAAACCACCGCACCCCCTCCACGGTAATCAATGAATCAACTAGATATATATCATGAATTCATAAATTATTTATTGATAATTACCCACAAGAATCACATAACAAACAATTAAAAAACATATAAGACTAGACCATACATTCACAGTGGCATCCCAGTTTTACCCATACCCAACCCTATAGATATCATATTTCAGTGCTAATATTACAATCAATCCATAAATTGCATTAGTGCTAATCTGTGCAAATATAGTATTAAAAATATAAAATGTGGCAAGAGAAAAGAAAAAGAACAAACTCAAATATCAAATACATCAACCAATTTGAAAACATACACATCACCTGAGTGTATAACTCTGAGTGTCCCCCAGGAATGCCCAGGTCGAGTAGCGATTCCCCCAACTCGTTTCGTGGCCCCCCGCTCACAGGCCACTTTATCAAGGTACCTTGAAACATCAATTTAAGAAATTTTCACATAAAATGTATCTATGCTATGCGCTAAAAAAAGATTAAAAAACCCAGAATAAAACCAAAACAATAGGAAAACAAGAAAAAATGAATTAAATCTGAAAAAGCAAGGTCCCCTGAACAGAACAATAGGCTTGATTCAGAGACACATTCGTCTGGACTTTCGTAGCTGTCTGTATATGTTTTTGTGTGTGTTTGTCATTTTTTTTTTTTGTTTTTCTGTTCCATTTTCCATTTGTACGTTCGTTCGCGCTAATGGGTATATGCGCTTTCGCTGAATGATACTAAATCGGATCATTTGCGTTAGTTCGGATCATTTTCCCATCAAAATCTGATATTTTGCATTCGTTCAGATAACTTATGTTGTTGGGATGTGCTTGCGTCTCATTCAGAGAGCTGATTGCCGAGGGACCACCGCCCTATAAAACCGCTTCTTTGCGATCCACTTACGGGACCATTTTGACCTCGGATACCTTGCTTTCAACATGTTTTGCGGCTTTGTGGAGGAATATGAGCGCTTTCAGCTAATGGACATTGCATGTATCAGCAGGGTCGAGGCCAGATTGCACCGGCGACGCATGCATATCGATGGCATGCATGACGTTGAGTTGTTCGAGCTGACCAGACTTAATCGCGCTTCTCTCCATAAGTTGTATAGTGAGCTGCGGCCATGGTTAGCCCGCACCACGAGGAAGGGGCAAGCAATTTCAGGTATGATCAAGATGCTTGGCTGCCTGCAATTTTTGGCGAATGGCTCGTTCGAGAGACTGGGTGCCCTCTCCGTGGGGATCTCCTAGCCTACGCTGAGCCGCGCGCTATCCAAGTTTTTGGAAGGCGTGGCTACCATTAGTCAGAAATATATTTTATTTCCGGACGACATGGTAGCCTGGAACGCGCTTAAAGCGGACCTTCACTCTAAATAAGAGTCTATCTTATATGTTTCCCACACCCTGTACATACAGATTGCTCACATTAAAAATCATCCTACCTGCATCTACTGCATTTTATAAGCCTTTAAACATCCAAGATGGCGGCTTATGGAAGCTGCCATTTTTGCAGGCAGCCTGCAAACAGGAAGTGCCTGCAAACAGGAAGTGACTGTGCTGCTCTGCATTCTGGGACTGCTGACCTTTCCCTGACCCCAGCTCTGCTCTGTCTGAGCAAAGCACAGCTATAACCCGCCCCCCTGTACCTTATCCCACTCTCCTCTCCTCAGTAAGTGTGATGCTTCTGAGTCAAGATGGCGGCGCCCGTATCCTAAATTCCCGAACAGAGTTGCAGCCCAGTGGGGGAAAGTATAATAAATTAGTGACTAAACATGTAAAATATATTAATTTTAGATGCTGAGGAATTGTTTTTTAAGAGTTTGGGCTTTTCATTAAATCATGGTGAAGGTCCGGTTTAAGTTGGCTTTTTATAATATTGCCGACCAACGTCATGGGTGCAATTGATTTCACCCACGTTGCATTGGTCCCTCCTGCAGCCAACAAGTACATCTATAGGTAAGTTCAATCAGTCATTTTGTTATATATTTTAGACAAACTGTATTGTAACTATCTATTAATCCCTCCTTGTAAATTGTCTGTGAAACAGCTTACAGTGTATATCTTAATCCCTCCTTGTAAATTGTCCCTGTGAAACAGCTTACAGTGTATAGCTTAATCCCTCCTTGCAAATTGTCCCCGTGAAACAGCTTACAGTGTATAGCTTAATCCCTCCTTGTAAATTGTCCCCGTGAAACAGCTTACAGTGTATAGATTAATCCCTCCTTGTAAATTGTCCCTGTGAAACAGCTTACAGTGCATAGCTTAATCCCTCCTTGTAAATTGTCCCTGAGAAACAGCTTACAGTGTATAGCTTAATCCCTCCTTGTAAATTTTCCCTGTGAAACAGCTTAATGTGTATAGCTTAATTCCTCCTTGTAAATTGTCCCTGTGAAACAGCTTACAGTGTATAGCTTAATACCTCCTTGAAAATTGTCCCTGTGACCCATTTGACCGTCTATAGCTTCATCAATGTTTTTAATGTCGGCCTTAGGCAAACATTTTCATGTGGACCTTAATTAGTCATTCGAATGTTAATCTTTATTTTATCCAACATACATATCCTTTTTTCTTAAAAAACTACTTATGTACTTAGTGTTATTTGTATTGGCCAACATGTTTTTTGGAGGGTGTTAGGAGTTAATGTTTGAGTAGTTTACCTTGCCTTGCTAATTTTTTTTATTTTTATTTTTTCCCAGGAACCGCAAAATGGGCCACTCACTGAATGTTCAAGCAGTGGTGGCCTCGGACATGCGGTTCCTTAGCGTCCTCGCCGGGTTTCCAGGCTCACCCAGTACATACACATTGGTCACCTTAAATAGTCCAAACATGCATGTACTGCATGTTATGAGGCTTAACACATCCCTAAATGTCCATTAGGGGCCCACACTCAGCTTGCAAATAGCATTTGTCTTCAGAGTATGCTGGTGGGCATTCTTCCTATGTAGACCTTTCCCTGACCCCAGATCAAGTATTTTAGACCAAAGCACAGCTAAAACCCAAGTGGTATAAATACAAAGAAGGAAGTGTTGTATATGATTGACTAGATTCACATAACAGGCAGTGCTTTGCTAATATAAAGACTTTAATAGTGACCATAAATACTGTCCAAGGTCGTGTATGGGCTGCCAAAATGTAAAATTAACATTCCGCAGACATTAGACACCCAGCAAAAACTGTAACCTCCCCTCCAAGCCACTCCCTAGGGGCACGTGTTCATATATGCCTGTGAGCCTCATTTCTCACGTTTAAAACATTTTACATACACACTAACATTACTAACCTGCAGAAATGGTAGGGATGTCCGTGTCCCATCTGCCAGAGAGGCCCTCTAATGCCACGGGGTGTATCAACGTCAGCACCATCTCCTCAGCTCGTGTAAACTGTAATTTTGTTGGGAAGCCTCCGCCAGTTTGTAAGCTGAAAAATAGAGGTTAGCAAATTTAGGGCAGTGTGGTCAATACAGCAAGCAGACAAACGCACAACTCAAATATGTACCTGTAATTGCGCCGTTTATTCTGTTTCTTCCATGCTGCATACTTCAGGTCAGATTTTTTGCGCTGTATCTGCTCCACATCTCTAAGCTCCTCCCCCGCTGCATTGACCTGTCTGGTGAGCTCCTCCAACATTTATGTTTTTCTCATTTTGCTTGTAGATTTTGATTTTTGCCCATATAGCTAGTCATAATGGAGTGTGAGCCCACTTGCCAATGCAAGAGTTTGGGCCTCACCAAACCTCACTCAACTGTCCTCGCCTCAATGTTCGGCCTATTGCTTGCTGTTCTGGCCCATCTCTGTATGTAGGCAAATCGGGGGACATTCTGGGCTGGCTCTGTTGTGTTGAAATGTGCGACACATGGCTTGAGAACTAATGGACTGGACTTGCAATCAGACTGTGGGTCCTTGCCTGGGTGGCCACCGAAGTGGCAAATGTAGCCGAGGAGGAGAGGGTGTGCTTGGGGGTGTGGGGCTTCTGGCCCTGTGCCTTTTTGTGCCCTTGCCACTTGTGGTTCGATGCCCATGGGAGGTACTGGCATGTGGCTCAGAGAGGCAGTGCTGGCTGGGCTGGGGCTTCTGGGCCTGTGGCTCTTGGTGGCCTTGCCACTAGTGGTTCCATGCCCATGAGAGCTTTTACCACATGGAGCTGGAGAGGCAGAGCTGGCTGGGCTGGGGCTTCTGGGCCTGTGGCTCTTACTGGCCTTGCCACTAGTGGTTCCATGCCCATGGGAGCTTTTACCACGTGGCGCTGGAGAGGCAGAGCTGGCTGGGCTGGGGCTTCTGCCACTCTGACTCTTACTGGCCTTGCCAGTGGAGTGTGGTTTATGAAGGGATGTGCTAGCCCGGGGAGGAGGGGAGGGTGTTCTTTGGGGGCTGGGGTTTCTCACCCTCTGCTTCTTAGTATCCTTTCTTGCTGGCATACCTGCCTGCTTTGTTGTTGTTGGCTTCTTCTTAGCTGCTTCCTCCTTGGATTTGGTGGTTGGTTTGGGTTTTGCGGCCTTGGTGGGCAATGTCACCTTGGGTTGGCCACTGTGGCTGCGCGTTTCCCGCACCTTGGGAGTAGGTAGTTCTGACTGAGTGGTTGGACGTGAGGAAGAAGGCTCCTCAGGCCGCTGGGGCCTTTTGCTGGTGGCCTCCTTGGCTAGTGTGGCCTTACCGAGGGCTTTTTTAGCTGGCATGTTGAAAATCTCAAAGAGAATGAGCTGTGTGTCCAGGACCCTTTAAATACTAATGCCTGGGTATGACGCTTACGTGTTCACGTACAAACCCGGAAACCGCTGGAGAATTAATTATCTACTGCGGACAAGAAAGATGGCACCCACGATCTTCATCCGCCAACAACAAGAGCTGATTATGCTCGTAAGTGTATTGTAAGGACTTTGATTTGCCATCCAAGTCACTTGCATCTAGAAGGATAGTTTGAGGCTAGAAATGTGTCTGGGAATGTCATTTAGTCAACTGATCGATTTGTGACACATATTTGTATGCAGTTTTAGCTAACAACTATTTCTATTTTGTGTTTTGGGCAGGTACGACTACCTGCCCAACTCGTTTGAGAAGAGGAACGTCGCCTTGGAGATCATTTCCTGGATCCAGCAGGAGATGGACACCACCTTCACACATATGCAGATCATGCAGCATTGGTCGGACCTGAAGCGACTACACATGCCCCGGGTGCGGCGATTTTTCGGGCTCCATTTCCAAAGTAAGTACATAGCGATTGCATGCTAGATGTAAATAATACAGAAGGTAGGCCTTTATTTATAAATGCTTTGCTTTTCTAGTGTTGGAAATGGAATACCGAATCTGACGCACCCGGAGGCGCACAGGCCGACCAGTGCTGCATGAATCTGCAGCAGAAAGTGAAGGTGGTGGATCACCAGGGCGACGTTCCTACCCCTCCTCTGTAGCGGCCTTCGACCAGCCCCTGGACCTTTCTACAGAGGAGGGGCATCACGGCGTGGGCAGGGAGTCGTACCAAGCGACAGAGCCATTAGCCTCTGGTATGTGACTCTTAATGTAGCTGCACACACATACATGCTATTTAAACAAAAGCTGATTACCTTAATCTCTTTTTCTAGATGATTCAGTAGCGGGTGAAGGATCTGGAGCAGGGACTGCAGCAGATCAGGCCCAGGAGGCACATGTAGAAGGTGGGTGATGTCACACACACATTCAAATTGTCATTTGCTTACTGTTGACTCAGACATTAGAAGTGACCGTATTTGACATGTCTCTACAGCCTCAACTTCCCAGCAGTGGCAGGTCCCAGAACCAAGGGTGGTCCCCGAAGCAGACCTCGGCCACCAACGAAGTAAGTTGTAATGTCATTATTTTGAGTATGTGGGAATTGACATGATCACCAAGATACCTAAAGCCATAGTCAATGGCATTAGCAGAATGACATATGCCCTCTTCCCTGGATTAATTCCTTAGCATAATTACATATGCCCTCTTCCTTTGATTAATTCCTTAGCATAATTACATATGCCCTCTTCCTTTGATTAATTCCTTAGCCTAATTACATATGCCCCCTTCCTTTGATTAATTCCTTGGCATAATTACATATGGCCTCATGAGTTAGATTGCAACCTAATAAACATTCCACCCCCAGCTGATAAACATGCATTTGCCAACAAATAATGTATTTTTCTTTTTTATACAGGGACCACACGTGCCAGAGTGGCACAAATGAGCGCAAGGGTCCTTGCGTTGGTGGCCGAGATGCAGGAGCTGCACGACTCGTTGGGGACCACAGATGAAGATGAATAATGTTCTGGGTCCTGCCATTGCTATGTATATAGTTTTTAATTTTTTTACATTTATAAATGTTATTTTTTATGAAAAAAAAAACGTGTTACATTTTTAAACCAAATATTTAAAAAAAAGCCCAACACAAAGTGGCATTTGTGAATAAAAAAACAAAAAAACAAAAACCTGTTTCTGTGTCATTTCCTTTTCTAAATACATTAATTAAGGGTTGGTTACCACAAAACAAATGGGGCAAGAAATATTTAGAGAGGAATATTCGCAGGACCATGATTTGGGTAAGTTTTAGGGGTGTGAAATGCAAGACTATATTGACCGCGAAGTGATTTGGGTAAGTTTTAGGGGTGGGAAATGCAAGAATATACTGACCGCCAAGTGATTTAGGTAAGTTTTAGGGGTGGGAAATGCAAGAATATACTGACTGCTAAGTGATTTAGCTAAGAATTGTAGCCAAATTTAGTGAACCAAATATGTAGGCGAGCACATTAATGAGTTAAGTTTGTACTGCACAAGCGTAAGGTCGTAAGGATTTTCGTCTGGATGATTAGTTATTGTAAAAGGAAATCAGAATCTAACGGGAAACGTAAAGGATTCGTGGGAGGAGACGATGGAAAAAGGGCAAAAACGAAAGCCTACGTTGTAACATGAGTAACATAAATGGAAAACGAAAGCTGGAAAATGACATTCTCGTTAACATACGAACGGACAAAGACTTAACTGAAGGCTTGTGATGCATGCTAAGAATCACTCATACACTCATTTGGGAGCGGGAAAATTAAAAAAAAAAAACAGATCGACACAAAAACGAAAGTGTTTTTTGTCTCTCTGAATCAACCCTAATGCCCAACATGCATAAGTACGGTCAAGGGAATAGTTGCTAAACACCCCAAAGTAAAACATGTATGTAAGGGTAATTTTACTTGAAAATTTAAACTCTGCAGACAAAGTGCACACCTTGCGCTTTTTCAACCAAAACAATACCTTACATTTGAAATACCCCCCCACAAACATATATTCCCTGAAAGTACACACTTTAGGATTTTTAAAGCGTACCCAGCTGTAGTAGTGGGCTTATCTTTCTGGAAGTTCTCTTTGTGGCAGAGTTTAAGTTTTAACATGAAATGTCTTGTTTGTAATTTTCCTACTGTTTTTTTTAAATATTGTGAGGTAAAATAAACAAGAATAAAAACAAATATTTTTTTGAAAATGTTCTCCTTTATTTTAAATAAAACATTTATTTTATTCAAGAAAACCATATTGCATGTGAAAGCCCCATTTCTTCTTATTATAACGGTACCACATATGTATTGGTAGCCCCCCATTCCTGACCAAGAAGCCCCCCAAACTGAAAAGAGCTCTCTATTACATTTATAAATAAAATGCAACTACTATCCACACTATAAATAGTTAAACAAAAAAGAAAATTGGCGTGGAGTCCCACTTCCTAGGGGGTTAGAAACCCTTAAAAATCCCCCCAAAATCCCCAGCATAACCAGCCTGGGGACCAGCTATGCAGGACTTATAGAACCGGGGCCGCAGGGCCGACTACAAGTCTGCAAAGCCTAAATGACTCCGGGCTCTTTTTCCCCCTACTGGGCTTTGGGGAAGCAGGTAATAGGAGGCTGGAAGTTAATGGTAAGTCACATGTTAGCTGCAGGTAACTTGCCAGACCCCTAAGCCTTGTGAACTGGTATACAGGTCTTACTAGTTCACAAAGGGTTAAATGTAAAAAAAACAAACAGAAAAAATATATATATATTTTTTTAATGCTTACCTTCCATCCATTCCCAAGCACTCTGTTCTATGCTGATCACTTTGGCTCCTTCTCTCCTGTTACTGCTGGAAGCCTTTTATACCTGCTGGGTGACAGGACATAAGGGGTTAATTAAAAAAAATGACATAGGGTCCCCAATCCCCGGGGGGGGGGGGGGGGTCACCCCTTTTTTTGGGGAATTTTAAGGGTTAAAAACCCTTGAAAATCCCCCCAAAAATGGTGCAGGGTACCCCCTACCCAGCCTAACCAGACTGGGGACCAGCTATGGGGCTCGTAGAACAGGGTGCAGAGGGCACCACCGATCCTCGCCTGTCCTGCAGCGATCATGTCCCATGGAGCTCCAGTGACAGCTGTTGGGTGATCAGTGGAGGGGGGCTGGGGGCAAGCACGTGCATCGGGCACCGCGTGAGTGGCATTATTTATTTCTGTCCTTGAGAGTTGTATTCTATGACTAAGGACAGGAGCGCGTCCAAAGCGCGTAAGATTTATTACCTATTGCTTATGTCCTGGGTTGTGCATTGTGCATGCATGCGTGAACAATGTCAGGGAAAATCAGACAAAAATGGAGAAAATTAAAAAGCATATGAAAAAATGCATCAATCTGAATCAGAAACAGACATGGGTTGATTCAAAGACACATTTGCATGCACTTTTGCATGTGTCTGTGTATTTTTTTGGAATGTTTGCCTTGTTTTTGGTTTTTACGTTACTTTTCCCATGCGTATGTTCGTTCACAATAACGTGTATATGCGCTTTCGATGGACGGATCAAAATCGGATAATCTGCGTTAGTTCTGATAAGTTACGGATCGAAATCGGATAATTTTCATTAGTTCTGATAAGTTACGTTATTGGGATGGGCTTGCGTCTGATTCTGAGACCTGATTGGCGATGGACCTCCGCCCAATATAACGGTTTCATTTCCGCTCCACTTACTGGACCATTTTGGACTCGGCATTCCTGTAGAAAATGTTTTGCGGCTATGTGGAGGAGTATGAGCGCCTTCAGCTCAGTGGCATAACCTGCATCAGCATGGCCGAGACCAGATTGCACCGGAGACGCATGAATATCGATCGCATGCATGACGTTGAGCTGTTCGAGCTGACCCGAGTCAATAGCGTTTCCCTCCATAAATTGTATAGTGAGCTGCGGCCATGGTTAGCCCGCACCACAAGGAAGGGGCAAGCAATTTCAGGTAACACCAAGATGCTTGGCTGCCTGCAATTTTTGGCGAACGGCTCTTCCAGAGGCTGGGTGCCCTCTCTGTGGAGATGTCCCAGCCTTCGCTGAGCCGAGCACTATCCAAGTTTCTGGATGGCATGGCTACCCTTTGTCCCAAATATATTTCCTTTCCGGACGACATGATAGCCTGGAACACGATTAAGTTTGGATTTTATAATATCGCCATGTCCCTCCCGCAGCCGATGAGTACATCTATAGGTGTATGATGTCATTTTGTTATATTGTTTAGCCAAACTTCATTTTATCTATCTATTAATCCCTCCTTCTCACGTGTCCCTTTGAACCAGTTTAGAATGCATACCTTAATCCCTCCTTCTCAAGTGTCCCTTTGAACCAGTTTAGAATGCATACCATAATCCCTCCTTCTCAAGTGTCCCTTTGAACCAGTTTAGAATGCATACCTTAATCCCTCCTTCTCAAGTGTCCCTTTGAACCAGTTTAGAATGCATACCTTAATCCTTCCTTCTCAATTGTCCCTTTGAACCAGTTTAGAATGAATATCTTAATCCCTGCTTCTCAAGTGTCCCTTTGAACCAGTTTAGAATGCATACCTTCATCAATACTTTTCATGTAGGCCTTATAAAAGCATTTTAATGCTGACCTTAATTAGTCATTAGCATGTTCAACTTTATTTTCTAACACATTCATATAAGTTTTGTTTTGTAAATGACTTATGTCCTTTGTTATTTATTTTGGGATTGTAGAACTGGAATTTTTTTTTTTTTTTTGTTGGTTACCTTGGCTTGATGTAATTTTTTTTTTATTCAGGAACCGCAAGATGGGCCACTCGCTGAACATACAAGCAGTGGTTGGTCCGGACATGGCAATCCTCAGTGTCCTTACAGGGTATCCAGGGTCATCCCATGATGCCTATATATTGAGGCGCTCCAGTTTATTTCATAGTTTTGATTCTGGAGAATTATCTGGTGGATGGCTCCTGTGTAAGTTTGGTCAAATTCAGTCATTCCCTTTTCACTGTATGGCTATGAATATAGTTGCTGACCCATGTCTTAACCTATGGCTGTTTTTAGCCCTTGATGACATGTTAAACAATAATGTTGCTTGGAATGTGTAATTTATGTTAATATTTTGTTATTCTTTCAGGGGATTCTGGATATCCACTCATGCCCTGGCTCCTGATGCCCGTTCTTCGCCCTGGAGTCCTATAATCGGGCCCACCGGAAGTCCCGGGCCACAGTGGATAGGGCCTTCGGCCTGTTGAAGTCCCGATTTCGTTGTTTGGATCATACAGGGGGGGCACTGCAGTATGACCCCAACAAGGTTATACAAATAATCTTAGCATTCTGCATGCTCCATAACTTTGCCCTGAGCCAGCGTGTCCCCCGTTACGTGGATATGCCCACCTCTCCACCCAGGCAGGAGGCAGATGAGATATATGATGGCACCCTGAGTGCCTCTGGGCAATCTGTTCGTGCCCATGTTATTGATTCTTATTTTTCTTAAGATTTGTTTAGTTTGTTTATGTTTTGTCTGTTTGTTATATTTGTTGCCTATGTGAAGGCATTTTTTTTTTGGTTTAGGAATGTTGTAATGCCTTAATTACAAAAAATGTGAGCGTAATGCAGTTTATTTTCTCATGTATGTGATTACAAACCTTCATTAATGTAAAAACAACACAAACATGAATGCATCAACTTAGGCAAGAACAGCTAAAGTCAAATTCCATGCATTTTCAGGAAATATTAAAAATTTTAGGTGAAGGACACTCGCAGATTCCATGGACATACATTTTCAAACAAATTGGCCCAGACTCCTGGCCCCTAGCAATTGGCCACATCCAGGAGTTCTAAGGCAACTGACTCCAGGCCCAAGTTAACCCGCCCACCAATATCAAGATCCATACGGAGCACGACATTCAAGGGGAATAGTCAGCCAGGGATACATAGGGCCACATACACACCCTCTCCTGCTTGTAATTTTGCCAGCCTATGACAGCCAGACCCCATGCCAGTCCAGTCCAATCTATTCCATGGCCAAATGTGAATTTTTCCCAGCCAAGAGTGTCCCCCAATATTGCCAACAAACAGGATGAGGCAGGCAGCATTATCTTAGGCCCAAGGCTGCTGCGTGGGAGCTTGAGCGGCCGCTTCACTGAGGCTTAAGCTCAGCCATTGGCTAGTGGGGTATGTAAGCACGCTAATGAGCTATATGGGCAAATTCCAAAACAAACCAGCAAAGCCATAAACAACCCAATCTTGGTTGCGCTCATAAATAGAGTTGGGATGTAGAGGAAAGATGTGTAGCAGAACCAGGTCAAATTATTAATATTGATGTTGCCCATAATAAGGCTGTGCTGGGTCTTGGAGGTGGCCCAACACCTGGGCATGTGTGGCATTCATTCTGCCACTGCTCCAGCATATGTCTGTTGCTAGTTAGTGAAGTTAGTATTTAAGGTTGCCATTTGTTCTGCCATCTGTCTGTTTAAGGTGGCCATTTGTTCTGCCATCTGGCTGTTGCTCATCCTAAATTCAGTCAGCATGGTGGTGAAGGTAGTATTTAAGTTCTCGAATTGTGCAGTAATCTGCTCTGTTGTTCTTTGAGTCACCTGCCTAAAGTCATGGCACCATGCTGACTCCAGGATCGGCACGCGCCTCCCCTTGGAAACTGGTCGACGTTGTTGACTGCTTCTTCCAATTCCCTGGGTTTGAGTGCCTGCAGATGCTGGAGGTCTAGGGCGAGCAACAGTACGAGATGTACTAGGCAAAACCTATGCAGCAGAGCTAGCACTGGGGACTGTAGGCTCAGTCTCAGCCTGCTGCCCACGATGGACTGGCAGCATTCGTCCAGCTTCACTCTGCTGCAGAGGATTTGGTGCAGTAGGATTCTGGGGCAGTGGCAGATTAGGTTCCAGAGGGGTAATTTGCGAAGGTCCCATCAAGCTGGCATCCTCCTCCTCCATATCCTGGATTACATCCATTAGTGGGGGAGTCTGTTGTGACATGTGAAAAAATGTGTCAGATTGTTGGCTAAACATGTTTGGGAACAATTAGTCATGTGCATTCACATGCATCACCAGTTTCAGCCAAGTACACTTACCCTATATATCTGGTCCCGTGTCCTAGGCAGCAGGGAAGTAGATGGAGTGCTAAAAATGGAGGAGGCTTCCACAATTCCAGAGGCAGAATGCTGTGCTGTGGTAAAAAGTAAAAGGCACGTAAACACACAAACATGTGAGCCCAGTGGTAAAAAGACAAAGTGTTAAGTGTTGTCAATGTTTGACTATAATCACATCACATGCAGTGCTTTGGTAAGATAAATTGTTTTCGATTTTCCAGAAATAATGTTAACCCTTTTGTTGCCAAGCACGTAACACCTACGTGCTGGCTTGGCTGGGCCTTAAGTGCCAAGCCCGTAGGTGTTACGTGCTTGACTTTCCTCGCTTGTAGTTTAAAAAGTAAAAACAACAAATACTCACCTGACCCCTTGTTGGATCCGGCCGGGTCTCCTCTTTAATTTGGTGCCATCCGATCCCCCGTGGGGGGTCGGATGGCTCCAGGAGAGCCCCCGGAATAGGCCGCCCCCCCCCCGCTTCTGCAGCAGCAGCTTCTAACTGTAAAAAAAAAAAAAAATAAAAATGACATTCACTTACCTGTGTGTGCGCTGGCTCCCACTGTCCCTCCTCTTCACCTGGGGGGCCTCCGATCCCCCCCCAGGACTTACCGATCTTCAGGAGAGAGCCTGGGAGGCTCTCTCCTCTCTTCTTCACGATGGCGGCCGCCATCATGCCTCTAAGCCCCGCCCCCTTGGGGGCGGGGCTTATGAAGTCATCCCGGCCCCGATCTCAGGCTTCAGCCTTCTCAGCTTCTCAGATGCCGGTGATCGGTGCCCTGGAAGGAGGTGGCAGGAGATCCTCTGATCTCCTGCCTTCTCCTTCTCTGGATGCCGATCACCGGCATCTGTCAGCTGAGCGGCGAGGGACAAGAGCTTGCAATCGAAGGTAAGTACAGTAAAAAAAAATTTTTTTTTTTTCTAATAAAATACTTTTTATTATTGTGTGGTGTTTTTTTTTCACATTAACCCTTTGTGAGCTGGTAAGGGGTCCATGAGACCCCTTATACCAGTTCACAAGGCTGGGGGGGTGGCAAGTCACCTGCCCTAGCGGGTGGCTTGCCATTAACCCCCGCACCCCCATTACCTGCCTCCCCAAAGGCCAGGGGGGGGCAGAAGAGCCCGGGCCCACATAGGCTATGTGGGCTCGTAGGCTGCAGGGTGGGGGGGCCACCAAAGCTGGCCCCCCCACTCTGTGCCTACAAGCCCCCATAGCTGGTCCCGGGCTGGTTACTTTGGGTAAGGGGGACCCCACGTCATTTTTTTTTTGGATTTTGAAGGGTTTTTAACCCTTCAAAATCCAAAAAAAAATGGGGTCCCCCTCCCCGGGAAGGGGGACCCTATGTCATTTTTTTTTTAATTAACCATTTGTCATCCAGCAGCTATAAAAGGCTTCTGGGCAGGAAAGGGTGTCTACCTATACATATGTGGTATCGCTGTAACCGGGAGAAATTGGGGTTTCTCACGCAATAAGATTTTATTGACAAACTTACATTTTTTATTACAAAAAAACTCTACAAATTGTAAAAAAATGTTTTTTTTTATTTTTTTTCACACATTTCACCCAAAAAAATTGAGAATACACCTAAAAAATACAAACAAGACATTTCATGTTAAAGCCCAGACTCTGTTGAAAAAAACAATATATAATTTTCCTGGGAAATCCCTGGAAATCCCTTCAAAAAGGACAGTTGAATATGTGTAGCGCAAAATGGTGAAACATCGTCTGGCAACAGGGAGTGGCAAATGCTGCAGGTAGGCTGGCAGCGAAAGGGTTAAAGGTCGTGTATCGACTGAAAACCTTTCTAAGGACCATTAACTACTGCACCCTGGGAGAGTGTCCATCATTAAGCCCATTCCTCAGCCATTAAACACCCACCTACAACAGTAACCTCCCCTCAAAGCCACTCCCTAGGGGCCTGTGTTCATATCTGCCTGTGAGCCTCATTTCCAAAATTTACAATTTCTCACATCACATTTAAAAATCATTACTAACCTGCACAAATGTCATGGCTGTCCGTGTCGTGTCTGCCAGAGAGGCCCTGTAATGCCACGGGGTGTATCAAAGCCAGGACCATTTCTTCAGCTCTGGTGTATTGTAATTTTGTGGGGAAGCCTCCACCTGTTTGCAAGCTGAAAATAAGAGTATAAACATTATTTGGCATTGTGGTCAACAAGCTGCAGAATGCAAACATCAAATATGTACCTGTGATTGCGCCGTTTATTCTGCTTCTTCCTTACTGCATATTTTAGGTCAGATATTTTTCTCTGGATCTGCTCCACATCTTTCCTCTCACCCCCCGCTGCATTCACCTGTCTGGTGAGCTCTTCCCAGATTTGTTTTTTGTGCACTTGGCTGGTTGCTTTGGAATTCCGCCCATATAGCTCATCAAAATGCAGTGTAAGGCCACTTGCCAAGGCTAGGGTTTGTGCCTCACCAAACCGGCCGCTCAAGTGGCCTCGCCGCAAGGTTCGGCCTAATGATTATTCTTCTGGCTCTTGTCTTGTTGGTGGCAATTCAGGGGACATTCTTGGCTGGGTGTGTGGTGAAGAATAGGCCATCACCTCGCTGAAAAATGATTGGACTGGGCTGGCATTAGGACTGGGGGTCATTGGTTGGGTGGCCACAGAACTTGTATGTTGCATAGGTCTCCGTGGATCCAGCCGTGGATGTTGCATAGGTCTCGCTTGTTTTCACGTCTGCCGGTGGCAAATGTGGCCGAGCAGGAGAGGGTGTGCTTGGGGGGCTCTGGCTTCTCGCCCTCTGCTTCTTTTTTCCCTTGGAACTTGTGCTCCCTTTCTCTTTGGATGTGGTAGGGCGGGGAGCAGGAGAGGGTGTGCTTGGGGGGCTTCGATCTTCTCACCCTCTGCTTCCTTTTCCCCTTGGATGTTGTGCTCCCTTTCTCTTTGGATGTGGTAGGATGAGGAGCAGGAGAGGGTGTGCTTGGGGGCTCGGGCTTCTCGCCCTCTGCTTACTTTTCCCCTTGGACATTGTGCTCCCTTGCTCTTTGGATGTGGTTGCACGGGGAGCCTTCTTCTTGGAGGAAGGTTCTAAATTTTCCGGGTGCTTGAAGTTTTTGATGGGCCTGGAGTTGTGGCCAATGTAGCCTTGTGGTGGCCACTTTTGCTCCGCGTTTCAGGGACCTTTGAAGTTGATTTGTGCGACCGAGTGCTCGGTCTGGAGGATGATGTGTCCTCATGCCGCTCCGGCCTTTTTGTCCTGGCCTCCTTGGCTGCTGGTTGGTTTGTGCTTTTTTTTTTGGGTGCCATGATGACAATCACAAAGAGAATAAGCTGTGTGTCTATTACCCTTTAAATACAAATGACTGGGTATGACACTTACACATTCGCGTACGCATGCCTCCGGCCGTGCGCATCCCGGAAACCGCTGGGGCACTACCTATCTGCTGCGGACAATAATAAAGATGGCGCCCACGATCTTCACCCGCCAACAACAAGATCTCATTATGCTCGTAAGTATATTGTAAGGATGTTGATTTCACATCTAAATGCATGCACAGGCCTTAAGGAAGCGCAGGAAGAAACAGTTGTTTTAAATAGTGATTTAAACTCTGTGCCAAACAGAAGTTAGTGCGCACATGTGCGAACCAACTCACTAGCATCTAGAAGGATAGTTTAGGGCTAGAAATGTGTTTGGGAATGTCATTTAGTCAACTGATCTAATTGTGAATGATATTTGTATGCTGTTTGATCTAACAACTAATTTATGGAGTGAACGTGGTAACACCACACCTCCCTCACATTATGGAGCATCAAACAATACACACATCAAATATTTGATACTCAAAAAATGAAACATTTTATTAAATGACCAAAAAGTGATTAAAAAACATACACAAGACATTTAAAACCAAGGCAAATCCCCCTAAATAGTCTAATAATATCTAATAATAATAAACCACTACTACTAATATAAAACTTAGTGGGCTATGGGTCTACCCTGAATATCTTGATGTGCTAAGGTATTATTTGTGCCGGCACAAAGAACCTATTAAAGCCTCATAATCTCATCTCATAATTCAATTCAACTCCCCATAATATCTATTATCTTTTGATCTAATAACTATTTTTTTTGTAGTTGTTTTTTAGACTATACTGGAGCGCAGGTATGACTACCTGCCCAAGGCCTTTGAGAAGAGAAAGCTGGCCCTGGAGATCGTGGCCAGGATTCACCAGGACACCACCTTCACTTATACGCAGATCATTCAGCACTGGTCGGACCTCAAGCGACTGCACATGCCCCGGGTGCGGCTTTTTTTGCGACCCATTTCCCAAGTACATACCGGTTGCATGCTACATGTAACAAACACAGAAGGTAGGCCTTTAATTAGAAATGCTTTTCTTTTCTAGTGTCTGAAATGGAGTACCGCATAAGACCCACCCGGAGGGGCGCAGTCCGGCCAGTGCGGCATGATTCTGCACCAGCAAGTGAAGGTGGTGGATCTCCAGGGCCAACTTCCTACCCTCTGTAGCTGCGTCAGACCAGCCCCTGGACCTATCAACCTCACCGCATGGGCAGGGAGTCGTACGAAACGACTCAGGCATTACCCTCCAGGTTGTGACTCTGATTTTACCACACACAGGTACATGCTATTTAAACAAAAGCTGATTCCCTTAATCTCTTTTTATAGATGAATATGTAGCGGGTGAAAGACATGGAGCTGGGAGTGCAGCAGATCAAGCCCAGGAGCAACATGGAGAAGGTGGGTAATGTCACACACATATTCTAAGTGTCATTTGGTTACTGTTGAATCAGACATTAGAAGTGAGCCTATTTTAAATGTCTCTACAGCCTCACATTCCCAGCAGTGGCAGGCCCCAGACCGTAGGGTGGTCCCCCAGCAGAGGTCGCCCACCACAGAAGTAAGTTGTAATGTAAATTTTTGGAGTATGTTGCAAATGACATCATCACCAATCAATCTAAATCCCTTGCCAATGTAATTAGCATAATGACATATGGCCTCATCCATTAATGAATTCCTTTGTATAATGACATATGGCCTCATGAGTTAGATTTAAACATCATAATCATTCCATCCACAGCTGTGAAACATGTATTTGCAGAACAAATTTGCGAGATTAGCCCAACTCACTGCAACAGTGTTTCGGCTGGTTGGCGATATACAGGAGCTCAGAGCTTTGATGGGGACCACAGATGAAGATTAATTCTCTGGGGCCTGCCATGGCTTTGTATATAGTTTTTAAAAATTAAACTATTTTAATATTTTAAAATGTTTTAAAAACACTTTTACCGTTTTTATAAAAAAAAACCAAAAATTGTTAGATAAAACATAATTAAAAAAAATAAAAAAATAAAGGCCAAACAATTTGGCAGTACTTAATAAAAAAAAAAAAAAACAAATATAAAACTTTTTTCTGTGTCATTTTATGTAAAAGAAACATTCATTAAGGGTTAAAAAGGAGGGGTGGCAGCCGCTCAGACCATTTTATAACTAACCTGGGAGGTGCACGTTAGCAGGGCAATTAGGATACAAAAGTCTTAAAGGAGCCACAGCACTCAACCCTGTTAGCTTGCAGACCAACCTACAATCTGTCTCTAAACTTGGTTAAAAACAGAGGCTCGGTCACACACATCTGCAGAAGTATGCTTAAGCTGCACCACCACGCCAAGGTGCCTCTGTGGGTGCAGTCCTAACTCTAATCTCTGAGAGCCCCATTTGGGACATACAATGCAATAGATAAATTGGGCACAGGCTTACCTGAGGTTGCCCTAAACCTCAAGTGCAAGCCATGGGGTGGAAGGGTCAAAGACCTTACAATGCAGCCTAGACCCCACACCCTATGTGCTTGCACAAATTCAAAAGAAACAAAGGAGGGGTGGCAGCCGCTCCCACAGAGGCACCTTGGCGTAGTGGTGCAGCTTAAGCATACTTCTGCAGATGTGTGTGACCGAGTCCTCTGTTTTTAACCAAGTTTAGATACAGATTGTAGGTTGGTCTGCAAGCTAACAGGGTTGAGTGCTGTGGCTCCTTTAAGACTTTTGTATCCTAATTGCCCTGCTAATGTGCACCTCCCAGGTTAGTTATAAAATAGTCTGAGCAGCTGCCACCCCTCCTTTGTTTCTTTTGAATTTGTGCAAGCACATGGAGTGTGGGGTCTAGGCTGTATTGCAAGGTCTTTGACCCTTCCACCCCATGGCTTGCACTTGAGGTTTAGGGCAACCTCAGGTAAGCCTGCGCCCAATTTATCTATTGCATTGTATGTCTCAAATGGGGCTCTCAGAGATTAGAGTTAGGACTGCACCCACAGAGGCACCTTGGCGTGGTGGTGCAGCTTAAGCATACTTCTGCAGATGTGTGTGACCGAGCCCTCTGTTTTTAACCTAGTTTAGAGACAGATTGTAGGTTGGTCTGCAAGCTAACAGGTTTGAGTGCTGTGGCTCCTTTAAGACATTCATTAAGGGTTGGTTACAGGAAAACGTAGGAAGAACTAAAAATACAAGAACGAAAAGTGAAGAAGAATGAAACCGCGATGGAATTGAGGTAAGCATTAGGTGTGCAAAGGGAAGAATATACAATCCGCGATGGAATTGAGGTAAGCATTAAGGGCGCAAAGGAAAGAATATACAAACCGCGATGGAATTGAGGTAAGCATTAAGGGCGCAAAGTGAAGAAGAATGAAACCGCGATGGAATTGAGGTAAGCATTAAGGGCGCAAAGTGAAGAAGAATGAAACATATGCAAGGCCACATGGACATTTAATGAAATAAATCCCATGTGTGCTAAAACAGTTGAAAAAATGTTTGATGGGGAATCTCCTTTGAGTGTGGGTGCATGAAGGAATTACCCTTCAATTTAAACCCACACTGATTGCAGTGCCGACAAGCATACATTCCATTGGGGACTTGTCTTTCAGTGAACCACTCTGGGCCCAAACTCCTAGATGGGTCTGTGTATACCCTACTGGTGTCAGCCTTTACCAATTGGGTACCCAAGTTGGCCGGTATCTTACAAACAGGGGTGACGTTACAAATGTGGATCCTAGGGTGGGTTCAGTACTATGTGCCAGTGGCAATAGATCACTCATTCAATCTGTACAGAAAGACTTGAAAATGTTATAGGTATTGGAAATCGCTGTTGTATCATTTTGGGTCCATGTCTTAACAGGGTTTGTCGGTTCTGGGCCCATGCCTTATTTTTAGCTTGTTCTATCACGATTGGATCATAACCCCTCTCCCTGAAGTCTTTAGCCATTTCATCTGCTCTCATCAAGGTTTTATCATCATTAATAATGCGACTTCACGCGGTGGTGCAATCAAATTTCGGGTGCCCCATTTTTAGCCCCTGTATGCCCCGTTTTGGGAATAGATTTACAAATTACATAACCATTCTCTGTTTATGCCTAGAGCTGGGTGATTTTTTCAGCTGGAAGCTCCATAAATCCTTCTCCCCATCTCCCTAAAAGCTACCAATTAACTGGCAACTTGGACTCAAATCATGAAGCAATGGTTAAATTAATGCAATGTCTGTCTTGGGAACAGCATAATATCTGTATGTTTGTGTTTGTTCCTCATGATAAAAACCTCAGGTGATACTCAGCTGATGGATTCTAACCAAGGGCTGTGACTTGGAGGAGAGGGAAGACACAATGCTACCTCGATGAGGAGGAGCAGACTCTAGTGGAAAGCTTATTATCCATATAACTGGGTGCAGATCTCCAGGAGTGAGGGAACAGGGCATTTCCAGGCCAAGGTAAGACATTAATCCTTGCATCTGTCATGTATACTACATTTTATTGTGCATGTGGATACTAGGAACCATCTGGTCCAGGTCAAGTTGGGCATAGGTGGATTTATGAGTAAATGTCTTAATTTGTTGTTGTGCTTCCTGGTCATTTGGATGGTATTGGCTTCAAATGGGGTCCCACCAAGTGCATGCACACATGTGGCAGAGAGAATCATCCAGAGCCCCAGGGTGGCAAGAAGAGATTTAGCATGGTGCAAAGACATTTATCATGTATGCAGTCCAGGGGTTGCACTAAAGAACGGGGGTGGTAGTGAGATAAAACCCATATACGTATGGGGCCCAGTATTTGATGATTGCTGCCATGGTGTGGGTTTCTTTTGCCCCCAGATTACTTCTCCGCTTGCTATCCAACTACCAGAGATTGCCAGGGGAGGTGAAAAGAATTATGTTATTTCTAGTTCCTCTCTAATGACAAATGTTTGCTTAAGATTTTTAATCACATGTATAAATAAAGATGTATTAAAAGTCTTAATACCATCAAGCATGTCAGCAGCAAAATAACATTACCTTGGCAGTAGAATGTGACACAAACTTTCTTAATCTAGGCTTTACAAAGACGTCTGTGAACTCATCTGACTTGTAATTTCCTCTAAGTAGGGCATTGCCGGAAATGGCAGCATTTTCAGGGGTGATAGAACAGGGTATGTCTGGTTTGGCCTTGATTTCTCTTTGCTTGAATAGCTAATGGCTATTGCCAGAGGATGTAGGGTGGAGATTACAGTCACAAAGCAATGATTGGCTTAAACCTTCGCTTACCCTAAACCAGTGTCCCCCAGTCCTCTCCTCAAAATCCACCAACAAGCCAGGTTTTGTAGATCTCCACCAAGATGTTCAGTTGAAGTAATTAGTGTAGCAGCAGTGCTCAATAGACAGATAATTAGAGATTCACAACTCATGGCTTCTTGGTGGCTCTCATGGGGAACACTGCACCAAACAGTCTAAAGACCTCAAAACCCATCTATTTAGCCAGAAAAAGTAAATTTCCAAGTTTTCCTATGTTCAATCAACTTTGCTTTAGAAGAGATCCAATTTTCTTACAACCCTTGGCTGTTAGCATCATGAGCCTCAGTTTTGCTGTAGAATGGATGGAACCCATTTGTTCTACCACCCAATGTTCTATCGACTTTGCCATAGAATGAATCCCATTTGTTATACTGCTCTGTAGCATGATAAAGACATACTGTACCTTGCCTTAAAAGGGACAGTGTCAAGTCATATTTGCTTCCTTAAAAATATATGTCTCCATTCTTAAAACTGACATCTCCAAGTTTGACCAATGGTGGTAGAGTGGATCCTGTTTGTTCTTCTACAATCTGATTTTAAAATTGAGATGTAGACTTGACTTCAAAAGTCTCAAAAGCTTTTTATTCTACCCCTTCAGCCTGAAATAACACATTTCCAAGTTTGGCAATGCCCAATCGATATTCCCATAAGGAATTAGGGTTTTTTTTTACCACTCTTTGCTGTCATTAGCTTGTATTTTAGGATACAAAAAACATTGAATTTTTTTAGCTTCTAATGCCACACTGAGAAGCATTCTCCCACCCCGACCAAGTTTTATCTATAGAAGAACCACCACCAGAAGATACATCGACCCACCCAAGAACAGATCTTCTCAACGAAATGTCCGAAACCATTACAAGGGATCAGATGAAAGGTTTTTAGCCCTGTAAGAGATGTATAGAGTGCAGAAGTTGTGGAACATTTGAAACCATGGACATCCATCAATACCAATAAGGAATATCATATTGAGGATTTCCTTACGTGCAGCAGTACCAACCTAGTGTATTTATTAGAATGTCCATGCCAATCACAGTATGTAGGTAGAACAAATAGTTGTTTTAAAGTAAGAACATGTACGCAATATTAGAAAAGGAGGCGAGACCCATAATGTGTCGGCCCATTTTAGCAAACATCATTGCCGGGATTGGAAAGGTCTGAAATATAAGGTCATCTATCAAATCAACACACACTGGAGAGGATCCAATGTAGAAATGGAAATATCCAGAAAATACATTTTCAGGATCTTTACCTTGGACACACTGGATCCTGGTGGACTAAATATTGACATTGATATAAATTGTTTTATTAGGGATAATTAATAGGGATCTTTTAGCTGATTGAGTGGTTTTCCTACATTGTTTCTACTTGTATTCTTATTGAAATGTGTCATTTTTTTATATGGAATAATGGTTTCTATAATATTTTTTAATACTTAAACTTTTTATATATATATTTTATTATCTTTTTCTTATTTAATATTTGTGAAACTTTTAAATATTGATTGGAGTATGGTGTGATGTACAGCGTGAAATGTCTGGTGTTCACCACCAGGTGGTGTCACCATCAATGGCACTCTCCTGAATTTATATGCCACACAGGACACTTGAAAGATTAGATTATGGTGAGAAGCTGAGCTGTAACAAACACATGAGTCCCGGAATTGCTCTCCACTTTGTGATGAGATCATTTTGTGCCTCCAGATCTCTAATCTAAGCATCCAAGGTTGCAATATGCTCACATTTAACACAGCGATATTTACTTTGGAACTGCTTCTCCATATACATATGACAAATTGTGCACTGAAGTAGACCCCTAATGTTGCTGGCCATTATCCCAGTTACAAAAACAGCAGAGGAAACACAATTTTAGTGCTTACATTTTCAGCAACTTTAGCTTTTAACTTCTTATTTTATACAACCAGAAATCGCCAAAGCTCCTAAACTCACTTTAAAACAATCTTATCTATAGCAAAGCACTACTTCCCTTCACCAGTGGCAGCGTACGCCTAGCCTGGAAAACAGCTGCCTTTCACTATTGATATGAATAGTGCCTTCTACTATTGGTATAAGTGGGCCCTAATAAACAGGTGCCTTATGCTATTGGTATAACACTGACACTGCAGTGGTATCATATTACTGACACTGAGTTTTACTATTACTGCGGCAGTACTATCAGAGTACTGCCACTGATATGGTAATACAGAGTACTGACACTGTTGCAGTACTATCAGATTACTGACACTGAAATGCTATTACACAGTATTGACACCCTACCTATATCTCCTGTCTAGCCAATAAGTCTTCTCTCAGGTTCAGGCAGAGCACTGGATGTCTATGGTTCAGGTTCACCCACCCATACTGACAATTACTGCCCACAGCTGTTGCTGCCCTCCCTCCTCCCTCCATGTGTGCCATACCTGGAACTGATGCCACTCTCCTGATGGGTACTGCCCACTGTGTGCATTGTGTGTGCATATGCATTGGTGTGCGTACATGTGCGTGTGGGAGTGCATTCATGTGCATGTAGGAGTGTGCACGTGGTAGTGCATGCATGCTCATGGGAGTGTGTGCATGTGTATCGTAATGCGTGCACGTGTGTTTGAGTGCACACATGCAATTTGGAAGTGCGCGCAAATTTGCATGGACATTTGAGAGTGCGCACATGCATGTCTGGGAGTGTGCGCATGCATACACATGCACATTTGGGAGTAAAATGCACATAACTTGCACCCCCCTTCTGCCATTAGGTAGCTCCCTAACTTTCCTTTCATGATTTGTCTACAAGGGGACTATGGAATTACAGGTCTTCTTGGAATTGGAGAGGGTTAGGGGTGTAGCTTGGGCCTGACGAGGGAGCTTGGCTTCATTGCAAAAAAATGGGTGCAAATGTGGGCACAATGATTCAATACACTTACATTGAAGCTCAAAGTGTTATATTGTATTTTCTGACAATGTACAGTATCTCACTAGAGAAACAGATGGTCCACAAGTTAATTTGTTGCTAATAACTTGTTTTAAAAGATTTCCAGGAAGAGCACTGGACCTATGGCAATGTGCATTGGACTCTTCTGCCCCCCGCCCAAGAGGGGGTGGGGGTAATCAGACAGGAGGTATCAGCAAGGCACTTGCTAGCATGGAAGCAGGTAGATTGCTGAATCTCTAACCTTTCCACCTTCTATATTTTTTTCTGTTTCATATCTGCACTCTCCAACTACAATAGTGGATACATTTATAGGTAAGTGAATAAAGAGTCACATTTCTCCAAATTATACCAACTGTAAAGCAGCTGATTTCTCCAAATTATACCAACTGATGGAAACATCTTGGCCTGGGGCTGATTTGATGCACCAGGGCCTGGCTATCGCAGCCACTATAATCCCTTGATTGTACCAGAGAGTTGTTAAGGATAATATGAGACTATCTGAACAATGACAGTCAAAAATAAAGCTTTCAGTACCTCCATCAAAATAATGGCGTCCCTGGAAAGGTCAAACCAAAGCCTAAAGTATAACTAAATGTCATCAACATGGGGGAGTTGGGGGCGTGCCCTTGGTAAGGAAGCATTTCCCGGAGCTCCTGTACTGGTGATTGATTGCAGGCCCATCAAAGCAGCATTTTAAGCCTAAAAATGTATGGCCAAGAAGAAGAATAAATCGAGGAGAGAAGGGAATGTGCAGCAGCAATCCCGAACCCTGGTGGCTGGTGAGAGGCAGAGGAGCAGGAATGTGGCCAGGCTGGACATTATGGCGCTGACCATGGATGGCAGCGGAGAGGAGAAGGTACGGGAGGAGGTGGACGTCTCCCTATCTCCCCCAGAAACACTTACCGGAGTAAGTGCCTTGTGCACGGGATCCCCGCTGGAGTCATGTCGGGAGAAAGGAGACACCGGTCCCGCAGCCGCTGGCACGAAGTCCAAGATGGCGGAGGTTCGGGAGGCAGAGGGCACAGATGTGCTGAAGGCGCCTGCTACAGCAGAAGACCACAAGCGGAGGGGAGAGGAGGCGGCGGCTCCAGCGACAGTTACGCTCGGCTGCATAATAAAGAGCATGGCTGGTGGCGAGGAGACAGTTGTGCGGACCAGCAGGTGTACAAAGATGGTTGCAGTGTACACGTGCAAAGCTAGGAGGGAGGACCAAGATGGTGATTACAGCATACAGGAGACTGAGATGTCGGACTGGTGGCTGGAGTCATCGGAGAGGCTCAGGGGTGCAGGGGAACCCCAGCTGGATGACGCCACAAAGGATACAAGAGAGGTGGGTGCTGCATGGATGACGGGGGGAAACCATGTCAGGGGGTGCCCCTTGGAGGTCGGAGCAGGGGGTGCTGCCAAAACCAGTGGACCCCCCAACCCACTAGAGGAGGAAGACATAAGGAAAGAGGAGGCATCATGGAAGATGGAGAGCCAGGGCCGATCCAGGATGCCCCGAGATGCCCTACGGTTGGATCAGGAGGCCGGGTGGGGTGCTGCCGGCAGCCTTGACCTAAAAAGGTTTGCCTTCTAGAGGCAAGATGTGCTGCACAGTAAGCCCTGCTACAGGCCTAAATGCTACACCTGGATGACATAAAAAATAGGAGCCGCAGGAACAACCTGTGCCTGAGGCATCAGCAGGCGAGGATCTGAAACACATCACAACAGTTATCTTTAACACGATGATGGAGAGGGATCTTTCCACCCCTATCAAGCTGGACAGAGTTCACAGGGTGCTGGCCCCCTTGGCCTTCTAGGTCAGGGCCCTTAAGCCACTGCTGGATGTGATTATTAGAAGCGGAGCAACCTACAGGTGGGGTTTTCCCTTTCACTTGGTCGTAAGGAAAGAGCGGGACACCTTCTTGCTTAAGTCACCCAAAGACCTGGCTGGCCTGTGCTCCTTCCTCCGGTGCGAACCGGTTGAGGTCCCAGAATGGCTGGTGACGAATGTAGTGATAACCCCCACACAACAGGGTGGTGCTGGATGACGGGGCCCCAGGGGTCCTAGGAGTCAGAGCTCCACCAGGAGACAAGCTAGGCCATAAAACATGGAAACGTGAGAACAGAGGAGTCGTGGGTTGGGCTAGCTGCCCCTAACCCCTTCCCGGGGGCACTTGAAATGTCCCAAAGGCGATGTCCATATTCGGCCCAGGCAGGAGACAGCCGGGGTTACTGCGCTTCATACCTGACACCTTCGGGGGCCCTCCTTTTGTTGGGGAGGGGGCTGCTGGGTGACCTGGCTCTTGTCAGCTGCTTACCAATGATGCTCTAGTGTTGTTTGGGGGCTTTTGCCGTGTCAGTCTGTTCTTGATGTCATATGATTGCTGCTTAAAGTTTACATTGTAATGTTTACATTGTTATGGTTACATGTTCCATCCGGTACAGGAGGAGGAGGGCACAGTCTCGACTCCCAACCAACAGGCACTCTAGCCCCATTAGGGTGGAACCATGGGCCTTAGTGACCCGTAGGATTTCGTTATTTCCATGTAGGAGAGTTAGATATACTTTTGTTTTTCCCTGGTTAGTTGTTTTGTGTTGTTCTGTGTTTCCTCTCCCCCGTCCCGCTAGTGTCCCCCTCGGCCTTGCGACCGGACCACTCCCCTCACTCCCATATTCCCCCCCTCTGGACACCCATTCTTTGGCTTCCTGTCTCCCTCCTTGCTGGGTTCTCCAGGGGTCAGCCGAGATGTCAGGGACTAAAAATATATCACTGAACGCAAAGGGCATGAATAGCCTGGAGGAAAGGGCATTGATTTTGAGGAATTTGAGAGGCATTGGAGCACAAATAGGCTTCCTACAAGAGGCACATTTTCCAACCCCCTGTCCCTGGGATAGATCCTTCCCTAGGTCATATAATAGCTACTCTCCCGATTCCAGGTCCAGAGGGATCAGCAGAGTCATTGCAAAGTTCTTAGCATGGGAGTTGGAGAACTATAAGTCCGACAAGGAGGGTAGATGGCTAATGGTCAAGGGGAAAATCCACAGAGTTATATACCCTGGTCGACATCTACACCCCTAATTCAGGGCAAGTTACATTCATAGAGAACCTGCTAGAGGCCCTGGTAGACTTCTGAGAGGTAGTGTTGGGGGGGGATTTCAATTTGGTGTTGGAGCCCCTATTGGATACCTCTGGGGGGGCACATTGGATACATCAAGCTGAAGAGATTAAGGAGAGTTCTTAGTCTGTATCAGCTGGTAGACCCCTAGAGAATCCAGCACCTGGGGACCCGGGACTATATTTCTTTCTCTCACACACTCACGATCAAAAGCCGATCCCCCGCCCCCAAGAGTTTGTCCTGGAGACTGAACAATTCACTACTAGAAGATCAGAGAGTACTAGAGGACATGCAGTAGGACATCCAGGGTTTTTTCAAGTTGAACTCCAATCCGGATATCTCCCCGGGGGTTATGTGGGAGGCCCATTAGTGCTATGTCAGGGGCACATTGATAAAACAGGGGGCCAGGATCAAAAAAGATAGAATGGAGCACATGGGTGGGTCTCCTTAGGGAGAAAAGCAAACTGGAAGCACTCCACAAGAAGTCGCTATCTGCCGCTCACTTGCCGACCTTGACTATGCTACGAGAAAAGCTTAAAATGGCCTGTTGTGACAAACTCACAGCACAAATGCTGAAATGCCGTCAAGCTTTTTATGAGTCGGGAGACACGTGTGGTAGATTGCTGGCTAGAGCCCTGCGGGTAGAGAGAGCCAAAACCTTTATCCCTAGGATAACTGATTCCAAGGTTAAAATATCCCATCTGGCAGAAGACATTGCAGAGGCATTCCGCAAATGTCACAAGGACTTGGATAATCTACCAGAGGCCCGGGGGGGGGGGGCTGGAGCAAAGGTGTGTGCAGTACATCAGTAACTCTGAATTGCCCACGCTCCTGGAGCAGGTAATCTCCAACTTGGAGATGGAGGAACTGCAGGTGGCGGTGGCTTCTAAGGCCTCGGGTAAGGTGCCAGGCCCTGATGAGCTGCACCTCCAATATTATAAGAAACTGTTCCCCCACCTGGCCTCGAAGCTGCTGTCAATGATGAACTCCATCATAGACGGAGACTCCCTCCCCAGAGACACGCTGAGGGCCCATATTGCGGTGATCCTAAAAGAAGAGAAGGACCCCAATTTGTGAGCTGGCTACCATCCCATTTCGTTACTCAATACTGATATTGAACTGTTTGCCAACATTTTGTCGTACAGGATTGCTCCGCACCTGCACCGGGTGATAGGCTCTGACCAGGTAGGATTCATGCCCCAAAGGGAAGCAAGAGACAACACCACTAAGGTGCTGGGTGTGGTACACTTGGCACAGAAAGCTTTTGACAGGGTCAACTGGCAGTTTATAAGGTCTGCCCTCAGACATGTTGGGTTTAGGCCCGAAAATGCTGAAATGGATAGAGAGTCTGTATGGCTCACCCTCGGCAGGAGTAAACATGCTTACTTCATGTTCTCTGGAGATCTCGAATGGGACAAGGCAGAGTTGCCCCCTCTCACCATTGATCTTCATCTTGGTGTTGAAGCCCTTCCTGTGTGTGGTGCAGGGGAATCCAGATGTCAGGGGCCTGGAAAACGGTTCTGATCACTATAAGGTGGCGGCCTATACCGATGATCTCATCTTTTTCTTGACCTGCCCAATCTGATGAGGGAGCTAAGGAGTTACGGGACCCTTTCAGGATATAAGGTTAACTTACAAAAATCCGAGGCCCTGAATATCAATATTCCCGCGGCTAGGTTCCAGGGGATACAAGGCTCCTTCCCTTTCCGTTGGGCAGAGAATCTTGTGGGTTATCTGGGCACAAAGATAAGCAGTGGCCTTTTAAAAATATTCCTCCTAAACTTCCCCCCTCTGCTAAAGAAATTTGAAGAGGAGACTACTCGTTGGGCTAAAGGGATGCTCTCATGTTTTGGGAGGTGTAACGCGGTCAAGATGACCCTGCTACCCCATCTGCTGTACCTCTTACAGGTGCTGCCGGTGACAATTCCACGCTCATTCCTCCTGAAGGTGCGATCCGTGATCATTAAGTTCATTTGGGCAGGGAAGAAGCCTAGGCTGAGTGGGAGGCTTCTGACACGGATGAAGGAGTGGGGGAGATGGGAATCCCGAACCTGGTGTTGTACCACATGGCAGTGCATTTGAACAGAGTAATAGACTGGTGTATCCATGCCCGACATAAGCAGTGGGTTGGTCTGGAGCAGAGCTACCTAGAATTCTCAATAAAGGTAGCTCCCTGGATAACTAGCGAGGGACTAGTGCAGTGGAAGCAACACCCCACTATAAGCCCCACACTAGGCAACTGTAAGGCTGGGGCACTTCTTGACAAAAGAGGGTTGGCCTACCTTAGAGGGCTTGGCGCACACATTTGGGATTCCCAGGTGGTAGTCTTGGCAGCACATGCAGCTGGTGCACTTCCTCGCCTCCGTACGAGCACAGAGGGAGGATAGACAGTATCGTACAGTCTTTGAGGAAATGTGTCAAAGCAATGGAGAAGAGAAGCACACTCTCTAGAGGATCTATAAGATGTTAGTGCCCCCCCCCCTCCCCGGATATAGAGGACCCTTCCTTTCTTGTAAAATGGGAGAGGGACTTAAATATAAGTTGGTCGCCGGAGCAGCGCCAAAAAATTCTCAGTAGGTATTAGGTGGTGGTAGAGCAAGTGGCAGCCTAGCCACCTGACACAGGCCCAGTCACAGCATGAGCCCGGACTGTCACAGCTCCTGCTATCCGCCTCCAAGTTTCATTGGCATGATTGCTGACTAAGTTGAGCCTCTATATATGCAGCACTCCTGTGGCTTCTTAAAGCATTGAATGATGTTATGGCAGCTATTTAGGTCCTACTAGGATGCCAATATTAAATCCTGGATTGAGGATACTTAACCCTTTGGGTGTCCAGCATTCAAGTATGGATGGGGGCCCCTGTTCTTTTAGTTAATGCTACTTAGCCTTTTAACCCTTTAAGTGCCAGCCTACCTGGAGATTTTGTAACTCTTTGTTGCCAGACCATATTTCACTATTTTGCGCTCCACATGTCCAACTGTGATTTTTGAAGGGGTTACCAGGGATTCCCCAAGTTTTTTTCAGCAAATTCAGAAATGTGTTGTTTGTCATTTTTAAGTGTATTCTCAATATTTTGGGGTGAAATATGTGCAAAAAAAAAATTATTTTTTTTAGTTTTTTAGTTTGTCAATAAAATCTTATTGTGTGTGAAACCCCAATTTCTCCCGGTTACAGTGGTACCACATGTGTATTTGTAGGCACTCTTCCTGCCCAGAATACTCCCCTAAACCTAAACAGTGCTTTTGGAGATTTTCAGATAAAATACAACTATGCTATGCGCTATGCGCACCTTGCAGTTTTTCAAGAAAATCAACTCTTTACATTTGAAATACTCTCCACAAACTATATATTCTCTGGAAGTACTCACCTCAAGCTTTCTAGGTGTACCAGGCTTGTTGACATGGGTGCAGTCTACTGGAAGTAATCCTTCAATGAATTCTTTGGTTGCACAGCATTTCACTAAAAAAGAATAAAAAGCAGAATCAAACTCATATTTTCCTATAAAAAATATGCACACCCCAAAGTAAAGCATGTGTGTAAGGGTAATTTTACTTGAAAATGTCAGCTCTGCAGACGAAGTGCGCACCTTTATAGCTGGAATACCCCCTACAAACCATATATTCCCCAAAAGAACACATATTAAGCTTTCTAAGCGTACCCAGCTTGTTGTAGTGGGCTCATCTTTATAGAAGTAATCCCTCGAATAATTCTTAGGTTTGTGAGCGATTGGGGTGAACGGCAGTGACACGGACAACAGTTCTTCAAAATTAAAGATCAGTTTTATTGAAAACCAAAATGTTCAGCAGAAAAAAAATGTCTCTTACTTCAGAGGTTGCAGCATGCAATGCAATATATCAAGTGGTTACCTTACGCCCACGCTACTCATCCACACAAGTCCAAGTCTTGGGGACACAGAAGCCAAGTCCTTCTGCTTAAATCCAGTTCTTTTGTTCACCACTGAGCAGTACAGCCTGGGCTCCTACCTCCAGGCTGGTAAACAGCAAACTGACAGGCTCAGCGGCTCCTTTTATTTCAGCTTCTCCTGCAATAAGCCTCATCACCTGTGCTAGGCCTGAAATCAGGGAACAAACCTGTAGAGGACTGGGAAATGTGAACTGGGTCATGAAAACCCGGCATGGATCGTGCCTGATACAGCATAGCAGGGGAAAAATAAACACCATTTATCACTTTTCCATACACATTACCACAGGTTGCACAGGGTTTCCCTAAAAAAATTATAGAAAAGCAGAATTAAAAACACATTTTCTTAAAAAATCATGCAAATCATGCAAATCATGCAAACTAGAGAAAACAGGCTACATCTGAAAGTGCAAGGCCCCACGTGCAGAGCAATACCCCACATGCATAGCTACTATTAATCCTTTTAATTGACAGTCTACTCAAAGTTTTGTCACACTCTGTTGACAGGTCATTTTTCACCATTTTGTGCCATGTTTAACTGTGATTTTTGCAGAAATTTCCAGGAAAAAAAATATATATGTTTTTGCAGCAGAGTTTAGGCTTTAACATGAAATGTCTTGTTTGTAATTTTTCTACATTTTTTAGTAAAAAAAAAAAAACAAAACCCCAAAATGTTTTTGGGGAAAATTGTCTCCTTTATCCTAAAAAAAGCATTTGTTTTATTAAAGAAAACCATATTACATGTGGAAGTCCTATTTCTCCCGATTAAAATGGTACCACATATGTATCGTTAGCCCCCCATTCTTGCCCAGGAGACCCCCCAAACTGAAAAGAGCACTTTATAACATTTACAAATAAAATATAACTACTATCCACACTATAAAAGGTTTAAAAGAAATGGATGTCCCATTTTTGGGGGCCAGCTTTGGTAGCCCCAATAAGCCTGCACCACCTAAATTGGCCCCTGGCCATTCTGCCCCCTCCTTGGCTTTGGGGAGGCAGGTATTGGGGGGCTGGGGGTTAATAGCAAGTGACCTGCTAGCCACAGGTGACTTGCCAGCTCCTAAGCCTTATGAACTGGTATAGGGGGTCTCATGGGCCCCTTACCAGTTCACAAAGGGTTAAGTGTAAAAAAACACACAGATACAAGGAAAAAAAATATTTTATTCATTTTTTTTTAATACTTACCTCCCATCCATCCCCGGACACTGTGTCTCACGCTGATCACTCTGGCTTCTGCCCTCCTGCTGCTGCTGGAAGCCTTTTATAGCTGCTGGGCAACAGAACATAAGGGTTTATTAAGCCCACATAGCTTCCGTGGGCCCGAGCCTCCTGCCCCCCATGGCCTTTCGCAGGTGACTTGCCAGCCCCCAGCCTTGTGAACTGATATTGGGATCTCATGGATCCCTTACCAGTTTATAAGGGGTTGACAGTAAAAATAAAAACACACACACATAAGAAAACCTTAGATCGGTAAAGGGGGAGTGGAGGGGGCTGGGGGGCTGCCCACAAAGGGCGGGGCTAGCAGCCGGAAACCCAGTTGTGAGGGGTAGGGCAATTTCTTGCCCTCTCCTTACCACAGAAGAGCCAGGGGGGTGATCGGAGGCTGAAGAGGAGACTCAACGGGAGTGATCGCGGCCATAGGTGAGTAAATGTAATTTTTTTTCAGCTGTCAGTGGTGGCTGGAGCGGGGGGTGGGGTATTTTGGGAGCCACAGCATGTCAGAAGAGCCCTGGGGGGGGGGGAATCGTATGCCCCCCGGGTGAAGAAGAGACCTGGGCATTTTTTTTAAACTAGCAGAGGGGAAAGTAAAGCATGTAACACTTACATGCTTGGCACTTAGATCCTGGACAAGCGAGCACGTAGGTTTTATGTACTTGGCAACAAAAGGGTTAATTGGTCTATTGGGATTTGGGTTTATTTATGTGTGCATTATATGTGCATATTTTGTGCATTATATGTATAATAAATATAATTTGTGTTTGCATGGCATTTTGTCCCTTTGATTATTCCTTCTGCCGGCCTCATATTTAACCATATTCTTGTGTGTGTCAGATCAGTTCAGTAGTGGGTTATTTATTATTATATTAGTATTATTATTATTTATTAGTATTATCTAGCAGTCATCTCCCCGGATTTTTAATTTTTGTTTCTATGGTGCATAAATTGTCCCTTATCGCACAAAAAAAAGAAACTCTGGGAAAAAAGGTGGGACGTTTGTTCCAAGAATGTCTGCAAATTATAATTGTATATTTTGTTTTACCCATTAATTTCCTGTGTCTTTATCTATTACCGTATTTTTCACCCTATAAGGCGCACTTATTTTTCTCCAAAATTGGGGGAAAAATGTCCGTGCATCTTATTGGGTGAATGTAAAAAAAAATAAATAAAAAAAAAAGTAAACTCACCTGTTACGAGCGCTCCCGCGTTGCCTGCCACATTGCGGGAGCCCAGAAGAAGACAGAGGAGCGGCGGGCTCTGTCCCTGTCCCCGCCGCTGCAATCGCTGTCTTTTATCGGCAGCAATGGCAGTGGCGGGGCCAGAGACAGCGCCCGCCGCTCCTCCATCTGCTGCCTCTTTGGGCTTCAGCACACACGAACACCCTAGTCCGTGCAGCAGGTAGGCATGCCCTGTACCAACTCGGTGCAGGCCACACCCACCCGCTGCCCTGACCTGGGTGTTTGCCTGTGCCCAGGAAGAGGCAGCAGATGGAGGAGTGGTGGGCGCTGTCTCTGGCCCCGCTGCTGCCATAGCTGCTGATAAATGACAGCGATCGCAACGGCGGGGACACCTCTCCGCTGACACTCCACTGACCTCTCCATAGGCGTGGCTTGCGCAGGCCACGCCCACCCCATTCACGGAGCCGGCCGCTTGTCAGAGGAGCAGTGTCAGCGGAGTTTTACTCTTTTTTTTTTAACTTTTCGGGGGATCTACCACACTACCTGTGGAAATTGGGGTAGGGGGAATGCCACACTACCTATGGAAAGGGGGGAGGGGGAATGCCACATTACCTATGGAAATGGGGGGAGGGGGAATGCCACAATACCTATGGAAATGGGGGGAGGGGGAATGCCACACTACCTATGGAAATAGGAGGGAGAATGCCACACTACCTATGGAAATAGGGGGAGGGGGAATGCCACACTACCTATAGAAATAAGGGGAGGGGGAATGCCACACTACCTATGGAAATCAGGAAATGCCACACTACCTATGAAAATAGGGGGAGGGGGAATGCCACACTACCTATGGAAATAGGGGAAGGGAGAATGCCACACTACCTATGGGAATGGGGGGGGGGAATGCCACACTACCTATGGAAATAGGGGGAGGGGGAATGCCGCACTACCTATGGTAATGGGACGGGGGGAATGCCACAATGCCTATGATAATGGGGGGGCACACTGCCTATAAGGGGAATGGGAGGGGGGAATGCCACACTGCCTATGTGGGGAATGGGAGGGGGAATGGCACACTACCTATGGAAATGGGGGGAGGGGGAATGCTACACTACCTATGAAAATCGGGGAGGGAGAATGCCACTCTACCTATGGAAATGGGGGGAGGGAGAATGCCACACTACCTATGGAAATAGGGGGAGGGGGAATGCCACACTACCTATGGAAATAGGGGGAGGGGGAATGCCATACTACCTATGCAAATGGGAGGGGGGAATACCACACTACCTATGGGAATGGGAGGGGGGAATGCCACACTGCCTATGATAATGGGGGTGCACACTGCCTATATGGGGAATGGGGAGGGGGGAATGCCACACTGCCTATATGGGGAATGGGATAGGGGATGCCACACTGCCTATATGGGGAATGAGATGGGGACATGCCATGCTGCCTATGCCATTGGGGTATCCCACACAGCCTATGGGAAAAGGGGGGATGCCACGCTGCCAATATGGGGAATGGGATGGGGGGACGCCACACTGCCTATGGGATGAGGCATGACACACTGCCTATGGGAATGGAATACGGGGAATGCCACACTGTTTGTAATAGTGTGTTTTTGGTTTAAATATTTTTTTTCTTATTTTCCTCTTAGGTGCGTCTTATGGGCAGGTGCGTCTGATAGGGCGAAATGTGGTATTTAATGGAATGTCCATTCTACCGCCCACCTATATTGGCCAGAGACTCTTTTATAAAGCCCTTTGTTACCTTTGTCACATCAATTCAATACAACTCTGTACCATGAGACTATCATACATCTACTATGTTGGTTATAAAGAGTTCAAAATACTGTATTGCTATACAGAAGAGCTGAGGTTTGCAGACTCTGTATCCAATGTTTGGGATTGTGATGATGCTGAAGACTATCATTTTAAATAGTTCTCCTTAAAATACAAGACTGGGGACAACCCAAAGATTTTGCCCACTGCTGTGCACTTGTTTTGAATTTTTTTATTTTTTTTATGAAAAGGTTTTATGGTTTAGATGTTTGTTGTTCTCTGATGTGTGCCAGTTCATAGTTGCATAACAGGCTTCCATTAACAAACAACTTCTTTAATATTTACTTTACTTTACAATATTTACTTTACAACTTCAGAGTAGGAGTGAAATGTGTATAATAGCCTCTGGCCCAGCTAATCCAGCATAACCCAATGGAAGGATCCCAGATATTCATACATACAACAGTCATTGTTTACCTTCATTTCATCTTTTATCATTCCAATAAGCATGTTCTTACTTACTACATTTGTGCTTGAAATTTTGAGAAACCTTTAGAACTTTCTGTATTTTTGCATGAAGTTGAAAACATTAGAAAACTATTTCAGACACATTTTTTAAATATATATATATATATATATATATATATATATATGTATTTTTCCATAAAGTTGAAAACATTAGAAAACTATTTTAGACACATTTTTAAAATATATATATATATATACTATAGAATCGTAACACCGCGCTCAAATTAAATGAAATGATCGCTGTATCAAGATATGTCCATTATAAATTGCATCCAGTAAGTGTCAGAGCTTTACATATCACTTATAGTATAAGGTTCTTCTCCACCATGCTGACATTATATCCAGCAATCCCACCACCAATATTTCTCGCTCACCACAAAGGATGGGGTTCCCCAATTAAAGGGTTGCCAATCGGCACTTGTGGATCACCATACTACCATACCATACCATACTGGCAGTGATATCCTGTAAATGTAATAATGAAGCACTGACCAGCACTGATTAAATACAATCTTTTCAGCATACCAAAAATTTAATAAGAGCCTAAAAGATGGCAGTACAAAGTGGCGCTCACTAGCGCTGTTATAATTGGCAATCAGGTCTAACAGGCACCGACACAGGCCGGCCAATACCATGCAATAATCCATGCTGATTATTTAATGTGTGTGCGAGTGTAGTTATTGCAGTTATTGCAGTGCCATTCAGTACAAATAGCTGTATCAAAATAGAATTACAGATGCAGCAATCATTACCTGACACATCACAGCTCAACTAATAGGATAATCTCAGCACAAAAGCCATTGAAAGCATCAAAGATTTTAAGATAGCACGATGCACAAGTGCACCAATTTGAGTTTTAAAGAAATCGGTAGATGCTGGTACACAAAAACAGGCCAAATGCCAGAACAATGTATTTCTGAAAGTGGATCAAAACCCAACCTGGAGTCTATGATACTTCAGGGCAGACTCACACCTCCCACTGGGGCATTTAAATTTGGGATGCCAGGCTGTATAAATATCTGTAAGTCACCCCAGCAAACTCACCTTCTCCCTGATCCAACGGAGCATGCATGCTTTACCTTTAGCAATGCGCGCGCACATGCCAGGCATTTGTGAATGGCTAGCATGGGCATGCTCCCTGTTAGAGGGTAGCGGGAATGCGCCCACTGGTGCACTCATCAGTGCTCATCTCTGCTCGACTAAACTCTGAGCCGAGTCTTAGATGAGTTTAAGGCAGTTTGACGTTAGCACTATGGATCAGCGAATCAAGTCTGACAAATCCAAATTCGTTACGAATTTCAGAAAAAAAAAAGATTCACAAGTAATCCGAATATCGCTGCAATTCGATCACGCACATTACTTAAACACCATTAACTGTGGTACAGGCCATCTAAAATGGCGTATCCACACGTCAGGACATGGGGCAAGGAATTCTGGGAAGGCATCACATGCAGCATGCAGCCTATCAGTAGCCAGCAACCCTGGTGATGTCACAGCCCTATATAATAGGTGGACATCTTGCAGCCCCTTATTTCAGTGGTTTATTGTGGCAAGAGTGGGACAGAGTGAGGGACAGAGAAATAGACAGGGAGAGAGAGACAGGCAGACAGGGAGAGAGGGAGAGTGATAGACAGACAGGAAGATAGTGTATAGGAAAAGTGATCCTCCGCAGAGACAGTGTGTGCAGCAGAAGCAGCAATTCAGGTGTCAGAATTCAAGCATGGGACAGTGACAGGGAAGGGAGAGCGTTTGGGACACAGTGTGCTAGAGCAGTGGTGTCTGTATATAAGTCTGTATAATAGCAGCCAGCCAGTAGGGTAAGCAGAGCACTAACAGTGTATTGTGCTCTATTAATTGTAACCTGTGCGTTCATGTAAATGGTGAACCAATTTGTTCCTGTTCATTGAACTGCCCTCATCAGGGCATCCCACATAGCGTTTTAGCATTTTGCTTTATTTTCAAGTGTTCATGGCCCAGTTAATGTTAAAGGCTAGACAAAACTACACACCTGCCCAAAGATATCCACCTCTTGTTTTTGTGCCAATATTTTTTTTTAAGGGGTGCTGGAGCGCATTTAGCTGGCTTAATCAGGGCATCCCACTTCAGCATTTAGCTGGCCTGGTCAGGGCATCCTACTTCAGAGCATCTCATATTTTTTGCACTTTGTTTTTGTTCAAGTGCTGATTGGCTAGTTAGTGTTAAAGGCCAGACAAAACTATGCACATGCTGAAAGAAATCCACCTCTTGCTTTTGTACCAAAATCTTGTTTTAACCCTTTAAATGCCAATCACGTAGTTTCTACATGGTTGCTTCTCCCACTGTTAAGAGCCAAGCACGTAGAAATGGAAAATGTAAATGTAAAAAGTACGTAGAAATAGAAAATGTAAATGTAAAAACCACGTAGAAATAGAAAATGTAAAAATAGAAAAAAATAAACACTTACCTCTGGCATTGATGTAAATCTGGGGTCCCCTCTTCCTCCGGGGGCATCCAATCCCTCCCCCGGCGTCTTCCGGCTTCAGGAGGGGGCCCGAAACCTGTAGCCACCACCTCCCCCCCCATTTCTGGCGCTGACAGTTGCGGCTGTAAAAGAAAAAAAAAAATATTGTCAATCACTCACCTCCTCGCCCGATCCCTCCGCCGCATCTTCTCTTCAGCTCCGCCTTTTGATGGAGGAGCAGGATCGCGTCATCCCGCTCCTCATATACCCTCACCCACACCCAGATTTGTCAGATGCCGGTGGTGATCGGAGCCTTCTCGACTCTCACCCACCCTGCTCCGATTACTACCGGCATCTGTCACTGACAGATGACAGCGGCGGGGGACAGCGGCGAGGGACGCAGGATCGGAGGTGAGTGGAGTAGAAAAAAATAATAAATGTAATTTTTTTCTCTTTGTGTCAGTGTCTTTATTTTTTACATTTAACCCCTTGTGAACTGGTAAGAGGTTCATGAGTCACCTGCCACTAGCCCAGACTATGCTGAATAAAACAATATATCATTTTCCTGGGAAATCCCTTCAAAAATCACATTTGAACATGCATAGTACAAAAAAATGATAAATGGCCTGGAAACAAAGGGAGACAAAAACCCCAGGTAGGCTGGCACTTAAAGGGTTAAAGCTTGCTGGAGTGCATTTAGCTGGCCTGGTCAGGGCACCCCATTAATGTGTATCTGACAGATTTTGCATTTTGTTTTATGTTCAAGTGCTGTTGGGCTAGTTAGTGTGAAAGGCAAGACAAAACTACACCTCTGCCCAAAAATATCCACCTCTTGCTTTTGTACCAAATACTTGTTTTAAAGCTTTTATGAGCGCATTTAGCTAGCCTAATCAGGGCATCCCACATAAGTGCATCTAGCAGTTTTTGCATTTTGTTCTACGTTCAAGTGCTGATGTGCTAGTTAGTGTGAAAGGCAAGACAAAACTACACACCTACCCAAAAATATAGACCTCTTGCTTTTGTACCAAAACCTTGTTTTAAAGCATGCTGGAGCACATTTAGATGGCCTAATCAGGGTATCCCATTTATGTGCCTCTGACAAATTTTTTTATGCTCAAGTGCTGATGGGCTAGTTAGTGTGAAAGGCCAGACAAAACTACACATCAGGCCAAAAAAAATCCACCTCTTGATGTTGTACCAAAGTCCTCTCTTTAAGCTTGCTGTAGCGCATTTAACTGGCTTGATCAGAGCATCCCACTGAAGTGCATCTCAGAGTTTTTGCATTTTGTTTTATGCCCAGGTATTGAAAGCTGAGTTAGTGTGAAAGGCCAGACAAAACTAAAACCCTGCCCAAAAAATACATCTCTTGTTGTTGTACCAAATCTCTATTTTTAAGCCTGCTTTAGCCAATTTAACTGGCTTAATCAGGGCATCCCATTGAAGTGCATCTGGGAGTTTTTGCATTTTGTTTTATATCCAGTAGGTGTGTAAATTGGAAAGAATCTGGCGATACGATACATATAGCGATACATGTATGACAATGCTATATACCCCGATATATCCGGATTCTATTTTTTCTTTAATTTAAATTTAAAAAAGTGACATAGGGTCCTCCGTCCCGAGGGGTGGGTCCCCATTTTGGGGGGAATTTTAAGGGTTATAAACCCTTATTTTGAGGAAGGCGAGACAGAGCACCCAGACACACCATGGTAGTATATAGTGGAGATGGAAGTGGTTGGGCCCTCCGAGTCACTTGCACAAATGGCACGATGCATACTTACGTGCTTGCGTAGTGACTGCCGGATTGTCGCCATTCGGCAGCGGGATGGCTGGCTCTCCCCCTTAATGGACCCTCACTACTGGCACAAAACGGGGGCCTTTTTTACACCCACTGAGAGGAAGGACAAGCTGACCTACTACAGACAAATCCTACTTAGTCAGTTGGCCAATGCCTATCTGCACCATTGTCCATCCTCCGCAGGTTTGACTTGGGGAGGCCCTCTGAGCACACCTTCCACTGCCATGGCTGCTGGGAAGGGGTGGGGTAGAGCAGGTACTGAACCAGCAGGATGTTGGCATACCTTGACATGACCATGCCAACACACCTTGAGGATCCACTGGAGATCTGGGCAGCTAAACCTGATTTGTGGCCACAACTAGCAGAGTTTTCCCTGGAAAAGCTGTCCTGCCCGAACAGTAGTGTGCCATCAGAACAGGTGATTAGTGCGGCGGGGGCCATAGTAACCCCAAGGAGAACTCGTCTGTCCACAAAAAATGTGGAGAGACTGAAACTTTGAAAATGAATCAGGCATGGATCAGCCAGGATTTCCACCCACCAATGCCTGATGCATCAGAGTATATTGATCATGGTGCCACACCAACAGTTTACAAATATGGATTTTACAAAACAGATTTACTGCGCTGATCCCCAGGTACAGACATTCCTCTACATCAGACCACAAGTTTTGGGGAAATGCATTATGTAAAACTTACATTTTAATAACATTCTTTGGATAACATATATGTACACAACATTTTTATATGTGCTCCTCATGCTGCTGCCAACTCCAGGGTGTGTCTTTCAGGCAATATATGGTCTTCTCATGCTGCTGCCAACTCCAGGGTGTGTCTTCCAGGCAATATATGGGCTCCTCATTATGATGCCACATCAAGACTCTGTCATTGTGCCACTCTGCAACAGCAATTCTAATATCGACGCCTCTGATTTGCATGCCATACTGCATTACAGTATTATTTCACTTACCCAGCACGCATCCTATGCTTGTTACAGCAAGGCTGAATGTTCTACAACCCTATTAAAGCTCTTTGTAGGCCAGAAATAGCCATTTTTCTCTAGTTAGCACAGTCAGGCATATGAGTTTTGGTGGGTTACCTGAGGGGTTTCACATAGGGGGCAAGAACTAAAATCCTGGATAGTCAAAATCCCAGGTTTTGGTCCACCTTTATTAACCCTTTAAGTGCCAGCCCACCTGGAGATTTTGTCATGCTCTGTTGCCAGAGCATTTTTCACTATTTTGAGCTACACATGTTCAACTGTAATTTTTGAAATTACATATTGTTTTTTTCAGCAGAATCTGGGCTTTAACAGCATATGTCTTGTTTATCAATTTTGTAGTCTTATCCTAATTATTTTGGGCAAAATATGTGAAAGAAAATTAAAAATACACACGTTTTTACATTTTGCAGTGTTTTTCTTTAATCAAAAATAAAGGTTTTACAAAAAAACATATTGAGGGTAAAAGCCCCATTTCTCCCGGTTACAACGGTACCACACTGTATTAGTAGACACCCTTTCCTGCCCAGGAGACCCCAGAAACTGCAAAGAGCGCTAGAGGAGATTTTCAGATAAAATACAAATACTATACGCTCCTCGCAGTGTTTCAAAAAATACAACCCTTTACATTTGAAATACCCCCCACAAATGATATATTTTTGGAAAGTGCACAATTCAAGGTTTCTAAGCATACTAGGCTTGTTGGCGTGGGTGCATTGGTTTGGACTCTATTCATTGGCAGAATCTCTGGTTCCAAAGGATTTCCCTAAAAAAATAAGCAAAAAGCAGATTCAAAACCATAATTTCCTATAAAAACAATAAGCAAGCAAGAACTAACAGAGTAAATCTGAAAGCACAACGTCTGCTGAACAAAATAATACCCCACATGCATAGGTACTTTGAAGGGTAGAGTTGCCAAACACCCCAAAGTCAAGCATGCACTTGAGGGTCATTTTACTGGCAAAAATCAGCTGCGCACACAAAGTGCGCAACTTGCAGTTTTTCCAAATTTACAACCCTTTACATTTGAAATACCCCCCACAAACTATATATTTTTGGAAAGTACATACCTCAAGGTTTCTAAGCCTACTGGGCTTGTTGTCGTGGGTGCATTCGTTTGGACTCTATTCATTGGCAGAGCCTCTGGTTCCAAAGGATTTCCCTAAAAAAATAAGCAAAAAGCAGATTCAAAACCATATTTTCCTATAAAAACAATAAGCAAGCAAGAACTAACACAGTAAATCTGAAAGCACAATGTCTGCTGAACAAAACAATACCCCACATGCATAGGTACTTTGAAGGGTAGAGTTGCCAAACACCCCAAAGTCAAGCATGCGTTTGAGGGTCATTTTACTGGCAAAAATCAGCTGCGCACACAAAGTGCGCACCTTGCAATTTCTCCAAATTTACAACCCTTTACATTTGAAATACCCCCCACAAACTATATATATTTGGAAAGTACATACCTCAAGGTTTCTAAGCCTACTGGGCTTGTTGGCGTGGGTGCATTCGTTTGGACTCTATTCATTGGCAGATCCTCTGGTTCCAAATGATTTCCCTAAAAAAATAAGCAAAAAGCAGATTCAAAACCATATTTTCCTATAAAAACAATAAGCAAGCAAGAACTAACACAGTAAATCTGAAAGCACAGCGTCTGCTGAACAAAACAATACCCCACATGCATAGGTACTTTGAAGGGTAGAGTTGCCAAACACCCCAAAGTCAAGCGTGCGTTTGAGGGTCATTTTACTGGCAAAAATCAGCTGCGCACACAAAGTGCGCACCTTGCAGTTTCTCCAAATTTACAACCCTTTACATTTGAAATACCCCCCACAAACTATATATTTTTGGAAAGTACATACCTCAAGGTTTGTAGGCGTGCTGGGTTTTTTGTTGTGGGAACCTTTTTATGGATGAAAAACCTTGAGGTGTTTGCAACGGATTTCCCAAAAAAATATTAATAAATATGCAGCATACAAGAACGTTTTCCTAGTATATCAATATGCAAACAAGAAAAACCTCAATAAATCTGAAACCGCAGGGTCCCTGGAACAGAACAATACATAACATGCATATGTGGACACAGACCGCTAGACAAATAGCACAAAACATCTGAAAAAGCAATGCAAAATAAACTCAATAATGGTACTAATAGGTTCTGCTAGGATTAGTCATGGGAGGATTAGCCTTGTGCTGATAGATTGTGAACGTCAGTAAACACTGAAATCCTAATGAAGGGCCCCATGTTTTCATCATCTATCACAAGTATCCAGCGGCTCCTCCTTCACCATTTCCTCCATCATCTTTTGGCTTCGCAAGTACCAAAAATAAAAAAACAACACAGGGACAAGAAAATGCAATTATCTAACTGAATTTTTAACTAGAGAAAGTATATGCAAATAGCCTAAAAGATTCCAGGTCTGGCCACTTACCTTCACCCAGTTGTGGAGATGTATTCTGTTACTATAGATCTGGGGGGTTTTGCAGAGCAGGGTATTCCAAACCAGGATGACCCTAGGGCACGGAACAAAACCTAACCTAACCTACATACAGTCTAAAAATCCAGAAAAAAACAATTAACCAGAATAAAACAATTAGAAATCGAATTTGGTATGGTATGCTTCAAAGCAACCTTCCAAACACAAACCAGGTTGGCTGGGACATGTCGGGCAGTAGTAGCGCACATCTCTCCTAAAGCCACGCCTACTACAAACCCTACAAGGCTTCTGGGGATACCTCTTCCTATTGATGGAGGGGATGCACTTTATGAAATGCTTCCCCACTAATCTAGCCTCGTCATCATTACCAGCCATCTCTGGTGCCTGCTCGGTATCCCCAAATAACAGAGCAGGGAGTATCTGCAGCTGATATTTTACAAACGACAAATTGGAGCCTGGTACTGCTGTCTTGAAGACAACAAAGGAGTTATAAGTTGCTAATTGGACCAAATGGATAGCAACTTTTTTGTACCAGGCTCTGGATTTTCTGGTGGCGTTGTAATATGTTAAAATTTGGTCTGTTTTATCAACGCCACCCATGAATTTATTATAATCTTTGATACAACGTGGCTTTTGGGAAGGGGCTCGGGGACCACGTTGCCGTAAACTCACGACTGACTCATCGTGGATTGTAGTCAGCATGAAAACATTTTTTCTGTCCATGTATTTCACGGCCAGGAGCTCATCGCTTCTTACAGCATACAACTCTCCACGATTTATTTTTTGTTTCAGCAATGACCTGGGCAAGCCTTTTCGATTACGGTTGATGGTGCCGCAGGCCGGTGTGTCCAATGAGTAGAGGGCTCGAAATAGGGGGATGCTGGTATAAAAGTTATCCACATATAAGTGGTAACCTTTCCCCAGTAGAGGAGTCATGAGTTCCCAAACTATTTTGCCACTGACAGACAAATCAAGGGGACAACCAGGGGGGGTCCAGATGTGTGTCCCTTCCTTCGTAAAGACGAAAAAATTTGGTGTAGCCGGTCGAGCTTTCACACAATTTCTAAAATTTTATCCCATAGCGGGCACGCTTACTAGGGATATACTGACGAAATACAATGCGCCCTTTATAAAGCAGAAGCGATTCGTCAATACTTAAATTTTGGGAGGGGGTGTACACTTCTGCAAAGCGCTCAGACAGACTATCGATCAGGGGACGTACTTTGTGAAGTCTGTCGTGACCGGGCTCACCACGGGGAATTGCAGTGGCATTGTCATTAAAATGTAGAAACCGCAGTAAAATTTGGTAGCGGTTTCTGGTCATTATGGCCGGAAATAATGGTGTTGCCAAAAGGGTTCGGGTATCCCAGTAGGAGGCGATACTAAATTTTTTGCTCACTTATGTTTGTGGGCTACCATGCATGAGCGCGGGTGTGCCTTTGTGGGGGATTTTGTGCTAGGACCCACTCAGCATAGCAGTTTGTATGGTAGACCATGTCCTGTAGGATGGCCTCTGTGATGAACAATTTGAAAAAGTCAACAGGACGGAAGTTTGTTGACTCCGGGGAACGAATCGAAAGGGGGAGTTTCGGGGGAATAAATATTAGGAGGCCTCCACGTAAGCACTCCATCACCAGCTGCAGCACTCTCCATCTGATCTACACTCTCCTCCAGTGTGGCTTCTTCTTGTGCGCTACCATCCCTCCTAGGATGCCTAGCACTACCACTGGTACTACTGCATGGCTGTGTCTCTTCAGTAGAGGAGACACTGTCAGACTCACTATCTGAGGGCAAATAATCTGACCCTGAAACACTATACTCTTCCGAGTCTGACTCCATCATGTAAGCCGCTGCTTCCTGGGCAGAGTACCTTTTCCCAGCCATCCTGAAATCTGCTAAACAAAGGCTAAAACCAAATGAAAACAATAAAAATACTACACTAAAGGGGAGGAACTAGGGTTTACAGTAACTAAAAGCTAAACTAAAGCCTAGAACTAAAGTTGGGGAACAAAACAGCTAAAAAGCAAATACTCAAAAGTAAACGTCAGCAAGCTTGCAGAACCAAGAATCTTCGAGAGCAATCGCAATCTAAAAGGAAGTTAAAGTAACAGAACATTACAATTAAGAAGGATGGTTGAAACCACCTGCAGCTGTAGTGCCCATGTACAGAGAGGCTGCGGGAGGAGCAGGTGTGTACACAATATGTATATGCTGGAGTTGTACCTCTCTGTACATGGGCCCCTCCAAGATAGAAACAATGAATGGACAATTGCAGCGGCGCAACATGGTAGGAAGGAGCTGGTCCGGCGATCAGTGATCGCTTACACACCGAGCAGTGGAGGGAGGTGAGGATGGGGTGGCTCCTTGTGTTCCCCCCACTCAACGGAGGGGAGAGATTTGCGCTGATCATTGACAGGTCAGGGCAGCAGCGTAGGTAAGGGGGGGATTACATGTAGGGTGAGGGGCAACGCTAGCAGTTCAAAGCTTAGTTTGCCCAGGTCAGTGACAGGTCTGGGCAGTGGCATCACTCCCTGCATGTGATTGCCGCTGCCCCGACCTGTCACCGACACGCCGTTATGGATGCACGTTCCAAACCGAATGCCTGCATGCATGCGCAGGCGTGATTGCATCATCCGTCTGGGGCCTAAGGGGCGGGGGAAGCGGGGCGGACGCAGCAAGCGCCGGAGTACAGAAGCCAAGAGCCTGCGAGACACCTGCTGGTGTAATAACAGTACACTGTAACATGAGGAACTGTATTGCGGGGTCATGGCATTAGAAAGGTTGCAGCGTGGCATTCCCCCCACCTCATTCCCATATGCAGCGTGGCATTCCCCCCACCTCATTCCCATATGCAGCATGGCATTCCCCCCACCTCATTCCCATATGCAGCATGGCATTCCCCCCACCTCATTCCCATATGCAGCGTGGCATTCCCCCCACCCCATTCCCATATGCAGCGTGGCATTCCCCCCACCCCATTCCCATATGCAGCGTGGCATTCCCCCCACCCCATTCCCATATGCAGCATGGCATTCCCCCCCCCCGATGGGCGGAGGGGAGAGAGATTCATGATGATCAATGACAGGTCGGCGAAAAGCAGCGATCACGCTCCCCCGATCTGTCCCTTGTCAGTGCAGGTCGGCAGCGTGATGGGAGGGGGGACAACACAAAAGACACAGGCACTCACCTCAGATCCAGGCAGCAAAAGGCCAGATGCCATGTGATCTGGCCTTTTATAGCAGTGCGGCGCCGGATGATGACAGCTGCAGAAGCCGCATTTTGATTGGCTCCTGCAGCGATCGGGTCACTAGTACAGCCCTCAACTCACCTCTGGATGACCCCCCAAGCCTTGTCTTCAAGAAGAATCCAGAACTGTGGTTCTGCGAGCTTCCAATCAAGTTTAAGGTAAGAAAATGTCAGCTACGTGACTCTCACGTAGCTGGCACTTAACGGTAGGAGAGGCAGCTACGTGAGAGTCACGTAGCTGGCACTAGAAGGGTTAAGGCCCTTTATCTCCTGGCGTGTTGTGCAACAGGTTTTTTTTTCACCAAATATCAGGTTTGGTGATTTTTCACCAAACAACAGTACTAAAGTGCAAGAATGCAAGTGCGCCTGGTGTAATACTGTGTATTAGAATTCAATATCGGCATAAAAGAAGGTACTCACAAAACTACATGTTTACTAGTCATCTCACAGTATGTGCCCCAATATACAGTAAAGTTCGGCGTCCCCTCCTCTCAGCTGCTTTGTGGGATACAACAAGCAGGCTGCAGCTCTGAAACACACACATGCCACTCCTGGTCCATTCGGGTCTCCCCAAGGCCTTTTGCTTCTGACACCTTTCTGTTTGCGCTTCACCAGACATGTTTCCTCTTTTCCCACCTTATTCTTAGGTGGAGTGCAAATTAGGAAGCATGTATTATATAGTGACGGGGTGGCTGACTACAGCGGGAATTAACCCTTTCTCTGTCTACAGTAACTATCAAGTAGTTGCGCTCTGTTTGGTCTCCCGGCACCTTTTCTCAGCCAACATGGGTACAGCACAGTTATTATGTATCTCAATCCTTAAGTAATAAATGAATAAATTCTTTGTAAAATTTTACATTTAAAAATCCAATGTTAGGAATATAATTTGTGCACATGATCCAGAATACTTAATTGGCTACATATATGTTATCCCCATCTCTTACACAAAACACTCATATTTAGAAACAATAAAATAAAACATAAAATAAAATAAAAAATAACTTCCCCTACCCCAACAACCTTGGATGAACTTTATGGATATATGTATTTTCTCAATCGTATTAACTATGTAACTATGGCCTTGATTCACAAAGAGTTGAAAAAAACTCTCATGGTAGTAAAAAATTCAGTTCATGAGAAAAAAGCCTGAGAATTTCACTGTTAGTGAATCACCAGAAAGGAATACAATGAAAATCAACGGCATATTTTACTACAGGTAAAAAGGGGTAAAACGTTCAATACCTTTTTCAGGAGAAAAAAAGTGCCATTGACTTTCACTGTCTTCCTATCTGGTGATTCACTAACAGTGACATTCTCAGGCTTTTTTTTCCTTATGAATTGAATTTTTTTCAACTCTTTGTGAATCAATGCCTATATATGTAACTACTATAAAATAACATTTTATTTGTTATGAGTTTTCAATAAAACAATGAATATGAATTTATGATGCCTTGTCTGTAAGTAATGGGGACTACATATATGTAAAATCTGGACAAAACTTTTTCAAAACTCCATTTGATAAACTTTAACTTAAACCTCAGGCCTATAATTTACTGAAAGGCTTTCTTTGCAACATTCCGACATGCCACCTGCTGATGCTGCCACCTGACACGCTGCCCATCACTACCTTGTGAACTGATATAGGGGTCCCTTGGACTTCTCACCAGTTTACCAACAAAGATATCATTTTAAAATGCTCACATTTGCCACATCTTCCTTCATATATTCCCCGCCAGTTGTCACCATCTCTGCAGGTCCACTAGGTCAAGGGGTCCCTCCCGCTATTACAGCTGCCTTGCTGGCATCTGTAGTAATCCATCCATTTCTCTCCCATCCATCCATCTCACATCATTAGTCCCATGAGGGGATTTCACAGAGGCTCCTCCTCTGTGGTAAAAATACCTCCCCTCCGCAATGGCCCAGCATTACCTTGGTGGGACGTCAAGGAAGGGGGGGGGGGGGGTTGTTCTTTTTTTAACGCATTGGTTAAAATTTACTAAGAGTTAATAAAAATTCTCAGGGTAGTAAAAAATCCAATGCATGAGAAAAGAGCCTGAGAATGTTACTTTTGGTGAATCACCAGGAAGTACAATGGAAGTCAATGGAACTTTTTACTACAGAGTAAAAAGGAGTAAGTAAGTAAGTTCAATAGTTTTCTCAGTAGTAAGACAGAGTCTTCAACTTCTATTGTCTTCCTATCTGTTGATTCAGTAAAAATACCATTTTGTGAGTACTCACCTGAAAAATGGATATTGTTGGTGTGCCACACACCCCGCTTCACCTTTAATTCTTCACGATTGGGTTACTCACCGCCAGGTGACGCTGTGCAGAGAGGGAGTCTTTTAACGAGCCCCCTTCCGGCCTATATATACCTGGTACCTCCCATTTATCACCAGTGTATTAAAAAGCAGAAAGACAAGGTACCAGTAAATTAACGGTAACCTCAAAATAAATCAATATAAATAAAAGCTTCACCATATAAAGGATTCGGAATACCGAAATGGGTGGGAGTGAAGCGGGGTGTGTGGCACACCAACAATATCCATTTTTCAGGTGAGTACTCACAAAATGGTATTATTTTTAGTGTGCCACACACCCCGCTTCACCTTTAATTCTTCACGATTGGGACATCCAAAAGCAGTGTCCACAAGGGATGGGCATCTCAAGGCCAGGTGAAGCATAACTTAAATGACTGCAGTCTGCAGAACTTCCGCTGAGGCTCGCACATCAACCTTGTAAAACTTAGAAAAAGTATGAACAGAAGACCAAGTGGCGGCCTTACAAACTTGTTCAACAGAAGCTTGGTGCTGAAAAGCCCAAGACGCTCCAACGGCGCAAGTAGAATGAGCAGTGATACGAAAAGGGGGAACTTTCCCCTTAGCAGAATAGGCCGCAGTAACGGCCTGACGTATCCATTTGCTAATGGCAGATTTGGCTGGTGCCAAACCCTTCTTAGGCCCACAGGGCATAACAAAAAAGGCATCCGTCTTACGAAAAGGAGACGTGATAATCAAGTAATACTTAACACAGCGTACTACATCCAAACAATGCAAAACCCTCTCTTTGTCATTCTTAGGATTAGGACACAAGGAGGGAAGAACAATATCCTGATTCAAATGAAAAGCAGAAACAACCTTGGGAAGAAAGTCTGGCTTGAACCGAAAGACCACTTTATCCTGATGCCTCTCAAAGTAGGGCGCCTGGATAGACAAGGCCGCCAACTCCGAGACACACCGGACCGAAGTGATAGCTACCAAGAAGACAATCTTCTGAGTCAGGGTAGACAAAGCAATATCTTGCAGAGGCTCAAAAGAAGGAGCCTGTAGAGCAGAAAGAACCAAATTCAAATCCCAAACCGGGAGTAATGGTTTCCTGGGAGGCCGCACATGCGTAACCCCCTGGAAAAAAGTTTTAACTAAAGAATGAAGCGCAAAACGCTTCTGAAAAAAGATAGATAAGGCAGAAACTTGCCCTTTCAAAGTACTTAGCTGAAGACCAGAGTCCAGCCCAGATTGTAAAAACTCCAGAATCCTGGAGACCGAGAAGACCCTACAAGGAAAGGATCTAATCTCACACCAAGCGATATAGGCCTTCCAAGTCCTATAATAGATGATAGAAGAAGACCTCTTCCGGGCACTGATCAAAGTCTTAACGACTGAGTCAGAAAGACCCTCCTCCTTCAAGATGGAGGTTTCAGCAGCCAGGCCGTCAAACCCAGCGCTGGTAAATTGGGGTAACAAAACCGACCCTGAGTGAGCAGATCGGGCCGAAGAGGCAGAACGAACTGGTCCACTGCCAGCCGAACGATGTCTGCGAACCACACTCGCCTTGGCCACCTTGGGGCCACGAGAACGGCGGACACCCTTTCCAGAGCCAACTTCCGAACCACCCTGCCCAGCATGGGTATCGGAGGAAACAGGTATAGAAATCTCAGATCCCCCCAGCTCAGGGACATGGCGTCCACTGCCAGAGCCAGAGGATCCCGGGAGAGCAACACGAAGTTTGGGAGCCTGTGATTGTGACGAGAGGCAAACAGGTCCACCTCCGGTGTCCCCCATCGGAGACACAGTGAGCGAAAAACCTGAGGATGGAGAGCCCATTCTCCCAGACGGGGAGAGCTCCTGCTCAACCGGTCCGCTTCCTGGTTCTCCACTCCTGGAATGTATACCGCCGAGAGACAAGGAACATGGGCCTCTGCCCAGGTCAGGATCAGGGACATCTCTCTGCGAGTCCCTCCCTGATGATTGATGTAAGCAACCGCTGTTCGATTGTCTGAACGCACCTGGACCGGAAGGCCCAGAACGTGTTGAGTCAGGAGAGCAAGAACCCGATGGATGGCTCTCAGTTCCAGAATATTGATGGGTAAGTGGGCCTCTTGAGGCCCCCACTGCCCCTGGAACTGCAGCTCCTTCCAGAATCCGCCCCATCCCGACAGACTGGCGTCCGTGGTGACAATTTCCCAAAGAGGGGTCAGGAAAGACCTGCCCTTCACGAGATTGGTCGAGACCAACCACCACTGGAGGGACTGCCGGACCCGGGAGGACGACTGGAAGGGCTGATCCAGCGACCGAGGCTGCCGGTCCCAAGACGCCAACAGATAAAGCTGAAGCGTCCTTGTGTGAAATTGAGCAAAAGGAACTGCCTCGAAGGAGGCAGCCATCAACCCTACCAGCCTCATCCCCAGACGGATGGACGGCCGAGGATTGGAAAGTAGGACCCGAGCCAACTCCTGAATCAGATGAATTTTGGACTGGGGGAGAAACACTCTGTGTTGATGAGAGTCCAACTGCATCCCCAGAAATGACACCACCCTGGCCGGAGCGAGGGAGGACTTGGAGAAGTTGATCACCCAACCAAAGCTTTCCAGCGTGGAGACCACCATCCTGGTGTCTGTCTCCGACTGACTGAGTGATGGAGCCATGATGAGAAGGTCATCCAAATAAGGTACGACACGAATGCCCCGAGATCTGAAAATGGCCATCACCCCTGCCAGCACCTTAGTGAACACTCTTGGAGCCGAGGTAAGGCCAAACGGAAGTGCCACGAATTGAAAATGCTGATCTTCCATCACGAATCGAAGAAAACGTTGATGAGCGTGGCAGATGGGAACATGAAAATAAGCATCCTTGATGTCTATGGACATCATGAAGTCCCCCTGCCGAAGGGAACCGACGGCCGTATGCAAAGTTTCCATGCGAAACTTCCGAAAACGGATGAACTTGTTGAGTAATTTCAGGTCCAGGACGGGACGAACAGACCCGTCCTTCTTGGGGACTGCGAAAAGATTGGAGTAGAAACCGAGGCCCATCTCTAAGCGCGGTACCGGCCGGATGACCGCCATCTCTAACAGATTCTTTACTGACGCCAGGAGCCCCTGTGCGGCCAAAGGATCGATGGGCACCCGAGACCGAAAGAACCGTGAAGGAGGACGAGACTCGAATTCCAGTTTGTAACCGGACGACACTATCTCCCGGATCCATCTGTCCGGAACCTTCTGGTTCCAAACCAGGGAGAAGTGTCGCAATCGTCCCCCCACCCGCACGGGTAAGGGCAGCCCCTCATTGCTGAGCGGGCTTATCAGCAGGTTTGGGCTTGGTGCCCCAGGACTGAGTGGGACGGCCACGGCCCCTCCCCCGAGTCCAACCTGCACCTCTGGTAGCGGGAAAGGAAGCCCCCCTACCCGCTCTGAATCCCCGAAAGGAAGGTCTACCAGAACTTGCCCCCCGAAAGGGACGACGAGGCTTCTTACGTTGCGGCATTTTACCACCTTTGGCAACTGAATCAATTTTATCACCAAACAGCCGCAACCCCAAAAAGGGGAGAGCTGTGAGCACCTTTTTAGAAGCTGCGTCCGCCGACCACTGGCGCAGCCATACTGCCCGACGAATAGCCACCAGCATTGCAGCTATCTTGCTACTCATAGCCAGCGCATCGTCCTGAGCGGACAGAACATAGGAAACAAAAGACTCACACTGCCTGAGAGCAATAAGCTCCTTGCAAGTGGGATCAAGATCCACACACAGACCCTGAATTACAGATCTAACCGCCAATAGAAGAAGCGCTGAAGCACACACCGGGCGCATCGCTGACCCGGCGTAACTAAAACCATGGCGAGCGTACTGGTCAATCCGACGATCCTCACCATCCTTAAGGGCAGTAGTCTCAGCAGACTGCACCATAGCCGTGCTGGAGAGCCCTAGTACAGGGGTATCGGCGTCAGGAGAAACCGCCAAAGCTTCACCAATTCTGGCGGAAAGGGATAACGTTTTTCCCAACTGGAAGGAATTCCAGTTAACCGCGTGGGATGTTCCCATTCCTTGAGCACAATTTTCTCAAAGTGGTGTTGTCTGGGAAAAACCAAAGGCGGCTGAGGGACATTAAACAACTGACCCTTAGGCAGGGTGACGGCCTCAGGTGGATCTAAATTCAAAATTTCAAACATTTGAGCCAGAATGGAGGGGGTGTCACGAGAACCCCCCGCAGACAAATCGCCAATAGCATCAACCTCAAGCTGATCTGCAGGCTCATCTGACTCCACCAAAAATTCTCCCTCCTCATCCAGGGAGCAATCGGACCAATCCACAGGCTCACATACTTCATCCTGTGAAGCCGGAGGTACAGGAGTCAGGTGCTTCCGTTTCGCAGTGGCCTTTAACCCTGCTTTAACGGAAACTATTTTCTCGAGGTTGGCCAACCGTGCTGCCACCTCGGATTGCGAATCCCCAATCTTGACAATGTCACGCGGGGTCCGGAACAGGGAGGGAGGGGTAGGGGATGATGGAAGTTGCGAAGGGCCAGCAGCCGGAGCAACGGACTGACGCGCAATACTCTGCTTTGCACAAGGAATGCATACAAAAACATCATCAGCTGGGAGCGGAGTCCCACAGCCTCCACACACCCTAGATGGCCCAGAAGAACCATTTCCGGTAATATTGGAAGCCTCCATATGGTGATTTATGGTATTCGCAAAAATTTTGGGTTTAAGGCATAAGCCACCCGGGATGCCCCTTTATGTTAATGTCCCGGGAGGGAGGATTTAATTTCTAATAAAGATCCCCTTAAATAAATATATATGTATATATATATATATATATTTTTTTTTTTTTTCTTTTTTTTTTTTTTTTATATATACACATGTATATATATATAAATATATAAATATGTCCCAATTTGGAGGAAAAGAAAGGACTAGCCAGGCAAAATAGAACCGGGAGGCCGCTGTACTGAGGGAATCCCAGGAACTGTGGGGAAGAAACAAACCAACAGTAAGACCCCCAGAAACCAATGGCAACATGGAATATAACATACATACACAGCACCAAGTGCTTTGAAGAGGCAAGAAAACTGGCCTCTGATTTTCCTCCTTATATATATATATATATATATTTTTTTTTTTTTTAATAAAAGTATTTTTCCATTAAATATATTACTTTTTAAATAAACAGTCAAACACAATAAAAAAATAGACGGCCCCACGCCAGGTGAGGCCACATACCTGCCCCAGTAAGGCTTACAAAAGCCCAGCACCCGACCAAAGAGGTGGTGGAAGACAGGCAGCAAATGTCAGCGAAGGCGGGAGCGGCCGATTAAAACAAAGGAGTTAAGCGGAGGGGGGAGGGGAGCTGGATAAAGTGAGAAAAACGCAGGCAGCCATAAGCAAGCCTGACACCGTACAGCCCGCCCCGGTCACCCCTAAAGCTGACCCAAAGCTCTGGCCCTACAGGCCCGCAGCAGCAGCCCACAAAACAGAGACTGCCATATAAGTCAGGCCATATGCACACTCAATTGCGGTGCAGCCTGACAACGTTGAAATAAGCAAAACACATGAACATACAGTAAACCATACACACAATACACATCCCTCTACCCCCCCCCCATAGTGAAGGGAGAAGGGACCGCAACGGGAGAGTAAGGGGCTAAGGGGACCCTCGGGACAGGGGCATCCCACTTCCGGATCACCATGTCGGATAGCCGCATTGCCCCCAAAAGAGGGGGTCGAGCGGAGGAGATAAGCTCCTAGGCACCTATAGTGCCGTCTACCAATTGCCCAGTGAGCAGCCTAGGCTGGGAGGCTTCCATTCCACCATAAAGGTACAAACAATCAAAAACCGGGCAGAAATATACCAAAAGGGGGTGCCGGGGTAAGCAGGAGACTTCAATCTTCTGTCTTGTCGTCATGCAGAGAGAAAAACACTGGTGATAAATGGGAGGTACCAGGTATATATAGGCCGGAAGGGGCTATTACAGGGGCAATTACAGAGAGTTGAGGTGGCATCAGTATGAGGGGCCCCTATATTGCCTGAAAAACACACCCTGGAGCTGGCAGCAGCAGGAGCCCAAATATTGGCTGAAACACATCCTGGAGTTGGCAGCAGGAGCCCAAAAATTGGCTGAATGACACCCTGGAGTTGCAAGCAGCAGCAGCAGGAACCCAAACATGGCTTGAAAGAGACACTGGAGTTGGCAGCAGGAGCCCAAAAATTGGATGAATCACACCCTGGAGTTGCAAGCAGCAGCAGGAGCCCAACATTGGCTGAAAGAGACACTGAAGTTGGCAGCAAGAGCCCAAAAATTGGATGAATCACACCTTGAAGTTGCAATCAGCAGCAGCAGCCCAAACATAGCTTGAAAGAGACACTGGAGTTGGCAGCAGGAGCCCAAAAATTGGATGAATCACACCCTGGAGTTGGAAGCAGCAGCAGGAGCCCAACATTGGCTGAAAGAGACACTGGAGTTGGCAGCAGGAGCCCAAAAATTGGATGAATCACACCCTGGAGTAGCAAGCAGCAGCAGCAGCCCAAACATAGCTTGAAAGAGACACTGGAGTTGGCAGCAGGAGCCCAACAATTGGATGAATCACACCCTGGAGTTGCAAGCAGCAGCAGCAGGAGCCCAAACATTGGCTGAAAGAGACACTGGAGTTAGCAGCAGGAGCCCAAGAATTGGATGAATCACACCCTGGAGTTGCAAGCAGCAGCAGCAGCCCAAACATTGCTTTAAAGAGACTCTTGAGTTGGCAGCAGCAGGAGCCCAAAAATTGACTGACACACCCTGGAGTTCGCAGCAGAAGCAGCAGCCCAAACATTGCTTTAAAGAGACACTTGAGTTGGCAGCAGGAGCCCAAAAATTGGATGAATCACACCCTGGACTTGCAAGCAGCAGCAGGAGCCCAACATTGGCTGAAAGGGACACTGGAATTGGCAGCAGGAGCCCAAAAATTGGATGAATCACACCCTGGAGTTGCAAGCAGCAGCAGCAGCAGAAGCCCAAACATTGGCTGAAAGAGACACTGGAGTTGGTAGCAGGAGCCCAAAAATTGGATGAATCAAACCCTGGAGTTGCAAGCAGCAGCAGCAGGAGCCCAAACATTGGCTGAAAGACACACTGGAGTTGGCAGCAGGAGCCCAAAAATTGGATGAATCACACCCTGGACTTGCAAGCAGCAGCAGGAGCCCAAACATTGCTTTAAAGAGACACTGGAGTTGGCTGCAGGAGCCCAAAAATTGAATGAATCACACCCTGGAGTTGCAAGCAGCAGCAGCAGAAGCCCAAACATAGCATGAAAGAGACACTGGAGTTGGCAGCAGGAGCCCAAAAATTGGATGAATCACACCCTGGAGTTGCAAGCAGCAGCAGCAGGAGCCCAAACATTGGCTGAAAGAGACACTGGAGTTGGCAGCAGGAGCCCAAAAATTGGATGAATCACACCCTGGAGTTGCAAGCAGCAGCCCAAACATTGCTTTAAAGAGACACTTGAGTTGGCAGCAGGAGCCCAAAAATTGACTGACACACCCTGGAGTTCGCAGCAGCAGCCCAAACATAGCTTGAAAGAGACACTTGAGTTGGCAGCAGGAGCCCAAAAATTGGATGAATCACACCCTGGACTTGCAAGCAGCAGCAGGAGCCCAACATTGGCTGAAAGAGACACTGGAGTTGGCAGCAGGAGCCCAAAAATTGGATGAATCACACCCTGGAGTTGCAAGCAGCAGCAGCCCAAACATAGCTTGAAAGACACACTGGAGTTGGCAGCAGGAGCCCAAAAATTGGATGAATCACACCCTGTAGTTGCAAGCAGCAACAGCAGGAGCCCAAACATTGCTTTAAAGAGACACTAGAGTTGGCTGCAGGAGCCCAAAAATTGAATGAATCACACCCTGGAGTTGCAAGCAGAAGCAGCAGCAGCCCAAACATAGCTTGAAAGAGACAATGGAGTTGGCAGCAGGAGCCCAAAAATTGGATGAATCACACCCTGGAGTTGCAAGCAGCAGCAGCAGCAGCCTAAACATAGCTTGAAAGACACACTGGAGTTGGCAGCAGGAGCCCAAAAATTGGATGAATCACACCCTGGAGTTGCAAGCAGCAGAAGGAGCCCAACATTGGCTGAAAGAGACACTGGAGTTGGCAGCAGGAGCCCAAAAATTGGATGAATCACACCCTGGAGTTGCAAGCAGCAGCAGCAGCCCAAACATTGCTTTAAAGAGACACTCGAGTTGGCAGCAGCAGGAGCCCAAAAATTGACTGACACACCCTGGAGTTGGCAGCAGCAGGAACCTAGAAATTGGCTGGAAGGCACCCTGAAGTTGGCAGCAGCAGGAGCACATTCATTAGCTGGAAGGCACACCCTGGAGTTGGCAGCAGCATAAGCAGGAGCCCAAATATTGCTTGAAAGACACCCTGGAGTTGGCAGCAGCAGCAGGAGGACAAAGATTGGCTTAGAGACACTGGAGTTGGCCGCAGGAGCCCAAAAATTTGATGAATCACACCCTGGAGTTGCAAGCAGCAGGAGTCCAAACATTGGCTGAAAGAGACACTGGAGTTGGCAGCAGCAGGAGCCCAAAAATTGACTGACACACCCTGGAGTTCGCAGCAGCAGCAGCAGAAGCAGGAAACTAGAAATTGGCTGGAAGGCACCCTGAAGTTGGCAGCAGCAAGAGCACATACATTAGCTGGAAGGCACACCCTGGAGTTGGCAGAAGCATAAGCAGGAGCCCAAACATTGCTTGAAAGACACCCTGGAGTTGGCAGCAGCAGCAGCAGAAGCAGGAGGCCAAAAATTGGCTGAGAGAGACACTGGAGTTGGCAGCAGGAGCCCAAAAATTGGATGAATCACACCCTGGAGTTGCAAGCAGCAGCAGGAGGCCAAACATTGGCTTAGAGAGACACTGGAGTTGGCAGCAGGAGCCCAAAAATTGGATGAATCACACCCTGGAGTTGCAAGCAGCAGCAGGAGCCCGAACATTACTTTAAAGAGACACTGGAGTTGGCTTCAGGAGCCCAAAAATTGGATGAATCACACCCTGGAGTTTCAAGCAGCAGCAGGAGGCCAAACATTGGCTGAGAGAGACACTGGAGTTGACAGCAGGAGCCCAAAAATTGGATGAATCACACCCTGGAGTTGCAAGCAGCAGGAGCCCAAACATTGGCTGAAAAAGACACTGGAGTTGGCAGCAGGAGCCCGAAAATTGGATGAATCACACCCTGGAGTTGCAAGCAGCAGCAGCAGGAGCCCAAACATTGGCTGAAAGAGACACTGGAGTTGGCAGCAGCAGGAGCCCAAAAATTGACTGACACACCCTGGAGTTCGCAGAAGCAGCAGCAGCAGGAACCTAGAAATTGGCTGGAAGGCACCCTGAAGTTGGCAGCAGCAGGAGCACATACATTAGCTGGAAGGCACAACCTGGAGTTGGCAGCAGCATAAGCAGGAGCCCAAACATTGCCTGAGAGAGACACTGAAGTTGGCAGCAGAAGCCCAAAAATTGGATAAATCACACCCTGGAGTTGCAAGCAGCAGCAGGAGCCTGAACATTACTTTAAAGAGACACTGGAGTTGGCTTCTGGAGCCCAAAAATTGGATGAATCACACCCTGGAGTTGCAAGCAGCAGCAGCAGGAGCCCAGACATTGGCTGAAAGGCACAGCCTGAAGTTGGCATCAGCAGGAGGCCAAAAATTGGTTGGAAGGCACACCCTGAAGTTGGCATCAGCAGGAGCCCAAAAATTGGCCTAAAGACATAAATATGTTTTGCACCATTTGGAAAGTGTAAAACGTGGCACCATGCTGAATCTAGTTGCATGCATCAGGCATTGGTGGGTGGAAATCCTGGCTGATCCATCCCTGATTCATTTTGACAAAGGTGAGTCTCTCCACATTTTTAGTTGACAAACGAGTTCTCCTCGCCGTAACTATGGCCCCCGCCACACTAAACACCCGCTCAGATGGCACGCTACTTGCCGGGCAGGACAGCTTTTCCATGGCAAACTATGCTAGTTTCGGCCACAAATCAAGTTTGGCTGCCCAGAAGTCCAGCGGATCCTCAAGGTGTGTTGGCATGGTCATGTCAAGGTATGACATGACCTGCTGGCTGAGGTTCTGCTCCAGGTCTTCCTGCTGCTCATGAGTAGTCTCACTATGCGGGTGTAGAAAGCTACTCATTAGCGACTGAAGACTGAGGCTGCTGCTGATGGAGCTGCTGCTGCTGCTCCTGCCAACCCCCCCAGCAGCCATGGCAGTGGAAGGTAAGCGCAGAGGTCCCCTCGAGTCAGACCTGCGAGAGTATGGACCATGGCACAGATAGGCATCGGCCAACTGACTACGTAGAACGTCTTTGTAGTAGTTCAGTTTGTCCTCGCTCTCGGTGGGTTTAAAAAATGCCCCCATTTTGTGCCGGAAGCGAGGGTCCAATAAGGTGGACAGCCCGAAGTCATCCCGCCGACAAATGGAAACAATTCTGGGGTCACTACACAAGCACGTGAGCATGCTTCCTGCCATTTGCGCAAGTGACTCGGATGGACTACCTGTCTCCATCTCCACTGCATACTGCCACGGTGTGTCCGGGTCCTCTGTCTCGCCTTCCTCAAAACCCTCTAGCTCCTCTGGCTGCTCCTGCTCCTCCTCTCCTGTCCGCTGACTAGATAAACCAGCCATTTCGCCAAGCCTAAACTGTGTTTCGCTGGGCAACTCCTCCTCCTCTTCCTCCTCCTCCTCCAGTTCAGCTCCAACGGGGTTCATGTGGCCGTAAGATGTAGACGCCATGTCTCCAGTGCCCTGACCAGCCATGGTTTCCAACATGTGCTGTAGTACATGAAGCAGTGGAATCACGTCGTTCATCCCGTAATCCTGCCGACTGACAAATAAAGTGGCTTCCTCAAAGGGCCTGAGCAAACGGCAGGTGTCACGTATGAGCTGTCACTAGTTGACATTGAAGTTACACAGGGGAGTCCCCCTATCCGCTTGGATCATCAGGAAATCCGTGATGGCTTTTCTCTGTTCATATAATCGGTCCAACATTTGAAGGGTGGAATTCCAACGGGTGGAAACTGTTAGGGCGAGCGCTGCGCCTTCCCCGCGCAGCGCCTCCCTCCGTGCCTCTCCTCGGGCGAGCGCTGCGTCCCCTTCCTGCAGCGCTCCCCGCTCTACCGCCATCTGGGCGTCCGCTGCTGGCCCCCCGGGCTGCGTTGTCCCCTTACCTGGTCCCTGCGCTTCCTCCTCTGACCGGCATGGCCGCCGGCTTCCTCCTTCTGCTGCAGTTCCGCCTTCCCTGCGCGCACGTCCCCGGCCACTAGGGGGCGCGCGCGTCAACCTTCATAGATTTAAAGGGCCAAGGTCCTGATTATTGGTTTCTGGCCATCCAATCCCTTTTCGGCTCTTCCCATAAATTGAACCCTGCCTTCCTTCCTGTGCCGGATCTTCGGTGTTCTTCCGTGAATGACAGACTCTGTATCGCTTGATTCCTCGTGTATGACCTCGGCTCTCCCATTGACCTTCGAACCTGTGCTGCCCATCCCGACCTCGGCTTGTTTCTCCGCTATTGAACCCGCGCTGCCAGTCCTGACCTCGGCCTTCTCCTTCGACCACTGCTTGTCTCTACTGCACGTCACCTCAGCAGTTTGTGGAACTGTGCCGCTGTTGGGGGGTAGCGACCTGGGAGTCACCTGCCGCACAAGACCATCCCGCCTTGCGGTGGGCTCTGGTGAAAACCAGTGGCTCCTTAGACTCCGCTCCCCTGACGCGGTATCTGCCAAACAGTTCTGCAGACCCTGCGGGTCCACTTCTTCGCACCCGGTGCGTAACAGTAAGATCCGGCCATGGATCCCGCTGAGGTGCCCTTGCCGGAGACTTCCGAACTCCCAGCGCTGGTGGCTTTGCAGTCCCGGCAGATTAATCAGCTTACCGCTATGATGCAGCAACTCTTGACCCAGCAGCAGTCGCCTTCTCCACCGCCACCGGTGCCGCCACCGCAGTCTCCAGCAGCTTCCTCATCCAGAATCCGCCTCTCCTTACCAGCAAAATTTGAGGGGGACGCGAAGTTGTGCAGGGGCTTTCTAGCCCAGTGCTCTATGCACCTGGAATTATTGTTCGATCAATTCCCCACCGAACGCTCTAAAGTGGCCTTCATCATTAGTCTGCTCTCCGGAAAAGCCTTGGCTTGGGCCACTCCCTTGTGGGACCGTAATGATCCTCTCACCTTCACCGTCCAGGCCTTTGTTACAGAATTCCGTCAGGTTTTTGAAGAACCCGCTCGAGCCTCATCAGCCGAGTCCGCTCTATTGAATTTAACGCAAGGCGATCTTTCTGTTGGTGAATATGCTATTCGATTCCGTACTTTGGCCTCCGAGTTAGCATGGAATAATGAGGCTCTCTGCGCTTGTTTTAAGAAAGGTCTCTCTAGCAAGATCAAAGATGTTCTAGCGGCCCGAGAGATTCCTGACTCCCTTTCTGAACTCATACATCTCGTCACTCGCATTGACATACGCTTTGCTGAGAGGCGTGAAGAACTTCGCCTGGAGAGAGATTCCCAACGCGACAGGAGGATGTTTCGTTTGGCCCCTACCTTTCAGAAACCTTTGTCTGTACCATCATCTCCAGAGGTGGAAGCCATGCAAGTCGGTCGTTCTCGCCTAACCCCCGTGGAGAGGTCTCGCAGGAGGAATGAAAATCTCTGTCTGTATTGCGCCAGTCCTGATCATTTTCTAAGAGATTGCCCCATTCGTCCTTCTCGACTGGGAAACGGGCGCACCTAGACTCGTTGGGAGAGGCGTCTCTGGGTGTGTGTGCTTCCTCTCCAAGATTTACCGTACCTGCACAGCTTTGTCTCTCATCTGCCTCTGTGCTTAATTTGCCGGTCTTCCTGGATTCTGGTTCGGCGGGCAATTTCATAGAGGCCTCCCTGATCAAGAAACACGACATAGCAGTTAACCGCTTGGCCAAACCGTTATTTATCGCCTCAGTTAATGGAGATAGACTGAATTGTAGGGTGCAGTACCGTACCAAGCCTTTGCTCCTTAAGATTGGCCTCTTTCACCAGGAATACTTGGAACTCTTTGTGTTACCCCATTGTACTTCCCCAATCCTATTGGGTCTTCCTTGGCTTCAACTCCATAATCCTACCCTAGACTGGGTCACAGGGGACATCAAGGCGTGGGGTACAACCTGCCTAAAGAATTGCTTGAAAGCCTTACCCGTTCGAACCGTTCGTCCTACCACATCTCTACCGGGCCTACCCGAAGTTTACCAGGCCTACGCTGACGTCTTCTGTAAGAAGCAAGCTGAGATCCTTCCGCCACATCGCCCTTATGATTGCCCGATCGATCTCCTGCCTGGAACCACTCCTCCTCGCGGCCGTATCTACCCACTATCCGTCCCCGAAACTCAAGCAATGGCTACTTACATACAAGAAAATCTGCAGAGGGGCTTCATCCGGAAGTCCTCTTCTCCCGCTGGGGCAGGCTTTTTTTTTGTACAGAAAAAAGATGGTTCTCTCCGACCCTGTATTGACTATCGGGGTCTTAACAAGATCACAGTAAAGAACCGATACCCCTTACCTTTAATCCCAGAACTCTTCGACCGTCTTCGTGGCTCCAGGATCTTTTCTAAACTAGATCTTCGAGGAGCCTACAATCTGATCCGCATCCGCAAGGGAGACGAATGGAAGACTGCCTTTAATACCCGTGACGGTCATTTCGAGTATTTGGTGATGCCCTTCGGGCTTTGTAATGCTCCTGCCGTATTTCAAGAGTTCGTCAATGACATCTTCCGGGACTTGTTGTACTCCTGTGTCGTGGTCTATTTAGATGATATCCTCATCTTCTCTTCTTCCCTCGAGGAGCATCACCGGCACGTTCGTCTGGTACTATCCCGCCTTCGGCAGCATCATCTTTATGCCAAATTACAAAAGTGTCTTTTTCACCAGACCGCTCTGCCTTTTTTGGGTTATACTGTTTCAGCCCAAGGACTTCAAATGGACCCTAGCAAATTGAGAGCGGTATTAGACTGGCCTCGGCCTGTTGGTCTGCGTTCCATTCAACGATTTCTGGGCTTCGCCAACTATTACCGTCAATTCATACCCCATTTTTCCACTATCGTGGCCCCCATTGTGGCTCTCACCAAAAAGGGAGCCAACCCCAAGTCATGGCCTCCACAGGCGGAGGCAGCCTTTTTAACATTGAAAAAGACATTCTCTATGGCCCCGGTGCTCTCCAGACCAGACCCTTCTCGTCCCTTTTCTCTGGAGGTTGACGCTTCTTCCATCGGAGCAGGAGCTGTACTCACACAGAGGTCTCCATCAGGGAAAAATCATACTTGTGGGTTTTTTTCTAGGACCTTTTCTTCCGCGGAGCGAAATTATTCTATTGGGGATCGTGAACTACTGGCTATCAAATTAGCTCTTGAAGAGTGGAGACATCTACTAGAAGGGTCGCTTCACCCCATATCTATTTTTACCGACCATAAAAACCTCTTGTATCTACAGACTGCTCAGCGCTTGAATCCTCGCCAAGCTCGTTGGTCACTATTCTTCGCGCGGTTTAATTTCCGCATTCACTTTCGGCCTGCCTCTAAGAACATCAGGGCAGATGCTCTGTCTCGCTCCTCGGACTTCACTGACGTGGACACTGCTCCTCAATTCATTATATCCCCTGATCATTTGATTCATTCTGCTCCTGCCTCCCTAGTGCAAGCTCCGCCTGGGAAAACCTATGTCCCGGTTCGCCGACGCCTCCAAATATTAAAATGGGGTCATGCTTCCCGTTTTGCCGGGCATGCTGGTATCAAAAAGTCTAACGCAATTATTGCCAGATATTATTGGTGGCCCTCCATTGAGAAGGATGTGGCAGAATTCGTGCAAGCTTGTACCACCTGTGCACGTAATAAAACCCCTCGCCAAAGACCGGTGGGCCTTCTTCATCCTCTTCCTATTCCTGAAATCCCTTGGTCCCACATCGCTATGGACTTTATCACGGATCTTCCTCCATCTCAAGGCAATACAGTGATCTGGGTTGTTGTGGATCGTTTTTCAAAGATGGCGCACTTCGTTCCGCTACCAGGACTCCCATCCGCTCCCCAGTTGGCTAAGAACTTTTTTAAGCATATTTTTCGGCTTCATGGACTTCCTTCCCACATTGTCTCTGACAGGGGAGTACAGTTTGTTTCAAAATTCTGGAGGGCTCTCTGTACTCAGTTAAAAGTGAAATTAGATTTTTCCTCGGCTTACCACCCCCAATCCAACGGCCAAGTGGAGAGGGTCAATCAGGTTCTAGGACAATATCTACGTCACTTCATTTCGGCCCGACAAGACGACTGGGTCGATCTCTTGCCATGGGCGGAGTTCTCTTATAATTTCAAAGATTCTGAAGCCACCAAAAAATCTCCATTTTTCATTGTTTATGGCCGCCAACCTTTGCCTCCTCTACCCTTACCTACACAGTCGGGGGTACCCGCCATGGATGACTTAACACAGTTTTTTTCCTCTATCTGGCGTGAAACACGACATTCTCTTGTTCTAGCCTCTACCCGTATGAAGAACAGCGCTAATAAAAGAAGGAGAATCGCTCCTGTTTTCCTTCCTGGAGATAAAGTTTGGCTTTCAGCCAAGTACATTCGTTTCAAGATACCCAGTTATAAATTGGGCCCTCGCTATTTAGGGCCGTACAGGATCAAGCAACAAATTAATCCGGTCTGTTACAAACTTCATCTGCCTGCCTCCTTACGTATTCCCAACTCCTTTCATGTTTCATTATTAAAACCTCTGACGACTAATCGATTCTCTTCCAAAACGTTGGAGCCACTTCCGGTCGCGGGTACCGAAGATGCCTTCTCGGTGAGAGAGATTCTGGCTTCCAAAACATCTAGAGGGAGACGATACTTTCTAGTGGATTGGGAGAATTGCGGTCCAGAAGAGAGGTCCTGGGAGCCTGAGGAGAATATCCTCGATCGGAGCCTTATTTCAAACTTCCTCGGTCACAAAAAGAGGGGGAGACCTAAGGGGGGGGGGTACTGTTAGGGCGAGCGCTGCGCCTTCCCCGCGCAGCGCCTCCCTCCGTGCCTCTCCTCGGGCGAGCGCTGCGTCCCCTTCCTGCAGCGCTCCCCGCTCTACCGCCATCTGGGCGTCCGCTGCTGGCCCCCCGGGCTGCGTTGTCCCCTTACCTGGTCCCCGCGCTTCCTCCTCTGACCGGCATGGCCGCCGGCTTCCTCCTTCTGCTGCAGTTCCGCCTTCCCTGCGCGCACGTCCCCGGCCACTAGGGGGCGCGCGCGTCAACCTTCATAGATTTAAAGGGCCAAGGTCCTGATTATTGGTTTCTGGCCATCCAATCCCTTTTCGGCTCTTCCCATAAATTGAACCCTGCCTTCCTTCCTGTGCCGGATCTTCGGTGTTCTTCCGTGAATGACAGACTCTGTATCGCTTGATTCCTCGTGTATGACCTCGGCTCTCCCATTGCCCTTCGAACCTGTGCTGCCCGTCCCGACCTCGGCTTGTTTCTCCGCTATTGAACCCGCGCTGCCAGTCCTGACCTCGGCCTTCTCCTTCGACCACTGTTTGTCTCTACTGCACGTCACCTCAGCAGTTTGTGGAACTGTGCCGCTGTTGGGGGGTAGCGACCTGGGAGTCACCTGCCGCACAAGACCATCCCGCCTTGCGGTGGGCTCTGGTGAAAACCAGTGGCTCCTTAGACTCCGCTCCCCTGACGCGGTATCTGCCAAACAGTTCTGCAGACCCTGCGGGTCCACTTCTTCGCACCCGGTGCGTAACAGAAACATCGCAAATCAGACTATGTTGAGGGATACCGTTCTGACGCTGTAGCTCAAGAAGGGTGTGTTTGGCGGTGTATGAGTGGCTGAAGTGCATGCAAAGTTTCCTTGAAGTTGTTAGGATGTCTTGCATATGGGGGGAACACTTCAGAAACCGCTTGACAACCAGATTGAAGACGTGAGCCATGCAGGGGGCATGGGTCAGCCTTCCTTGGCGCAGCGCAGACAAAATGTTCTTCCCATTGTCGGTAACCATGATTCCCATTTTAAGTTTTCTTGGAGTAAGCCATGTTTGGATTTCCTGATGAATAAATTTAAGCAGTTCCTCCCCTGTGTGACTCAGTTCACCAAGACAAACCATGTGAAGCACTGCGTGACACCTCCGTGCCCTGCACACATGGTAGACTGGAGGGGCACTGAGACTTGAGCCTACAGTGGAGGGTGAGGAGATGGCGGAGGATGAGGAGGCCGAGTCGCACAGTGTCATAGGCCCATCGGGCAGGGAGCGCGGAGGCCGTAGCGGCGTGAAATGTCCAAGTTGCTGCTGCTGCTGCAAAGGGACCACATTCGCCCAGTGGGCTGTAAACGACATGTACTGTCCCTGACCGTAGTTACAGCTCCAGATGTCGGCGCTGCCATGCACTTTGCTACACACCGACAGGCTCAAGGACTGGCCCACCTTCTGTTCAACAAAAGTGTGCAGCGCTGGTACTGCCTTCTTGGCAAAGAAATGACGGCTTGGGACTCTCCACCTCGGCTCGGCACAAGCCATCAGTTCTCTGAAAGGTGCAGATTCCACCACCTGAAAAGGGAGCGACTGCAGCACCAGCAACTTGGACAGGAGCACATTCAGCTTCTGCGCCGTAGGATAAGTGGGCGCATACTGCTGTCTCTTGGACATGGCTTTGCTGATGGATTGCTGGCGGGATGCATGACTTGGAGGAGGAGGAGGAGCAGGAGCGACAGAGGATGGGTATGACGCACAGCTGCTTCGGCTGAGGTGCTGGAGCATTGGCTGGCAGAAATTGGGAGCGGCGTGCCACTTGGTGAGGAAGCAGACTGGACCACCCCTTGGGAGCCTCGGTTCTCCCAGGTCGCTTTATGGTGACGCATCATATGTTGACGCAGGGCCGTGGTGCCAACATTTAGGCCCTGGCCACGCTTCACCTTCTGCCTACATATCTTGCATGTGGCCATGTTACCCTCCTGTGGATGCTTCAGGAAAAACTGCCACACTGCCGAGTAGCTAGCTAGCTAGCTTTTCCCACCAACAGGCCTCACTGATTTGCTGCTATTGTCGCCAACTCCAGGAACCACTGCTCCACTACCTCCCAATAAGGTAGCCTGCCGCGCAGCAGGTGCTCTACCCCGGCCCGGCCCCGTTTGGCTCCAGGGTTTTCAATTGTGCCCCCATGCTGACTGCCAACCATGCTGCTAACACCTTGCTGCCTGAGCTGCTGACTCCGGGGCAACCTGCACCCCTCTTCTCCTGATGATGACGATGAAGCCCCTTCATCACCCGGCTCCCAAGTGCGATCGGCTTCATCATCATCATCATCATCATCATCACCGAGTTGTGGCTGTACGTCACTGATGTTCTCGGTCTCCTCAACAGTGTCTGGCGCAGTAGCTGGAAATCTCGCAACACCCACGACACTGTCCACATCACTATTTGTCTGCCGAGCTAAAGAAGCCACCTCCATTTCATGGCTGGGCAATCGCTGCTGACTGTCCTCTATCTGATCGTCCTCCTCACTAAAGAGTGGAGCTGAACCCAAAGCATAGGATACGTCGCCGGGGGAGGGAACGGCATAGGACAGAGTCAATGGGAGGACAGAGACTGCTCTCGGGGCATGCCAACTCAGGGTTGTGTCTGAGGAACCTACCGACCCTAGACTGGGGGTCTCAGACGTAACTTGTGATGATGTTGATGAGCGCGTTAACCAATCTACCACGGCAGATGCGTTACTGGTGGAGACACAACCGCTAGCAGATACTGGCAGATCAGGTCTCTCACCGTGACTCCTGCTGCCACTCGCCCCTAATCTGCTGCGACCTCTGCCTGCTGAATCTTGGCCTCTGCCACTCCTCTTTGAACATCCTGGCACTTGTCTGCCTGACATTTTTATGTATTTGCTTATTTAGTATAAACAGATGGTTTATTGAAAGCAGTCAAAAACAAGTGCAAACTGAAGTAGCTTAATGAAGCTGATGCTGATCAACGCTTATGTTGTATAACAGATAGGGTGCAAGGTGCAGCTTTGGGGTGCCCTGCGGCCTGGTTTATTGAAAACAGTCAAAAACAAGTGCAAACTGAAGTAGCTTAATGAAGCTGATGCTGATCAACGCTTATGTTGTATAACAGATAGGGTGCAAGGTGCAGCTTTGGGGTGCCCTGCGGCCTGGTTTATTAAAAACAGTCAAAAACAAGTGCAAACTGAAGTAGCTTAATAAAGCAACTGATGCTGATCAACGCTTATGTTGTATAACAGATAGGGTGCAAGGTGCAGCTTTGGGGTGCCCTGCGGCCTGGTTTATTGAAAACAGTCAAAAACAAGTGCAAACTGAAGTAGCTTAATGAAGCTGATGCTGATCAACGCTTATGTTGTATAACAGATAGGGTGCAAGGTGCAGCTTTGGGGTGCCCTGCGGCCTGGTTTATTAAAAGCAGTCAAAAACAAGTGCAAACTGAAGTAGCTTAATAAAGCAGCTGATGCTGATCAACGCTTATGTTGTATAACAGATAGGGTGCAAGGTGCAGCTTTGGGGTGCCCTGCGGCCTGGTTTATTGAAAACAGTCAAAAACAAGTGCAAACTGAAGTAGCTTAATAAAGCAGCTGATGCTGATCAACGCTTATGTTGTATAACAGATAGGGTGCAAGGTGCAGCTTTGGGGTGCCCTGAGGCCTGGTTTATTAAAAGCAGTCAAAAACAAGTGCAAACTGAAGCAGCTTAATAAAGCAGCTGATGCTGATCAACGCTTATGTTGTAAAACAGATAGGGTGCAAGGTGCAGCTTTGGGGTGCCCTGCGGCCTGGTTTATTGAAAACAGTCAAAAACAAGTGCAAACTGAAGTAGCTTAATGAAGCTGATGCTGATCAACGCTTATGTTGTATAACAGATAGGGTGCAAGGTGCAGCTTTGGGGTGCCCTGCGAACTGGTTTATTAAAAGCAGTCAAAAACAAGTGCAAACTGAAGTAGCTTAATAAAGCAGCTGATGCTGATCAACGCTTATTTTGTATAACAGATAGGGTGCAAGGTGCAGCTTTGGGGTGCCCTGCGGCCTGGTTTATTGAAAACAGTCAAAAACAAGTGCAAACTGAAGTAGCTTAATGAAGCTGATGCTGATCAACGCTTATGTTGTATAACAGATAGGGTGCAAGGTGCAGCTTTGGGGTGCCCTGCGGCCTGGTTTATTAAAAGCAGTCAAAAACAAGTGCAAACTGAAGTAGCTTAATAAAGCAGCTGATGCTGATCAACGCTTATGTTGTATAACAGATAGGGTGCAAGGTGCAGCTTTGGGGTGCCCTGCGGCCTGGTTTATTGAAAACAGTCAAAAACAAGTGCAAACTGAAGTAGCTTAATGAAGCTAATGCTGATCAACGCTTATGTTGTATAACAGATAGGGTGCAAGGTGCAGCTTTGGGGTGCCCTGCGGCCTGGTTTATTGAAAACAGTCAAAAACAAGTGCAAACTGAAGTAGCTTAATAAAGCAGCTGAGGCTGATCAACGCTTATGTTGTATAACAGATAGGGTGCAAGGTGCAGCTTTGGGGTGCCCTGCGGCCTGGTTTATTAAAAGCAGTCAAAAACAAGTGCAAACTGAAGTAGCTTAATAAAGCAGCTGATGCTGATCAACGCTTATGTTGTATAACAGATAGGGTGCAAGGTGCAGCTTTGGGGTGCCCTGCGGCCTGGTTTATTGAAAACAGTCAAAAACAAGTGCAAACTGAAGTAGCTTAATGAAGCTAATGCTGATCAACGCTTATGTTGTATAACAGATAGGGTGCAAGGTGCAGCTTTGGGGTGCCCTGCGGCCTGGTTTATTGAAAACAGTCAAAAACAAGTGCAAACTGAAGTAGCTTAATAAAGCAGCTGATGCTGATCAACGCTTATGTTGTATAACAGATAGGGTGCAAGGTGCAGCTTTGGGGTGCCCTGCGGCCTGGTTTATTAAAAGCAGTCAAAAACAAGTGCAAACTGAAGTAGCTTAATAAAGCAGCTGATGCTGATCAACGCTTATGTTGTATAACAGATAGGGTGCAAGGTGCAGCTTTGGGGTGCCCTGTGGCCTGGTTTATTGAAAACTGTCAAAAACAAGTGCAAACTGAAGTAGCTTAATAAAGCAGCTGATGCTGATCAACGCTTATGTTGTATAACAGATAGGGAGCAAGGTGCAGCTTTGGGGTGCCCTGCGGCCTGGTTTATTAAAAACAGTCAAAAACAAGTGCAAACTGAAGTAGCTTAATGAAGCAGCTGATGCTGATCAACGCTTATGTTGTATAACAGATAGGATGCAAGGTGCAGCTTTGGGGTGCCCTGCGGCCTGGTTTATTGAAACAGTCAAAAACAAGTGCAAACTGAAGTAGCTTAATGAAGCTGATGCTGATCAACGCTTATGTTGTATAACAGATAGGGTGCAAGGTGCAGCTTTGGGGTGCCCTGCGGCCTGGTTTATTGAAAGCAGTCAAAAACAAGTGCAAACTGAAGTAGCTTAATAAAGCAGCTGATGCTGATCAACGCTTATGTTGTATACCAGATAGGGTGCCAGGTGCAGCTTTGGGGTGCCCTGCGGCCTGGTTTATTGAAAACAGTCAAAAACAAGTGCAAACTGAAGTAGCTTAATGAAGCTGATGCTGATCAACGCTTATGTTGTATAACAGATAGGGTGCAAGGTGCAGCTTTGGGGTGCTCTGCGGCCTGGTTTATTAAAAGCAGTCAAAAACAAGTGGAAACTGAAGTAGCTTAATGAAGCTGATGCTGATCAACGCTTATGTTGTATAACAGATAGGGTTAAAATAGCATGTGCCTTGGGATGCCAGTATGGCGTAATGTATTTTAAGCTGAGCAGAGAGTATTAACAATAATCCAAGTATGAGAAATGTTTTTGTTTAAGAGATAGGGCTAAAATAGCATGTGCCTTGGGAGGCCCCTGTGGCCTGGTATATTTTAAGCTGAACAGAAACTTTTGACACTAATCCAAGTATGAGAAATGCTTTTGTTTAACAGATATGGTTAAATAGCATGTGCCTTGGGATGCCAGTGTGACATAATGTATTTTAAGCTGAACAAAAAGTAACAATAATCCAAGTATGTGAAATGCTTTTGTTTAACAGATAGGGTTAAAATAGCATGTGCCTTGGGATGCCAGTGTGGCCTAATGTATTTTAAGCTGAGCAAAAAGTATTAACGATAATCCAAGTATGAGAAATGCTTTTGTTTAACAGATAGGGTTAAATAGCATGTGCCTTGGGATGCCAGTGTGGCGTAATGTATTTTAAGCTGAACAAAAAGTAACAATAATCCAAGTATGAGAAATGCTTTTGTTTAACAGATAAGGTTAAAATAGCATGTGCCTTGGGATGCCCGTGTGGCCTGGTATATTTTAAGCTGAACAGAAACTTTTAACACTAATCCAAGTATGAGAAATGCTTTTGTTTAACAGATAGGGTTAAAATAGCATGTGCCTTGGGATGCCAGTGTGGCCTAATGTATTTTAAGCTGAGCAAAAAGTATTATCAATAATCCAAGTATGAGAAATGCTTTTGTTTAACAGATAGGGTTAAATAGCATGTGCCTTGGGATGCCCGTGTGGCCTGGTATATTTTAAGCTCAACAGAAACTTTTAACACTAATCCAAGTATGAGAAATGCTTTTGTTTAACAGATAGGGTTAAAATAGCATGTGCCTTGGGATGCCAGTGTGGCCTAATGTATTTTAAGCTGAGCAAAAAGTATTAACAATAATCCAAGTATGAGAAATGCTTTTGTTTAACAGATAGGGTTAAATAGCATGTGCCTTGGGATGCCAGTGTGGCGTAATGTATTTTAAGCTGAACAAAAAGTAACAATAATCCAAGTATGAGAAATGCTTTTGTTTAACAGAAAGGGTTAAATAGCATGTGCCTTGGGATGCCAGTGTGGCGTAATGTATTTTAAGCTGAACAAAAAGTAACAATAATCCAAGTATGAGAAATGCTTTTGTTTAACAGAAAGGGTTAAATAGCATGTGCTTTGGGATGCCAGTGTGGCGTAATGTATTTTAAGCTGAACAAAAAGTAACAATAATCCAAGTATGAGAAATGCTTTTCTTTAACAGATAAGGTTAAAATAGCATGTGCCTTGGGATGCCAGTGTGGCCTAATGTATTTTAAGCTGAGCAAAAAGTATTATCAATAATCCAAGTATGAAAAATGCTTTTGTTTAACAGATAGGGTTAAATAGCATGTGCCTTGGGATGCCAGTGTGGCGTAATGTATTTTAAGCTGAACAAAAAGTAACAATAATTCAGGTATGAGAAATGCTTTTGTTTAACAGATAGGGTTAAATAGCATGTGCCTTGGGATGCCCGTGTGGCCTGGTATATTTTAAGCTCAACAGAAACTTTTAACACTAATCCAAGTATGAGAAATGCTTTTGTTTAACAGATAGGGTTAAAATAGCATGTGCCTTGGGATGCCAGTGTGGCCTAATGTATTTTAAGCTGAGCAAAAAGTATTAACAATAATCCAAGTATGAGAAATGCTTTTGTTTAACAGATAGGGTTAAATAGCATGTGCCTTGGGATGCCAGTGTGGCGTAATGTATTTTAAGCTGAACAAAAAGTAACAATAATCCAAGTATGAGAAATGCTTTTGTTTAACAGAAAGGGTTAAATAGCATGTGCCTTGGGATGCCAGTGTGGCGTAATGTATTTTAAGCTGAACAAAAAGTAACAATAATCCAAGTATGAGAAATGCTTTTGTTTAACAGAAAGGGTTAAATAGCATGTGCTTTGGGATGCCAGTGTGGCGTAATGTATTTTAAGTTGAACAAAAAGTAACAATAATCCAAGTATGAGAAATGCTTTTCTTTAACAGATAAGGTTAAAATAGCATGTGCCTTGGGATGCCAGTGTGGCCTAATGTATTTTAAGCTGAGCAAAAAGTATTATCAATAATCCAAGTATGAAAAATGCTTTTGTTTAACAGATAGGGTTAAATAGCATGTGCCTTGGGATGCCAGTGTGGCGTAATGTATTTTAAGCTGAACAAAAAGTAACAATAATTCAGGTATGAGAAATGCTTTTGTTTAACAGATAGGGTTAAATAGCATGTGCTTTGGGATGCCAGTGTGGCGTAATGTATTTTAATCTGAACAAAAATTAACAATAATCCAAGTATGAGAAATGCTTTTGTTTAACAGATATGGTTAAAATAGCATGTGCCTTGGGATGCCCGTGTGGCTTGGTATATTTTAAGCTGAACAGAAACTTTTAACACTAATCCAAGTATGAGAAATGCTTTTGTTTAACAGATAGGGTTAAAATAGCATGTGCCTTGGGATGCCAGTGTGGCCTAATGTGTTTTAAGCTGAGCAAAAAGTATTATCAATAATCCAAGTATGAGAAATGCTTTTTGTTTAACAGATAGGGTTAAATAGCATGTGCCTTGGGATGCCAGTGTGGCGTAATGTATTTTAAGCTGAACAAAAAGTAACAATAATCCAAGTATGAGAAATGCTTTTGTTTAACAGATAGGGTTAAAATAGCGTTCAGGCCTAAATAGCAGAAAGGGTTAAATAGCATGTGCATTGCATGCACTATTTAACAGATAGGGTTAAAATAGCGTTCAGGCCTAAATAGCAGAAAGGGTTAAATTGCATGTGCATTGCATGCACAGTGTGCAGCTGTATTTAACAGATAGGGTTAAAATAGCGTTCAGGCCTAAATAGCAGAAAGGGTTAAATAGCATGTGCATTGCATGCACAGTGTGCAGCTGTATTTAAACCAACCCAAATATATTAACAGTAACCTAGTAATTATGAAATATGAATCATAGCCAGCACTAGGCACCCTGTCAATGTGACTTGTATGCTGCTGGATTGTTCCGGTTTTAAACCTATCTTTCCCTAGCTCTGTCTACCACTCTAAATCTCCCTATCTGTCTCTCTCTTTACCTATCTGTAAATCTCCCTACCTATCTGTAAATCTCCCTACCTATCGCTAACTGTCTGTCCCTGTCTGCAGCCAGCCAGCAACCACCGCCATCTCACGAATGCAAGTCTGAAATGCGCACAAGCAAGATGGCCGCCGCTTTATATAGCGCTGTGACGTCACCGGGGCTCCTGGCTGCTGATAGGCTGCATGTGACCTTCCCATGATACCTTGCCCCAGGGGATATGTCCGGACATGTGCTTCCACCATTTTAGAATGCCTGTAATTGAAGTACAATGGAGTTTAAAGGAAAATTTCGATCGATCGAATCGCAGGGAAATTCGGATTCGTTCAGAATCGAATTTTTCATGAAATTCGGAACGAATCCGGGTTCGTCCGGATCGATTCGCTCATCCCTATTTGGGATTACCAAATGCTAGACACTGGGGACTATCCAGCCAGGGGCAACCTGGGGGGGTTAAAACAGCGGGGCAGCCCCGATCAGGGTGCCCCAAGGGAGTGAGTATGCTTGCCCTGGAGTCTCAAAGACTGATCAGGTCTGATTAGGTGGTGTTTTGGTCCTCTTTAAACCAGACCAACACAACAAACAGTGCTCACATGCATCCCTCCCTGGGGCAATATAGATTGCTGCACATAAAAATTAATTCAACTTTTTCTAACTGCTGCTGTGCTGAATTAAAAAAAAAAATGGTGGTGCATTGATCTGCAGGTCATCTGCAAACAGGAAGTGCTGCTAGGTTTCCTGTTACTGTGTATTGTCAGTTATGTCAGCTGAATCCAGGCAGCAGCATGGCTGAAATGCTGGAAAAGGAAGCTCCAAAATGGCCGCTACCACTAGAAAGTCAGTGAGGAGGTGTTTTAGCTTTGAGTGACTGCAGGAGCAAATATAAGTGCTGACAATGCTTCAGACGTTTTCATTTCCATCCGTGTCAGGCTGTTGGTTCGGTTTAAATGTTGTGTAAATGAGTAAGCCATATTCACTAAAGTCTAGTGAGTCCTACAAACTCCTTTGGGGGAACGAGCAGAGAACTTTACTCTCTAGAAAAACCTCTGCACCTTACATCACTTCTTTCTCCAAACTTAATTACGGGATTAATTAAAAAAACTATTGGCTCCTATTGTGCAGCTGAAGTGTGGAGAGCGCCGAACTTTAATGACTAGTGAGCAACTGAGAAGCCAAGTTTTCCTCCATATGACAGAGCTCACCACAGTTTAATGAATAATCCTCTAAATAACAAGAGTCAGTCTTGTTCAGCTTCTGGATTTCGGGTTGGCCTGTCCCTAACTGAACCTAATCCGCCATCTTCTTATTTCTAGAAATGAAACATTAATTATGTCTATGCAAACAAACACTCAGAGGTTGCTTCCAGCAAGTAAAGATAAAGTAAATGTCACGCTTTGTGCGCGCACCCGTGTATGCACGCCAGGCATTAAAGTGGACCAACACCCAGGATTTTGACTCTCCTGGGTTTTGGTCCACTTCGGTGGGGCACCCTGATGTGTGAAACCCCCCAGAAAGCCCCGAAAACTCACCTCTCCCCGCTCCCACGTGACCGCTGCAGCTAATCCCTGCCGGCGGACAAGCGAGAGGCAGCGCCGGACAAGCAGAGCGCATCCGCCGCCACCTCCCGCGCGTCCCTCTTACAGGGAGCGCACCCGTGCCGGCCATTCACAAACGGCCGGCGCGGGAGCGCGCCCTGCTAGAGGTACATGCGGGAGGCGGCGGACGTGCATGCGCTGCTGGAACATGGAAAAGGTAGGATTGTGGGCTTCCTGGGGGGTTTCACCCCGTGGGACTTCCCGATTTCGGCAGCAGAGGAGGAGCGGCAGGGGCTCTGTCTCTGGCCCCGCCGCTGTCATCGCTGCCTGAAAAGACAGTGATCGCAGCGACGGGGCCGGGACAGAGCCAGCTCGTGAATGGGGTGGGCGTGGCCTGCACTGACGCTGTTGTGCAGGCCACGCCCACCCCATTCACGGAGTCGGCCGCTCAGCGCAGCGGTGTCAGCGGACAGGTGAGTTTAACTTTTTTTTTTATATACATGGCGCCTACCTATATTAATGGGGGGGGGATGGGGGGAGAGGGGCCACACAGCCTATTCTAATGGGGGGAGAGGGGCCACACAGCCTATACTAATGGGGGGAGAGGGATGCCACACAGCCTATGGGAATGGGGGAAGAGGGGCCACACAGCCTATTCTAATGGGGGGAGAGGGGACACACAGCCTATGGGAATGGGGAGAGGGGGATGCCACACAGCCTATGGGAATGGGGGGAGGGGGATGCCACACAGCCTATGGGAATGGGGAGAGGGGGATGCCACACAGCCTATGGGAATGGGGAGAGGGTGATGCCACACAGCCTATGGGAATGGGGAGAGAGGGATGCCACACAGCCAATACTAATGGGGGGAGGGGGATGCCACACAGCCTATAATAATGGGGGGAGGGGGATGCCACACAGCCTATGCTAATGGGGGGAGGGGATGCCACACTGCCTATGGGAATGGGGAGAGAGGGATGCCACACAGCCTATACTAATGGGGGGAGGGGGGATGCCACACAGCCAATGGGAATGGGGGGAGAGGTGGATGCCCCACAGCCTATGGGAATGGGGGGAGAGGGATGCCACACAGCCTATACTAATGGGGGGAGAGGGGGATGCCACACAGCCAATGGGTATATGGGGAATGGGAGGGGGGATGCCACACTGGGTATACGGGGAATGGGATGGGGGCATGCTACACTGTCTATGGAATGGGGGCATCCCACATGGCCTATGGGAATGGGATAGGGGAATGCCACACTGTCTGTAATGGTGCGTTTTTGGTTTAAAATATTTTTTTTCTTATTTTCTTCCCCCAAATCCTAGGTGCGTCTTATGGGCAGGTGCGTCTTATAGGGCGAAAAATGCGGTATATTGTTTTTTTCAGCAGAGTCTGAACTTTAACATGCAATGTCTTGTTTGGCCTTTTTTTTTGTGTATTCTCAACACTTTTGGGTGAAATATGTGCAAAAAAATTTAAAAAAAATCTATTTTTTGCAATTTGTAGTGTTTTTTTAATAAAAAATGTAAGTTTGTCAATAAAATCTTATTGCCTGTGAAACCTGAATTTCTCCCGGTCACAGCGTTACCACATATGTATTGGTAGACACCCTTTCCTGCCCAGGAGACTCCCCCAAACTGAAACAGCGCTTTAGGAGATTTTCAGATAAAATACAACTATGCTACGCGCTAAGCGCACCTTGCTGTTTTTCCAGAAAAACAACCCTTTAAATTTGAAATACCCCCCACAAACTATATTCTCTGGAAGTACATGCCTCAAGCTTTCTAGGCGTACCAGGCTTGTTGACATGGACACAGTTTTCTGGAAGTAATCCCTCAATCAATTCTTTGGTTACACAGAGTTTCACTAAAAAAGAATAAAAAAGAAGAATCAAAGCCACATTTTTCTAAAAAAAACTATATGCAAACAAGAAAAAACAAGTAAAATCGGAAAAAGCAACATCCCCTGAACAGAACGATACCCAATATGCATAGATCCTGTCAGGGGAAGAGTTGCCAAACACCCCAAAGTAAAGCATGCGCATATCGGTAATTTTACTTGAAAATTTCAGCTCTGCAGACAAAGTACGCAACCAAAACAACCCTTTACATTTAGAATATCCACCATAAACCATATATTCCCTGAAAGTACACGTTAAGCTTTCTAAGCGTACTGAGCTTGTTGTAGTGGGCTCATCTTTCTGGAAGTAATCCATTGAAGAATTCTTAGGTTACACAGGGTTTCCCTAAAAAAAATTATAAAAAAGCAGAATAAAAACCACGTTTTCCTAAAATATCAATATGCAAACAAGAAAAATCAAGCTAAATCTAAAAGCTCAAGGTCCCCCAAGGAGAACAATACCCCACGTGCATAGGTACCATTAACCCTTTTAATTACCAGCCTACTTGAAGTTTTGTCACCCTCTGTTGACAGGTCATTTTTCCCCATTTTGTGCCATGTTTAACCGTGATTTTTGCTGGAATTTCCCAAAAAATTATATAAATATTTTTTGCAGCAGAGTTTAGGCTTTAACATGAAATGTCGTGTTTGTAATTTTTCTACTGTTTTTTTAAAATATTTTTGCGTAAAAAAACAAAAATAAAATAAAATAATATTTAATTGTCTCCTTTATTTTAAATAAAACCTTTTTTTTTTTAAATGAAAACCATGTTGCATGTGATAGCCCCATTTCTCCCGATTACAACAGTACCACATATGTATCGGTAGCCCCCCATTCTTGCCCTGGAGCTTGGCACGTAACGGTAGGAGAAGCAACCACGTAGAAACTACGTACTTGGCATTTTAAGGGTTAAACCAAAGCCGAGTTCATCGGTCAACCATGACATACACCTGTTGGATATTACAATTGCTGTGACCATGACCGGTCTTTGAATCACAAAGATGGGTGACCCTGAATTGGCAGCTACAGGGCATTATAAATGTGTTCCTACACATCCTACAGCAGCAGAACATTTTGGTTTGCTGGCTTATTCCAAGACATGGGGGGGGGGGGTCCCAAACCTGGTGCATGGGATCCTGCACAAAAAAGATCCATTGGCTGAAGATCCTGCACAATCAACTGTACAGGATCCCAATGTTTTCATGCTTTGGATTTGGGTTTTCTTTTTTTTTTTTTTTTAATGTTTAAAAAGGTTGTGCTAGAAAATGCCTTGACAGAGGCTAAAATGGCAAATGTTGCAGTGTCATATGGCAAATCCCCTGTAGGAGAGGTGCGCTCTGCATAGGTGCTTGCTAAACTCTGGTGGGGCCCCCGATACACTTCCAGTCCGGCTCTGGGAAATGAAAGGAAAAAAACAAAAAACAATTGTAAGACACGCTGGTAAAACGTTAAACATTGTGGCCCACATTTCCAATTGTCACGCATTCATGTATATGCAAATATCAAGGGATGGTGACTCCATGCTTCTGTGCCCTGCAAAGGTGAAGCAACATATGAAAATGCCAATTTTCCCCCAAATAATAACAGGGCCAGCATGAGGAATGTACAAGCACTCACCTGTGGATGGAGTGATGGGCAGCAAATAAATTGCTGGGAGGTGGAGATTGCAGGAGACCCGCCTGAAGTGGTGAGCGAGGAGCTAGATTTGGGGGAATGGTCATCCAATGGATCTGACTCCATCTGACTCCTGATCTCCAGTTTTGCTTCACCCTCCAATGGCTCAGCCTCAACCTCCTCCAGCACTGGTTCCACCTTGTTCAACTTATTTGGCTCATCCACTACCTCCTCTGGATCTTCCCCAAAATCATCCACCTCCTCTGGCTGGGTTGTCACATTCCCCTCAGCAAATGAGGCTGCACTGGAGCTGGGCCTGGGAGGGACATCCTTGGCAAAATTAGTGAGGGGTGAATAAACACACCATTATTTTATTTTTAAGGTTTAACCCTTGATAGTGCACATAGCAGTTTTATTTTATTTGAAAATGTCATAAAACACTCTTTGGTTTCGGAAGTCTCCTGGACATGAATGGTATTTACCAATACATATGTGGTATCATTGTAATTGGGGAGAATGGGGCTTTTAGATGCAATATAATTTTCTTGAAATACCTACTTTTTATTTTTAAAAACTGTGACAAAATTTTAAATTATAAAAATGGGTATTTCAACAAAAAATATTAAGAAAACATTACAGACAAGACATTTAGACCTTGATTCACAAAGGGTTGAAAAAAACTCTTATGGTAGTAAATTATTCAATTCATGAGAAAAAAGCCTGAGAATGTCACTGTTAGTGAATCACCAGATAGGAATACAATGAAAGTCAATGGCACTTTTTACTACAGGTAAAGTTCAATACTTTTTCCAAGAGTAAAAAAGTTCCATTGACTTTCATTGTCTTCCTATCTGGTGATTCAGTAACAGTGACATTCTCAGGCTTTTTCCTCATGAATTGAATATTTTACTACAATGAGAATTTTTTTAAACTCTTAGTGAATCAAGGCCATAATGTCAAAGTATAAACAATACAAGACACAAGACAATACAGAGTTCTCTTGTACTGATGCACACATCTTTTTGCATTTAAAGTGGACCAACACCCAGGATTTTGACTATCCTGGGTTTTGGTCCACTTCGTTAAATATAGTTAATGGAAAATCTGGATGTAGATGCTGGTTTATATATTTTTCATTCTGCAGCTTCCTTATGTGTGCAGAGAGTTCTTACTCCAATTTACAACCCATCTCCCTAATATTTGCTTTATAACTTTGTTCTTGACTATAATTAAACTAATGGCACTTGGCCAAGCGGAACTAGCTTGAACCAACAGAAAGATTCATTGCAGACTGGGGAGGAAAGAAATGTTGGCAGATACTGGAAGTTAAATAACAACATCTTTAAACATTAAACATTAAAGCTACCAACCTGGAATACTTCAAGATGAATGAAAATGACAAGGTTTCAATTAACTCTCCATAAGAATTACTTAAAAGCTATATAAGCTGGATCATAAAATCTCATCACATGGACATGGAAGCAAAAACAGTTGCACTTTAGCTCACTTGGGGCAGAACGCAAACTCACCAGAAATAACAACTTCTGAAACTAAATAGCTAGCCCAATAATTATAAGGTGAACCTCACCTGTAGCACCAGAAGCTCCGCTATGAGAAGCCGGCGAGCTGGGTTGGGCATGGCCTCTGTATGGAGCGTTTTCATTGAATTCAATCAGTGCCTCTGTACATCAGTGACTTCTGTGCAGAGGCCAAACGCACTCACCTCTCCGGCTTCTCATACCAGCATACTATGGTGCTAATGCAGATGGAAGTAAGCAGGTTGCTTGGTGCCTTTTGGTATGTTTGATCTGGGGTCTGACAGGGAAAGTCCATGAAAGCCTACCTTTAAAGGGATACTAAAGGCAAAGGCAAAAAAAAAATCTTGGTGTCACTTCCCTCAGTTTTCTATACTGTAGCTGCTGGAGCCAATCCTGAAAGTTTGCTCCTCCTCACCATGTTTCTGGCTAAGAAGTGGTCGCATGGCTGACCCCATTTCTTGGCCCTCCCAGAGAGCGGGCATGCAGCTAATAGGGTGCGCTCTGCAGTCTCAGAATACAGCTGGGACCAGCGTCACTCTGCCTGTTTGTAATGAGCATTTATCTGCTTACCCATCCCTTTATCTTATCTAGAAGTTCCCCCAGGCCATAATGTCATCACATACAACCATCAGCCATGTCCACATGGCACCGAGGGAATCCCACAGCTGCTGCTCAGAAAAAGAAGGTAAAATGAAATTCAAATAAATGTGACAACAAGTGTTAGGCGTAAACACTGTGCCCAGAAAGGTCATTTAAAGTGGATCAAAATCCACAGTCAAAGGCCCTAGAATCTATAAGCAGGCTTGTTGTGGCCTGCTTCTACCTGGGCAGTAGGCATGCACATTTTAGATCTTCCGCTTCAACCAGGGTGGTGCACGTTTTTGGACTATGGGAGCTCTGCCAGGGCCCCTTACATTTTCTATATCAATTTTAAAATCTATAAAATCCTAATTGGGCAATTTGCAGGCTGCTTTGGCCTTCTGATTTTACCTTAGTGAAAGGCACATGCACATTTTTGGGCTAGGGGAACCCTGCCAGGGCCCTCCACGTTCTCTTTATCAATTTCAAAATGTATAAAACTCATACATGGGCAATGTGCTGGCTGCTGTGGCCTTTCCTTGGGCGTAAGGTGGACTCATTTTGTGGGATTCCTTCAAAGGGTCCTCCACACTTCCTTCATCAAATGTTAAATCTATAGAACCCTAAGTGAGCTATGTGATGGCTACTGTGGCACTTTGCCTTTCCCTGGGTGGAAGGGGGGCTGATTTTTGAACTTTTGAACTGGGGGAACCCTGCCAGACCCTTCTAAACTTCATCAAATGTAAAATCTACAGAACCCTATGTGGGCAATATTCTAGCTGAGTTGGCCTTTTGTATACAATAGTTGTCTGTGTTTGGTGGGTATCAAACCTGCACTTTTTTTTTGCAGCAAACCTAATGCACTTTTATATTTGTTTGTTGCCTTTTGCTTCTATTAACAATATACTGATTTCCAGCTCCCAAAGGAATGTTCTAGGGATGAGCACCAAATCAGGACTCCACAGGGAAGGCACCGCCTAGTGCATCCAGTGTCCCGGCATCTTCAGTAACCCATTTGGTTATACCATCTTCATAGACGTACTGTACACCCTCAGTTTGCATGTGGCCTCCAGCTTAGCTTATACGCATCAAGCACAATTATGCCCCCTATCAAATGAAATTGGAAAATGCATTAAATCAGGGGTTCCCAACCACTGTCCACATTTTGATTAAATTAAGGACTACATGGATCATGCATAAGTGTTGTCAGACCTCTAAAACTACTAAAACACAAAAAAACAGTCATTTAAAGGAAATGACGCACACAAAAAATGGGGCATTTTTTAGTTTATAGTGAAAATCGGGTTTGAGTGAAGTATCCATGGTAGCAGATCATGTTGGAGTACAGGTCAGCCTGCAGCCTTGTTGAGTGCCACTTGATAGCATCTAGGGTACCACCAGTGGTGCTAGTACCACCTGCTGGGAACCTCTGCTTTAAGTTATTCCCACTCACTAAGTCTCATTATGAACCCCAAACCAGATAAGACCCCCCTCTTACCGTACCCCTCCATCCTTTTAAATTAGATATATGCAAATGTATTAGTAAAATGATTAGAACCAATCATCTCAATGACCATTTCACCTACTCAACAGGATTTATTACCATTAGGAGTGTCCTAGCAGTTAGGTAACTGTTAAAAACTGATACTAAAAAAAGGAAATACAATTCTTAAATAAAATAATAAATGAAGCCATCATGGCTGCATCCTCCTCATCTGTCCCCTACCCCTCAGTGTCCTCTCTGCAGGTCTGCCAGGTTGAAGGCTCCCTCACGGTCCAGCAGTCTGTTATCATCTTGATTCTGGGAAGTGGCTATTGTAGCCACTCCACTGGTATCTGTAGTGAGGGGTGGACACAGTTTGCCCCTCCTCTCTCCTTGACATCCCACCAAGGATAATGGCGAGCCACCCGGGGAGGGAAGATTCTATCCTCCATTTCACCATCTACGTCACTGCAGGAGGGGATTTCCTAGGGTATCCCCCTGGGGTATACAACATCCCTCCTCAGTGGCCAGCTATTACCTCTGACTGCACGTCAAAGTAGAGGGAGGGGGAAACTGTGGCCCCTTCAAACCAGATTCTGGCAGGGTGGCTCCAGTGATGCTTTTTTAGCATGCCCCCCCCCCCCCCGCAGAGACAAAACAAACAAAGCATGGCTCTCTTGCTTAAGACTTGCCACCTACCTACCTGCTACTGGCCCACCCACCGATGTACCAACCTACCTACTCCCTTTCCTGCCCGTCTAACTGCCTGATGACCGATCTACCTACCTTTCTAACTGCCTACTGACCTACTCACCTACCTACATAACTGACAACTCGTCTTCATACCCAGGACCTGGAGCGGGAGCCGGCAGCCCCGATGCATAAGCAGAATCATCACACCTTGGAGCTGAGGAGGCAATTGCCCACCCACCTACCTTCCCACTTGCCAACCCACCTACCTGCCCTTCCGCCAACCTGCCTTACCTGACTCCCTCAACCTCCCTAGCCATCTTTCTACCTGAGTACCTCCCTAAATGCTCACTTACCTACCAACTTAACTACCCACTCACCTATATGCGTGCCTGATCACCCACCTACATTCCTAACATAACCTACCTACCTAGGAGATAGGGGTAGGTCATTTTTTTGGGTGGTTGGGTTCACAGCACACACAGCAGAGATGTACAGCACTAAGTAGAGTGGTTAAACAGGAGCACGGCTTGTCCACTTATAGTAGAGATCCGCTTGTGCTTTGTTTCTCAGTGGCATTGATTACTGACATGTGTTTGCATTCTAATAGCACGCAGTGTTGTGATCATTAGAGTTATTGGAGCAATGAGCAATGATTGGTTTTGCAGTGTTACAGGGGAGGAGACTGGTTTATCCACTCAATGTGTGAAGTGAGGGGGCGGGTAACCTGTTTCTACATACATGTAAAGCCCTGGCATGTCCCCTCTATCGCATGTGTGGAAGAGGGGGTGAGGAAGGGTTATGAGTAGAAGAGGGGGGGATGGAGGCTTATGGATGGCAGAGGGGGTGAGAGAGGCTTATGGATGGCAGAGGGGGTAAGGAAGGTTTATGAATGGCAGAAAGGTTGAAGGAGGCTTATGGATGGCGGAGAGGGTGAGAAAGGCTTATGTGTGGAAGAGGGGGTGAGGAGGGCTTATGGATGGCAGAGGGGTGAGGGAGGCTTATGGATGGCAGAGGGGGGGGAGGCTTATGGATGGCAGAGGGGGGAGGCTTATGGATGGCAGAGGGGGGGGAGGCTTATGGATGGCAGAGGGGGGGAGGCTTATGGATGGCAGAGGGGGTGAGGGAGGGTTATGTGTGGAAGAGGGGGGTGAGGGAGGCTTATGGATGGCAGAGGGGGTGAGAGAGGCTTATGGATGGCAGAGGGGGTGAGAAAGGCTTATGGATGGCAGAGGGGGTGAGGGAAGCTTATGGATGGCAGAGGGGGTGAGGGAAGCTTATGGATGGCAGAGGGGGGGAGGAAGGCTTATGGATGGCAGAGGGGGTGAGGGAGGGTTATGTGTGGAAGAGGGGGGTGAGGGAGGCTTATGGATGGCAGAGGGGGTGAGAGAGGCTTATGGATGGCAGAGGGGGTGAGGAAGGCTTATGGATGGCAGAGGTGGTGAGGAAGGCTTATGGATTGCAGAGAGGGTGAGGGAGGCTTATGGATGGCAGAGGGGGTGAGAAAGGCTTGTTGATGTCAGAGGGGGTGAGGGAGGCTTGTGGGTGGCAGAGGGGGTGAGGAAGGCTTATGGATTGCAGAGGGGGTGAGGAAGGATTAGGGATGGCAGAGGGGATGAGGGAGGCTTGTGGGTGGCAGAGGGGGTGAGGAAGGGTTATGGATGGCAGAGGGGGTGAGGGAAGTTAATGGATGGCAGAGGGGGTGAGAAAGGCTTTTGGATGGCAGAGGGGGTGAGGAAGGGTTATGGATGGCAGAGGGGGTGAGGGAAGTTAATGGATGGCAGAGGGGGTGAGAAAGGCTTATGGATGGCAGAGGGGGTGAGAAAGGCTTATGGATGGCAGAGAGGGTGAGGAAGGCTTATGTGTGGAAGAGGGGGTGAGGAAGGCTTATGGATGGCAGAGGGGGTGAAGGAGGCTAATGAATGGCATAGGGGTTCAGGGAGGATTGTGGATGGCAGAGGGGGTGAGGGAGGCTTGTGGATGGCGAAGGGGGTGAGGAAGTCTTGTGGATGGCAGAGGGGGTGAGGAATGGTTATGTGTGGAAGAGGGGCTGAGGGAGGCTTATGGATGGCAACGGGGGTGAGAAAGCTTATGGATGGCAGAGGGGGTGAGGGAGGCTTATGTGTGGAAGAGGGGGTGAGAAAGGATTGTGGGTGGCAGATGGAGTGAGGAAGACTTGTTCCAGGGAGGGTTATGCTCTGCAGCGACCTCAGAACATACTAAATCATCCCATTTCAGTATTCCTGAAGACAGAATTAGTATGAGTATGTGTCTTTATTTTTTTACTGGATAGGGAGGGGTGGTGGGGTACACAGGGTGGCTGTTTGGGGCCCAAAAACTCCTAGTGGCAGCCCTGGGGGTATATATATTGGTGTATGTAATGTAGGCTTCACTAAAGATCGTAAAGGACAGGTGACAGGTGTGGTTTAGGAAAAAAAAATGTTTATTGTTAAGAACAAAACTTTGATTTCTTTTCCAATTTCGGGAAATCTGTATGAAATCACCCAAATCTATGTAATTGTTATTACTATACAAAGTAGTTATTACAGACAGGGTAGAAACATACAGTACATAGACTATTACAAATGCAGAGTTACAGAGTTCACAATGATTATTCTGAGTACAAGATACAATAGGAGAGAGAGCCCTGCCCCTGAGGAGCTTACAGTCTAAAGGATGAGGAATGGAGATGAGGGGGAAGGATCAAAAACAGTCAGTATTGAGGTTTGTGGCATGTGCCCTTTAGAGAATCCCTTAAACTAGATTGTATGCTGTCTATGATGATAGACAGCATACAATTCCGATTCCTCTTGCCAAGTCGTTTAGATTCCTTAAATTCAGTATAAGAGGTGTGTATTTGTCACAACCCCGGGTTCGGCTGATGCCCGGCTGGTGGCTGGGCTCAATTACCCCATCTGTGGTACCGGTAGCAACCAGCTGGTGTCACCAGAGCTCTGGCTGCAAACCCCATCTGCAGATCAAGGGGATTTTGATTTCCCTGTTGCTCAACCCCTCATTAAGATCCTGGTGGATGTAGCTTTCAATATTAATTCTCCTTTACCACAGGTTAAGCAGACCTGTTCCATTGAACCCTGTGTCCCTGGTCAGATTCCCCCAGCTCCTCTCCCCTTAGATAGATTTGTAGGGTCTAGGGGTTACTCTGAGGTGCTGTGTGCTTCACCTGGGGCCTTGACTCAAGGGTCAGCTATTTCCTCATGGGGCCAACCTGTGCGTACTGCTGGAAGCCAGGACCCTGATTCCTGGTTCTGTGAAGAATCTGATGATGATGATCCTGTCTTTGAGATCCATGCCATTGATTCCGATGATGAATGGACTGATTTTTCGGATGAGGATTGTGTGGTCGATGCCAGCCTGTGACCAGAGCGTCCCATGGTCGATGCCAGCCTGTCACCAGAGCGTCCCATGGTCGATGCCAGCCTGTCACTAGAGCGTCCCATGGTCGATGCCAGCCTGTCACCAGAGCGTCCCATGGTCGGGTCAGCCGCCGCTGGTCCCCACCGTGAGTCAGCCGCCGCTGGTCCCCACTGTGAGTCAGCCGCCGCTGGTCCCCACCGTGAGTCAGCCGCCGCTGGTCCCCACCGTGAGTCAGCCGCCGCTGGTCCCCACCGTGAGTCAGCCGCCGCTGGTCCCCACCGTGAGTCAGCCGCCGCTTGTCCCCACCGTGAGTCAGCCGTGCCCCTCAGCGGGCCTGCAGCCGTGCCCCTCAGCGGGCCTGCAGCCGTGTCCCTCAGCGGGCCTGCAGCCGTGTCCCTCAGCGGGCCTGCAGAGCGTCCCATGGTCGATGCCAGCCTGTCACCTGCTTCCAACCAGCTTCAGGACCCCCTGGCTTTGGGTGTGCACCCGGGCTCTGCTTCCAGCCTGCCCCTGGACTCCCTGGCTCTGAGCCATCACCGGGTCTCTGCTTCCAGCCTGCCCCTGGACTCCCTGACTCTGAGCCGTCACCGGGTCTCTGCTTCCAGCCTGTCCCTGGACTCCCTGACTCTGAGCCATCACCCGGGCTCTGCTAAAAACCTGCCCCTGGACTCCCTGACTCTGAGCCATCACCCGGGCTCTGCTAAAAACCTGCCCCTGGACTCCCTGACTCTGAGCCGTCACCCGGGCTCTGCTACAAACCGGCCCCTGGACTCCGTGGCTCTGAGCCGTCACCCGGGCTCTGCTACCAGCCGTCACCCGGGCTCTGCTACCAGCCGTCACCCGGGCTCTGCTACCAGCCATCACCCGGGCTCTGCCACCAGCCGTCACCCGGGCTCTGCTTTGAACCCGGGCTCTACCTTGGCCCTGCACTCAGACCGTGCTTTGAACCCGGGGCTCTGCCTTGGCCCTGCACTCAGACCGTGCTTTGAACCCGGGCTCTGCCTTGGCTCTGCACTCAGACCTTGCTTTGAACCCTGGCCCTGTCTTGGATCTGCACCCAGGCCCTGTCTTGGATCTGCACCCGGGACTGGTGAAACCTGGACAACCATTTGGATCCCTACCCCTATGGACTCTGGCTCCACAGTGGACCCGGAGGTGGGATTAATATCCAGATTTTGGACATTTTTCTTTCCATGGACTTGAGCTTTTACTGTTTGGTCTTGCTCAATATTTGACGCGCGGTGGGGCCCAGCAATGGCTGATGCGCGGTGGGGCCCAGCGGCAACTGACTCGTGGATGGGACGCTCTGGAGGCAAGATGGCATCGACCATGGGACGCTCTGGAGGCAAGATGGCATCGACCATGGGACGCTCTGGAGGCAAGATCTTTGATTCATAAACCTCATCATCAGAACAGAACAGATCAGTCCAGGCATTATCGTCTGGTTCGCTGGCATCGACCTCAAAAACAGGATCATCATTATCAGTCTTTAAAGAACCAGGGGTCGGGTCCTGGCTACCAGCAGCAGGCACAGGTTGGCTCCATGAGGAAATAGCAACTTTTTGATCACACAAGAATTCATTTTAGGGGGCTAGGAAAGGAGACACAGCGAATGTTCTAACACAGGTTTTTATTATAAAAGGAAAAGGAAACAAAAAGATCTTTGATTCAGATACAAAAAAGGGACAAAAAACAAGGCTAACTAACAAAATAACTAATAACAAAAGGGCCTATGACAGATGCCAGCAGTCTCCAGACTCTGGTAGGTACAGGTACAGACTCGGGTTCAGATACAGAGCACAATCAAAACAAAACAAAATCCTGCTGCACCAGGTGGAGGGAGGATCCACCTAAATAGCCCTCACACCAGGTGCAGCAGAAGCCAGGGCTCTTCTGACACCCGCTGGTGGCTGATGGAAGTGCAGACGGGATGATAAATAATGTCAGCCACCAGTCGGCATCAGCCGAACCCAGGGTTCTTGAACGTAGCATGTCATTGGTAGCAGCCTCCTCCTCAGCACTCAGTGACTGGAGCACCTGTCTATATTGGAAACACAGTGACTGACTACTACTACTACGAAGACCCCACCCTGACCGCCTCATCCGGAAAGGGGTACTTGACGTCTAGTACCTTAGAATTAGTCGGTTTTTCCCACTTTATTGCCACCAACCTGTCGAAATGGGCAAGTCTAGGAAAAACCTCCCTGACCTTCTGACGCTTGTAGGGTTCACCCCTCTTTATCTGCCGCTTTGGCCGAGCAGTAGAGAGGTTAAGAACCTCCAATATTGCTTGGATGAGCTCCTCAATCTGATCTGTCGGGCAGGACAGTAGTGCACCCAGTGCACAAGGGTCCCTCGCCCAAGGTCTGGTGCGCTTGGTACATGGGACACATGGCACCACACTTCTTTAAAATACATGCCTCATGGTAAAATGGCTGCTCTAACTGCTAAGTATTACAGCTGGAGAATTGGTCCCCACATCATCCTGTCTGTCAACTACTGGTCAGACCTGTCTGCACTACCGGAAAATAAACCTCCTTGCAGCTAAGATCAACCCACTGGCCAAGGATGAAGCAGCTTCCAGAATCTTACCCTGCAACAACAAGAACAATGCTAGATTTCTAAAGAAATCTCTACACATCAAAAGGCTTTGCCCCCAGATGGAGCTCAACCATGGGGAGGCAGCCATGCTGGATCCGATACTCAGCTCAGGAGAATAGGGAGACAGTGCAGGAGCTGCTAATTGATGATCCAAGTATAGGACCGGGACCTCCAGCACTGCACAAGATGCTGCTGCTACGTGTTGTTAGTTAGGGAGGAGAAGGAGGGCAGAGCCGTGGACCTCGCAAATGCAGCTATACCGCCCCCTCCTCTCATCCTCCACTGTAAGGCCTGAGCGGGCAAAAACCATGCCCAACCCCCATCGGCGTCACAGGCGTGGTCGCCTTCCCCTTTCCTGAGGTAGCCAATCGGCAGGCTGTACGACCAGTGGCCACACCCCGTCCTGAGATCACAGCGCCTCCCCCACAAAAACTCTGACAGGCAAGGTTTGAATGAGCTCAGCTTGCCTGCCCAATGCTAATCACAAGACACTCTGGCACCAGGAAGCCTGGCCACCCAGCTCAGCCCCCCACAGCAGCCATGGGGAAGGCAGAGTGCGTCTTTCACAGGGTGTCATGGAGTCATGGGGGTAGAAGACCTAGGGGTGGAGGGAACGGGGCTCAGTGGGAGACACACAGCAGGGCCACCATGGAAGGCTGCAGCAGGGTCCTAAACCTCGGGGGTCAGACAAGCCCCGTTACGCTTACCTGGACCCATGTGCACTCCCCTCACTCTGCATGATCCCACAAAATTGGCTTAGGAACTGACTTCAGGCATCTAATGGGGGTCTCCATGAATGCTGCAGCTGGTGAGGGGCTGGGAGACAGACAAAGCCCCTGCTCCCGGTCGCACTGTGACTCAAACCAAAAAAATCCAGACATCTTCACAGTCCCTTGCAACTGCAAGAAAATAACTGAGGAGATCCTGCCCCATATAGGCTAGAAGGAGCTAGTTCTTGCAGTTCTGTCTATGGCTGAGATTAACCCACGCGTTGCTACTGGTGTTGCTACTGGTGTTGCCCCGGAATGAAACATATATACATGGCAATTTCTTTCAAAAAGAGGTGTTGTTTTTAACATTTTTTTTTTCTTTTTATCTGCACTGATGACAAGGGAAATTGTTCTCTCATTTAAAAGAGTACTCCGACTTATTTTGCTGAAGAATCATTTTTTTGGGAAGTGAGAAGATATTATTTATATAAATTACCAAGGAAACTTTTACCCTCATCTCTATTTCTGAAGATATCAGTTTTTTCAATCTTCTCTATATATACTCAGCGTTTTGTGCCAAAGCTGGGGCCACCTGGTGAAATCCCCAATAGAGAAAAGGTTCTGATTGTCAATGTGTCTCTGCCTTTTGCCACAGCTCACCACCGCCAGCTTCCCTTCTCTCTTTATACAAGAACCAACACCTGTTGGAGCCTTTACACTATTGGGGCTCCCAGCTGCACAACAACAGCAGATGTCCCCCATTGGCACAAAACATGGAGTATATATAGAGCAAATTAAAAAATTTAATTTGTTAAAAATTAAGATGAGGGTCAAATTGACAGTCATCCCTGGTAATATGTAAAGACCCTCAGCACTAATCTTTATCTTTTTGTACAGCTAATTCTTTGTCTTGTTTCAGTCTACATAGACTCAGTTACTAGTGCTGTACATGTCACTAGGCTGAGCTCTGCTGCTGCTTCCTAATAATGGGAGTATCCTGTTGTGCTCTGTGCACACGATTATCATATATAAACACCTGCAAAAATCCAGAGCTCTTAATACAGAGGAAAAAGCGTACAGGTAAGAATTATCTCTATTAGCAGCTGTATTATACTAAACGATTATGACTCCTATGTAATTATTTATATATGGCTAAGAGACAAATTGTTAGAATTAATTAAACATTAATTTGAATGCCCTGCAAAATGCCTGCAAGTGAAATACAGTAAGTCCAGCTGCTTTGGCTTTCCAACTCAACAAACAAAAAAATTCAAAAGAACTGTCTCCTATACCTGATTAGTTATTGCTATGGGGCACTTCTACAAGTGAGATAGATTTTTCCAAAGAGGCATTGATTCGTTTTTTGTTTTCTTTTTTTTTAATTTGTAAAAAGCACCCTGTGATGATTCATGAATATTGTAATTATTCATTTCAAATTGCATTTCAACCAATTAAAAGTATTTAAATTCATGAAAATTTTAGATTGTATTTATGTGATCCTAAATTTTGAATATGTTTTTTAAGGGAAATGTGGTATTTTCTAGAGACAAGGGAGATAAGATGAGGTTTTTTTTTTCTTTTCATTTAATATTTTTTTATGTTTGCACACACATAGGACTTTCCCCAAATTTGCACTAATTTGTTTAACCCTTTAAGTGCCAAGCCCGTAGGTACTACAGGGTTGCTTCTCTGACCATTAAGTGCTGCTAAGAATAAAAAAAAAGTAAAAAAAATTATGACATTTGCTCACCTCTGTGCCCGATCCCTTGAGCCGGGTCTCCTCTCCACCGGGGGAGGGGGGGGGCCTTCGATCTCCCCCCTCGGGTTTTTCCACGGTGAGGAGGGGGCAAAACATGCCCCCTCCGTTGTTCGTGTCGCTAGCCCCGCCCCCTTGTGGACGGGGCTTATGACTCCACGCGTGACGTCATCCCGCTGTGGGCTCCGGACTTTGAGATGTCAGGGCTGATCACCGGAGGCGGTGGGAGGGTAGGGGATGTGGTCCTCTGCCTCCCCAGCCCCCTCCGGTGATCAGCCCTGACAGCTGTCAGCTGGAGAGAATCGTCACGGGACACAGGATCAGAGGTGAGTGTTAATAAAGAAAAAAAAAATGTTTTTCTCTATGTCAGTGTCTTTTTTTACACTTAACCCTTTGTGAACTGGTAAGGGGTCCATGAGACCCCTATACCAGTTCTCAAGGCTGGGGGCTGGCAAGTCACCTGCAGCTAGCGGGTGACTTGCCATTAACCCCCGGAACCCCCAATTACCGGCCTCCCCAAAGCCCAGGGGGGGCAGAAGAGCCCATGGTCATAGGCTATGCTGGCTTGTAGGCTGCAGGGCCACGGACTACAAAAGCTGGCCCCTGTGCCCTGTTCCTACAAGCCCTGCATAGCTGGTCCTGGGCTGGTTATTACGGGTAAGGGGGACCCCATGTCATTTCGTCTGGGATTTTTAAGGGTTTTTAACCCTTAAAATTCCCCCAAAAAATGCCCCCTTGTTGTTTTGTTTTTAGTTAACCTCTTATGTTCTGTCACCCAGCAGCTATAAAAGGCTTACAGCAGGCGAGCAGAAGCCAGTGATTGGCAATGGACACAGTGCTCCAGGATAGATGGGAGGTAAGTATTTAAAAAAAACTAATAAAATATTTTTGTTTTTGTGTGTTTTTTTTACATTTAACCCCTTGTGAACTGGTAAGGGATCCATGAGACCCTTTTACCAGTTTACAAGGCTGGGGGCTGGCAAGTCACCTGCGGCTAGCGGGTGACTTGCCATTAATCCCCGGCACCCCAATTACCTGCCTCGCCAAAGCCCAGGGGGGGCAGAAAAGCCCATGGTCATAGGCTATGCCACCAAAGCAGGCCCCTGCGCCCTGTTCCTACAAGCCCTGCATAGCTGGTCCCGGGCTGGTTATTTCAGGTAGGGGGGACCCCATGTCATTTTTGGGGGATTTCTAAGGGTTTTATTAACCCCTCAAAATGCCCCCAAAAATGGGGGTGCCCCCCCCTGGAAAGGGGGACCCCACGCCAATTTTTTTTCTCGATTTAACCCTTTATAGTGTGGAAAGTAGTTGTATTTTATTTGTAAATGTTATAAAGTGCTCTTTTTAGTTTGGGGGTATCCTGGGCAAGAATGGCACATATTGTATATATTTAACCCAAAAATATTGAGAATACACCTACAAAAATGACAAACAAGACATTTCACGTTAAAGCCCAGACTCTGCTGAAAAAAATATATATATAAATTTGGGAAATCCCTGCAAATCCCTTCAAAAATCACATTTGAACATGCGTAGCGAAAATAGTGCAAAATGGTCTGGCAACAAAGGGTGACAAAAACTCCAGGTAGGCTGGCACTTAAAGGGTTAAATCTGACAGTGATGATCTTTATGAGCTGAATCACTTCAAATTAATCAGGCTCACTGGGTCCTGTAGGAAAGCTTAGCATTTTGGATTCATTTCATTTCAGACCTGATTTTTAAGAACTTCTGAATGAATTCAGATATATCCAATCTATTCCTATTATTTTCATTTCTGTTTTTTGTAATAAATGTTTTTCTTCGCACTGATTTCTTTTTACTGGCCAATAAAACACCAATTTTTACATTTAGACTTTTGAATGCTGTCAGGAATCTTCTGTTATATCACTTGATTCAGATGCATTGTATTTCCCAGATATATACGGTACATACATACATAACAGCAGGGAGAATAAATGTATCAGATAGGGGAATAGCCTTAACATGTCAGCATTGGTAGTATAGTGGTTTGCAAAGACAGGGTACGAGAAGGACCGTCCTATTCCTACGGAACTCCTCAAGAGGGTCATAGAGGAGGGGGGTCAGAGTAAAATGAGGAGGAGGTGGCGAAGGAATAGAATCACTGGAGAGCTAAGGGCTGGGGAGAGTCAATGGCGGGAACAAAGTATTTACTGAAGACCATGGGGGAGAGTCACTGGAGGTCACAAGTGAGTTACTGGTTTCCACAAAGGGGAGAGACCCTTAAGAGTGAAAGAGTCAGTGAAGGCTACCGAGGGAGATAGCAGGGGTAACAGGGGGGATACTGAAGGCAGATGAGTTACAGGAGGGCATAAAGAGGCAGAGACAAAACTAACAGGAATACATCATCACATCAGGGATGAAAACACCTGGTGATATTTCCTGCCATAGATTTGGATGCATTTGGGGGGTAGAGCCAGAAGATTCCAAAACCTCTACCAAACTATTTAGAACAGACCAAAGACGAGCTAATTATGCATAAATGAGTATTTCCTTGTGATATACTTTTTGAGAAGTCTGTAATTTAGTAAACTTTTAAAATTATATTTTCAAATCTAGGAATTTATATACATGGACAATTGGCACCATCTATTGGAGTCATTTTAATAATTACCTGCAGGGATGAGTGAATCGAATCTGACAAATCCAAATTTGTTACGAATTTCAGAAAAAAAATTGATTCACAATGATTTAGAATATCGCCGCAATTCGATCATGTGAATTGCTTCCTTGACCTCTATTTAGTGAGAACCAGGCCATCTAAAATGGTGGATCCACATGTCAGGACATGTCCCACGGGGCATGGAATCCTGGGGAAGGCATCACATGCAATCTATCAGCAGCCAGGCACCCCTGTGATGTCACAGCCCTATATAAATAGCGGCCATCATGCGGGCACTTAACTATAGCGATGTATTGGGGGAAGAGCGGGGCAGAGTGAGGGTGAGACAGAGAGAAAGAGACATGGGGGAAAAAAAGACAGGGAGAGAAAAAGACAGTGAGAGAAGCACATGTAAGAATTCAAGCATAGAAGTAGTGACAGGAAAGGGAGAGGGCTAGGGAAATAGTGTTGTGCAACAGTGGTGTCTGTCTGCAATTCCAAAGGTCTATTTTTATTTTTTTCCTCACAAAAGCTAACAGTAGCCAGCCAGTGAGCAGAGCACTAAAAGTTCATTGTGCTCTATGAAGTGTAACCTGTGCATACATGTAAATGGTGTAGCAATTTGTTGTTTTTAGTTAACTGGATCTCACCAGGGCATCCCATTTAAGAGCATCTGAGAGTTTTTGCATTTTTTTTTATGTTCAAGTGTTTATGGGCCGGTTAGTGTGAAAGGCCACTCACCTGCCAACATAAATCAACCTCTTGGAACATATCCCTGTTTTTAATCCTGCTCTAGTCTATTTAACTGGAAATTAAATGTTTTATTTAAAATAAAGGGGACAATTGTCTAAAAAATATTTATTTTATTTATTTTTTTGTTTTTTTACGCAAAAATATTAAAAAAAACAGTAGAAAAATTACAATCACGGCTAAACATGGCGCAAAATGGGGAAAAATGACCTGTCAACAGGGGACAAAGCTTCAAGTAGGCTGGCAATTAAAAAGGTTAATAGTACCTATGCATGTTGGGTATTGTTTTGCTCGGCAGACCTTGCGCTTTCAGCTTTTAGCTTGTAGCTTGTTTTTTCTTATTTGCATATTTATATTTTAGGAAAACATGTTATTTATTCCGTTTTTTTATTCATTTTTTTAGGGAAACCCTGTGCAACATAAGAATTCTTCGAAAGATTACTTCCAGAAAGGTGAGCCTACTACAACAAGCTGGGTACTCTTAGAAAGCCTAACATGTGTACTTTCAGGGAATATATGGTTTATGGGGGACATTCCAAATGTAAAGGGTTGTTTTGGTTGAAAAATTGCAAGGTGCGCACTTTGTCTGCAGAGCTGAAATTTTCAAGTAAAATTACTGTTATGCTCACACTTTACTTTGTGGTATTTGCCAACTCTTCCCTTGACAGTACCTATGCATGTTGGGTATCGTTCTGTTCAGGGTATGTTGCTTTTTGAGATTTTACTTGTTTTTTCTTGTTTGCATATAGTTTTTTTTAGGAAAATGTGGCTTGATTCTTCCTTTTTATTCTTTTTTAGGGAAATTTTATGCAACCAAAGAATACATTGAGGGATTACTTCCAGAAAACTAAGCCCACATAAACAAGCTTGGTACGCCTAGAAAGCTTGAGGCGTGTGCTTCCAGAGAATATGTAGTTTGTGGGGGTTATTTGAAATGTAAAGGGTTGTTTTTCTGGAAAAACTGCAAGGTGCGCATAGCAGATAGCGCAGTTGTATTTTATCTGAAAATCTCCTAAAGCTCTGTTTCAGTTTGGGGGAGTCTCCTGGGCTGGAAAAGGTGTCTACCAATACATATGTGGTACTGCTGTGACCGGGAGAAATTGGGGTTTCGCACGCAATAAAATTTTATTGAAAAACTTACATTTTTAATTACAAAAACACTACAAATTGCAAAAAATAGATTTTTTTTTATTTTTTTTTTGCACATATTTCACCAAAAAGTATTGAGAATACACTAAAAAAAGGCCAAACAAGACATTTCATGTTGAAGCCCAGACTCAAAACAATATATAATTTTCCTGGAAAATCCCTGGAAATCCTTTCAAAAATCACAGTTGAACATATGTAGCACAAAATAGTGAAACATGTTCTTCGCAACAGAGGGTGACAAAAGCTGCAGGTAGGCTGGCAGCGAAAGGGTTACGCATATCTGAGAGTTTTTACATTTGGTTTTATATACAAGTGTTTATTGGCTGGTTAGTGTGAATGGCCACACACTTGCCCAAATAAATCCACCTCTTGCAACAAGTCTCTGTTTTTAAGCCTGCTGTAGTCACTGGCCCTCACCTTGGCATCCCATTTAAAGTGGACCAACAGTCAGAAATGAATTAAACCAGACCAACACAGCAAACAGCCCTCACGCATCCCTAAACTGGGGCAATTTAGATTGCTGCACATAAAAAATAATTTAAATTTTTCGAATGACTACTGGGATAAATTTTTGTAAAAAGATGACCGCTTATGGGCTTGCAGGCCACCAGCAAACAGGGTGCAATGCTGGGCTTTCTATTACTGTGCATTTCAGTTATGTCAGTTGGGGGAGGAAGCTCCAAAATGGCCGCTACCTTTCTTTTCCAACTGTACCAGGCTGTTGGTCCGGTTTAAGTGCATCTGAGAGTTTTTGCATTTTATTTTATGTTCAAGTGTTCATGGGCCGGTTAGTGTGAAAGACCACACACCTGCCCAAATAAATCCACCTCTTGCAAATAATCCATGTTTATAAGCCTGCTGGCCTTCATAAACACATCCCATTTAAGCACATCTGAGAGTTTTTCCTTTTTGTTTTGTGTTCTAGCATTCATGGGCAGCTTAGAGTGAAAGGCCACAAACCTGCCCAAATAAATGCAAAAATTCTTTGTTTTTAAGCCTGCTTTAGTCTATGTAACTCACCAGGGCATCCCATTTAAGCACATCTGAGAGTTTTTGCATTTTGTTTTATGTTCAAGTGTTTATGGGCTGCTTAGTGTAAAAGGCCACACAACTACCCAAATAAACCCACTTCTTGTAAAAAATCCTTGTTTTTAAGCCTGCTGTAGTCTATGCAACTGGACCTCACCATGGCATCCCATTTAAGTGCATCTGAGAGTTTTTGCATTTTGTTTTATGTTCAGTTGATCATGGGCCAGTGTGAAAGGCCACACACCTGCCCAAATAAATAGACCTCTTGCAACAAATCCCTGTTTGTAAGCATGCTGTAGTCTATGTAAATGCCCCTCACCAGGACATCCCATTTAAACACATCTTAGAGTTTTTGCATTTTGTTTTATGTTCAAGTGTTCTTGAGCTGCTTAGTGGCCGTGTCTCAACCAACAACGCCTCTGTGTTCATGGGCAGGTTAGTAATAAATGACCAGATAAATCCATCTCTTTCGACAAGTCCCTGCTTATAGGCCTGCTGTTTACCTGGCCCTTACCAGGGCATTTTGTATTATTTTCAAGTGTTCATGGGCCAGTGTGAAAGGCCACACACCTGCCCTAAAATATCCACTTCTCTCTAGCGTTAAACTGACCTTATCAGGGCATCCCATTGAAGTGTATCTGAGAGTTTTTGCAGTATTTATTATGCCCAGGTGTTAAAAGGCTAGTTAGTGTTAAAGGCCACACAAAACTTCACACCTGCTGCTGTTCCAAAAATCCTGTTTTAAGTGTAGTGTAGGGAATTTTTTTTCCTCAGATACGCACTAAGTATGTCAGGCAGAGAAGTGCCGGGATGTGCACAGAGGAGAGGCAGAGGCCTAAATTCATCAAGCAGAGGTCACAGCAGACTAGGGACAAAGGGAAGCAGAAGTTACAGTGAGAGGCCTAATCTCCCGGTATCAGCTAGTGGCCGTGCCTCGACCAGCAACGCATCTGCGCCATTGATTGGTTAGCACAGTCATCCATTTCTGACAACCCCAGTCAACAGTTGGTAGGTTTCTCAGACACAACCTTCACTTGACATGGCCATTGCCTCTGTCCTATGCTGTCCCCTCCCCCAGTGACTTATCTTATGCTTTGGGTTCAGCTCTACTATTCAGTGAGGACAAACTGATAGGACAGTCAGCAGCTACTGCCCAGCCAAGAAGTGGCGGCGACATCCGCCGCTTCCTTCACTAGGCGACCAAGGAGAGTGACATGGGAGGTGGTGTTGGGAGCATTCCGGCTCCCGCAGCAGACACTGTTGAGGAACATGAGTGGTGTGCAGACACAACTTGATGATGATGAAAATGGGGGCCATTTTTTACACCCACTGAGAGGGAGGACAATCTGACCTACTACAGAGACATCCTCCATCCTCTTGCAGGTCTGACTCGGGGGGCCCTCTGCACTCTCCTTCCACTGCCACAGCAGCCTGAGTCTACAGCGGCTAATGAGTAGCTTTCTTCACCCGCATAGTGAGGCAACTCATGAGCAGCAAGTAGAGCTGGAGTAGGACCTGACATACCTTGACATGACCATGCCAACACACCTTGAGGATCCACTGGACTTCTAGGAAGCCAAACGTGATTTGTGGCCACAACTAGAAGAGTTAGCCATGGAAAAGCTGTCCTCCCCTGTCAGTAGTGTGCCATCAGAGTGGGTGTTTAAGGTGGTGGGGGTCATAGTAACCCCAAGGAGAACTCGTCTGTCCATGAAAAATGCAGAGAGCCCCACCTTTGTGAAGGTGAATCAGCAAGGATTTCCACCCACCAATGGCTGCTGCATCAGAGTAGATTGATCATGGTGCCACACCAACAATTCACAAATATGGAAAGTGCAAAACAGATTTACTGCGCTGTCCACAGTTAGACATTCCTCCGCATCAGAGGTATTGAGGTAATGCATTACCTAAAATATATTTTTTAATATACTTAGGATAACATATATGTACCCAAAATTTTTATATGTTCTCATCATGCTGCAGCCAACTGGCAATATATGGTCTCCTTATGCTGCTGCTAACTCCTGGGTGTCTTTCAGGCAATATATGGTCTCCTCATGCTGCTTCCAACTCCTGGGTGTCTTTCAGGCAATATATGGTCTCCTCATGCTGCTGCCAACTCCAGTGTGTCTTTCAGGCAACACGTGGTCCCCTCATGCTTCTGTTGACTCCAGGGTGTGTCTTTTAGGTGACATATGGGCTCCCCATGCTGCTAACATCTCCAGATTGTGTCTTTCAGGCAATATATTGGCTCCTCATGGTGCTGCCAACTCCAGAGTGTGTCATTCAGGAGATATAAGTGCTCCTTGTGCTGTTGCAAACTCCAGGGTGTCTTTCAGGCAATATATGTTATCCTCATGCTGCTGACAACGCAAGTGTGTCCTTCAGGTGATATATGGGATCCTCATGCTGCTGCCAACTCCAGGGTGTGTCTTTCAGGCAATTAATGATCTCCTCATGTTGATGTCACCTCAAGGGTATTTAATGGTGCCGCTCTACGACAGCAATTCTAAAAGCTATGCCTATAACCTCTCATTCTTAATTACAGTATTATTTCCCTAACCCAGCTCACATCCTATGTGTTTTACAGCAAGGCAAAATGTTCTACAATGGCTATTGAGGCTCTCAGTAGGCCAGAAATAGCTGTTTTTAATAGCAAATTGCCGCAATTAAATTCAGACCGAAACCATTTTTTACGGAAAATTCATTGAATCTGCCAAGTCAAATTTTCAAAAATGTGCTCATCTCTAATGACCTATTTTGGAATAACAAGTTAACGTTGCTAGTTGGTGGCAGTATCTCGATTAATCACAGAAGATATTATAGAAAAAATAACTCCCTTATTTACCTAAACCTAAATGGGTACTGGCCGCATCGAGAAGGGGGCATTCAGATTGCACCCACTTCCACTCCATTCAAGGTCCACATCTTGCTCTTTTGGTGAAACCCAGTCATTAGTGGGCCACAGTCATGGGGTCCACACTGCCAATTGCACAGAACATTTTTGCTGAAGAGGCCATGGTAAGCTAAGCATATTGCATTTAAATGCACCAACTTTTCCGGTTACAACAACACCACATATGTATTGGTAGACACACTTTCCTGTCCAGGTCACACCCCAAACTGAACAGAGTGTTTTAGGAGATTTTCAAGGAAAATACAACCACTAATTTTACATTTGAAATACTCCCACAAACCACTGCATTTTCTCTCTATAAGATGCACTTCTTTTTCTCCAAAAGTGTGGGGGGAATGTCAGTATGTCCTATTGGGTGAATGTAAACAAAAAAAAATTAGTAAACTCACATATTTATTGCTCCCGCGCTGCTGCCTCTTCTCTGCACACAGAGCAAACACCAGGCTTTGTGCAGTGGATGGCCACAGCCGATGCTTGCTGCAGGCCACACCCACCTGCACCACAGAGCTGGGTGTGTTTTTGCTCAGACCACCTGAGAAGAAGCAGCAGAGGTGGGGACAGCAAGGTTCGTGGATGGTGGGGACAGCGCAAATGATGGAGACATCAGGCTGGGATTAGTTACCCTGTCTTGCTGTCTGCCATTCCTCCATCTTCTAGCCTCTTATGGCCCAGGCAGCATCGTGGAGCGATGGAGCGATGTTAGTTTAATTTTTTTGTTTTTTCCTATGGGAAATGTGAGGGTGAATGCCACACTGCCTATAGGAAATGGGGGTGCCACACTGTCTATAGGAATGGGAGGGGGAAATTCCACACTGTCAATGGGAATGGGAGGGGGGAAGCCAAACTGTCTATGGGAAATGGGAGGGGGAAATGTCACACTACCTATGGGAATGTGAGGGGAATGCCACACTGCCTATGGGGAATAGTAGGTGGGGTGTGTCAGACTACTGGGTGGGAACCCTGTTTGCGGAGACTAAGAACTGGCTCACCTCTTGACGGGGAAGCCTGGAATCTAAGGACCAACCTGGTTTTCACTAGAGCCTCTAAACGTGAGGATAGGCTGGGCTGCAGAAAGGCCCCAGGTCAGGCAACCTAGGAGTGGGTTTTGCCAGGTTCTGGGTAGAAGACAGACCAGAGCTGGACTGGAAGCGTGGAACAAGCTGAAGTCATGGCTGGCAGGACTGGATCGGAGTTGTAAACAGGCCGAGGTCGTGGGCAGGCAGAGCAGGATCGAAGTTGTAAACAAGCCGAGGTCATGGGCAGGCAGAACAGGATCGAAGTCGTAAACAGGCCGAGGTCATCAGGAGAACAGGAGCGTAGTCAGGAACAAGCCGGGTCAGTACACAGGAATGGAAGACTGGAACTCAGGAAGAGGCAGGAGAAATGACCAACTGGCAATAGAGCTCAGGGCTCGTCAGTATTTAAAGACTCCTGCACATTTTCACGTGATTGCAATAATCACACATGCGCATGAATCCATTGAATACACAATTCACAAATGCATAATCGCACGCTTACTGGTTCTAGTGTGAAAATGCAAACGCACAGAAACCTTGGCGCCCTCTGCTGGGGAACAAGAGGAACAGTCCTGGTTCTATGACAGGATGCCACACTGCCTATGAGAATTGGGGGGTTGCCACATAGTCTATAGGAATGGGAGGAGTGAATTCTACACTTTCTTTGGGAAATGGAAGAGGGGAATGTCACACTGCCTATGGGGAATGTGAGGGGAGAATGCCACACTGGCTATAAGGAATTGTAGGGGGCATGCCACACTGTCTATGGGAATGTGAGGGGCGAATGCCACACTGTCTATGGGAAATGGGAGGGGATGCCACACTGCCTATGGGAATGGGGGATGCCACACTGCCTATGGGAATGGGGGATGCCACACTGCTTACGGAAATGTGAGGGGGGATGCCACACTGCCTATAGGGAATGGGAGGGGGAAATTCCACACTGCCTATGGGGAATGGAAGGGGAGAACTGCCACACTGCCTATGGGGGGAACAATGCCACTTTGTCTGTAAGTGGATGATTTCTCCCCTTGTCTATTATTAGGCTCTTGGGTGTTTGAGCACATTTGATTCAGAATTATTTTTTCTTATTTCCATCTCCAAATCCTAGGTGCATCTTATGGGTAGATGCGTCATATAGGGAGAAAAATGCGATATATATTCCACTGAAGTACACACCTAATGCTTTCTAGGCATATCAGGTTTGTTGTCATGGGCACAGTTTTCTAAAAACTAAAACTAAAAGTTGGTCTCATTTATTTTAATTAACATTTATTTAAAAAAAGAGTCCAACTTCTTCCAATTACAATGGCACCACATATTTATCAGTAGCCCTGAGTTCCTGCCCAGGAGACCCCCCCCAAACTGAAAAGCTAGATTTTCAAATAAAATAAAATAAAATACAACTAGTATTCACACTATCATGGGTTAAAAAATGGTGTGGGGTCCCCCCATCCACGTATAACCAGCCCAGGCACCAACTATAGGGGTTATAGACCAGGGCCTGAAGGCTACAAGCCCACATAACACTTGAGGGCCGTGGGCTCTTCTGCCCCCCTGGGCTTTTGGAAGGCAGGTAATAGGGTCAAAGGGTTAATGGAAAGTCACCTGCTTGCCACAGATGACATATCAGCCCCTCAAGCCTTGTGAACTGGTATAGGGGGTAAAAAGACACCACACATCAGAGTAAAATGTCATTTATTAAACTGACTTTTTTCTTTACTCACCTCCGATCCTCTTTCTTGCGCTAATCATTGCTGTCCCTTGACAGTCGGTAGTGATCGGTGCTGGGCGGGTGGGGGGCAGGAGCTCAGAGCCCCTCAACCCGCCCTGCATAAATGGTGGGGCTAGGAGCAGATGGCCATGATTTAGTCCCTCTCCTGATGCTGGAATAGGGGGGGATCCGAGGCCCTCCTGGGTAAAGAGAAGTCCAGTCCAGATGGATCATGGGCAGAGGTGTTTTAAAATCATTTTTATGCAGAGAAATGTCAGCGAGTCTCACAGTAAGAGAGGCAACTACGTGAGAGTCATGTACCTGGCACTAAAATGGTTAATGGGAAAGAACTTTGTTTTAATAAGACTTGTATCTGGCAAGAATGACCTTTACTGACACATCCTAACCTGGTTGCACTAAGAGGGAATATATTTTTGGCACCACTTGTGGGCCCATGAGCCAGAAGAGGGACACTGAAAGCAATTAAAGCTATATAGACATATATGCCATTTCATTGTATATTTAGAATAATATCAGAACCCAGGGATCTGCAAATATATTGCTTTACTTGTATTTACTGATTTATTTTTTTTAATTAACAGGGCACAACTGTATTCTCAGATTCTTTGGAAAAAAGACATTCACCTGTGGTCCCAGGGTAGGTTGAATCAATATCACAAAAAGCAATGAGTTTCAGATTTAAATCAGAGTAACATTTTGGTTTGATTCTTTTTTTCCCTTTTTTTTATAAAAGTGCCCCTGCCTTCCTCTATGCTACTTGCCCAGTACCCCAGGCATAGGGGCTGGAAACCCAGTGCTTGGAGACTGAGCATTCTGTCTTCAGCCCTGATGGTATATGGGCCCTTATGCCTTTTGACACAGGTACTGTGCCAACAGCACCCCCTGGAAACCAGCCCAATAACATAACCTTTACATTTAGAAGAAAAACAACTAGCCTGACATAAACAGCCATGACCTGAATAGGGAGCTGTTTAACTTATCACTAATCACAGACAAAAATCGGGAAAGAAAATAACAAAAAAGAAAATAACAAATTTATAATTGTCTTGTAGAAATGAAGACCTGTCGTATTTTTTGGTTACTTGCAATAGTCATGGCTTGTTCAGGTAAGATTGAATTAAAACAAAAACTGTATTTCTTACATGATACAGACATGGGGCTCGATTCAACAAAGGTAGAAATAAATTTGTGTTGCTCGAAAAATCGTATCGCATGCGTAAATTTGTAACTTTTTCGAGTGATTCAGAAAAGGGGTTGAATTAAATATGTGCACTCGAAAATGCAATCGTAAAATTTTCGAATCACTCTTAAAATTTTCAAAATGCTCGGAAAAGGGCTGTCGCAAGCGAAAATTATTGGTAAATGTACTCGAATTTTTCTTCTATAGTTTTCTGACTGCTGAATGGTGTTGTAAGGTTTTTTTAATGGGTAAATGCATATTTTTTTTCAACTTTTTAAGTTGCCTGTGTAGCTGTATGCACATGGCTCACATTGTGGATACATGTAATAAAGAGGCAAGGTATGCTGCAGTGGAAGTACTAATTAAACAGTCATATTTGTAAGAGGCATGTATGTTGTTTTTTTTTGGGGGGGGTTTGGTTGGATTGCTAGGGACCTGTATTAAAAAGGTTTCCTTTAAAGCAGGAATGTGGCCATTGTTTTCTATACAAAGCTTGCTCACATAGCACCACGTGTCCTTGGGTGCAGGGTGCAGCTCTTTGCTAGCTTTAGCCTCATGGTACACCATTCTTATGCTTACTCTATAACGTGGACCAAAACCCAGGATTTTGACTATTCTGGGTTTTGGTGCCCCACAGTGTAAAAACCCAAAGGTCGACCGCTCCCCTGTACCTTCCCCTGTTCTTATGGAACTTTTTCCTACTAGTAAAAAGGGGTAAAAAGTTCAATATTTTTTTTCCTAACTAGTGATTTACAAACAGTGGAATTCTCAGGCTTTTTTCTTATGAATTGAATTTTTTACTACCATTAGAGTTTACTACCATTGCAAAGAAAGTAGAAGGGCTCCATTGTGAGAAAGAGCAAAATGAGTTTTCTCCTTCTGAAAGCTGCATCAAAAAACTAGTGTGAAACACTCTAATGTATATCATGTGTGTGGCTCATCAAGTCCACCTGAATCAGTAGTAAAATTTTCAAATCGCAAAATACAGTAGTAAAATTTTCGATCCACTCATTTATTTCGCACTTTAACAATCGCAATCGAATTTAATTCGAGTGACTCGTGTTTTTTACAATGGTTCCAGGTTGCTGAATCACTCGTATAAATAACTATCGCAAAATTGCAACTTTTTAAGCACAAAACACACGAAAAATCCATTTTCTACCTTTGTTGAATCGAGCCCCCCCTGCTGAACATGCAGTGACCCCGTACCAGAATAATGTTCCATCCATTGTGTGGCTGCAGTCATTCTAGCAGGATCCATATTACCTAAATCAGGGGCTCTCAGCCTTTTTCATCAAGTACCAGTTTTATTTTTAAATTATATAAAGTACCACCTGTGTAGTGCTGCCAATGCTTCTCAGCTATGAAATATGACAAACGCTTCCCTGCAGCACCCTATAATGTGTGGTCCTGCTTTTAAAGTGATTTTGACATTCATGGGGCTGACTTGATGAGGCGGGGTAAATCTGAAGCTGAGGTGCAATTAATGAAGTGGTTGCGCAGAGGGGCATAATGTGTTTTGAATTTTCAAACATGAATATGTGCATGGGAATTAACCATGTATTTTATCTGAAATAGGAAATCCAGTGAAAATGACACCATCAAGTAAGATTTCTTTTGTGATTTATATTATCTATATGTATATGCACGCCAATGGGTGAGAAGGAAGAGTGTCTGTAAATTTGTGCGTATGTGTGGGGGAGGAATCTTCAGACTTTGGGTTATCTAGTTCCTGTAACTACGGTGCATTGGTAGATGTAATTGGCTTCCCCAAGTACTCACTATTCTGTTGCATTCGCTAAAAATATGGACTCCACATGATAGAGCAACTGATTATTCTTCATTGACTCCACTGAAGAAACATACACTTGCAGGCAGTATCTTGTATTATCGTGATCGGTCACATTACAGTACAACTGTAGAGGTATGTTTAACCCTTTGAGTGCCAGCCTACCTAGATTTTTTGTCACACTCTGTTGCCTGACGACTTTTCATGTTTTTGCGCTACACGTGTGCAACCTTGATTTTTGAAGGGATTTCCAGGGATTTCCATGAAAATTATATGTTGTTTTTTTCAGCAGAGTCTGGGCTTCAACATGAAATGTCTTGTTTGGCGTTTTTTAGTGTATTCTCAATACTTTTGGGTGAAATATGTGCAAAAAAATGAAAAAAACCCTATTGTTTTTGTAATAAAAAAATGTAAGTTTGTTAATAAAATATTATTGCGTGTGAAAGCCCTATTTCTCCCGGTTACAATGGTACCACATATGTATAGGTATACCCCCTTTCCTGAAACAGCAGTTTAGGAGATTTCAGATAGAATACAACTATGCAATATGATTGCATAGTTGTAAGGGGTTAATAAAAAAAAAAATGACATAGGGTCCCCCTTACCCAGCATTACCGACCCGGACCAGCTATGGAGGCTTGTAGAACAGGGCGCAGGGGCCAGCGTTGGTGGCCCCTGGCCCTGCAGGCTACTAGCCCACATAGCCACGTGGCCCGGGCCCTTCTGCCCCCCCCTGGCCGTTGGGGAGGCAGGTAATGGGGGGCTGGGGGTTATGGCAAGTCACCCGCTTGCCGCAGGTGACCTGCCATACCCAGAGCCTTGTGAACTGGTATAAGGGGTCTCATGGACCCCTTACCAGTTCACAAAGGGTTAAGTTTAAAAAAAAAAGACACCAGACAAATATTTTATTATTCTTTTTTTGACTTATACTTACCTCCCATCCAGTGTCCCACGCTGCTGCAGATGACAGTTGTCGGTAGCGATCGGAGCAGGGAGGGTGGCAGGCAAGGAGATCAGAGCCTCCCTGCCTGCCACCCTCCCTGCACCGATCGCTGCTGACAACTGACAGATCGGAGCCTGGGTGCCGGTAACCCGAGGAGCGGTATGACGTCATCAAGTGGACGGGGCTATGGGCGGGGTTAGGGGTGGTGTTAGGGGTGGGGTTAGGGGCGGGGCCAGCGCCGGCCGAAGAGGATGGTGAGGGCCAAGCAGCAGGGAAAGCCCAGGGGGGGGATCGGAGCCCCCCCCTGGTGAAGAGAAGACCCAGGGAGAGCCATCGCGCTGTGAGGTGAGTAAATGTCATTTACAGTTTTTTTTTTTTTTTTTACAGATGTCGGCGCTGGTGGGGGGGGTCCTATTCCGGGCCCCCTCCTGAAGATCAGAGGCATGGGGGGATCCTGTACAGAATCGCTGGCCCTTTCAAATGAGGGGTAAGGTAAGTCTGTATGTTTTTTACTTTTTTTTTATGGGCCTCTAAAGTCAGCTACGTGACTCTCACGTAGCTGGCACTTAACGGTTGGAGAGGCAGCTACGAGAGAGTCACGTAGCTGGCACTAGAAGGGTTAATAGTGAAAGTAAGAGCATTTCCACATGCACAATGGAAAGAGAAATCAATGAATTGGGAATAAACAGCTGTTTAGCTCTAAGACAAGCACTAACTAACTGAAGCTAACTGGTAAAAACAGCTTCAGCTTGCTAGAGAGCAAAAAAATGGACTCTGAAGCAAGAGAAGAAGGTCAAGTGGTCTGATGAGTCCAGATTTACCCTGAATGATGAGCACATCAGGGTAAGTAGGAAGGCAGCTGAAGTGATGCACCTATCATGCCTGTGAGGGCAGTGCTATGATCTGTGGTTGCTGAAGTTGGTCAGGTCTACGGTCAGCAATGTTATGTGCCCAAATAATGAGATCAGCTGACTTCCTGAGTATACTGAACAGCCAGGTTATTCCATCAATCTTCCCTGATGACACATTGGGCTTATTCCTAAGCGGCAATGCCAGAATTAATTGGGCTCAAAATGTGAAAGAGTGGATAAGGGTGCAGGAGACATCATTTACACACATGGATTTGCCAGCAGAGCTGAACCCCATTGAGGCATGATCCATTGAGCCATTTGCCATGATCTCATTCAGTAAACAGCTCTGATTCAATTGGGAGTAGGAACAGCCACATCCCACGCATCTTCAGGCTGTGCGTACACTTCTGCCCCAGCCATTCAAATAAGCAGGGGCAGCAGTGCATGCTGGGAATGTGCCCACTTGTGCTGCCCATTGAGGCAATTTAGAGCTGTTCGCCAAATGGCATCATTACGGCAAATGGCTCTGATTGTCCCTGACCCTTGAAGCAGCATGGGGGCTGCGTGCGCGGGTAGTTTCATTTAAGATTGACCGGTCCGTTGCCCTGGGTGACAGCACGTGAGATACATTGTTTTGCATTGTCTGCCGGCACTTGCTATTTTCATCGGCATACCGTGGTTCGGGTTCACACTATTGCTCCATGGGTGGGTTTCCTGTGCAGCAGCAGGTTAATAGATAGATCATTATGGTTTGCACTTGCACATTCCCTTTGTATATGGTTTTCATTTAGTTAGGTCACCATTTGATAGACTTATTTACACCAATAGGGTGTTTAGTAGTAGTGTAGTTTAGGTATTAGGTATCAGTATTACTATCTGGCATTTTAATTTATTTGCACATATATTATATTTATATTTTTTAACTGCATTTATATATACATTTTTTTGTGTGTTTTTGGGTGTGCATACATTTGTGTGCATTAATAGGTATATGGTTGTATACATTTTTTCTGTATGCATAGATTTTGTATATAATATACTTGTATTAATCTTTGTACATATGTGTATTGGTATAGATATGTGTTTTGGTTGTGATATATATATACTTTTTTAATAATTCACATTTTCACACAAAAAAATCTTTTTTAACACATATATTTTTTGAGTTTTTGTGCCGGCACAAACTAGTAATAGAATATACAGTCTTCACCCAGGGGTACATTACACATTGGTTAGCCCCTTTGGTTGGGCAGAGTATAGTTATTAATCAATTGTTCTCGGTCATATCGATTGTTTTTATTTTTGTCTTGTGGTGTGTAGATGTTTGATTGTTTTTAACCATTTGTACTAATAAAATATGCATTTTTGATTAGAATTATACATGTTTTTTGTGGTGCTTCCAGTGGGAGAAAGGTGTGCTTAGCATGCCTACTCCAGGTTTGTGTAGAGTTAAATGGCTCTGATTGGATAAGAGCCCTAGCAAGCGCCCTTCAACCAGGACGAGGTCTGGGAGGTTGTCATGCTGTCACTATACATTTAGCCTTTGGGATTTCTTTAAACATTTTATTTCTATTTATTATGGAAAGCACACGCATCTTCATATGTATATTTCATTTTTTTTAAGTTTGATATCGATGTTCGAGTAACTACAGGAACTAAGAATGATTTATTTAAATACATTTTTGGAAAAAGTTAGGATTATAAATATTATGTAAATGTCAAAATTCTGCTGTTTTGATTTATTGCACATATAAACACAAGATGAATATGGGGCACACGCCATGCGTCACCGAATCCGACAAGCTTTTTTTTTTTTCTTCTGGGTAGAAAAGGTGACAAAGGGTAAAAAGACTCTGGAGCCATTGCAGGGGAGTATTTCTTACTGACCTCTGCAACCCTCAAAGAACATCTCTGTAGGAGGCGAGGTGAAAGAGGAGAGTACCCACTTCTTCTAACTTTCTGCTGCCCTGTCTGAGGGATCCTAAACCTCTTCATTCTTGTTTGCATGAATTTTAGTTTGTTACAGTTTACAGTGTGACCAAAGCCTGAGCAGAACTGTGACATATTCTGGTTCCACTCTGTCAGACTAAAATGGCAACTGCTTTTATATAAGAGGTAATACAATAGGTTTCTTTTGCTCAGCCTCCTCTGATTGTTGCATTGGGGTAGAAGGAGAGTAGTGTAAACTTTGTATAAGAACCATGGTGGTTACTAATGATCATAAGTATCACGCTCTGGGTCCTCTAAAGATCTGCTCAGGTAACTCCAGTCCTCCGGGTAAGCCCTTAACCCCCAATCTCCGCAGCCAGCTTCACCTGTAGGGGCCCCCGCTTGCCGGGACGCAGAATACGCCTGCCCGGGATCGGTTGCCCCCAGGACTTCAATGGCTCAAAGGATGGAGGCTTACTGTTCGGAGGTCTGAAGAACCAGTGGCTGGGAGCGGTAAAGAGAGAGCCCCAATAACTAGAGCGTATAGCGGAAGTCCAGACAGGCTAAGGGTCGGCACCGGGTGTTCAGAGATGGCTGCAGTACAAACGGAGGAGGCAAATCGTGGTCAAGGTTCTAAGCAGAGGTCGGCAACGGAAGTTCAGATCAAGAATGGTCGGTTCAGGCAAAGGTCGGCAACGGGGTTCCAGATCAAGAATGGTCGGTTCAGGCAAAGGTCGGCAACGGGGTTTTGGATCAAGAATGGTCGGTTCGGGCTAAGGTCGGCAACTAGATCAATCACGATATACAGAAAGGAAAGGCTAGGTTCAAGGCGCTATCACAGGCACTGAGCAACTGACAAGATGAACCTTTATAGGGACGGACATAATTGGGGATGGGGGGAAATGTGTACGTGATTGGTGCACACTGGAAACCCTAACTTGATAGGGTTTCAGTACCTGCCTGGGCCTAATTGGCCCTGTCCCCGCACGGGAACACCCCCCACCCACCGGGGCTCATTGGCCCTTTAACTTAACTTCCTCCGGCGGCCACGCTGACAGCAGCGCCGCCGGAGGGAATATGAAGGACGTGCTCGCGCGCGAGCACGAGAACTGCCAGAGACGCTGGCAGAGGAAGAAGCAGCGGAGGGAGGCGCGTTCACCGCCGCGCTCGCAGCCGCCCGGCGCGGCCGGGCATGAGAGGCGGAGGCGGCGCCGGAACGGGGTGCAGGTAGGTACATCGTGACAATAAGCATGTTGTACGGGCTTGGACTTAATTATTCGTAGTATTATTAATAAATGTGTTTTGAATTTTCGAACATGAATATATGCATGGGAATTAACTATGTCTTTCATCTGAAATAGGAAATCCAGTAAAAAATACACCATCAAGTAAGAATATTTTTGTGATTTATATTATCTATCTGTATATGCACGCCACTGGGTGTAAAGGAAGAGTGTCTGTAAATTTGTGTGTATGTGGGGGGATATGAAAACTGTGAGGGCACCACTAACAATAAGATGAACAATAGTGGGTGCACCAGGAATTCCAGGAATATAACAATGTAGAACCAAAAAACACAAAACAAGGAATTCCATACTGAACTCCACTGAACTATTTGAAAGTTATTTTATTGAGTAACAAAAAAACCATCATAAAAACACACACAACATAAAGACACAGGACTATTAAAACAATATGACCACCGGGCTGAATATTTACAAATATAGCACCGATTATATGCAAATATGCAATCCCTCAATGATTTTATATCAGGTAGAATACAAAGAATAAATACAAGTGCTGGCAGAGATGTAGTAATATCACTATAATTAAAACAATAATAAATACATATGCAAGCAGGCCTCTACCGCCCCCTAGCTGATAAGTGCAATGTTACAATAAATAAATAATGCCAAACATACATTAAAGTGCAAAGTTTGTATAGATAACCTAGTTATCAACAGAGCTAAAGTGACTAGTGCAAAACCACAAGGGTGAATATACATACTATTACTAATGCAAAAAATGAATATATCTACATAAAGAATCCAATACCTACAAACATAGATGCAAGGTTGAAGTGGTAAGTACAAACAATGAGTGAAGTAAAATACAACAAGAGATATATGTGAATCTCCTAAGAGCTAGCTCTAATGACTAATATAATATAGGATTTGGAATGCATAAGAGTAGGGACCAAGGGCTTGCCTCTTGAAGCCGTGGGCGCATGGCGGAGCGCGCTTGGGCAGCATAGTGACCACCAAGGACTTGTGACTGGTGGTAGTTCTTTCCATTTATCTTGATGTTTGTAGCACATGTAATATCTTTTTGCAAGCCCTTGGTCCCTACTCTTATGCATTCCAAATCCTATATTATATATATATATATATATATATATATATATATTTGTAGCAGAGTTTAGTCTTTAACATGAAATGTCTTGTTTGTAATTTTTCTACAATTTATTAAAATATTAAGTATTAAAAAAAAAAATAAAAATCATTTTTTAGACAATTGCCTCCTTTATTTAAAAAAAAAAAAAAACATTTGTTTTATTAATGAAAACCTTACTGCATGTGAAATCCCCCTTTCTCCCTATTACAACGGTACCACATATGTATCGGTAGCCCCACGTTCCTGCCCAGGAGACCCCCCAAACTGAAATGAGTACTTTATAACATTTACAAATAAAATACAACCACTATCCACACTATAAAGGGTTAAATCTAGAAAAAAAAATTGGCATGGGGGTGACAGAACATAAGGGGTTACTTTAAAAAAAAAATTACTCCCAGGGGGAGGGAACCCCTTTTATTTTAATTTTAAGTGTTAAAAACCCTTAAAAATCCCCAAAAAATGAAATGGGGTCCCCCCTTCCCGAAGTTATCAGCTCGGGACCAGCTATGCAGGGCATGTAGGAACAGGGCGCAGGGGCCAGCTTTGGTGGCCCCTGGCCCTGCAGGCTACAAGCCAGCATAGCCTATGGCCAGTGCTCTTCTGCCCCCCCGGGCTTTGGGGAGGCAGGTAATTGGGGTGCCGGGGGTTAATGGCATGTCACCAGCTAGTCGCAGGTGATTTGCCAGCCCCCAGCCTTGTGAACTGGTATAGTGGTCTCATGGACCCCTTACCAGTTCACAATGGGTTAAATGTAAAAAAAGAAAAACACACACACAGAAAAAAATATTTTACATGTTTTTTTTTAATACTTACCTCCCATCGATCCTGAAGCACTGTGTCCCTTGGCAATCACTGGCTTCTGCTCGCCTCCTGGAAGCCATTTATAGCTGCTGGGTGACAGAACATAAGGGGTTAATTTTTTTTAAGAATGACACAGAGTCCCCCCTCCAAGGGGGGAACCTCATTTTTTTTTATTTTAAGGGTGTTCTGTTGTCTGACACTATAATAACATGAAATATTATTTTCTAGAACACCCACTGAATGCCCCTCGCTGTATCCCACCAGCATAAACCTCGTACCTATTCTAACCCCTAATATGGTCACCACCAAGGGGCTCTTTAAATGCTATGCTGCCACGATGCACTGCTTAACATTTCCAGAGAGCTCTCGTGTGGGAGTGTTAGGTATTTTTAATCTCTCTCCGCCAAATATATATATGGGAAATTAGCTCGGTAGTTAGCAAGTGGTTTTGAGCAGTCAGAGACAGTGACACATAGGTTGTTTTAAACAAGGCTTCCTTGTTGCACAGCATAATAAATACAGCCCTTTACACTCAGGCAAAAAAGAACAAACCCTGCCCGTCTGGGTACTCAATAACTATACAAGTGGCATAATACCAGCCATCCGATACAAATGCAACATAACCATTACCTCACAATAGGGTTTATTCAGAGCCCCTTTCATACCATTTGTTTGCATGAAAATGTCCATTCTCGTCCAATTTTCCCCCCCTCTGATTCAGCGGAGCCATTTTTTCTATGAGAATTTTTGTGGGAAATATTTTCATTTTTGTGTGATTTTTCGTTTGGTAGCAGGACCCCCAAAAATGTTGAGAAAAGGACGTTGAATCAACCCTATTGACAGCTTTAGGTCCACCTGCACACCAGCAGGCCTAAGTAACATCCTCAGTCAGTCTCTCTGTCTCGTCTCATGGCTTCTCTCTCCTATAAATGCATACATCTTGGGAAAATACAGCAATCCCCAGCCACTTTTCCTGCCACACATCACAGAAAGCTGAGTGAACCATCTTTTAGTTATTTGAATTTTAATAACAGGCTGCTTTACAATTGGGTAGATTCAGCACAGGTTACCTGCACAAGAGCTGTCGCATTTAGAATTTTATGCATTGTCACCTGATTCGGGGGGGGGGGGGGCATTCACCATCCTGATGCTCGTGCACCAGCATGAGAGAAAAGCATTTAAGGCTTTACACCCTGTGCACCACTTCTCTCTTGTGGTCTCAAGAGATCTTTATTCATATTTGGGCCTGATATACAATGTTCACTGCTTCCCGCGAATGTTGCCTTCGCTGCATGTGCGCTGTGTGCTGTGAGAGAGGAATACCACATTGAACTGAGCTATAGTTGTTGCGGCGAACACAGATGACAACTGGCTCTCTGACGCCATTTTCCTGTGTTTGTTCCACAAATTGCTGTTTGGTGAAATCAGGTGAACTGCTGTGGGAGATTTGGCTTACAGCATGGGATAGGTCTCAGAATATACAGGTGGTGTCTCAGGAGTGTCTTGGTAGTTTGAAAAGACTTAAATAAACCGTTTAATTAAAAATAGAAAAGTAATGCAAAAGTAACAGTATCATTATTGTTTTTCCATTATTATTCAAGTATTTGATCTTCACGCTCAAAAAATAAATTAAAGATGCTAAAAAGACCTAAAGAGACACAAAAAGAACATTGATTCCCATGGGGTTCGCTGCTAAAAGCTGGTGAACTAAAGGTGTTCACCAGCATTCACAAGTGGTGCAGACACTCAATGTGCACCTGCCCAATATGCTAGTTCTGCAGTCCCTCCCTTTCCAGGTAGTGGACTCTGCACCTTTCAGAGACCTAATAGCTTGTGCCCAGTCAAAGTGAAGGGTCCCAAGCATGCAGTATTTCTCTAAAACAAATGCCATTCCAGCACACTTAGGTGCAGAAGAAGTTGGACCAGTCATTGGGTCTCTAGGTGTCAGATCTGGTGCACTTCAGCATCAAAATGTGAAGCTCCAGCTATAGTCAAGGGCAGTTTATGGAGTTGAAATAGTAGTGAGAAGTGCTGGAAGATCTAATCTTTTGAGCTGCTGCCTGAGTTGAGGGATCACACCTTCAAAATTGAAATTTTGTATGTAGAGTCTATTGATCCTTTTAGATGGGGATATAGTGAAAAAGTATCTCCAGACAAAAAAAAAAAAAGTTCAGGCACGCTTTAGGGTTATATTAGAAGTATGTTCCATCCCAGAAAAAATGATTAGATTTTAACTGGGTTTTGGAAGAGCCTTCTGAAAAGATTTTTATACTCTGGGCTGGACTTGAGTTAACAAGTCAGACGAAATACCTTGTTTCAAACAAAATGTAATTCAAAGTGTCACTCAACAAGATATGATGATATAGCAATTAGGAATGTCACTTACTGCCGTGGCCCAGGGGTCCGTAACCCACCCCAAGCCTCTGAAGAATAGAGGCTTGAGCTGTGTTGGTCGGGTGCTGCTGGTAGGTGATTAGTCTCCACCGTTCCTCCTGCACTAGTACCTTCAAATGAATTCCAGAGTGCATAAGGTATAATTTTATTAGAGAAAACGTTATAAAATAAAACTAAAAATACAACTTTAAAATAAAATGTTTGTTCAAATGAGTGCATTTCGCCTCTGAATGCCGTCCGCAGGGTGCCTTGTGGGCATGCGCCTCTGCTCTTTGTAGATGACATTTTTCTGGCTAAAAGGCTGATGGGATATGTAGTTTGCTGTGTGCGGTGTACAGCCATAATAAGCCGACTTGTCAGTACTCGCTCCCAAAGAAATAACATTTTTTCATTGTTACTTCAATGATTCAATGTTTCCCTGTTCTTCAGGAGATGTTTTTTAATAATCCTAGACTTGAATCAAAAAGAATATTGGTAGTAGAGGAAACTAGTAAGAGGAACGATAATAAAAGGAAAGGCTTTTTCTTCTCATGATGACATGCATTATCGATAAGTCATTACTTGTGCAACAATATGGAATAAAACTCATAGTTTGTTACTTCTATACGTGACATTTCGTATTCAAAATATTGTGCTTAGTTGGTCATTTCAAAAGAAGGGGAGGATGGGGAAGAGGAATAAATAAAAGTAGTTGATTTACGCTAATGTGCGAGTGGTGTTGGCTCAAATGTCTGTTTATTTCTTTCTCTATTCGACTAGGGAAAATATATAAATATTTGGTTTGGGGGTCTAAAGGAAATGGTTAACTAAAATCTATAATGGCTGATGGTTTCTTTAAACATTATATTTCTATTTATTGTGGAAAGTACACAATTAATTTTCCTCTAAGCATTTCTTTTTTTTTTAGATATTGAAATCAAACCTCAATTGACTATAGGTACTAAGAATGATTTAGTTTAATGCATTTTTGGAAAAAGTCAGAATTATAAATATCATGTAAATGTCAGATTTCTGCTGTGTAGAGTTATTGCACATATAAACATGAGATGAATAAGAGTTGCACACCATGCCTCACCAAATCCGATAAGCTTTTTTTAATTCTTCTGGATAGAGAAGGTGACAAAGGTTCAAAAGACTTTGGAGCCATTGCAGGGGAGTATGTTTTACTGACATCTATTGCTCTATATGCCTTTGGCCACCATAGAATGTCTTATACATTTATTAGAATTTTCTCAAAACATCCTTCGGGCAGCATACGCCTGAGACCTCCGGGCTCCTCCCATCGAGGGGAACACATGACCACCAGCAAACATAAAGTCTTGACTCCTCCCTGTCTTCCCCAGTTGTTTCCGTGTTCCTCCTCGAGGTAGGAGCCAGACCACTAGCTCCTGGACCGATGGGATCAGGTAAGTATATTCCGGTACTATGGGACTATTGAGCAGGAGGTCCATTTCTCGGTCCCGAAGGCATTCCATCTGCCTGGGGCCGGGATACCCTATGGGATGACTGGCCAGATGAGGAGTCAGAGGAAGGTGAGATTTCCTCCCCAGAGGAAGATGACTATCAGGCCTCGGTATCCTCCTTGACCAAAAACAGATATTTGTTTCCACCGGGAGATCTGCCTTTTCTGTTACACATGATTTATCTATCCATGGGTATAGAGGAAAAGGTTTCAGGTCCGAAATCGAAACAGGATAGTTTTTATCCGGATTTGGCTCCGGATTCTTCCTATTCCTTTCCTTTTCATGATTATCTTAAGGATATGATTTTGGAGCAGTGGAAGGAGCCATCTAGGAAGGTGTTTACTTCTCGTGGGCTTAAGCGTAGATACCCATTTTCAGAAGAAGATTCTCACCTTTGGGAAAAATGTACAAAATTGGATGCCCCTTTTGCCAAGGTTTCTAAGGGAGCAGGTTTAGCTTTTGAAGATTTTGGGGTTCTTAAAGATCCCCTGGATAAGAAGATGGATTCACTGCTAAAGAAGGCTCGGCAGGTGGAATCTAATATTTTAAGGACAAACTTGGCATCCAATTGTGTTATCAGAAATTTGCTGTTTTGGCTTCAACAGCTTAAAGACTGTCTTCTTGAGAGGACTAGTCTGGATAAAATTTTGAAGGCTTTACCTATTCTTTTTTCAGCTACGGCCTTTGTTACGAATGCCATGTCTGAATCTATTAGATTTTCGGCACAAAATCTGGCTGTGACCAATTCAGTGCGCAGGACTCTTTGGTTGAGGACCTGGTCTGGTGATTTTGGTTCAAAGATGAGACTTTGTGCTATGCCCTTTAGGGGTGAATATCTGTTTGGTTCAGTTCCCCTACTTCCCCTACTTCAGCAGAAGGCGGGTTTCTACTCCACCATTTTCCTAGTAAGAAATAGCTCAGGGGGGTTCAGGTTTATTCTGAACCTAAAGAGTCTAAATGTTTTTGTCCAGTACAGACATTTCAGGATGGAAACAATTTTTTTCAGTAAAGAATATGCTTCTCAGAGGTGCCTACATGGCATCAATAGATTTGAAGGATACTTATTGGCAAGTTCCCATGAATTCCCTGGCTCAGTCTTTTATGAGATTTGCAATAAGAGACGGAGACTGGATTCTGCATTTCCAATTTGTTTGTCTTCCCTTCGGTCTAGCTTCGGATCCGAGAATATTTTCCAAGGTTTTGGCAGAACCCTTGGCGTTTCTGAGACACAGGGGGATAGGGGTAGTCGCCTATTTGGACGATCTCCTCCTTTTCACCCAGTCAAGAGACAAGTTGCGGGAGAATCTGCGTTTCACCATGGATCTGTTAACTCACCTGGGCTGGAACGTGAATGTCAACAAATCATCTCTGGTGCCCTCACAAATTATGACATACCTGGGATTTGAGATCAGTTCGGTCCACCAGGTCCTTATTCTTCCTCATCAAAAAGTTTTTTCTCTCCAGGAAGCAGTTTGAGGTATCTGCTCGGGATCAAGTCCCTCAATAAGGCAAGCGATGAGAGTGCTCGGCCTCCTGACTTCATTTTTTCCAGCAGTAAGGTGGGATCAGCTTTATTCCAGATTCCTCCAGAGTCATATCCTGAGGAACTGGGACGGAACCCAACTTGGACTGGACCAGCAACTACCAATTCCAGAAGAAGTAAAAGAGTCTCTGAATTGGTGGTTGGAAGAAAATCGTTTTTCAAGTGGATTACCTTGGGGCGATCACAAGGAGATAATTTTGACGACAGATGCTTCAGCCTGGGGCTGGGGAGCACATTGCAAAACATGGACGGCTCAAGGGAAGTGGTCAAAAGCCCTGAGTCTCTCCTCATCCAATATGAGGGAATTGGTTGCAATAAAAGAGGCATTATGGGCCCTGGAGACACGCCTGCATGGGAAACATGTACAGATCAGAACAGACAACGCCATGTCGGTGGCCTACATAAACCATCAGGGAGGAACGAGATCCTCAAAATTGACGATAGCTTCAGAGATTTTGCTGTGGGCGGAAAGCAATCTAAAGTCCCTGACGGCAGTTCAGCTGAAGGGGACACTAAATCAGGTGGCAGATTTCTTGAGCCATTCACAGGTAAAAGAATCAGAGTGGTCTCTGGACCCAGAAATATTCAAAACTATCTGCAAGCGGAGCGGGGTTCCAGAAGTGGATCTATTTGCCTCAGCAAAAAATCACAAAGTGGAGAATTATTTTTCTCTGAATCCGAGGGATCTGTCATTGGGAGTGGACGCGCTAGCTCAAGTCTGGCATTTCAATCTGGCCTACGCCTTCCCTCCAGTACGTTTAATTCCAATGGTTCTGAAGAAGCTCTTCAAGGAATCAGCTACAGTTCTCCTGGTAGCTCCATGGTGGCTGAAGAGGTCTTGGTTTTCAACCCTAGTGGAGCTGTCAGTACAGGACCCCTGAGAGATTCCTGTGAGTACTCATCTGTTATCACAAGGTCCGGTGTTTTGCCCAAACCCACGGTGGAGATTGACGGTGTAGACCCTGAGGTCTCCTTACTGCAAAAGAGAGGATTTTCGGGCCCAGTGATAAATACTCTCCTTGCAAGCAGGAAGGTGGTGACCAGAAATATTTATCTGAAAGTGTGGAAAACCTTTAAGTCCTGGAGATCGGAAAATGGGAGAACTTCATTCAAGATTCCGGTCATACTAGATTTTTTGCAACAGGGAGTTGACAAAGGACTTAGCGTTAATACATTGAAGGTTCAGCTTGCAGCCTTATCAGTCTTTTTGGATAGAAGGCTTTCTTCCGCTTCCATCATCAAGAGATTCCTGCTGGCAGTCAAGCCGGCGCCAGTCAAGGTAATTCCACAGTGGGACCAGGCTAAGGTCTTATCAATGTTAAGTTCTACGCCTTTTCATCCCAATAAGAATTTGAATATCAAGCTACTGACCTGGAAGGTCTTATTTCTGGTTGCTATAACTTCGGCTCGAAGGATAAGTGACATCCAGGTATTGTCAGGTCGTCATCCATTCCTCCAGGTGTTTCCAGATCACATTATATTAAAGGTAGATGCGTGCTATCTTCCTAAGGTTGCGCCAGGCTTCCATAGATCTCAGGAAATCATTATTCCTTCCATCACAGAAGAGGATCCAGAATTGATAGCTTTGGATGTTAAATCTCTACTTCTGGATTATCTTCATCGATCCAAGGATTTCAGGAAGGTGGACAGTTTGTTTGTCGCTTTTTCAGGCCCTAGGAAAGGACTGAGCATCTCAAAAACTACGTTGGCAAGAGGTATGGATGGATGAGAGGTACCATTAGTATGGCTTATGGAGATTCCAATATGCCAAGCGGAGTGACGGCTCACTCTACGCGTAGTGTATCCACATCTTGGGCAGAGCAAGCGGGGGTCTCCATTGAACAGATTTGTAAGGCAGCCACCTGGACTTCGGCTAAGACCTTTGCAAGACACTATCGTCTGGATCTCTTGTCCCAGAAGGATCAATCTTTTGGCAGAAGTGTTCTTCGCGCAGTTATTCCCACCCAATGAGGTAGTCCTCGCCTATCTCTCAGGCGTATGCTACCCGAAGGATGTTTTGAGAAAACCTAAATTAGTTACCTGGTAACTTTTTTTCTAAACATCCATAAGGGCAGCATACACCAGCTTCCCTCCTTTTTTGATTTTTAGACATGAGGGTTGCTTTTAAATTTGTAATGTTTGTGGAGTCGTGGGTCTTTTTCTCTTTTCTCTCTTTCAGATCTCTACAACAACTGGGAAAGAGAGGGAGGAGTCAAGATTTGGGCCTTATTTATCACGGGCTAGCGCCAAGTAGTGTCTGACGAGCGCCAGGTACCGCCAGCTATCGGCGGCTACCGACTCAAGTACGCCCGGCGGCGGTCACAATGACGCATTTATCAAGCTAAATGAGGCTAGCGCCGGCGAGAGCGACGGCTAGCGCGGGATTCATCATGAAGCCGCCTGGAACGAACAGCGCCGCTGCAAATTCCTTCACAGCGCCAGGTATGACCTGTCGCTCCCTGGCATTGTCCAATGCATTTCAATGGAGCAATGTTTAATTAATCATAATTAATTGGTATTTTTTTTTTTTTATTTATTTTTTAATGTCAAAAATTCTGATGCCACTTCTGCAATGTTAGGTTTTTTTTTAAAGTAAAAAAAATTAAAAAAAAAAATTTGTGCAGAATTGATCTTACAGGTCTGATATTAATGTATTCATATTACAAAATGAATCAAAAAACATGTATAATGTTACAATCAAAAAATATGGTTGTTTAGGGGTTAAAAACTAGTTAACACCCATCGCCGCCAGCGCTCTGGGGTTTAAACAAGGAATGGACAGCGCCAGCAAATTCGGAGTGTGATTTTTTAATGAATATGAAGCAAGCCGCTCGCTCTGGCCATTCGTTGTCAGGCGCTCACATACAACGCTGAACCTGTGAAACAGCGACCCCTAAGCCCGTATTCAACATTACCGCACACCGACTGAGTCGCTGTCATCAAGCAAACGCCGGCCAAGCACAGCGAATACTGGCTGGCGCTGTAAAAATCACGCTACAGTCGCTCATCTGTCGCTACCTGGCGCTATTAATGAATTGGCCTCCCCGTTTGCTGGTGGTCATGTGTTCCCCTCGATGGGAGGAGACCGGAGGTCTCAGGGGTATGCTGTCCTTACGGATGTTTAGAAAAAAAGTTACCAGGTAACTAACTTAGGTTTTTTCTCTCACTTTTCAAGCAAAGTTTTACATGACCTCTCATATAGGCACAGCTTGCAATCTGATCTTTACTACTCTATCTATATGCACACAGTTTAGGGACTCAAACCCCCAATTATCCTATTCCACCATGATGTAGGAGCAGAGTAGGGACTAACAATAAATCCACCGGAGACATCAATGGTCCCTGTCACCCATTTACTTGTTCCTGAAGCATCTCCTCGACAGCTACCAACAGGCCAGCTTTTGTGGATCTCTATATGGCCAGCTCTAGAGCTCTGCTGCTGCACTGATTACTCCATCTGTAATTCCTGGTGGAGGTCTACAAAACATGGTCTTTTGGTGGCTCTCCAGCAGAGGGTTGGGGAACACTGTGCTACAACTAATGATGGGTTTCCGATCTGAAGCTAGATTCAACATGGCTCTTGCCAATTCAGTCCAGTTTAACCCACCCTGAACAAAAATGCAAATTATTTGAAGTAAAAGGTTAAAAATACACAAAGGTGTGTGTAAGGCTGGAGTAGGGCATAATTACCTGGCACACTGGCAAGTAGGTACGGCGCTTGCTGCATAATTGCATAATTACCCTGTCCCCAATGGGCGAGACACAGCCAATCAGGAAACAGTTAGCCCAGCTTTAGCCAGCCAGTGGCCATGCTAGTGCAGGTGACTTGCCAGCACCCAAGCCTTGTGAACTGGTATAGAGGTCTCATGGATCCCTTACCAGTTCACAAAGAGTTAAGCGTAAATAAAACACACACATGGAACAAAATAACTTTAATTAATTTTTTTTCAACACCTCCGATCCTGTGTTCCCCAGCGATCTGAACTCAGATGACAGCTGCAAGGGGTGATCACTGGAGGGGGCTGAGAAGGCAGGGGATCACAGCCCCCTGCCCCTCCAACCTGCCTCCAGTGAGCACTCCCAACATCTGACAGCTCAGCTTCTGGAGCAGGTCCACACAAACCCGAGGCTAGTGGCGGTGACTGTGGAAGTGGGGGAGGGGGCTCATTTCGGGTGCCTACTCACCATGGAAGAGGAGACCAAGATCGCGGCCGCAGGTGAGTAAATGTCATTTTTTTTCTTACAGTTAGCGACAGCGGCTGAAGTGGGGGGGCTATTCTGAGCCCTCACCTGAAGCCAGGAAAGCCTGGGGGGCACTGATGCCCCCCCAGTGAATAGAAGATATGCTGGATTGAACGAGGGGTCAGCATCCGCCTGGTACTTTTCCTGATGTACCCATTTTCCAGTTTTTTTTTTTAAACGGATTGAAGTTTAGAACAATGCAACGTGTAGCTTGAGACATTGGGACAATAATCAGGGGCTTGCCTTTACTATAACTTTAATTATTGTGTGTGAATTTTAGCTTTTTCATCTACTTGCCACATGGGCTGCCTATAAAACAAATGAATCCTGGAATCATTCTGAGGAAGAAACTGAAATAAACAGATGGGCCTGCCTTCACAGATTAAATGTATGGGTCCTAGTCTTTAATTTACATAGAGACAAAAAACAAACAAAACGTATGCCATTTATTACAAAAGGGGATAAGAATTTAAAAACAGTCTTCCGAGACAGCAGATTGGTGTAAATTAAGAGGCCGATTCATTAATAGCGCCAGGTAGCGACAGATGAGCGACAGTAGCGGTATTTTCACAGCGCACGCTAGTATTCGCTGTGCTTGGCCGTTGTTCGGCTGTTGACAGCGACTCGGTGTGCGGTAATGTTGAATACGGGGTTAGGAGTCGCTGTTTGACAGGTTCCGCGCTGTATGGGAGCGCATGACAGCGAATGCCCATAGCGAACGGCTCCCAGCATATTCCTTAACAAATCACGCTCAAAAAATTCTCACGCTGTGAAATGCTTGTTTAATCCCCAGAGAGCTGGAGGCGATGGGTTAAAAGTAGTTTTTTAACCCCCAAACAACCATATTTTTTGAAAAAAAAAAAACATGTTTTTCAAAACATTTTGTAATATGAATACATTAATATCAGACCTGTAATATCAATTCTGCACAAATTATTGCAGAAGTGGTCACAGAATTTTTGACATTTAAAAAAAAAAAAAAAAAAAAAAAAAAATGTATAGCAATTAATTAAGAATATTTAAAGATTGCTCCATTGAAATGCATTGGAGAGCGCCAGGTAGCGAGAGGTCATACCTGTCGCTGTTCAAGGTCGCTCGCTGGCGCTGTGGGGTGAGGCTGGAATAATGATGAATGATTCGCCATCTGGCGCTCTGTCAGTCGCTAAGCAGGATTGGCTTGATAAATGTGTGATTGCGGAGGGGAGCCGGCGTACTCGTGGCGGTGACCGTCATTACTGTTCGTCACCATTCGCTACCTGGCGCTATCCCTTGTTAAATAAGGGCCTAACTGTCTGGGAGGTCAGTATGCTGTCACTATACATTCAGCCTTGGTATTTCTTTAAACATTATATTTCTACTTATTGTGGAAAGCACACAAATAATTTGCCTCTTTATATTTTTTTCTCTATCTTTTTTTTTAGATATTAAAATCATTCAACGAATATTGACAGGTACTAAGAACGGTTTATTTAAATACATTTTTGGAAAAAGTTAGGATTATAAATATGTAAATGTAAGAATTCTGCTGTGTAGATTTATTGCACACATGAGGTGAATGAGAGTTGCACACCATGCGTCACCGAATCCTAAAAGCTTTTTTTTTAATCTTCTGGATAGAGAAGGTGACAAAAAGTAAAAAAACCTTGGAGAATTGCAGGGGAGTGTTTCTTAGTGGCCTCTACTGCTCTAAATGCCTCTGCCCACCACAGAATGCTTTATGCATTTTTTTGAATTTCTTCTCTTACCTTTCAAGCAAAGTTTTTCATGAATTCCAAATGTACAAAATAATAATTCATACCTCTCATGCAGGCACAGCTTGCAATCTGATCTGTACTACTGAATATATATACACACAGTTTAGGGAACCGGCGATTATCCTATTACACCATGATGTAGGAGCAGATTTAGGGTCTAACTATAAATCCACTGGGGACATCAATGGTCCCTGCTGCCAATTTTCTTGTGTCTGCCACAAAAGTGTTCCCGAACAATCTCCTCAAGACCCACCAACAGGTCAGGTTTTGTGTAGCCCAAGACAATGGGACAAAAGTTGGGCGCTCAACTCAACATAACTTTACTGTGTGTGAATTGTAGCGTCTTCCTCTACTTGCCAAATGTGCTGTCATTAAAACAAATTAATCCTGGAATCATACTGCAGAGGAGATTGAAATAAACAGATGGGAAAAGAGAGCCTCTGCCTTCATAAATTGCATCTATGGATCCTAGTCTGTGATTTTCATAGAGACTAGAGAACAAAATTCATGGCATTTACTACAAAAGAGGATAAGAATTTAACAGTTTTCCAAGACAGCAGACAGGTGTAAGTTAATTGCTTGGGAGGTCAGTTCGCTGTCACTATACATTCAGATTTTGGCGTTTCTTTAAACATTATATTTCTATTTATTGTGAAAAGCACACAAATAATTTGCTTCTTTATATTTCCTTTTCTTTAGATTTTGAAATTATTGTTCGAATAATTAACGGTACTAAGAATGATTCATTTGAATGCATTTTTGGAAAAACTTTGGATTATAAATATCATGTAAATGTCAGAATTCTGCTGTGTAGATATTTGCACATATAAACATGAGCTGAATAAGGGTTGCACACTACAAGCTTTTTTTTTATTCCTCTGAATAGAGAAGAAAAGTCACAAAGGGCAAAAAGACTTTGGAGCCATTGCAGGGGAGTATTTCTGACACTAAATCCACAGGGGACATCAGTGGTCCTTACCATGGAGCCATCTCCTTGAGAGCCACCAACAGGTCAGGTTTTGTGGATCTCTATATAGCCAGCTCTAGAGCTCTGCTGCTGAACTGATTACTCCACCTGTAATTCCTGAATTCTAAATAAGCCATCAGCGGAGCAGAAACGAAGGAAAGCAAAACAAAGGTGTGTGTAACACTGAACTTATCACTGGGGGGGGCATGATTACTGGGCACATTGGCAAATGGGTATGGTGCTTGCTGCCCATACCTAGAAAAGTTAACATGGAGGTTTATCCTGTCCGCGATGGGCCATATGCGGTCAATTAGGAAGCAGGTAGCCCAGCTTTAACCAGCCAATAGCAGTGCGATAAACGGAGGAGCTGCCAATAATATTAACTGCCGAGCACATGGCGGAAAGCCGAATGTAATAGTGACAGCTCCCTGGGGCTTAGTGGCTTAGATCAATGTAGATTAACAAAGTCCAGTGTTGTTACAGCAGATAATCAAATACACAAATTACAGTGTGATTATTGTAAATTATTTGCACCAGCTGATCAAAACCTGTAGTCACCCTCTGCTGGACAATAGCCATGTGCTAAATGTGCTGTCACTAGTATTCTCAGCCTGGTCTGAAGCAAGGCCGGGTGTGGCAATTAACCTCTCTGTGAAAAAGTGAGTACAATGACTTGGGTCAATGTAGATGACAGGAATCATGTAATATTAATACAGAATTTATGTAAGTTAAATGAAATGAACAAATTATATATTGGAGTTTATACTAAACCACATTCTCAGAGTAGAAAAAAGGAAAAATTAAAACACTAATATATCTATAACCAGTTTTGCCAAGGGAAGTCACAATATTATAAAAAATATATATTTAAGTATAAATAGTTCTAGAAAGACCACAATGCTTTGCCAAAAGATAATATATACAATTGGAGTTCACATTTACTTGTAGCATGGGATGACCCAAAGTAATTAGCGCAGCTGTGTGCTACATTAAAAAGGGGAGATGGGAACTGATCTTCATTAAAACAAGTTATAACAACATGCTAGAAAATGGAACAACAGGTAGAAACAAACAACCCAAATAATGCAAAAAAAAAGCATGATTAGAGGTTAAAGAAACTATATATGGGCATATACAAGGTGTGTTGACTCTCGAATATTAACCCTTTAAGTGCCAGCCTTCCTAAAATTTTTGTCATCCCCTGTTGCCAGACCACGTTTCACTATTTTGTGCTACACATGTTCAATCTTGATTTTTGAAGGGATTTCCAGGGATTTTCCAGGAATTTTTTTTTTCAGCAGAGTCTGGGCTTCAACAAGAAATGCTTGGACTTTTTTTTGGTGTATTTACAATACTTTTGGGTGAAATATGTGCAAAACATTTTTAAAAAACCTATTTTTTGCAATTTGCAGTGTTTTTTTTGTAATAAAAAATATAAGTTTGTCAATAAAAACTTATTGTGTGTGGAACCCCAATTTCTTCCGGTTAAAGCGGTACCACATATGTATAGGTAGACACCCTTTCCTGCCCAGGAGACTCCCCCAAACTGAAACAGCGCTTTAGGAGATTTTCAGATAAAATACAACTATGCTATGCAATATGCGCACCTTGCAGTTTTTCCAGAAAAACAGCCCTTTACATTTGAAATACCCCCCCACAAACTATATATTTTCTAGAAGTACACCTCAAGCTTACTAGGCGTACCAGGCTTGTTTATGTGGGCATAGTTTTCTGGAAGTAATCCCTCAATCAATTCTTTGGTTGCGCAGAGTTTTCCTGAAAAAAGAATAAAAAAGAAGAATCAAAGCCATGTTTTCCTAAAAAAACTATACCCCAAAAGAAAAACAAGCAAAATCTGAAAAAGCAACAGCCCCTGAACAAGACAATACCCAACATGCATAGATCCTGTCAAGGGAAGGGTTGGCAAACACACCAAAGTAAAAGCGTGTGTGTAATGGTAATTTTCCTTGAAAATGTCAGCTCTTCAGACAAACTGCACACCTTGCGACTTGTTAACCAAAACAACCCTTTACATTTGGAATACCCCCACAAACCATATATTCCCTGAAAGAACACATATTAAGCTTTCTAAGTGTACCCAGCTTGTTGTAGTGGGCTCAACTTTCTGGAAGTAATCCCTTGAAGAATTCTTTGGTTGTACAGGGTTTTCCATATAATTGTATAAAAAGCAGAATACACCTTTTCCTGAAATACCAATATGCAGACAAGAAAAACAAGCTAAATCTGAAAGAACAAGGTCCCCTGAGCAGAACAATACCCAACATGCATAGCTACTTTTAACCGTTTTGAATGCCAGCCTACTTGAGATTTTGTCACCCCCTGTTGACAGGTCATTTTCCCCATTTTGTGCCATGTTTTGCGCCATTTTTGCAAGAATTTCTAGGAAAATTATATATATATATTTTTTTTGCAGCAGAGTTTAGGCTTTAACATGAAATGTCTTGTTTGTAATTTTTCTACTATTTATTAAAATATTAAGTAAAAATTTTTTTAGACAATTGCCTCCTTTATTTAAAAAAAAACATTTGTTTTATTAATAAAAACCTTACTGCATGTGAAATCCCACTTTCTCCCTATTACAACGGTACCACATATGTATTGGTAGTCCCACGTTCCTGCCTAGGAGACCCCCCAAACTGAAACGAGTACTTTATAATTAGAGATGAGCGAACTTTTGAAAAATTCGATTCGACTGATTCGCCGAATTCTCCGGCAAAAATTGTTTCGACCCAAATTTATTCGCAACGAATCCCTATTAAAAACTGCTATTTCTGAGCCTCCTAGAGCATCAACAGGGTTGTAAACCATTCCGCCTTGCTGTAACACGCATAGGATGCGTGCTGGGTTAGTGAAATAATACTGTAAATAATTAGGACATGCAGATCAGAGGCATCGCTAATAGAATCGCAGAGCAGCACAATTGCAGAGAGTTGAAGTGCCATCACTATGAGGGGCCCCTATATTGCCTGAAAAACACACCCTGGAGCTGGCAGCACCAGGAGCCCAAAATTAGCTGAATCACACCCTGGAGTTGCCAGCAGCAGGAGCAGCAGGAGCAGCAGCAGCAGCACCAGGAGCCCAAACATTGCTTTAAAGAGACACTGGAGTTGGCTGCAGGAGCCCAAAAATTGGATGAATCACACCTTGGAGTTACAAGCAGCAGGAACAGCAGCAGCAGGAGCAGGAGCCAAAACATTGCTTTAAAGAGACACTGGAGTTGGCTGCAGGAGCCCAAAAATTGGATGAATCACACCCTGGAGTTGCAAGCAGCAGCAGCAGGAGCCCAAACATTGCTTTAAAGAGACACTGGAGTTGGCTGCAGGAGCCCAAAAAATTGGATGAATCACACCCTGGAGTTGCAAGCAGCAGCAGGAGCAGCAGTAGCAGCAGCAGGAGCCCAAACATTGCTTTAAAGAGACACTGGAGTTGGCTGCAGGAACCCAAAAATTGGATGAATCACACCCTGGAGTTGCAAGCAGCAGGAGCAGCAGCAGCAGGAGAAGGAGCCCAAACATTGCTTTAAAGAGACACTGGAGTTGGCTGCAGGAGCCCAAAAATTGAATGAATCACACCTTGGAGTTGCAAGCAGCAGCAGCGGCAGCAGGGGCAGCAGCAGGAGCCCAAACATTGCTTTAAAGACCCACTGGAGTTGGCTTCAGGAGCCCAAAAATTGGATGAATCACACCCTGGAGTTGCAAGCAGCAGCAGCAGGAGCCCAAACATTGCTTTAAAGAGACACTGGAGTTGGCTGCAGGAGCCCAAAAATTGGATGAATCATACCCCGGAGTTGCAAGCAGCGGCAGCAGCAGCAGGAGCCCAAACATTGCTTTAAAGAGACACTGGAGTTGGCTGCAGGAGCCCAAAAATTGGATGAATCACACCCTGGAGTTGCAAACAGCAGCAGCAGGCACAGCAGGAGCACCAGCAGCAGCAGCAGGAGCCCAAACATTGCTTTAAAGAGACACTGGAGTTGACTGCAGGAGCCCAAAAATTGGATGAATCACACCCTGGAGTTGCAAGCAGCAGCAGCAGCAGGAGCCCAAACATTGCTTTAAAGAGACACTGGAGTTGGCTGCAGGAGCCCAAAAAATTGGATGAATCACACCCTGGAGTTGCAAGCAGCAGCAGCAGCCAAAACATGGCTTGAAAGAGACGCTGGAGTTGGCAGCAGGAGCCAAAAAAGTGGATGAATCGCACCCTGGAGTTGCAAGCAGCAGCAGCAGGAGCCCAAACATTGCTTTAACTGGGGATATAGTGAAACAGTATCTCCAGACAAAGAAAAAACAAGTTCAGGCACGCTTTAGAGTTATATTAGAAGTATGTTCCATCCCATGATTAGATGATTGAATGATTAGATTTTAACTGGGTTTTGGAAGAGCCTTCTAAAAAGATTTTTATACTCTGGGCTGGACTTGAGTTAACAAGTCAGACGAAATACCTTGTTTCAAACAAAATGTAATTCAAAGTGTCACTCAACAAGATATGATGATATATCAATTAGGAATGTCACTTACTGCCGCGGCCCAGGGGTCCATAACCCACCCTGAGCCTCTGAAGAATAGAGGCTTGAGCTGTGTTGTTCGGGTGCTGCTGGTAGGTGATTAGTCTCCACCGTTCCTCCTGCACTAATACCCGCACTTCAAATGAATTCCAGAGTGCATAAGGTATAATTAAGCATTTTATTAGAGAAAACGTTATAAAATAAATAAAACTAAAAATAAAACTTTAAAATAAAATGTTTGTTCAAATGAGTGCATTTCACCTCTGAATGCCGTCCACAGGGTGCCTTGTGGGCATGCACCTCTGCTCTTTGTAGATTACATTTTTCTGGCTAAAAGGCTGATGGGAAATAACATTTTTTCATTGTTACTTCAATGTTTCAATGTTTCCCTGTTCTTCAGGTGATGTTTTTTAATAAACCTAGACTTGAATCAAAAAGAATATTGGTAGTAGAGGAAACTAGTAAGAGGAACGATAATAAAAGGAAAGGCTTTTTCTTCTTATGATGACTTGCATTATGGATAAGTCATTACTTGTGCAACAATATGGAATAAAACTCATAGTTCGTTACTTCTATACGTGACATTCCGTATTCAAAATATTGTGCTTAGTTGGTCATTTCAAAAGAAGGTGAGGATGGGGAAAATAATAAATAAAAGTAGTTGATTTACGCTAATGTGCGAGTGGTGTTGGGCTCAAATGTCTGTTTATTTCTTTCTCTATTCGACTAGGGAAAATAAATAAATATTTGGTTCGAGGGTCTAATGAAAATAGTTAACTAAAATCTATAATGGCTGATGGTTTCTTTAAGCATTATATGTCTATTTATTGTGGAAAGTACGAAAATAATTTGCCTCTTTGTATTTCTTTTTTTTTTAGATATTGAAATCAAACCTCAAATGACTATAGGTACTAAAAATGATTTAGTTTAATGCATTTTTGGAAAAAGTTAGAATTATAAATATCACGTAAATGTCAGATTTCTGCTGTGTAGATTTATTGCACATATAAACGTGATGAATAAGGGTTGCACACCATGTGTCACCAAATCCGATAAGCTTTTTTTAATTCTTCTGGATAGAGAAGGTGACAAAGGTTCAAAAGACTTTGGAGCCATTGCAGGGGAGTATGTTTTACAGACATCTATTGCTCTAAATGCCTTTGGCCACCATAGAATGTCTTATACATTTATTAGAATTTTTTCTCTCACTTTTCAAGCAAAGTTTTACATGACCTCTCATACAGGCACAGCTTGCAATCTGATCTTTACTACTGTATCTATAGGCACACAGTTTAGGGAATCAAACCCCCAATTATCCTATTCCACTATGATGTAGGAGAAGAGTAGGGACTAATAATAAATCCACCGGAGACATCAATGGTCCCTGTCACCCATTTTCTTGTGCCTGCTACAAGTGTGTTCCTGAAGCATCTCCTCGACAGCTACCAACAGGCCAGCTTTTGTGGATCTCTATATGGCCAGCTCTAGAGATCTGCTGCTGCACTGATTACTCCACCTGTAATTCCTGGTGGAGATCTACAAAACATGGTCTTTTGGTGGCTCTCCAGCCGAGGGTTGGGGAACACTGTGCTACAACTAATGATGGGTTTCCGATCTGAAGCTAGATTCGACATGGCTCTTGCCAATTCAGTGCAGTTTAACCCACCCTGAACAAAAATGCAAATTAATTGAAGTAAAAGGTTAAAAATACACAAAGGTGTGTGTAAGGCTGGAGTAGGGCAAAATTACCTGGCACACTGGCAAGTAGGTACGGCGCTTGCTGCATAATTGCATAATTACCCTGTCCCCAGTGGGCGAGACACAGCCAATCAGGAAACAGTTAGCCCAGCTTTAGCCAGCCAATGGCCATGCTAGTGCACGTGACTTGCCAGCCCCCAAGCCTTGGGAACTGGTATAGAGGTCTCGGGGATCCCTTACCAGTTCACAAAGGGTTAAGCGTAAATAAAACACACACATGCAACAAAATAACTTTTATTAATTTTTTTTCAACACCTCCGATCTTGTGTTCCCCAGCGATCTGAACTCAGATGACAGCTGCAAGGGGTGATCGCTGGAGGGGGCTGGGGAGGCAGGAGATCACAGCCCCCTGCCCCTCCAACCTGCCTCCAGTGAGCACTCCCAACATCTGACAGCTCCTAGTCCTAGTCTGTAATTTACATAGAGACAAAAAACAAACAAAACTTATGACATTTACTACAAAAGGGGATAAGAATTTAAAAACAGTCTTCTGAGACAGCAGATGTAAATTAACTGTCTGGGAGGTCAGTATGCTGTCACTATACATTCAGCCTTGGGATTTCTTTAAACATTATATTTCTATTTATTGTGGAAATCACACAAATAATTTGCCTCTTTATATTTTTTTCTCTTTTTTTTTAGATATTAAAAACAATCATCAAATAATGACAGGTACTAAGAATGGTTTATTTAAATACATTTTTGGAAAAAGTTAGGATTATAAATATGTAAATGTCAGAATTCTGCTGTGTAGATTTATTGCACACATGAGGTGAATGAGAGTTGCACACCATGCATCACCGAATCCTAAAAGCTTTTTTTTTAATCTTCTGGATAGAGAAGGTGACAAAAAGTAAAAAAACCTTGGAGAATTGCAGGGGAGTGTTTCTTAGTGGCCTCTACTGCTCTAAATGCCTCTGCCCACCACAGAATGCTTTATGCATTTTTTTGAATTTCTTCTCTTACCTTTCAAGCAAAGTTTTTCATGAATTACCAAATGTACAAAATAATAATTCATACCTCTCATGCAGGCACAGCTTGCAATCTGATCTGTACTACTGAATATATATACACACACAGTTTAGGGAACCGGCGATTATCCTATTACACCATGATGTAGGAGCAGATTTAGGGTCTAACTATAAATCCACTGGGGACATCAATGGTCCCTGCTGCCAATTTTCTTGTGTCTGCCACAAAAGTGTTCTCGAACAATCTCCTCAAGAGCCACCAACAGGTCAGGTTTTGTGTAGCCCAAGACAATGGGACAAAAGTTGGGCGCTCAACTCAACATAACTTTACTGTGTGTGAATTGTAGCGTCTTCCTCTACTTGCCAAATGTGCTGTCATTAAAACAAATTAATCCTGGAATCATACTGCAGAGGAGATTGAAATAAACAGATGGGAAAAGAGAGCCTTGGCCTTCATAAATTGCATCTATGGATCCTAGTCTGTGATTTTCATAGAGACTAGAGAACAAAATTCATGGCATTTACTACAAAAGAGGATAAGAATTTAACAGTTTTCCAAGACAGCAGACAGGTGTAAGTTAATTACTTGGGAGGTCAGTTCGCTGTCACTATACATTCAGATTTTGGGGTTTCTTTAAACATTATATTTCTATTTATTGTGAAAAGCACACAAATAATTTGCTTCTTTATATTTCTTTTTCTTTAGATTTTGAAATTATTGTTCGAATAATTAACGGTACTAAGAATGATTCATTTGAATGCATTTTTGGAAAAACTTTGGATTATAAATATCATGTAAATGTCAGAATTCTGCTGTGTAGATATTTGCACATATAAACATGAGCTGAATAAGGGTTGCACACTACAAGCTTTTTTTTTTATTCCTCTGAATAGAGAAGAGAAGTCACAATGGGCAAAAAGACTTTGGAGCCATTGCAGGGGAGTATTTCTGACACTAAATCCACAGGGGACATCAGTGGTCCTTACCATGGAGCCATCTCCTTGAGAGCCACCAACAGGTCAGGTTTTGTGGATCTCTATATAGCCAGCTCTAGAGCTCTGCTGCTGAACTGATTACTCCACCCGTAATTCCTGAATTCTAAATAAGCCATCAGCGGAGCAGAAACGAAGGAAAGCAAAACAAAGGTGTGTGTAACACTGAACCTATCACTGGGGGGGGGGCATGATTACTGGGCACAGTGGCAAATGGGTATGGTGCTTGCTGCCCATACCTAGAAAAGCTAAACATGGAGGTTTATCCTGTCCGCGATGAGCCATATGCGGTCAATTAGGAAGCAGGTAGCCCAGCTTTAACCAGCCAATAGCAGTGCGATAAACGGAGGAGCTGCCAATAATATTAACTGCCGAGCCCATGGCGGAAAGCCGAATGTAATAGTGACAGCTCCCTGGGGCTTAGTGGCTTAGATCAATGTAGATTAACAAAGTCCAGTGTTGTTACAGCAGATAATCAAATACACAAACTACAGTGTGATTATTGTAAATTATTTGCACCAGCTGATCAAAACCTGTAGTCACGCTCTGCTGGACAATAGCCATGTGCTAAATGTGCTGTCACTAGTATTCTCAGCCTGGTCTGTAGCAAGGGCCGGGTGTGGCAATCAACCTCTCTGTGAAAAAGTGAGTACAATGACTTGGGTCAATGTAGATGACAGGAATCATGTAATATTAATACAGAATTTATGTAAGATAAATGAAATGAACAAATTATATATTGGAGTTTATACTAAACCAAGTTCTCAGAGTAGAAAAAAGGAAAAATTAAAACACTAATATATCTATAACCAGTTATGCCAAGGGAAGTCACAATATTATAAAAAATATATATTTAAGTATAAATAGTTCTAGAAAGACCACAATGCTTTGCCAAAAGATAATATATACTATTAGAGTTCACATTTACTTGTAGCATGGGATGACCCAAAGTAATTAGCGCCGCTGTGTGCTACATTAAAAAGGGGAGATGGGAACTGATCTTCATTAAAACAAGTTATAACAACATGCTAGAAAATGGAACAACAGGTAGAAACAAACAACCCAAATAATGCAAAAAAAAAGCATGATTAGAGGTTAAAGAAACTATATATGGGCATATACAAGGTGTGTTAATGCTCGAATATTAACCCTTTAAGTGCCAGCCTTCCTAAAATTTTTGTCACCCCCTGTTGCCAGACCACGTTTCACTATTTTGTGCTACACATGTTCAATCTTGATTTTTGAAGGGATTTCCAGGGATTTTCCAGGAAACTTGGACTTTTTTTTGTGTATTTTCAATACTTTGAAATATGTGCATAACATTTTATAAAAATCTATTTTTTGCAATTTGCAGTGTTTTTTTGTAATAAAAACTATAAGTTTGTCAATAAAAACTTATTGTGTGTGGAACCCCAATTTCTTCCGGTTAAAGCGGTACCACATATGTATAGTCAGACACCCTTTCCTGCCCAGTAGACTCCCCCAAACTGAAACAGCGCTTTAGGAGATTTTCAGATAAAATACAACTATGCTATGCAATATGCGCACCTTGCAGTTTTTCCAGAAAAACAGCCCTTTACATTTGAAATACCCCCCCACAAACTATATATTCTCTAGAAGTACACCTCAAGCTTACTAGGCGTACCAGGCTTGTTTATGTGGGCATAGTTTTCTGGAAGTAATCCCTCAATCAATTCTTTGGTTGCGCAGAGTTTTCCTAAAAAAAGAATAAAAAAGAAGAATCAAAGCCATGTTTTCCTAAAAAAACTATACCCCAATAGAAAAACAAGCAAAATCTGAAAAAGCAACAGCCCCTGAACAAGACAATACCCAACATGCATAGATCCTGTCAAGGGAAGGGTTGGCAAACACACCAAAGTAAAAGCGTGTGTGTAATGGTAATTTTCCTTGAAAATGTCAGCTCTTCAGACAAACTGCACACCTTGCGACTTGTTAACCAAAACAACCCTTTACATTTGGAATACCCCCACAAACCATATATTCCCTGAAATAACACATATTAAGCTTTCTAAGTGCACCCAGCTTGTTGTAGTGGGCTCAACTTTCTGGAAGTAATCCCTTGAAGAATTCTTTGGTTGTACAGGGTTTTCCATAAAATTGTATAAAAAAGCAGAATACACCTTTTCCTGAAATACCAATATGCAGACAAGAAAAACAAGCTAAATCTGAAAGAACAAGGTCCCCTGAGCAGAACAATACCCAACATGCATAGCTACTTTTAACCCTTTTGAATGCCAGCCTACTTGAGATTTTGTCACCCCCTGTTGACAGGTCATTTTCCCCATTTTGTGCCATGTTTTGCGCCATTTTTGCAGGAATTTCTAGGAAAATTATATATATATTTTTTTTTTTGCAGCAGAGTTTAGGCTTTAACATGAAATGTCTTGTTTGTAATTTTTCTACTATTTATTAAAATATTAAGTAAAAATTTTTTTAGACAATTGCCTCCTTTATTTAAAAAAAAAAACATTTGTTTTATTAATAAAAACCTTACTGCATGTGAAATCCCACTTTCTCCCTATTACAACGGTACCACATATGTATTGGTAGTCCCACGTTCCTGCCTAGGAGACCCCCCAAACTGAAACGAGTACTTTATAATTAGAGATGAGCGAACTTTTGAAAAATTCGATTCGACTGATTCGCCGAATTCTCCGGCAAAATTTGTTTCGACCCGAATTTATTCGCAACGAATCCCTATTAAAAACGGCTATTTCTGAGCCTCCTAGAGCCTCAACAGGGTTGTAAACCATTCCGCCTTGCTGTAACACGCACAGGATGCGTGCTGGGTTAGTGAAATAATACTGTAAATAATTAGGACATGCAGATCAGAGGCATCGCTAATAGAATCGCAGAGCAGCACAATTGCAGAGAGTTGAAGTGCCATCACTATGAGGGGCCCCTATATTGCCTGAAAAACACACCCTGGAGCTGGCAGCACCAGGAGCCCAAAAATTAGCTGAATCACACCCTGGAGTTGCAAGCAGCAGCAGGAGCAGCAGCAGCAGCACCAGGAGCCCAAACATTGCTTTAAAGAGACACTGGAGTTGGCTGCAGGAGCCCAAAAATTGGATGAATCACACCTTGGAGTTACAAGCAGCAGGAACAGCAGCAGTAGGAGCAGGAGCCCAAACATTGCTTTAAAGAGACACTGGAGTTGGCTGCAGGAGCCCAAAAATTGGATGAATCACACCCTGGAGTTGCAAGCAGCAGCAGCAGGAGCCCAAACATTGCTTTAAAGAGACACTGGAGTTGGCTGCAGGAGCCCAAAAAATTGGATGAATCATACCCTGGAGTTGCAAGCAGCAGCAGGAGCAGCAGTAGCAGCAGCAGGAGCCCAAACATTGCTTTAAAGAGACACTGGAGTTGGCTGCAGGAACCCAAAAATTTGATGAATCACACCCTGGAGTTGCAAGCAGAAGGAGCAGCAGCAGCAGGAGAAGGAGCCCAAACATTGCTTTAAAGAGACACTGGAGTTGGCTGCAGGAGCCCAAAAATTGAATGAATCACACCTTGGAGTTGCAAGCAGCAGCGTCAGCAGGGGCAGCAGCAGGAGCCCAAACATTGCTTTAAAGACACACTGGAGTGGGCTTCAGGAGCCCAAAAATTGGATGAATCACACCCTGGAGTTGCAAGCAGCAGCAGCAGGAGCCCAAACATTGCTTTAAAGAGACACTGGAGTTGGCAGCAGGAGCCCAAAAATTGGATGAATCATACCCTGGAGTTGCAAGCAGCAGCAGCAGCAGCAGGAGCAGCAGCAGGAGCCCAAACATTGCTTTACAGAGACACTGGAGTTGGCTGCAGGAGCCCAAAAATTGGATGAATCACACCCTGGAGTTGCAAGCAGCAGCAGCAGCAACAGGAGCCCAAACATTGCTTTAAAGAGACACTGGAGTTGGCTGCAGGAGCCCAAAAAATTGGATGAATCACACCCTGGAGTTGCAAGCAGCAGCCAAAACATGGCTTGAAAGAGACGCTGGAGTTGGCAGCAGGAGCCAAAAAAGTGGATGAATCACACCCTGGAGTTGCAAACAGCAGCAGCAGGAGCCCAAACATTGCTTTAAAGAGACACTGGAGGAGCCCAAAAATTGGATGAATCACACCCTGGAGTTGCAAGCAGCAGCAGCAGGAGCAGCAGCAGCAGGAGCCCAAACATTGCTTTAAAGAGACACTGGATTTGGCTGCAGGAGCCCAAAAATTGGATGAATCACACCCAGGAGTTGCAAACAGCAGCAGGAACAGCAGCAGCAGCAGGAGCCCAAACATTGCTTTAAAGAGACACTGGAGTTGGCTGCAGGAGCCCAAAAATTGGATGAATCACACCCTGGAGTTGCAAGCGGCAGCAACAGGAGGAGCAGGAGCCCAAACATTGCTTTAAAGAGACACTGGAGTTGGCTACAGGAGCCCAAAAATTGGATGAATCACACCCAGGAGTTGCAAACAGCAGCAGGAACAGCAGCAGCAGCATGAGCCCAAACATTGCTTTAAAGAGACACTGGAGTTGGCTGCAGGAGCCCAAAAATTGGATGAATCACACCCTGGAGTTGCAAGCGGCAGCAGCAGGAGCAGCAGCAGCAGCAGCATCAGCAGCAGGAGCCCAAACATTGGTTTAAAGAGACACTGAAGTTGGCTGCAGAAGCCCAAACATTGGATGAATCACACCCTGGAGTTGCAAGCAGCAGCAGCAGCCAAAACATGGCTTGAAAGAGACGCTGGAGTTGGCAGCAGGAGCCAAAAAAGTGGATGAATCACACCCTGGAGTTGCAAGCAGCAGCAGCAGGAGCCCAAACATTGCTTTAAAGAGACACTGGAGGAGCCCAAAAATTGGATGAATCACACCCTGGAGTTGCAAGCAGCAGCAGCAGGAGCAGCAGCAGCAGGAGCCCAAACATTGCTTTAAAGAGACACTGGATTTGGCTGCAGGAGCCCAAACATTGGATGAATCACACCCTGGAGTTGCAAGCAGCAGCAGGAGCAGGAGCCCAAACATTGCTTTAAAGAGACACTGGAGTTGGCTACAGGAGCCCAAAAATTGGATGAATCGCACACCGGAGTTGCAAACAACAGCAGCAGCAGGAGCCCAAACATTGCTTTAAAGAGACACTGGAGTTAGCTGCAGGAGCCCAAAAATTGGATGAAACACACCCTGGAGTTGCAAGCGGCAGCAGCAGGAGCAGCAGCAGCAGCAGCATCAGCAGCAGGAGCCCAAACATTGCCTTAAAGAGACACTGAAGTTGGCTGCAGAAGCCCAAAAATTGGATGAATCACACCCTGGAATTGCAAGCAGCAGGAGCCCAAACATTACTTTAAAGAGACACTGGATTTGGCTGCAGGAGCCCAAAAATTGGATGAATCACACCCTGGAGGTGGCATCAGCAGGAGGCCAAAAATTGGTCTAAAGACATAAATATGTTTTGCACCATTTGGAAAGTGTAAAACGTGGCATCATGCTGAATATAGTCGCATGCATCAGCCATTGGTAGGTGGAAATCCTGGCTGATCCATCCCTGATTAATTTTGATAAAGGTGAGTCTCTCCACATTTTTAGTTGACAGACGAGTTCTCCTTGCCCTAACTATGGCTCCCGTTAAATTCTGATAGCTATAAATGAACACCCATGAAACAAAGCTATGCAAAGCATGTGTAAATTTAATCCAAGTGAATAAATTAGTGCACAACAGGTATATATGTAAACGCTTATATACACAATGTTAGCAGTATACAGTATTCGCAATAGTTGTATAGTCTGAACAGTAACTGCCTGTCCAGACTCAAGTCACTAGATAGATTAAATAGGGTTTATGCACCATGGAACACCAAAAAAGCAACAGTCAATTTAGATCTGCATAAATGGTTGAGATACCAAAAGTACACAGAGGTAGTCCCATCTAGTGCTCGCTTCACCCTTTTACAATTATGCATAGCATAGTACAACATAGACTTATAAGCAAATATGGTAAATAAGCAAGTTAAGGCAAAAAAGACCAGGCAGTACCTAGTGGATATTGACACCATAAACCCCAACTTTTCGGTAGTTACACCTTCATCAGGAGGGTATGCTGTATCCCTTCGTTATGGAGACTGCTTTTTATAATGGTTGCACTGTTCCAGCTCGGTGGCGTGCACCCGGAGCGCGCCTATTGGCGCCCAGTGATGACGTCATCGTCGGTCACCCAGTCCGATCCCGGCCGCATAGAGATGTGGCAAAAATAGCCAAATGGTCTCAGATGAGGCGCATGGGGTCAGATGAATGCAGATCCCTATAAGTAAATTCTAAAAACCTGTGTGTGTGGGCCACTGTAAAGGAAGAATATCGGGTTGCCGTTTAATAATCCCAGTTGCTGCGCTGTAGTGAATGGCTCCAGAAAGATGGCCGCTGCACTACTTCCGGCGGAAATGACTCAAGTTCTATACAATGTTTAAACCTGCCAAAAAGATGGCGGCCGCCAAAGCGGCGACATGCGCTGCAACGGATATGACGTCAGAGTCCCGGATGCCTGAGGATCGCACTTCTGTATTCTAGATGACAGCTGGTTTCAAGCTGGCAGAGGGCTGTGCGAACGTGGGCGTGGCTTCCTAAAGGCACAGCCCCAGTTTGTGGCTGGGAAGTCCTCTGCTATTGGATTACTGCGGTTTTGGATTCACGCATTTAGACCATGCGACCTCGTATTACTGGGCAGTGTTAGAGCTGGAGCAGATGTATATGCTGGAACAGTGCTATATCACAGCTTTTACCTGTATAATAAAAATTAAAATAGAGTGATTAAAAAGTGACACGTGAAAGCATTTAAAAACAAGAAGGATACTTATTGGGGTTATGCTCCCTTATGAATAGGGACACATCTCCCCCATTACTTAGCACAATACTCAAGTTGCAATACCTAATGAGTGCCACAGGGGTCAGTGTCCTGTGTTGGTAATCTATAGAATGGAAGTTTAATAGAACACTGAATAGTCCATTTCCTCATTAAGACCCCAAGGTTGTTTGGTCTGTAATTCAAAGATCCAAAATAATTCCCGTTGCAATAATCTTTTGTTCAGATCCCCTCCTCTTCTTAGTTTTTTAATTACCTCTATTACCAGAAATTTAAGCTGGCTTATATGATGTCCTTCTGACAAAAAGTGTCTAGCAATAGGTGATTCTAGTCTAGAGTTTCTAATATCTGAACGATGTTCACTAATGCGGTTCCGAATTTCCCTAGTTGTTTTGCCCACATATCCCTTCCCGCAGGGGCATTTTAGCAGATATATTACATTAGTAGTAGAACAGTTCGCAAAGTCTCTCAAGTGGTAAGTTCTCCCTGTCCTGGGATGTGTGAAAGATGTGGTTTTTTGAACAAAGCTGCATTGGGCGCAATGCCCACATGCAAACATACCAACAGGTTTATGTAGGTCAGTTAACCAGTTACTCCTAGTCTGCGTAGTATCTGTCTGAAAGTCAGTTTTCACCAGGCGGTCTCTTAGATTCGGTGCCCGTTTGTGTGCAAACACTGGTGGTTCACTGAAATGTGTGGATAGACGTTGATCACTACTTAAAATATGCCAGTGTTTACGTACTATGGATTTAACCCGTTGGGAGATCCCAGAGTAGGTAAGTACAAGGGGAATTCTATTGCTAGTGTTTTTACCTTTGAAACGTAGCAAAGTACTTCTGTCGATTGCTCGTGCTTTGGTCTGTGCAGATTGAAGGTCAGTCAGATTATAACCCCTAGTCAACAGGTCCTGGATAAGGTCCCCAGATTTACGATCAAACTGTGCATCTGTAGAGGTGATTCATCTTATTCGAATGAACTGGCTGTAAGGAAGTGATTGAATAAGGTTACGAGGATGGAAGCTCTCGGCATGCAAGAAGGTAACCCGATCTGTGGGTTTCCGAAATACATCTGTGGTGATGTGTCCATTTTCTAATGTCACCTGAACATCCAATAAATGTATAGACCTTGTACTCTGTTCCAAAGAGAAGGAAATGGTCGGGAGACAATGATTGAGATATAGATGAAAATTAACCAGTGATTCAGCGCCACCTTGCCATAGAATGAAAATATCATCTATAAATCTCAACCAAAGGAGTACATGTGAGTGGTAATCAGCAGATGTGTACACATATTTTGTTTCAAAACTTGACATGTATAGATTAGCGTAGCTAGGAGCTACATTGGAGCCCATTGCCGTACCTTGTATTTGAAAATAGAATTGTTGATCAAATAAAAAATAGTTTTTATGTAGAATGATATGTAGTAACTGCAATAGAAACTCCTGCATGGGACCCATAATGTCTGTGGTAAGTAGTGCTTCCCTAATAGCTGCTATACCTGCAGTGTGTGGGATGGAGGTGTAGAGGCTTGTCACATCCATGGTGACAAGAATACAATCCTCAGGGATCTGTCCAAGAGAGGTTAAACGGTTGAGGAAATCTGTAGTGTCCTGTATGTATGACTTAGTAGTGAGTACTAAAGGTTGTAGGATTTGGTCTAGAAATATTGCCAATGGTTGAAATATCGAATCTGTACCTGATACTATGGGGCGTCCCGGTGGTTTATGTAACCTTTTATGTATTTTTGGAAGTACATAAAAAAAAGGTATGAGGGGGAAATCGGTACTTAGAAATTTCTTGAGCTTCTCGTCTATGAGCGTTGTTTCATAAGCTGTATTAATGACCGTGTCTATCTGCATTTTGATCTGTGCAGTGGGGTCCTGGGATGTGGGGACATACACCGATCTATCACTGAGTTGTGAGATGATCTCATCTTGATAATCAGAAGAGTTCATAATCACAATCGCCCCTCCCTTGTCCGCGGGCTTAATAGTTATGTTAGTATTGCCCCTAAGACTATCAATTGCTTGTTTCTCTTTAATACTAAGGTTGTATTGTTGTCTTGATTTGGGGATCTTAACTTTCTCAAAGTCTTGTTGTACCAAGTTGATAAATGTTTCAACGGCATGGGAAGATGGTGGGGGTTGCCATTTGCTTTTGGGTTTGCACATGGTTAAATCTATACCCGGTAAGGTGGGGATAATATGTGGATTGCTGCTTGGATGTTGTGAAAAGAAGGCCTTAATCCTAATGTTCCTAAAGAACTTCTGTAGGCCTATTTCCAGATCAAAAAGATTACCCCTATTGGTGGGAGAAAAAGATAGACCACGTGATAGTACCTTGTGTTCTATAGGTGTAAGCGTGTAGGCTGAAATGTTGATCACCGTGCTTGTCTGCTCCTCGTGTTGTATCGATTGCCCGATGCTTGCTGTCGGTTTTGAGCTTGTCGAGGCCTTGTGTCCCCTCCTAATATAATTCACGCGGTGGGTCCTGATGAAGGGGGCCTCAGTGCACCCCGAAACGTCGACTTGCTTTCACTGCGGTATTATTTGAACCCTAATATAATTCTCTATGAATGAACTACTAATGGTGTGCTGGTTCTTCTCGAACAAAACTGACATTAGAAAATGGACACATCACCACAGATGTATTTCGGAAACCCACAGATCGGGTTACCTTCTTGCATGCCGAGAGCTTCCATCCTCGTAACCTTATTCAATCACTTCCTTACAGCCAGTTCATTCGAATAAGATGAATCACCTCTACAGATGCACAGTTTGATCGTAAATCTGGGGACCTTATCCAGGACCTGTTGACTAGGGGTTATAATCTGACTGACCTTCAATCTGCACAGACCAAAGCACGAGCAATCGACAGAAGTACTTTGCTACGTTTCAAAGGTAAAAACACTAGCAATAGAATTCCCCTTGTACTTACCTACTCTGGGATCTCCCAACGGGTTAAATCCATAGTACGTAAACACTGGCATATTTTAAGTAGTGATCAACGTCTATCCACACATTTCAGTGAACCACCAGTGTTTGCACACAAACGGGCACCGAATCTAAGAGACCGCCTGGTGAAAACTGACTTTCAGACAGATACTACGCAGACTAGGAGTAACTGGTTAACTGACCTACATAAACCTGTTGGTATGTTTGCATGTGGGCATTGCGCCCAATGCAGCTTTGTTCAAAAAACCACATCTTTCACACATCCCAGGACAGGGAGAACTTACCACTTGAGAGACTTTGCGAACTGTTCTACTACTAATGTAATATATCTGCTAAAATGCCCCTGCGGGAAGGGATATGTGGGCAAAACAACTAGGGAAATTCGGAACCGCATTAGTGAACATCGTTCAGATATTAGAAACTCTAGACTAGAATCACCTATTGCTAGACACTTTTTGTCAGAAGGACATCATATAAGCCAGCTTAAATTTCTGGTAATAGAGGTAATTAAAAAACTAAGAAGAGGAGGGGATCTGAACAAAAGATTATTGCAACGGGAATTATTTTGGATCTTTGAATTACAGACCAAACAACCTTGGGGTCTTAATGAGGAAATGGACTATTCAGTGTTCTATTAAACTTCCATTCTATAGATTACCAACACAGGACACTGACCCCTGTGGCACTCATTAGGTATTGCAACTTGAGTATTGTGCTAAGTAATGGGGGAGATGTGTCCCTATTCATAAGGGAGCATAACCCCAATAAGTATCCTTCTTGTTTTTAAATGCTTTCACGTGTCACTTTTTAATCACTCTATTTTAATTTTTATTATACAGGTAAAAGCTGTGATATAGCACTGTTCCAGCATATACATCTGCTCCAGCTCTAACACTGCCCAGTAATACGAGGTCGCATGGTCTAAATGCGTGAATCCAAAACCGCAGTAATCCAATAGCAGAGGACTTCCCAGCCACAAACTGGGGCTGCGCCTTTAGGAAGCCACGCCCACGTTCGCACAGCCCTCTGCCAGCTTGAAACCAGCTGTCATCTAGAATACAGAAGTGCGATCCTCAGGCATCCGGGACTCTGACGTCATATCCGTTGCAGCGCATGTCGCCGCTTTGGCGGCCGCCATCTTTTTGGCAGGTTTAAACATTGTATAGAACTTGAGTCATTTCCGCCGGAAGTAATGCGGCGGCCATCTTTCTGGAGCCATTCACTACAGCGCAGCAACTGGGATTATTAAACGGCAACCCGATATTCTTCCTTTACAGTGGCCCACACACACAGGTTTTTAGAATTTACTTATAGGGATCGGCATTCATCTGACCCCATGCGCCTCATCTGAGAGCATTTGGCTATTTTTGCCACATCTCTATGCGGCCGGGATCGGACTGGGTGACCGACGATGACGTCATCACTGGGCGCCAATAGGCGCGCTCCGGGTGCACGCCACCGAGCTGGAACAGTGCAACCATTATAAAAAGCAGTCTCCATAACGAAGGGATACAGCATATACTCCTGATGAAGGTGTAACTACCGAAACGTTGGGGTTTATGGTGTCAATATCCACTAGGTACTGCCTGGTCTTTTTTGCCTTAACTTGCTTATTTACCATATTTGCTTATAAGTTTATGTTGTACTATGCTATGCATAATTGTAAAAGGCTGAAGCGAGCACTAGATGGGACTACCTCTGTGTACTTTTGGTATCTCAACCATTTATGTAGATCTAAATTGACTGTTGCTTTTTTGGTGTTCCATGGTGCATAAACCCTATTTAATCTATCTAGTGACTTGAGTCTGGACAGGCAGTTACTGTTCAGACTATACAACTATTGCGAATACTGTATACTGCTAACATTGTGTATATAAGCGTTTACATATATACCTGTTGTGCACTAATTTATTCACTTGGATTAAATTTACACATGCTTTGCATAGCTTTGTTTCATGGGTGTTCATTTATAGCTATCAGAATTTAACAGTTGCCTTTTAGGTGTGCGGTGAGTAGGCACACCTTGCTATCATCTGAACCCCATATCTTATCTAATGTGACTATTACTATTAGACATATATGGTGTGCGACTATAACCTAAATCTCTAATATTGCCTAACTATGGCTCCCGCCACACTAAACACCCGCTCAGATGGCACGCTACTTGCCGGGCAGGACAGCTTTTCCAGGGCAAACTCTGCTAGTTGCTGGCACAAGCCAAGTTTGGCTGCCCAGAAGTCCAGTGGATCCTCAAGGTGTGTTGGCATGGTCATGTCAAGGTATGACATGACTTGCTGGTTCAGGTCCTGCTCCAGGTCTTCCTGTAGCTCATGAGTAGCCTCACTATGCGGGTGTAGAAAGCTACTCATTAGCGACTGAAGACTGAGGCTGCTGCTGATGGAGCTGCTGCTACTGCTCCTGCCAACCCCCCAGCAGGCATGGCAGTGGTGAGCGCAGAGGTCCCCCCGAATCAGACCTGCGAGAGTATGGACCATGGCGCAGATAGGCATCGGCCAACTGACTATGCAGAATGTCTTTGTAGTAGTTCAGTTTGTCCTCCCTCTCGGCGGGTTTAAAAAATGCCCCCATTTTGTGCCGGAAGCGAGGGTCCAATAAGGTGGACAGCCAGAAGTCATCCCGCCGACAGATGGAAACAATTCTGCGGTCACTACGCAAGCACGTTAGCATGCTTCCTGCCATTTGCGCAAGTGACTTGGAGGGACTACCTGTCTCCATCTACACTGCATACTGCCACAGTGTGTCCAGGTCCTCTGTCTCGCCTTCCTCAAAACCCTCTAGCTCATCTGGCTGCTCCTGCTCCTCCTCTCCTGTCCACTGACTAGATAAACCAGCCATTTCGCCAAGCCGAAACTGTGCTTCACTGTGCCCCTCCTACTCCTCTTCCTCCTCCTCCAGTTCAGCTCCAACGGGGTTCATGTGGGCGTAAGATGTAGACGCCATGTCTCCAGTGCCCTGACCAGCCATGGTTTCCAACATGTGCTGTAGTACATGAAGCACTGGAATCACATCGTTCATCCTGTAATCCTGCCGACTGACAGATAAAGTGGCTTCCTCAAAGGGCCTTTGCAAATGGCAGGTGTCACGTATGAGCTGCCACTGGTTGACATTGAAGTTACACAGGGGAGTCCCCCTATCCGCTTGGATCATCAGGATCAGGATTCATATAATCTGTCCAACATGTGAAGGGTGAAATTCCAACTGGTGGAAACATCGCAAATCAGACTATGTTGGGGGCTACCGTTCTGACGCTGTAGCTCAAGAAGGGTGTGTTTGGCGATGTATGAGTGGCTGAAGTGCATGCAAAGTTTCCTTGAAGTTGTTAGGATATCTTGCAGATGGGGGGAACACTTCAGAAACCGCTTGACAACCAGATTGAAGACGTGAGCCATGCAGGGGGCATGGGTCAGGCTTCCTTGGCGCAGTGCAGACAAAATGTTCTTCCCATTGTCGGTAACCATGATTCCCATTTTAAGTTTTCTTGGAGTAAGTCATGTTTGGATTTCCTGATGAATAAATGTAAGCAGTTCCTCCCCTGTGTGACTCCGTACGCCAAGACAAACCATGTGAAGTACAGCGTGACACCTCCGTGCCCTGCACACATGGTAGACTGGAGGGGCACTGAGACTTGAGCCTACAGTGGAGGTTGAGGAGATGGCGGAGGATGAGGAGGCCGAGTCGCACGGTGTCACAGGCCCAACGGGCAGGGAGCGCGGAGGCCGAAGCGGCGTGACCTGTCCAAGTTGCTGCTGCAAAGGGACCACATTTACCCAGTGGGCCGAAAAACGACATGTACTGTCCCTGACCATAGTTACAGCTCCAGACGTCGGGGCTGCCATGCACTTTGCTACACACCAACAGGCTCAAGGACTGGCCCACCTTCTGTTCAACAAAAGTGTGCAGCGCTGGTACTGCCTTCTTGGCAAAAAAATGACAGCTTGGGACTCTCCACCTCGGCTCGGCACAAGCCATCAGTTCTCTGAAAGGTGCAGAGTCCACCACCTGAAAAGGGATCGACTGCAGCACCAGCAACTTGGACAGGAGCACATTCAGCTTCTGCGCCGTAGGATGAGTGGGCGCATACTGCTGTCTTTTCGACATGGCTTCGCTGATGGATTGCTGGTTGGATGCATGACTTGGTGGAGGAGGAGCAGGAGAGACAGAGGATGGGTATGACGCACAGCTGCCTTCGGCTGAGGTGCTGGAGCCTTGGCTGGCAGAAATTGGGAGCGGCGTTCCACTTGGTGAGGAAGCAGGCTGGACCACCTCTTCGGAGCCTCGGTTCTTCCAGGCCTCTTTATGGCGACGTATCATATGTTGACGCAGGGCCGTGGTGCCAACATTTGGGCCCTGGCCATGCTTCACCTTCTGCCTACATATCTTGCATGTGGCCATGTTACCCTCCTGCGGATGCTTCAGGAAAAACTGCCACACTGCCGAGTAGCTACTTTTCCCACATCCGGCCCCACTGATTCACTGCTACTGTCCCCAACTCCAGGAACCTCTGCTCCACTACCTCCCGATAAGGTAGCCTGACACGCAGCAGGTGCTCTACCCCGGCCCCGTTTGGCTCCAGGCTTTACAGTTGTGCCCCCATGCTGACTGCCAACCATGCTGCAAACACCTTGCTGCCTCAGCTGCTGACTCCAGGGCAACCTGCGCCCCTCTTCTCCTGATGATGACGATGAAGCCCCTTCATCACCTGGCTCCCAAGTGCGATCGGCTTCATCATTATCATCATCACCGAGTTGTGGCTGCACGTCACTGATGTTCTTGGATTCCTCAACAGTGTCTGGCGCAGGAGCTGGAACGCTCGCAACACCCATGACACTCTCCACATCACTATTTGTCTGCCGAGCTAAAGAAGCCACCCCCATTTCTTGGCTGGGCAGTAGCTGCTGATTGTCCTCTATCTGATCGTCCTCCTCACTAAAGAGTGGAGCTGAACCCAAAGCATAGGATACATCGCTGGGGGAGGGAACGGCGTAGGACAGAGGCAATGGGAGGACAGGGACTGCTCTCGGGGCATGCCAACTCAGGGTTGTGTCAGAGGAACCTACCGACCCTAGACTGGGGGTCTCAGATGTAACTTGTGATGATGTTAATGAGCGCGTTAACCAATCTACCACGGCAGATGCGTTACTGGTGGAGACACGACCGCTAGCAGATACTGGCAGATCAGGTCTCTCACCGTGACTCCTGCTGCCACTCGCTCCTAGTCTTCTGCGACCTCTGCCTGCAGAATCTTGGCCTCTGCCACTCCTCTTTGAACATCCTTACACTTGTCTGCCTGACATTTTTATGTATTTGAAATGCGCAATAGGTATGATAAAAAAGTGTTTACTTTAAAAAGAAGAAGCTAAATAAAGTGAGGAACTGCTTCTCTGCACCAGATACTATGAAAATTGGCAATATGAGATACCCTGTGGCGTAATGTTTTGGCAGCAGACCAAAAACCAATTCAAAATGCAATAGTTTGATTTAGCTGAAGAAGGACGAACAAGCGTATTTAGTATAACAGATAGGCTGCTAAGTGCAGGTTTGGGATGCCTTGTGGCCTAGTGTTTTGGCAGCAGGACAAAAAACTATTCAAAATGCAATAGCTTAATAAAGCTGATGCTGAACAACGCTTATTTAGTATAACAGATAGGGTGCAATGCAGTGGTTTGGGATACCCTGCGGCCTGGTGTATTTAAAGCAGACCAAAACCATTCAAAATGCAATAACTTAATAAAGCTGAAGCTGTAGACGCTTATTTAGTATAACAGATAGGGTGCAAAGTGGTGGTTTGGGATACCCTGCAGCCTGGTGTATTGACAGCAGGACAAAAACCTATGCAAAATGCAACAGCTTTATAAAGCTGATGCTGAACAACGCTTATTTAGTATAACAGATAGGGTGCCACGTGGTGGTTTGGGATACCCTGCGGCCTGGTGAATTGACAGCAGGACAAAAACCTATGCAAAATGCAATAGCTTTATAAAGCTGATGCTGAACAACGCTTATTTAGTATAACAGATAGGGTGCCATGTGGTGGTTTGGGATACCCTGCGGCCTGGTGAATGGACAGCAGGACAAAAACCAATTCAAAATGCAATACCTTAATAAAGCTGAGGCTGTAGACGCTTATTTAGTATAACAGATAGGGTGCAACGTGGTGGTTTGGGATACCCTGTGGCCTGGTGTATTGACAGCAGGACAAAAGCCAATGCAAAATGCAATAGCTTAATAAAGCTGATGCTGAACAACGCTTATTTAGTATAACAGATAGGGTGCAACGTGCAGGTTTGGGATACCCTGTGGCCTGGTGTATTTAAAGCAGACCAAAACCAATTCAAATGCAATAACTTAATAAAGATGAGGCTGTAGAGGCTTATTTAGTATAACAGATAGGGTGCAAAGTGGTGGTTTGGGATACCCTGCAGCCTGGTGTATTGACAGCAGGACAAAAACCAATTCAAAATGCAATAGCTTAATAAAGCTGATGTTGAACAACACTTTTTTAGTATAACAGATAGGGTGCAACGTGCAGGTTTGGGATACCCTGTGGCCTGGTGTATTTAAAGCAGACCAAAACCAATTCAAATGCAATAACTTAATAAAGATGAGGCTGTAGAGGCTTATTTAGTATAACAGATAGGGTGCAAAGTGGTGGTTTGGGATACCCTGCAGCCTGGTGTATTGACAGCAGGACAAAAACCTATGCAATATGCAATAGCTTAATAAAGCTGATGCTGAACAACGCTTATTTAGTATAACAGATAGGGTGCCACGTGGTGGTTTGGGATACCCTGCGGCCTGGTGTATTGACAGCAGGACAAAAACCAATTCAAAATGCAATAACTTAATAAAGCTGAGGCTGTAGACGCTTATTTAGTATAACAGATAGGGTGCAACGTGGTGGTTTGGGATACCCTGCGGCCTGGTGTATTGACAGCAGGACAAAAACCAATTCAAAATGCAATAGCTTAATAAAGCTGATGTTGAACAACACTTTTTTAGTATAACAGATAGGGTGCCACGTGGTGATTTGGGATACCCTGCGGCCTGGTGTATTGACAGCAGGACAGAAACCTATGCAAAATGCAATAGCTTAATAAAGCTGATGCTAAACAACACTTTTTTAGTATAACAGATAGGGTGCCACGTGGTGGTTTGGGATACTCTGCGGCCTGGTGTATTGACAGCAGGACAAAAACCAATGCAAAATGCAATAGCTTAATAAAGCTGATGCTGAACAAAGCTTATTTAGTATAACAGATAGGGTGCAACATGCAGGTTTGTGATACCCTGCGGCCTGGTGTATTTAAAGCAGTACAAAAACCAATTCAAAATGCAATAACTTAATAAAGCTGAGGCTGTAGACGCTTATTTAGTATAACAGATAGGGTGCCACATGGTGGTTTGGGATACCCTGCGGCCTGGTGTATTGACAGCAGGACAAAAAGCTATGCAAAATGCAATAGCATAATAAAGCTGATGCTGAACAAAGCTTATTTAGTATAACAGGGTGCAACATGCAGGTTTAGGATACCCTGTGGCCTGGTGTATTTAAAGCAGGACAAAAACCAGTTCAAAATGCAATAACTTAATAAAGCTGAGGCTGTAGACGCTTATTTAGTATAACAGATAGGGTGCCACATGGTGATTTGGGATACCCTGCGGCCTGGTGTATTGACAGCAGGACAAAAACCTATGCAAAATGCAATAGCTTAATAAAGCTGATGCTGAACAACGCTTATTTATTATAACAGATGGGGTGAAACGTGCAGGTTTGGGATACTCTGCGGCCTGGTGTATTGACAGCAGACCAAAACCAATTCAAAATGCAATAGCTTAATAAAGCTGAGGCTGTAGACGCTTATTTAGTATAACAGATAGGGTGCAAAGTGGTGGTTTGGGATACCCTGGGGCCTGGTGTATTGACAGCAGGAAAAAACCTATGCAAAATGCAATAGCTTAATAAAGCTGATGCTGAACAACGCTTATTTAGTATAACAGATAGGGTGCAAAGTGGTGGTTTGGGATACCCTGCGGCCTGGTGAATTGACAGCAGGACAAAAACCAATTCAAAATGCAATAACTTAATAAAGCTGAGGCTGTAGACGTTAATTTAGTATAACAGATAGGGTGCAACGTGGTGGTTTGGGATACCCTGCGGCCTGGTGTATTGACAGCAGGACAAAAACCAATTCAAAATGCAATAACTTAATAAAGCTGAGGCTGTAGACGCTTATTTAGTATAACAGATAGGGTGCAAAGTGGTGGTTTGGGATACCCTGCAGCCTGGTGTATTGACAGCAGGACAAAAACCTATGCAATATGCAATAGCTTAATAAAGCTGATGCTGAACAACGCTTATTTAGTATAACAGATAGGGTGCCACGTGGTGGTTTGGGATACCCTGCGGCCTGGTGTATTGACAGCAGGACAAAAACCAATTCAAAATGCAATAACTTAATAAAGCTGAGGCTGTAGACGCTTATTTAGTATAACAGATAGGGTGCAACGTGGTGGTTTGGGATACCCTGCGGCCTGGTGTATTGACAGCAGGACAAAAACCAATTCAAAATGCAATAGCTTAATAAAGCTGATGTTGAACAACACTTTTTTAGTATAACAGATAGGGTGCCACGTGGTGATTTGGGATACCCTGCGGCCTGGTGTATTGACAGCAGGACAGAAACCTATGCAAAATGCAATAGCTTAATAAAGCTGATGCTAAACAACACTTTTTTAGTATAACAGATAGGGTGCCACGTGGTGGTTTGGGATACTCTGCGGCCTGGTGTATTGACAGCAGGACAAAAACCAATGCAAAATGCAATAGCTTAATAAAGCTGATGCTGAACAAAGCTTATTTAGTATAACAGATAGGGTGCAACATGCAGGTTTGTGATACCCTGCGGCCTGGTGTATTTAAAGCAGTACAAAAACCAATTCAAAATGCAATAACTTAATAAAGCTGAGGCTGTAGACGCTTATTTAGTATAACAGATAGGGTGCCACATGGTGGTTTGGGATACCCTGCGGCCTGGTGTATTGACAGCAGGACAAAAAGCTATGCAAAATGCAATAGCATAATAAAGCTGATGCTGAACAAAGCTTATTTAGTATAACAGGGTGCAACATGCAGGTTTAGGATACCCTGTGGCCTGGTGTATTTAAAGCAGGACAAAAACCAGTTCAAAATGCAATAACTTAATAAAGCTGAGGCTGTAGACGCTTATTTAGTATAACAGATAGGGTGCCACATGGTGATTTGGGATACCCTGCGGCCTGGTGTATTGACAGCAGGACAAAAACCTATGCAAAATGCAATAGCTTAATAAAGCTGATGCTGAACAACGCTTATTTATTATAACAGATGGGGTGAAACGTGCAGGTTTGGGATACTCTGCGGCCTGGTGTATTGACAGCAGACCAAAACCAATTCAAAATGCAATAGCTTAATAAAGCTGAGGCTGTAGACGCTTATTTAGTATAACAGATAGGGTGCAAAGTGGTGGTTTGGGATACCCTGGGGCCTGGTGTATTGACAGCAGGAAAAAACCTATGCAAAATGCAATAGCTTAATAAAGCTGATGCTGAACAACGCTTATTTAGTATAACAGATAGGGTGCAAAGTGGTGGTTTGGGATACCCTGCGGCCTGGTGAATTGACAGCAGGACAAAAACCAATTCAAAATGCAATAACTTAATAAAGCTGAGGCTGTAGACGTTAATTTAGTATAACAGATAGGGTGCAACGTGGTGGTTTGGGATACCCTGCGGCCTGGTGTATTGACAGCAGGACAAAAACCAATTCAAAATGCAATAACTTAATAAAGCTGAGGCTGTAGACGCTTATTTAGTATAACAGATAGGGTGCCACGTGGTGGTTTGGGATACCCTGCGGCCTGGTGTATTGACAGCAGGACAAAAACCAATGCAAAATGCAATAGCTTAATAAAGCTGATGCTGAACAACGCTTATTTAGTATAACAGATAGAGTGCAACGTGGTGGTTTGGGATACCCTACAGCCTGGTGTACTTAAAGCAGACAAAAAACAATTCAAAATGCAATAACTTAATAAAGCTGAGGCTGAACAACGCTTATTTAGTATAACAGATAGGGTGCAAAGTGGTGGTTTGGGATACCCTGCGGCCTGGTGAATTGACAGCAGGACAAAAACCAATTCAAAATGCAATAACTTAATAAAGCTGAGGCTGTAGACGCTTATTTAGTATAACAGATAGGGTGCCACGTGGTGGTTTGGGATACCCTGCGGCCTGGTGTATTGACAGCAGGACAAAAATCAATGCAAAATGCAATAGCTTAATAAAGCTGATGCTGAACAACGCTTATTTAGTATAACAGATAGGGTGCAACGTGCAGGTTTGGGATACCCTGTGGCCTGGTGTATTTAAAGCAGACCAAAACCAATTCAAATGCAATAACTTAATAAAGCTGAGGCTGTAGAGGCTTATTTAGTATAACAGATAGGGTGCAAAGTGGTGGTTTGGGATACCCTGCAGCCTGGTGTATTGACAGCAGGACAAAAACCTATTCAATATGCAATAGCTTAATAAAGCTGATGCTGAACAACGCTTATTTAGTATAACAGATAGGGTGCCACGTGGTGGTTTGGGATACCCTGTGGCCTGGTGTATTGACAGCAGGACAAAAACCAATTCAAAATGCAATAACTTAATAAAGCTGATGCTGAACAACGCTTATTTAGTATAACAGATAGGGTGCCACGTGGTGGTTTGGGATACCCTGTGGCCTGGTGTATTGACAGCAGGACAAAAACCAATTCAAAATGCAATAACTTAATAAAGCTGAGGCTGTAGACGCTTATTTAGTATAACAGATAGGGTGCAACGTGGTGGTTTGGGATACCCTGCGGCCTGGTGTATTGACAGCAGGACAAAAACCAATTCAAAATGCAATAGCTTAATAAAGCTGATGCTGAACAACACTTTTTTAGTATAACAGATAGGGTGCCACGTGGTGATTTGGGATACCCTGCGGCCTGGTGTATTGACAGCAGGACAGAAACCTATGCAAAATGCAATAGCTTAATAAAGCTGATGTTGAACAACACTTTTTTAGTATAACAGATAGGGTGCCACGTGGTGGTTTGGGATTCCCTGCGGCCTGGTGTATTGACAGCAGGACAAAAACCAATGCAAAATGCAATAGCTTAATAAAGCTGATGCTGAACAAAGCTTATTTAGTATAACAGATAGGGTGCAAAGTGCAGGTTTGTGATACCCTGCGGCCTGGTGTATTTAAAGCAGTACAAAAACCAATTCAAAATGCAATAACTTAATAAAGCTGAGGCTGTAGACGCTTATTTAGTATAACAGATAGGGTGCCACGTGGTGGTTTGGGATACCCTGCGGCCTGGTGTATTGACAGCAGGACAAAAAGCTATGCAAAATGCAATAGCATAATAAAGCTGATGCTGAACAAAGCTTATTTAGTATAACAGGGTGCAACATGCAGGTTTAGGATACCCTGTGGCCTGGTGTATTTAAAGCAGGACAAAAACCAGTTCAAAATGCAATAACTTAATAAAGCTGAGGCTGTAGACGCTTATTTAGTATAACAGATAGGGTGCCACATGGTGATTTGAGATACCCTGCGGCCTGGTGTATTGACAGCAGGACAAAAACCTATGCAAAATGCAATAGCTTAATAAAGCTGATGCTGAACAACGCTTATTTAGTATAACAGATGGGGTGAAACGTGCAGGTTTGGGATACTCTGCGGCCTGGTGTATTGACAGCAGACCAAAACCAATTCAAAATGCAATAGCTTAATAAAGCTGAGGCTGTAGACGCTTATTTAGTATAACAGATAGGGTGCAAAGTGGTGGTTTGGGATACCCTGGGGCCTGGTGTATTGACAGCAGGAAAAAACCTATGCAAAATGCAATAGCTTAATAAAGCTGATGCTGAACAACGCTTATTTAGTATAACAGATAGGGTGCAAAGTGGTGGTTTGGGATACCCTGCGGCCTGGTGAATTGACAGCAGGACAAAAACAATTCAAAATGCAATAACTTAATAAAGCTGAGGCTGTAGACGTTAATTTAGTATAACAGATAGGGTGCAACGTGGTGGTTTGGGATACCCTGCGGCCTGGTGTATTGACAGCAGGACAAAAACCAATTCAAAATGCAATAACTTAATAAAGCTGAGGCTGTAGACGCTTATTTAGTATAACAGATAGGGTGCCACGTGGTGGTTTGGGATACCCTGCGGCCTGGTGTATTGACAGCAGGACAAAAACCAATGCAAAATGCAATAGCTTAATAAAGCTGATGCTGAACAACGCTTATTTAGTATAACAGATAGAGTGCAACGTGGTGGTTTGGGATACCCTACAGCCTGGTGTACTTAAAGCAGACAAAAACCAATTCAAAATGCAATAACTTAATAAAGCTGAGGCTGAACAACGCTTATTTAGTATAACAGATAGGGTGCAAAGTGGTGGTTTGGGATACCCTGCGGCCTGGTGAATTGACAGCAGGACAAAAACCAATTCAAAATGCAATAACTTAATAAAGCTGAGGCTGTAGACGCTTATTTAGTATAACAGATAGGGTGCAACGTGGTGGTTTGGGATACCCTGCGGCCTGGTGTATTCACAGCAGGACAAAAAACAATGCAAAATGCAATAACTTAATAAAGCTGAGGCTGTAGACGCTTATTTAGTATAACAGATAGGGTTCCACGTGGTGGTTTGGGATACCCTGCGGCCTGGTGTATTGACAGCAGGACAAAAACCAATTCAAAATGCAATAGCTTAATAAAGCTGATGCTGAACAACGCTTATTTAGTATAACAGATAGAGTGCAACGTGGTGGTTTGGGATACCCTACAGCCTGGTGTACTTAAAGCAGACAAAAAACAATTCAAAATGCAATAACTTAATAAAGCTGAGGCTGAACAACGCTTACTTAGTATAACCGATAGGCTGCTAAGTGCAAGTTTGGGATGCCCATGTGGTCTGGTGTATTTAAAGCAGACCCCAAAATATTAACACTAATCCAGTTATTTAAATGCTTGTGTGTAACAGATAGGGTTACATAAGGCACTGCATAGATGGCATGTACAGTGGCAAGGCAGATTACGGTTTACAGCACAAAGAAATCAAATTGAATTGAAAACTGATTAGGCAAATCACCCTGTCACTGTCACTTTTATGCTGTCCCTGGATTGTTCCGTTTTTCCACTATCTTTCCCTGGCTCTGTCTGCCTCTCTAAATCTCCCTACCTATCTGTTATTCTCCCTAAATATCGCTAACTGTCTGTCCCTGTCTGCAGCAACCACCGCTGTCTCACGAATGTAAGTCTGAAGTGCGCACAAGTAAGATGGCCGCTTTATATAGCACAGTGACGTCACCGGGCTTCCTGGCTGCTGATAGGCAGCATGTGACTGTCCCATCATACCTTGCCCCAGGGTACGTCTGGACATGTGCGTCCACCATCTTAGAATGCCTGTCATTGAAATGAATGGAGTTTAAAGGAAAACTTCGATCGATCGAATCGCGGGGAAATTCGGATTCGTTCAGAATCGAATTTTCCATGAAATTCGCAACGAATCCGGGTTCGTCCGGATCGATTCGCTTATCCCTATTTATAACATTTACAAATAAAATACAACTACTATCCACACTATAAAGGGTTAAATCTAGAAAAAAAAAATTGGCATGGGGTGACAGAACATAAGGGGTTAATTAAAAAAAAAATGACTCCCAAGGGGAGGGAACCCCATTTTTTTTTTTAATTTTAAGGGTTAAAAACTCTTAAAAATCCTAGAAAAATGAAATGGGGTCCCCCCTTCCCGAAGAAACCAGCTCGGGACCAGCTATGCAGGGCTTGTAGGAACAGGGCGCAGGGGCCAGGTTTTGTGGCCCCTGGCCCTGCAGGCTACAAACCAGCATAGCCTATGGCCAGTGCTCTTCTGCCCCCCCCCCGGGCTTTGGGGAGGCAGGTAATTGGTGTGCCGGGGGTTAATGGCATGTCAGCCGCTAGTCGCAGGTGATTTGCCAGCCCCCAGCCTTGTGAACTGGTGTAGTGGTCTCATGGACCCCTTACCAGTTTACAATGGGTTAAATGTAAAAAAAAAAACAGACACACATACAGAAAAAAATATTTTAATATTTACCTCCCATCCATCCTGAAGCACTGTGTTCCTTAGCAATCACTGGCTTCTGCTCGCCTGGGTGACAGAACATAAGTGGTTAATTTTTTAAAAAATGACAGAGTCCCCCCTCCCGGGGGGAAACACCATTTTTTTTAATTTTAAGGGTGTTCTGTTGTCTGACACTATAATAACATGAAATTGTATTTTCTAGAACACCCACTAAATGCCCCTCGCTGTATCCCACCAGCATAAACATCGTACCTATTCTAACCCCTAATATGTTTAACCACCAAGGGGCTCTTTAAATGCTATGCTGCCACAATGCACTGCTTAACATTTCCAGAGAGCTCTCGTGTGGGAGTCAATCTCTCTCTCTCAAATATATATATGGGAAATTAGCTCTGAAATGGTAGTTAGCAAGTAGTTTTCAGCAGTCAGAGACAGTGACACATAGGTTAATTTTTAAACAAGGCTTCCATGTTGCACAGCATAATTAATACAGACATTTATACTCAGGCAAAAAAGAACAAACCCTGCCTGTCTGGGTACTCAATAAACATCAGCATCCCCTATGACTATACAAGTGGCATAATACCAGCCATCCGATACAAATGCAACATAACCGTTACCTCACAATAGATGTCATGATTAAGGACCTATTGTCCGAAACGCGTTGGCGTTAGGGCCCATCTTGTACATATTTACTACTTTGTGACCTGTTGGATTACTGATTTTAACTGAAGAAAATAAATGCTGAAGATTTTACAACATTTGCTGGCTGGCTCAATACTTCTTACAGTTACCTCACAATAGGGTTTAATCAGAGCCCCTTTCATACCATTTGTTTGCATGAAAATGTCCATTCTCGTCCATTTTCCCCCTTATCTGATTCAGCAGAGCCATTTGCCAAAATGTTGAGAAAAGGACTTTGAATCAACCCTATTGACAGCTTTAGGTCCACCTACACACCAGCAGGCCTAAGTAACATCCTCAGTCAGTCTCTCTGTCTCGTCTCATGGCTTCTCTCTCCTATAAATGCACACACTGCACATCTTATAGCCGTGTAAGTAGGCCGAGCTGCAACACCTGTGAGCTAAAGAGGATGCACATCATCTAGTTAACCTTAAATGAGGCATACACTTTTGCACAGCACACAAATAAGGGGAATCTTGGGAAAATACAGCAATCCCCAGCCACTTTTCCTGCCACACATCACAGAAAGCTGAGTGAACTATCTTTTAGTTATTTGAATTTTAATAACAGGCTTATGACTGCTTTACAATTGGGTAGATTCAGCACAGGTTACCTGCACAAGAGCTGTCGCATTTAGAATTTTATGCATTGTCACCTGATTCGGGGGGGGGGGGGCATTCACCATCCTGATGCTCGTGCACTAGCATGAGAGAAAAGCATTTAAGGCTTTACACCCTGTGCACCACTTCTCTCTTGTGGTCAAATCCCACTCTATTAAAGAGATCTTTATGCATATTTGGGCCTGATATACAATGTTCACTGCTTCCCGCGAATGTTGCCTTCGCTGCATGTGCGGTGTGTGCTGCGAGAGGGGAATGCCACATTGAACTGAGCCATAGTTCAGCTCTCTGACGCCATTTTTCTGTGTTTGTTCTGCAAATTGCTGTTTGGGGAAATCAGGTGAACTGCTGTGGGAGATTTTGTTTAGAGCATGGGATGGGTCTCAGAATATACAGGTGGTGTCTCAGGAGTGTCTTGGTAGTTTGAAAAGACTTAAATAAACCGTTTAATTAAAAATAGAAAAGTAATGCAAAAGTAACAGTATCATTATTGTTTTTACATTATTATTCAAGTATTTGATCTTCACGCTCAAAAAATAAGTTAAAGATGCTAAAAAGACCTAAAGAGACAATCTTACCAAAAAGAACATTGATTCCCATGGGGTTCGCTGCTAAAAGCTAAAAACTAAAGGTGTTCACCAGCATTCACGAGTGGTGCAGACACTCAATGTGCACCTGCCCTATATGCTAGTTCTGCAGCCCCCCCCCTTTCCAGGTAGTGGATTCTGCACCTTTCCGAGACCTAATAGCTTGTGCCCAGTCAAAGTGAAGGGTCCCAAGCATGCACTATTTCTCCAAAACAAATGCCATTCCTGCACACTTAGAAGTTGGACCAGTCATTGGGTCTCTAGGTGTCAGGTCTGGTACACTTCAGCATCAAAATGTGAAGCTCCAGCTATAGGCAAGGCCAGTTTATGGAATTGAAATAGTAGTGAGAAGCGCTGGAAGATCTAATCTTTGGAGCTGCTGCCTGAGTTGAGAGATCACACCTTCAAAATTGAAATTTTGTATGTAGAGTCTATTGATCCTTTTAACTGGGGATATAGTGAAACAGTATCTCCAGACAAAGAAAAAACAAGTTCAGGCACGCTTTAGAGTTATATTAGAAGTATGTTCTATCCCATGATTAGATGATTGAATGATTAGATTTTAACTGGGTTTTGGAAGAGCCTTCTGAAAAGATTTTTATACTCTGGGCTGGACTTGAGTTAACAAGTCAGACGAAATACCTTGTTTCAAAGAAAATGTAATTCAAAGTGTCACTCAACAAGATATGATGATATAGCAATTAGGAATGTCACTTACTGCCGCGGCCCAGGGGTCCGTAACCCACCCTGAGCCTCTGAAGAATAGAGGCTTGAGCTGTGTTGTTCAGGTGCTGCTGGTAGGTGATTATTCTCCACCGTTCCTCCTGCACTAATACCCGCACTTCAAATGAATTCCAGAGTGCATAAGGTATAATTAAGCATTTTATTAGAGAAAACGTTATAAAATAAATAAAAATAAAAATAAAACTTTAAAAAAAAATGTTTGTTCAAATGAGTGCATTTCACCTCTGAATGCCGTCCGCAGGGTGCCTTGTGGGCATGCACCTCTGCTCTTTGTAGATGACATTTTTCTGGCTAAAAGGCTGATGGGAAATAACATTTTTTCATTGTTACTTCAATGTTTCAATGTTTCCCTGTTCTTCAGGTGATGTTTTTTAATAAACCTACAACTACAAAGTGAGGGAACCTAGACTGCTCTCTCCAACCCCCACACAAGGCCGCACACTGAGTGTAAAAAAATGTATAAATGATTTTAATAGATACCATATGTATCAAAAAGACACCTTACAAGACATACACAAAGTTTAAAAAACACAAAACACAAACAGGGGAATCCCAAACAAGGTGACTATTACATGTAAATATCAATGTTGTCGCCATATATACATATGCAATAAATTTAAATAAACCACGCTATGAATGAACCCAAAATACTGAGAATGAAATAATAGATTATATTCAATAGATATTATATAAAAAATTGAGTGCAAAACAGTCTGCCTGTGAAGAAAAAACGCTAAAGTGCTGAGTGCATGTGCAATTTGCAATACAAATAGTGTGTGCAAAATAACAATGAAAGCTAGGCTCTATGAATAGCCTTGAACTGTAACAATAAGTGCCAATGTGTAACAAAAACAACAACAAGACCACACATGTGAAAGACCACACCCTGGCGAAGTGTCTGCACGACACGTAACGCGTAGGTGGCGGCTGCTACGGGGGGACCCTCGGTGACATGGTTAAGTAGTATTGTCTTTATTGTTTTTATTTTGTTACCTTATCGCTGAGTGACCCAGTTGCTTTCAATCCTTTCAAGTCCTTTCACATGTGTGGTCTTGTTGTTGTTTTTGTTACACATTGGCACTTATTGTTACAGTTCAAGGCTATTCATAGAGCCTAGCTTTCATTGTTATTTTGCACACACTATTTGTTTTGCAAATTGCACATGCACTCAGCACTTTAGCGTTTTTTCTTCACAGGCAGACTGTTTTGCACTCAATTTTTTATATAATATCTATTGAATATAATCTATTATTTCATTCTCAGTATTTTGGGTTCATTCATAGCGTGGTTTATTTAAATTTATTGCATATGTATATATGGCGACAACATTGATATTTACATGTAATAGTCACCTTGTTTGGGATTCCCCTGTTTGTGTTTTGTGTTTTTTAAACTTTGTGTATGTCTTGTAAGGTGTCTTTTTGATACATATGGTATCTATTAAAATCATTTATACATTTTTTTACACTCAGTGTGCGGCCTTGTGTGGGGGTTGGAGAGAGCAGTCTAGGTTCCCTCACTTTGTAGTTGTGGATTCATGTTACCCCTGCGGCCGGCACCTATCTAAATATCATTAATGCGGTGCACTTTCCAAGCACTTCTATAGACTGTTTTAATAAACCTAGACTTGAATCAAAAAGAATATTGGTAGTAGAGGAAACTAGTAAGAGGAACGATAATAAAAGGAAAGGCTTTTTCTTCTTATGATGACTTGCATTATGGATAAGTCATTACTTGTGCAACAATATGGAATAAAACTCATAGTTCGTTACTTCTATACGTGACATTCCGTATTCAAAATATTGTGCTTAGTTGGTCATTTCAAAAGAAGGTGAGGATGGGGAAAATAATAAATAAAAGTAGTTGATTTACGCTAATGTGCGAGTGGTGTTGGCTCAAATGTCTGTTTATTTCTTTCTCTATTCGACTAGGGAAAATAAATAAATATTTGGTTCGGGGGTCTAAAGAAAATGGTTAACTAAAATCTATAATGGCTGATGGTTTCTTTAAGCATTATATGTCTATTTATTGTGGAAAGTACGAAAATAATTTGCCTCTTTGTATTTCTTTTTTTTTTAGATATTGAAATCAAACCTCAAATGACTATAGGTACTAAAAATGATTTAGTTTAATGCATTTTTGGAAAAAGTTAGAATTATAAATATCATGTAAATGTCAGATTTCTGCTGTGTAGATTTATTGCACATATAAACATGTGATGAATAAGGGTTGCACACCATGCGTCACCAAATCCGATAAGCTTTTTTTAATTCTTATGGATAGAGAAGGTGACAAAGGTTCAAAAGACTTTGGAGCCATTGCAGGGGAGTATGTTTTACAGACATCTATTGCTCTAAATGCCTTTGGCCACCATAGAATGTCTTATACATTTATTAGAATTTTTTCTCTCACTTTTCAAGCAAAGTTTTACATGACCTCTCATACAGGCACAGCTTGCAATCTGATCTTTACTACTGTATCTATATGCACACAGTTTAGGGAATCAAACCCCCAATTATCCTATTCCACTATGATGTAGGAGCAGAGTAGGGACTAACAATAAATCCACCGGAGACATCAATGGTCCCTGTCACCCATTTTCTTGTGCCTGCTACAAGTGTGTTCCTGAAGCATCTCCTCGACAGCTACCAACAGGCCAGCTTTTGTGGATCTCTATATGGCCAGCTCTAGAGATCTGCTGCTGCACTGATTACTCCACCTGTAATTCCTGGTGGAGATCTACAAAACATGGTCTTTTGGTGGCTCTCCAGCCGAGGGTTGGGGAACACTGTGCTACAACTAATGATGGGTTTCCGATCTGAAGCTAGATTCGACATGGCTCTTGCCAATTCAGTGCAGTTTAACCCACCCTGAACAAAAATGCAAATTGAAGTAAAAGGTTAAAAATACACAAAGGTGTGTGTAAGGCTGGAGTAGGGCATAATTACCTGGCACACTGGCAAGTAGGTACGGCGCTTGCTGCATAATTGCATAATTACCCTGTCCCCAGTGGGCGAGACACAGCCAATCAGGAAACAGTTAGCCCAGCTTTAGCCAGCCAATGGCCATGCTAGTGCAGGTGACTTGCCAGCCCCCAAGCCTTGTGAACTGGTATAGAGGTCTCATGGATCCCTTACCAGTTCACAAAGGGTTAAGCGTAAATAAAACACACACATGGAACAAAATAACTTTTATTAATTTTTTTTTCAACACCTCCGATCCTGTGTTCCCCAGCGATCTGAACTCAGATGACAGCTGCAAGGGGTGATCGCTGGAGGGGGCTGGGGAGGCAGGTGATCACAGCCCCCTGCCCCTCCAACCTGTCTCCAATGAGCACTCCCAACATCTGACAGCTCAACTTCTGGGGCAGGTCCACACAAACCCGAGGCTAGTGGTGGTGACTGTGGAAGCGGGGAGGGGGCCCATTTCAGGTGCCTACTCACCATGGAAGAGGAGACCCAGATCGCGGCCGCAGGTGAGTAAATGTCATTTTTTTTCTTACAGTTAGTGGGGGGGGGGAACTGATGCCCCCCCCCCCCCCCCAGTGAATAGAAGACATGCTGGATCGAACGAGGGGTCAGCATCAGCCTGGTACTTTTCCTGATGTACCCATTTTCCTGTTTTTTTTTTTTTTTTTAAATGGATTGAAGTTTAGAACAATGCAATGTGTAGCTTGAGACATTGGGACAACAATCAGGGGCTTGCCTTTGCTATAACTTTAATTATTGTGTGTGAATTGTAGCTTTTTCACCACTTTGCCACATGTACTGCCTATAAAACAAATGAATCCTGGAATCATTCTGAGGAGGAAACTGAAATAAACAGATGGGGAAAGAGGGCCCCTGCCTTCACAGATTAAATGTATGGGTCCTAGTCTGTAATTTACATAGAGTCAAAAAACAAACAAAACTTATGACATTTACTACAAAAGGGGGTAAGAATTTAAAAACAGTCTTCCGAGACAGCAGATTGGTGTAAATTAACTGTCTGGGAGGTCAGTATGCTGTCACTATACATTCAGCCTTGGGATTTCTTTAAACATTATATTTCTACTTATTGTGGAATGCACACAAATAATTTGCCTCTTTATATTTTTTTCTCTATCTTTTTTTTTTAGATATTAAAAACAATCATCAAATAATGACAGGTATTAAGAACGGTTTATTTAAATACATTTTTGGAAAAAGTTAGGATTATAAATATTATGTAGATATCAGAATTCTGCTGTGTAGATTTATTGCACACATGAGGTGAATAAGAGTTGCACACCGTGCATCACCAAATCCTAAAAGCTTTTTTTTTAATCTTCTGGATAGAGAAGGTGACAAAGAGTAAAAGAACCTTGGAGAATTGCAGGGGAGTGTTTCTTAGTGGCCTCTACTGCTCTAAATGCCTCTGCCCACCACAGAATGCTTTATGCATTTTTTTCAGAATTTTCTTCTCTTACCTTTCAAGCAAAGTTTTCATGAATTACCAAATGTACAAAATAATAATCCATACCTCTAATGCAGGCACAGCTTGCAATCTGAACTGTACTACTGTATTTATATACACACACAGTTTAGGGAACCGGCGATTATCCTATTACACCATGATGTAGGAGCAGATTTAGGGTCTAACTATAAATCCACTGGGGACATCAATGGTCCCTGTTGCCAATTTTCTTGTGTCTGCTACAAAAGTGTTCCCGAACAATCTCCTCAAGACCCACCAACAGGTCAGGTTTTGTGTAGCCCAAGACAATGGGACAAAAGTTGGGCGCTCAACTCAACATAACTTTACTGTGTGTGAATTATATCGTCTTCCTCTACTTGCCAAATGTGCTGTCATTAAAACAAATTAATCCTGGAATCATACTGCAGAGGAGATTGAAATAAACAGATGGGAAAAGAGAGCCTCTGCCTTCATAAATTGCATCTATGGATCCTAGTCTGTGATTTTCATAGAGACTAGAGAACAAAATTCATGGCATTTACTACAAAAGAGGATAAGAATTTAACAGTTTTCCAAGACAGCAGACAGGTGTAAGTTAATTGCTTGGGAGGTCAGTTCGCTGTCACTATACATTCAGCTTTTGGGGTTTCTTTAAACATTATATTTCAATTTTTTGTGGAAAGCACACAAATCATTTTCTTCTTTATATTTCTTTTTTTTAGATTTTGGAATTATACTTCGAATAACTGACGGTACTAAGAATGATTTATTTGAATACATTTTTTGAAAAACTTTGGATTATGAATATTATGTAAATGTCAGAATTCTGCTGTGTAGATATTTGCACATATAAACATGAGCTGAATAAGGGTTGCACACTATGCACCACCGAATCCTACAAGCTTTTTTTTTTTTTTTTTTTCTCAAAGATTTTTATTTTTCCAAGAAGCATAATACAGTATACAAGCGATGGCATCATACAAATAGTTTACATAGGAGTAGAGAATCAGAGTAACAAAAATATATAAATAGAACATTATAAGATCAGGCTTGTGACAGGTAAATATATACATCTCAAAAAAAATAATTATCAATTGACAATTCTATATATCCTATATACCCATCCCCTCCACCCCCTCCCCCATCTTCCTTACTCCAATTATTGACCACCCCTTCAGTAGAGGGAGAACTTCATGCTCAATATACAGTATCATATGTAACAAATAATTAAAGCGAGTCAATAACTGCCATATTTCAGCAACATTAAAAAAAAAATATAACATACTTTCACAAAGCAGCGACACCCCCCTTCCCCCCCCCCTCCCTCTCCCAAGTCCCACCCCCCAGCAGCAGGGATTCATACACAAAACAGGAAAAAACAATGAACAAAGAAACAAACAGACAACAAAACAACACACACAAAAAAAAAAAAAAAAAAAAGAAGGGATTTTCCTAAAGGTAAGAAAAGAGCAGACAAGCTTATACTATTAAAAGGTTCCTATCAAAGGTTCTAGGTAAATACTTTTCCACCCATGGCAACCAAGTTCGTTCAAATTTTTCCAAGCGTCCCTCTTTTAAAGCGGATAATTTTTCCATCGTCATAATATCATTTACTCTACTCTTAAATTCCAGGATGCTGAGAGTCTTAGTTCTCCAAGCCTTGGCTATTACTAATTTGGCTGCGGTTAGCAAATGAAGTGTAAGCTTTTGAGAATCCTTTCCATATCCCTCTATAGGCTTATTTAACAGCGCAACCCACGGATCTGTGCTAACATAGGTTCCCATAATATTGGACAATATTCGAAATATCTTACACCAAAATGTACTCACTAATGGGCAATCCCACCATATATGCTTAAAGGAACCCAGATCCTGGCATCCCCTAAAACAATTTTTATGAAGGCCCGAAACATCTGTTGAATATCGAGCAGGAACCCAGTACCAACGTATCATCACCTTAACATTAGCTTCCACAGCAAGCACCGATGTATTCCCACGCAATGTGGTACTCCACATCCTCTGCCATTCATCATTCTCCAGACAGCTACCTAGATCCTCTTGCCACTTTGTTATATATCCCGGAGTATTATTTAAGGCTGAACTGGTTAGAGACATATACACCTGCGAGAGGATAGCTCTGCCTCTGGGATTAGTAGCACACCGCCTCTCAAACTCCGTTAGCTCCTCTACATTCTGTTTTCCATGCAAAAGGCTCAGAAGAAAATTTCTTATTTGTAAATAGGCAAACACATGTTCAGCCCCTAAATCAAATTTTTCCTTAAATTGTAGAAACGTAAGCACACTAGAATCCTGTACACAGTCCTTCACACAATTAACACCCCTAGCATTCCAATTATAAAAGTTTTGTGGGGAGAGTACTGCCGGCTGAAACATAGGGTTATTCCAAAATGACAACAGTGGGACATGGGGGGACACTAAACCTCCAGAATATTTAACCCCATCCCATAGTGCCATAGAGTGCAACATTATAGGGTTACTATGAGCTTTCCTAACAGAGGGTATTACCCATAAGTAATTGTTTACATCAATTGGCGCCATAATCTCTCTCTCAATAGACACCCAAATAGGAGGGTCTACAGTCTCATGATATGCAGTTAATTGAGCTATCTGGGCTGCTTGATAATAGCGAAATAAATTTGGTACCCCTAGTCCTCCTAAACTTCTCGGTCTACATAAGACATTCCTAGCCACTCTAGACTTCCTCCCGTCCCAAATAAAATCCAGAACCTTCCGTTCAAAGTTCCTTAGATGTTGCAGTTGAATTTTTATTGGTAACACCCTAACATAATATAAAAATTTCGGAAGAAGGGTCATTATGATAGCATTTATTCTGCCCAGCCACGACAATCCAAGATCCCTCCATCTCTTTAGTAATTCTATCAAAGTTTTATACAATGGGGGGAAATTAGCAGAGTACAAACCTGTAACACTATTCGTCAAATAAATACCTAAATATTTGAGCCGAACTTCCTCCACCTTAAAATCGAAATTGGAGATCATTCCTTCCCAAGTATCATCAGGAACTGTGATGTTCAAGGCTCTAGACTTTGCCATATTGACCTCCAACCCTGAGATTTGTGCAAAATTCCCTAGTATTTTCATTAAATTCGGTATAGAGATCAAAGGATTGGTAAGAAACACAATGACATCGTCAGCGAACAGACAAAGCTTATGTTCAATGCCTCCAATAGTAACCCCCGACACGTCCTTAGCTTCTCTAACAGCATGTGCTAATGGCTCCATCACCAGGGCGAAAAGCAGGGGAGATAAAGGACACCCCTGACGGGTTCCCCTCTGAAGAGTAAAGGTTCGAGATTTGAACCCACAATATTTTATATATGCTCGTGGCTCATTGTATAAAGCCTTTACACATGAAATAAAACTTTCACCAAAGCCCCACCACTGCAAAAGCTGAAACAAATAGGACCACGAGACCGAATCAAAGGCTTTGCGCACATCAAGCGACAAAAGCATTGTCGGCTTCTTCAAGTGTTCTGCAGCATGTATCACATGAACAATTCTCCTTACATTATCCCCTGCTTGCCGCCCTGGGACGAAGCCCACTTGATCTCCCTGAACCAATTGTGGTAAAAATTGAGATAGACGTTGCGCTAGGACCTTCGCATACACCTTAATATCTATATTTAAAAGAGATATCGGTCTGTAATTTGACCAGGTCGTTGGGTCAGAATCAGACTTTGGTATCATACTAATTGCAGCAGTTACAGTGTCCCTTGAGAAAGCACCCCCTTGTCTAATCGCATTAAAAGCTCTAACCATCCGCGGTGCCAGAGCATCCACAAATGTTTTAAAGTAACCTGCTGAGAAGCCATCAGGGCCCGGTGCCTTATTAAGTTTTAACCCTTTAACAGCAGCCATTACTTCCTCTAAAGTGAACGCACCATCCAAATACTCCTTCATTTCTATCGGGAGGTGTGGTAACTCCAACCCCCGCATAAATTCCGAAAGAGGGATCTCGGAGGTCGTGCTAGATGCAGAATAGAGTCTTTCCATCTGATTTCCAAAAAGATCAACAATCTTTACAGGATTAGAAGTAAGAGAGCCTCTACTATCCTTTAACTTGATTGGTTTAAATAAACAATCTGGTGTTTTAAGCTTACGAGCCAATAATGTGTCAGGTTTGTTAGCCTTAATATAAAACCTATGTTTTACCCAAGCCAAACTACGTCCCGCCCGTTCTGCTAAGGCTAAATTTAATTCTTCTGATATTCTTCTTAAGGTAGATCTATATGCAGCCGACATGATCTGAGGTACTTGCGCGACTAAATCCGCATACTTCTTTTCTAGGGAGTCAATATAAGCATTCTGTACCTTACGTTTCCCCGCTGCCGCCTGTAAAAGGAACCCCCTAATAACTGGTTTATGCGCCTCCCATTGCAAAACATCTGAAATTTCAGTTTGATCATTATCCTTAAAATAATTAAGAAGGCTTTCTCTAGTATCATCTACAATTTTTTTATCTGACAACAACGTCTCATTCAAAGCCCACGAGACACCTACCTGCCTTAGTAGAAGAGACTTAAATTTTATCAAAACTGCATCATGATCTGTCCATGAAATTGGAAGTATTTGCGAGCCTTTAAGGCTGGACAGAGCTTGGAACTTAACAAACACATGATCTATCCGTGTATAGAGATCATGCGGAGAGGAATAATGTGTGAAGGACTGTGTACCAGGATGACCCTCCCTCCAACAGTCCACCATGCCATAAGATTCCAGTAACGACCTAAAAGCTCTCGCAGTGGCCAGCACCTGTGAGGAGGGGACCAACGACCTATTAGAGTGCCTATCTATATGGGGCTGAAGTATCATGTTAGAGTCCCCACAAACCACTAGTAAGCCTTTCACATGTTGAAAAAGTTCAGAAAAAAAACCCTTCATGAAAGCCATTTGGTTGGTGTTAGGCGCATAATAAGATGCAAACGTAACTTCCACGTCTTGCATTGTGCCACACAGAATCAGATACCTCCCATCAGGGTCAGAGATCTCTAAATTACATATAAACTGTACAGATTTCTTAAAGGCAATAAGAATCCCACGTTGCTTCGTCTGTGCACAGGACAGAAAAAATTGAGGGTATGAAGCATCTAAATATCTAGGCTTAGAACCCATTGAAAAATGCGTTTCCTGGAAGCAGACCACATCCGGTTTCAGGGAACGCATCTTCCTAAAGGCTATAGATCTTTTCTGCGGCGAATTAAGGCCCTGCACATTTAGGGATAAGACTGTACAAGACATTTCCACAGATCTAGAATCTATAGCAATTAATATGAAAAAAGTCCAATACACCTAAGAAGGAACAGAGATACAAGGGAAAGGAAACAAAATATTAATAAATTAATAAAAAATAAACACGAACAAAACACACAAAAAAAAAAAAAAAAAAAAAAAAAAAAAACCCTGCTACTGGGGGGTCAGACAAAAAATGTACAAATCTACCACCTCACCGAGAAAACAATCCCCAGTAGATGCAGATATGGAGTGCAACAAGACAAAGCCGCCCCACGGATAAGGAGGCAACATCCGTATTTATAACAGACCTTATTAAATCTTTGAGCCGACAAGCCCTTCAAACTAGGTAATACTCTAAACATTCAAAACACTGCAGAGTTAGTAGTATGTATTCCAACATTTTACCTAACCAGAATTCTTAGAGTCTCAGATCAGCTTATATCCCAGTTAACACCGAAACCAATGATGTTTCACATGTGCAATCAGGACTTAAAGAAATCAAGATATAATGGAGGTGAGCCTATTAATATCAGAACATTATCTTCAAAGTTTCAATTAGTTAAATCTCTTATCTATGCCTAAGCGGCTCAGAATTAAAATAGTGGCCATAACATGTTTTTTAAAGAACCTATTGACGGAAACTATTCCGCCACAGGGTAAGGCAACCAACCCAATAGTGGATGAAAAATCATAATTTTGTGCACCAGCCCGTCAACCCCTGCAAAATCACAGAATGCAGCTATATTCCTCATTACTTATGCACAAAAGTTAACCACAGAAATCTTTCCCGGTTATAGCAACCAAAAAATGTATCAAGCGCTATTAGGATAGCCATTTAACCAAACGGAACAGGAAGTAATAGTTATAAAGTACCTAAAGCATGATACAGTGATATCAAGACATCATATTCCAAACCTCATTCAGTAAGATCTCGTACCTAAATTTTAACAGCTAAAAATACAAGTATAAGCAAAAATATAGGCAGTCTTAGTATCCTGTTGGCCAAAGCTATACTCCACCACCATGATAAAATAAGAGACCCAGTGCAAGGAGACAGCATAATTCTGCATACTCATCCTAATAATATTTGAAAAACCACCGGGTATAGCTACATCCCTTAGTGTCATACAGGGGTTGAGCACGACTAATATCCTTAGTTGTGGCAGCCAAGAAATATAGCCTGTGTTATAAAATAGTTATTTAACCAAACAACTTAGGTGCCACAACCAAGGAGCACCAAAAACAGAACACTAATATCAGAACAATATATTCTATACACATTGAGTTAGACCTCTTGCCTATGCCTTAGTAGCTAAAAATAGAAATAGAAATAATAACATAATTATTGAAAGATCCTACCAGCAGAGATAAACTCTACCCTTAGGATAGGACAACAAGCTAAATGGTAAATACACAACCCGTACTATACACCATCTCTAACAAGACTTGGGAAACCATGAGATAAAACTATATCCCTTATTGCTGAGTAAAAATCAAGCCCAAGTATTTTTCTCGGTTATGACAACCAATAATTCTATCTTATACTATAAGAATAGCTATATAGCTCAAGTGTAAAATTAAAGAGCATCAGAGCATGTTAATCATTAACAGATTCCAATATGAGAGAGGGGATTTCAGACACCGCCTGTCTTCTTTGCCGCTTTCCTGCCCTCTGCACCTTGGGCGAGTCATCCAAGGAGAGGGCCCTTCTAGCCGATACATTCGCCAGTTGACCAGACAATAGTCCCAAATCAGAACAAATGTTATGGAGATCCTCAGGTGTTGTCGCAGACCAATCCTTATTATTAAAGGAAAATTGCACTCTAAAGGGGAAACCCCACTTATATTTCACACCATGGTCTTGGAGACCTCTAAGATAGGGTTTCATTTCCTTCCTTTTAAGAATAGTAGTGGGAGACAAATCAGAAAAAATCTGGAAGCTATTTCCTTGAAATGATAACTGTGCAGCAGCACGTGCCGCCTGTAGAAGTCTCTCCTTGGTTTTAAAATAATGAAAACGCACAACAATGTCCCTCGGGGGATCCTCCGGCCTTCTCCTGCGCGTCAAGGCTCTATGAGCCCTATCCATCTCCAATCTTTCACCTGGTTCCCCGGGCAGAAGCTCCTGGCAAATAGATAATATTGTAGACTGCGCATCTTCAAAATGCTCTGGGATGCCCCGAAAACGCAGATTTTGGCGACGATCCCTGTTCTCAGCATCCTCTAACTTGGTCATCAACATAATATTATCAGCTTTTAGCTTAGCAAGGTCATCCTCATGGGCCTCTATGACAGTAGACACATCACCTAGCCTCTCATCCAGTGTAGAAAGACAGTGTGAGATTTTATGCAGCTCTTTAGTAAAGTGCTCATTGATTCTCTTGGTGTTTAAATCCAGCGCTTTAAGAAACATGGATTCAAGTTGTTCCATCATCCCTGGGGTGAAAGCAGTAATAGAGCATTCTGCCCCCAATGTAACAGGACTCACGGTTACAGCAGGCTGTAGTTCCGCTCCCTCCTCCATCACGGATGCAGCCAGAGCCGCCGCCATCTTGCGGCCTCAGGCCTCTCCTCCACCTCCGCGCTGTCGCAGGAATCAACAACCGGGCACCGCCAACGAACCACCTCCAGACTCAGTAGCCCGAGCGCTCCGTCAGCCCAGCTCACAGGTAGGTACACTGCCCCCGAAATCTTCCGTTTGCCTCCAACTCCGCAGGGCGGACGCGGGACAAGCTCAGCAAGCGTCCGACCTCATCACGCGCGCATGCGCACTCCCACAAGCTTTTTTTTTTATTCTTCTGAATAGAGAAGAGAAGTCACAAAGGGCAAAAAGACTTTGAAGCCATTGCAGGGGAGTATTTCTGACAATAAATATACTGGGGACATCAGTGGTCCTTACCATGGAGCCATCTCCTCGAGAGCCACCAACAGGCCAGGTTTTGTGGATCTCTATATAGCCAGCTCTAGAGCTCTGCTGCTGAACTGATTCCTCCACCTGTAATTCCTGGTGACGATCTACAAAACATAGTCTGTTGGTGGCTCTCCAGCAAAGGGTTGGGGAGCACTGTGCTACAACTTATGATGGGTTTCGGATCCTGGCTAAATCTAGATTTGACATGATCTCGCCGATTCAGTCCAGTTCAACCCATTCTGAACAAAAATGCAGAGTGAGCACAGATTTGTAAAAAATAAAATGAATAAATCTTAAATAAGCCATCAGCGGAGCAGAAATGGAGGAAAGCAAAACAAAGGTGTGTGTAACACTGAACCTATCACTGGGGGGGGGGCATGATTACTGGGCACATTGGCCAATGGGTATGGTGCTTGATGCCCATACCTGGAAAAGCTAAACATGGAGGTTTATCCTGTCCGCGATGGGTCATATGCGGTCAATTAGGAAACAGGTAGCCCAGCTTTAACTAGCCAATAGCAGTGCATTAAACGGATGAGCTGCCAATAATATTAACTGCCGAGCCCACGGAAAGCCGAATATAATAGTGACAGCTCCCTGGGGTTTAGTGGCTTAGATCAATGTGGATTAACAAAGTCCAGTGTTGTTACAGCAGATAATTAAATACACAAATTACAATGTGATTATTGTGAATTATTTGCACCAGCTGATCAAAACCTGTAGTCATGCTCTGCTGGACAATAGCCATGTGCTAAATGTGCTGTCACTAGTATTCTCAGCCTGGCCTGTAGCAAGGGCCGGGTGTGGCAATCAACCTCTCTGTGAAAACGTGAGTACAATGACTTGGGTCAATGTAGATGACAGGAATCATGTAATATTAATACAGAATTTATGTAAGATAAATGAAATGAACAAATTTTTACTAAACCACGTTCTCAGAGTAGAAAAAAGGAAAAATTAAAACACTAATATATCTATAACCAGTTTTGCCAAGGGAAGTCACAATTAGAGATGAGCGAATCAATTCGGACGAACCCGAATTCGTTCCGAATTTCAGGAAAAATTTGATTCTGAACGAATCCGAATTTCCCCCCGATTCGATCGATCGAAGTTTTCCTTTAAACTCCATTTATTTCTATTACAGCCATTGTAAAATGGTGTATGCACATGTCCGGACATATCCCCTGGGGCAAGTTATCATGGGAAGGTCACATGCAGCCTATCAGCAGCCAGGAAGCCCGGTGACGTCACAGTGCTATATAAACGGCAGCCATATTGCTTGTGCGCATTTCAGCCTTGCATTGCAGACAGAACAGAGGTTGCTGCAGACAGGGAGAGACTAACAGACAGGCAGGGAGAGTCAGGGAGACCCACAGAGACCCACACAGTGCCATGGAGAGCCAGGGAAAGATAGGGAAAAATCTGGAAGGATCCAGGCAGGGATAGCAGAGAAAGTGACAGGGAAACTTTTTTTTATTTTCACTTCACTTCATTTGCCAGATCAGTTCTAAATTGCTTTTTTTTTGTGCTGTAAATATTCCTGGCCACTGTGCATCCCATCTTGGTAGTGGCATATTTAAACCTATCTGTTACACACAAGCATTTCTTATAACTCGATTAGTTTTAATTTTTTTTGTATGCTGTAAAAACCCCAGCCCACATGGGCATACGATTTCAGCACATTTAACCCTATCTGTTATACTAAATCAGCTTCTAAAGGCTCTGCTTTATTAATATATTGCATTTTAAATTGGTTTTGTGCATCCTGTAAAAACACCAGGCCGCAGGGTATCCCAAACCGGCACATTTCGCCCTATCTGTTATACTAAATCAGCTTCTAAAGGCTCTGTTTTATTAATATATTGCATTTTGAATTGGTTTTGTGTGTCCTGTAAAAACACCAGCCCGCAGGGTATCCCAAACCGGCACATTTCACCCTATCTGTTATACTAAATCAGCTTCTAAAGGCTCTGTTTTATTAATATATTGCATTTTGAATTGGTTTTGTGTGTCCTGTAAAAACACCAGCCCGCAGGGTATCCCAAACCGGCACATTTCACCCTATCTGTTATACTAAATCAGCTTCTACAGGCTCTGTTTTATTAATATATTGCATTTTGAATTGGTATTTTGCGTCTTGTAAAAACACCAGCCCGCAGGGTATCCCATATTGCCAATTTTCATAGTATCTGGTGCAGAGAAGCAGTATCTCACTTTATTTAGCTTCTGCTTTTTAAAGTAAACACATTTTTTTAAGTGCCTATTGTGCATTTCAAATACATAAAAATGTCAGGCAGACAAGTGCCAGGATGTTCAAAGAGGAGTGACAGAGGCCAAGATTCTGCAGGCAGAGGTCGGAGCAGACTAGGGGCGAGTGGCAGCAGGATTCGTGGTGAGAGACCTGATCTGCCAGTATCTGCTAGCGGTCCTGTCTCCACCAGTAACGCATCTGCCGTGGTAGATTGGTTAATGCGGTCATCCACATCATCACAAGTTACATCTGAAACCCCCAGTCTAGGGTCGGTAGGTTCCTCTGACACAACCCTGAGTTGGCATGCCCCGAGTGCAGTCCCTGTCCTCCCATTGCCTCTGTCCTACGCCGTTCCCTCCCCAGTGACGTATCCTATGCTTTGGGTCTTGGAGACAGGACAGTCAGCAGCTACTGCCCAGCCAAGAAATGGTGGTGGCTTCCTTTGCTAGGCAGACAAATAGTGATGTGGAGAGTGGCGTGGGTGTTGTTGCAAGCGTTCCAGCTCCTGCGCCAGACACTGTTGAGGAAACAAAGAACATCAGTGACGTGCAGCCACAACTGGGTGATGATGATGACGATGAAGCCGATCGCACTTGGGAGCCGGGTGATGAAGGGGCTTCATCGTCATCATCAGGAGAAGAGGGGCGCAGGTTGCCCCCGAGTCAGCAGCTGAGGCAGCAAGGTGTTAGCAGCATGGTTGGCAGTCAGCATGGGGGCAGAATTGTAAAGCCTGGAGCCAAACGGGGCCGAGGCCGGGGTAGAGCACCTGCTGCACGGCAGGATACCTTATCGGGAGGTAGTGGAGCAGGGGTTCCTGGAGTTGGCGACAGTAGCAGTGAATCAGTGCGGGCTGTTGGTGGGAAAAGTAGCTACTCGGCAGTGTGGCAGTTTTTCATCAAGCATCCGCAGGAGGGTAACATGGCCACATGCAAGATATGTAGGCAGAAGGTGAAGCATGGCCAGGGCCCAAATGTTGGCACCACGGCCCTGCGTCAACATATGATGCGTCACCATAAAGCGGCCTGGGAGAACCGAGGCTCCGAAGAGGTGGTCCAGGCTGCTTCCTCACCAAGTGGCACGCCGCTCCCAATTTCTGCCAGCCAAGGCTCCAGCACCTCAGCCGAAGGCAGCTGTTCATCATACCCATACTCTGTCGCTCCTGATGCTCCTGCTCCTCCTCCTCCAAGTCATGCATCTCGCCAGCAATCCATCAGTGAAGCCATGTCCAAGAGACAGCAGTATGCACCCACTCATCCTACGGCGCAGAAGCTGAATGTGCTCCTGTCCAAGTTGCTGGTGCTGCAGTTGCTCCCTTTTCAGGTGGTGGACTCGTGGACGATGTGTAGCAAAGTGCATGGCAGCGCCGACGTCTGGAGCTGTAACTCCGGTCAGGGACAGTACATGTTGTTTACGGCCCACTGGGTGAATGTGGTCCCTTCGCAGCAGCAGCAACTTGGACAGGTCACGCTGCTTCGGCCTCCACGCTCGCTGGCTGTTGTGCCTGTGACACCATGCGACTCGGCCTCCTCATCCTCCGCCATCTCCTCACCCTCCACTGTAAGCTCAAGTCTCATTGCCCCTCCAGCCTACCATGTGTACAGGGCACGGAGGTGTCACGCTTGGCTTCACAAGGTTTGTCTTGGCGAAAGGAGTCACACAGGGGAGGAACTGCTTAAATTTATTCATCACGAAATCCAAACATGGCTTACTCCAAGAAAACTGAAAATGGGAACCATGGTTACCGACAATGGGAAGAACATTTTGTCTGCACTGCGACAAGGAAGGCTGACCCATGCGCCCTGCATGGCTCACGTCTTCAATCTGGTTGTGAAGCGGTTTCTGAAGTCTTCCCCCCCATCTGCAAGACATCCTAACAACTTCAAGGAAACTTTGCATGCACTTCAGCCACTCATACACCGCCAAGCACACCTTTCTTGAGCTACAGCGTCAGAACGGTAGCCCTCCAACATAGTCTGATTTGCGATCTTTCCACCCGTTGGAATGCCACCCTGCATATGTTGGACAGACTATACGAACATAGAAAAGCCATCACAGATTTCTTGATGATCCAAGCGGATAGGGGGACTCCCCCGTGTAACTTCAATGTCAACCAGTGGCAGCTCATACGTGACACTTGCCGTTTGCTCAGGCCCTTTGAGGAAGCCACTTTATTTGTGAGTCACCAGGATTACGGGATGAACGACGTGATTCCATTGCTTCATGTACTACAGCACATGTTGGAAACCATGGCTGGTCAGGGCACTGGAGACATGGCGTCTACATCTTACGGCCACATGAACCCCGTTGGAGCTGAACTGGAGGAGGAGGAGGAAGAGGAGGAGAAGGAGTGGCACAGTGCACAGTTTAGGCTTGGCGAAATGGCTGGTTTATCTAGTCAGCGGACACGAGAGGAGGAGCAGCCAGAGGAGCTAGAGGGTTGTGAGGAAGGCGAGACAGAGGACCCAGACACACCGTGGCAGTATGCAGTGGAGATGGAGACAGGTAGTCCCTCCGAGTCACTTGCGCAAATGGCAGGAAGCATGCTCACGTGCTTGCGTAGGGACCCCAGAATTGTTTCCATTTGTCAGTGGGATGACTTCTGGCTCTCCACCTTATTGGACCCTCGCTTCCGGCACAAAATGGGGGCATTTTTTACACCCGCCGAGAGGGAGGACAAACTGACCGACTACAAAGACATTCTACGTAGTCAGTTGGCCGATGCCTATCTGCGCCATGGTCCATACTCTGGCAGGTCTGACTCGGGGGGACCTCTGCGCTCACCTTCCACTGCCATGGCTGCTGGGGGGGTTGGCAGGAGCAGCAGCAGCAGCTCCATCAGCAGCAGCCTCAGTCTTCAGTTGCTAATGAGTAGCTTTCTACACCCGCATAGTGAGTCTACTCATGAGCAGCAGGAAGACCTGGAGCAGGACCTGAACCAGCAGGTCATGTCATACCTTGACATGACCATGCCAACACACCTTGAGGATCCGCTGGACTTCTCCGCAGCCAAACTTGACTTGTGGCCGCTGTCCTGCCCGGCAAGTAGCATGCCATCTGAGTGGGTTTTTAGTGTTCCGGGGGGCCATAGTTACGGCGAGGAGAACTCGTCTGTCAACTAAAAATGTGGAGAGACTCACCTTTGTGAAAATGAATCAGGGATGGATCAGCCAGGATTTCCACCCACCAATGGCTGATGCATGCGACTAGATTCCGCATGGTGCCACGTTTTACATTTTCCAAATGGTGCAAAACATATTTATGTCTTTAGGCCAATTTTTGGGCTCCTGCTGATGCCAACTTCAGGGTGTACCTTTCAGCCAAATTTTGGCATCCTGCTGCTGCCAACTGCAGTGTGTCTTTAGGCCAATTTTTGGGTTCCTGCTGCCAACTCCAGTGTCTCTTTCAAGCTAAGCTTGGGCTCCTGCTGCTGCTGCTTGCAACTTCAGGGTTTCATTCAGCCAATTTTTTGGTTCCTGCTGCCAACCAGTGTCTCTTTCAAGCTATGCTTTGGCTCCTGCTGCTGCTGCTTGCAACTCCAGGGTGTCATTCAGCCAATTTTTGGGCTCCTGCTGCCAACTCCGGTGTCTCTTTCAAGCTATGTTTGGGCTCCTGCTGCTGCTTGCAACTCCAGGGTGTCATTCTGCTAATTTTTGGGCTCCTGCTGCCAACTCCAGTGTGTCTTTCAAGCTAGGTTTTGGCCGCTGCTACTGCTTACAACTCCAGGGTGTCATTCAGACAATTTTTGGGCTCCTGCTGCCAACTCCAGTGTCTCTTTCAAGCTATGTGAGGGCTCTTGCTGCTGCTGCTTGCAACTCCAGGGTGTCATTCGACCAATTGTTGGGCTCCAGCTGCCAACTCCAGTGTGTCTTTCAAGCTAGGTTTGGGCTGCTGCTTGCAACTCCAGGGTGTCATTCAGACAATTTTTGGGCTCCTGCTGCCAACTCCAGTGTATCTTTCAAGCAATGTTTGGGCTGCTGCTGCTGCTTGCCACTCCAAGGTGTCATTCAGCCAATGTTTGGGCTCCTGCTGCCAACTCCAGTGTCTCTTTCAAGCTATGTGAGGGCTCTTGCTGCTGCTGCTTGCAACTCCAGGGTGTCATTCGACCAATTGTTGGGCTCCAGCTGCCAACTCCAGTGTGTCTTTCAAGCTAGGTTTGGGCTGCTGCTTGCAACTCCAGGGTGTCATTCAGACAATTTTTGGGCTCCTGCTGCCAACTCCAGTGTATCTTTCAAGCAATGTTTGGGCTGCTGCTGCTGCTTGCCACTCCAAGGTGTCATTCAGCCAATGTTTGGGCTCCTGCTGCCAACTCCAGTGTCTCTTTCAAGCTATGTTTGGGCTCCTGCTGCTTGCAACTCCAGGGTGTCATTCAGCCAATTTTTGGGCTCCTGCTGCCAACTCCAGTGTGTGTCTTTCAAGCTATGTTTGGGCTGCTTCTGCTGCTGCTTGCAACTCCAGGTTGTCTTTCAGCCAATTTTTGGGCTCCTGCTGTCAACTCCAGTGTGTCTTTCAAGCTATGTTTGGGCTGCTGCTGCTTGCAACTCCAGGGTGTCATTCAGCCAATTTTTGGGCTCCTGCTGCCAACTCCAGTGTCTCTTTCAAGCTATGTTTGGGCTCCTGCTGCTTGCAACTCCAGGGTGTCATTCAGCCAATGTTTGGGCTCCTGCTGCCAACTCCAGTGTGTCTTTCAAGCTATGTCTGGGCTGCTGCTGCTGCTTGCAACTCCAGGGTGTCATTCAGCCAATTTTTGGGCTCCTGCTGCCAACTCCAGTGTGTCTTTCAAGCTATGTTTGGGCTGCTGCTGCTGCTTGCAACTCCAGGTTGTCATTCATCCAATTTTTGGGCTCCTGCGGCCAACTCCAGCGTGTCTTTCAAGCTAGGTTTGGGCTGCTGCAGCTGCTGCTGCTGCTTGCAACTCCAGGGTGTCATTCAGCCAATTTTTGTTCTCCTGCTGCCAACTCCAGGTTGTCTTTCAAGCTATGTTTGGGCTGCTGCTGCTGCTGCTGCTGCTGCTTGCAACTCCAGGGTGTCATTCAGCCAATTTTTGGGCTCCTGCTACCAACTCCAGTGTATCTTTCAAGCTATGTTTGGGCTCCTGCTGCTGCTGCTTGCAACTCCAGGGTGTCATTCAGACAATTTGTGGTCTCCTGCTACCAACTCCAGTGTATCTTTCAAGCTATGTTTGGGCTCCTGCTGCTGCTGCTTGCAACTCCAGGGTGTCATTCAGCCAATGTTTGGGCTCCTGCTGCCAACTCCAGTGTTTCTTTCAAGCTATGTTTGGGCTGCTGCTGCTGCTGCTTGCAACTCCAGGTTGTCATTCAGCCAATTTTTGGGCTCCTGCTGTCAACTCCAGTGTGTCTTTCAAGCTATGTTTGGGCTGCTGCTGCTTGCAACTCCAGGTTGTCATTCAGCCAATTTTTGGGCTCCTGCTGCCAACTCCAGTGTCTCTTTCAAGCTATGTTTGGGCTCCTGCTGCTTGCAACTCCAGGGTGTCATTCAGCCAATTTTTGGGCTCCTGCTGCCAACTCCAGTGTGTCTTTCAAGCTATGTTTGGGCTGCTGCTGCTGCTTGCAACTTCAGGTTGTCATTCAGCCAATTTTTGGGCTCCTGCTGCCAACTCCAGTGTGTCTTTCAAACTATGTTTGGGCTGCTGCTGCTGCTTGCAACTCCAGGTTGTCATTCATCCAATATTTGGGCTCCTGTTGCCAATTCCAGTGTATCTTTCAAGCTATGTGTGGGCTGCTGCTGCTGCTGCTTGCAACTCCAGGGTGTGATTCATCCAACTTTTGGGCTCCTGCTGCTCCTGCTGCCAACTCCAGGATGTCTTTCAGCCAATATTTGGGCTCCTGCTGCTGCCAGCTCCAGGGTGTGTTTTTCAAGCTCGTAGTGATGCCACCTCAACTCTCTGCAATTGTGCCGCTCTGCGATTCTAATAGCGATGCCTCTGATCTGCATGTCATAATTATTTACAGTATTATTTCAGTATTATTACAGTATTATTTCACTAACCCAGCACGCAACCTATGCGTGTTACAGCAAGGCAGAATGGTTTACAACCCTATTGAGGTTCTAGGAAGCTCAGAAATAGCCGTTTTTAATAGCGATTCGTCGCAAATAAATTCGGGCCGAAACAAATTTTTGTCGGAAAATTCGACGAATCAGGGAATTTACAAAAGTTCGCTAATCTCTAGTCACAATATTATAAAATATATATATTTAAGTATAAATAGTTCTACAAAGACCACAATGCTTTGCCAAAAGATAATATATACTATTGGAGTTCACATTTACTACTAGCTGTGTGCTACATTAAAAAGGGGAGATCGGAACTGATCTTCATTAAAACAAGTTATAACAACATGCTAGAAAATGGAACAGCCGGTAGCAACAAACAGCCCAAGTAATGCAAAACAAAAGCATGATTAGAGGATAAAGGAACTATATATAGGCATATACAAGGTGTGTTAACTCTCGAATATTAACCCTTTAAGTGCCAGCCTTCCTAAAATTTTTGTCACTGGTTGTTACTAGACCGTTTCACTATTTTGCGCTACACATGTTCAATCTTAATTTTTGAAGGGATTTCCAGGGATTTTCCAGGAAAATTGTCTGGGCTTCAACAAGAAATGCTTGGACTTTTTTTTAGTGTATTTTCAATACTTTTGGGTGAAATATGTGCAAAACATTTTTTAAAAAATCTATTTTTTGGAATTTGTAGTGTTTTTTTGTAAAAAAGTTTGTCAATAAAATCTTATTGTTTGTGGAACCCCATTTTCTCCCGGTTAAAGCGGTACCACATATGTATAGGTAGACACCCTTTCCTGCCCAGGAGACTCCCCCAAACTGAAACAGCGCTTTAGGAGATTTTCGGATAAAATACAACTATGCTATGCAATATGCGCACCTTGCAGTTTTTCCAGAAAAACAACCCTTTACATTTGAAATAACCCCCACAAGCTATATATTCTCTAGAAGTACATAACTCAAGCTTACTAGGCTTACCAGGCTTGTTTATGTGGGCCTAGTTTTCTGGAAGTAATCCCTCAATCAATTCTTTGGTTGCACAGAGTTTTCCTAAAAAAGAATAAAAAAAGAAGAATCAAAGCCATGTTTTCCTAAAAAACTATACCCCAAAAGAAAAACAAGCAAAATCTGAAAAAGCAACAGCCCCTGAACAGAACAATACCCAACATGCATAGGTCCTGTCAAGGGAAGGGTTGACAAACACCACAAAGTAAAGCATGCGCATAATGGTAATTTTACTTGAAAATTTCAGCTCTGCAGACAAAGTGCGCACCTTGCAATTTTTCAACCGAAACAACCCTTTACATTTGGAATATCCCCCATAAACCATATATTCCCAGAAAGTACACATGTTGAGCTTTCTAAGTGTACCCAGCTTGTTGTAGTGGGCTCAAGTAATCCCTCGAAGAATTATTAGATCGCACAAGGTTTTCCCTAAAAAAAACGTATTAAAGCTGAATAAAAAGCATATGCAAACAAGAAAAAACAAGGTAAATCTGAAAGCACAAGGTCTCCCAAGCAGAAAAATACCCAACATGCATAGGTATGAGTAACCCTATTAATTGCCAGCCTACTTGAAATTTTGTCACCCTCTGTTGACAGGTCCTTTTTCCCCATTTTGCAACCGTGATTTTTGTTGGAATTTCCAGGAAAATTATACCTATATTCTTTGCAGCAGAGTTTAAGCTTTAACATGAAATGTCTTGTTTGTAATTTTTCTACTGTTTAAATATTTTTGAGTAAAAAAACAAAAAAAAAATAAAATATTTTTTAGACGATTGTCTCCTTTATTTTAAATAAAACATTTGTTTTTTTTAATGAAAACCATATTGCACGTGAAAGCCCCATTTCTCCTGATTACAACAGTACCAAATATGTATCGGTAGCCCCCCCCCGTTCTTGCTCAGGAGACCCCCAAACTGAAAAGAGAACTTTATAACATTTACAAATAAAATACAACTACTATCCACACCATAAACATAAGGGGTTAATTAAAAAAATAACATAGGGCCCCCCTTCCTGGGGGGACACCTTTTTGGAATTTTAAGGGTTAAAAACCCCTAAAAATCCCCCAAGAAAATGTCATGGGGTCATCCTTACCCAACATAACCAGCCCAGGGATCAGCTATGCAGGACTTGTAGGAACAGGGCGCAGGGGCCAGCTTTGGTGCCCCCCGCCCTGCCAGCTACAAGCTCCATGGGCCAGGATTTTCTGCCACCCTGGGCATTGGGGAGGCAGGTAATTAGGGGTGCCGGGGGTTAATGGCAAGTCACCCACTAGCCGCAGGTGACTTGCAAGCCCCCAGCCTTGTGAACTGGTATAGGGGTCTCCTGGACCCCTTACAAGTTCACAAGGGGTTAACAGTAAAAATAAACCACACACACAATAAAAAAATGAAATTTAATATTTTTTTTTCTACTCACCTCCGATATCCCGATCATGTCCCACGATGCTCCGATGACCGCTCTCGGGTGATTGGTGGAGGAGGGCTGGGGGGGCAGATATCAGAGCCATCTCGCCCCCTCCAACCTACCTCCTCCGATCCCCCTCAGCGGCTGAGCTTCTCGGGTCGCCGGCTGCCAGGTGACAGGTGCCAGGTCATCGATGATGTCACCTGCAATGCCCACAAAGGGCGGGGCTAGCAGCCGACGACCCAGGAAGTGAAGGATGAGCCCGGGGGCGATCGGAGGCCCCCCGGTGAAGAGGCGACCCCGCAGAGGGGATAGCGGTTCGCAGGTGAGTAAATGTAAATTTTTTTTTTACAGTTAATTTTGCCAGCGGTTGAAGCAGGGGGGGGGCTATTTTGGGTGCTCTCCTGAAGTAAGAAGAGCCCCAAGGGGGGGATCAGATGCCCCCTGGGTGAAGATAAGACCCGGCCTAATCCAAGGTCAGGTGAGTTTTTAACTTTTATATTTATTTTTCTGTGGGGTTTAAAGTCAGCTACGTGAGTCTCACGTAGCTGGCACTTAACGGTAGGCGAGGCGACTACGTAGCTAGCACTTGAAGGGTTAAAATAGTATGAACTGGGAATACATGGCTAACTGAAATTTTAAGTATGCACAATACCCTGGGGACACATCAAGTTGTTTGTAAAGCTCCATCCAAGCAGTCAGTCCACGGGGATATCTAGTTTCTAGCATAAAAATGCAATGTGCTTCTCTTGACAGAAGTTTTTGGCCCTCTGGGTCGTATGGGGACTTTTTCACAACAGTAACCTTCAAGGAATGAGTTTTAGATTCATGATACCTTCATGACAGGTCATGGCAGTGGTGCCTCTGTGGGCCATGGTGAGTTTCTGCATCTCCTGCCTTCTCCACCTTCTCCTCACCCTCACATCTGTCAAGAGTTTTCCTTTTCCTACCACTAATGTCAGGCCCATCATTGTAAAGCAGTGAGCAGATCGCCCCCCCCCCCCTCCCCAGGCTCTCTCCTTCAAACACACGAGCAGACAGACAGCTGTCATTGCAGATCGCCGGGGGACACAGAAGAGGTGAGTAAAGTAAAAACAAAAAAAAAAATAAAGATCATTTTTTTTCTTATGTGTCTGTCTTTTTATTTAACATTTAACCCCTTGTGAACTGGTAAGGGGTCCATGAGACCCCTTATACCAGTTCACAAGGCTGGGGGATGGCAAGTCACCCGCTTGCCGCAGCGGGTGACTTGCCATTAACCCCCGGCTCCCCCATTACCTGCCTCCCCAAAGCCCGGGGGGGGAGAAGAGCCCGGGCCCACACAGGCTATGTGGGCTCGTAGGCTGCAGGGTGGGGGGGCCATAAAAGCTGGCCCCCCCACTCTGTTCCTACAAGCCCCCATAGCTGGTCCCGGACTGGTAATGCTGGGTAAGGGGGACCCCATTTCATTTTTTTTTTATTTTTAAGGGTTTTTAACCCCTTAAAATTCCCCCCAAAAAATGCCCCCCCCCCGGGAGGGGGGACCCTATGTCATTTTTTTTTAAATTAACCCCTTATGTTCTGTCGCCCAGCAGCTATAAAAGGCTTCCAGCTGCAGCAGGAGAGCAGGAAGCCAGATTGATCAGCGTGGGACACAGGGATTGATGGGAGGTAAGTATTAAAAAGGTTAAAAAAAAATAATAATAAAATATTTTCTCTTATGTGTCAGTGTCTTTTTTTACACTTAACCCCCTGTGAACTGGTAAGGGGTCCATGAGACCCTTATACCAGTTCACAAGGCTGGGGTCGCTAGCAGGTGACTTGCCGTTAACCCCCACACCCCCAATTACCTGCCCCCCCAAAGCCCAGGGGGGGGGCAGAAGAGCCCAGGCCCACATAGGCTATGTGGGCTTGTAGGCTGCAGGGTAGTGGGCCACAAAAGCTGGCCCCTCCACTCTGTTCCTACAAGCCCCCATAGCTGGTCCTGGAATGGTAATGCTGGGTAAGGGGGACCCCATTTCAATTTTTTGGGGATTTTTAAGGGTTTTTAACCCTTAAAATTCCCCCAAAAATGGGCCCCCCCCCCTCCGGGACCTTATGTCATTTTTTTTTTAAATTAACCCCTAATGTTTATAGTGTGGATAGTAGTAGTATTTAATTTGTAAATGTTATAAAGTACTATTTTCAGTTTGGGGGGTCTCCTGGGCAAGAATGGGGGGGGCTACCGATACATATGTGGTGCCGTTGTAATCAAGAGAAATTGGGCTTTCACACGCAATATGTTTTTCTCTAATAAAGTAAATGTTTTATTTAAAATAAAGGAGACAATTGTCTAAAAAATATTTATTTATTTATTTTTACACAAAAACATTAAAAAAAACAGTAGAAAAATTACAAACAAGACATTTCATGTTCAAGCCTAAACTCTGCTGCAAAATATATATCTATAATTTTCCTGAAAATTCCGGCAAAAATCACGGTTAAACATGGCACAGAATGGGGAAAAATGACCTGTCAACAGAGGGTGACAAAACTTCAAGTAGGTTGGCAATTAAAAGGGTTAATAGTACCTATGCATGTTGGGTATTGTTCTGCTTGGGGGACCTTGCTATTTCAGATTTAGCTTGTTTTTTCTTGTTTGCATATTGATATTTTAGAAAAACATGTTATTTATTCAGTTTTTTTATTCATTTTTTTAGGGAATCCCTGTGCAACCTAAGAATTCTTTGAGGGATTACTTCCAGAAAGGTGAACCTACTACAACAAGCTGGGTACTCTTAAAAAGCTTAACATGTGTACTTTCAGGGAATATGTGGTTTATGGGGGATATTCCAAATGTAAAGGGTTGTTTTGGTTGAAAAATTGCAAGGTGCGCATTTTGTCTGCAGAGCTGAAATTTTCCAGTAAAATTACTGTTATGCGCATGCTTTACTTTGGGGTGTTTGCCAACTCTTCCCTTGACAGTACCTATGCATGTTGGGTATCGTTCTGTTCGGGGCATGTTGCTTTTTGAGATTTTACTTGTTTTTTCTTGTTTGCATATAGTTTTTTTAGGAAAATGTGGCTTGATTCTTCCTTTTTATTCTTTTTTAGGGAAACTTTGTGCAACCAAAGAATACATTGAGGGATTACTTCCAGAAAACTAAGCCCACATAAACAAGCTTGGTACGCCTAGAAAGCTTGAGGTGTGTACTTCTAGAGAATATATCGTTTGTGGGGGGTATTTTAAATGTAAATGGTTGTTTTTCTGGAAAACGTGCAAGGTGCGCATAGCGCATAGCGCAGTTGCATTTTATCTGAAAATCTCCTAAAGCTCTGTTTCAGTTTGGGGGAGTCTCCTGGGCAGGAAAGGGTGTCTATCAATACATATGTGGTACCGCTGTGACTGGGAGAAATTAGGGTTTTCGCACGCAATAAAATTTTATTGACAAACTTATATTTTTTTATTACAAAAAAACACTACAAATTGCAAAAAATAGATTTTTTTATTTTGTTTTGCACATATTTCACCAAAAAGTATTGAGAATACACCTAAAAAATGACAAACAAGAGATTTCATGTTGAAGCCCAGACTCTCTTGAAAAAAAAAATATATCAAATCCCTGGAAATCCTTTCAAAAATCACAGTTGAACATGTGTGGCGCAAAATAGTGAAACATGGTCTGGCAACAGAGGGCGACAAAGCTGCAGGTAGAGTTCTGATATGATTTGTTACATATATAAACATATTAGATGTAAAAAGGAAGGGCTTCACACTGTTCCTGCGTAACAAAATTCTTTATGTTTGGTAAATTATAAAAAAGGATAAAAAGGCTTTGAATCTGGAATGTGCCACTGCAAATGTGCAGGGGAGGACAGCTGAGCTTTAACGCTTTAAAAAGTTTTACCTACCATAGAATGTCCTGTTTCAAAATTAGACCTGTCTTAGCAAGGTAAGATTCAGTGAAGAGGCAGTTAGAGCGCAGCAGTGCTTGTCTGTCATTTATTCATTTAGTCAGCTATTGTTTTACTTGTTTTGTTTCATTTATTTTGAACAAATATGCAAATATATCTAAAATTTATGTTGGTCACGTACATCTTGCAATTGTGATTGAAAAACCTGTGCACAAGCTTTAAAAAACATAGGGTATCAAAACTCTGACTAGCATATCCCACCACAAATAAGCCTCTATATACAGCTGTCTGTTAAGCGCCTCTGCGGTGTGTTACTGGCCACCATTGTGATGGTAAGTAGCAAAGCTGCACCCTCAGAGAATTGAAGCCACTGCTTAAAGCAAAAGTCCAGTTCATGGGTAGTGTTTGTTTTGTTTTGAGACCTATTCATTGTAACTAGGGATGAGCGAATCGGTTCGGACGAACCGGAATTCGCTCCGAATTTCAGGGAAAATTCGATTCGGCATGACCCCGAATTTTTTTTGGTTCGTGACGATCGAATTTTCCCTGAAATAAAAAAAAAAAAATGCCGGCATGGTGGGAGCGAGCAGGCCGGCTACGCTGACAGCGCAGCCGGCCTGCTCGCTCCCACCATGCCGGCATTTGTTTAAAAAGCAAACACTTACCTGCATGGTTGGAGCGTGGAGGCCGGCGCCGCTCTCAGCTGTCATCAGAGGACGCGACATGGGGAAATTCGGCGAATCGCCCGAATCGAACTTTCAAGAAGTTCGCTCATCTCTAATTGTAACAGTTCAAGGTAACTATATTTTGGGGCCTATTAATAGTAACAGATCAAGGCAGCTATATTTTGGGGCCTCTTAACCCTTTAACTGCCAGTCAACCTGTCGTTTTTGTCACCCTCTGTTGGCAGTCCATTTTTCAATATTTTGCACTGTACATGTTCAACTGTGATTTTGAAGAGATTTCCAGATATTTTCCAGGAAAATGATGTATTTTTCTTTCCACAGAGTCTGGGCTTTACCATGAAATATCTTGTTTGTCATTTTTAAGAAGCGTATTCTCAATATTATTGGGTGAAATAACATTTTTTAAAAATGTGTAGTGTTTTTTGTAATTAAAAATGTAAGTTTGTAAAAAAAATGTTTTTATTGCGTGTGAAATCCCCATTACTCCCGGCTACAACAGTACCACATATGTATTTTTAGACACCCTTTACTGCCCAGGAAACTGCCCCAAACTGAAACAGCGCTTTAGGAGATTTTCAGATAAAATATCTATATCTGTATAATAACTATGCTATGTGCACCTTGCAGTTTTTCAAGAAAGACAAATCCTTTACATTTGAAATACCCCACACAAACGATATATTCTCTGGAAGTACACGCCTACACGTGGGTGCAGTTTTCTGTAAGTAATCACTCAATAAATCCTTTGGTTGCACAGAGTTTCCCTGACAAAAGGCAGAATCAAAACCACATTTTCTTAAAAATAAAACTATATGCGGCCAAACTAAAAAAAAAACAAAAATTAAGTAAAAATAATCATAGCTTATTAATGTTGCAAAAGGAAGAATAAAAACACACAAATTTGCAGTATAGATTTTTCACTAGGGGTTTATTGGGTCTCATTTGCATTTGGATAATATATTTGGGAACAAGGTGTTTTTGTTTTTTTTTTCCTTTTTTTTTCACCTCATTTCATTTTGTATTTACTGGTTTATCTCGGCCACCATTGGAGCCTTTTATCATTATTTTAAACGTATCTTTTTGGGCTGCTAGGATTCTTAGCACCCCAGGAATAGTGGATGGGCTGATTTTATTGATTTTATTGGGTTGTGTTGTCTTGTGTTTGTGTGTTTTTATTCTTCCTTTTGCAACATTAATAAAATGATTATTCTTACTTAATTTTTGGAGCTGTGCCCCATTTATAGATCCTTGTCAATTTGATTTGGCTGTAGTTCTAGTGCCTTTATGGGTCGGGTAGTACGCTCATTTTACAGGATTTCTAGCTGTGCCCACTATTTTGTATAAATTAAACTATATGCAAACAAAAAAAAACTAATTAAATCTGACAAAGCAAGATCCCCACCAAACAGATCAATACCCAACATGCATAGGCACTGTCAAGGGACGAGTTGCCAAACACCCCAAAGTAAAGCATGCGCGTAACATAATGTTACTTGAAAATTTCAGCTCTGCATACAAAGTGCACACCTTGCACTTATTCTACCAAAACAACTCTTTACATTGGGAATACCCCCCACAAACCATATATTCCCTGAGAGTACACATTTTAAACTTTCTAAGCATACCCAACTTGTTGTAGTGGGCTCAATTTTCTGGAATTATTTACTCGAAGAATTATTTGGTTGCACAGAGTTTCCCTAAAAAAAAATTATAGAAAAAGCATTATAATTTTTTTTTTGCTAAAATATCAATATACAAACAAGCTAAAAAAAAGATAAATCTAAAAGTGCAATTTTCCCATGAACAGAACGATACCCAACATGCATAGCTACTTTTAACCATTTTAATTGACAGCCTACTTGAAATTGTGTCACCCTATGTTGACGGGGCATTTTTCACCATTTTGCGCTATGTATAACTGTGACTTTTGATTTCCAGCATAATTATATTTTTTTTTGTGGCAGAGTTTAGGCTTTAACATGAAATGTCTTGTTTTCCTACTTTTTTTATATATATTTTTGAGTAAAGAAAACAAAAAAACATTTTTAGAAAATTGTCTCTTTTATTTTGAATAAAACATTTATTTTATTAAAGAAAACCATGGGTAAAAGCCCCATTTCTCCAGATTACAACAGTACCACATATGTATAGGTAGCTCACCATCCTTGCCCAGGAGACCATCCAAACTTAAAAGATCCCCTTATAATATTTACAAATAAAATACAACTACTATACACACTATAAAGGGTTAAATAAAAATAAAATGGCTTGAGGTCCCCCGGGCACCAGTTATGCAGGGCTTGTAGAACAGGGTGTTAAGACCAGCCTTGGTAACCCCAGCTCTGCTGGCTACACACCAACAAAGTCTAATTGGCCCTGGGCACTTCTGCTCCCCCAGGCTTTGGAAAGGCAGGTAATGGGGGTTGGGGTTTAATGGTAAGTCACCCACTAGCCACAGGTGACTTGCCAGTCCCGAGGCCTTGTGAACTGGTATGAACCCCTTACCAGTTCACAAACATACACACTTTTTGTAATACTTACCTCACATCAATCTCCTTCGCTGATCACTCTAGCTGTCCTGCTGCTGCTGGAAGCCTTTTATACCTGTAGGGGTGACAGGACATAAGGGGTTAATTAAAAAAAATGACATAGAGTACCCCACCTGGGGGGCAACCCATTTTTGGGTAATTTAAAGGGTTAAAATTCCTTAAAAATTCCCCCCAAAAATTATGTGGGGTCCCCCATACCCAGCATAACCAGCCTGGTGACCAGCTATGCAGGGCTTGTAGAATAGGGTGCAAGGGCCAGCCTTGGTGGCCCTCACCCTGCCAGCTACAAGCCCACAAAGCCTAAATGGCCCCAGGCTCTTCTGCCCCCCCCTCTGGGCTTTAGGGAGGCAGGTAATTAAGGGGTCGGAAGTTAATGGCAAGTCAACCGCTAGCTGCAGGTGACTTGCCAGCCCTCGAGTCTTGTGAACTGATATAGGGGTCTCATGGGTCCCTTACCAGTTAACAAAGGGTTAACAGTAACAAAAAGACACCACACAGAGTAAAAATGTTATTATTAGAGATGAGCAAATTTAAAGTTCGATTCGTCTGATTCGCTAAATTTTCCGGAAAAAAATAGTTTCGGTCCGAATTTATTAACGGCGAATCGCTATTAAAATGGCTATTTCTGGGCTTCCGAGAGCCTCAATAGGGTTGTAGAACATTTTGCCTTGCTGTAACATAGGATGTGTGCTGGATTAGTGAAATAAGACTGTAAAGAATTATGACATGCATATTAGAGGCATCGCTATTAGATTCACTGTCGCAGAGCGGCACAATTACAGAGCCTTGAGGTGGCATCAGCATAAGGAGTCCATTTATTGCCTGAAAGACTCTCTGGAGTTGGCAGCAGCATGAGCATCCCATATATTGCCTGAATAACACATTGGAGTTGGCAGCAGAATAAGCAGCCCATATATTGCCTGAAAGACACACCCTGGAGTTGGCAGCAGCAGCATAAGCAGCCCATATACTGCCTGAAAAAATAACCGGAGTTGGCAGCAGCATTATGAGCCCATATATTGCCTGAAAAACACACTGAAGTTGGCAGCAGCATAAGCAGCCCGTATATTGCCAAAAAACAAATTGGAGTTGGCAGCAGAAGCATGAGGAGCCCATATATTGCCTGAAAGACACGCCTAGGAGTTGGCAGCAGCAGCATAGGCAGCCAATATATTGCCTGAAAAACACATTGGAGTTGGCAGCAGCATAAGCAGCCCATATATTGCCTGAAAAACACATTGGAGATGGCAGCAGCATAAGCAGCCCATATATTTCCTGAAAGACACACCCTGGAGTTGGCAGAAGCAGCAAAAGCAGCCCAAATATTGCCTGAAAAAATAACTGGAGTTGGCAGCAGCATTATGAGCCCATATATTGCCTGAAAAACACATTGGAGTTGGCAGCAGCATAAGCAGCCCATATATTGCCTGAAAAATACATTGGAGTTCGCAGCAGCATAAGCAGCCCGTATATTGCCTAAAAACACATTGGGCTTGGCAGCAGCAGCATGAGGAGCCCATATATTGCCTGAAAGACACGCCCAGGAGTTGGCAGCAGCAGCATAGGCAGCCCATATATTGACTGAAAAACACATTGGAGTTGGCAGCAGCATAAGCAGACCATATATTGCCTGAAAAACACATTGGAGTTTGCAGCAGCATAAGGAGCCCATATATTGCCTGAAAAAACACATTGGAATTGGCAGCAGCACAAGCAGCCCATATATTGCCTGAAAGACACACTGGAGGGCAGCTTAAAGAGGAGCCCATTTATTGCCTGAAAGACTCTCTGGAGTTGGCAGCAGCATAAGCAGCTCATATATTGCCTGAAAAACACATTGGAGTTGGCAGCAGCATAAGCAGCCCATATATTGCAAGAAAAACACATTGGAGTTGGCAGTAGCAGCATAAAGAGCCCATATATTGCCTGAAAGACACACCCAGGAGTTGGCAGCAGCAGCATAAGCAGCTTATATATTGCCTGAAAAACACATTGGAGTTGGCAGCAGCATAAGCAGCCCTTGTATTGCCTGAAAAACACATTGGAGTTTGCAGCAGCATAAGCAGCCCATATATTGCCTGAAAGACACACTGGAGGGCAGCATATTGAGGAGCCCATTTATTGCCTGAAAGACTCTCTGGAGTTGGCAGCAGCATAAGCTGCCCATATATTGCCTGAAAAACACATTGGAGTTGGCAGCAGCATAAGGAGCCTATATATTGCCTGAAAAACACATTGGAGTTGGAAGCAGCATTAGGAGCCCATATATTGCCTGAAAAACACATTGGAGTTGGCAGCAACATAAGCAGCCCATATATTGCCTGAAAAACACACCCTGGAGTTGGCAGCAGCAGCAGCATAAGGAGCCCATATATTGACTGAAAAACACATTGGAGTTGGCAGCAGCATTAGGAGCCCATATGTTTCCTGAAAGAAACACCCTGGAGTTGGCAGCAGCATTAGGAGCTACCGTGAATCAGCTACTACCATGGATCAGCCATTGGTGGGTAGAAAGCCTGGCTGATCCATGCCTGATTCATCTTCACAAAGGTGAGTCTCTTCACATTTTTTGTGGACAGACGAGTTCTCCTTGGCTTGACTATGGCCCCCGCCGCACTAAACACCTGCTCAGATGGCACACTACTGGCCGGGCAGGACAGCATTCCCAGGTCAAATTCTGCCAGTTGCAGCCACAAGTCAAGTTTGGCTGCCCAGAAGTCCAGCGGATCCTCAAGGTGCGTTGGCCTGGTCATTGCAAGGTATGACACGATCTGCTGGTTCAGGCCCTGCTCCATGTCTTCCTGCTGCTCATGAGTAGCCTCACTATGTGGGTGAAGAAATCTACTCATTAGCGACTGAAGACTGAGGCTGCTGCTGATGGAGCTGCTGCTGCTCCTGCCACCCCCCAGCAGCCATGGCAGTGGAAGGTGAGCGCAGAGGTCCCCCTGAATCAGACCTGCGAGAGTATGGACGATGGCGCAGATATGCATCGGCTAACTGACTACGTAGAATGTTTTTGTAGTAGGTCAGTTTGTTCTCCCTCTCAGTGGGTGTAAAAAATGCCCCCATTTTGTGCCGGTAGCGAGGGTCCAATAAGGTGGAGAGCCAGAAGTCATCCCGCTGAAAAATGGAGACAATTCTGGGGTCACTAAGCAAGCACGTGAGCATGCATCGTGCCATTTGTGCAAGTGACTCGGAGGGACTACCTATCTCCATCTCCACTGCAAACTGCCATGGTGTTTCTGGGTCCTCTGTCTCGCCTTCCTCACAACCCTCTAGCTCCTGTGGCTGCTCCTGCTCCTCCTCTCCTGTCAGATGACTACATAAACCGCCCATTTCGCCAAAACTAAACTGTGCTTCACTGTGCTCCTCCTCCTCCTCAGCTCCCATGGGGTTTATGTGGCCGTGAAATGTATGCGCCATGTTTCCAGTGCCCTGACCAGCCATGGTTTCCAACATGTGTTGCATTACATGAAGTAGTGGACTTATGTCGTTCATCCCGTAATCCTGGCGACTGACATATAGAGTGGCTTCTTCAAAGGGTCTGAGCAAACGTCAGGTGTCACGTATGAGCTGCCACTGGTTTACATTAAAGTTACACAGGGGAGTCCCCCTATCTGCTTGGATCATCAAGAAATCATTGATGGCTTTTCTCTGTTCGTATAGTTGATCTAACATATGTAGGGTGGAATTCCAACGGGTGGAAACAACGCAAATCAGACTATGTTGGGGGATACCGTTCTGACGCTGTAGCTCAAGAAGGGTGTGCTTGGCGGTGTAGGAGTGGCTGAAGTGCCTGTAAAGTTTCCTTCCCATTGTTAGGATTGGATATTAGGATCTTGCAGATGTGGGGAAGACTTCAAAAAACGTTTGACAACTAGGTTGAACACGTGTGCCATACAGGGCACATGGCTCAGGCTTCCTTGTCGCAGCGCAGACAAGATGTCAGTCACCATGGTTCCCATTTCCAATTTTCGCGGAGTAAGCCATGTTCTGATTTCTCGATGACTGAATTTTAGCAGCTCCTCCCCTGTGTGACTTCGTTTGCCAAGGCAAACCATGTGAAGCACAGCGTGACACCGCCGTGCCCTGCACACATGGTAGGCTGGAGGGGTAGTGAGACTTGACCAAACAGTGGAGGCTGAGGAGACGGCGGAGAATGAGGAGGCGGAGTCGCACACTGTCAAAGGCACAACGGCCTGGGAGCGTGGAGGCCGAAGCGGCGCGACCTGTCCAAGTTGCTGTTGTGGCTGTTCAGGAACCACATTCACCCAGTGGGCCGTAAAAGACATGTATTGTCCCTGATCATAGTTACAGCTCCAGATGTCAGCGCTGCCGTGCACTTTGGTGCACACCGACAGGCTCAAGGACTAGCCCACCTTCTGTTCAACAAATTTTTGCAGGGCTGGTACTGCCTTCTTTGCAAAGAAATGACGGCTTGGGACTCTCCACCTCGGCTCGGCACAAGCCATCAGTTCTCTGAAAGGTGCAGAGTCCACCACCTGAAAAGGGAGGGACTGCAGCACCAGCAACTTGGACAGGAGCACATTTAGCTTCTGCGCCGTAGGATGAGTGGGCGTATACTGTTGTCTCTTGGACATGACTTTGCTGACAGATTGCTGGCAGGATGAATGATCTGTAGTAGGAGAAGTAGGTGCATCTGGAGCAACAGCGGATGGGTATGATGCACAGCTACCTTCGGCTGAGGTGCTGGAGCCTTGGCTGGCTGAAATTGGGAGCGGCGTGGCACTGGCTGATGCAGCAGGCTGGACCCCCACTTCGGAGCCTCAGTTCTCCCTGGCCGCTTTATGGTGATGCTGCATATGTTGCCACAGGGCCGTGGTAACAACATTGGGGCCCTGGCCATGCTCGACCTTCTGGGAAGGTAGCCTGCTGCACAGCAGGTGGTCTACCCCGCCCCGGCTACGTTTGGCTCCAGACATCTCAATTCTGCAACCATGCTGACTGCCACCCATACTACCACCTTGCTGCCTCAGCTGCTGACTCAGGGGCAACCTGGGACTCTCTTCTCCTGATGATGATGAGGCTCCTTCTGCACCGGGCTCCCAAGTGCGATTGGCTTCATCATCATCATCATCGAGTGTTTGTCTGTTTGGCAAAAGAAGCGGCGGAAGTCTCCTCCATTTCCTGGCTGGGCAGTAGCTGCTGACTGTCCTCTAACACATCGCCCTCACTGAATAGTGGAGCTGAACCCAAAGCATAAGATACGTCGGCTGGAGGGGGGGGCATAGGACAGAGGCAATGGAAGGACAGGGGCTGCTCCCGGGGCATGCCAACTCAGGGTTGTGTCCGAGGAACCTATCGACTGTTAACACTTGTTATGAGGTGGATGACCGTGTTAACCAATCAATGACGGCAGATGCGTTGCTGGTCAAGACATGACCGCTAGCAGATACCGGGAGATCAGGCCTCTCACTGCGACTCCTGCTGCCACTCGCCCCTAGTCTGCTGTGACCTCTGCCTGATGAATCTAGGCCTCTCCTTGGTGCACATCCTGGCACATCTCTGCCTGACATTTTTACTGCGTTTAACAGTAAAAAAATGACTTTCTTTACAAAATGCAACCGGTTAGCAGACAGCTACTCTTCAAATATTTATGCTAGTATTTGGGATGCCCCCTGTTCAAAGGCAAAGGTTGGCTGCTTTAAAAGTGAAAAAGTGACTTTCTTTACAAAATGCACAATGTTAATAGACAGGTACTCTTCAAATATTTATGCTAGTATTTGGGATGCCCTCTGTTCAAAGACACAGGCTGGCTGCTTTAACAGTGAAAAAGTGACTTTCTTTACCAAATGCAACCAGTTAACAGACAGCTACTCTTCAAATATTTATGCTAGTATTTGGGATGCTCCCTGTTCAAAGGCAAAGGCTGCTTTAACAGTGAAAAAGTGACTTTGTTTACAAAATGCAACCGGTTAGCAGACAGCTACTCATCAAAAATGTATGCTAGTATTTGGGATGCCCCCTGTTCAAAGGCAAATGCTGCTCTAACAGTGAAAAAGTGACTTTCTTTACAAAATGCACAATGTTAATAGACAGGTACTCTTCAAATATTGATGCTAGTATTTGGGATGCCCCCTGTTCAAAGGCTGGCTGCTTTAACAGTGAAAAAGTGACATTCTTTACAAAATGCACAATGTTAATAGACAGGTACTCTTCAAATATTGATGCTAGTATTTGGGATGCCCCCTGTTCAAAGGCAAAGGCTGGCTGCATAAAAGTAAAAAAGTGACTTTCTTTACAAAATGCACAATGTTAATAGACAGGTAGTCTTCAAATATTTATGCTTATATTTAGGATGCCCACTGTTCAAAGGCACAGGCTGGCTGCTTTAACAATGTAGTATTTGAAGAGTAGCAATAACTATTTGCTAAAAAGTAAACAAAGTGACTTTCTTTAAAAATTGCACAATGTTAATAGACAGGTAGTCTTCAAATATTTATGCTAGTATTTGGGATGCCCCCTGTTCAAAGGCACAGGCTGGCTGCTTTAACAGTGAAAAAGTGACTTTCTTTACAAAATGCACAATGTTAACAAACAGGTACTCTTCAAATATTTATGCTAGTATTTGGGATGCCCCATGTTCAAAGGCACATGCTGGCTGCTTTAACAATGAAAAGGTGACTTTTTTTACAAAATGCACAATGTTAATAGACAGGTACTCTTCAAATATTTATGCTAGTATTTGGGATGACCCCTGTTCAAAGCCAAAGGCTGCTTTAACAGTGAAAAGGTGACTTTCTTTACAAAATGCAACCGGTTAGCAGAAAGCTACTCTTCAAATATTTATGCTAGTATTTGGGATGCCCCCTGTTCAAAGGCAAAGGCTGCTTTAACAGTGAAAAAGTGACTTTCTTTACAAAATGCAATTTGATAACATTCAAGCAGACCTTAAGAGTTGTATAAAAACATAAATATATATATATAAACTATGAAATTATTATTCTTAATGCATTTTTATTTTGAATACTTCTAATATTTTTGGAGGGTGGTTAATGTTTTTGAAAATGTAATTTTAGAAAATATAAAAGTAAAAAAAAATATACCTTATAAAAAAAAAAGGTCACATTTTATTCAAAAATATTTAACATTTTTTTGGGGGGGGTGTTTAAAAGAAGCCTCCCAGTGCCTTAAGAACTCAATTTTGTTTTTTCACACACCACGGAAGCACAATCTCCCAAACAAATAGTACCCGGAAGTGCCGTTGGAAATTTCCCGTTGTAAAGCCTTCTCTCACACGCTAAATCTGGGCTCTGAATCATGTGGCAGTCTCATTCATCACGAGTTTTACACATGAATGTGAAAAATACAACGCAATTACACACAACAGAAAATACTTTCACACACAACGAAAACACTAATACAATGGAAAAAGCTAATGAGAAATTCACAAATCGCCCAAACCCAACGGAAAAAATACACATACACATGCTTTTTCATATGAAAGTGCATGTGAAAGAGGCTTTGAATCAGCCCTATTATGTTGATGTATGCCATGAATATGAAAAATATGTTTTATGAACAGTTGAGCCAGTTCAGGGGCCGACAGGAGTTTCACCAGAGGAAATGCGCCATTTTATTGAATTGGTCAACATGACCAATTCAAATGACAGTATTATCCTGAGACAGCGGCAAATCAATAATAAAATCCATCAATATATTAGCCCATGGTTCTTCAGGAACTTCTAAAGGTACCAGTCCAGGGAGTCTATGGGTTCCCTTGTTATGGGTGCATATAGAACAGGCCATCATACATGGTGCTTGGTGAGAGCCAGGGTTTTACAGTTACCTAAGTGACCCGATGTCTTAGCATCATGAAATTCCTGTAATACAGAGAGACGCAAATTCGGTGGAGCATATCAGCAACCAGGAGGCTTGCAACTACACAACCAGGGGGCAAAATGAGCACATTCTCATCGATTCTATACGTACAAAAAATGGGCAAGGTGAAGGTTTCCTTTATGGTCTGGAAGGCCTTCACTGCCGGTGGAGGCCAAACTTCCACAAAGGCACCTTTATGGGTTTCTGGGTTCGGTCTGTTAGGGGAGTCACAATAGAAGAGAATGCCTGGATGAAACGCCTGTAAAAATTGGCAAAACCTAGGAACATCTGTAGGGCTTTCAGGGTTTTAGGTTGTTTCCAGACTGCAGATACTTTGGAGGGATCCATAACCAGACCCCAATTGTAGATCAGATACCCCAGGAAAGGGGCTTTGGTGACCTCAAACACAAACACACATTTGGACAGTTTGGCGTACAGATTGTTCTCCCTCAGTTTTTGCAACACCGCCTTAAAATGCTGTCTGTGTTCAACCACTGAACGGGAGAAAATGAGATCTCCCGCAATTACCATGAATTGACCCAGAAATTCATCATATCTGGGCACCAATAACTTGGTTGAAGAGATCTTCAATAAGGTGTAAGGGGTATCTGTTTCTTTACTGTGATTTTGTTTAGACCTTGGTAATCTAAAAGGCTGTAGCACCCCATCCTTTTTTACGACAAAGAAGAAGCCTGCTCTGGGCTGGCAAGTTCTTTAAATATATATTCCTTCATTCCTAACATCTCGGGCCGGGTGAAATTGTAGATCTTACCTCTGGGGGGCATGGTATCCGGCAATTGCTCAATCTCACAATCATAGGCCCTGTTAGGAGGAAGCAAATCAGACGACTTTTCGTAGAACACATCCGCCCAATCGGCATACGTTGGAGGTAACCCTTCAAGGGTGACATGGGTTGTTTTGAGGGCGGTACAAAAACAATGATCAAGACAAAATGGGCCCAACTTTGTCAAATCCCCATTCTCCTAATTAATAATGAGATTGTGGGTCTATAACCAGGGTAACCCCAGGACTACCGGGGTGTCAGGACAGTCTAAATCCAGAAATTTTAGACTCTTTGAGTGGGAGGAACCCACAATCAATTTTACAAAAGGGGAGACCAACCCCTGCCAAGATGGGTTCATTATTAACCACCATGCCATAAATGGGATTAAAGGGCAAGTTTACTGAATCAAAGGACACAATGTTCAAGTCATCATTTCCTCATTGCATTAGCATCAACTGGTGGTCAATCACGTGACCACCAGCAACCGTTTAACTTTGATGTACAAGTGGCAAAGCTCAGCAAACCCAATTGGTTACTGATTACAGGCACATGATTGGCAGCCATACAATAAATGAGGAAGTTGACCTTCTTGAATATAGCGCCACTTTAAGATAGAAAATCTCTTCATAACTTCTCCACTTCAAGAACCAATGCGGTGGAAATATTATTCTATTTTTCCTTAGATCTGATGGGACATTGCAGCAGAGAGGTTTTGCTGCTCTAAAGCGGGGCAATAATTTTAATTTCATCTGCTATAAACACATTTCTGTGCATGTCTGCGCATATTTGTTACCACCTAGAAACACAATGCACGAATATTCATTATCAATGATCAGCATTATTATTTATTTTTTGATATAATTTCAGTTGGCAATACCACGGCAAATACAGGTACTGTGAATTACAGTATATTTGTATGCTTGTGCACGCATAGGAATTCATCTTCCGCATTTTTCCCATCTGTGCAGTGAGTGTACACATGCCTGGAGAGGTGGGCTGCCCTAATTACGGTGCCCAGGGAGCAGTTGGGGGGTTAGGTGCCTTGCTCAAGAGCACATCAGGACCAGGATTTGAACCTACCACCCTCTGGTTACAAGTCCGCTCCCTTACCTCTAGGCCACAACTGCCCCCTGGAGGAAAAGAAGGGAGACACTACAATCCAGTTCTGCCCATTGTGCTCTATGGGATCTTTAGCTACAGCAGGAGGTTTAGTCTTTGCTGCTCCAACCAGAGCACCCGGCACTGCAACCTTTTCGGTGCTAGTGTTAAATAAGATGCTAGCTGGCGACCGTGTCACGTTGTTTTTTTTTATTTGGTAAATTAAATGCTGAGTGCTGCTGAGGCCAAAAATGTGGTACTGTGTGACGCTGACGCTTCTTAAATATGGCTACCATTTTTTTTAAACATTCAATAAACTAACAAAAAAGTTATAGTGTTAGGACTGGCATAAACTGGATCTTGAATCGGCGATCTGCCAGCCTTCATAGCTCCAAGTCTGCTGCTCTCGCCATTGTGCTGTCTGCTGGAGTGGTATGGTTCTCCTGGGTCCTAGAGCCGCATGGTTTGACCCTCACCTGGCATTAATCATGCTGTTGATGTTCTTATAAATGCATGTGCTTGGCCCCGCCCCTGTTGTTGGATCATTGCATCATCTCTTCGTAGCCTAGCCATGCTCTCCAACCTCCCTGTATACCTCCGTGTCCCTATGGGCCTTTGAACCTTCCTTAGTTCATTTATTGCCTGTGCTGGGGTTTACAGCCCTTCTGGGGCTTACTGCCATGCATAGTTTCTGTCTTTGCCTTTGATGTCTTTGCTGGGTCTAATGGTTCAACACTGTTTTGTCCTTGTCTGTATTGGGGCCTGCAGCCCTTCCAGTGTCTAGCTGTGTGTGTATTGGGCCTACAGCCCTTTGTTGTAGGTTAGTCTGCTCCGCACCCAGGTCCGCCACAGCTTCTCTGGGGCCCAGGTCTGCCACAGCCTGCTCTGAGGCCCAGGTCTGCCACAGCCTGCTCTGAGGCCCAGGTCTGCCACAGCCTGCTCTGAGGCCCAGGTCTGCCACAGCCTGCTCTGATGCCCAGGTCTGCCACAGCCTGCTCTGAGGCCCAGGTCTGCCACAGCCTGCTCTGAGGCCCAGGTCTGCCACAGCCTGCTCTGAGGCCCAGGTCTGCCACAGCCTGCTCTGAGGCCCAGGTCTGCCACAGCCTGCTCTGAGGCCCAGGTCTGCCACAGCCTGCTCTGAGGCCCAGGTCTGCCACAGCCTGCTCTGAGGCCCAGGTCTGCCACAGCCTGCTCTGAGGCCCAGGTCTGCCACAGCCTGCTCTGAGGCCCAGGTCTGCCACAGCCGGCTCTGAGGCCCAGGTCTGCCACAGCCTGCTCTGAGGCCCAGGTCTGCCACAGCCTGCTCTGAGGCCCAGGTCTGCCACAGCCTGCTCTGAGGCCCAGGTCTGCCACAGCCGGCTCTGAGGCCCAGGTCTGCCACAGCCGGCTCTGAGCCCCAGGTCTGCCACAGCCTGCTCTGAGGCCCAGGTCTGCCACAGCCTGCTCTGAAGCCCAGGTCTGCCACAGCCGGCTCTGAGGCCCAGGTCTGCCACAGCCTGCTCTGAGGCCCAGGTCTGCCACAGCCGGCTCTGAGGCCCAGGTCTGCCACAGCCTGCTCTGCGGCCCAGGTCTGCCACAGCCGGCTCTGCGGCCCAGGTCTGCCACAGCCTGCTCTGCGGCCCAGGTCTGCCACAGCCTGCTCTGCAGCCCAGGTCTGCCACAGCCTGCTCTGCGGCCCAGGTCTGCCACAGCCTGCTCTGCGGCCCAGGTCTGCCACAGCCTGCTCTGCGGCCCAGGTCTGCAGTGTCCATGTGATAATAGTGTATGTTACCAAATAACAACACACAGCATTGACCATAAGACGTTATTTATATGTGTTTCTCCTTTTCTTTAAGATATTCTATCTGTACGGATTAAAGGTAATATGATTTGCTTACTAAACATGTTTTGGGGAGAGATAACAATGTGAATGTGGAAGGAGTTTTGCTGTGTAGAGTGCTTACAATATATGTACATGCTAGATGGATGGATGGATATATATATATATATATATATATATATATATATATATATATATATTGTGGTAAGGTGCAAGGGGCCGTTATTGACGGCAGGTATGTAGCACCAATGTACCTGGCATTGGTGCAGTAAAGCCGTGTAGTCTGATTTCCAGCATCAGCTGCTGGTGGCAGTTTGCTGCTGTTGCTTTAGAATAGCTGAAAGGCTAACCTGGGACGGCTTTACTGGGATGGAGTAGAGCAGGGTGGGACTCCATCCCACTACCCAGGTCCGGGTTTTGCGGGCTGTTTAAATAGCCTGGGGAATCAGCTGTGGCTGTCCTTTGTCTAGAGCTCACATGGGAGTGAGACTCTGTGAGCCTGGCTGAAATCTCCTGTGGAGGCTGTTTCATGCGGACCTGAGGCCTATTTGGACTGTAAACAGGACGTTTGCTCAAGGACTAAAAGCTGTTTGCCTGATTGAATCATTTATGCTGCTGTTTCCTGAAAAGGTGATGTAACCTGTATGGACATATGCTTTTGTGGATTTATGTGTGAAATAAACACAGACTTTACTTTGAACTGTTTGCCTCCGCCTCTATACTGCTGACACCCGGTCGCCTACCAGAGCTAATCTCCACATTTGGTGTCGGATGCGGGCACAGCAGTGAGGCCGTTGCTAGGAGCAACCGACGAAAAAGTTTTTTGTTGTGCATGTCCTATATTAAACCTGCCAGGCTGCTACCTGGGACTGCAGACAAAATGGAGGCGGTCGTGAAAGCGCTCGTGGAGGCCAACAGGCAGCAGCATGAGACCAACCAGCTGTTTTTGCAACATATGATGGTGCAGCAAGCTGCAGGTGCGCCCAAAAGTATTCCTGATGCCCGGAAAGCTGTCCGCTCGGCGCTCACAAAAATGACCCCTTCAGATGACGTTGAGACTTACCTGGCGGTGTTTGAAAAGGTGGCTGCAAGGGAGAAGTTGCCGCATGACCAGTGGGCTGATGTCATCGCTCCATTTCTGGCGTCTGGACCCCAGCAGGTGTTGTTTGATCTCCCAGAGGACCAAGCCGCTGACTACCCTACTCTGAAGGGTGAGATACTGGCGAGACTGGGGGTGAATGTGTGGGTTCGGGCTCAGCAGGTGCATCAGTGGAGCTACCAGTCGGCAGAGCCCGCCCGACCCCAGTATTATAAACTGCTGCACCTGCTGCAAAAATGGCTGCAGCCGGAGTCGTTAAGCCCCACTGCCATGTTGGACCGCTTGCTGGCGGACATGTTTTGGAGGGCTTTACCGCACCCTCTTCAGCACTGGGTTGGCCAGGTATCCCCTGACAACGCACTAGGGATGGTGAACCTAGTGGAGCGATATGAGGCCACCAGGAACTTGCAAGGCGGCTCCATGAGGAGGGATTCGGGGAAACCCCGGAGGTCCCCGCCCCAGCTCAGGCGAGTGGTGTCCCCTAAACCCTCTCAGGACCTACCCCCCAAAGTCCCTGCCCAAGTGTTGTGTTGGGGATGTAAGGAGCCGGGACATATCAGAGCCAATTGTCCCCACCAGGGGGAGCCCATGGACGTGAACTTTGGTTACCGCCCTTCCATGTATGCCACGAGGCTGTGTGCTGCCGGTGTCCCTGAGCTTGTGGGGCAAAGTCACCTCTGTCAGGTGAAAGTGGGAGACACCCTGGCTGTGGCCCTTTTGGACTCGGGGAGTATGGTTACCCTGGCAAGACCCGCCTTAGTACTGCCCGATGAGTACACTGGGCGGAAAACCGGGGTTTTGTGCATTCATGGGGACTTGAGAGACTATGCCACAGCACAAGTGTCTCTCACCACCGTCTCCGGCAGCTGGAAACATGAAGTCGCTGTCGCCGCTAAACTCCCGTATGAACTGATTATTGGGAGAGACTTTCCAGGGTTCAGGTCACTGTGGGCCAAGCTGGCAGTTCCGGAAACCCGCGAGGCGGGTGTGTCCCCAATAGACTGGCCCTACTCAGGGGAGACCCCGGTGCCCTGGGAACCGGAATCAGGAGGCACCGTGGAAGAGGTGCCCGTCCCTAAAATGGAAGAGGGGGAGTCAACCCCACTAAATGTTATGGTTGGAGGTGTGGAAGAGTTGGCAACAGGTCCAGAGTTGGCAGATCTCCATGTCTCCACAACTAACTTTGGTACCGCTCAACACCAGGACCCGACCCTGTCTTGGGCCTGGGAGAATGTTCTTGAGGTGGAAGGTGAACCACAACAGCCAGGGGCGGAGTTACAGTTTCCTCGCTTTGTGGTTCACCAGGAAATGTTGTACCGAGTAAACAAGGTACGTGAAGAGGTGGTGGAACAATTGGTGGTACCCAATCCATATCGCAAATTGGTGTTGGATTTGGCCCACCAACATGTTCTGGGTGGACACCTAGGCCAGCAGAAAACACTGGACCGCGTTTTACAACGATTCTACTGGCCCAGTGTGTACAAGGAGGTGGAGAGATATTGTGAGTCCTGCCCAACATGTCAGATGACCAGCCCTCAGCCTCATTACCGTGGTCCCTTAGTCCCTCTCCCAGTTATTGAGGTACCCTTTGAGCGGATTGCCATGGATCTAGTGGGTCCAGTGCCAAAATCCGCTAGAGGGCACCAACATATTCTGGTGATCTTGGACTATGCCACGCGGTACCCTGAGGCAGTGCCCCTGCGTCACACCTCTGCCAAGCTCATTGCTAAGGAGCTTATGGAAATGTTTTCCAGAGTAGGTCTGCCTAAAGAGGTCCTGACCGATCAAGGTACCCCGTTTATGTCGAAAGTAATGAAAGAGCTCTGTAAACTGCTGCAGGTGAAACAGTTGCGGACATCCGTTTACCACCCGCAAACAGACGGCCTAGTAGAACGGTTTAATCAAACTTTAAAGACCATGTTAAAAAGGGTGGTCGCCAAGGATGGGAGGAATTGGGACTTGCTGCTGCCCTATCTGATGTTCGCAGTGCGAGAGGTGCCCCAGGCCTCTACGGGGTTCTCGCCCTTCGAACTCTTATACGGTCGACATCCACGGGGCCTGTTGGATATAGCCAAGGAGGCCTGGGAACAGCAACCCACACCCCACAAAAGTGTGGTAGAGTACGTGACTCACCTACAGGAACGGATAGAGACCGTCTTGCCGCTTGTCAGAGAACACATGGAGGCAGCGCAGCGGGCCCAAAGCAGGGTTTATAATCGGCAAGCCAGGGTACGGAACTTTAACCCCGGTGACAGAGTTGTGGTTCTGGTACCCACGGTGGACAGTAAATTTCCTAGCTAGGTGGCAGGGTCCCTATGAGGTCATTGAAAAAGTTGGGGAAGTGACTTACAAGGTACATCAGCCTGGGCGGAGGAAGCCCGAGCAGGTGTACCATGTAAACCTGCTGAAAGTATGGAAAGACAGGGAGACCCCTGGGGGTGACAGTCCCCGACCAGGTATGGTGGGGGTGGAGCTTCCCATTCCTCGGTCTGTTATTAGAGAAGCAGTAGTCGAGGTGAAAACTGTCGACAATCTCTCCTCTAAACAGACTCAGGAAGCCAGGGAGTTTATTAGCAGAAACACGGACGTGTTTTCAGAACTCCCTGGGCGCACTTCGGTCATCCAACATGATGTTGTCACGGAACCTCAGGTCAAGGTCTGGTTGAGGCCTTACCGGGTACCTGAGTCCCGGCGACAAGCTATCGCGGAGGAAGTGCAGCAAATGCTCCGGTTAGACGTGATTGAAGAATCAAAGAGTGAGTGGGCCAGCCCCATAGTCTTGATTCCCAAGCCCGATGGTACGTTGCGGTTCTGTAACGATTTCCGCAAACTTAATGAAGTTTCCAAGTTTGATGCCTACCCTATGCCCCGGGTAGATGAACTCATTGAGAAGCTAGGCCAAGCCAGGTACTTTTCGGTTTTGGACCTCACAAAAGGGTACTGGCAGGTGCCCTTGACTGAGGCTGCCAAGGAGAAAACAGCCTTTATTACACCAGAGGGACTGTTCCAATACAAGGTATTACCCTTTGGGTTACACGGCGCTCCTGCTACGTTCCAAAGGTTAATGGATATTGTCCTCAGGCCACATCGTCGGTATGCTTCGGCATATCTGGACGATATAATTATCCATAGCACGGATTGGGAAAGTCACCTACCCAAAGTCCAGGCCGTAGTGGATTCCCTCAGGAAGGCTGGGTTGACGGCAAACCCGAAAAAATGTGCTTTAGGCCTAGAAGAAACAAAATACCTGGGCTATGTGATTGGACGAGGAGTGGTCAAGCCCCAGGTGAACAAACTAGAAGCCATCCTTAACTGGCCCCGGCCTAACACCACCCGCCAGGTAAAGTCATTTCTGGGGTTGGTGGGATATTATATGCGGTTCATTCCCAATTTTGCCACCCTAGCGGCACCATTGACAGACCTGTTAAAGGGACGCAAGTCTGTCATGGTGAAGTGGAATGAACAGGCCGAAAAAGCGTTCTCCGCTTTGAAGTCTGCCCTGTGTGGGTCTCCGGTGTTGGTGACACCCGACTTTAAGAGGGAGTTCATAGTGCAGACCGATGCCTCCGAGGTAGGTCTCGGTGCTGTACTGTCTCAGGAAGTCAACGGGGAGGAGCACCCCGTTGTCTACATGAGTCGCAAATTAACACCCGCAGAGACCCGGTATAGTATAGTGGAGAGGGAGTGTTTGGCCATTAAATGGGCCCTGGAGTCTCTTCGCTACTACTTGCTGGGGAGAAGGTTCCGGCTGGTTACGGACCACTCTCCCCTCAAGTGGATGTGCCAGGCTAAGGACAGGAATGCCAGGGTCACCCGATGGTTCTTGTCGTTACAAAACTTCAAGTTTACAGTAGAGCACAGAGCGGGACGATTATTGGGTAACGCGGATGCCCTGTCCAGAGCACATTGTTTGGCATGTGTCCACCCCCTCAGGGTTGAACAAAGGGGGGGGTATGTGGTAAGGTGCAAGGGGCCGTTATTGACGGCAGGTATGTAGCACCAATGTACCTGGCATTGGTGCAGTAAAGCCGTGTAGTCTGATTTCCAGCATCAGCTGCTGGTGGCAGTTTGCTGCTGTTGCTTTAGAATAGCTGAAAGGCTAACCTGGGACGGCTTTACTGGGATGGAGTAGAGCAGGGTGGGACTCCATCCCACTACCCAGGTCCGGGTTTTGCGGGCTGTTTAAATAGCCTGGGGAATCAGCTGTGGCTGTCCTTTGTCTAGAGCTCACATGGGAGTGAGACTCTGTGAGCCTGGCTGAAATCTCCTGTGGAGGCTGTTTCATGCGGACCTGAGGCCTATTTGGACTGTAAACAGGACGTTTGCTCAAGGACTAAAAGCTGTTTGCCTGATTGAATCATTTATGCTGCTGTTTCCTGAAAAGGTGATGTAACCTGTATGGACATATGCTTTTGTGGATTTATGTGTGAAATAAACACAGACTTTACTTTGAACTGTTTGCCTCCGCCTCTATACTGCTGACACCCGGTCGCCTACCAGAGCTAATCTCCACAATATATATATATACACATATGATTATTGTATGCTTGCAGACATACATGGCCATTGTGGGGAAGAATTGCTGAACTCCATTGTCCCTTTTATACCTATACAAAGACTTTTGCGGCTTAGTGCTAAACCTCAACACACAATGTAGCTCAAAACATATCTAGATATTATATATTATAGAGATACAGATAAGAGATACAGATATTTGTAAATCTTATGCCCTGATGTGTTGATGGGGAAAAGCTCTACACATAAGATGACTGGGCTTTCCAATGAGGATGAAGAAGATTTGCAAATAAGGTTTTACACAAACATTAACAACCAATCAAACCGAAACCAGACGCAACACAAATTCCAGATTTAAATTGCACCTGATTGGACATTGAATCAGATATATTAGGCTGGATTCAGAGACACATTCGTCTGGACTTCTGTAGCTGTCTGTGAAAGTTTTTGTGGGTGTTTGTAATTTTTTTGTTTTTTTGGCCATTTTTTATTCGTACGAACGTTCGGTAAAATGCGTATATGCGCTTTCAGGGTTTTAGGTTGTTTCCACTCCAAGACTGCAGACACTTTGGAGGGATCCATAACCGGACCCTGATTGTAGACCAGATACCCTAGGAAAGGGACCTTGGTGACCTCAAACACAAACACACATGTCAGTTGGCAATGCCACGGCTCCAGCAAATACAGGTTCTGTGAATTACAGTATTTTGCATAAAAAAAATTAAATGTTACTCAAATTAATAACAAGTTTTGGTCTTTGGTGGTCAAATACAAAGATTTTATTCTTTTCTATCCTTTTAAGCTATTGAGGTTTTGCCATTTACAGTAGTTAATTGTCGACACAGAAAAAGAGTTGGGTCAAATAATTATCATGTTCCACATCAAATATAGAGAAGATGACATTTAGAGATGAGCGAACTTTTGAAATATTCGATTCGACTGATTCGCCGAATTTTCTGACAAAAATAGTTTCGACCCGAATTTATTAACGACAAATCGCTATTAAAAATGGCTATTTCTGAGCTTCCTAGAGCCTCAATAGGGTTTTTAAACCATTCTGCCTTGCTGTAACACGCATAGGATGCGTGCTGGGTTACTGAAATAATACTGTAAATAATTAGGACATGCAGATCAGAGGCATCGCTATTAGAATCGCAGAGCGGCACAATTACAGAGAGTTGAGGTGGCATCACTATATATTGCCTGAAAAACACACCCTGGAGCTGGCAGCAGCAGGAGCCCAAATATTGGCTGAAACACATCCTGGAGTTGGCAGCAGGAGCCCAAAAATGGGCTTAATGACACCCTGGAGTTACAAGCAGCAGCAGCAGGAGCCCAAACCTAGCTTGAAAGACACACTGGAGTTGGCAGAAGGAGCCCAAAAAATGGATGAATCACACCCTGGAGTTGCAAGCAGCAGCAGCAGCAGCCCAAAACATAGCTTTAAAAACACACTGGAGTTGGCTTCAGGAGCCCAAAAATTGGATGAATCACACCCTGGAGCTGCAAGCAGCAGCAGCAGCCCAAACATAGCTTGAAAGACACACTGGAGTTGGCTTCAGGAGCCCAAAAATTGGATGAATCACACCCTGGAATTGCAAGCAGCAGCAGCAGGAGCCCAACATTGGCTGAAAGAGACACTGGAGTTGGCTTCAGGAGCCCAAAAATTGGATGAATCACACCCTGGAGTTGCAAGCAGCAGCAGCAGGAGCCCAAACATTGGCTGAAAGAGACACTGGAGTTGGCAGCAGGAGCCCAAAAATTGGATGAATCACACCCTGGAGTTGCAAGCAGCAGGAGTCCAACATTGGCTGAAAGAGACACTGGATTTGGCAGCAGGAGCCCAAAAATTGGATGAATCACACCCTGGAGTTGCAAGCAGCAGCAGCAGGAGCCCAAACATTGGCTGAAAGAGACACTGGAGTTGGCAGCAGGAGCCCAAAAATTGGATGAATCACACCCTGGAGTTGCAAGCAGCAGGAGTCCAACATTAGCTGAAAGAGACACTGGATTTGGCAGCAGGAGCCCAAAAATTGGATGAATCACACCCTGGAGTTGCAAGAAGCAGCAGCAGGAGCCCAACATTGGCTGAAAGAGACACTGGAGTCGGCAGCAGGAGCCCAACAATTGGATGAATCACACCCTGGAGTTGCAAGCAGCAGCAGCAGGAGCCCAACATTGGCTGAAAGAGACAGTGGAGTTGGCTTCAGGAGCCCAAAAATTGGATGAATCACACCCTGGATTTGCAAGCAGCAGCAGCCCAAACATAGCTTGAAAGAGACACTGGAGTTGGCTTCAGGAGCCCAAAAATTGGATGAATCACACCCTGGAGTTGCAAGCAGCAGCAGCAGGAGCCCAAACATTGGCTGAAAGAGACACTGGAGTTGGCAGCAGGAGCCCAAAAATTGGATGAATCACACCCTGGAGTTGCAAGCAGCAGCAGGAGCCCAAACATTGGCTGAAAGAGACACTGGAGTTGGCAGCAGGAGCCCAAAAATTGGATGAATCACACCCTGGAGTTGCAAGCAGCAGCAGCAGCAGCCCAAACATTGCTTTAAAGAGACACTGGAGTTGGCAGCAGGAGCCCAAAAATTGGATGAATCACACCCTGGAGTTGCAAGCAGCAGCATGAGCCCAACATTGGCTGAAAGAGACACTGGACTTGGCAGCAGCAGGAGCACATACATTAGCTGGAAGGCACACCCTGGAGTTGGCAGCAGCATAAGCAGGAGCCCAAACATTGCTTGAAAGACACCCTGAAGTTGGCAGCAGCAGCAGGAGGCCAAAAATTGGCTGAGAGAGACACTGGAGTTGGCAGCAGGAGCCCAAAAATTGGATGAATCACACCCTGGAGTTGCAAGCAGCAGCAGCCCAAACCTAGCTTGAAAGACACACTGGAGTTGGCAGCAGGAGCCCAAAAATTGGATGAATCACACCCTGGAGTTGCAAGCAGCTGGAGCCCAACATAGCTTGAAAGACACACTGGAGTTGGCTGCAGGAGGCCAAAAATTGGATGAATCACACCCTGGAGTTGCAAGCAGCAGCAGCAGCCCAAACCTAGCTTGAAAGACACACTGGAGTTGGCTTCAGGAGCCCAAAAATTGGATGAATCGCACCCTGGAGTTGCAAGCAGCAGGAGCCCAAACATTGGCTGAAAGAGACACTGGAGTTGGCAGCAGGAGCCCAAACATTGGATGAATCACACCCTGGAGTTGCAAGCAGCAGCAGCAGGAGCCCAAACATTGCTTAAAAGAGACACTGGAGTTGGCAGCAGCAGCAGCAGGAGGCCAAAATTGCTTGAAAGACACACTGGAGTTGGCAGCAGCAGGAGCCCAAACATTGCTTGAAAGACACACTGGAGTTGGCAGCAGGAGCAGCAGGAGCCCAAACATTGATTGAAAGACACACTGGAGTTGGCAGCAGGAGCCCAAAAATTGGCTGAATGACACCCTGGAGTTGCAAGCAGCAGCAGCAGGAGCCCAAACATTGCTTAAAAGAGACACTGGAGTTGGCACCTGCAGCAGCAGGAGGCCAAAATTGCAAGAAAGACACACTGGAGTTGGCAGCAGGAGCAGCAGGAGCCCAAACATTGCTTGAAAGACACACTGGAGTTGGCAGCAGGAGCCCACAAATTGGCCTAAAGACACACTGGAGTTGCAAGCAGCAGCAGCAGGAGCCCAAAATTGCCAGAAAGACACACTCTGGAGTTGGCAGCAGCATTAAGAGAACATATACAGATTTTCAGCACAGATATCTTATCCGAAGAATATTAATAAAAAGTAACGTAAAGCAATTTCTCAATAATTACTTGTGGTCTGATGCAGAGGAATGTCTGTAACTGGAGAGCAGCACCTTAAATCTGTTTTGCACGATCCATATTTCTTTAGTGTTGGTCTGGCCCCATGATCAATCTACTCTAATGCATCAGGCATTGGTGGGTGGAAATCTTGGCTGATCCATGCCCGATTCATTTCCACGCAGGCCAGTCTCTGAAAAAAAAAACATTTTTGAAGCATACTGGAGCACATTGAATTGTTCTCATCAGAGCATCACTTACGCACATCTAAGAGTTTCATCATTTTGTTCGTGTTAAAGTCTTCAGGGCCTAGTTACTAAAGACCATAGATAGTTACACACTGCCAAGAAGTGCAGGAGACACTCGCCGCTTCTTCCACTAGGCGGGCAAGTAGTGATGAGGAGAGTGGCGTGGGAGGTGGTGTTGCAAGCGTTTTGGCTTCTTAAGCAGACACTGTTGAGGAACCTGAGGAGGACATCAGTGAGTTTTGAGGGCACTTTTAAAGGCTTGGAGTGATGGAGAGTGACAGATTTAGCGGCCAGCATGGTGGCAGAAGGGGAAAGTATGGAGGCAAATGTGCTCGGGGTAGACCACTTGCGCGGCAGGCTATCTTCCCAGGAGGTAGTGGAAGAGGGTCCCTGGAGTTGGCGGCGGCAGCAGCAGCAGTGAATTAGTGCGGACTGACGGCGGGCGGCGGACTTTTATTCACTGTATATCTGGCCAGATTGTTACACGAGGGGGATTGAAGGAGAACCATCCCTGGATTTTTATATGCGCGCTTTGCTTATATAACATGTGAGTGCATTTTTAAGTATTAAAAATACTGCTTTTGAGGGTATCACGCAAGATTTCTTTCTTTTTTTCTTTTATATGTTATGCGCTGAGAACACTGTCTGGAACCCAGATTGGAGAGATATTGTTCCAGCATTCCTGCCTGATTTTATTTACTGCTGAGGTGGAGAAGCTCTCTTTTAACCGGGCCGTGTCTAATTTGGGGAATGATGGAAGATTAATCTGTTAAGCCTACCTGTTGAGACACTTTGGTGGAGAAGCTCTCTTTTGGCATGGCTGCATTTAATTTTGGAACTGTTGAAAAAGTAACCCGTTATACAGCTCACTTTCTGAGATACTCCGAACATTGTGTGGAAGCCAGATTGAAGAGATATTGTTCCAGCATCCCTGCTTGATTCCATTCACTGCCGAGGTGGAGAAGCTCTCTTTTGACTGGGTTGTGTCTAATTTTGGGAATGATGGAAGATTAACCTGCTAAGCTCACCTGTTGAGATATTTTGGTGGAGAAGCTCTCTTTCGGCCTGGCTGCATTTAATTTTGGAAAAATTGATTCTGGAAACATTAACCCGGTATAAGCCCACTTTCTGTGACACCCCGGTAAGAAGATCTGTGTGGTGATGGATGATTGGAATCAGCACGATTCTTTGAAAGTATATACACTGCGGGTGTCGATTTACCTGTTAAGACTTTTTCGGGGCATCCCATTTGGGGATACTTAAGAATACTGCCCTGAACCAGGGGAGCTCTGTATTATTTTTTGCAAATTAGTGCGGACTATTGGTAGGAAAAATCAGCTACAAGGCCATGTGGCAGTTTTTCATCAAGCATCCGCAGGAGGTTAACATGGCTATATGAAAGATGTGTAGGCAGAAGGTGAAGTGTGGCCAGGGTCCCAATGTTGAACCCACAGCCCTGCGTCAACATTTGCAGCGTCACCATAAAGTGGCCTGGGAGAGTTGGCTCCAAAGTGGTGGTCCAGCCTGCTGCATTACCCAGTGGCACGCCGCTCTCTGTTCCAGCCAGCCAAGGCTCCACCACCTTCTGTGTGTCATACCCATCCTCTGTCGCTACAGATGCTCCTCCTCCTCTTAATCCGAGTCAGTCATTCCGCCAGCAATCCATTGGCCAAGCCATGTCCAAGAGACAACAGTATGTGCCCACTCATCCAACGTGCAGAAGCTAAATGTTCTCCTGTATAAGTTGCTGGTGCTGCAGTCCCTCCCTTTTGAGTTGGTGGACCTTTCAGAGAACTGATGGCTTGTGCCGAGCCGAGGTGGAGAGTCCCATGCTGTCATTTGTTTGTGAAGAAGGCAGTACCAGCCCTGTACAATTTTGTTGACAGTCCTTTAGCCTGTCAGTGTGTACCAAAGTGCACAGCAGTGCCTACATCTGGAGCTGTAACTATGGTCAGGGACAATACATATCCTTTAAGGACCACTGGGTGATTGTGGTTCCTGCACAACCACAACAGCAACTTGGACAGGTCCCTCCACTGTGGCCTCCACGCTCCTAGGCCTTTGTGCCTGTGACAGTGCACTTGCACTTAGCAATGGTGTCACAGAAAAAAGTGGCTAATTGTCAATTACATATTAATAGTTAACATTTATCTTATTTGAACATATTTATAATAATAACATATAATAACATATAACATAGCAACAATAACATCTAACATGATAACAGTAACATATACAATTTAGCAAATTTTTTTTTTTTTTGGATATTTTTTTTTTTTCATATTTTGTATTTTTTAAAAACATATATATATTTATTTTTTATTTTTTTTTATTTTTTTTAAAATATTTTTTTCCATTGTCTTTTTTTAATATTTTGTGAATTTTTGTACAAATTTTTTTTTTTTTTTGTATTTTGTTTTTCTAAAAACTTTTTTTTTATTTATTTTTTTTCCCAGTGCCCTTCCAGCCTACCATATGTGCAGGACACGGCAGTTTCACGCTGTTCTTCACATGGTTTGCCTTGAGCCACAGAGCAACACATGGGAGGAACTGCTAAAAATGAGAAATCAATACATTAAATCATGGCTTACTCCACGAAAACTGCAAATGGGACCCATGGTGACTGACACTGGGAACAACATCTTGTCTGCGCTGCGACAAGGAAGCCTGAGCCATGCGTCCTGCCATGGCACACGTGTTCAATCTAGTTATCAAGCGTTTTCTGAAGTCTTCCCCCCATCTGCAAGACATCCTGACAACGGGAAGGAAACTTTGCATGCACTTCAGCCACTCCTACTCCGCCAAGCACACCCTTCTTGAGCTTCAGCGTCAGAACGGTATCCCCCAACATAGTCTGATTTGCGATGTTTCCACCCGTTGGAATTCCACCCTCCATATGCAGGATCGACTATAGGAACAGAGAAAGCCATCACGGATTTCTTGATGATAGGGGGACACCCCTGTGTAAATTCAATGTAAACCATTGGCAGCTCATACGTGACACCTGCCGTTTGCTCAGGCCCTTTGAGGAAGCTACTTTATTAGTCAGTCGCCAGGACTTTGAGATAAACGATGAGATTCCACTGCTTCATGTACTACAACACATGTTGGAAACCATGGCTGGTCAGGGCATTAGAGACATGGAGCATACATTTCACAGCCACATGAAGCCTGTGGGGGCTGAAGTGGAGGAGGAGGATGGGGTGGGGCACAGGGAAGCACAGTTAAGGTTTGACAAAATGACCATTTTATCTAGTCATCTGACAGGAGAGGAGGAGCAGGAGCAGCCAGAGGAGCTAGAGGGTTGTGAGGAAGGCGAGACAGAGGACCCAGACACACCGTGGCAGTTTGCAGTGGAGATGGAGACAGGTAGTCCCTCCGAGTCACTTGCACAAATGGCACGATGCATGCTCACGTGCTTGTGTAGTGACCACAGAATTGTCTCCATTTGTCAGCGGGATGACTTCTGGCTCTCCACCTTATTGGACCCTCGCTTCTGGCACAAAATGGGGGCATTTTTTACGCCCACTGAGAGGGAGGACAAACTGACCTACTACAGGGACATCCTACATAGTCAGTTGGGCGATGTCTATCTGCGCCATGGTCCATACTCTCGCAGGTCTGACTCAGGGGGACCTCTGCGCTCACTTTCCACTGCCATGACTCCCTGGGGGGGGGGGGGGGGTGGCAGCAGCAGCTCAATCAGCAGCAGCCTCAGTCTTCAGTCGCTAATGAGTAGCTTTCTACACCCGCATAGTGAGTCTACTCATGAGCAGCAGGAAGACCTGGAGCAGGACCTGAACCAGCAGGTCATGTCATACCTTGACATGACCATGCCAACACACCTTGAGGATCCACTGGATTTGCTGGGAAGCCAAACTTGACTTGTGGCCGCAACTAGCAGAGTTTGCCCTGGAAAAGCTGTCCTGCCGGCCAGTAGTTGATTTAGATGGCAACTGGGCTGCTCTATATAATGCTGCAAAATGGCAAATTTACCTCACAGTATAAGCTAATGCCCCTCAGATTTACACAGGGGCTGCTCTATATTATGCTGCAAAATGGCAAATTTACCTCACTATATAAGCTATTGCCCCTCAGATTTACACAGGGCCTGCTCTATATAATGCTACAAACCAAGAGCGGATTTAACTCACACAATATAACCTATTTCTCAGGTTTATATAGGGACTGCTCTATGTAATGGTGCAAAACCATGAATTTACCTACAATATAAACTATTGCTGCTCCATATAATGGTGCAAAACTGAATTTATCTCACAATATAAACTGTTATTCCTCAGGTTTATATAGGGGCTGCTGTATATAACAGTGCAAAACCATGAATTTGCCTCATAATATAAAACTATTGCCCCTCAGATTTACACAGGGCCTGCTCTATATTATGCTGCAAAATGGCAAATTTACCTCACAGTATAAGCTATTGCCCCTCAGATTTACACAGGGCCTGCTCTATAGAATGCTACAAAACCAAGAGCGGATTTAACTCACACAATATAACCTATTTCTCAGGTTTATATAGAGACTGCCCTATGTAATGGTGCAAAACCATGAATTTACCTCATAATATAAACTATTGCCCCCCAGGTTTACTCAGGGGCTGCTCCATATAATGGTGCAAAACAGGGCAAATGTATTGTCCAATATAAACTATTGCTGCTCTGATTTACACAGGAGGGCCACTCTAAAGAATGGTGCAACATGGCAAATTTAGCTCACAATATAACATAGATTGCAAAATGAGATTGTCAGACAGGGCCTGCTCTATAAAATGGCAACTTTACCTCACAATATAAACTATTGCTCCTCAGATTTACACAGGGATTTAGATTGATATATACATACCTCCCAACTTTTGAAAGCAAGAAAGAGGGACAAATGTTGCCTTTTTTTTTTACCATTAAGCCACGCCCCTAGCCACGCCCCCTAGCCATGCCCATAAAGGGAAACACCACCTAAAAATTACATAATGATGAAATTAAAACTGGCAAGCCCTCGCGCACACATGCATACAATAGTGTGATAGTGTGAGAAAAGGGAGAAAGACAAGAGAAAGGAGAAAATTGAGGAAGAAAGAGAGAGAGGGAAAAAGAAAGTAAGAGGAAAAAAAGGAGAAAGTTAGGAGGTTGGGAAGACGAGTAAAGAAAGAAAAAGGAGAGATAAAGAAGGTGAGAAATAGAGAGAAGGAAAAATAAAAAGAAGGAAGTGAGTGAAGCAAGGAAGAGAGGGAAAACAGAAGTGGGAGAGGTAATGGAAAAAGAGAGAAAAAATGTATAGCAACAGTGAGTGAAAGAAAAGAGAAAGGGAGGAAGAGGAAGGAGGGAAAGAAAGAAAGGAGGGAGAGAGAAAGAAATAAAGAGAGAGAGTAAAGAGACGGGAAGAAGACAGAATGAAAAGAGGAGAGGAGGAATGGAGTAAGAAAAGAAACGGGGAGGGAACGAGAGAGATGGAAGTGAGAATTGAAGAAAGGGAGAGAGAGAAGAGCAAGGACAGCAGATAAGAAAGAGGAAGGGCAGTGAAAGAACAAAAGGAAGAAAGAAGGCGGTATGGGAGTGAGGGAGAAGGAGTGAAAGGTGGAAAGGGAAGAATGTAAGGAAGAAAGAAAAGGTGAGAAAAAGAAAGGGAAGAAGGAAGGAGTGGGAGAAGGAAAAAGAGAGGAAATGCAGAGAGGAGGGGAGAGAGGGAAGGATGAAAGGAAGGAGTGAGGGAAAGGATGAAGGAAAGAGAACAAAAGAGAAAGAGAGAAGGAAAGTTGAAAACGAGATAGAATAAAGCGTGGTGGAGAGAGAGAAAGATAGGCAGAGAAGAAAAAAAGAGAAAAACACAGCGAGAAATGTGCGGAGGGGGAAAGATAAAGGAAGAGAAAAAGAATAAAGGAATGGACAAATAAAAGAAGCAAGATAGTTCAAAAAATTAAAGCAGGAAGAAAGAGAGAGAGATGGGGAAGGAAGGGGGAAAGAAAAAGAAGAACAGTGATAAAGCGAGAAAAGGACAGAGAATAGAAAGGAAACCCAGAATAGAAGCGAATGAGGCAGACTGGCCACAACTAATATATCATTCACTTGCCTTTTCTCTACTTTACTCTTGTGTCCTGCAAGTCTGACACCTCCAGGACACTGATGATCGCAGCGCGCGGGGGGGGGGGGGGGGGGGATCGGCGGAACAGCCTCACTCGGCAAGCCCCCTCCCCTGTGCAGTCTTCTGGAACTGACAGTCGGGGGAGGAGGGCAGAGATCAATCACTCCGACAGCCAAACATGATTTAAAAGAAAGTCTCTGGCGGCTGGTGGGAGCGCTGCGGGAGCTCTGCTGCTTTTTGATTTTTACCTTATCTTCCCCCTCTCTCTCCAGCCATCCTATCTTCAGCACAGAGCCCGGGCACAGCGTAATGTGCCCCGCCCACTCCTCCATCATTGGCCCAGCCGCGATTGGGCCTCCACAAACCAGCTCTGCCTCTGCTGATGCCGGCGCATAGCACGGTACTAACCGAAGCACAGCGCTCCACAGCGGGGGCGGTAGCCGGGACATTTCTTGAAAGGGCGGGACCACGGGACATGGGGGGCTTCCCGTGAAAGTCCCGGGCAAATCGGGACACTTGGGAGGTATGATATATATAATAGTGCAAAACAGCAAATTTACCTCACAATACTGTATAAACTATTGCTCCTCAGATTTACACAGTGAGCTTCTCTATATAATGGTGCAAAATGGCGAATTTACCTCACTATATAATCTATTACAGCTCTATATAAATAAAAATAAATAAATAAAAAAAAGGGCCTGTAGAAGCTTATTTAGTATAACAGATAGGGTGACATGTGCTGGTTTGGGATGCCCATATGGGCTAGTGTTTTGACAGCAGGACAAAAACCAATTCAAAATGCAATAGCTTAATAAAACTGAGGCTGAACAAGCTTATTTAGTATAAAAGATAGGGTGACGTGCTGGTTTGGGATGCCCATGTGGGCTGGTGTTTTGACTGCAGGACAAAAACCAATTCAAAATGCAATGCTCAGATTCAGCTGAGGAAGGATCAACAAGCGTATTTAGTATAACAGATAGGCTGCTAAGTGCAGGTTTGGGATACCCTGGGGCCTAGTGTTTTGGCAGCAGGACAAAAACCAATGCAAAATGGAATTGCTTAATAAAGCTGATGCTGAACAACGCTTATTTAGTATAACAGATGGGGTGCAACGTGCAGGTTTGGGATACCCTGCGGCCTGGTGTATTTAAAGCAGACCAAAACCAATTCAAAATGCAATAACTTAATAAAGCTGAGGCTGTAGATGCTTATTTAGTATAACAGATAGGGTGCCACGTGGTGATTTGGGATACTCTGCGGCCTGGTGTATTGACAGCAGGACAAAAACCAATGCAAAATGCAATAGCTTAATAAAGCTGATGCTGAACAACGCTTATGTTGTATAACAGATGGGGTGCAAGGTGCAGCTTTGGGGTGCCCTGCGGCCTGGTTTATTGAAAGCAGTCAAAAAGGAAGTGCAAACTAAAGTAGCTTAATGAAGCTGATGCTGATCAACGCTTATGTGGCATAACAGATAGGGTGGAAGGTGCAGCTTTGGGGTGCCCTGCGGCCTGGTTTATTGAAAGCAGTCAAAAAGTAAGTGCAAACTGAAGTAGCTTAATAAAGCAGCTGATGCTGATCAACGCTTATGTTGTATAACAGATAGGGTGGAAGGTGCAGCTTTGGGGTGCCCTGCGGCCTGGTTTATTGAAAGCAGTCAAAAAGGAAGTGCAAACTAAAGTAGCTAAATTAAGCTGATGCTGATCAACGCTTATGTTGTATACCAGATAGGGTGCAAGGTGCAGCTTTGGGTTGCCCTGCGGTCTGGTTTATTGAAAGCAGTCAAAAAGGAAGTGCAAACTGAAGTAGCTTAATAAAGCAGCTGATGCTGATCAACGCTTATGTTGTATACCAGATAGGGTGCAAGGTGCAGCTTTGGGGTGCCCTGCGGCCTGGTTTATTGAAAGCAGTCAAAAACAAGTGCAAACTGAAGTAGCTTAATAAAGCAGCTGATGCTGATCAATGCTTATGTTGTATACCAGATAGGGTGCAAGGTGCAGCTTTGGGGTGCCCTGCGGCCTGGTTTATTAAAAGCAGTCAAAAACAAGTGCAAACTGAAGTAGCTTAATAAAGCAGCTGATGCTGATCAACGCTTATGTGGTATAACAGATAGGGTGCAAGGTGCAGCTTTGGGGTGCCCTGCGGCCTGGCTTATTGAAAGCAGTCAAAAAGGAAGTGCAAACTGAAGTAGCTTAATAAAGCAGCTGATGCTGATCAACGCTTATGTTGTATAACAGATAGGGTGGAAGGTGCAGCTTTGGGTTGCCCTGCGGTCTGGTTTATTGAAAGCAGTCAAAAAGGAAGTGCAAACTGAAGTAGCTTAATAAAGCAGCTGATGCTGATCAACGCTTATGTTGTATACCAGATAGGGTGCAAGGTGCAGCTTTGGGGTGCCCTGCGGCCTGGTTTATTAAAAGCAGTCAAAAACAAGTGCAAACTGAAGTAGCTTAATAAAGCAGCTGATGCTGATCAATGCTTATGTTGTATACCAGATAGGGTGCAAGGTGCAGCTTTGGGGTGCCCTGCGGCCTGGTTTATTAAAAGCAGTCAAAAACAAGTGCAAACTGAAGTAGCTTAATAAAGCAGCTGATGCTGATCAACGCTTATGTTGTATACCAGATAGGGTGCAAGGTGCAGCTTTGGGGTGCCCTGCGGCCTGGTTTATTGAAAGCAGTCAAAAACAAGTGCAAACTGAAGTAGCTTAATAAAGCAGCTGATGCTGATCAATGCTTATGTTGTATACCAGATAGGGTGCAAGGTGCAGTTTTGGGGTGCCCTGCGGCCTGGTTTATTAAAAGCAGTCAAAAACAAGTGCAAACTGAAGTAGCTTAATAAAGCAGCTGATGCTGATCAACGCTTATGTTGTATACCAGATAGGGTGCAAGGTGCAGCTTTGGGGTGCCCTGCGGCCTGGTTTATTAAAAGCAATCAAAAACAAGTGCAAACTGAAGTAGCTTAATAAAGCAGCTGATGCTGATCAACGCTTATGTGGTATAACAGATAGGGTGCAAGGTGCAGCTTTGGGGTGCCCTGCGGCCTGGTTTATTGAAAGCAGTCAAAAACAAGTGCAAACTGAAGTAGCTTAATAAAGCAGCTGATGCTGATCAACGCTTATGTTGTATACCAGATAGGGTGCAAGGTGCAGCTTTGGGGTGCCCTGCGGCCTGGTTTATTAAAAGCAGTCAAAAACAAGTGCAAACTGAAGTAGCTTAATAAAGCAGCTGATGCTGATCAACGCTTATGTTGTATAACAGATAGGGTGGAAGGTGCAGCTTTGGGGTGCCCTGCGGCCTGGTTTATTGAAAGCAGTCAAAAAGGAAGTGCAAACTAAAGTAGCTTAATGAAGCTGATGCTGATCAACGCTTATGTTGTATACCAGATAGGGTGCAAGGTGCAGCTTTGGGTTGCCCTGCGGCCTGGTTTATTGAAAGCAGTTAAAAAGGAAGTGCAAACTGAAGTAGCTTAATAAAGCAGCTGATGCTGATCAACGCTTATGTTGTATACCAGATAGGGTGCAAGGTGCAGCTTTGGGGTGCCCTGCGGCCTGGTTTATTGAAAGCAGTCAAAAACAAGTGCAAACTGAAGTAGCTTAATAAAGCAGCTGATGCTGATCAACGCTTATGTTGTATACCAGATAGCGTGCAAGGTGCAGCTTTGGGGTGCCCTGCGGTCTGGTTTATTAAAAGCCGTCAAAAACAAGTGCAAACTGAAGTAGCTTAATAAAGCAGCTGATGCTGATCAACGCTTATGTTGTATACCAGATAGGGTGCAAGGTGCAGCTTTGGGGTGCCCTGCGGCCTGGTTTATTAAAAGCAGTCAAAAACAAGTGCAAACTGAAGTAGCTTAATAAAGCAGCTGATGCTGATCAACGCTTATGTTGTATACCAGATAGGGTGCAAGGTGCAGCTTTGGGGTGCCCTGCGGCCTGGTTTATTAAAAGCAGTCAAAAACAAGTGCAAACTGAAGTAGCTTAATAAAGCAGCTGATGCTGATCAACGCTTATGTTGTATACCAGATAGGGTGCAAGGTGCAGCTTTGGGGTGCCCTGCGGCCTGGTTTATTAAAAGCAGTCAAAAACAAGTGCAAATTGAAGTAGCTTAATAAAGCAACTGATGCTGATCAACGCTTATGTTGTATAACAGATAGGGTTAAAATAGCATGTGCCTTGGGATGCCCGTGTGGCCTGGTATATTTTAAGCTGAGCAGAAACTTTTGACACTAATCCAAGTATGAGAAATGCTTTTGTTTAACAGATAGGGTTAAATAGCATGTGCCTTGGGATGCCAGTGTGGCGTAATGTATTTTAAGCTGAACAAAAAGTAACAATAATCCAAGTATGAGAAATGCTTTTGTTTAACAGATAGGGTTAAAATAGCATGTGCCTTGGGATGCCAGTGTGGCGTAATGTATTTTAAGCTGAGCAGAAACTTTTGACACTAATCCAAGTATGAGAAATGCTTTTGTTTAACACATAGGGTTAAAATAGCGTTCAGGCCTAAATAGCAGAAAGGGTTAAATAGCATGTGCATTGCATGCACAGTGTGCAGCTGTATTTAAACCAAACCAAATATATTAACAGTAACCCAGTAATTATGAAATATGAATCATAGCCAGCACTAGGCACCCTGTCAATGTGACTTGTATGCTGCTGGATTGTTACGGTTTTAAACCTATCTTTCCCTAGCTCTGTCTACCACTCTAAATCTCCCTAACTATCTGTCTCTCTCTTTACCTATCTGTAAATCTCCCTACCTATCTGTGAATCTCCCTACCTATCGCTAACTCTCTATCCCTAGCTGCAGCAGCCACCTTTCTCTCACGAATGCAAGTCTGAAATGCGCACAAGCAAGATGGCCGCCGCTTTATATAGCGCTGTGACGTCACCGGGGCTCCTGGTTGCTGATAGGCTGCATGTGACCTTCCCATGATAACTTGCCCCAGGGGATATGTCCAGACATGTCCATCCACCATTTTACAATGCCTGTAATTGAAATAAATGGAGTTTAAAGGAAAACTTCGATCGATCGAATCGTGGGGAAATTCGGACTCGTTCAGAATCGAATTTTTTATGAAATTCGGAACGAATCCGGGTTCGTCCGGATCGATTCACTCATCCCTAATGACATTCATATATTTTTTTTAATTTTCTTTTAAAATTTTTAATGCATAGATGGCCATTGTATGCTTGTGCACGCATAGGAATTCATCTTCTGCATTTTTCCCATCCGTGCAGTGTGTGTACACATGCCCGGAGCAGTGGGCTGCCCTAATTATGGTGCCCGGGGAGCAGTTGGGGGGTTAGGCCTTGCCTTGCTCAAGAGCACATCAGTCATATCACAGGACCGGGATTTGAACCTACCACCCTCTGGTTACAAGTCCACTCCCTTACCTCTAGCCCACAACTGCCCCCTGGAGGAAAAGAAGGGAGACACTACAATCCAGTTCTGCCCATTGTGCTCTATGGGATCTTTAGCTACAGCAGCAGGTTTAATCTTGTGCTGCTCCAACCAGAGCGCCCGGCACTGCAACCTTTTCGGTGTTAGTGTTAAATATGATGCTAGCTGGCAACCGTGTAACGTTGTTTTTTTTTATTTGGTAACATTATTAACCACCATGATTAATTAACCATTAACCAACCGGCGATCTGCCAGCCTTCATCATTCCAAGTCTGCTGCTCTCGCCATTGTGCTGTCTGCTGGAGTGGTATTGTTCTCCTGGGTCCTAGAGCCGCATAGTTTGACCCTCACCTGGCATTAATCATGCTGTTGATGTTCCTATAAATGCATGTGCTTGGCCCCGCCCTTGTTGGATCATTGCATCATCTCTTCGTAGCCTAGCCGTGCTCTCCAACCTCCCTGTATACCTCCGTGTCCCTATGGGCCTTTGAACCTTCCTTAGTTAATTTCTTGCCTGTGCTGGGGTTCACAGCCCTTCTGGGGCTTACTGCCATGCATAGTTTCTGTCTTTGCCTTTGATGTCTTTGCTGGGTCTTATGGTTCACCACTGTTTTGTCTGTATTGGGGCCTGCAGCCCTTCCAGTGTCTAGCTGTGTGTGTATTGGGCCTACAGCCCTTTGTTGTAGGTTAGTCTGTACTGCAGCCTGCTCTGAGGCCCAGGTCTGCCACTCTTCTTGTGCCTTGGCATGTGCCAGCAGTGTCCATGTGATAATAGTGTAAAGATTGTTACCAAATAACAACACACAGCATTGACCATAAGACGTTATTTATATGTGTTTCTCCTTTTCTTTAAGATATTATATCTTTCGAGATTAAAGGTAATATGATTTGCTTTCTAAACATGTTTTGGGGAGAGATAGCAATGTGAATGTGGAATGAGTTTTGCTGTGTAGAGTGCTTACAATATATATACATGCTAGATGGATATATATATATATATATATATATATATTTATGCACATATGTTTATTGTATGCTTGCAGACATACATGGCCATTGTGGGGAAGAATTGCTGAACTCCATTGTTTCTTTTATACCTATACAAAGGGCCTTATTTATCAAGGGATAGCGCCAGGTAGTGTCTCACTAGCGCCAGGTAGCGCCAGCTATCGGCGGCTACCGACTCCAGAACGCCAGGCTGCGAACGCAATCACGCATTTATCAAGCTAAATGAGGCTAGCGCCGCCGAGAGCGTCAGCTAGCGCGGGATTCATCATGTTGCAGACTTCAGCCAACAGCGCCGCTGCTAATCCCATCACAGCACCAGGTATGACCTCTCGCTACCTGGCGCTCTCCAATGCATTTCAATGGAGAAATCTTTAAATATTCATAATTAATTGATATTAATGTTTTTTTTTTTTTTTTTTAATGTCAAAAATTCTGTGACCACTTCTGCAATGTTAGATATTTTTTTTAAGGTAATAAAAAAAAAAATTGTGCAGAATTGATATTACAGGTCTGATATTAATGTATTCATATTACAAAATGTTTATAAAAACATGTTTATTTTTTTTTAACAAAAATATGGTTGTTTGGGGGTTAAAAAACTACTTTTAACCCATCGCCGCCAGCGCTCTGGGGTTTAAACATGCATTTCACAGCGCGAGAATTTTTTGAGCGTGATTTGTTAATGAATATGCTGGGAGCCGTTCTCTATGGCCATTCGCTGTCATTCGCTCCCATACAGCGCGGAACCTGTCAAACAGCGACTCCTAACCCCGTATTCAACATTACCGCACACCGACTGAGTCGCTGTCAACAACCGAACAACGGCCAAGCACAGCGAATACTAGCGGGCGCTGTGAAAATCACGCTACTGTCGCTCATCTGTCGCTACCTGGCGCTATTAAAATATCGGCCTCAAAGACTTTTACGGCTTAGTGCTAAACCTCAACACACAATGTAGTGTAAAACATATCTAGATATTATATATTATAGAGATATAGATATTTCTAAATCTTGTGCCCTGATGTGATGATGATGGGGAAAAGCTCTACACATAAGATGGCCGGGCTTTCCAAGGAGGATGAAGAAGATTTTCAAATATGGTTTTACACAAACATTAACAACCAATCAAACCAAAACAAGGCGCAACAAATATTCCAGATGTAAAGTGCACCTGATTGGACATTGAATCAGAGATATTGTCACTGCTTTAGTGGATTATCTGTCTGTAATGAAGGATAGAGGAGCATGCAGCACAGCGACACAGTGCTCTTCCTTTTTAAATTAGTCCTAATTCATGGTCCCTGTCCAGGCACATGTTACCTTTCTCCCACTGTATCCCCTATGAAAACTGAGCCATTTTAAAGCTTTTCATTCTCTCTGATTAAATGTAAATACCTTATGTATTTTCGAAACAAAGCTGCTGGCTTTGCTCCTATTCATGGCTGTGGCTGAGCTAGGAAGGGCATGTCCTGCTGCTGTGGTCAGAGACAGCTGTGGGACCACTGTGGCTTGCCATTCTAGCTTATACAGAGACCCCCCGAAGAGTGGAGTGGCTGTTTTTGCATGAGACCATTTTTTTGCTTGTTTCTGAAGAAATGAAATTGAAAGGAGGCGCAAACTTTGGAGCCCTGCTACAGTTTCTATCCAGCACTGCTGGGAAGGTGGGAGGGGCACATGGGACAGGCATCCGGGGAGCTGCTTGCTGCCTTTTTATTGCCATTGCCTGGACTGTCCCTTGAATTTTTCAGCTAAAGCTGTTAATAAAAATGGGTCTGTTTTCTGCTAAAAAAAAGACCAGATTCATTTTTTCTATCAGGCTCGTGCCATTCACTAAATTATTATTATTTTATATCACATACATAATATATGTGTAAAAAGCACAGACATGCACCTGAAATTAACGGATGAAAATTCTATGTGCGATTCAGCACCATTTTGACATTTTACACTTATTTACTAAAGGAACAGTCCAGGCAATGGCAATAGGAAGCAGCAAGAAGGTCACCTATAACCTGTCTTATGAGCCTCTCCTCCTGACGTGAGCTGTAGATACTGTAGCAGCTGCTTAAAGTTTGGCCTTTCATTTTCCATTTCTCAATGACCACTTCCAAATGTGGTCGTACAGCCTCTCATGTCCCTGAGCAACCCTGGAAAACACTGGTCACACTTGCCAGACTCACTCACACTGAGAGCACAAAGGGACAGGGGTGGCTGTGTGACCACACTTGGAACGTGGTCATGGAAAGATGGAATTAAAGGGAGGGGCACATTTTGGAGTCCTGCTACAGCATCTACAATGAGCTGCAGAAAAGGAGGAGAGGCTCATGGGACATGCTTCAGGTGTTCTTCCTGCTGCCTTAATATTATTATTGCCTGGACTGTTCCTTCAATAACTTTTTTACACCTGCCTGGAGCAAGTATAAAAACTACTTTCAATAACCCTTTAAACACCAAGCCAGTGAAATTCACATGGTTGCCTCTCCGACCGTTAACTGCCTGCAATGTGAATTTTACGTGCCTGGTGTCTATTTGCGGGAACAAAAACAATACTCACCTCACTCTTGGGGTCTCCTCTTCCCCTGGGAACTCTGATCCTGCCCCCATAGTCCTCAGCATGTAGCAGAATACTTGTTCCACGCCCCCATCCCTTCTGACAGCTTGGCCTGCCACCGCATCTCCTATAGGGGGAGCATGATGATGACATCATCTGACTCCTCCTGGGTATAAAATGCTTCTTCTGGTAGCGGGCAGAAGCTGGTAGTGATCAGTGGAGGGTTACATTCTGGTATTCAAAAAAGCTACAAAATGTGAAAAATAGCATTTTATTATAATTATTTTTTAGCCACATATTTCACCCCAAAATATTGATAGATCACTGAAAAAAATGACAAACATGTCATTTCCTGGTAAAGCCCAGACTCTGATGAAAATAATGTATCATTTTCCTGGGAAATCCCAGGACATTCCTTCAAAAATCACAGTTAAACATGTATAGCGCAAAACGGTGCAAAATGGCCCGGCAACAGAGGGTGACAACAGCTCTAGGTAGGCTGGCAGTGACAGGGTTAATCGTAACACAATAATTATTTCTATATATTTATCCTTTTTTGAGATGATGGTCAGATGGTTCTCTGGCTTAGGGAAGATAAAGGTAGAGCTCCGCAGTTCTCCCCTGTAATAATAGTCCATTTTCTGTAATTCAGTCTTGTCATTTTTTGTTTCTGTTTTTATTTTCCTTGCCTCTGATTGGTTTCTGACACGAGAAGATTTCTATCAATACGGTTCCCCTCCGAATGGAGGAAAAACAGGTATGTGGTGTCAGCTATACAGGGCCCTTTAATGGAAAATGAGTTGCTCTTTAACTTGTGTAAACCAATCTCTGTCCATGTCTGCAGAGATAAATAATTAATTTTTATTGTTGATAACACATATCCAAGACAACACATTCAACAAACAACTATTAAAAGCAAATGGCTATTGATTTCCTGCAACCATCATGCCAATCCATAAATAAATATGATAAAATCTCATAATGCAGCTCCTATCCAAAATGTAAAAATCCTCCAAGTAAGAGGCCGATTCAGTAATAGCGCCAGGTAGCGACAGATGAGCGCCAGTAGCGTGATTTTCACAGCGCCCGCTAGTATTCGCTGTGCTTGGCCGTTGTTCGCTTGTTGACAGCGACTCAGTCGGTGTGCGGTAATGTTGAATACGGGGTTAGGAGTCGCTGTTTCACAGGTTCTGCACTGTATGGGTTCGCCTGACAGCGAATGGCCAGAGCGAACGGCTCCCAGCATATTCATTAACAAATCACGCTCAAAAAATTCTCGCACTGTGAAATGCTTGTTTAAACTCCAGAGCGCTGGCGGCGATGGCTTAAAAGTAGTTTTTAACCCCCAAACAACCATATTTTTTGATTAAAAAATTACCCAAGTTTTTCTAAACATTTTGTAATATGAATACATTAATATCAGACCTGTAATATCAATTCTGCACAAATGTTTTTTTTTTTTTTAAGTTATTGCACTGTCTTTAGACAGGCTGATTCATGTAGTGCATTGCTTGTGCACACACAAGTAAAGAAGTAGCAATGTCTGCACAAACTTTTAAACTTAGTAATGTTAGGGACGGGGTACTAATTGGACGAAGTGTTAGCTAGGTTTTCAGTTTTTAGTATGAGTGTGCAGAGGGTTAACTTTCTTTTTTGCTTAGTGTGTGTGGTCACACCCCTCTAGCACCTCTTGACTGCTATATATTGACTGGATGAGCACATCCTACCTTCCTTTTTGCTGTTTTTTTTTTTTTTACCTTAAAAAAAAAAAATATAACATTGCCGTAGTGGTCACAGAATTTTTGGCAGTTAAAAAAAAAAAAAAAAACAATCAAATCAATTAATTATGAATATTTAAAGATTGCTCCATTGAAATGCATTGGAGAGCGCCAGGTAGCGAGAGGTCATACCTGGCGCTGTGATGGGATTAGCAGCGGCGCTGTTCGTTGCAGTCCGCTACATGATGAATCCCGCGCTAGCTGACGCGCTCGCCGGCGCTAGCCTCATTTAGCGTGATAAATGCGTGATTGTGTCCGCCTCCTGGCGTTCTGGAGTCGGTAGCCGCCGATAGCTGGCGCTACCTGGCGCTAGTCAGACACTACCTGGCGCTATCCCTTGATAAATAAGGCCGTAATTGTTAATCATTTATCACAGTGTCCAGTATTAAGCCAATAAATAAATCATTAAGTAATAGTATACATGCATACATATAAAGTGCTGATCAAAAAAACATAAAAATACAATTACTATACTACCATAGAAGTTATCCCCAGATAAAGTGCATGTGCAAAACAATCGTAACTTAAATCTATAAAGTGGACCTAAATCATGTAGTAACCCGGATCAAGCCGGGCACTCACTCCCAATATAAACCCCTACACAGACTACTATGTGAGGCTGATTCAACACTAGTGCCACGTATTGCCAGATGATTGTCTGTTTAGCGGCGCTTAGAGCGTCCGCTAGTAGCCGCTGTAAGCGGGCATCGGACGCTGTAACCTAGCGTCTCAGTTGCTGATGTGATGCTGTAGTAATGAGTTTAGCATTGATAAATGTAATGTGTGTATGGCGCTGTAGAGGAGCTCTCCCTCATTCACTGCAGCGCCTGAGCTTTACAATGCTGCTATAAACTCCCATTGTTTTTATCAGCAGTAAGTTATTTTCCACCCACCTGACCCAAATAGCTTTCATGACCCCTAAGTCATTATGTTTTTTTTATTTTTTAAATGTGGCTGTTAAAATTGTTCTTTGGTGTTTTTCATTTATTTACAATTTTTTTCTTTTTTTTTTTTTAATAAATCTTTCAGTGCATTGTTCCAACCCAGGTGCATGTAAAAATACGTGTGTGTGTGTGTGTGTGTGTGTGTGTGTGTGTGTGTGTGTGTGTGTGTGTGCAGACCTAAAATACTATGAAAAAACAAAACAAAACACAAATGTAGGTTTCAAAATATAACTTTTTGTTTATTAAAAACTAAAAAGGCAACATGCCAGAAACAAATGCTGCACAGCAGCAACTTTAATCCCCCCACCCTGTATCTTGTTCTGCAGCTCCAGGAGCATATTACATTATTCCATCACAAATTGCCACAGCCTGTGATGGTCTTCTATGCAAGCTGTGAAAAAGAAAAGACTCAATTAAGTACTACAGGTCAACAACTATGGTATATCCCTATGATCTTTGTTCAACATTGATGTTTCCCATAAAGTCACTAAAAAAATTTTTTTTGACATACACAACAAGGGCCAACCTTTCATAATTTTTTTTTGGCAAAGTAAATGAACCCGTGGAGCCATTCAACATACCCACCATAGTCTAACATCACCAAGCAAATAGCCTAACCAATAAAGGCCTACTTCACCACACAAATAATTTAGGTAATATAGTGGCCAATAACAGCTGAGGAAAATGAAGCCAAAAATATGTTGAATGAGCTTTTGGTATAAATATTGTTTAAAATCTAAACAATAGGGAATGCACAATTCCAAATGTAGCGGGAATGTAAAATCAGCATGTAAAGTACCTAAGCAACTGCTGCCTTTATCAGGTAGCATCAAGTTACATTAGCAGGGGCAGGAAACATGCAGCTTTAAGCCAATTCTGATTGATTCTTCAGAAAAGAGGCTCTACAGGTATGAGTGTCAACTCTGGACTACCACTAGCATGAGTGCATTTCTACAAGCTTATTGCCACAAATCACATTACTCACCATGACAGCTGTAGCCTTGGCCCATGCTGCTGGAGCCTTCGGGAGCCTGGTGGTGGCAAGATTGAGTGGGGAGGATTACCACTGGGTCTGTCTGCGGGACATTTTCTATGTGTAGAATAAAAACAAAACAGATACAAACATAAGAACTAGTTATGTATTCTATAATTTTTATTATAAACATTTATATGTAGGAAAGAGTTAAATGTGGCTAATTATTGTAACACACTTGGCCATGAATTAGTAATAACTAGGGATGAGTGAACCAGTTCGGACGAACCGGAATTCGCTCCGAATTTCAGGGAAAATTCGATTCGGCACGAGCCCGAATTTTTTTTGGTTAGTGCCGATCGAATTTTCCCTGTAATAAAAAAAAAAAATGCCGGCATGGTGGGAGCGGGCAGGCCGGCTACGCTGTCAGCGGGCCGGCGGCGGCCCGCTGACAGGCGTAGCCGGCCTGCCCGCTCCCACCATGCCGGCATTTTTTTTTTCAGATGAGCGATTCGTGAAAGTTCAATTCGGGCGAACCCGAATTTCTTGGGGAAATTCGGCGAATCGCCCGAATCGAACTTTCAAGAAGTTCGCTCATCTCTAGTAATAACATAACTACTTGCCAAAACACATGAGCAAGCCGCATAATTGTTGGATATAGTAGGATACCAGAAGATACCCTACTGTTCTAGAGTCAACATGGGCACTTCACAGCAGAATTGCATGTCACATTATAAATTAATGAGTAAAGCGGACCTTCACCCTAAATAACAGCATATCTTATGTTTCCTCCATGCTGTACATACAGATTGCTCACATTAAAAATCATCCTACCTGCATCTATTGCATTTTCTGACACTTTAAGCATCCACGATGGCAGCCCATGGAGATGCAGGCTGCCTGCAAACAGGAAGTGTCTTCTGACTGTGCCATTCTGTATTCTGGGATTGCTGACCTTTTCCTGACCCCAGATCTGCTCTGTATGTGCAAAGCACAGCTATATGACCGCTGCCCTGCACTTTAGACCTCTCTTCTCTCCTCAGTAGATGATACTACTGAGCCAAGATGGTGGCGCCCTTATCCTAGAGTGCTGAACAAAGTTACAGGCCAGTAAGGGAAATAATAAAAAGTAAGTGACTAAAAACGTTCAATATATTAATTTTAGATGCTGGGAAATAGTTTTTGAGGGGTTTGGGCTTTTCATTAAATGATGCTGAAGGTCCGCTTTAAGGCAGGAACACACAGAATGCATAGAGGTGGTGAGCTCTATTAATGTCAAACTTACCTCCAACCTGCCGGTTCCCAGCTGGGCCAACATAAGTGGAGGAGGTGGTGCCTCTATGATGCCCTGAAAAAAAAATTGTCAATTTTACACATAAGACTGTTACAAATGACCACACAATCCAAAAAATGAAGGAGACTCACCAGGGGATGAGGTGTTTGTAGCTTCCCAGGGAGGGCTAAAGGTGAAGCAGGGGTGCCCCTGCTCTTCCAATTTTACCTAGCTGAGCCAAATTCTGAGGGTCTACCCTCCTCTCTCTGACTCCCCATACCCTCAGGGAGTGAAGTCCTTTTCCTCCTCCCCACTTGAGAGTAGCCCAGTGGTAGTTTGACTCTACCGAGCCAGACTCAGAGGAGCTGATGCTCCACACTGCCCTCACCTCAGCAGCAGGCTCCACTGGGGCTTCCACTTCATCATCCCCTTCCTCCCCTTGATTTGGGACCGGCAAGAGGGCTCTGAGTAATCAGAACCAGGGTCTCTGATGCGGGGGAGAACACTCTTCCTGTGCTTCTCCAGGGGAAGACGCTTATCTGTGGAGATAAATGTAGAAATTCCGCAGGTTAATATCTAACATATCTAATTACAGTGTTTGTGTATGTGTATTGAACTTACCAGAAACATAGGCATCATACACGCCCTTGTTGTCCCGGCGCTTATAGTCGGACCACCGCTGCCTGCTGGACTTGGCCCTCAAGTCTGTTTTAAACACCGTGGCCTTCACCTTCTCCATGATGCCGGCCTTCTGCCTAATGGCGTAGTCGTACTCGTGTACACAAAAATCCTAGATGCACAGAAAGGAAATATTAAAAAAAAAAAGAAAAAAGACTGTGTGTGTGTGTGTGTATATATATATATATATATATATATATATATATATATATATATAATATATATATTAAATAACATTAAATTATATTTACTTAAAGTGTAATTAAAAAAAACAATTAAAAAAATCAGGGTTTTAAAAGAAATAAAGGGACTGTGGATGTGCCACAATATAAAATCCCCCAGGTTGTTAAACACAAAAATAAAATAAGAAAAACACAATTTGGGATGCCAAATAAAAATCCCATTAATATAATACGGGGAGGCCGATTCATTAATAGCGCCAGGTAGCGACAGATGAGCGACAGTAGCGTTATTTTCACAGCGCCCGCTAGTATTCGCTGTGCTTGGCTGTTCGGCTGTTGACAGCGACTCAGTCGGTGTGCGGTAATTTTGAATACGGGGTTAGGAGTCGCTGTTTGACAGGTTCCGCGCTGTATGGGAACGCATGACAGCGAACGGCCATAGCGAACGGCTCCCAGCATATTCATTAACAAATCATGCTCCAAAAATTCTCGCGCTGTAAAATGCTTGTTTAAACCCCAGAGCGCTGGCGACGATGGGTTAAAAGTATTTTTTAACCCCCAAACAACCATATTTTTAGAAAAAAAAAACAAGTTTATAAAAACATTTTGTAATATGAATACATTAATATCAGACCTGTAATATCAATTCTGCACAAATTTTCTTTTTTTTTTTTTTTTTTACCTTAAAAAAATTATCTAACATTGCAGAAGTGGTCACAGAATTTTTGACATTAAAAAAAAAAAAAAAAAAAACATTAATAACAATTAATTATGAATATTTAAAGATTGCTCCATTGAAATGCATTGGAGAGCGCCAGGTAGCGAGAGGTCATACCTGTCGCTGTTCAAGGTCGCTCGCTGGCGCTGTGGGGTGAGGCTGGAATAATGATAAATGATTCGCTATCTGGCGCTCTGTCAGTCGCTAAGCAGGATCGGCTTGATAAATGTGTGATTGCGGAGGGGAGCCGGCGTTCTCGTGGCGGTGAGCGTCATTACCGTTCGCTCACCATTCGCTACCTGGCGCTATCCCTTGTTAAATAAGGGCCTAAGATCTGTTCTATGGGTTGGGGACCCCTTTAAGAACAGTACTAACTGTTAAAAAAAATAAAAACATACCAGAATTGACAATACATGTGCACTAAGCAGAAAAAACATGTAAAAATTACAGCAAACAAACGCAAAAATGCTAAAACCAGCCGGAAACGCTTGAAAGAAGGTCGCAACACAGCAAAAAAGCCATTATGAAAAATATAGCCCAAAAACTTACCTTAACTATCTGCCCATTCTCTCGGGCATCCACCCACAGCCTCATTTTCCTTTCTGGAGCCTCTTCTGAGGATGAGAAGCTGCTTGGGAAACGGCCCACACGACGTCTCGGGGGAGCTATAGTTCCGCACAGGCAAACCGGAAGCACATAAAGCAAAACCCAAAGCAAGACCTTTAAACCTGTTGCAAGGTACCAACGCTATGGAACGCCCAATCGCCACCGCATTATAAGAATTTAAAAGTATAAAATGTATTAATATAACATTAACATTCCATGATTGTATATATCTATTTCATATTTGCATTGATTGATCCACTATATGAACGATTTTCGTAAACAATTCCTCCTTAATCTTGACCATAAAGTGGATCTACATAAAAACATATTATTAGAGACACATCCAATATGTATATGCACATTAATTACTCCTTTTTTATATATAAAATGAATTGTTAACAGTTTCCACTTATAGTTTAGGGCCTGGTATACATAATTCCATAGCACAATCAATAAATATGTAAAATGATAGCGATAATTGTTCCCACATGTGGTGCCTGCCTAGCTGGAGTAAGGTATCTCCTTTAAAGTGGACCAACACCCACGGGTAAACTATAAGATTCCCGGGCCGATCACCTCCCTCCCCGCGGGACATCCGAGATCGGAATGTCCCGCGGGGTGAAACCCCCCCCAAACACCCCAAACTCCTTACCTTATCTTCGGTGGTGGCCGGCCACCGCCGCCTCCCTCGCGCCCCTCTAGACGTGCGCGCGCCCGCGCCGGCCGTCTGTGAATGGCCGGCGCGGGCACGCGCGCATCAAGAGTGACGCGCGGGAGGCGGCGGCGGAGGAGCCGCTTGTCCGCGGCTTGTCCGTCGGCGCTGGGAGTGGGGAGAGGTGAGTTTTTCGGGGGGGTTTCACACAGCGGGGCACCCCGATTGGGGGTGCCCCACCGAAGTGGACCAAGACCCAGGATAGTCAAAATCCTGGGTGTTGGTCCACTTTAAGCAATGCTTGCAGAAAAATGAAGCATAAAGCCAATCTGTTGTTTAAATCCCTTTCTATAAATTAAGAGAAATATACCTATGCTTTGTATTTATCCAGCCCACCCACCTCAATAGATGCGCTGTGAGCTTGTCATTAGTCCACCCTCCACGGCTCAGGTGCCCCAATATTGTTGTTGTGGTCCATCTGGCCTCTCCAACGAGGCTCGGGGCCGTCCCTGCTCATACCATCTGAGCACGGCCTAATTCAAGCAATACATGCTTCCTACTATAATCAGCCTCATTACTAGAGACTTCAAGCCAATCTGAGCTGGGGGGATCAAAGGGCACCAGTCAGGCCATTCCAATGAAAGAGGGGGAGTGGCCAGCACAATCAATACTGTGCTGCCATCACCCCTAAAAATAAGAAAACAGGGATTGCAACAGACGCTGTATGCCTCAGAAACCCCTTTTGACCCGGCCCATATGGGTTCTGTGAATTCTCTTGATGTATTTGGAAGTTTTCCTGTGCTCCCAGGCTGCACTCCCAAACAGCCGGCTGGAGCGAGGAAACGCAGATTACTGCCAGACTTCAGGTGGCTTTGCAGTGCCACTGGAAAAATAAGTAAGCTTACAAGTGAAGTGCATATGTACCCAGAGTGGTGGGCTGCCCTCAAATTAGTGCCTGGAGAACTGTTGGGAGCTAAATGCCTTGCTAAAGGTCTTCAGTCATGTCCCATGACTGGGAATTCAAGCTGCAACCCTCATGTCACAAGGCCGATTCTCTACATCTAGGCCAAGACTGCCTAGAGTTGAGGAGTCTATATACAGTCTGTCTGTATACAGTACAGCTGTCAATCATAGAGCTGTCGTCATCAACAGTTCCAATAGTCAACAGTTTTGGGCTAAATTTGCCCTTTTGAAATTAATATTTACTAGGAAATATATGTTTCACGTCTTTGATTTTTTTAAGAGCTTACTAGCCATGCAATAATTTGAAATACTTATTATTATTAATAATAATAATAATAATATTAATAAGAATAATGTGTTCATTCGGATTATCAATTAAAATGACCTCCCTAGTATTTTGGTCATTGAATTAAAGTGACCTGCCTGCCTCTATTGTGCTGCAGCACTGTAAATCCAGCCCCCAAGTGTTTAGATGTAAAAGTCCTTCACAGTATGTACCATATAAACTCTGCACGTCAACAACAAATCAGGTGCAAAAGAAACTATACTTTACTCATATTACTTGCGCTTGATTGACTGTTGAGGCCTCTGTCTTCTCTATGATTTAGTTGATAACTGAATTTTGATAAAGATTGTTACAAAATAGTAACAGCAGCATCAATAGTAACTGAATCATCATTTGCATATATTTCTTCTTTCAAGGCGATACAGTCAAGGTTTCCACCACTGTGGGTACTATGAGTTTATACATTTTTTTTTTGAGTGTAGCATATTAACCCCTTTCTGACATGTGACATACTATTACGTCATGTTCAAATGGAGCTTCCCGCAATACGTTAATTCCTGTGAAGCACCTAAAGGGTAAATATACTTCCTGAAAGTTGTGTTGCATATGTTGAAGGCTGCAGTTTTAAAATAGGGTCTTGCTCTGGGGTTTTCTGAAATATAGTCCCCAAATCTTACTGTGGCCGGAAGGGGTTAAAATGTTAGATTTCTACTAGTAGATTTTTTATACAAAAGGGACACACATCCTGCATAAGAAGATCATATTTTTCTTTATACAACCTTAGTTCTGTGACTAGGGCAGTCACCTGGGGGTGCTGTTAAAATTAGAGTCAAAAACAGAAACAAATGTCCCATTGTCAGGGATTTAGTGCCCAAGGGGTTAACTAATCCCCAAAAGTTTGGATTTAGAGTAGGCATAAAGTCACAAAAGTCTTGACAGGCTGTAATGTACAAAAATTAGATGACCCACCACATTGACCTATAAAATAAAACTACAGGTATCGCAGCATCATGCTGCCGCCACTCATCTCAGAATCCATACAGCCAAGAAGTAAAGGAGGACACATCTGTAACAGACCTCCTGGAGGGTGTTTTAGGAGCTCCCAATGTATCATTATATAGCCCACTATGTGCAGTATATGTGATTAACAAGAGATCTCTTAAAGCTGAAGCCATTAGCGCTTGTCTAATTCTAACTGGCTGATTGTCTTCTGCAGGAGCTGGAAGTCCACCATGACACTTTATATTACCCCAGAGGCGGCAGCACATTATCTGAATGAAATATACGCAGAAACCAGCAATGTCTGCGTTTTGCTTCCTCTGGATAAACAACAAGCTTAAATGTTATTAGATTTTAGGGCTTAATTACTTGCTTACTTACAATTCCTTGCTCAAGCTCATAAGGGCTGATTTTCTTGGTACTTGGTGATGATACTTCTGAAAGCAAAATATAAACTTGTAGCTCAATGATTCAATAAATTCACACTGAAGCTCAATGTGTTCTTTTTATTTTGTGCACATTATGGGCCTGATGCAGAGCCTCCTCTGAACTGACCTTAAAACCCTCCGATTGTCCGGGTCTCCCGTTTGAATCGTGGCTCAAATGTGATGCAGAGCCTCCGTCGGAATGGCTCCCTAACTGATCCGTCAATTTCACTTTACTCTGAAAGCTTTTTTTGCTCTCTCGGGTGCCTTCAATTTGATCGGGGCTCCCGTTCACGTTCACACGGGCGGCCCGTTTTTCCCTGATTTTTCCTGGCTTTTTGAACGTACCTGCTTGATTTCCGTCGTATTTGACCTTCCATTTTGGTGTTTTTTTCAAGTATACTTACATCTCCATGGCTCTTCAGTTGCCAATCTGGCTACACACAAGCGCAAATCCCTCAAACTCCATTGGAATATGCATATGTCCACAAATGCAAATTTGACACACATCTTTTTTTTTTTTTCTTTTTTTTTGTGGGGGTTTCCTTGTCCTTAATGCATACCTTAATCAGCTAGTAGTTCCTTCTTCCTTGTCCTTAATGCATACCTTAATCAGCTAGTAGTTCCTTCTTCCTTGTCCTTAATGCATACCTTAATCAGCTAGTAGTTCCTTCTTCCTTGTCCTTAATGCATACCTTAATCAGCTAGTAGTTCCTTCTTCCTTGTCCTTAATGCATACCTAAATCAGCTAGTAGTTCCTTCTTCCTTGTCCTTAATGCATACCTAAATCAGCTAGTAGTTCCTTCTTCCTTGTCCTTAATGCATACCTTAATCAGCTAGTAGTTCCTTCTTCCTTGTCCCTAATGTATACCTTTATTGTTTGTGTATTTTTATGTTTTATTGTCCCATATCTAAACCTTTTGTGTGTCATGTAAATGTGTGCTGATGTTTTGTGATGGTACTTTTGCGGGAAACACAACTCTCGAAATATTAATAATTATTTATTAGTTAATTTTTTTTTTTTTTTTTTTAATAAAAACATTTTTGTTTTTAAAACGAAAAAAAACATATTTACATTTTGTAACCAAAAAATAAAAATTAGGCCTTGGGGTCTGTAGCCTGTTTTCTTTGATCTGTGAATGAAAAACAACTTTTTTTTTTTGGTTTGTGCACTTTTTAAATCGGACCTTCTGCGTGATTTAATGAAAAGGCCAAACTCTTCAGAAATGTTTCCACAGCATCTTAAACTAATATATATTAATATATATTAATTTTTTTAGTCAATCAATTGTTATTCTTTCCCCCACTGGGCTGCAACTCAGTCCCAGAATTTAGGATACGTGCAACGCCATGTTGACTCTGAAGCATCACACTTACTGAGGAGAGGAGAGTGGGATAAGGTACAGGGGGTGGGTTATAGCTGTGCTTTGCTCACACAGAGCCGAGCTGTGCTCTGGAAAAGGTTGGTAAGATGATTTGTAAGGTGGTCAATCTGTATGTACAGGGTGTGGGAACTATCTAAGATAGCCTCTTATTCATAGTTAAGGTCCGCTTTAATGGCTTTTTTGGATACATTTTGATGGAAATGTTAAAGTTTTTTATTTTTCTAATGGTATTGTTTGCTCATTTACTTTAGTTTAAATAAACACCACTTACAAGGTTTAGGCCGCACATTGCATCGGGGGCGGAGTCTCCCTTCATCCTCCCTCTGTGGCAGTTGGGAAACTGTATGAATGACAAACACACTGATATTAGAGACTGTTGTTCTTTCATTAATATAATATTATGTTAGGCTTCTAGGTATCAATCTACTCACCTTCCCCAGCAACCTCTTCCTCCTCGCCCCCTTCCTCACTCATCCCTTGGGATGTTCCAGCGATGTCTGAATCTACAACAATAGTGCACATGAGTATCTGTATTTAATGCATGTCTTACCACATATCTAACTTTATTTCTCTTACCGGAGTCCGGTTGAGGCTCTGTTCTGCTCGACTCCCTGCCGTCAGATTGCCCCCTCCCCTGCATGCTGAGGTCCAGCGGCTCCTCCGAGTCACTTACAGAGGAGGGGGTGGCCGTTGACCCTGGAGGTGGGCCACCTACACCTTCACCTGTTTCGCCCAACACTGGGCTGCGTGTCCTGGTCCGGGTGGGGCGGAACCGCAAATTCCATTCATGGGCTGAAATACAAACACAATCATTAAACCACGCCCAGGCGAGGCCAGGGTTAGAGGTGCATTTACATTTTCAACACTTACATGGGAAATGTTTTGCGAAGTACCGCCTCACCCGGGGCTTATGTCTTCTTTTTAAATCAGACCAGTGTTGGGCGATCTGGGTGAAGGTATAGGTGGTTTGGGATCTTCTTTCAATCGCGTCCACCACTGCCAGGGCCAACATCCGCTTGTCATAATCTGACGGCAGGAAGTCTTAGCGATTCCTCAGCATCATCTGTTATAAAAAGAGACAAGGACACACCATTAATCCACCAAATACATTAACAAGTTTCCTGCCCTAAATCAAGTCACTTTATTAACCTCTTGCTACCTCACATTGCCCTAGTTCTGCTATCTGCATGTAGGCTAGTTTGTAGCTGCGTACATGGGTTAAACTAAGGTGGGCTGGTCTGTAACGTGACAAACTAAGTTGTTTCAGACTATTCTTGCGTTTATTGTTTTTTTAATTACAAGGAATGTGTGCGCGCACATAAACGCATGCTCGCATACTCACATCCATGATGAGCTCGTCCTGCTCCGGTGTAAAGATGGCGGGGGACATCTTGGCTTGTTTTTCAAGTTCTAGCTCTGACGTTCCCCCGCGGTGACGTGCGTGCGTGCGCGCAGGCGTGCAACCGCAGTTGGAAACATATTTAAAGCTCAAGGCACTCCGCTTGGTGTGGGATACCATATCAATATGGGCAGACCTAAAGGGAGCACAAAGAGCCAACCAAGGCCAAAGCCACATAGCAGCCGCACACATGCCTCATCCTAAATAAAACAAAAAGCAGGCACAAGACACATGCAGAACATGCACCAACTAAAACGGTGGGGACTCCACAGACACAGGCACATTCCAAAAAACGCAGGAGCAAGGAGACATTAACCCATTCTCCACCACCGGCCCAAAAAACACAAACACACAAGGGTGCTAAATCTAGTAAGACCCTGCAGCATACTCAACCTCAACCCACCAAGAACACCCACAAAAACAAACACATCAGCAAGGGTAAGCGTATTGCAAAACCCTCCACCCCACCAAGGTCACCCACCCCTCCACCTCAACCCTCTGGTACTCACAATTCCAGTCCCTCAGATAACACATGCAGCTCTACATCTGATAACTCAACAGGAACCCAAACATTAACCCAGAGCAACACATACACAACATCACCCTCCCCCCTAAGCCCAAAAACCACACACGACTCCCCAGATAGCCAACCATCTATTTCAAGTGATGCAGGGGACAACACACACCCATGTGGGCGCTAACCATGCCGTGGGTTCCTAACAGCCCGTTTTTGCTAAGCACAAAGCATGGCTGTTGCCAATGCTGTTTGGGTACATTATGGGGTTCTGTCCATCGAGATACTGAACAAATCAAGCGGACAGTTGTGGACCTGAAATCATATAGTTGCCCAAAAATGGACATGCGCCGGCAGCAGAGGTAAAGCCAAAATGCATTTAGAGTTGCTTTGTGACCAGCATGTAACACTTATTAGGTGTGATTTAATCTTCCCCAGCCTGCAGACAGGGGGTGGTTTCAAGAAAATACATTGGCCACAAGGTCAGCACGGATTGTGTGTGCTGGGCCACTTTGTGTACCAGTGTAAGGAGGGGTCTGCTCGTCAGAAATAGGGAAAGGTTCTGCACCCAGGTCAGTATATCGAGCAATCCTGCTTCTAATGGCAAGGTTGTGCAGGACCCCACAAGCAATAATTATTTTGATAGCCTTGCCAGGCTGATACTGAAGAAAACCCCCACTGTGATCCAGACATCAGAAACGCATCTTCCACAACCCAAAGGCACGTTCCACCACAGAGCGAGACCTCCTATGGGCTGTGTTGTAGCGCTCCTGTGCCTGGGAAGATGGGTGCAGGATGGGTGTGAGCAGCCATGGTAACAAGGGATAGCCTGAGTCACCTGCAAAAATACAAAAGACAAACATAAGGTGGATGCCTAAAAAAAGGTTTAGGTGTGCATAGAAACATTAGTACACAGGGACAAATATCTCCAGATTGAAACCGTTGATAGAGGCTGGAGTTCCTCAAAATGTGCGCATCATGCGTGGACCCAGGAAAGCCAGCAAACAGACTGAAAAATTGAAGATCAGGCCCCACCACTGCCTGAACATTGATGGAATGGCCCATCTTCCTGTTCCTGCACCAAGCAAAACACAAGTGTAATTAGTGTGAGCCTTAAAAAATGTGTGATAACCAGAAAAAAATCAGAACCAAACCACATACCTGAACAGATATTCCTGGTCCGCAGGGGGGATGAGCGAGACATGTGTGCAATCGATTGCACCAATGAAGTTGGGCATGTCGGCTATGTTATAAAATCCCAACTTAACCGCATTCCAGGCTTCCCCTGTTTGAGGGAAAAAAATGTAATTCTGTGCCAGGGTAGCCATGCCATCCAAAAACTTGGTTAGGCTGCGGCTCAGCGTAGACTGGGACATCCCCAGGGAGAAGGCACCCAGTCTCTGGAACGAGCCGTTCGCCAAAAATTGCAGGCAGCCAACCAATTTGGTCATACCTGCAATTGCATGCCCCTTTCTTGTGGTGGGGGCTAACCATGGCCGCAGCTCGCTATACAAGGCATGGAGAGAAACATGGTTAAGGCGGGTGAGCTCGAATAGGTCAACGTCACTCATGCCATCGATGTCCAAAGACGTGCGGTGCAGCCTGGTTTCTGCCATGCTCAGAAGTACCAGACGGCGTAGCTGGCGCCTTTGATGTTGGCCCACAGAGGAATGCATTCCCAAAAAGCACGGAGCTCCAATACGGCTGGACAGACTGGCCATAAGTGAAGGCTCGGCGGCCCCGTTTTATTAGGCTGATTCCAATCGGAAATCAAGGCTCTGCATCACTGAAAAAAACGGGACAATAGGCTCGATTCAGAGAGACGCCCAAAAACTTTCGGTTTGGTGCCGACGTCGTAAGATTTTCAAAATTTCCCGCTCTCGCATGAGCGTTCGAGCGATTCTATGCATGCTTCGTAAACCTTCCGTAGCGCGTCCGTGCGCTCGTATGCCAGAGTACGCAGACGAGGATGTCATTTTCCATCGAAAATGTTCAGATTCATTTTTCACAACTACCAACGTAGCTTTTCGTTTTTGCCCTTTTCCCATCGTATCCTCACACGAATCCTATCATTTTCCCGCTACATCCTGCTTCATTTTTTCCTAAAGTATCTGTCCAGACGAAATTCTTACGATATTGCGCCTGCGCACTACAAACTTCTCTCATTAAAGTGCTCGCCTACATAATTTCACTTCCATCACTAAACTCACCCTAACCACTAAGCGCTATCCTGCCTTTTCCCTTGAGGTCCCTTAAAGTTCACCCTAACCACTTAGCGCTATCCTGCCTTTTCCCTTGAGGTCCCTTAAAGCTCACCCTAACCACTTAGCGCTATCCTGCCTTTTCCCTTGAGGTCCCTTAAAGCTCACCCTAACCACTTAGCGCTATCCTGCCTTTTCCCTTGAGGTCCCTTAAAGCTCACCCTAACCACTTAGCGCTTTGGTTCTTCTTCCATTTTCACACCCTAAAACTTACCCAAATCACTTAGCGCCTTGTTTCTTCTTCCATTTTAGGTCCCTAAAACTTACCCAAATCACTTAGCACCTTGTTTCTTCTTCCATTTTCACACCCTAAAACTTACCCAAATCACTTAGCGCTTTGGTTCTTCTTCCATTTTCACACCCTAAAACTTACCCAAATCACTTAGCTCCTTGTTTCTTCTTCCATTTTAGGTCCCTAAAACTTACCCAAATCACTTAGCGCCTTGTTTCTTCTTCCATTTTCACACCCTAAAACTTACCCAAATCACTTAGCGCTTTGGTTCTTCTTCCATTTTCACACCCTAAAACTTACCCAAATCACTTAGCGCCTTGTTTCTTCTTCCATTTTAGGTCCCTAAAACTTACCGAAATCACTTAGCGCCTTGTTTCTTCTTCCATTTTCACACCCTAAAACTTACCCAAATCACTTAGCGCCTTGTTTCTTCTTCCATTTTCACACCCTAAAACTTTCACAAATCACTTAGCGCCTTGTTTCTTCTTCCATTTTAGGTCCCTAAAACTTACCCAAATCACTTAGCGCTTTGGTTCTTCTTCCATTTTCACACCCTAAAACTTACCCAAATCACTTAGCGCCTTGTTTCTTCTTCCATTTTAGGTCCCTAAAACTTACCCAAATCACTTAGCGCTTTGGTTCTTCTTCCATTTTCACACCCTAAAACTTACCCAAATCACTTAGCGCCTTGTTTCTTCTTCCATTTTAGGTCCCTAAAACTTACCGAAATCACTTAGCGCCTTGTTTCTTCTTCCATTTTCACACCCTAAAACTTACCCAAATCACTTAGCGCCTTGTTTCTTCTTCCATTTTCACACCCTAAAACTTTCACAAATCACTTAGCGCCTTGTTTCTTCTTCCATTTTAGGTCCCTAAAACTTACCCAAATCACTTAGCGCTTTGGTTCTTCTTCCATTTTCACACCCTAAAACTTACCCAAATCACTTAGCGCCTTGTTTCTTCTTCCATTTTAGGTCCCTAAAACTTACCCAAATCACTTAGCGCTTTGGTTCTTCTTCCATTTTCACACCCTAAAACTTACCCAAATCACTTAGCGCCTTGTTTCTTCTTCCATTTTAGGTCCCTAAAACTTACCCAAATCACTTAGCGCCTTGTTTCTTCTTCCATTTTCACACCCTAAAACTTACCCAAATCACTTAGCGCCTTGTTTCTTTTTCCATTTTCACACCCTAAAACTTACCCAAATCACTTAGCGCCTTGTTTCTTCTTCCATTTTCACACCCTAAAACTTACCCAAATCACTTAGCGCCTTGTTTCTCCTTCCATTTTCACACCCTAAAACTTACCCAAATCACTTAGCGCCTTGTTTCTTCTTCCATTTTCACACCCTAAAACTTACCCAAATCACTTAGCGCCTTGTTTCTCCTTCCATTTTCACACCCTAAAACTTACCCAAATCACTTAGCGCCTTGTTTCTTCTTCCATTTTAGGTCCCTAAAACTTACCCAAATCACTTAGCGCCTTGTTTCTTCTTCCATTTTAGGTCCCTAAAACTTACCCAAATCACTTAGCGCCTTGTTTCTTCTTCCATTTTCACACCCTAAAACTTACCCAAATCACTTCACGGACATCACAATCTTGATTTTCAAATATGTCATTGTCCCCTTGTTTTTGTTAAATGTATTTGTGCAAATAAATGGGACAACATTTTTCTTTTTTTTTTTTTGTTTTTATTGCTCAATTGCCATTTTTTTTACAAATATTTTTGGCAACTTTGGCCCTAAAAAATTAAAAACTATATACAAATTGTTGGGTGGTTAATAAAAATATATACACTAAGATTTTTTTAAAAACTTTAAAAACTATATACAATTAAAATTTTTTTTAAAACAATAAAACTATATACAAAAAACTTTGGTGTTTAACAAATAAAACTATGTACAAATAAAACTATTTACAAATCTACAGGGCCAGGAACCAGGACACTAGTCTTCCTCTTCTGTTGTCCCCAACGTGTCCCGCATCGCCTGCAGATCGGCCACCAACTCAAGGACCCTCTGATTCATATCAGCAAGTCGCTGTCTTGTGGTCCCTGCAAAAAAATCAGAAAAACAAATTATTCGGAGAACAATACATGTTTATCACCTGTGGATTTAATGTATTTTAATAAACAAATTAACTATAATGCACATATGTCATTAATGACAGGAATTAAGGTTATGAAGTGGCCACAGGTCATTAAGCTAATTAAGTGGCCACAGGACATTTGTGGTAGTAATTAAGCTAATTCAGTGGCCACAGGACAGTTGTGGTAGTAATTAAGCTAATTCAGTGGCCACAGGACAGTTGTGGTAGTAATTAAGCTAATTCAGTGGCCACAGGACAGTTGGGCAAGTAATTAAGCTAATTCAGTGGCCACAGGACAGTTGGGCAAGTAATTAAGCTAATTAAGTGGACACAGGTCCCTCTTATATTGGCATTGACTAGGGCATTATGTGTTTTGGTGTTCATGGGAATTTAGACAGAAATGTCTATAATGCCATGACTACTTACTTGGTTGGTGGCCGAGAGATGGCTCGTTGGGGACAACACCCTGAGGTCCTGGTTCCTGGCTCTGCTGTGAAGAAGTGCCTGTAGAAACATGGGCCAAATGGTTAGTTTGGATGTCTGATTCCGCAGTCCTCAAATGTTTGTAGCTAAGTCTGGGTCACATCACTCACCTTCTCCAGGGTCTTGTGGGCTCCTATCTGCTGCCTCCTCACCCACTACTTCACCCGCAACCGAAACATCTACAAATACAGAATAAAGGATTCAGTTTGGTGATATCAGGAGCTAGCAATTATATGTTTTGGTGTAGACATGAAGAGTGACATACCAGAGGATCCCGCATGCGTGGCAGGGTACGACTGCCTGCCCACGCTGTGCCGCCCCTCCTCTGTGGTAAGGTCCAGGGGCTGGTCTGAGGAGGCCACAGAGGAGGGGTCGGCCCGTCGCCCTGGAGATCCACCACCTTCACTCCCAGCTGCAGAATCATGCAGCACTGGTCGGCCTGTGCGCCTCCGGGTGCAGCGAATTCTGTAATCCATTTCCAACACTACAAAAGAGAAGGCATTATAAATAAAAGGCCTAAATTCTGTCCTAGTTACATCTTGCATGCAAGCGCTATGTACTTACTTGGGAAATGGATTCCAAAAAACCTCCGCACCCGGGGCATGTGCAGTCGCTTCAGGTCCGACCAATGCTGCATGATCTGTGTGTGGGTGAAGGTGGTGTCGGTCTGGTGTTGGATCTCCGAGATGATCTCCAGGGCGACGTTTCGTTTGGCAAACGAGTTGGGCAGGTAGTCGTACCTGCGCTCCAGCATGGTCTACAAAACAAAAAACAAACATAGCAAGAACTCAGAAATGCATATCTAGAAGAGGCAACAATACATTATTTGGTTCAATCACATGAACACATACACACACACACTTTTAGGCTAAGTTAACTTTCAAATATGGCAGCACTGTCGTTTGGCACGTGTGTGGCGTGCGCTTGGTTGTGCATGTAGTCGAACCAAAGCTTTAACCAAAATATTACTTTTTGCGCATCCTTAACATGTAGAGCAACAATTAACAATCAAAGCAAAGTCGTTAAAAGACACTTACAAGCATGATTATCTCTTCTTGTTGGCGGGTGAAGATAGTGGGCGCCATCTTTCTTCTTCTTCTAGGCAGCAGATAAGCACGGCCCCAGCGGTTTCCGGGTTTCGCACGTGCGCGTAAGCGAACGCGTAGGCGTCACACGCCGGAGACCTTATTTAAAGGTCCCTGCACACACAGCTCATTCTCTTTGAGAGTCCACACAAAATGGCACCCAAAAGAAAACTTCCAGCAAAGAAGCAGAGCAAGCAGGCTGAGCAGGGCGAGGGTCCGCAAACAAGGTCGCAAGAGCCTAAAGCCCGACTAAGGGCTACCACCAAGGCTGCGGCAAAAAAGGAGGTTGCAGCACCACCACAACCAAGGAGCAAGGTAACCAAGCCTGCTAAAACTCATGTCCCACAGATGGGTAAGAGGGGACGAAGCCCCACCCCACCCTGCCCCACATCACCCCCCCACGTGGCACCAAGGCCATAGGCAAAGGCCAAAAACACAGGGCCAGAAGCCGCAGCAGGGGCCGAACCACCTCCCGGTCCAGAAGCCGCAGCAGGGGCCCAAGGCGCAGCAGGGGCCGAACCACCTCCCGGTCCAGAAGCCGCAGCAGGGGCCCAAGGTGCCGCAGGGGCCGAACAACCTCCCGGTCCAGAAGCCGCAGCAGGGGCCCAAGGCGCCGCAGGGGCCGAACCACCTCCCGGTCCAGAAGCCGCAGCAGGGGCCCAAGGCGCCGCAGGGGCCGAACCACCTCCCGGTCCAGAAGCCGCAGCAGGGGCCCAAGGCGCAGCAGGGGCCGAACCACCTCCCAGTCCAGAAACCGCAGCAGGGGCCCAAGGCGCCGCAGGGGCCAAACAAGAACACGCTCCAGAAGCCCGAAAAGCCGCCAAAGGCCAGCGGCCCCCTCCCCCCCCGCACGTGGCTCAAAAACTAAGGCCAAGCAAACCACCTCCAAGGCCCCACAGACCCAGCCAACCACCTCCAAGGCCCCACAGACCCAGCCAACCACCTCCAAGGCCCCACAGACCCAGCCAACCACCTCCAAGGCCCCACAGACCCACAGCAGCAGCTCAAGCTCGCCAAGACCCTCTCTTGCTCGCCCACATTATCCGCCGGCACAGGTTGGCATGCATTCCCCCTATGCCACATCTACACCTGCAACTTCAGGGTCCACCCAGCCAAGAACACCCAGTCCCTTCCCAAGTCCAGTAAGATCAACAGCCAGCCTCCAGTCCTTGAGGTCTCCTCCATCCCCCCAGGCCAGAATGTCACCCCATTTGCAACCAAGCAGTGAGGAGCCACAACCACCCCGAAGAGGGCGCAACTTGCGCAGAGGACACTTGGGTGGCCGTTTTGCTGAGTCCCAAACTCTGGCATTGGCTACTGGGCTCACCTTACATTTTGATGAGCTATATGGTAGAAGATCAAAACACACCAGTAAACAGCGCAAAACAGAGATTTTTGAAGAACTCACCAGGCAAGTCAATGCAGCGGGTGAGGAACGTAAAGATATGGACCAGATTCAACGTAAGATTTCGGACCTGAAATATGCAGTGCGGAAGAAAGAGAATCTAAGGCGGATGCACAGGTACATAGCTAATGTTTGGGTTTTTATTATTCTTGTCTGTCCATCAGTGCGCTTAATTATGCTTACTATGTTTTTCAGCGAAACAACTGGCGGAGGTTTCCCAACAAAAATGCGATTTACACCGGCTGAGGATGGTGCTGTCCTTATTACATCCCGTGGCCTTAGAGGGACACTCGGGCCAGCAGGACACCGACAACCCACCAATTCCTGCAGGTTAGTAATGTCTGAATGACCACACAAATGTATTGAAACATACACATACGCAGCAAGGGCTAGCTAAGCACATGGCTGTAGGGGGTGTCAGCAAGGGCTAGCTAAGCACATGGCTCTAGGGGGTGTCAGCAAGGGCTAGCTAAGCACATGGCTGTAGGGGGTGTCAGCAAGGGCTAGCTAAGCACATGGCTGTAGGGGGTGTCAGCAAGGGCTAGCTAAGCACATGGCTCTAGGGGGTGTCAGCAAGGGCTAGCTAAGCACATGGCTGTAGGGGGTGTCAGCAAGGGCTAGCTAAGCACATGGCTGTAGGGGGTGTCAGCAAGGGCTAGCTAAGCACATGGCTGTAGGGGGTGTCAGCAAGGGCTAGCTAAGCACATGGCTGTAGGGGGTGTCAGCAAGGGCTAGCTAAGCACATGGCTCTAGGGGGTGTCAGCAAGGGCTAGCTAAGCACATGGCTGTAGGGGGTGTCAGCAAGGGCTAGCTAAGCACATGGCTCTAGGGGGTGTCAGCAAGGGCTAGCTAAGCACATGGCTCTAGGGGGTGTCAGCAAGGGCTAGCTAAGCACATGGCTCTAGGGGGTGGGTTTGTTAGGAGTGCTCACTTTGACTAGGGAGTGTCATGGGTGTGGCCTGGTAATGTGCAAATTGACAGCCACATACATGATGTTTAATGAAATTTGTGAAAAATATGTCACTTAGAAGTGTAGAAAAGGAATGGGTGCTATGTATTAATTGACAAGCACACGCCACAATAACATCTTTGCCTGTTGGTCAATTTGGTTTGAGCTGGTTTAGTTGCACAACTGATTAAGATGGTTTTCTAGGAAGGTTTTATGCCATACAAATGTTCCCCACCAGAATCATATTGTAAGTGTTTTTTCCCACCTTAGTGTGTTAACTTCCTCGCCTTAAAGGGATGTTGCAACTCACACATCAGCCATTCTTTGCATGTTTGGTTTTAGACACGTGACCAATGTGTCTAGTCTGGTTTAACAATCCATGCACTAATGTAATGGGATTCCTAGGGAATGGCAAGTGGCCACGTTGTGGGAGGGGCCCTTACTGCTTTGCCACGTTTCTTTGATTACCATATGTGTTCTTAAACATAAACTATGCATAGTTGTGTGTATTCATCGCTCTTTTTCTTCTAAAGCAGGCCAGCATCATCCCTCAGCTAGTGGGGACTCCTCTGCCATGTTACCGCGTCCGTCTTCTTCCGCGCTGCATAGGACCCAGGATCCGATGTCTACGGTAAGTGTATTTTGATGCTGTTGTGTATGCATGTAGCTTGCCATGTTTTGCTTGTGTGGTTTTTATAGGTATTCCACACACTGAACCTGTTTTTTTTACATGTCCCCAACAGAGCCACACACTGATGGAGCAAATCCAGGAGCAGGAGGAAGATGGAAGCTTCATAGGAGATTCTGAAGATCTTCCCCTGGGACAGAATCTGCAACTGTCCCAAAATGTGTCTCCGCCAAATCCACAGCAGCAGAGTGAAGCTGGCTGCATGCTGCCTGCACATCGTGGGCAGCATGCAGAGACTGACCCTCCAGTCCCCAGTTTCAGATCTGCTGCTGAGGATTTGGCGAGCACACCTGTGGCTGTTTGGGGTCCTCGAGCAACATCATCTGCACGCACCACAACCAGGGGAATTGGGCGGCGTACTCAGCAACGTCGCACAGTTTCCCAGGGGAGGGGCGTGCAGATGATGGAGTCAGCATGGCACCATGAGAGGCGCCTTTTTCGCCGCCAAAACCAACAAAATCAGGAGCATATTAGGGGCCAATTAGAGACCCTAAATACTACCTTCAGTGCCGTGCTGACTGAATTGAGGACCCATAACAGCCACATAGCCAACTTGACTGCTGAAATAAGGTCAGGCATGGCCGAAATGCACAATAACCAAAGACACATTTTGGAACAGTTGCAGATTCTGAATGCCACACAGGCCCATGTTATGGCCCCCCCCCACCAAGGGCCCCAACCTGGGTTCTATTGGCATCACACATATTAAGGTGTGTTAGGCATGAATCTGGTCCATATCTTTGCGATACCTACCCACTGGATTGACTTGTCTGGTGAGGCCTAAAAATCTCCTATTTTGCGCTGTTCTTGCTCGGTTGTTTTTGATTATCCACCATATAGCTCATTCAAGGCCTGAGGTAGCCCAGTAGCCAATGCCAGAGTCCAAGACTCATTGAATCGGCCACTTAAGGTGTTGCGCGGCTGCCATGGCCACAATAACATTTGTGGTGGCTCCTCATGTTTGGCGGCATGATTGGGTGACATTCTGGCCTTAACATCTAAGACCTTGGACCCTGGCTGTGATTGTACTGGATTTGGATTGGGACTGGGTGTTCTTGTTTGGGTGGCCCACTGACTTACAGGTGTAGATGTGGCATAGCTAGGTTTGCTTTCAACCTGTGTCTGTGGAAAATGTGGGCAAGCAGGAGAGGGATTAATTTTGTGCTATTTCCTTTGTGGACAAATGTATTGAACATAATTGCATGTACAGGTGTGGTCCCAAAGTATGTGAGGGGCACTCACCTCCGATTCTGTTTGTCTCACATATACCTTTTATTAAGTAGTAAACATTTTGGTTTGAACAAGCTCATGTGTGTGGTGTTTTGATAGAGAAATATGAGTTCAAGTTGGCACCAAAACAAACAATAACCAAGGTCTACAAATAAATACTCAAACATAGATTTTTTTTTGGGTTGCACAAATTCATTATTGTTTACTTCATAATGAAATTAAACATAGCCAAACAAACCAAAAAAAAATTACACAAATTAAAATAAAAACTAAATTAGGAAAAATGTGTGGCTATTAAAGTTGCCCGCACGGCTTGCCCAGACGCACTTGGCTGGCCCACATAGGCGTCGTCTGCCTCATCGGAGGGTGGAGAGGGTGGGCAATCCAGATATCGGGGGACCCTTTGCATAATGGCTAAATTATGGAGCGCGGCACATGCCATTATAATGTCAATGATCTTTTTCGGGTCATACTGCAGGGAGCCCCCAGTGTGGTCCAAGCACCGAAACCGGGTCTTGAGTAGTCCAAAGGCCCTCTCCACCACTGCCCTGGTCTTTCTATGTGCACGGTTATAGGCCTCTTGTGCTGGAGTTTGTGGCCGGAGGACCGGAGTCATGAGCCACGGCAGTAGTGGATACCCCAAATCTCCTAAATAAGCCCAAAAAAAAAAAAAAATTAATAACAGGAAATCATACATTGCCACGCAACATTCCTACTGCAATAAAAATAAAAGAGGTATGTGACATTGTCACACAAACATGAGCATACAGATTGCAGATGCTAAACCAAGAATTAAACATATGTGATAGATGTGGGTCAAAAGTAGTCAAATAATACTGGGGATGGTGGGCAATCAGGCAGACTGTTAGCAGCTATTGTTTCCTGCCTGTGCTGCAGAACAATGTAGTATGGTCTAACTTGACCTGCCCCTTTATAATTCTTGGCTTACTCAAAAACCGGTGTAAGCCGGCCCCTGCACTTTATCCCGCTCACCTCTACTCAGTAAGTTAAATGCATGTAAGCAAAGATGGCGCTGACTCTCTGGTAAAGTCAATAACAGATTTGGAAAGAAAATGGTTTAGAAGGCTGTTTCAGACTTGGCCTCACATTACACTTATTAATTAAAACAATGCAGGCCAAACAATTTTGCAGCCAATGGAGTTTGTCTAATGTAATGGTTCCAGTGTGCTTACACATGTTCACAAGGTGAGGGGCAAGGCAGCGTTTATGAAAGGTAAATCCAACCTAAAACTTTGCCATACATATACAATCCAAATCGATAATTTGAGCCAACTTACCAAGGAGCCATGCACCCGCAAATTCCCCTGACTCAAACCGGCGGAATAATCCAGATCTGCGCAGGATATACGCATCATGGGCTGAGCCAGGGTAGCCTGCCAGGACGCTCAGAAAGCGCAGGTCCTGGGCCACCACCGCTTGCACATTCAGCGAATGGCCCATTTTGCGATTTCTGGGTAAAAAGGAAACAGAAACAACAAAAAAATAACGTTTAGTAAACAAATCCAACGCACACTTCAAACAGCCTATGTCAAAATGTAACATCCAGACAAATAACACTAAACAACTACGTTCCATTTAAGTGGTCAACAAAAGAATATCAATGTTTGAGCCTTGACAGTCTTACTTGTTCTATTAAAAGGACACTTACAAATGTTTTACTTTGAAATAACTAACTTTGGAACTAATTTATAAATAAGGGCCGTTGTTGCACATACACTCTTGGCAAGGAGGGAGCATTAGCAAGGAGGGAGTGATTGCAATGAGGGAAGATGTAAAATCAGAGAGTATATTAACCTAGAGGGACTAAACAAAAGGAGGGACTATTGGCAATGAAAGTTACTACAAATGGCGAGATTAGTCACAAGGAAGCTTTTCATTAAAGGAGGGACTATTGGCAATGAAAGTTACTACAAATGGCGAGATTAGTCACAAGGAAGCTTTTCATTAAAGGAGGGACTATTGCCAATGAAAGTTACTACAAATGGCGAGATTAGTCACAAGGAAGCTTTTCATTAAAGGAGGGACTATTGGCAATGAAAGTTACTACAAATGGCGAGATTAGTCACAAGGAAGCTTTTCATTAAAGGAGGGACTATTGGCAATGAAGCAAACGAATAATGTAATTGAGCAAAGGAGGGACACACAAATATTTAGAGACAATGGAAGCCAAAACTTGCCTGTATATATACTCGTCGCTTGACGGAGGGACGAGGGCAACGTGGGTGCAGTCAATAGCACCCATGACATTGGGCATGTCGGCGATATTAAAAAATGCCAGCTTAATGGCGTTTCTGGCTACCATATCCTCAGGGAAACAAATATATTTCCGAGTTATGGTAGCCATGCCTTCCAAAAATTTGGATAGTGCGCGGCTCAGCGTAGGCTGTGAAATCCCCACGGAGAGGGCACCCAGCCTCTGGAACGAGCCGTTCGCCAAAAATTGCAGGCAGCCAAGCATCTTGGTCATACCTGAAATTGCTTGCCCCTTCCTTGTGGTGCGGGCTAACCATGGCCGCAGCTCACTATACAGTTTATGGAGGGAAGCGCGATTAAGCCTGGTCAGCTCGAACAGCTCAGTGTCATGCATGCTATTGATGTCCATGCGTCGCCGCCGGTGCAATCTGGTCTCTGCCCTCCGGACGATCTCAATGCCCATGAGTTGCAGATCCTCATGCTCCTCAAAGGCAGTAGCCTCGTCCATGGCTGGCTCGCGCTCCCGTAGTCAAAAAGGTGCCGGGAATGTTTTTGCCCTGAAACGAATTTATGAGGTGTGGGACCATCGGCAATTAGCTCTCTGAATTAATCGCAAGCCCATTGCAATAACGAAAAAATTCTGAACGGACGAAACATTTCCGATTTGGTGGGAAAAAGCTCCCGAAGTAACGAAAATCTTCCGATTTTGTCACCATTATCGAAAGAGCATATACGCATGTTCTCGAACGTTCGTGCGAGTGAAAAATATACGAAAAAAAGCCAAAAAATGACAAACACCCACCAAAACTTTCACAGACAGCTACGGAAGTCAGGACGAATGTGTCTCTGAATCGAGCCTTTAAATTAAAACATAACTGTACCGCTATAGATATGTGAAGCGTTATAACAGCTTGCTCTGTGTACACATGCTGATGAACATGTAGTGACAGAAAGAATCCTCTATCCATTGTGGGACAGATTTACTACCGTGTTTCCCCGAAAATAAGACCTACTCCGAAAATAAGGCCTACTGTGCTTTTAGCATGAAGGCTAAATATACGACCTCCCCGCAAAATAAGACCTCCCCCGAAAATAAGACTTCCCCCCGCAGCAAGAGTCCTCAGTCAGCTGCGGCCGGCTCTCTCTGATGACGAGTGACGCCCCTGACGTTGCGCATAGGGGGACGTCACTCGTCATCAAAGCGGCCGCCACCAAAGTGAAAGCTGCTGTCTGCTGCTCGCTCTCTGACAGTAAGTTAGTGAGTAGTGGCAGCAGACTGTGAAGAAGAAAAAAAAAAGAATTTCTATGGGGGAAATGCCAGGTGAAGTGAGGGGAGGGGGGGATGGAAACTAGAGAATTCCCTGGATTCTCTAGACTCTACCCCCACCTCCCCCACCTTCACCCACTGATGATGAGGAGGGGGGTTGTATGTTTTGGATTCCCCACATATGCCACTACCGGTAGTACAGGAGAAGGGGGGTAAATTGGGACAGGAGGATCAGGGGGGGGGAGGTAACATGAAATTTTGACAGGAGTCACATTTTGTCTGGTTATGCTGGTTTGTGATGGCAACTACTACTGTTTAACAGTTAATAAATTTCCTTTTTTTGTGAATGCATGTGAATTCTTCTTCATGGAAAAATGTAAGACATCCCCTGAAAATAAGACCTAGCGCATCTTTGGGAACAAAAATTAATATAAGACACTGTCTTATTTTCGGGGAAACAGGGTATGTGCACCATCATGGGGAGATTAATCATTTCACTTAAATTGACCGTAATCCCAAATCAAAAAAACAAACAGGTTTTTAGCAATTTTCTTCGGGATCCAAGAAGGAGGGGCTCAGTGAGCCTGCACCCCAGAATTCGTTGGCTCACTGATGGTTGTGGCTCTGCCCCTATGAGTAACAGTGACTTTGTATGCTCCCTATATTCATTGCAATGAATAGGGGTGGGTCTGCAGCGTCACTGGGACTGATGTGAGGGGAGGGGACAGCACCAGACAAGGACACCCGGAGCCCCGTTCTTGGAAACCGGGTTTCTGAGCAGTGGACCGTTCGGCAGCTGTGGTGGCAGAGAGAAGCAAAGTGTCTGTTTTTTTTTTTCTTTTTTTTTTAGTATATGAGGCTCAGATGAGGCTTAGGAAAATGCAAATCCTATAAAAGGAAATTCATGTGATAAATAAACAAAATAAGATTCTAACTCGACTGATTCACCAAATTTTCCGACAAAAATCGCTTCGACCCGAATTTATTCGCGACGAATCGCTATTAAAAATGGCTATTTCTGAGCTTCCTAGAGCCTCAATAGGGTTGTAAACCAATCTGCCTTGCTGTAACATGCATAGGATGCGTGCTGGGTTACTGAAATAATACTGTAAATAATTAGGACATGCAGATCAGAAGCATCGCTATTAGAATCGCAGAGCGGCACAAATACAGAGAGTTGAGGTGGCATCACTATGAGGGGCTCCTATATTGCCTGAAAAACACACCCTGGAGCTGGCTGCAGCAGGAGCCAAAATATTGGCTGAAACACATCCTGGAGTTGGCAGCAGGAGCCCAAGAATTGGCTGAATGACACCCTGGAGTTGCAAGCAGCATCAGGAACCCAAACATAGCTTGAAAGAGACACTGGAGTTGGCAGCAGGAGCCCAAAAATAGGATGAATCACACCCTGGAGTTGCAAGCAGCAGCAGCAGGAGCCCAAACATTACTTTAAAGAGACACTGGAGTTGGCAGCAGGAGCCCAAAATTGGATGAATCAAACCCTGGAGTTGCAAGCAGCAGCAGCAACAGCCCAAACATTGCTTGAAAGAGAAACTGGAGTTGGCAGCAGGAGCCCAAAAATTGGATGAATCACACCCTGGAGTTGCAAGCAGCAGCAGCCCAAACATTGCTTTAAAGAGACACTAGAGTTGGCAGCAGGAGCCCAAAAATTGGATGAATCACACCCTGGAGTTGGCAGCAGCAGCAGGAGCCCAACATTGGCTGAAAGAGACACTGGAGTTGGCAGCAGGAGCCCAAAAAATGGATGAATCACACCCTGGAGTTGCAAGCAGCAGCAGCCCAAACATAGCTTGAAAGAGACACTGGAGTTGGCAGCAGGAGCCCAAAAATTGGATGAATCACACCCTGGAGTTGCAAGCAGCAGCAGCAGCCCAAACATAGCTTGAAAGACACACTGGAGTTTGCTTCAGGAGCCCAAAAATTGGATGAATCACACCCTGGAGTTGCAAGCAGCAGCAGCAGCCCAAACATAGCTTGAAAGAGACACTGGAGTTGGCAGCAGGAGCCCAAACATTGGATGAATCACACCCTGGAGTTGCAAGCAGCAGCAGGAGCCCAAACATTGGCTGAAAGAGACACTGGAGTTGGCAGCAGGAGCCCAAAAATTGGATGAATCACACCCTGGAGTTGCAAGCAGCAGAAGCAGCAGCCCAAACATAGCTTGAAACAGACACTGGAGTTGGCAGCAGGAGCCCAAAAATTGGATGAATCACACCCTGGAGTTGCAAGCAGCAGCAGCAGCCCAAACATAGCTTGAAAGACACACTGGAGTTGGCAGCAGGAGCCCAAAAATTGGATGAATCACACCCTGGAGTTGCAAGCAGCAGCAGCAGCAGCCCAAACATTGCTTTAAAGAGACACTGGAGTTGGCAGCAGCAGGAGCCCAAAAATTGACTGACACACCCTGGAGTTGGCAGCAGCAGCAGGAACCTAGAAATTGGCTGGAAGGCACCCTGAAGTTGGTAGCAGCAGGAGCACATACATTAGCTGGAAGGCACACCCTGGAGTTGGCAGCAGCATAAGCAAGAGCCCAAACATTGCTTGAAAGACACCCTGGAGTTGGCAGCAGCAGCAGCAGCAGGAGGCCAAAAAATGGCTAAGAGAGACACTGGAGTTGGCTGCAGGAGGCCAAAAATTGGATGAATCACACCCTGGAGTTGCAAGCAGCAGCAGCAGCAGCCCAAACATAGCTTGAAAGAGACACTGGAGTTGGCAGCAGGAGCCCAAAAATTGGATGAATCACACCCTGGAGTTGCAAGCAGCAGCAGCGGATGCTTCAGGAAAAACTGCCACACTGCCGAGTAGCTACTTTTCCCACCAACAGGCCTCACTGATTCGCTGCTGTTGTCGCCAACTCCAGGAACCCCTGCTCCACTACCTCCCGATAAGGTAGCCTGCCGCGCAGCAGGTGCTCTACCCCGGCCCCGGCCCTGTTTTGCTCCAGGCTTTACAATTGTGCCCCCATGCTGACTGCCAACCATGCTGCTAACACCTTGCTGCCTGAGCTGCTGACTCCGGGGCAACCTGTGCCCCTCTTCTCCTGATGATGACGATGAAGCCCCTTCATCACCCGGCTCCCAAGTCCGATCGGCTTCATCATCATCATCATCATCATCACCGAGTTGTGGCTGTACGTCACTGATGTTCTCGGTTTCCTCAACAGTGTCTGGCGCAGAAGCTGGAAATCTCGCAACACCCACGACACTGTCCACATCACTATTTGTCTGCCGAGCTAAAGAAGCCACCTCCATTTCATGGCTGGGCAGTAGCTGCTGACTGTCCTCTATCTGATCGTCCTCCTCACTAAAGAGTGGAGCTGAACCCAAAGCATAGGATACGTCACTGGGGGAGGGAACGGCGTAGGACAGAGGCAATGGGAGGACAGGGACTGCTCTCGTGGCATGCCAACTCAGGGTTGTGTCAGAGGAACCTACCGACCCTAGACTGGGGGTCTCAGACGTAAGTTGTGATGATGTTGTTGATGAGCGCGTTAACCAATCTACCACGGCAGATGCGTTACTGGTGGAGACACGACCGCTAGCAGATACTGGCAGATCAGGTCTCTCACCGTGACTCCTGCTGCCACTCGCCCCTAGTCTGCTGCGACCTCTGCCTGCTGAATCTTGGCCTCTGCCACTCCTCTTTGAACATCCTGGCACTTGTCTGCCTGATGTTTATGTATTTGCTTATTTAGCATAAACAGATAGGGTGCAAGGTGCAGCTTTGGGGTGCCCTGCGGCCTGGTTTATTGAAAGCAGTCAAAAACAAGTGCAAACTGAAGTAGCTTAATGAAGCTGATGCTGATCAATGCTTATGTTGTATAACAGATAGGGTGCAAGGTGCAGCTTTGGGGTGCCCTGCGGCCTGGTTTATTGAAAACAGTCAAAAACAAGTGCAAACTGAAGTAGCTTAATGAAGCTGATGCTGGTCAACGCTTATGTTGTATAACAGATAGGGTGCAAGGTGCAGCTTTGGGGTGCCCTGCGGCCTGGTTTATTGAAAACAGTCAAAAACAAGTGCAAACTGAAGTAGCTTAATGAAGCTGGTGCTGATCAACGCTTATGTTGTATAACAGATAAGGGTCGATTCAAAGAAACATGTAACAGCTTGGATTTTGGTGCCGATCATCCTATTTTTCCCGTCCGCTCGTGCGTTCGTATGAACTTGCGAGTGATTCTATAAGCAAATACGTTTCTATCCTAAAATTTACGTCCGTTCGTATGGCAGTTCGGGAATCAGACCTATGTCAGTTTCCATCCTGAATTTTCCGTTTCATTTCTCAGGTTGCAACATTGGTTTTGCCCTTTTTCCTTTTTTGTCTGGACGTAAATCCTTCTGATCTTGCGGCTGCGCACTACAAACTTACCTCATTAAAGTGCATTCTAAATATTTGGTCTTATTTTTCTTTATTTCATTCATTTTGTAGTAACCAACCATTAATGAATGCATTTGCATAAGTAAATCTTACTTTGTTTAATTTTTAGTTAACTTGCATTTTTTACTTGTGGATGTAATTTTAATATTTTGGCTTCAAATGGTACAACTTTAAATTTTGTGTGTGGTTACCCACACCCTCTCCATACAGATTGCTCTCAAATATAAAAAAACACCCAGCAACTTCTGCATGTTATGAGTCTAGAAACAGCCAAGATGGCGGCTCAGGTATTCTCGGGCAGCCTGCAAACAGAAAGGGCCTTGTGACTGTGTTGCTCTGCATTCTTTGATTTCTGACCTTTCCGTGCCCCCAGCTCTGCTGTGTCTGTGCAAAATACAGCAGTAACCCACATCCTGCACTTTATCCCGCTCTCCTCTCCTCAGTAAGTGTGATGCATCTGACCAAAGATGTGCTTAAATAATTAAACAAAGCAAAGGTAAACAACTACACCAATAAATGCAATCTAAAAATATTATTCTAGTACATCAATTTAAAAATAAATACCAAAGGACATAAATTTCTTTAATTAACGCAAATATATTGCAAAATAAAGGTTTACATGCAAATTAAGGTCCACATTAAAATGCTTTTATAAGGCATACGTGAATCAGGTATGCATTGCCATACAATTTATGGCCTCGGCCATGCTGATACATGCAGTTCATTGGAGCTCAAGACGCGCAGACTCCTCCACATAGCCAAAAAACCTGTTCAAGAACAGCAATACGACTGCTAAAAGGTGTCGGCAGTGGCTTTCTTTTAAAACGTATTTAGAGGTTTGAAAACTGTTCTCTGAATCACACCTAAACACATTCGATTATCCTAAGTTTTACGTTTTGATCCTAAGTTTTAGGATTTGATCCTAAGTTTTACGTTTTGATCCTAAAATTTAGGAACGAACTTGCGATGATCGTAAGAGCATATACGCATTTGTACGTAGGCTCGTGCGAGTCGGAAATGGCCAAAAAAACAGGAAAAAATGACTAACACCCACCCAAACTTATGATTCTCGATCCGAAATCAATTAACTTTTGCTCTTTGAATCGAGGGGATAGGGTGCAAGGTGCAGCTTTGGGGTGCCCTGCGGCCTGGTTTATTGAAAACAGTCAAAAACAAGTGCAAACTGAAGTAGCTTAATGAAGCTGATGCTGATCAACGCTTATGTTGTATAACAGATAGGGTGCAAGGTGCAGCTTTGGGGTGCCCTGCGGCCTGGTTTATTGAAAACAGTCAAAAACAAGTGCAAACTGAAGTAGCTTAATGAAGCTGATGCTGATCAACGCTTATGTTGTATAACAGATAGGATTAAAATAGCATGTGCCTTGGGATGCCAGTGTGGCGTAATGTATTTTAAGCTGAGCAGAGAGTATTAACAATAATCCAAGTATGAGAAATGCTTTTGTTGAACAGATAGGGTTAAAATAGCATGTGCCTTGGGATGCCAGTGTGGCCTAATGTATTTTAAGCTGAGCAAAAAGTATTAACAATAATCCAAGTATGAAAAATGCTTGTGTTTAACAGATAGGGTTAAATAGCATGTGCCTTGGGATGCCAGTGTGGCCTGGAATATTTTAAGCTGAACAGAAACTTTTAACACTAATCCAAGTATGAGAAATGCTTTTGTTTAACAGATAGGGTTAAATAGCATGTGCCTTGGGATGCCAGTGTGGCCTAATGTATTTTAAGCTGAACAAAAAGTATTAACTATAATCCAAGTATGAGAAATGCTTTTGTTGAACAGATAGGGTTAAATAACATGTGCCTTGGGATGCCAGTGTGGCGTAATGTATTTTAAGCTGAGCAGAGAGTATTAACAATAATCCAAGTATGAGAAATGCTTTTGTTTAACAGATAGGGTTAAATAGCATGTGCCTTGGGATGCCAGTGTGGCGTAATGTATTTTAAGCTGAGCAAAAAGTATTAACAATAATCCAAGTATGAGAAATGCTTTTGTTTAACAGATAGGGTTAAATAGCATGTGCCTTGGGATGCCAGTGTGGCGTAATGTATTTTAAGCTGAACAAAAAGTATTAACAATAATCCAAGTATGAGAAATGCTTTTGTTTAACAGATAGGGTTAAATAGCATGTGCCTTGGGATGCCAGTGTGGCGTAATGTATTTTTAGATGAGCAGAGAGTATTAACAATAATCCAAGTATGAGAAATGCTTTTGTTTAACAGATAGGGTTGAAATAGCATGTGCCTTGGGATACCAGTGTGGCCTAATGTATTTTAAGCTGAGCAGAGAGTCGTAACAATAATCCAAGTATGAGAAATGCTTTTGTTTAACAGATAGGGTTAAAATAGCATGTGCCTTGGGATGCCAGTGTGGCCTAATGTATTTTAAGCTGAGCAAAAAGTATTAACAATAATCCAAGTATGAGAAATGCTTTTGTTTAACAGATAGGGTTAAAATAACATGTGCCTTGGGATTCCAGTGTGGCCTAAAGTATTTTAAGCTGAGCAGAGAGTATTAACAATAATCCAAGTATGAGAAATGCTTTTGTTTAACAGATAGGGTTAAAATAGCATGTGCCTTGGGATGCCAGTGTGGCGTAATGTGTTTTATGCTGAGCAGAGAGTATTAACAATAATCCAAGTATGAGAAATGCTTTTGTTTAACAGATAGGGTTAAAATAGCATGTGCCTTGCGATTCCAGTGTGGCCTAATGTATTTTAAGCTGAGCAGAGAGTATTAACAATAATCCAAGTATGAGAAATGCTTTTGTTTAACAGATAGGGTTAAAATAGCATGTGCCTTGGGATGCCAGTGTGGCCTAATGTATTTTAAGCTGAACAAAAAGTATTAACAATAATCCAAGTATGAGAAATGCTTTTGTTTAACAGATAGGATTAAATAGCATGTGCCTTGGGATGCCAGTGTGGCGTAATGTATTTTAAGCTGAGCAAAAAGTATTAACAATAATCCAAGTATTAGAAATGCTTTTGTTTAACAGATAGGGTTAAATAGCATGTGCCTTGGGATGCCAGTGTGGCGTAATGTATTTTAAGCTGAACAAAAAGTATTAACAATAATCCAAGTATGAGAAATGCTTTTGTTTAACAGATAGGGTTAAATAGCATGTGCCTTGGGATACCAGTGTGGCCTAATGTATTTTAAGCTGAGCAAAAAGTATTAACAATAATCCAAGTATGAGAAATGCTTTTGTTTAACAGATAGGGTTAAAATAGCATGTGTCTTGGGATACCAGTGTGGCCTAATGTATTTTAAGCTGAGCAAAAAGTATTAACAATAATCCAAGTATGATAAATGCTTTTGTTTAACAGATAGGGTTAAATAGCATGTGCCTTGGGATGCCAGTGTGGCGTAATGTATTTTAAGCTGAGCAAAAAGTATTAACAATAATCCAAGTATGAGAAATGCTTTTGTTTAACAGATAGGGTTAAATAGCATGTGCCTTGGGATGCCAGTGTGGCGTAATGTATTTTTAGATGAGCAGAGAGTATTAACAATAATCCAAGTATGAGAAATGCTTTTGTTTAACAGATAGGGTTAAAATAGCATATGCCTTGGGATGCCAGTGTGGCCTAATGTATTTTAAGCTGAGCAGAGAGTCGTAACAATAATCCAAGTATGAGAAATGCTTTTGTTTAACAGATAGGGTTAAAATAGCATGTGCCTTGGGATGCCAGTGTGGCGTAATGTATTTTAAGCTGAGCAAAAAGTATTAACAATAATCCAAGTATGAGAAATGCTTTTGTTTAACAGATTGGGTTAAATAGCACGTGCCTTGGAATGCCAGTGTGGCCTAATGTATTTTAAGCTGAACAAAAAGTATTAACAATAATCCAAGTATGAGAATTGCTTTTGTTTAACAGATAGGGTTAAAATAGCATGTGCCTTGGGATGCCAGTGTGGCGTAATGTATTTTAAGATGAGCAAAAAGTATTAACAATAATCCAAGTATGAGAAATGCTTTTGTTTAACAGATAGGGTTAAAATAGCATGTGCCTTGGGATGCCAGTGTGGCCTGGTATATTTTAAGCTGAACAAAAACTTTTAACACTAATCCAAGTATGAGAAATGCTTTTGTTTAACAGATAGGGTTAAATAGCATGTGCCTTGGGATGCCCGTGTGGCCTGGAATATTTTAAGCTGAACAGAAACTTTTACCACTAATCCAAGTATGAGAAATGCTTTTGTTTAACAGATAGGGTTAAATAGCATGTGCCTTGGGATGCCAGTGTGGCGTAATGTATTTTAAGCTGAGCAAAAAGTATTAACAATAATTCAAGTATGAGAATTGCTTTTGTTTAACAGATAGGGTTAAAATAGCATGTGCCTTGGGATGCCAGTGTGGCCTAATGTATTTTAAGCTGAGCAGAGAGTCGTAACAATAATCCAAGTATGAGAAATGCTTTTGTTTAACATATAGGGTTAAATAGCATGTGCCTTGGGATGCCAGTGTGGCATAATGTATTTTAAGCTGAGCAAAAAGTATTAACAATAATCCAAGTATGAGAAATGCTTTTGTTTAACAGATAGGGTTAAATAGCATGTGCCTTGGGATGCCAGTGTGGCGTAATGTATTTTAAGCTGAACAAAAAGTGTTAACAATAATCCAAGTATGATAAATGCTTTTGTTTAACAGATAGGGTTAAATAGCATGTGCCTTGAGAGGGGCAAGAGTTTCCATTTTGGGACATAACCTCCCCCCCTCCTCCCCTTCCCTTCCCCCTGTTGGGATATGGGGGACATGATACCCCATTTAAGCACGTTAAGCTGTACCATGGCCGAAGGTTGTGCCCCCCTTGTTAAGATCAAGAGTGACATGGTAGCCCATATTGTGGGATGCCCTTTGTTAATGATGTTGCCCCCAGGCATAAGAGCATAAGAGGACCTCTAGATAAATAGCTCCTAAAGGATGAATGTGTATAGTTCCTAGATAGAGTGGGGTATAAAGTGTAGATTCCCATAGGCAAACTTTCATACTCATGGTTATCAGATTGTGGACAAAGGGAGATAGTGGTACAAATTAATCAAAAGTATAAGGAATAGAACCGTATGGGTTGGATATGGGTATATATCAGGTATAAGTAAATGGCATGATGTGTATACCCATATGTTGGATTTGGATATAAAAATTCAGGCATAAATGAAGATATTCAGTAAGGAAATAGAATGCTGTAATAATGTGAGTAAATATAGAATACAAGATACTGATTATGGTATAATATAAGCCTATGTATATTTTTTTTGTTTTGTGACACATCCTGGATACTCACCTTTTTCACCTGGTGCCCCGCAGACTCAGCTTGTGTCTTGCGTCCCATAGACACCGGAACTAAGCGCTCCGGTGCCTGGAACGCAAGCTCGTGACGCACATCCGGCCGGTGTGCGTCACGTGACCGATGGCAGGGCGACGCGCTTCCGGTTGGTGCGCGTCTGCCCGCTCTCGTGATTACACAGCCGGTGTTTGGCGGGGGAACGGGCAGGGGTGAGTACATAAGGGGGATCAGGATGTAGGGTGGGTATGTTCTAACTGACCCTGGAGAAGTGACGCGAGGAGTCATGCAACGCGTCGGTCCCGGGTGAGGCTGGGGTGGTTGTGGCCGGTCATGTAAGTTATTGTGCTGTGTTACATACATGTTTGCCTGTTCCTCCCCACGGCTGTCCTTGATTTTGTTTGTAAATAGTTAGGTTTTGAATTTATAGCACTTGGCACTTTATATAAACAGTTATATTAATGGTTTTGCACAAGTTTTTGTATATGAATATAATTAATTGTATATTGGACACTTATATATAAACGGCCGTTGAAGGACAGAGCAGCATCAATTTTATTGATTCTTTAATTATTCAGCCACAGGGGTGAGGCTATCAGGATACTCTTTGCAGAGTGCCTAACCCCCCCTCCAAGTATGAGAAATGCTTTTGTTTAACAGATAGGGTTAAATACCATGTGCCTTGGGATGCCAGTGTGGCGTAATGTATTTTTAGATGAGCAGAGAGTATTAACAATAATCCAACTATGAGAAATGCTTTTGTTTAACAGATAGGGTTAAAATAGCATGTGCCTTGGGATGCCAGTGTGGCCTAATGTATTTTAAGCTGAGCAGAGAGTCGTAACAATAATCCAAGTATGAGAAATGCTTTTGTTTAACAGATAGGGTTAAATAGCATGTGCCTTGGGATGCCAGTGTGGCGTAATGTTTTTTAAGCTGAGCAAAAAGTATTAACAATAATCCAAGTATGAGAAATGCTTTTGTTTAACAGATAGGGTTAAATAGCATGTGCCTTGGGATGCCAGTGTGGCGTAATATATTTTAAGCTGAACAAAAAGTATTAACAATAATCCAAGAATGAGAAATGCTTTTGTTTAACAGATAGGGTTAAAATAGCATGTGCCTTGGGATGCCAGTGTGGCCTAATGTATTTTAAGCTGAGCAAAAAGTATTAACAATAATCCAAGTATGAGAAATGCTTTTGTTTAACAGATAGGGTTAAAATAGCATGTGCCTTGGGATGCCAGTGTGGCGTAATGTATTTTAAGCTGAGCAGAGAGTATTAACAATAATCCAAGTATGAGAAATGCTTTTGTTTAACAGATAGGGTTAAATAGCATGTGCCTTGGGATGCCAGTGTGGCGTAATGTGTTTTAAGCTGAACAAAAAGTATTAACAATAATCCAAGTATGAGAAATGCTTTTGTTTAACAGATAGGGTTAAAATAGCATGTGCCTTGGGATGCCAGTGTGGCCTAATGTATATTAAGCTGAGCAGAGAGTCGTAACAATAATCCAAGTATGAGAAATGCTTTTGTTTAACAGATAGGGTTAAATAGCATGTGCCTTGGGATGCCAGTGTGGCGTAATGTATTTTAAGCTGAGCAAAAAGTATTAACAATAATCCAAGTATGAGAAATGCTTTTGTTTAACAGATAGGGTTAAATAGCATGTGCCTTAGGATGCCAGTGTGGCGTAATGTATTTTAAGCTGAACAAAAAGTATTAACAATAATCCAAGAATGAGAAATGCTTTTGTTTAACAGATAGGGTTAAATAGCATGTGCCTTGGGATGCCAGTGTGGCGTAATGTATTTTAAGCTGAACCAAAAGTATTAACAATAATCCAAGTATGAGAAATGCTTTTGTTTAACAGATAGGGTTAAATAGCATGTGCCTTGGGATGCCAGTGTGGCGTAATGTATTTAAACTGAGCAAAAAGTATTAACAATAATCCAAGTATGAGAAATGCTTTTGTTGAACAGATAGGGTTAAAATAGCATGTGCCTTGGGATGCCAGTGTGGCCTAATGTATTTTAAGCTGAGCAAAAAGTATTAACAATAATCCAAGTATGAGAAATACTTTTGTTTAACAGATAGGGTTAAAATAGCATGTGCCTTGGGATGCCAGTGTGGCGTAATGTATTTTAAGCTGAGCAGAGAGTATTAACAATAATCCAAGTATGAGAAATGCTTTTGTTTAACAGATAGGGTTAAAATAGCATGTGCCTTGGGATTCCAGTGTGGCCTAATGTATTTTAAGCTGAGCAGAGAGTATTAACAATAATCCAAGTATGAGAAATGCTTTTGTTTAACAGATAGGGTTAAAATAGCATGTGCCTTGGGATGCCAGTGTGGCGTAATGTATTTTAAGCTGAGCAAAAAGTATTAACAATAATCCAAGTATGAGAAATGGTTTTGTTTAACACATAGGGTTAAAATAGCATGTGCCTTGAGATGCCAGTGTGGCCTAATGTATTTTAAGCTGAGCAGAGAGTATTAACAATAATCCAAGTATGAGAAAGGCTTTTGTTTAACAGATAGGGTTAAAATAGCATGTGCCTTGGGATGCCAGTGTGGCCTAATGTATTTTAAGCTGAGCAGAGAGTATTAACAATAATCCAAGTATGAGAAATGCTTTTGTTTAACAGATAGGGTTAAAATAGCATGTGCCTTGAGATGCCAGTGTGGCCTAATGTATTTTAAGCTGAGCAGAGAGTATTAACAATAATCCAAGTATGAGAAAGGCTTTTGTTTAACAGATAGGGTTAAAATAGCATGTGCCTTGGGATGCCAGTGTGGCGTAATGTATTTTAAGCTGAGCAGAGAGTATTAACAATAATCCAAGTATGAGAAATGCTTTTGTTTAACAGATAGGGTTAAAATAGCATGTGCCTTGGGATGCCAGTGTGGCGTAATGTATTTTAAGCTGAACCAAAAGTATTAACAATAATCCAAGTATGAGAAATGCTTTTGTTTAACAGATAGGGTTAAATAGCATGTGCCTTGGGATGCCAGTGTGGCGTAATGTATTTAAACTGAGCAAAAAGTATTAACAATAATCCAAGTATGAGAAATGCTTTTGTTGAACAGATAGGGTTAAAATAGCATGTGCCTTGGGATGCCAGTGTGGCCTAATGTATTTTAAGCTGAGCAAAAAGTATTAACAATAATCCAAGTATGAGAAATACTTTTGTTTAACAGATAGGGTTAAAATAGCATGTGCCTTGGGATGCCAGTGTGGCGTAATGTATTTTAAGCTGAGCAGAGAGTATTAACAATAATCCAAGTATGAGAAATGCTTTTGTTTAACAGATAGGGTTAAAATAGCATGTGCCTTGGGATTCCAGTGTGGCCTAATGTATTTTAAGCTGAGCAGAGAGTATTAACAATAATCCAAGTATGAGAAATGCTTTTGTTTAACAGATAGGGTTAAAATAGCATGTGCCTTGGGATGCCAGTGTGGCGTAATGTATTTTAAGCTGAGCAAAAAGTATTAACAATAATCCAAGTATGAGAAATGCTTTTGTTTAACACATAGGGTTAAAATAGCATGTGCCTTGAGATGCCAGTGTGGCCTAATGTATTTTAAGCTGAGCAGAGAGTATTAACAATAATCCAAGTATGAGAAAGGCTTTTGTTTAACAGATAGGGTTAAAATAGCATGTGCCTTGGGATGCCAGTGTGGCCTAATGTATTTTAAGCTGAGCAGAGAGTATTAACAATAATCCAAGTATGAGAAATGCTTTTGTTTAACAGATAGGGTTAAAATAGCATGTGCCTTGGGATGCCAGTGTGGCGTAATGTATTTTAAGCTGAACCAAAAGTATTAACAATAATCCAAGTATGAGAAATGCTTTTGTTTAACAGATAGGGTTAAATAGCATGTGCCTTGGGATGCCAGTGTGGCGTAATGTATTTAAACTGAGCAAAAAGTATTAACAATAATCCAAGTATGAGAAATGCTTTTGTTGAACAGATAGGGTTAAAATAGCATGTGCCTTGGGATGCCAGTGTGGCCTAATGTATTTTAAGCTGAGCAAAAAGTATTAACAATAATCCAAGTATGAGAAATACTTTTGTTTAACAGATAGGGTTAAAATAGCATGTGCCTTGGGATGCTAGTGTGGCGTAATGTATTTTAAGCTGAGCAGAGAGTATTAACAATAATCCAAGTATGAGAAATGCTTTTGTTTAACAGATAGGGTTAAAATAGCATGTGCCTTGGGATTCCAGTGTGGCCTAATGTATTTTAAGCTGAGCAGAGAGTATTAACAATAATCCAAGTATGAGAAATGCTTTTGTTTAACAGATAGGGTTAAAATAGCATGTGCCTTGGGATGCCAGTGTGGCGTAATGTATTTTAAGCTGAGCAAAAAGTATTAACAATAATCCAAGTATGAGAAATGCTTTTGTTTAACACATAGGGTTAAAATAGCATGTGCCTTGAGATGCCAGTGTGGCCTAATGTATTTTAAGCTGAGCAGAGAGTATTAACAATAATCCAAGTATGAGAAAGGCTTTTGTTTAACAGATAGGGTTAAAATAGCATGTGCCTTGGGATGCCAGTGTGGCCTAATGTATTTTAAGCTGAGCAGAGAGTATTAACAATAATCCAAGTATGAGAAATGCTTTTGTTTAACAGATAGGGTTAAAATAGCATGTGCCTTGGGATGCCAGTGTGGCGTAATGTATTTTAAGCTGAACCAAAAGTATTAACAATAATCCAAGTATGAGAAATGCTTTTGTTTAACAGATAGGGTTAAATAGCATGTGCCTTGGGATGCCAGTGTGGCGTAATGTATTTAAACTGAGCAAAAAGTATTAACAATAATCCAAGTATGAGAAATGCTTTTGTTGAACAGATAGGGTTAAAATAGCATGTGCCTTGGGATGCCAGTGTGGCCTAATGTATTTTAAGCTGAGCAAAAAGTATTAACAATAATCCAAGTATGAGAAATACTTTTGTTTAACAGATAGGGTTAAAATAGCATGTGCCTTGGGATGCCAATGTGGCGTAATGTATTTTAAGCTGAGCAGAGAGTATTAACAATAATCCAAGTATGAGAAATGCTTTTGTTTAACAGATAGGGTTAAAATAGCATGTGCCTTGGGATTCCAGTGTGGCCTAATGTATTTTAAGCTGAGCAGAGAGTATTAACAATAATCCAAGTATGAGAAATGCTTTTGTTTAACAGATAGGGTTAAAATAGCATGTGCCTTGGGATGCCAGTGTGGCGTAATGTATTTTAAGCTGAGCAAAAAGTATTAACAATAATCCAAGTATGAGAAATGCTTTTGTTTAACACATAGGGTTAAAATAGCATGTGCCTTGAGATGCCAGTGTGGCCTAATGTATTTTAAGCTGAGCAGAGAGTATTAACAATAATCCAAGTATGAGAAAGGCTTTTGTTTAACAGATAGGGTTAAAATAGCATGTGCCTTGGGATGCCAGTGTGGCCTAATGTATTTTAAGCTGAGCAGAGAGTATTAACAATAATCCAAGTATGAGAAATGCTTTTGTTTAACAGATAGGGTTAAAATAGCATGTGCCTTGGGATGCCAGTGTGGCCTAATGTATTTTAAGCTGAACAAAAAGTATTAACAATAATCCAAGTATGAGAAATGCTTTTGTTTAACAGATAGGATTAAATAGCATGTGCCTTGGGATGGCGGTATGGCGTAATGTATTTTAAGCTGAGCAAAAAGTATTAACAATAATCCAAGTATGAGAAATGCTTTGTTTGACAGATAGGGTTACCATAGCATGTGCCTTGGGATGCCCGTGTGGCCTGGTATATTTTAAGATGAACAGAAACTTTTAACACTAATCCAAGTATGAGAAAGGCTTTTGTTTAACAGATAGGGTTAAAATAGCATGTGCCTTGGGATGCCAGTGTGGCCTAATGTATTTTAAGCTGAACAAAAAGTATTAACATTAATCCAAGTATGAGAAATGCTTTTGTTTAACAGATAGGGTTAAATAGCATGTGCCTTGGGATGCCAGTGTGGCGTAATGTATTTTAAGCTGAGCAAAGAGTATTAACAATAATCCAAGTATGAGAAATGCTTTTGTTTAACAGATAGGGTTAAAATAGCATGTGCCTTGGGATTCCAGTGTGGCCTAATGTATTTTAAGCTGAGCAGAGAGTATTAACAATAATCCAAGTATGAGAAATGCTTTTGTTTAACAGATAGGGTTAAATAGCATGTGCCTTGGGATGCCAGTGTGGCGTAATGTATTTTAAGCTGAGCCGAGAGTATTAACAAAAATCCAAGTATGAGAAATGCTTTTGTTGAACAGATAGGGTTAAAATAGCATGTGCCTTGGGATGCCAGTGTGGCCTAATGTATTTTAAGCTGAGCAAAAAGTATTAACAATAATCCAAGTATGAGAAATGCTTTTGTTTAACAGATAGGGTTAAAATAGCATGTGCCTTGGGATGCCAGTGTGGCGTAATGTATTTTAAGCTGAGCAGAGAGTATTAACAATAATCCAAGTATGAGAAATGCTTTTGTTTAACAGATAGGGTAAAAATAGCATGTGCCTTGGGATTCCAGTGTGGCCTAATGTATTTTAAGCTGAGCAGAGAGTATTAACAATAATCCAAGTATGAGAAATGCTTTTGTTTAACACATAGGGTTAAAATAGCATGTGCCTTGGGATGCCAGTGTGGCCTAATGTATTTTAAGCTGAACAAAATTATTAACAATAATCCAAGTATAAGAAATGCTTTTGTTTAACAGATAGGATTAAATAGCATGTGCCTTGGGATGCCAGTGTGGCGTAATGTATTTTAAGCTGAGCAAAAAGTATTAACAATAATCCAAGTATGAGAAATGCTTTTGTTTAACACATAGGGTTAAAATAGCATGTGCCTTGGGATGCCAGTGTGGCCTAATGTATTTTAAGCTGAGCAGAGAGTATTAACAATAATCCAAGTATGAGAAAGGCTTTTGTTTAACAGATAGGGTTAAAATAGCATGTGCCTTGGGATGCCAGTGTGGCCTAATGTATTTTAAGCTGAACAAAAAGTATTAACAATAATCCAAGTATGAGAAATGCTTTTGTTTAACAGATAGGGTTAAAATAGCATGTGCCTTGGGATTCCAGTGTGGCCTAATGTATTTTAAGCTGAGCAGAGAGTATTAACAATAATCCAAGTATGAGAAATGCTTTTGTTTAACAGATAGGGTTAAATAGCATGTGCCTTGGGATGCCAGTGTGGCGTAATGTATTTTAAGCTGAGCCGAGAGTATTAACAAAAATCCAAGTATGAGAAATGCTTTTGTTGAACAGATAGGGTTAAAATAGCATGTGCCTTGGGATGCCAGTGTGGCCTAATGTATTTTAAGCTGAGCAAAAAGTATTAACAATAATCCAAGTATGAGAAATGCTTTTGTTTAACAGATAGGGTTAAAATAGCATGTGCCTTGGGATGCCAGTGTGGCGTAATGTATTTTAAGCTGAGCAGAGAGTATTAACAATAATCCAAGTATGAGAAATGCTTTTGTTTAACAGATAGGGTTAAAATAGCATGTGCCTTGGGATTCCAGTGTGGCCTAATGTATTTTAAGCTGAGCAGAGAGTATTAACAATAATCCAAGTATGAGAAATGCTTTTGTTTAACAGACAGGGTTAAATAGCATGTGCCTTGGGATGCCAGTGTGGCGTAATGTATTTTAAGCTGAACAAAAAGTATTAACAATAATCCAAGTATGAGAAATGCTTTTGTTTAACAGATAGGGTTAAATAGCATGTGCCTTGGGATGCCAGTGTGGCGTAATGTATTTTAAGCTGAGCCGAGAGTATTAACAATACTCCAAGTATGAGAAATGCTTTTGTTGAACAGATAGGGTTAAAATAGCATGTGCCTTGGGATGCCAGTGTGGCCTAATGTATTTTAAGCTGAGCAAAAAGTATTAACAATAATCCAAGTATGAGAAATGCTTTTGTTTAACAGATAGGGTTAAAATAGCATGTGCCTTGGGATGCCAGTGTGGCGTAATGTATTTTAAGCTGAGCAGAGAGTATTAACAATAATCCAAGTATGAGAAATGCTTTTGTTTAACAGATAGGGTTAAATAGCATGTGCCTTGGGATGCCAGTGTGGCGTAATGTATTTTTAGATGAGCAGAGAGTATTAACAATAATCCAAGTATGAGGAATGCTTTTGTTTAACAGATAGGGTTAAATAGCATGTGCCTTGGGATGCCAGTGTGGCGTAATGTATTTTAAGCTGAACAAAAAGTATTAACAATAATCCAAGAATGAGAAATGATTTTGTTTAACAGATAGGGTTAAAATAGCATGTGCCTTGGGATGCCAGTGTGGCGTAATGTATTTTAAGCTGAGCAAAGAGTATTAACAATAATCCAAGTATGAGAAATGCTTTTGTTTAACAGATAGGGTTAAAATAGCATGTGCCTTGGGATTCCAGTGTGGCCTAATGTATTTTAAGCTGAGCAAAGAGTATTAACAATAATCCAAGTATGAGAAATGCTTTTGTTTAACAGATAGGGTTAAATAGCAGGTGCCTTGGGATGCCAGTGTGGCGTAATGTATTTTAAGCTGAGCCGAGAGTATTAACAAAAATCCAAGTATGAGAAATGCTTTTGTTGAACAGATAGGGTTAAAATAGCATGTGCCTTGGGATGCCAGTGTGGCCTAATGTATTTTAAGCTGAGCAAAAAGTATTAACACTAATCCAAGTATGAGAAATGCTTTTGTTTAACAGATAGGGTTAAAATAGCATGTGCCTTGGGATGCCAGTGTGGCGTAATGTATTTTAAGCTGAGCAGAGAGTATTAACAATAATCCAAGTATGAGAAATGCTTTTGTTTAACAGATAGGGTTAAAATAGCATGTGCCTTGGGATTCCAGTGTGGCCTAATGTATTTTAAGCTGAGCAGAGAGTATTAACAATAATCCAAGTATGAGAAATGCTTTTGTTTAACAGATAGGGTTAAAATAGCATGTGCCTTGGGATGCCAGTGTGGCCTAATGTATTTTAAGCTGAACAAAATTATTAACAATAATCCAAGTATGAGAAATGCTTTTGTTTAACAGATAGTATTAAATAGCATGTGCCTTGGGATGCCAGTGTGGCGTAATGTATTTTAAGCTGAGCAAAAAGTATTAACAATAATCCAAGTATGAGAAATGCTTTTGTTTAACACATAGGGTTAAAATAGCATGTGCCTTGGGATGCCAGTGTGGCCTAATGTATTTTAAGATGAGCAGAGAGTATTAACAATAATCCAAGTATGAGAAAGGCTTTTGTTTAACAGATAGGGTTAAAATAGCATGTGCCTTGGGATGCCAGTGTGGCCTAATGTATTTTAAGCTGAACAAAAAGTATTAACAATAATCCAAGTATGAGAAATGCTTTTGTTTAACAGATAGGATTAAATAGCATGTGCCTTGGGATGGCGGTGTGGCGTAATGTATTTTAAGCTGAGCAAAAAGTATTAACAATAATCCAAGTATGAGAAATGCTTTTGTTTAACAGATAGGGTTAAAAAGCATGTGCCTTGGGATGCCAGTGTGGCGTAATGTATTTTTAGATGAGCAGAGAGTATTAACAATAATCCAACTATGAGAAATGCTTTTGTTTAACAGATAGGGTTAAAATAGCATGTGCCTTGGGATGCCAGTGTGGCCTAATGTATTTTAAGCTGAGCAGAGAGTCGTAACAATAATCCAAGTATGAGAAATGCTTTTGTTTAACAGATAGGGTTAAATAGCATGTGCCTTGGGATGCCAGTGTGGCGTAATGTTTTTTAAGCTGAGCAAAAAGTATTAACAATAATCCAAGTATGAGAAATGCTTTTGTTTAACAGATAGGGTTAAATAGCATGTGCCTTGGGATGCCAGTGTGGCGTAATGTATTTTAAGCTGAGCCGAGAGTATTAACAATACTCCAAGTATGAGAAATGCTTTTGTTGAACAGATAGGGTTAAAATAGCATGTGCCTTGGGATGCCAGTGTGGCCTAATGTATTTTAAGCTGAGCAAAAAGTATTAACAATAATCCAAGTATGAGAAATGCTTTTGTTTAACAGATAGGGTTAAAATAGCATGTGCCTTGGGATGCCAGTGTGGCGTAATGTATTTTAAGCTGAGCAGAGAGTATTAACAATAATCCAAGTATGAGAAATGCTTTTGTTTAACAGATAGGGTTAAATAGCATGTGCCTTGGGATGCCAGTGTGGCGTAATGTATTTTTAGATGAGCAGAGAGTATTAACAATAATCCAAGTATGAGGAATGCTTTTGTTTAACAGATAGGGTTAAATAGCATGTGCCTTGGGATGCCAGTGTGGCGTAATGTATTTTAAGCTGAACAAAAAGTATTAACAATAATCCAAGAATGAGAAATGATTTTGTTTAACAGATAGGGTTAAAATAGCATGTGCCTTGGGATGCCAGTGTGGCGTAATGTATTTTAAGCTGAGCAAAGAGTATTAACAATAATCCAAGTATGAGAAATGCTTTTGTTTAACAGATAGGGTTAAAATAGCATGTGCCTTGGGATTCCAGTGTGGCCTAATGTATTTTAAGCTGAGCAAAGAGTATTAACAATAATCCAAGTATGAGAAATGCTTTTGTTTAACAGATAGGGTTAAATAGCAGGTGCCTTGGGATGCCAGTGTGGCGTAATGTATTTTAAGCTGAGCCGAGAGTATTAACAAAAATCCAAGTATGAGAAATGCTTTTGTTGAACAGATAGGGTTAAAATAGCATGTGCCTTGGGATGCCAGTGTGGCCTAATGTATTTTAAGCTGAGCAAAAAGTATTAACACTAATCCAAGTATGAGAAATGCTTTTGTTTAACAGATAGGGTTAAAATAGCATGTGCCTTGGGATGCCAGTGTGGCGTAATGTATTTTAAGCTGAGCAGAGAGTATTAACAATAATCCAAGTATGAGAAATGCTTTTGTTTAACAGATAGGGTTAAAATAGCATGTGCCTTGGGATTCCAGTGTGGCCTAATGTATTTTAAGCTGAGCAGAGAGTATTAACAATAATCCAAGTATGAGAAATGCTTTTGTTTAACAGATAGGGTTAAAATAGCATGTGCCTTGGGATGCCAGTGTGGCCTAATGTATTTTAAGCTGAACAAAATTATTAACAATAATCCAAGTATGAGAAATGCTTTTGTTTAACAGATAGTATTAAATAGCATGTGCCTTGGGATGCCAGTGTGGCGTAATGTATTTTAAGCTGAGCAAAAAGTATTAACAATAATCCAAGTATGAGAAATGCTTTTGTTTAACACATAGGGTTAAAATAGCATGTGCCTTGGGATGCCAGTGTGGCCTAATGTATTTTAAGATGAGCAGAGAGTATTAACAATAATCCAAGTATGAGAAAGGCTTTTGTTTAACAGATAGGGTTAAAATAGCATGTGCCTTGGGATGCCAGTGTGGCCTAATGTATTTTAAGCTGAACAAAAAGTATTAACAATAATCCAAGTATGAGAAATGCTTTTGTTTAACAGATAGGATTAAATAGCATGTGCCTTGGGATGGCGGTGTGGCGTAATGTATTTTAAGCTGAGCAAAAAGTATTAACAATAATCCAAGTATGAGAAATGCTTTTGTTTAACAGATAGGGTTAAAAAGCATGTGCCTTGGGATGCCAGTGTGGCGTAATGTATTTTTAGATGAGCAGAGAGTATTAACAATAATCCAACTATGAGAAATGCTTTTGTTTAACAGATAGGGTTAAAATAGCATGTGCCTTGGGATGCCAGTGTGGCCTAATGTATTTTAAGCTGAGCAGAGAGTCGTAACAATAATCCAAGTATGAGAAATGCTTTTGTTTAACAGATAGGGTTAAATAGCATGTGCCTTGGGATGCCAGTGTGGCGTAATGTTTTTTAAGCTGAGCAAAAAGTATTAACAATAATCCAAGTATGAGAAATGCTTTTGTTTAACAGATAGGGTTAAATAACATGTGCCTTGGGATGCCAGTGTGGCCTAATGTATATTAAGCTGAGCAGAGAGTCGTAACAATAATCCAAGTATGAGAAATGCTTTTGTTTAACAGATAGGGTTAAATAGCATGTGCCTTGGGATGCCAGTGTGGCGTAATGTATTTTTAGATGAGCAGAGAGTATTAACAATAATCCAAGTATGAGAAATGCTTTTGTTTAACAGATAGGATTAAATAGCATGTGCCTTGGGATGCCAGTGTGGCATAATGTATTTTAAGCTGAACAAAAAGTATTAACAATAATCCAAGAATGAGAAATGCTTTTGTTTAACAGATAGGGTTAAAATAGCATGTGCCTTGGGATTCCAGTGTGGCCTAATGTATTTTAAGCTGAGCAGAGAGTATTAACAATAATCCAAGTATGAGAAATGCTTTTGTTTAACAGATAGGGTTAAATAGCATGTGCCTTGGGATGCCACTGTGGCGTAATGTATTTTAAGCTGAGCCGAGAGTATTAACAAAAATTCAAGTATGAGAAATGCTTTTGTTGAACAGATAGGGTTAAAATAGCATGTGCCTTGGGATGCCAGTGTGGCCTAATGTATTTTAAGCTGAGCAAAAAGTATTAACAATAATCCAAGTATGAGAAATGCTTTTGTTTAACAGATAGGGTTAAAATAGCATGTGCCTTGGGATGCCAGTGTGGCGTAATGTATTTTAAGCTGAGCAAAAAGTATTAACAATAATCCAAGTATGAGAAATGCTTTTGTTTAACAGATAGGATTAAATAGCATGTGCCTTGGGATGCCAGTGTGGCGTAATGTATTTTAAGCTGAGCAAAAAGTATTAACAATAATCCAAGTATGAGAAATGCTTTTGTTTAACACATAGGGTTAAAATAGCATGTGCCTTGGGATGCCAGTGTGGCCTAATGTATTTTAAGCTGAGCAGAGAGTATTAACAATAATCCAAGTATGAGAAATGCTTTTGTTTAACAGATAGGATTAAATAGCATGTGCCTTGGGATGGCGGTGTGGCGTAATGTATTTTAAGCTGAGCAAAAAGTATTAACAATAATCCAAGTATGAGAAATGCTTTTGTTTAACAGATAGGGTTAAATAGCATGTGCCTTGGGATGCCAGTGTGGCGTAATGTATTTTTAGATGAGCAGAGAGTATTAACAATAATCCAACTATGAGAAATGCTTTTGTTTAACAGATAGGGTTAAAATAGCATGTGCCTTGGGATGCCAGTGTGGCCTAATGTATTTTAAGCTGAACAAAATTATTAACAATAATCCAAGTATGAGAAATGCTTTTGTTTAACAGATAGGATTAAATAGCATGTGCCTTGGGATGCCAGTGTGGCCTAATGTATTTTAAGCTGAGCAAAAAGTATTAACAATAATCCAAGTATGAGAAAGGCTTTTGTTTAACAGATAGGGTTAAAATAGCATGTGCCTTGGGATGCCAGTGTGGCCTAATGTATTTTAAGCTGAACAAAAAGTATTAACAATAATCCAAGTATGAGAAATGCTTTTGTTTAACAGATAGGATTAAATAGCATGTGCCTTGGGAAGGCGGTGTGGCGTAATGTATTTTAAGCTGAGCAAAAAGTATTAACAATAATCCAAGTATGAGAAATGCTTTTGTTTAACAGATAGGGTTAAATAGCATGTGCCTTGGGATGCCAGTGTGGCGTAATGTATTTTTAGATGAGCAGAGAGTATTAACAATAATCCAACTATGAGAAATGCTTTTGTTTAACAGATAGGGTTAAAATAGCATGTGCCTTGGGATGCCAGTGTGGCCTAATGTATATTAAGCTGAGCAAAAAGTATTAACAATAATCCAAGTATGAGAAATGCTTTTGTTTAACAGATAGGGTTAAATAGCATGTGCCTTGGGATGCCAGTGTGGCGTAATGTATTTTAAGCTGAGCAAAAAGTATTAACAATAATCCAAGTATGAGAAATGCTTTTGTTTAACAGATAGGGTTAAATAGCATGTGCCTTAGGATGCCAGTGTGGCGTAATGTATTTTAAGCTGAACAAAAAGTATTAACAATAATCCAAGAATGAGAAATGCTTTTGTTTAACAGATAGGGTTAAATAGCATGTGCCTTGGGATGCCAGTGTGGCGTAATGTATTTTAAGCTGAACCAAAAGTATTAACAATAATCCAAGTATGAGAAATGCTTTTGTTTAACAGATAGGGTTAAATAGCATGTGCCTTGGGATGCCAGTGTGGCGTAATGTATTTAAGCTTAGCAGAGAGTATTAACAATAATCCAAGTATGAGAAATGCTTTTGTTTAACAGATAGGGTAAAATAGCATGTGCCTTGGGATTCCAGTGTGGCCTAATGTATTTTAAGCTGAGCAGAGAGTATTAACAATAATCCAAGTATGAGAAATGATTTTGTTTAACAGATAGGGTTAAAATAGCATGTGCCTTGGGATGCCAGTGTGGCATAATGTATTTTAAGCTGAACAAAAAGTATTAACAATAATCCAAGAATGAGAAATGCTTTTGTTTAACAGATAGGGTTAAAATAGCATGTGCCTTGGGATGCCAGTGTGGCGTAATGTATTTTAAGCTGAGCAGAGAGTATTAACAATAATTCAAGTATGAGAAATGCTTTTGTTTAACAGATAGAGTTAAAATAGCATGTGCCTTGGGATTCCAGTGTGGCCTAATGTATTTTAAGCTGAGCAGAGAGTATTAACAATAATCCAAGTATGAGAAATGCTTTTGTTTAACAGATAGGGTTAAATAGCATGTGCCTTGGGATGCCACTGTGGCGTAATGTATTTTAAGCTGAGCCGAGAGTATTAACAAAAATTCAAGTATGAGAAATGCTTTTGTTGAACAGATAGGGTTAAAATAGCATGTGCCTTGGGATGCCAGTGTGGCCTAATGTATTTTAAGCTGAGCAAAAAGTATTAACAATAATCCAAGTATGAGAAATGCTTTTGTTTAACAGATAGGGTTAAAATAGCATGTGCCTTGGGATGCCAGTGTGGCGTAATGTATTTTAAGCTGAGCAGAGAGTATTAACAATAATCCAAGTATGAGAAATGCTTTTGTTTAACAGATAGGGTTAAAATAGCATGTGCCTTGGGATTCCAGTGTGGCCTAATGTATTTTAAGCTGAGCAGAGAGTATTAACAATAATCCAAGTATGAGAAATGCTTTTGTTTAACAGATAGGGTTAAAATAGCATGTGCCTTGGGATGCCAGTGTGGCCTAATGTATTTTAAGCTGAACAAAATTATTAACAATAATCCAAGTATGAGAAATGCTTTTGTTTAACAGATAGGATTAAATAGCATGTGCCTTGGGATGCCAGTGTGGCGTAATGTATTTTAAGCTGAGCAAAAAGTATTAACAATAATCCAAGTATGAGAAATGCTTTTGTTTAACACATAGGGTTAAAATAGCATGTGCCTTGGGATGCCAGTGTGGCCTAATGTATTTTAAGCTGAGCAGAGAGTATTAACAATAATCCAAGTATGAGAAATGCTTTTGTTTAACAGATAGGATTAAATAGCATGTGCCTTGGGATGGCGGTGTGGCGTAATGTATTTTAAGCTGAGCAAAAAGTATTAACAATAATCCAAGTATGAGAAATGCTTTTGTTTAACAGATAGGGTTAAATAGCATGTGCCTTGGGATGCCAGTGTGGCGTAATGTATTTTTAGATGAGCAGAGAGTATTAACAATAATCCAACTATGAGAAATGCTTTTGTTTAACAGATAGGATTAAATAGCATGTGCCTTGGGATGCCAGTGTGGCCTAATGTATTTTAAGCTGAGCAAAAAGTATTAACAATAATCCAAGTATGAGAAAGGCTTTTGTTTAACAGATAGGGTTAAAATAGCATGTGCCTTGGGATGCCAGTGTGGCCTAATGTATTTTAAGCTGAACAAAAAGTATTAACAATAATCCAAGTATGAGAAATGCTTTTGTTTAACAGATAGGATTAAATAGCATGTGCCTTGTATTTTAAGCTGAGCAAAAAGTATTAACAATAATCCAAGTATGAGAAATGCTTTTGTTTAACAGATAGGGTTAAATAGCATGTGCCTTGGGATGCCAGTGTGGCGTAATGTATTTTTAGATGAGCAGAGAGTATTAACAATAATCCAGCTATGAGAAATGCTTTTGTTTAACAGATAGGGTTAAAATAGCATGTGCCTTGGGATGCCAGTGTGGCCTAATGTATATTAAGCTGAGCAAAAAGTATTAACAATAATCCAAGTATGAGAAATGCTTTTGTTTAACAGATAGGGTTAAATAGCATGTGCCTTGGGATGCCAGTGTGGCGTAATGTATTTTAAGCTGAGCAAAAAGTATTAACAATAATCCAAGTATGAGAAATGCTTTTGTTTAACAGATAGGGTTAAATAGCATGTGCCTTAGGATGCCAGTGTGGCGTAATGTATTTTAAGCTGAACAAAAAGTATTAACAATAATCCAAGAATGAGAAATGCTTTTGTTTAACAGATAGGGTTAAATAGCATGTGCCTTGGGATGCCAGTGTGGCGTAATGTATTTTAAGCTGAACCAAAAGTATTAACAATAATCCAAGTATGAGAAATGCTTTTGTTTAACAGATAGGGTTAAATAGCATGTGCCTTGGGATGCCAGTGTGGCGTAATGTATTTAAGCTTAGCAGAGAGTATTAACAATAATCCAAGTATGAGAAATGCTTTTGTTTAACAGATAGGGTAAAATAGCATGTGCCTTGGGATTCCAGTGTGGCCTAATGTATTTTAAGCTGAGCAGAGAGTATTAACAATAATCCAAGTATGAGAAATGATTTTGTTTAACAGATAGGGTTAAAATAGCATGTGCCTTGGGATGCCAGTGTGGCGTAATGTATTTTAAGCTGAGCAAAAAGTATTAACAATAATCCAAGTATGAGAAATGCTTTTGTTTAACACATAGGGTTAAAATAGCATGTGCCTTGGGATGCCAGTGTGGCCTAATGTATTTTAAGCTGAGCAGAGAGTATTAACAATAATCCAAGTATGAGAAAGGCTTTTGTTTAACAGATAGGGTTAAAATAGCATGTGCCTTGGGATGCCAGTGTGGCCTAATGTATTTTAAGCTGAACAAAAAGTATTAACAATAATCCAAGTATGAGAAATGCTTTTGTTTAACAGATAGGATTAAATAGCATGTGCCTTGGGATGGCGGTGTGGCGTAATGTATTTTAAGCTGAGCAAAAAGTATTAACAATAATCCAAGTATGAGAAATGCTTTTGTTTAACAGATAGGGTTAAAAAGCATGTGCCTTGGGATGCCAGTGTGGCGTAATGTATTTTTAGATGAGCAGAGAGTATTAACAATAATCCAACTATGAGAAATGCTTTTGTTTAACAGATAGGGTTAAAATAGCATGTGCCTTGGGATGCCAGTGTGGCCTAATGTATTTTAAGCTGAGCAGAGAGTCGTAACAATAATCCAAGTATGAGAAATGCTTTTGTTTAACAGATAGGGTTAAATAGCATGTGCCTTGGGATGCCAGTGTGGCGTAATGTTTTTTAAGCTGAGCAAAAAGTATTAACAATAATCCAAGTATGAGAAATGCTTTTGTTTAACAGATAGGGTTAAATAGCATGTGCCTTGGGATGCCAGTGTGGCGTAATGTATTTTAAGCTGAACAAAAAGTATTAACAATAATCCAAGAATGAGAAATGCTTTTGTTTAACAGACAGGGTTAAATAGCATGTGCCTTGGGATGCCAGTGTGGCGTAATGTATTTTAAGCTGAACCAAAAGTATTAACAATAATCCAAGTATGAGAAATGCTTTTGTTTAACAGATAGGGTTAAATAGCATGTGCCTTGGGATGCCAGTGTGGCGTAATGTATTTTAAGCTGAGCCGAGAGTATTAACAATACTCCAAGTATGAGAAATGCTTTTGTTGAACAGATAGGGTTAAAATAGCATGTGCCTTGGGATGCCAGTGTGGCGTAATGTATTTTAAGCTGAGCAGAGAGTATTAACAATAATCCAAGTATGAGAAATGCTTTTGTTTAACAGATAGGGTTAAATAACATGTGCCTTGGGATGCCAGTGTGGCCTAATGTATATTAAGCTGAGCAGAGAGTCGTAACAATAATCCAAGTATGAGAAATGCTTTTGTTTAACAGATAGGGTTAAATAGCATGTGCCTTGGGATGCCAGTGTGGCGTAATGTATTTTTAGATGAGCAGAGAGTATTAACAATAATCCAAGTATGAGAAATGCTTTTGTTTAACAGATAGGATTAAATAGCATGTGCCTTGGGATGCCAGTGTGGCATAATGTATTTTAAGCTGAACAAAAAGTATTAACAATAATCCAAGAATGAGAAATGCTTTTGTTTAACAGATAGGGTTAAAATAGCATGTGCCTTGGGATGCCAGTGTGGCGTAATGTATTTTAAGCTGAGCAGAGAGTATTAACAATAATTCAAGTATGAGAAATGCTTTTGTTTAACAGATAGAGTTAAAATAGCATGTGCCTTGGGATTCCAGTGTGGCCTAATGTATTTTAAGCTGAGCAGAGAGTATTAACAATAATCCAAGTATGAGAAATGCTTTTGTTTAACAGATAGGGTTAAATAGCATGTGCCTTGGGATGCCACTGTGGCGTAATGTATTTTAAGCTGAGCCGAGAGTATTAACAAAAATTCAAGTATGAGAAATGCTTTTGTTGAACAGATAGGGTTAAAATAGCATGTGCCTTGGGATGCCAGTGTGGCCTAATGTATTTTAAGCTGAACAAAATTATTAACAATAATCCAAGTATGAGAAATGCTTTTGTTTAACAGATAGGATTAAATAGCATGTGCCTTGGGATGGCGGTGTGGCGTAATGTATTTTAAGCTGAGCAAAAAGTATTAACAATAATCCAAGTATGAGAAATGCTTTTGTTTAACAGATAGGGTTAAATAGCATGTGCCTTGGGATGCCAGTGTGGCGTAATGTATTTTTAGATGAGCAGAGAGTATTAACAATAATCCAACTATGAGAAATGCTTTTGTTTAACAGATAGGGTTAAAATAGCATGTGCCTTGGGATGCCAGTGTGGCCTAATGTATTTTAAGCTGAGCAAAAAGTATTAACAATAATCCAAGTATGAGAAAGGCTTTTGTTTAACAGATAGGGTTAAAATAGCATGTGCCTTGGGATGCCAGTGTGGCCTAATGTATTTTAAGCTGAACAAAAAGTATTAACAATAATCCAAGTATGAGAAATGCTTTTGTTTAACAGATAGGATTAAATAGCATGTGCCTTGTATTTTAAGCTGAGCAAAAAGTATTAACAATAATCCAAGTATGAGAAATGCTTTTGTTTAACAGATAGGGTTAAATAGCATGTGCCTTGGGATGCCAGTGTGGCGTAATGTATTTTTAGATGAGCAGAGAGTATTAACAATAATCCAACTATGAGAAATGCTTTTGTTTAACAGATAGGGTTAAAATAGCATGTGCCTTGGGATGCCAGTGTGGCCTAATGTATATTAAGCTGAGCAAAAAGTATTAACAATAATCCAAGTATGAGAAATGCTTTTGTTTAACAGATAGGGTTAAATAGCATGTGCCTTGGGATGCCAGTGTGGCGTAATGTATTTTAAGCTGAGCAAAAAGTATTAACAATAATCCAAGTATGAGAAATGCTTTTGTTTAACAGATAGGGTTAAATAGCATGTGCCTTAGGATGCCAGTGTGGCGTAATGTATTTTAAGCTGAACAAAAAGTATTAACAATAATCCAAGAATGAGAAATGCTTTTGTTTAACAGATAGGGTTAAATAGCATGTGCCTTGGGATGCCAGTGTGGCGTAATGTATTTTAAGCTGAACCAAAAGTATTAACAATAATCCAAGTATGAGAAATGCTTTTGTTTAACAGATAGGGTTAAATAGCATGTGCCTTGGGATGCCAGTGTGGCGTAATGTATTTAAGCTTAGCAGAGAGTATTAACAATAATCCAAGTATGAGAAATGCTTTTGTTTAACAGATAGGGTTAAAATAGCATGTTCCTTGGGATGCCAGTGTGGCGTAATGTATTTTAAGCTGAGCAAAAAGTATTAACAATAATCCAAGTATGAGAAATGCTTTTGTTTAACACATAGGGTTAAAATAGCATGTGCCTTGGGATGCCAGTGTGGCCTAATGTATTTTAAGCTGAGCAGAGAGTATTAACAATAATCCAAGTATGAGAAAGGCTTTTGTTTAACAGATAGGGTTAAAATAGCATGTGCCTTGGGATGCCAGTGTGGCCTAATGTATTTTAAGCTGAACAAAAAGTATTAACAATAATCCAAGTATGAGAAATGCTTTTGTTTAACAGATAGGATTAAATAGCATGTGCCTTGGGATGGCGGTGTGGCGTAATGTATTTTAAGCTGAGCAAAAAGTATTAACAATAATCGAAGTATGAGAAATGCTTTTGTTTAACAGATAGGGTTAAAAAGCATGTGCCTTGGGATGCCAGTGTGGCGTAATGTATTTTTAGATGAGCAGAGAGTATTAACAATAATCCAACTATGAGAAATGCTTTTGTTTAACAGATAGGGTTAAAATAGCATGTGCCTTGGGATGCCAGTGTGGCCTAATGTATTTTAAGCTGAGCAGAGAGTCGTAACAATAATCCAAGTATGAGAAATGCTTTTGTTTAACAGATAGGGTTAAATAGCATGTGCCTTGGGATGCCAGTGTGGCGTAATGTTTTTTAAGCTGAGCAAAAAGTATTAACAATAATCCAAGTATGAGAAATGCTTTTGTTTAACAGATAGGGTTAAATAGCATGTGCCTTGGGATGCCAGTGTGGCGTAATGTATTTTAAGCTGAACAAAAAGTATTAACAATAATCCAAGAATGAGAAATGCTTTTGTTTAACAGACAGGGTTAAATAGCATGTGCCTTGGGATGCCAGTGTGGCGTAATGTATTTTAAGCTGAACCAAAAGTATTAACAATAATCCAAGTATGAGAAATGCTTTTGTTTAACAGATAGGGTTAAATAGCATGTGCCTTGGGATGCCAGTGTGGCGTAATGTATTTTAAGCTGAGCCGAGAGTATTAACAATACTCCAAGTATGAGAAATGCTTTTGTTGAACAGATAGGGTTAAAATAGCATGTGCCTTGGGATGCCAGTGTGGCGTAATGTATTTTAAGCTGAGCAGAGAGTATTAACAATAATCCAAGTATGAGAAATGCTTTTGTTTAACAGATAGGGTTAAATAACATGTGCCTTGGGATGCCAGTGTGGCCTAATGTATATTAAGCTGAGCAGAGAGTCGTAACAATAATCCAAGTATGAGAAATGCTTTTGTTTAACAGATAGGGTTAAATAGCATGTGCCTTGGGATGCCAGTGTGGCGTAATGTATTTTTAGATGAGCAGAGAGTATTAACAATAATCCAAGTATGAGAAATGCTTTTGTTTAACAGATAGGATTAAATAGCATGTGCCTTGGGATGCCAGTGTGGCATAATGTATTTTAAGCTGAACAAAAAGTATTAACAATAATCCAAGAATGAGAAATGCTTTTGTTTAACAGATAGGGTTAAAATAGCATGTGCCTTGGGATGCCAGTGTGGCGTAATGTATTTTAAGCTGAGCAGAGAGTATTAACAATAATTCAAGTATGAGAAATGCTTTTGTTTAACAGATAGAGTTAAAATAGCATGTGCCTTGGGATTCCAGTGTGGCCTAATGTATTTTAAGCTGAGCAGAGAGTATTAACAATAATCCAAGTATGAGAAATGCTTTTGTTTAACAGATAGGGTTAAATAGCATGTGCCTTGGGATGCCACTGTGGCGTAATGTATTTTAAGCTGAGCCGAGAGTATTAACAAAAATTCAAGTATGAGAAATGCTTTTGTTGAACAGATAGGGTTAAATAGCATGTGCCTTGGGATGCCAGTGTGGCGTAATGTATTTAAGCTTAGCAGAGAGTATTAACAATAATCCAAGTATGAGAAATGCTTTTGTTTAACAGATAGGGTAAAATAGCATGTGCCTTGGGATTCCAGTGTGGCCTAATGTATTTTAAGCTGAGCAGAGAGTATTAACAATAATCCAAGTATGAGAAATGATTTTGTTTAACAGATAGGGTTAAAATAGCATGTGCCTTGGGATGCCAGTGTGGCATAATGTATTTTAAGCTGAACAAAAAGTATTAACAATAATCCAAGAATGAGAAATGCTTTTGTTTAACAGATAGGGTTAAAATAGCATGTGCCTTGGGATGCCAGTGTGGCGTAATGTATTTTAAGCTGAGCAGAGAGTATTAACAATAATTCAAGTATGAGAAATGCTTTTGTTTAACAGATAGAGTTAAAATAGCATGTGCCTTGGGATTCCAGTGTGGCCTAATGTATTTTAAGCTGAGCAGAGAGTATTAACAATAATCCAAGTATGAGAAATGCTTTTGTTTAACAGATAGGGTTAAATAGCATGTGCCTTAGGATGCCAGTGTGGCGTAATGTATTTTAAGCTGAACAAAAAGTATTAACAATAATCCAAGAATGAGAAATGCTTTTGTTTAACAGATAGGGTTAAATAGCATGTGCCTTGGGATGCCAGTGTGGCGTAATGTATTTTAAGCTGAACCAAAAGTATTAACAATAATCCAAGTATGAGAAATGCTTTTGTTTAACAGATAGGGTTAAATAGCATGTGCCTTGGGATGCCAGTGTGGCGTAATGTATTTAAGCTTAGCAGAGAGTATTAACAATAATCCAAGTATGAGAAATGCTTTTGTTTAACAGATAGGGTAAAATAGCATGTGCCTTGGGATTCCAGTGTGGCCTAATGTATTTTAAGCTGAGCAGAGAGTATTAACAATAATCCAAGTATGAGAAATGATTTTGTTTAACAGATAGGGTTAAAATAGCATGTGCCTTGGGATGCCAGTGTGGCATAATGTATTTTAAGCTGAACAAAAAGTATTAACAATAATCCAAGAATGAGAAATGCTTTTGTTTAACAGATAGGGTTAAAATAGCATGTGCCTTGGGATGCCAGTGTGGCGTAATGTATTTTAAGCTGAGCAGAGAGTATTAACAATAATTCAAGTATGAGAAATGCTTTTGTTTAACAGATAGAGTTAAAATAGCATGTGCCTTGGGATTCCAGTGTGGCCTAATGTATTTTAAGCTGAGCAGAGAGTATTAACAATAATCCAAGTATGAGAAATGCTTTTGTTTAACAGATAGGGTTAAATAGCATGTGCCTTGGGATGCCACTGTGGCGTAATGTATTTTAAGCTGAGCCGAGAGTATTAACAAAAATTCAAGTATGAGAAATGCTTTTGTTGAACAGATAGGGTTAAAATAGCATGTGCCTTGGGATGCCAGTGTGGCCTAATGTATTTTAAGCTGAGCAAAAAGTATTAACAATAATCCAAGTATGAGAAATGCTTTTGTTTAACAGATAGGGTTAAAATAGCATGTGCCTTGGGATGCCAGTGTGGCGTAATGTATTTTAAGCTGAGCAGAGAGTATTAACAATAATCCAAGTATGAGAAATGCTTTTGTTTAACAGATAGGGTTAAAATAGCATGTGCCTTGGGATTCCAGTGTGGCCTAATGTATTTTAAGCTGAGCAGAGAGTATTAACAATAATCCAAGTATGAGAAATGCTTTTGTTTAACAGATAGGGTTAAAATAGCATGTGCCTTGGGATGCCAGTGTGGCCTAATGTATTTTAAGCTGAACAAAATTATTAACAATAATCCAAGTATGAGAAATGCTTTTGTTTAACAGATAGGATTAAATAGCATGTGCCTTGGGATGCCAGTGTGGCGTAATGTATTTTAAGCTGAGCAAAAAGTATTAACAATAATCCAAGTATGAGAAATGCTTTTGTTTAACACATAGGGTTAAAATAGCATGTGCCTTGGGATGCCAGTGTGGCCTAATGTATTTTAAGCTGAGCAGAGAGTATTAACAATAATCCAAGTATGAGAAATGCTTTTGTTTAACAGATAGGATTAAATAGCATGTGCCTTGGGATGGCGGTGTGGCGTAATGTATTTTAAGCTGAGCAAAAAGTATTAACAATAATCCAAGTATGAGAAATGCTTTTGTTTAACAGATAGGGTTAAATAGCATGTGCCTTGGGATGCCAGTGTGGCGTAATGTATTTTTAGATGAGCAGAGAGTATTAACAATAATCCAACTATGAGAAATGCTTTTGTTTAACAGATAGGATTAAATAGCATGTGCCTTGGGATGCCAGTGTGGCCTAATGTATTTTAAGCTGAGCAAAAAGTATTAACAATAATCCAAGTATGAGAAAGGCTTTTGTTTAACAGATAGGGTTAAAATAGCATGTGCCTTGGGATGCCAGTGTGGCCTAATGTATTTTAAGCTGAACAAAAAGTATTAACAATAATCCAAGTATGAGAAATGCTTTTGTTTAACAGATAGGATTAAATAGCATGTGCCTTGTATTTTAAGCTGAGCAAAAAGTATTAACAATAATCCAAGTATGAGAAATGCTTTTGTTTAACAGATAGGGTTAAATAGCATGTGCCTTGGGATGCCAGTGTGGCGTAATGTATTTTTAGATGAGCAGAGAGTATTAACAATAATCCAGCTATGAGAAATGCTTTTGTTTAACAGATAGGGTTAAAATAGCATGTGCCTTGGGATGCCAGTGTGGCCTAATGTATATTAAGCTGAGCAAAAAGTATTAACAATAATCCAAGTATGAGAAATGCTTTTGTTTAACAGATAGGGTTAAATAGCATGTGCCTTGGGATGCCAGTGTGGCGTAATGTATTTTAAGCTGAGCAAAAAGTATTAACAATAATCCAAGTATGAGAAATGCTTTTGTTTAACAGATAGGGTTAAATAGCATGTGCCTTAGGATGCCAGTGTGGCGTAATGTATTTTAAGCTGAACAAAAAGTATTAACAATAATCCAAGAATGAGAAATGCTTTTGTTTAACAGATAGGGTTAAATAGCATGTGCCTTGGGATGCCAGTGTGGCGTAATGTATTTTAAGCTGAACCAAAAGTATTAACAATAATCCAAGTATGAGAAATGCTTTTGTTTAACAGATAGGGTTAAATAGCATGTGCCTTGGGATGCCAGTGTGGCGTAATGTATTTAAGCTTAGCAGAGAGTATTAACAATAATCCAAGTATGAGAAATGCTTTTGTTTAACAGATAGGGTAAAATAGCATGTGCCTTGGGATTCCAGTGTGGCCTAATGTATTTTAAGCTGAGCAGAGAGTATTAACAATAATCCAAGTATGAGAAATGATTTTGTTTAACAGATAGGGTTAAAATAGCATGTGCCTTGGGATGCCAGTGTGGCGTAATGTATTTTAAGCTGAGCAAAAAGTATTAACAATAATCCAAGTATGAGAAATGCTTTTGTTTAACACATAGGGTTAAAATAGCATGTGCCTTGGGATGCCAGTGTGGCCTAATGTATTTTAAGCTGAGCAGAGAGTATTAACAATAATCCAAGTATGAGAAAGGCTTTTGTTTAACAGATAGGGTTAAAATAGCATGTGCCTTGGGATGCCAGTGTGGCCTAATGTATTTTAAGCTGAACAAAAAGTATTAACAATAATCCAAGTATGAGAAATGCTTTTGTTTAACAGATAGGATTAAATAGCATGTGCCTTGGGATGGCGGTGTGGCGTAATGTATTTTAAGCTGAGCAAAAAGTATTAACAATAATCCAAGTATGAGAAATGCTTTTGTTTAACAGATAGGGTTAAAAAGCATGTGCCTTGGGATGCCAGTGTGGCGTAATGTATTTTTAGATGAGCAGAGAGTATTAACAATAATCCAACTATGAGAAATGCTTTTGTTTAACAGATAGGGTTAAAATAGCATGTGCCTTGGGATGCCAGTGTGGCCTAATGTATTTTAAGCTGAGCAGAGAGTCGTAACAATAATCCAAGTATGAGAAATGCTTTTGTTTAACAGATAGGGTTAAATAGCATGTGCCTTGGGATGCCAGTGTGGCGTAATGTTTTTTAAGCTGAGCAAAAAGTATTAACAATAATCCAAGTATGAGAAATGCTTTTGTTTAACAGATAGGGTTAAATAGCATGTGCCTTGGGATGCCAGTGTGGCGTAATGTATTTTAAGCTGAACAAAAAGTATTAACAATAATCCAAGAATGAGAAATGCTTTTGTTTAACAGACAGGGTTAAATAGCATGTGCCTTGGGATGCCAGTGTGGCGTAATGTATTTTAAGCTGAACCAAAAGTATTAACAATAATCCAAGTATGAGAAATGCTTTTGTTTAACAGATAGGGTTAAATAGCATGTGCCTTGGGATGCCAGTGTGGCGTAATGTATTTTAAGCTGAGCCGAGAGTATTAACAATACTCCAAGTATGAGAAATGCTTTTGTTGAACAGATAGGGTTAAAATAGCATGTGCCTTGGGATGCCAGTGTGGCGTAATGTATTTTAAGCTGAGCAGAGAGTATTAACAATAATCCAAGTATGAGAAATGCTTTTGTTTAACAGATAGGGTTAAATAACATGTGCCTTGGGATGCCAGTGTGGCCTAATGTATATTAAGCTGAGCAGAGAGTCGTAACAATAATCCAAGTATGAGAAATGCTTTTGTTTAACAGATAGGGTTAAATAGCATGTGCCTTGGGATGCCAGTGTGGCGTAATGTATTTTTAGATGAGCAGAGAGTATTAACAATAATCCAAGTATGAGAAATGCTTTTGTTTAACAGATAGGATTAAATAGCATGTGCCTTGGGATGCCAGTGTGGCATAATGTATTTTAAGCTGAACAAAAAGTATTAACAATAATCCAAGAATGAGAAATGCTTTTGTTTAACAGATAGGGTTAAAATAGCATGTGCCTTGGGATGCCAGTGTGGCGTAATGTATTTTAAGCTGAGCAGAGAGTATTAACAATAATTCAAGTATGAGAAATGCTTTTGTTTAACAGATAGAGTTAAAATAGCATGTGCCTTGGGATTCCAGTGTGGCCTAATGTATTTTAAGCTGAGCAGAGAGTATTAACAATAATCCAAGTATGAGAAATGCTTTTGTTTAACAGATAGGGTTAAATAGCATGTGCCTTGGGATGCCACTGTGGCGTAATGTATTTTAAGCTGAGCCGAGAGTATTAACAAAAATTCAAGTATGAGAAATGCTTTTGTTGAACAGATAGGGTTAAAATAGCATGTGCCTTGGGATGCCAGTGTGGCCTAATGTATTTTAAGCTGAACAAAATTATTAACAATAATCCAAGTATGAGAAATGCTTTTGTTTAACAGATAGGATTAAATAGCATGTGCCTTGGGATGGCGGTGTGGCGTAATGTATTTTAAGCTGAGCAAAAAGTATTAACAATAATCCAAGTATGAGAAATGCTTTTGTTTAACAGATAGGGTTAAATAGCATGTGCCTTGGGATGCCAGTGTGGCGTAATGTATTTTTAGATGAGCAGAGAGTATTAACAATAATCCAACTATGAGAAATGCTTTTGTTTAACAGATAGGGTTAAAATAGCATGTGCCTTGGGATGCCAGTGTGGCCTAATGTATTTTAAGCTGAGCAAAAAGTATTAACAATAATCCAAGTATGAGAAAGGCTTTTGTTTAACAGATAGGGTTAAAATAGCATGTGCCTTGGGATGCCAGTGTGGCCTAATGTATTTTAAGCTGAACAAAAAGTATTAACAATAATCCAAGTATGAGAAATGCTTTTGTTTAACAGATAGGATTAAATAGCATGTGCCTTGTATTTTAAGCTGAGCAAAAAGTATTAACAATAATCCAAGTATGAGAAATGCTTTTGTTTAACAGATAGGGTTAAATAGCATGTGCCTTGGGATGCCAGTGTGGCGTAATGTATTTTTAGATGAGCAGAGAGTATTAACAATAATCCAACTATGAGAAATGCTTTTGTTTAACAGATAGGGTTAAAATAGCATGTGCCTTGGGATGCCAGTGTGGCCTAATGTATATTAAGCTGAGCAAAAAGTATTAACAATAATCCAAGTATGAGAAATGCTTTTGTTTAACAGATAGGGTTAAATAGCATGTGCCTTGGGATGCCAGTGTGGCGTAATGTATTTTAAGCTGAGCAAAAAGTATTAACAATAATCCAAGTATGAGAAATGCTTTTGTTTAACAGATAGGGTTAAATAGCATGTGCCTTAGGATGCCAGTGTGGCGTAATGTATTTTAAGCTGAACAAAAAGTATTAACAATAATCCAAGAATGAGAAATGCTTTTGTTTAACAGATAGGGTTAAATAGCATGTGCCTTGGGATGCCAGTGTGGCGTAATGTATTTTAAGCTGAACCAAAAGTATTAACAATAATCCAAGTATGAGAAATGCTTTTGTTTAACAGATAGGGTTAAATAGCATGTGCCTTGGGATGCCAGTGTGGCGTAATGTATTTAAGCTTAGCAGAGAGTATTAACAATAATCCAAGTATGAGAAATGCTTTTGTTTAACAGATAGGGTTAAAATAGCATGTTCCTTGGGATGCCAGTGTGGCGTAATGTATTTTAAGCTGAGCAAAAAGTATTAACAATAATCCAAGTATGAGAAATGCTTTTGTTTAACACATAGGGTTAAAATAGCATGTGCCTTGGGATGCCAGTGTGGCCTAATGTATTTTAAGCTGAGCAGAGAGTATTAACAATAATCCAAGTATGAGAAAGGCTTTTGTTTAACAGATAGGGTTAAAATAGCATGTGCCTTGGGATGCCAGTGTGGCCTAATGTATTTTAAGCTGAACAAAAAGTATTAACAATAATCCAAGTATGAGAAATGCTTTTGTTTAACAGATAGGATTAAATAGCATGTGCCTTGGGATGGCGGTGTGGCGTAATGTATTTTAAGCTGAGCAAAAAGTATTAACAATAATCGAAGTATGAGAAATGCTTTTGTTTAACAGATAGGGTTAAAAAGCATGTGCCTTGGGATGCCAGTGTGGCGTAATGTATTTTTAGATGAGCAGAGAGTATTAACAATAATCCAACTATGAGAAATGCTTTTGTTTAACAGATAGGGTTAAAATAGCATGTGCCTTGGGATGCCAGTGTGGCCTAATGTATTTTAAGCTGAGCAGAGAGTCGTAACAATAATCCAAGTATGAGAAATGCTTTTGTTTAACAGATAGGGTTAAATAGCATGTGCCTTGGGATGCCAGTGTGGCGTAATGTTTTTTAAGCTGAGCAAAAAGTATTAACAATAATCCAAGTATGAGAAATGCTTTTGTTTAACAGATAGGGTTAAATAGCATGTGCCTTGGGATGCCAGTGTGGCGTAATGTATTTTAAGCTGAACAAAAAGTATTAACAATAATCCAAGAATGAGAAATGCTTTTGTTTAACAGACAGGGTTAAATAGCATGTGCCTTGGGATGCCAGTGTGGCGTAATGTATTTTAAGCTGAACCAAAAGTATTAACAATAATCCAAGTATGAGAAATGCTTTTGTTTAACAGATAGGGTTAAATAGCATGTGCCTTGGGATGCCAGTGTGGCGTAATGTATTTTAAGCTGAGCCGAGAGTATTAACAATACTCCAAGTATGAGAAATGCTTTTGTTGAACAGATAGGGTTAAAATAGCATGTGCCTTGGGATGCCAGTGTGGCGTAATGTATTTTAAGCTGAGCAGAGAGTATTAACAATAATCCAAGTATGAGAAATGCTTTTGTTTAACAGATAGGGTTAAATAACATGTGCCTTGGGATGCCAGTGTGGCCTAATGTATATTAAGCTGAGCAGAGAGTCGTAACAATAATCCAAGTATGAGAAATGCTTTTGTTTAACAGATAGGGTTAAATAGCATGTGCCTTGGGATGCCAGTGTGGCGTAATGTATTTTTAGATGAGCAGAGAGTATTAACAATAATCCAAGTATGAGAAATGCTTTTGTTTAACAGATAGGATTAAATAGCATGTGCCTTGGGATGCCAGTGTGGCATAATGTATTTTAAGCTGAACAAAAAGTATTAACAATAATCCAAGAATGAGAAATGCTTTTGTTTAACAGATAGGGTTAAAATAGCATGTGCCTTGGGATGCCAGTGTGGCGTAATGTATTTTAAGCTGAGCAGAGAGTATTAACAATAATTCAAGTATGAGAAATGCTTTTGTTTAACAGATAGAGTTAAAATAGCATGTGCCTTGGGATTCCAGTGTGGCCTAATGTATTTTAAGCTGAGCAGAGAGTATTAACAATAATCCAAGTATGAGAAATGCTTTTGTTTAACAGATAGGGTTAAATAGCATGTGCCTTGGGATGCCACTGTGGCGTAATGTATTTTAAGCTGAGCCGAGAGTATTAACAAAAATTCAAGTATGAGAAATGCTTTTGTTGAACAGATAGGGTTAAAATAGCATGTGCCTTGGGATGCCAGTGTGGCCTAATGTATTTTAAGCTGAGCAAAAAGTATTAACAATAATCCAAGTATGAGAAATGCTTTTGTTTAACAGATAGGGTTAAAATAGCATGTGCCTTGGGATGCCAGTGTGGCGTAATGTATTTTAAGATGAGCAGAGAGTATTAACAATAATCCAAGTATGAGAAATGCTTTTGTTTAACAGATAGGATTAAATAGCATGTGCCTTGGGATGCCAGTGTGGCGTAATGTATTTTAAGCTGAGCAAAAAGTATTAACAATAATCCAAGTATGAGAAATGCTTTTGTTTAACACATAGGGTTAAAATAGCATGTGCCTTGGGATGCCAGTGTGGCCTAATGTATTTTAAGCTGAGCAGAGAGTATTAACAATAATCCAAGTATGAGAAATGCTTTTGTTTAACAGATAGGATTAAATAGCATGTGCCTTGGGATGGCGGTGTGGCGTAATGTATTTTAAGCTGAGCAAAAAGTATTAACAATAATCCAAGTATGAGAAATGCTTTTGTTTAACAGATAGGGTTAAATAGCATGTGCCTTGGGATGCCAGTGTGGCGTAATGTATTTTTAGATGAGCAGAGAGTATTAACAATAATCCAACTATGAGAAATGCTTTTGTTTAACAGATAGGGTTAAAATAGCATGTGCCTTGGGATGCCAGTGTGGCCTAATGTATTTTAAGCTGAACAAAATTATTAACAATAATCCAAGTATGAGAAATGCTTTTGTTTAACAGATAGGATTAAATAGCATGTGCCTTGGGATGCCAGTGTGGCCTAATGTATTTTAAGCTGAGCAAAAAGTATTAACAATAATCCAAGTATGAGAAAGGCTTTTGTTTAACAGATAGGGTTAAAATAGCATGTGCCTTGGGATGCCAGTGTGGCCTAATGTATTTTAAGCTGAACAAAAAGTATTAACAATAATCCAAGTATGAGAAATGCTTTTGTTTAACAGATAGGATTAAATAGCATGTGCCTTGGGAAGGCGGTGTGGCGTAATGTATTTTAAGCTGAGCAAAAAGTATTAACAATAATCCAAGTATGAGAAATGCTTTTGTTTAACAGATAGGGTTAAATAGCATGTGCCTTGGGATGCCAGTGTGGCGTAATGTATTTTTAGATGAGCAGAGAGTATTAACAATAATCCAACTATGAGAAATGCTTTTGTTTAACAGATAGGGTTAAAATAGCATGTGCCTTGGGATGCCAGTGTGGCCTAATGTATATTAAGCTGAGCAAAAAGTATTAACAATAATCCAAGTATGAGAAATGCTTTTGTTTAACAGATAGGGTTAAATAGCATGTGCCTTGGGATGCCAGTGTGGCGTAATGTATTTTAAGCTGAGCAAAAAGTATTAACAATAATCCAAGTATGAGAAATGCTTTTGTTTAACAGATAGGGTTAAATAGCATGTGCCTTAGGATGCCAGTGTGGCGTAATGTATTTTAAGCTGAACAAAAAGTATTAACAATAATCCAAGAATGAGAAATGCTTTTGTTTAACAGATAGGGTTAAATAGCATGTGCCTTGGGATGCCAGTGTGGCGTAATGTATTTTAAGCTGAACCAAAAGTATTAACAATAATCCAAGTATGAGAAATGCTTTTGTTTAACAGATAGGGTTAAATAGCATGTGCCTTGGGATGCCAGTGTGGCGTAATGTATTTAAGCTTAGCAGAGAGTATTAACAATAATCCAAGTATGAGAAATGCTTTTGTTTAACAGATAGGGTAAAATAGCATGTGCCTTGGGATTCCAGTGTGGCCTAATGTATTTTAAGCTGAGCAGAGAGTATTAACAATAATCCAAGTATGAGAAATGATTTTGTTTAACAGATAGGGTTAAAATAGCATGTGCCTTGGGATGCCAGTGTGGCATAATGTATTTTAAGCTGAACAAAAAGTATTAACAATAATCCAAGAATGAGAAATGCTTTTGTTTAACAGATAGGGTTAAAATAGCATGTGCCTTGGGATGCCAGTGTGGCGTAATGTATTTTAAGCTGAGCAGAGAGTATTAACAATAATTCAAGTATGAGAAATGCTTTTGTTTAACAGATAGAGTTAAAATAGCATGTGCCTTGGGATTCCAGTGTGGCCTAATGTATTTTAAGCTGAGCAGAGAGTATTAACAATAATCCAAGTATGAGAAATGCTTTTGTTTAACAGATAGGGTTAAATAGCATGTGCCTTGGGATGCCACTGTGGCGTAATGTATTTTAAGCTGAGCCGAGAGTATTAACAAAAATTCAAGTATGAGAAATGCTTTTGTTGAACAGATAGGGTTAAAATAGCATGTGCCTTGGGATGCCAGTGTGGCCTAATGTATTTTAAGCTGAGCAAAAAGTATTAACAATAATCCAAGTATGAGAAATGCTTTTGTTTAACAGATAGGGTTAAAATAGCATGTGCCTTGGGATGCCAGTGTGGCGTAATGTATTTTAAGCTGAGCAGAGAGTATTAACAATAATCCAAGTATGAGAAATGCTTTTGTTTAACAGATAGGGTTAAAATAGCATGTGCCTTGGGATTCCAGTGTGGCCTAATGTATTTTAAGCTGAGCAGAGAGTATTAACAATAATCCAAGTATGAGAAATGCTTTTGTTTAACAGATAGGGTTAAAATAGCATGTGCCTTGGGATGCCAGTGTGGCCTAATGTATTTTAAGCTGAACAAAATTATTAACAATAATCCAAGTATGAGAAATGCTTTTGTTTAACAGATAGGATTAAATAGCATGTGCCTTGGGATGCCAGTGTGGCGTAATGTATTTTAAGCTGAGCAAAAAGTATTAACAATAATCCAAGTATGAGAAATGCTTTTGTTTAACACATAGGGTTAAAATAGCATGTGCCTTGGGATGCCAGTGTGGCCTAATGTATTTTAAGCTGAGCAGAGAGTATTAACAATAATCCAAGTATGAGAAATGCTTTTGTTTAACAGATAGGATTAAATAGCATGTGCCTTGGGATGGCGGTGTGGCGTAATGTATTTTAAGCTGAGCAAAAAGTATTAACAATAATCCAAGTATGAGAAATGCTTTTGTTTAACAGATAGGGTTAAATAGCATGTGCCTTGGGATGCCAGTGTGGCGTAATGTATTTTTAGATGAGCAGAGAGTATTAACAATAATCCAACTATGAGAAATGCTTTTGTTTAACAGATAGGGTTAAATAGCATGTGCCTTGGGATGCCAGTGTGGCCTAATGTATATTAAGCTGAGCAAAAAGTATTAACAATAATCCAAGTATGAGAAATGCTTTTGTTTAACAGATAGGGTTAAATAGCATGTGCCTTGGGATGCCAGTGTGGCGTAATGTATTTTAAGCTGAGCAAAAAGTATTAACAATAATCCAAGTATGAGAAATGCTTTTGTTTAACAGATAGGGTTAAATAGCATGTGCCTTAGGATGCCAGTGTGGCGTAATGTATTTTAAGCTGAACAAAAAGTATTAACAATAATCCAAGTATGAGAAATGCTTTTGTTTAACAGATAGGGTTAAATAGCATGTGCCTTGGGATGCCACTGTGGCGTAATGTATTTTAAGCTGAGCCGAGAGTATTAACAAAAATTCAAGTATGAGAAATGCTTTTGTTAAACAGATAGGGTTAAAATAGCATGTGCCTTGGGATGCCAGTGTGGCCTAATGTATTTTAAGCTGAGCAAAAAGTATTAACAATAATCCAAGTATGAGAAATGCTTTTGTTTAACAGATAGGGTTAAAATAGCATGTGCCTTGGGATGCGAGTGTGGCGTAATGTATTTTAAGATGAGCAGAGAGTATTAACAATAATCCAAGTATGAGAAATGCTTTTGTTTAACAGATAGGATTAAATAGCATGTGCCTTGGGATGCCAGTGTGGCGTAATGTATTTTAAGCTGAGCAAAAAGTATTAACAATAATCCAAGTATGAGAAATGCTTTTGTTTAACACATAGGGTTAAAATAGCATGTGCCTTGGGATGCCAGTGTGGCCTAATGTATTTTAAGCTGAGCAGAGAGTATTAACAATAATCCAAGTATGAGAAATGCTTTTGTTTAACAGATAGGATTAAATAGCATGTGCCTTGGGATGGCGGTGTGGCGTAATGTATTTTAAGCTGAGCAAAAAGTATTAACAATAATCCAAGTATGAGAAATGCTTTTGTTTAACAGATAGGGTTAAATAGCATGTGCCTTGGGATGCCAGTGTGGCGTAATGTATTTTTAGATGAGCAGAGAGTATTAACAATAATCCAACTATGAGAAATGCTTTTGTTTAACAGATAGGGTTAAAATAGCATGTGCCTTGGGATGCCAGTGTGGCCTAATGTATTTTAAGCTGAACAAAATTATTAACAATAATCCAAGTATGAGAAATGCTTTTGTTTAACAGATAGGATTAAATAGCATGTGCCTTGGGATGCCAGTGTGGCCTAATGTATTTTAAGCTGAGCAAAAAGTATTAACAATAATCCAAGTATGAGAAAGGCTTTTGTTTAACAGATAGGGTTAAAATAGCATGTGCCTTGGGATGCCAGTGTGGCCTAATGTATTTTAAGCTGAACAAAAAGTATTAACAATAATCCAAGTATGAGAAATGCTTTTGTTTAACAGATAGGATTAAATAGCATGTGCCTTGGGAAGGCGGTGTGGCGTAATGTATTTTAAGCTGAGCAAAAAGTATTAACAATAATCCAAGTATGAGAAATGCTTTTGTTTAACAGATAGGGTTAAATAGCATGTGCCTTGGGATGCCAGTGTGGCGTAATGTATTTTTAGATGAGCAGAGAGTATTAACAATAATCCAACTATGAGAAATGCTTTTGTTTAACAGATAGGGTTAAAATAGCATGTGCCTTGGGATGCCAGTGTGGCCTAATGTATATTAAGCTGAGCAAAAAGTATTAACAATAATCCAAGTATGAGAAATGCTTTTGTTTAACAGATAGGGTTAAATAGCATGTGCCTTGGGATGCCAGTGTGGCGTAATGTATTTTAAGCTGAGCAAAAAGTATTAACAATAATCCAAGTATGAGAAATGCTTTTGTTTAACAGATAGGGTTAAATAGCATGTGCCTTAGGATGCCAGTGTGGCGTAATGTATTTTAAGCTGAACAAAAAGTATTAACAATAATCCAAGAATGAGAAATGCTTTTGTTTAACAGATAGGGTTAAATAGCATGTGCCTTGGGATGCCAGTGTGGCGTAATGTATTTTAAGCTGAACCAAAAGTATTAACAATAATCCAAGTATGAGAAATGCTTTTGTTTAACAGATAGGGTTAAATAGCATGTGCCTTGGGATGCCAGTGTGGCGTAATGTATTTAAGCTTAGCAGAGAGTATTAACAATAATCCAAGTATGAGAAATGCTTTTGTTTAACAGATAGGGTAAAATAGCATGTGCCTTGGGATTCCAGTGTGGCCTAATGTATTTTAAGCTGAGCAGAGAGTATTAACAATAATCCAAGTATGAGAAATGATTTTGTTTAACAGATAGGGTTAAAATAGCATGTGCCTTGGGATGCCAGTGTGGCGTAATGTATTTTAAGCTGAGCAAAAAGTATTAACAATAATCCAAGTATGAGAAATGCTTTTGTTTAACACATAGGGTTAAAATAGCATGTGCCTTGGGATGCCAGTGTGGCCTAATGTATTTTAAGCTGAGCAGAGAGTATTAACAATAATCCAAGTATGAGAAAGGCTTTTGTTTAACAGATAGGGTTAAAATAGCATGTGCCTTGGGATGCCAGTGTGGCCTAATGTATTTTAAGCTGAACAAAAAGTATTAACAATAATCCAAGTATGAGAAATGCTTTTGTTTAACAGATAGGATTAAATAGCATGTGCCTTGGGATGGCGGTGTGGCGTAATGTATTTTAAGCTGAGCAAAAAGTATTAACAATAATCCAAGTATGAGAAATGCTTTTGTTTAACAGATAGGGTTAAAAAGCATGTGCCTTGGGATGCCAGTGTGGCGTAATGTATTTTTAGATGAGCAGAGAGTATTAACAATAATCCAACTATGAGAAATGCTTTTGTTTAACAGATAGGGTTAAAATAGCATGTGCCTTGGGATGCCAGTGTGGCCTAATGTATTTTAAGCTGAGCAGAGAGTCGTAACAATAATCCAAGTATGAGAAATGCTTTTGTTTAACAGATAGGGTTAAATAGCATGTGCCTTGGGATGCCAGTGTGGCGTAATGATTTTAAGCTGAGCAAAAAGTATTAACAATAATCCAAGTATGAGAAATGCTTTTGTTTAACAGATAGGGTTAAATAGCATGTGCCTTGGGATGCCAGTGTGGCGTAATGTATTTTAAGCTGAACAAAAAGTATTAACAATAATCCAAGAATGAGAAATGCTTTTGTTTAACAGACAGGGTTAAATAGCATGTGCCTTGGGATGCCAGTGTGGCGTAATGTATTTTAAGCTGAACCAAAAGTATTAACAATAATCCAAGTATGAGAAATGCTTTTGTTTAACAGATAGGGTTAAATAGCATGTGCCTTGGGATGCCAGTGTGGCGTAATGTATTTTAAGCTGAGCCGAGAGTATTAACAATACTCCAAGTATGAGAAATGCTTTTGTTGAACAGATAGGGTTAAAATAGCATGTGCCTTGGGATGCCAGTGTGGCGTAATGTATTTTAAGCTGAGCAGAGAGTATTAACAATAATCCAAGTATGAGAAATGCTTTTGTTTAACAGATAGGGTTAAATAACATGTGCCTTGGGATGCCAGTGTGGCCTAATGTATATTAAGCTGAGCAGAGAGTCGTAACAATAATCCAAGTATGAGAAATGCTTTTGTTTAACAGATAGGGTTAAATAGCATGTGCCTTGGGATGCCAGTGTGGCGTAATGTATTTTTAGATGAGCAGAGAGTATTAACAATAATCCAAGTATGAGAAATGCTTTTGTTTAACAGATAGGATTAAATAGCATGTGCCTTGGGATGCCAGTGTGGCATAATGTATTTTAAGCTGAACAAAAAGTATTAACAATAATCCAAGAATGAGAAATGCTTTTGTTTAACAGATAGGGTTAAAATAGCATGTGCCTTGGGATGCCAGTGTGGCGTAATGTATTTTAAGCTGAGCAGAGAGTATTAACAATAATTCAAGTATGAGAAATGCTTTTGTTTAACAGATAGAGTTAAAATAGCATGTGCCTTGGGATTCCAGTGTGGCCTAATGTATTTTAAGCTGAGCAGAGAGTATTAACAATAATCCAAGTATGAGAAATGCTTTTGTTTAACAGATAGGGTTAAATAGCATGTGCCTTGGGATGCCACTGTGGCGTAATGTATTTTAAGCTGAGCCGAGAGTATTAACAAAAATTCAAGTATGAGAAATGCTTTTGTTGAACAGATAGGGTTAAAATAGCATGTGCCTTGGGATGCCAGTGTGGCCTAATGTATTTTAAGCTGAACAAAAAGTATTAACAATAATCCAAGTATGGGAAATGCTTTTGTTTAACAGATAGGATTAAATAGCATGTGCCTTGTATTTTAAGCTGAGCAAAAAGTATTAACAATAATCCAAGTATGAGAAATGCTTTTGTTTAACAGATAGGGTTAAATAGCATGTGCCTTGGGATGCCAGTGTGGCGTAATGTATTTTTAGATGAGCAGAGAGTATTAACAATAATCCAACTATGAGAAATGCTTTTGTTTAACAGATAGGGTTAAAATAGCATGTGCCTTGGGATGCCAGTGTGGCCTAATGTATATTAAGCTGAGCAAAAAGTATTAACAATAATCCAAGTATGAGAAATGCTTTTGTTTAACAGATAGGGTTAAATAGCATGTGCCTTGGGATGCCAGTGTGGCGTAATGTATTTTAAGCTGAGCAAAAAGTATTAACAATAATCCAAGTATGAGAAATGCTTTTGTTTAACAGATAGGGTTAAATAGCATGTGCCTTAGGATGCCAGTGTGGCGTAATGTATTTTAAGCTGAACAAAAAGTATTAACAATAATCCAAGAATGAGAAATGCTTTTGTTTAACAGATAGGGTTAAATAGCATGTGCCTTGGGATGCCAGTGTGGCGTAATGTATTTTAAGCTGAACCAAAAGTATTAACAATAATCCAAGTATGAGAAATGCTTTTGTTTAACAGATAGGGTTAAATAGCATGTGCCTTGGGATGCCAGTGTGGCGTAATGTATTTAAGCTTAGCAGAGAGTATTAACAATAATCCAAGTATGAGAAATGCTTTTGTTTAACAGATAGGGTAAAATAGCATGTGCCTTGGGATTCCAGTGTGGCCTAATGTATTTTAAGCTGAGCAGAGAGTATTAACAATAATCCAAGTATGAGAAATGATTTTGTTTAACAGATAGGGTTAAAATAGCATGTGCCTTGGGATGCCAGTGTGGCGTAATGTATTTTAAGCTGAGCAAAAAGTATTAACAATAATCCAAGTATGAGAAATGCTTTTGTTTAACACATAGGGTTAAAATAGCATGTGCCTTGGGATGCCAGTGTGGCCTAATGTATTTTAAGCTGAGCAGAGAGTATTAACAATAATCCAAGTATGAGAAAGGCTTTTGTTTAACAGATAGGGTTAAAATAGCATGTGCCTTGGGATGCCAGTGTGGCCTAATGTATTTTAAGCTGAACAAAAAGTATTAACAATAATCCAAGTATGAGAAATGCTTTTGTTTAACAGATAGGATTAAATAGCATGTGCCTTGGGATGGCGGTGTGGCGTAATGTATTTTAAGCTGAGCAAAAAGTATTAACAATAATCGAAGTATGAGAAATGCTTTTGTTTAACAGATAGGGTTAAAAAGCATGTGCCTTGGGATGCCAGTGTGGCGTAATGTATTTTTAGATGAGCAGAGAGTATTAACAATAATCCAACTATGAGAAATGCTTTTGTTTAACAGATAGGGTTAAAATAGCATGTGCCTTGGGATGCCAGTGTGGCCTAATGTATTTTAAGCTGAGCAGAGAGTCGTAACAATAATCCAAGTATGAGAAATGCTTTTGTTTAACAGATAGGGTTAAATAGCATGTGCCTTGGGATGCCAGTGTGGCGTAATGTTTTTTAAGCTGAGCAAAAAGTATTAACAATAATCCAAGTATGAGAAATGCTTTTGTTTAACAGATAGGGTTAAATAGCATGTGCCTTGGGATGCCAGTGTGGCGTAATGTATTTTAAGCTGAACAAAAAGTATTAACAATAATCCAAGAATGAGAAATGCTTTTGTTTAACAGACAGGGTTAAATAGCATGTGCCTTGGGATGCCAGTGTGGCGTAATGTATTTTAAGCTGAACCAAAAGTATTAACAATAATCCAAGTATGAGAAATGCTTTTGTTTAACAGATAGGGTTAAATAGCATGTGCCTTGGGATGCCAGTGTGGCGTAATGTATTTTAAGCTGAGCCGAGAGTATTAACAATACTCCAAGTATGAGAAATGCTTTTGTTGAACAGATAGGGTTAAAATAGCATGTGCCTTGGGATGCCAGTGTGGCGTAATGTATTTTAAGCTGAGCAGAGAGTATTAACAATAATCCAAGTATGAGAAATGCTTTTGTTTAACAGATAGGGTTAAATAACATGTGCCTTGGGATGCCAGTGTGGCCTAATGTATATTAAGCTGAGCAGAGAGTCGTAACAATAATCCAAGTATGAGAAATGCTTTTGTTTAACAGATAGGGTTAAATAGCATGTGCCTTGGGATGCCAGTGTGGCGTAATGTATTTTTAGATGAGCAGAGAGTATTAACAATAATCCAAGTATGAGAAATGCTTTTGTTTAACAGATAGGATTAAATAGCATGTGCCTTGGGATGCCAGTGTGGCATAATGTATTTTAAGCTGAACAAAAAGTATTAACAATAATCCAAGAATGAGAAATGCTTTTGTTTAACAGATAGGGTTAAAATAGCATGTGCCTTGGGATGCCAGTGTGGCGTAATGTATTTTAAGCTGAGCAGAGAGTATTAACAATAATTCAAGTATGAGAAATGCTTTTGTTTAACAGATAGAGTTAAAATAGCATGTGCCTTGGGATTCCAGTGTGGCCTAATGTATTTTAAGCTGAGCAGAGAGTATTAACAATAATCCAAGTATGAGAAATGCTTTTGTTTAACAGATAGGGTTAAATAGCATGTGCCTTGGGATGCCACTGTGGCGTAATGTATTTTAAGCTGAGCCGAGAGTATTAACAAAAATTCAAGTATGAGAAATGCTTTTGTTGAACAGATAGGGTTAAAATAGCATGTGCCTTGGGATGCCAGTGTGGCCTAATGTATTTTAAGCTGAGCAAAAAGTATTAACAATAATCCAAGTATGAGAAATGCTTTTGTTTAACAGATAGGGTTAAAATAGCATGTGCCTTGGGATGCCAGTGTGGCGTAATGTATTTTAAGATGAGCAGAGAGTATTAACAATAATCCAAGTATGAGAAATGCTTTTGTTTAACAGATAGGATTAAATAGCATGTGCCTTGGGATGCCAGTGTGGCGTAATGTATTTTAAGCTGAGCAAAAAGTATTAACAATAATCCAAGTATGAGAAATGCTTTTGTTTAACACATAGGGTTAAAATAGCATGTGCCTTGGGATGCCAGTGTGGCCTAATGTATTTTAAGCTGAGCAGAGAGTATTAACAATAATCCAAGTATGAGAAATGCTTTTGTTTAACAGATAGGATTAAATAGCATGTGCCTTGGGATGGCGGTGTGGCGTAATGTATTTTAAGCTGAGCAAAAAGTATTAACAATAATCCAAGTATGAGAAATGCTTTTGTTTAACAGATAGGGTTAAATAGCATGTGCCTTGGGATGCCAGTGTGGCGTAATGTATTTTTAGATGAGCAGAGAGTATTAACAATAATCCAACTATGAGAAATGCTTTTGTTTAACAGATAGGGTTAAAATAGCATGTGCCTTGGGATGCCAGTGTGGCCTAATGTATATTAAGCTGAGCAAAAAGTATTAACAATAATCCAAGTATGAGAAATGCTTTTGTTTAACAGATAGGGTTAAATAGCATGTGCCTTGGGATGCCAGTGTGGCGTAATGTATTTTAAGCTGAGCAAAAAGTATTAACAATAATCCAAGTATGAGAAATGCTTTTGTTTAACAGATAGGGTTAAATAGCATGTGCCTTAGGATGCCAGTGTGGCGTAATGTATTTTAAGCTGAACAAAAAGTATTAACAATAATCCAAGAATGAGAAATGCTTTTGTTTAACAGATAGGGTTAAATAGCATGTGCCTTGGGATGCCAGTGTGGCGTAATGTATTTTAAGCTGAACCAAAAGTATTAACAATAATCCAAGTATGAGAAATGCTTTTGTTTAACAGATAGGGTTAAATAGCATGTGCCTTGGGATGCCAGTGTGGCGTAATGTATTTAAGCTTAGCAGAGAGTATTAACAATAATCCAAGTATGAGAAATGCTTTTGTTTAACAGATAGGGTAAAATAGCATGTGCCTTGGGATTCCAGTGTGGCCTAATGTATTTTAAGCTGAGCAGAGAGTATTAACAATAATCCAAGTATGAGAAATGATTTTGTTTAACAGATAGGGTTAAAATAGCATGTGCCTTGGGATGCCAGTGTGGCATAATGTATTTTAAGCTGAACAAAAAGTATTAACAATAATCCAAGAATGAGAAATGCTTTTGTTTAACAGATAGGGTTAAAATAGCATGTGCCTTGGGATGCCAGTGTGGCGTAATGTATTTTAAGCTGAGCAGAGAGTATTAACAATAATTCAAGTATGAGAAATGCTTTTGTTTAACAGATAGAGTTAAAATAGCATGTGCCTTGGGATTCCAGTGTGGCCTAATGTATTTTAAGCTGAGCAGAGAGTATTAACAATAATCCAAGTATGAGAAATGCTTTTGTTTAACAGATAGGGTTAAATAGCATGTGCCTTGGGATGCCACTGTGGCGTAATGTATTTTAAGCTGAGCCGAGAGTATTAACAAAAATTCAAGTATGAGAAATGCTTTTGTTGAACAGATAGGGTTAAAATAGCATGTGCCTTGGGATGCCAGTGTGGCCTAATGTATTTTAAGCTGAGCAAAAAGTATTAACAATAATCCAAGTATGAGAAATGCTTTTGTTTAACAGATAGGGTTAAAATAGCATGTGCCTTGGGATGCCAGTGTGGCGTAATGTATTTTAAGCTGAGCAGAGAGTATTAACAATAATCCAAGTATGAGAAATGCTTTTGTTTAACAGATAGGGTTAAAATAGCATGTGCCTTGGGATTCCAGTGTGGCCTAATGTATTTTAAGCTGAGCAGAGAGTATTAACAATAATCCAAGTATGAGAAATGCTTTTGTTTAACAGATAGGGTTAAAATAGCATGTGCCTTGGGATGCCAGTGTGGCCTAATGTATTTTAAGCTGAACAAAATTATTAACAATAATCCAAGTATGAGAAATGCTTTTGTTTAACAGATAGGATTAAATAGCATGTGCCTTGGGATGCCAGTGTGGCGTAATGTATTTTAAGCTGAGCAAAAAGTATTAACAATAATCCAAGTATGAGAAATGCTTTTGTTTAACACATAGGGTTAAAATAGCATGTGCCTTGGGATGCCAGTGTGGCCTAATGTATTTTAAGCTGAGCAGAGAGTATTAACAATAATCCAAGTATGAGAAATGCTTTTGTTTAACAGATAGGATTAAATAGCATGTGCCTTGGGATGGCGGTGTGGCGTAATGTATTTTAAGCTGAGCAAAAAGTATTAACAATAATCCAAGTATGAGAAATGCTTTTGTTTAACAGATAGGGTTAAATAGCATGTGCCTTGGGATGCCAGTGTGGCGTAATGTATTTTTAGATGAGCAGAGAGTATTAACAATAATCCAACTATGAGAAATGCTTTTGTTTAACAGATAGGATTAAATAGCATGTGCCTTGGGATGCCAGTGTGGCCTAATGTATTTTAAGCTGAGCAAAAAGTATTAACAATAATCCAAGTATGAGAAAGGCTTTTGTTTAACAGATAGGGTTAAAATAGCATGTGCCTTGGGATGCCAGTGTGGCCTAATGTATTTTAAGCTGAACAAAAAGTATTAACAATAATCCAAGTATGAGAAATGCTTTTGTTTAACAGATAGGATTAAATAGCATGTGCCTTGGGAAGGCGGTGTGGCGTAATGTATTTTAAGCTGAGCAAAAAGTATTAACAATAATCCAAGTATGAGAAATGCTTTTGTTTAACAGATAGGGTTAAATAGCATGTGCCTTGGGATGCCAGTGTGGCGTAATGTATTTTTAGATGAGCAGAGAGTATTAACAATAATCCAACTATGAGAAATGCTTTTGTTTAACAGATAGGGTTAAATAGCATGTGCCTTGGGATGCCAGTGTGGCCTAATGTATATTAAGCTGAGCAAAAAGTATTAACAATAATCCAAGTATGAGAAATGCTTTTGTTTAACAGATAGGGTTAAATAGCATGTGCCTTGGGATGCCAGTGTGGCGTAATGTATTTTAAGCTGAGCAAAAAGTATTAACAATAATCCAAGTATGAGAAATGCTTTTGTTTAACAGATAGGGTTAAATAGCATGTGCCTTAGGATGCCAGTGTGGCGTAATGTATTTTAAGCTGAACAAAAAGTATTAACAATAATCCAAGTATGAGAAATGCTTTTGTTTAACAGATAGGGTTAAATAGCATGTGCCTTGGGATGCCACTGTGGCGTAATGTATTTTAAGCTGAGCCGAGAGTATTAACAAAAATTCAAGTATGAGAAATGCTTTTGTTGAACAGATAGGGTTAAAATAGCATGTGCCTTGGGATGCCAGTGTGGCCTAATGTATTTTAAGCTGAGCAAAAAGTATTAACAATAATCCAAGTATGAGAAATGCTTTTGTTTAACAGATAGGGTTAAAATAGCATGTGCCTTGGGATGCGAGTGTGGCGTAATGTATTTTAAGATGAGCAGAGAGTATTAACAATAATCCAAGTATGAGAAATGCTTTTGTTTAACAGATAGGATTAAATAGCATGTGCCTTGGGATGCCAGTGTGGCGTAATGTATTTTAAGCTGAGCAAAAAGTATTAACAATAATCCAAGTATGAGAAATGCTTTTGTTTAACACATAGGGTTAAAATAGCATGTGCCTTGGGATGCCAGTGTGGCCTAATGTATTTTAAGCTGAGCAGAGAGTATTAACAATAATCCAAGTATGAGAAATGCTTTTGTTTAACAGATAGGATTAAATAGCATGTGCCTTGGGATGGCGGTGTGGCGTAATGTATTTTAAGCTGAGCAAAAAGTATTAACAATAATCCAAGTATGAGAAATGCTTTTGTTTAACAGATAGGGTTAAATAGCATGTGCCTTGGGATGCCAGTGTGGCGTAATGTATTTTTAGATGAGCAGAGAGTATTAACAATAATCCAACTATGAGAAATGCTTTTGTTTAACAGATAGGGTTAAAATAGCATGTGCCTTGGGATGCCAGTGTGGCCTAATGTATTTTAAGCTGAACAAAATTATTAACAATAATCCAAGTATGAGAAATGCTTTTGTTTAACAGATAGGATTAAATAGCATGTGCCTTGGGATGCCAGTGTGGCCTAATGTATTTTAAGCTGAGCAAAAAGTATTAACAATAATCCAAGTATGAGAAAGGCTTTTGTTTAACAGATAGGGTTAAAATAGCATGTGCCTTGGGATGCCAGTGTGGCCTAATGTATTTTAAGCTGAACAAAAAGTATTAACAATAATCCAAGTATGAGAAATGCTTTTGTTTAACAGATAGGATTAAATAGCATGTGCCTTGGGAAGGCGGTGTGGCGTAATGTATTTTAAGCTGAGCAAAAAGTATTAACAATAATCCAAGTATGAGAAATGCTTTTGTTTAACAGATAGGGTTAAATAGCATGTGCCTTGGGATGCCAGTGTGGCGTAATGTATTTTTAGATGAGCAGAGAGTATTAACAATAATCCAACTATGAGAAATGCTTTTGTTTAACAGATAGGGTTAAAATAGCATGTGCCTTGGGATGCCAGTGTGGCCTAATGTATATTAAGCTGAGCAAAAAGTATTAACAATAATCCAAGTATGAGAAATGCTTTTGTTTAACAGATAGGGTTAAATAGCATGTGCCTTGGGATGCCAGTGTGGCGTAATGTATTTTAAGCTGAGCAAAAAGTATTAACAATAATCCAAGTATGAGAAATGCTTTTGTTTAACAGATAGGGTTAAATAGCATGTGCCTTAGGATGCCAGTGTGGCGTAATGTATTTTAAGCTGAACAAAAAGTATTAACAATAATCCAAGAATGAGAAATGCTTTTGTTTAACAGATAGGGTTAAATAGCATGTGCCTTGGGATGCCAGTGTGGCGTAATGTATTTTAAGCTGAACCAAAAGTATTAACAATAATCCAAGTATGAGAAATGCTTTTGTTTAACAGATAGGGTTAAATAGCATGTGCCTTGGGATGCCAGTGTGGCGTAATGTATTTAAGCTTAGCAGAGAGTATTAACAATAATCCAAGTATGAGAAATGCTTTTGTTTAACAGATAGGGTAAAATAGCATGTGCCTTGGGATTCCAGTGTGGCCTAATGTATTTTAAGCTGAGCAGAGAGTATTAACAATAATCCAAGTATGAGAAATGATTTTGTTTAACAGATAGGGTTAAAATAGCATGTGCCTTGGGATGCCAGTGTGGCATAATGTATTTTAAGCTGAACAAAAAGTATTAACAATAATCCAAGAATGAGAAATGCTTTTGTTTAACAGATAGGGTTAAAATAGCATGTGCCTTGGGATGCCAGTGTGGCGTAATGTATTTTAAGCTGAGCAGAGAGTATTAACAATAATTCAAGTATGAGAAATGCTTTTGTTTAACAGATAGAGTTAAAATAGCATGTGCCTTGGGATTCCAGTGTGGCCTAATGTATTTTAAGCTGAGCAGAGAGTATTAACAATAATCCAAGTATGAGAAATGCTTTTGTTTAACAGATAGGGTTAAATAGCATGTGCCTTGGGATGCCACTGTGGCGTAATGTATTTTAAGCTGAGCCGAGAGTATTAACAAAAATTCAAGTATGAGAAATGCTTTTGTTGAACAGATAGGGTTAAAATAGCATGTGCCTTGGGATGCCAGTGTGGCCTAATGTATTTTAAGCTGAGCAAAAAGTATTAACAATAATCCAAGTATGAGAAATGCTTTTGTTTAACAGATAGGGTTAAAATAGCATGTGCCTTGGGATGCCAGTGTGGCGTAATGTATTTTAAGCTGAGCAGAGAGTATTAACAATAATCCAAGTATGAGAAATGCTTTTGTTTAACAGATAGGGTTAAAATAGCATGTGCCTTGGGATTCCAGTGTGGCCTAATGTATTTTAAGCTGAGCAGAGAGTATTAACAATAATCCAAGTATGAGAAATGCTTTTGTTTAACAGATAGGGTTAAAATAGCATGTGCCTTGGGATGCCAGTGTGGCCTAATGTATTTTAAGCTGAACAAAATTATTAACAATAATCCAAGTATGAGAAATGCTTTTGTTTAACAGATAGGATTAAATAGCATGTGCCTTGGGATGCCAGTGTGGCGTAATGTATTTTAAGCTGAGCAAAAAGTATTAACAATAATCCAAGTATGAGAAATGCTTTTGTTTAACACATAGGGTTAAAATAGCATGTGCCTTGGGATGCCAGTGTGGCCTAATGTATTTTAAGCTGAGCAGAGAGTATTAACAATAATCCAAGTATGAGAAATGCTTTTGTTTAACAGATAGGATTAAATAGCATGTGCCTTGGGATGGCGGTGTGGCGTAATGTATTTTAAGCTGAGCAAAAAGTATTAACAATAATCCAAGTATGAGAAATGCTTTTGTTTAACAGATAGGGTTAAATAGCATGTGCCTTGGGATGCCAGTGTGGCGTAATGTATTTTTAGATGAGCAGAGAGTATTAACAATAATCCAACTATGAGAAATGCTTTTGTTTAACAGATAGGATTAAATAGCATGTGCCTTGGGATGCCAGTGTGGCCTAATGTATTTTAAGCTGAGCAAAAAGTATTAACAATAATCCAAGTATGAGAAAGGCTTTTGTTTAACAGATAGGGTTAAAATAGCATGTGCCTTGGGATGCCAGTGTGGCCTAATGTATTTTAAGCTGAACAAAAAGTATTAACAATAATCCAAGTATGAGAAATGCTTTTGTTTAACAGATAGGGTTAAATAGCATGTGCCTTGGGATGCCAGTGTGGCGTAATGTATTTTTAGATGAGCAGAGAGTATTAACAATAATCCAACTATGAGAAATGCTTTTGTTTAACAGATAGGGTTAAATAGCATGTGCCTTGGGATGCCAGTGTGGCCTAATGTATATTAAGCTGAGCAAAAAGTATTAACAATAATCCAAGTATGAGAAATGCTTTTGTTTAACAGATAGGGTTAAATAGCATGTGCCTTGGGATGCCAGTGTGGCGTAATGTATTTTAAGCTGAGCAAAAAGTATTAACAATAATCCAAGTATGAGAAATGCTTTTGTTTAACAGATAGGGTTAAATAGCATGTGCCTTAGGATGCCAGTGTGGCGTAATGTATTTTAAGCTGAACAAAAAGTATTAACAATAATCCAAGAATGAGAAATGCTTTTGTTTAACAGATAGGGTTAAATAGCATGTGCCTTGGGATGCCAGTGTGGCGTAATGTATTTTAAGCTGAACCAAAAGTATTAACAATAATCCAAGTATGAGAAATGCTTTTGTTTAACAGATAGGGTTAAATAGCATGTGCCTTGGGATGCCAGTGTGGCGTAATGTATTTAAGCTTAGCAGAGAGTATTAACAATAATCCAAGTATGAGAAATGCTTTTGTTTAACAGATAGGGTAAAATAGCATGTGCCTTGGGATTCCAGTGTGGCCTAATGTATTTTAAGCTGAGCAGAGAGTATTAACAATAATCCAAGTATGAGAAATGATTTTGTTTAACAGATAGGGTTAAAATAGCATGTGCCTTGGGATGCCAGTGTGGCGTAATGTATTTTAAGCTGAGCAAAAAGTATTAACAATAATCCAAGTATGAGAAATGCTTTTGTTTAACACATAGGGTTAAAATAGCATGTGCCTTGGGATGCCAGTGTGGCCTAATGTATTTTAAGCTGAGCAGAGAGTATTAACAATAATCCAAGTATGAGAAAGGCTTTTGTTTAACAGATAGGGTTAAAATAGCATGTGCCTTGGGATGCCAGTGTGGCCTAATGTATTTTAAGATGAGCAGAGAGTATTAACAATAATCCAAGTATGAGAAATGCTTTTGTTTAACAGATAGGGTTAAAATAGCATGTGCCTTGGGATGCCAGTGTGGCCTAATGTATTTTAAGCTGAGCAGAGAGTATTAACAATAATCCAAGTATGAGAAAGGCTTTTGTTTAACAGATAGGGTTAAATAGCAGGTGCCTTGGGATGCCAGTGTGGCGTAATGTATTTTAAGCTGAGCCGAGAGTATTAACAAAAATCCAAGTATGAGAAATGCTTTTGTTGAACAGATAGGGTTAAAATAGCATGTGCCTTGGGATGCCAGTGTGGCCTAATGTATTTTAAGCTGAGCAAAAAGTATTAACAATAATCCAAGTATGAGAAATGCTTTTGTTTAACAGATAGGGTTAAAATAGCATGTGCCTTGGGATTCCACTGTGGCCTAATGTATTTTAAGCTGAGCAAAGAGTATTAACAATAATCCAAGTATGAGAAATGCTTTTGTTTAACAGATAGGGTTAAATAGCATGTGCCTTGGGATGCCAGTGTGGCGTAATGTATTTTTAGATGAGCAGAGAGTATTAACAATAATCCAACTATGAGAAATGCTTTTGTTTAACAGATAGGGTTAAAATAGCATGTGCCTTGGGATGCCAGTGTGGCCTAATGTATTTTAAGCTGAACAAAATTATTAACAATAATCCAAGTATGAGAAATGCTTTTGTTTAACAGATAGGATTAAATAGCATGTGCCTTGGGATGCCAGTGTGGCCTAATGTATTTTAAGCTGAGCAAAAAGTATTAACAATAATCCAAGTATGAGAAAGGCTTTTGTTTAACAGATAGGGTTAAAATAGCATGTGCCTTGGGATGCCAGTGTGGCCTAATGTATTTTAAGCTGAACAAAAAGTATTAACAATAATCCAAGTATGAGAAATGCTTTTGTTTAACAGATAGGATTAAATAGCATGTGCCTTGGGAAGGCGGTGTGGCGTAATGTATTTTAAGCTGAGCAAAAAGTATTAACAATAATCCAAGTATGAGAAATGCTTTTGTTTAACAGATAGGGTTAAATAGCATGTGCCTTGGGATGCCAGTGTGGCGTAATGTATTTTTAGATGAGCAGAGAGTATTAACAATAATCCAACTATGAGAAATGCTTTTGTTTAACAGATAGGGTTAAAATAGCATGTGCCTTGGGATGCCAGTGTGGCCTAATGTATATTAAGCTGAGCAAAAAGTATTAACAATAATCCAAGTATGAGAAATGCTTTTGTTTAACAGATAGGGTTAAATAGCATGTGCCTTGGGATGCCAGTGTGGCGTAATGTATTTTAAGCTGAGCAAAAAGTATTAACAATAATCCAAGTATGAGAAACGCTTTTGTTTAACAGATAGGGTTAAAATAGCATGTGCCTTGGGATGCCAGTGTGGCCTAATGTATTTTAAGCTGAGCAGAGAGTATTAACAATAATCCAAGTATGAGAAAGGCTTTTGTTTAACAGATAGGGTTAAAATAGCATGTGCCTTGGGATGCCAGTGTGGCCTAATGTATTTTAAGCTGAGCAGAGAGTATTAACAATAATCCAAGTATGAGAAATGCTTTTGTTTAAAAGATAGGGTTAAAATAGCATGTGCCTTGGGATGCCAGTGTGGCCTAATGTATTTTAAGCTGAACAAAAAGTATTAACAATAATCCAAGTATGAGAAATGCTTTTGTTTAACAGATAGGGTTAAATAGCAGGTGCCTTGGGATGCCAGTGTGGCGTAATGTATTTTAAGCTGAGCCGAGAGTATTAACAAAAATCCAAGTATGAGAAATGCTTTTGTTGAACAGATAGGGTTAAAATAGCATGTGCCTTGGGATGCCAGTGTGGCCTAATGTATTTTAAGCTGAGCAAAAAGTATTAACAATAATCCAAGTATGAGAAATGCTTTTGTTTAACAGATAGGGTTAAAATAGCATGTGCCTTGGGATTCCACTGTGGCCTAATGTATTTTAAGCTGAGCAAAGAGTATTAACAATAATCCAAGTATGAGAAATGCTTTTGTTTAACAGATAGGGTTAAATAGCAGGTGCCTTGGGATGCCAGTGTGGCGTAATGTATTTTAAGCTGAGCCGAGAGTATTAACAAAAATCCAAGTATGAGAAATGCTTTTGTTGAACAGATAGGGTTAAAATAGCATGTGCCTTGGGATGCCAGTGTGGCATAATGTATTTTAAGCTGAACAAAAAGTATTAACAATAATCCAAGAATGAGAAATGCTTTTGTTTAACAGATAGGGTTAAAATAGCATGTGCCTTGGGATGCCAGTGTGGCGTAATGTATTTTAAGCTGAGCAGAGAGTATTAACAATAATTCAAGTATGAGAAATGCTTTTGTTTAACAGATAGAGTTAAAATAGCATGTGCCTTGGGATTCCAGTGTGGCCTAATGTATTTTAAGCTGAGCAGAGAGTATTAACAATAATCCAAGTATGAGAAATGCTTTTGTTTAACAGATAGGGTTAAATAGCATGTGCCTTGGGATGCCACTGTGGCGTAATGTATTTTAAGCTGAGCCGAGAGTATTAACAAAAATTCAAGTATGAGAAATGCTTTTGTTATACAGATAGGGTTAAAATAGCATGTGCCTTGGGATGCCAGTGTGGCCTAATGTATTTTAAGCTGAGCAAAAAGTATTAACAATAATCCAAGTATGAGAAATGCTTTTGTTTAACAGATAGGGTTAAAATAGCATGTGCCTTGGGATGCCAGTGTGGCGTAATGTATTTTAAGCTGAGCAGAGAGTATTAACAATAATCCAAGTATGAGAAATGCTTTTGTTTAACAGATAGGGTTAAAATAGCATGTGCCTTGGGATTCCAGTGTGGCCTAATGTATTTTAAGCTGAGCAGAGAGTATTAACAATAATCCAAGTATGAGAAATGCTTTTGTTTAACAGATAGGGTTAAAATAGCATGTGCCTTGGGATGCCAGTGTGGCCTAATGTATTTTAAGCTGAACAAAATTATTAACAATAATCCAAGTATGAGAAATGCTTTTGTTTAACAGATAGGATTAAATAGCATGTGCCTTGGGATGCCAGTGTGGCGTAATGTATTTTAAGCTGAGCAAAAAGTATTAACAATAATCCAAGTATGAGAAATGCTTTTGTTTAACACATAGGGTTAAAATAGCATGTGCCTTGGGATGCCAGTGTGGCCTAATGTATTTTAAGCTGAGCAGAGAGTATTAACAATAATCCAAGTATGAGAAATGCTTTTGTTTAACAGATAGGATTAAATAGCATGTGCCTTGGGATGGCGGTGTGGCGTAATGTATTTTAAGCTGAGCAAAAAGTATTAACAATAATCCAAGTATGAGAAATGCTTTTGTTTAACAGATAGGGTTAAATAGCATGTGCCTTGGGATGCCAGTGTGGCGTAATGTATTTTTAGATGAGCAGAGAGTATTAACAATAATCCAACTATGAGAAATGCTTTTGTTTAACAGATAGGGTTAAAATAGCATGTGCCTTGGGATGCCAGTGTGGCCTAATGTATTTTAAGCTGAACAAAATTATTAACAATAATCCAAGTATGAGAAATGCTTTTGTTTAACAGATAGGATTAAATAGCATGTGCCTTGGGATGCCAGTGTGGCCTAATGTATTTTAAGCTGAGCAAAAAGTATTAACAATAATCCAAGTATGAGAAAGGCTTTTGTTTAACAGATAGGGTTAAAATAGCATGTGCCTTGGGATGCCAGTGTGGCCTAATGTATTTTAAGCTGAACAAAAAGTATTAACAATAATCCAAGTATGAGAAATGCTTTTGTTTAACAGATAGGATTAAATAGCATGTGCCTTGGGAAGGCGGTGTGGCGTAATGTATTTTAAGCTGAGCAAAAAGTATTAACAATAATCCAAGTATGAGAAATGCTTTTGTTTAACAGATAGGGTTAAATAGCATGTGCCTTGGGATGCCAGTGTGGCGTAATGTATTTTTAGATGAGCAGAGAGTATTAACAATAATCCAACTATGAGAAATGCTTTTGTTTAACAGATAGGGTTAAAATAGCATGTGCCTTGGGATGTCAGTGTGGCCTAATGTATATTAAGCTGAGCAAAAAGTATTAACAATAATCCAAGTATGAGAAATGCTTTTGTTTAACAGATAGGGTTAAATAGCATGTGCCTTGGGATGCCAGTGTGGCGTAATGTATTTTAAGCTGAGCAAAAAGTATTAACAATAATCCAAGTATGAGAAATGCTTTTGTTTAACAGATAGGGTTAAATAGCATGTGCCTTAGGATGCCAGTGTGGCGTAATGTATTTTAAGCTGAACAAAAAGTATTAACAATAATCCAAGAATGAGAAATGCTTTTGTTTAACAGATAGGGTTAAATAGCATGTGCCTTGGGATGCCAGTGTGGCGTAATGTATTTTAAGCTGAACCAAAAGTATTAACAATAATCCAAGTATGAGAAATGCTTTTGTTTAACAGATAGGGTTAAATAGCATGTGCCTTGGGATGCCAGTGTGGCGTAATGTATTTAAGCTTAGCAGAGAGTATTAACAATAATCCAAGTATGAGAAATGCTTTTGTTTAACAGATAGGGTAAAATAGCATGTGCCTTGGGATTCCAGTGTGGCCTAATGTATTTTAAGCTGAGCAGAGAGTATTAACAATAATCCAAGTATGAGAAATGATTTTGTTTAACAGATAGGGTTAAAATAGCATGTGCCTTGGGATGCCAGTGTGGCGTAATGTATTTTAAGCTGAGCAAAAAGTATTAACAATAATCCAAGTATGAGAAATGCTTTTGTTTAACACATAGGGTTAAAATAGCATGTGCCTTGGGATGCCAGTGTGGCCTAATGTATTTTAAGCTGAGCAGAGAGTATTAACAATAATCCAAGTATGAGAAAGGCTTTTGTTTAACAGATAGGGTTAAAATAGCATGTGCCTTGGGATGCCAGTGTGGCCTAATGTATTTTAAGCTGAGCAGAGAGTATTAACAATAATCCAAGTATGAGAAATGCTTTTGTTTAACAGATAGGGTTAAAATAGCATGTGCCTTGGGATGCCAGTGTGGCCTAATGTATTTTAAGCTGAACAAAAAGTATTAACAATAATCCAAGTATGAGAAATGCTTTTGTTTAACAGATAGGGTTAAATAGCAGGTGCCTTGGGATGCCAGTGTGGCGTAATGTATTTTAAGCTGAGCCGAGAGTATTAACAAAAATCCAAGTATGAGAAATGCTTTTGTTGAACAGATAGGGTTAAAATAGCATGTGCCTTGGGATGCCAGTGTGGCCTAATGTATTTTAAGCTGAGCAAAAAGTATTAACAATAATCCAAGTATGAGAAATGCTTTTGTTTAACAGATAGGGTTAAAATAGCATGTGCCTTGGGATTCCACTGTGGCCTAATGTATTTTAAGCTGAGCAAAGAGTATTAACAATAATCCAAGTATGAGAAATGCTTTTGTTTAACAGATAGGGTTAAATAGCATGTGCCTTGGGATGCCAGTGTGGCGTAATGTATTTTTAGATGAGCAGAGAGTATTAACAATAATCCAACTATGAGAAATGCTTTTGTTTAACAGATAGGGTTAAAATAGCATGTGCCTTGGGATGCCAGTGTGGCCTAATGTATTTTAAGCTGAACAAAATTATTAACAATAATCCAAGTATGAGAAATGCTTTTGTTTAACAGATAGGATTAAATAGCATGTGCCTTGGGATGCCAGTGTGGCCTAATGTATTTTAAGCTGAGCAAAAAGTATTAACAATAATCCAAGTATGAGAAAGGCTTTTGTTTAACAGATAGGGTTAAAATAGCATGTGCCTTGGGATGCCAGTGTGGCCTAATGTATTTTAAGCTGAACAAAAAGTATTAACAATAATCCAAGTATGAGAAATGCTTTTGTTTAACAGATAGGATTAAATAGCATGTGCCTTGGGAAGGCGGTGTGGCGTAATGTATTTTAAGCTGAGCAAAAAGTATTAACAATAATCCAAGTATGAGAAATGCTTTTGTTTAACAGATAGGGTTAAATAGCATGTGCCTTGGGATGCCAGTGTGGCGTAATGTATTTTTAGATGAGCAGAGAGTATTAACAATAATCCAACTATGAGAAATGCTTTTGTTTAACAGATAGGGTTAAAATAGCATGTGCCTTGGGATGCCAGTGTGGCCTAATGTATATTAAGCTGAGCAAAAAGTATTAACAATAATCCAAGTATGAGAAATGCTTTTGTTTAACAGATAGGGTTAAATAGCATGTGCCTTGGGATGCCAGTGTGGCGTAATGTATTTTAAGCTGAGCAAAAAGTATTAACAATAATCCAAGTATGAGAAATGCTTTTGTTTAACAGATAGGGTTAAATAGCATGTGCCTTAGGATGCCAGTGTGGCGTAATGTATTTTAAGCTGAACAAAAAGTATTAACAATAATCCAAGAATGAGAAATGCTTTTGTTTAACAGATAGGGTTAAATAGCATGTGCCTTGGGATGCCAGTGTGGCGTAATGTATTTTAAGCTGAACCAAAAGTATTAACAATAATCCAAGTATGAGAAATGCTTTTGTTTAACAGATAGGGTTAAATAGCATGTGCCTTGGGATGCCAGTGTGGCGTAATGTATTTAAGCTTAGCAGAGAGTATTAACAATAATCCAAGTATGAGAAATGCTTTTGTTTAACAGATAGGGTAAAATAGCATGTGCCTTGGGATTCCAGTGTGGCCTAATGTATTTTAAGCTGAGCAGAGAGTATTAACAATAATCCAAGTATGAGAAATGCTTTTGTTTAACAGATAGGGTTAAAATAGCATGTGCCTTGGGATGCCAGTGTGGCCTAATGTATTTTAAGCTGAACAAAATTATTAACAATAATCCAAGTATGAGAAATGCTTTTGTTTAACAGATAGGATTAAATAGCATGTGCCTTGGGATGCCAGTGTGGCGTAATGTATTTTAAGCTGAGCAAAAAGTATTAACAATAATCCAAGTATGAGAAATGCTTTTGTTTAACACATAGGGTTAAAATAGCATGTGCCTTGGGATGCCAGTGTGGCCTAATGTATTTTAAGCTGAGCAGAGAGTATTAACAATAATCCAAGTATGAGAAATGCTTTTGTTTAACAGATAGGATTAAATAGCATGTGCCTTGGGATGGCGGTGTGGCGTAATGTATTTTAAGCTGAGCAAAAAGTATTAACAATAATCCAAGTATGAGAAATGCTTTTGTTTAACAGATAGGGTTAAATAGCATGTGCCTTGGGATGCCAGTGTGGCGTAATGTATTTTTAGATGAGCAGAGAGTATTAACAATAATCCAACTATGAGAAATGCTTTTGTTTAACAGATAGGGTTAAAATAGCATGTGCCTTGGGATGCCAGTGTGGCCTAATGTATTTTAAGCTGAACAAAATTATTAACAATAATCCAAGTATGAGAAATGCTTTTGTTTAACAGATAGGATTAAATAGCATGTGCCTTGGGATGCCAGTGTGGCCTAATGTATTTTAAGCTGAGCAAAAAGTATTAACAATAATCCAAGTATGAGAAAGGCTTTTGTTTAACAGATAGGGTTAAAATAGCATGTGCCTTGGGATGCCAGTGTGGCCTAATGTATTTTAAGCTGAACAAAAAGTATTAACAATAATCCAAGTATGAGAAATGCTTTTGTTTAACAGATAGGATTAAATAGCATGTGCCTTGGGAAGGCGGTGTGGCGTAATGTATTTTAAGCTGAGCAAAAAGTATTAACAATAATCCAAGTATGAGAAATGCTTTTGTTTAACAGATAGGGTTAAATAGCATGTGCCTTGGGATGCCAGTGTGGCGTAATGTATTTTTAGATGAGCAGAGAGTATTAACAATAATCCAACTATGAGAAATGCTTTTGTTTAACAGATAGGGTTAAAATAGCATGTGCCTTGGGATGCCAGTGTGGCCTAATGTATTTTAAGCTGAACAAAAAGTATTAACAATAATCCAAGTATGAGAAATGCTTTTGTTTAACAGATAGGGTTAAATAGCAGGTGCCTTGGGATGCCAGTGTGGCGTAATGTATTTTAAGCTGAGCCGAGAGTATTAACAAAAATCCAAGTATGAGAAATGCTTTTGTTGAACAGATAGGGTTAAAATAGCATGTGCCTTGGGATGCCAGTGTGGCCTAATGTATTTTAAGCTGAGCAAAAAGTATTAACAATAATCCAAGTATGAGAAATGCTTTTGTTTAACAGATAGGGTTAAAATAGCATGTGCCTTGGGATGCCAGTGTGGCGTAATGTATTTTAAGCTGAGCAGAGAGTATTAACAATAATCCAAGTATGAGAAATGCTTTTGTTTAACAGATAGGGTTAAAATAGCATGTGCCTTGGGATTCCAGTGTGGCCTAATGTATTTTAAGCTGAGCAGAGAGTATTAACAATAATCCAAGTATGAGAAATGCTTTTGTTTAACAGATAGGGTTAAAATAGCATGTGCCTTGGGATGCCAGTGTGGCCTAATGTATTTTAAGCTGAACAAAATTATTAACAATAATCCAAGTATGAGAAATGCTTTTGTTTAACAGATAGTATTAAATAGCATGTGCCTTGGGATGCCAGTGTGGCGTAATGTATTTTAAGCTGAGCAAAAAGTATTAACAATAATCCAAGTATGAGAAATGCTTTTGTTTAACACATAGGGTTAAAATAGCATGTGCCTTGGGATGCCAGTGTGGCCTAATGTATTTTAAGCTGAGCAGAGAGTATTAACAATAATCCAAGTATGAGAAAGGCTTTTGTTTAACAGATAGGGTTAAAATAGCATGTGCCTTGGGATGCCAGTGTGGCCTAATGTATTTTAAGCTGAACAAAAAGTATTAACAATAATCCAAGTATGAGAAATGCTTTTGTTTAACAGATAGGATTAAATAGCATGTGCCTTGGGATGGCGGTGTGGCGTAATGTATTTTAAGCTGAGCAAAAAGTATTAACAATAATCCAAGTATGAGAAATGCTTTTGTTTAACAGATAGGGTTAAAAAGCATGTGCCTTGGGATGCCAGTGTGGCGTAATGTATTTTTAGATGAGCAGAGAGTATTAACAATAATCCAACTATGAGAAATGCTTTTCTTTAACAGATAGGGTTAAAATAGCATGTGCCTTGGGATGCCAGTGTGGCCTAATGTATTTTAAGCTGAGCAGAGAGTCGTAACAATAATCCAAGTATGAGAAATGCTTTTGTTTAACAGATAGGGTTAAATAGCATGTGCCTTGGGATGCCAGTGTGGCGTAATGTTTTTTAAGCTGAGCAAAAAGTATTAACAATAATCCAAGTATGAGAAATGCTTTTGTTTAACAGATAGGGTTAAATAGCATGTGCCTTGGGATGCCAGTGTGGCGTAATGTATTTTAAGCTGAACAAAAAGTATTAACAATAATCCAAGAATGAGAAATGCTTTTGTTTAACAGACAGGGTTAAATAGCATGTGCCTTGGGATGCCAGTGTGGCGTAATGTATTTTAAGCTGAACAAAAAGTATTAACAATAATCCAAGTATGAGAAATGCTTTTGTTTAACAGATAGGGTTAAATAGCATGTGCCTTGGGATGCCAGTGTGGCGTAATGTATTTTAAGCTGAGCCGAGAGTATTAACAATACTCCAAGTATGAGAAATGCTTTTGTTGAACAGATAGGGTTAAAATAGCATGTGCCTTGGGATGCCAGTGTGGCGTAATGTATTTTAAGCTGAGCAGAGAGTATTAACAATAATCCAAGTATGAGAAATGCTTTTGTTTAACAGATAGGGTTAAATAGCATGTGCCTTGGGATGCCAGTGTGGCCTAATGTATATTAAGCTGAGCAGAGAGTCGTAACAATAATCCAAGTATGAGAAATGCTTTTGTTTAACAGATAGGGTTAAATAGCATGTGCCTTGGGATGCCAGTGTGGCGTAATGTATTTTTAGATGAGCAGAGAGTATTAACAATAATCCAAGTATGAGAAATGCTTTTGTTTAACAGATAGGATTAAATAGCATGTGCCTTGGGATGCCAGTGTGGCATAATGTATTTTAAGCTGAACAAAAAGTATTAACAATAATCCAAGAATGAGAAATGCTTTTGTTTAACAGATAGGGTTAAAATAGCATGTGCCTTGGGATGCCAGTGTGGCCTAATGTATTTTAAGCTGAGCAGAGAGTATTAACAATAATCCAAGTATGAGAAATGCTTTTGTTTAACAGATAGAGTTAAAATAGCATGTGCCTTGGGATTCCAGTGTGGCCTAATGTATTTTAAGCTGAGCAGAGAGTATTAACAATAATCCAAGTATGAGAAATGCTTTTGTTTAACAGATAGGGTTAAATAGCATGTGCCTTGGGATGCCACTGTGGCGTAATGTATTTTAAGCTGAGCCGAGAGTATTAACAAAAATCCAAGTATGAGAAATGCTTTTGTTGAACAGATAGGGTTAAAATAGCATGTGCCTTGGGATGCCAGTGTGGCCTAATGTATTTTAAGCTGAGCAAAAAGTATTAACAATAATCCAAGTATGAGAAATGCTTTTGTTTAACAGATAGGGTTAAAATAGCATGTGCCTTGGGATGCCAGTGTGGCGTAATGTATTTTAAGCTGAGCAGAGAGTATTAACAATAATCCAAGTATGAGAAATGCTTTTGTTTAACAGATAGGGTTAAAATAGCATGTGCCTTGGGATTCCAGTGTGGCCTAATGTATTTTAAGCTGAGCAGAGAGTATTAACAATAATCCAAGTATGAGAAATGCTTTTGTTTAACAGATAGGGTTAAAATAGCATGTGCCTTGGGATGCCAGTGTGGCCTAATGTATTTTAAGCTGAACAAAATTATTAACAATAATCCAAGTATGAGAAATGCTTTTGTTTAACAGATAGGATTAAATAGCATGTGCCTTGGGATGCCAGTGTGGCGTAATGTATTTTAAGCTGAGCAAAAAGTATTAACAATAATCCAAGTATGAGAAATGCTTTTGTTTAACACATAGGGTTAAAATAGCATGTGCCTTGGGATGCCAGTGTGGCCTAATGTATTTTAAGCTGAGCAGAGAGTATTAACAATAATCCAAGTATGAGAAATGCTTTTGTTTAACAGATAGGATTAAATAGCATGTGCCTTGGGATGGCGGTGTGGCGTAATGTATTTTAAGCTGAGCAAAAAGTATTAACAATAATCCAACTATGAGAAATGCTTTTGTTTAACAGATAGGGTTAAAATAGCATGTGCCTTGGGATGCCAGTGTGGCCTAATGTATTTTAAGCTGAACAAAATTATTAACAATAATCCAAGTATGAGAAATGCTTTTGTTTAACAGATAGGATTAAATAGCATGTGCCTTGGGATGCCAGTGTGGCCTAATGTATTTTAAGCTGAGCAAAAAGTATTAACAATAATCCAAGTATGAGAAAGGCTTTTGTTTAACAGATAGGGTTAAAATAGCATGTGCCTTGGGATGCCAGTGTGGCCTAATGTATTTTAAGCTGAACAAAAAGTATTAACAATAATCCAAGTATGAGAAATGCTTTTGTTTAACAGATAGGATTAAATAGCATGTGCCTTGGGAAGGCGGTGTGGCGTAATGTATTTTAAGCTGAGCAAAAAGTATTAACAATAATCCAAGTATGAGAAATGCTTTTGTTTAACAGATAGGGTTAAATAGCATGTGCCTTGGGATGCCAGTGTGGCGTAATGTATTTTTAGATGAGCAGAGAGTATTAACAATAATCCAACTATGAGAAATGCTTTTGTTTAACAGATAGGGTTAAAATAGCATGTGCCTTGGGATGCCAGTGTGGCCTAATGTATATTAAGCTGAGCAAAAAGTATTAACAATAATCCAAGTATGAGAAATGCTTTTGTTTAACAGATAGGGTTAAATAGCATGTGCCTTGGGATGCCAGTGTGGCGTAATGTATTTTAAGCTGAGCAAAAAGTATTAACAATAATCCAAGTATGAGAAATGCTTTTGTTTAACAGATAGGGTTAAATAGCATGTGCCTTAGGATGCCAGCGTGGCGTAATGTATTTTAAGCTGAACAAAAAGTATTAACAATAATCCAAGAATGAGAAATGCTTTTGTTTAACAGATAGGGTTAAATAGCATGTGCCTTGGGATGCCAGTGTGGCGTAATGTATTTTAAGCTGAACCAAAAGTATTAACAATAATCCAAGTATGAGAAATGCTTTTGTTTAACAGATAGGGTTAAATAGCATGTGCCTTGGGATGCCAGTGTGGCGTAATGTATTTAAGCTTAGCAGAGAGTATTAACAATAATCCAAGTATGAGAAATGCTTTTGTTTAACAGATAGGGTAAAATAGCATGTGCCTTGGGATTCCAGTGTGGCCTAATGTATTTTAAGCTGAGCAGAGAGTATTAACAATAATCCAAGTATGAGAAATGATTTTGTTTAACAGATAGGGTTAAAATAGCATGTGCCTTGGGATGCCAGTGTGGCCTAATGTATTTTAAGCTGAGCAAAAAGTATTAACAATAATCCAAGTATGAGAAATGCTTTTGTTTAACACATAGGGTTAAAATAGCATGTGCCTTGGGATGCCAGTGTGGCCTAATGTATTTTAAGCTGAGCAGAGAGTATTAACAATAATCCAAGTATGAGAAAGGCTTTTGTTTAACAGATAGGGTTAAAATAGCATGTGCCTTGGGATGCCAGTGTGGCCTAATGTATTTTAAGCTGAGCAGAGAGTATTAACAATAATCCAAGTATGAGAAATGCTTTTGTTTAACAGATAGGGTTAATATAGCATGTGCCTTGGGATGCCAGTGTGGCCTAATGTATTTTAAGCTGAACAAAAAGTATTAACAATAATCCAAGTATGAGAAATGCTTTTGTTTAACAGATAGGATTAAATAGCATGTGCCTTGGGATGGCGGTGTGGCGTAATGTATTTTAAGCTGAGCAAAAAGTATTAACAATAATCCAAGTATGAGAAATGCTTTGTTTGACAGATAGGGTTACCATAGCATGTGCCTTGGGATGCCAGTGTGGCGTAATGTATTTTAAGCTGAACCAAAAGTATTAACAATAATCCAAGTATGAGAAATGCTTTTGTTTAACAGATAGGGTTAAATAGCATGTGCCTTGGGATGCCAGTGTGGCGTAATGTATTTAAGCTTAGCAGAGAGTATTAACAATAATCCAAGTATGAGAAATGCTTTTGTTTAACAGATAGGGTAAAATAGCATGTGCCTTGGGATTCCAGTGTGGCCTAATGTATTTTAAGCTGAGCAGAGAGTATTAACAATAATCCAAGTATGAGAAATGATTTTGTTTAACAGATAGGGTTAAAATAGCATGTGCCTTGGGATGCCAGTGTGGCGTAATGTATTTTAAGCTGAGCAAAAAGTATTAACAATAATCCAAGTATGAGAAATGCTTTTGTTTAACACATAGGGTTAAAATAGCATGTGCCTTGGGATGCCAGTGTGGCCTAATGTATTTTAAGCTGAGCAGAGAGTATTAACAATAATCCAAGTATGAGAAAGGCTTTTGTTTAACAGATAGGGTTAAAATAGCATGTGCCTTGGGATGCCAGTGTGGCCTAATGTATTTTAAGCTGAGCAGAGAGTATTAACAATAATCCAAGTATGAGAAATGCTTTTGTTTAAAAGATAGGGTTAAAATAGCATGTGCCTTGGGATGCCAGTGTGGCCTAATGTATTTTAAGCTGAACAAAAAGTATTAACAATAATCCAAGTATGAGAAATGCTTTTGTTTAACAGATAGGGTTAAATAGCAGGTGCCTTGGGATGCCAGTGTGGCGTAATGTATTTTAAGCTGAGCCGAGAGTATTAACAAAAATCCAAGTATGAGAAATGCTTTTGTTGAACAGATAGGGTTAAAATAGCATGTGCCTTGGGATGCCAGTGTGGCCTAATGTATTTTAAGCTGAGCAAAAAGTATTAACAATAATCCAAGTATGAGAAATGCTTTTGTTTAACAGATAGGGTTAAAATAGCATGTGCCTTGGGATTCCACTGTGGCCTAATGTATTTTAAGCTGAGCAAAGAGTATTAACAATAATCCAAGTATGAGAAATGCTTTTGTTTAACAGATAGAGTTAAAATAGCATGTGCCTTGGGATTCCAGTGTGGCCTAATGTATTTTAAGCTGAGCAGAGAGTATTAACAATAATCCAAGTATGAGAAATGCTTTTGTTTAACAGATAGGGTTAAATAGCATGTGCCTTGGGATGCCACTGTGGCGTAATGTATTTTAAGCTGAGCCGAGAGTATTAACAAAAATTCAAGTATGAGAAATGCTTTTGTTATACAGATAGGGTTAAAATAGCATGTGCCTTGGGATGCCAGTGTGGCCTAATGTATTTTAAGCTGAGCAAAAAGTATTAACAATAATCCAAGTATGAGAAATGCTTTTGTTTAACAGATAGGGTTAAAATAGCATGTGCCTTGGGATGCCAGTGTGGCGTAATGTATTTTAAGCTGAGCAGAGAGTATTAACAATAATCCAAGTATGAGAAATGCTTTTGTTTAACAGATAGGGTTAAAATAGCATGTGCCTTGGGATGCCAGTGTGGCCTAATGTATTTTAAGCTGAGCAGAGAGTATTAACAATAATCCAAGTATGAGAAATGCTTTTGTTTAACAGATAGGGTTAAAATAGCATGTGCCTTGGGATGCCAGTGTGGCCTAATGTATTTTAAGCTGAACAAAATTATTAACAATAATCCAAGTATGAGAAATGCTTTTGTTTAACAGATAGGATTAAATAGCATGTGCCTTGGGATGCCAGTGTGGCGTAATGTATTTTAAGCTGAGCAAAAAGTATTAACAATAATCCAAGTATGAGAAATGCTTTTGTTTAACACATAGGGTTAAAATAGCATGTGCCTTGGGATGCCAGTGTGGCCTAATGTATTTTAAGCTGAGCAGAGAGTATTAACAATAATCCAAGTATGAGAAATGCTTTTGTTTAACAGATAGGATTAAATAGCATGTGCCTTGGGATGGCGGTGTGGCGTAATGTATTTTAAGCTGAGCAAAAAGTATTAACAATAATCCAAGTATGAGAAATGCTTTTGTTTAACAGATAGGGTTAAATAGCATGTGCCTTGGGATGCCAGTGTGGCGTAATGTATTTTTAGATGAGCAGAGAGTATTAACAATAATCCAACTATGAGAAATGCTTTTGTTTAACAGATAGGGTTAAAATAGCATGTGCCTTGGGATGCCAGTGTGGCCTAATGTATTTTAAGCTGAACAAAATTATTAACAATAATCCAAGTATGAGAAATGCTTTTGTTTAACAGATAGGATTAAATAGCATGTGCCTTGGGATGCCAGTGTGGCCTAATGTATTTTAAGCTGAGCAAAAAGTATTAACAATAATCCAAGTATGAGAAAGGCTTTTGTTTAACAGATAGGGTTAAAATAGCATGTGCCTTGGGATGCCAGTGTGGCCTAATGTATTTTAAGCTGAACAAAAAGTATTAACAATAATCCAAGTATGAGAAATGCTTTTGTTTAACAGATAGGATTAAATAGCATGTGCCTTGGGAAGGCGGTGTGGCGTAATGTATTTTAAGCTGAGCAAAAAGTATTAACAATAATCCAAGTATGAGAAATGCTTTTGTTTAACAGATAGGGTTAAATAGCATGTGCCTTGGGATGCCAGTGTGGCGTAATGTATTTTAAGCTGAGCAAAAAGTATTAACAATAATCCAAGTATGAGAAATGCTTTTGTTTAACAGATAGGGTTAAATAGCATGTGCCTTAGGATGCCAGCGTGGCGTAATGTATTTTAAGCTGAACAAAAAGTATTAACAATAATCCAAGAATGAGAAATGCTTTTGTTTAACAGATAGGGTTAAATAGCATGTGCCTTGGGATGCCAGTGTGGCGTAATGTATTTTAAGCTGAACCAAAAGTATTAACAATAATCCAAGTATGAGAAATGCTTTTGTTTAACAGATAGGGTTAAATAGCATGTGCCTTGGGATGCCAGTGTGGCGTAATGTATTTAAGCTTAGCAGAGAGTATTAACAATAATCCAAGTATGAGAAATGCTTTTGTTTAACAGATAGGGTAAAATAGCATGTGCCTTGGGATTCCAGTGTGGCCTAATGTATTTTAAGCTGAGCAGAGAGTATTAACAATAATCCAAGTATGAGAAATGATTTTGTTTAACAGATAGGGTTAAAATAGCATGTGCCTTGGGATGCCAGTGTGGCCTAATGTATTTTAAGCTGAGCAAAAAGTATTAACAATAATCCAAGTATGAGAAATGCTTTTGTTTAACACATAGGGTTAAAATAGCATGTGCCTTGGGATGCCAGTGTGGCCTAATGTATTTTAAGCTGAGCAGAGAGTATTAACAATAATCCAAGTATGAGAAAGGCTTTTGTTTAACAGATAGGGTTAAAATAGCATGTGCCTTGGGATGCCAGTGTGGCCTAATGTATTTTAAGCTGAGCAGAGAGTATTAACAATAATCCAAGTATGAGAAATGCTTTTGTTTAACAGATAGGGTTAATATAGCATGTGCCTTGGGATGCCAGTGTGGCCTAATGTATTTTAAGCTGAACAAAAAGTATTAACAATAATCCAAGTATGAGAAATGCTTTTGTTTAACAGATAGGATTAAATAGCATGTGCCTTGGGATGGCGGTGTGGCGTAATGTATTTTAAGCTGAGCAAAAAGTATTAACAATAATCCAAGTATGAGAAATGCTTTGTTTGACAGATAGGGTTACCATAGCATGTGCCTTGGGATGCCAGTGTGGCGTAATGTATTTTAAGCTGAACCAAAAGTATTAACAATAATCCAAGTATGAGAAATGCTTTTGTTTAACAGATAGGGTTAAATAGCATGTGCCTTGGGATGCCAGTGTGGCGTAATGTATTTAAGCTTAGCAGAGAGTATTAACAATAATCCAAGTATGAGAAATGCTTTTGTTTAACAGATAGGGTAAAATAGCATGTGCCTTGGGATTCCAGTGTGGCCTAATGTATTTTAAGCTGAGCAGAGAGTATTAACAATAATCCAAGTATGAGAAATGATTTTGTTTAACAGATAGGGTTAAAATAGCATGTGCCTTGGGATGCCAGTGTGGCGTAATGTATTTTAAGCTGAGCAAAAAGTATTAACAATAATCCAAGTATGAGAAATGCTTTTGTTTAACACATAGGGTTAAAATAGCATGTGCCTTGGGATGCCAGTGTGGCCTAATGTATTTTAAGCTGAGCAGAGAGTATTAACAATAATCCAAGTATGAGAAAGGCTTTTGTTTAACAGATAGGGTTAAAATAGCATGTGCCTTGGGATGCCAGTGTGGCCTAATGTATTTTAAGCTGAGCAGAGAGTATTAACAATAATCCAAGTATGAGAAATGCTTTTGTTTAAAAGATAGGGTTAAAATAGCATGTGCCTTGGGATGCCAGTGTGGCCTAATGTATTTTAAGCTGAACAAAAAGTATTAACAATAATCCAAGTATGAGAAATGCTTTTGTTTAACAGATAGGGTTAAATAGCAGGTGCCTTGGGATGCCAGTGTGGCGTAATGTATTTTAAGCTGAGCCGAGAGTATTAACAAAAATCCAAGTATGAGAAATGCTTTTGTTGAACAGATAGGGTTAAAATAGCATGTGCCTTGGGATGCCAGTGTGGCCTAATGTATTTTAAGCTGAGCAAAAAGTATTAACAATAATCCAAGTATGAGAAATGCTTTTGTTTAACAGATAGGGTTAAAATAGCATGTGCCTTGGGATTCCACTGTGGCCTAATGTATTTTAAGCTGAGCAAAGAGTATTAACAATAATCCAAGTATGAGAAATGCTTTTGTTTAACAGATAGAGTTAAAATAGCATGTGCCTTGGGATTCCAGTGTGGCCTAATGTATTTTAAGCTGAGCAGAGAGTATTAACAATAATCCAAGTATGAGAAATGCTTTTGTTTAACAGATAGGGTTAAATAGCATGTGCCTTGGGATGCCACTGTGGCGTAATGTATTTTAAGCTGAGCCGAGAGTATTAACAAAAATTCAAGTATGAGAAATGCTTTTGTTATACAGATAGGGTTAAAATAGCATGTGCCTTGGGATGCCAGTGTGGCCTAATGTATTTTAAGCTGAGCAAAAAGTATTAACAATAATCCAAGTATGAGAAATGCTTTTGTTTAACAGATAGGGTTAAAATAGCATGTGCCTTGGGATGCCAGTGTGGCGTAATGTATTTTAAGCTGAGCAGAGAGTATTAACAATAATCCAAGTATGAGAAATGCTTTTGTTTAACAGATAGGGTTAAAATAGCATGTGCCTTGGGATTCCAGTGTGGCCTAATGTATTTTAAGCTGAGCAGAGAGTATTAACAATAATCCAAGTATGAGAAATGCTTTTGTTTAAAAGATAGGGTTAAAATAGCATGTGCCTTGGGATGCCAGTGTGGCCTAATGTATTTTAAGCTGAACAAAAAGTATTAACAATAATCCAAGTATGAGAAATGCTTTTGTTTAACAGATAGGGTTAAATAGCAGGTGCCTTGGGATGCCAGTGTGGCGTAATGTATTTTAAGCTGAGCCGAGAGTATTAACAAAAATCCAAGTATGAGAAATGCTTTTGTTGAACAGATAGGGTTAAAATAGCATGTGCCTTGGGATGCCAGTGTGGCCTAATGTATTTTAAGCTGAGCAAAAAGTATTAACAATAATCCAAGTATGAGAAATGCTTTTGTTTAACAGATAGGGTTAAAATAGCATGTGCCTTGGGATTCCACTGTGGCCTAATGTATTTTAAGCTGAGCAAAGAGTATTAACAATAATCCAAGTATGAGAAATGCTTTTGTTTAACAGATAGAGTTAAAATAGCATGTGCCTTGGGATTCCAGTGTGGCCTAATGTATTTTAAGCTGAGCAGAGAGTATTAACAATAATCCAAGTATGAGAAATGCTTTTGTTTAACAGATAGGGTTAAATAGCATGTGCCTTGGGATGCCACTGTGGCGTAATGTATTTTAAGCTGAGCCGAGAGTATTAACAAAAATTCAAGTATGAGAAATGCTTTTGTTATACAGATAGGGTTAAAATAGCATGTGCCTTGGGATGCCAGTGTGGCCTAATGTATTTTAAGCTGAGCAAAAAGTATTAACAATAATCCAAGTATGAGAAATGCTTTTGTTTAACAGATAGGGTTAAAATAGCATGTGCCTTGGGATGCCAGTGTGGCGTAATGTATTTTAAGCTGAGCAGAGAGTATTAACAATAATCCAAGTATGAGAAATGCTTTTGTTTAACAGATAGGGTTAAAATAGCATGTGCCTTGGGATGCCAGTGTGGCCTAATGTATTTTAAGCTGAGCAGAGAGTATTAACAATAATCCAAGTATGAGAAATGCTTTTGTTTAACAGATAGGGTTAAAATAGCATGTGCCTTGGGATGCCAGTGTGGCCTAATGTATTTTAAGCTGAACAAAATTATTAACAATAATCCAAGTATGAGAAATGCTTTTGTTTAACAGATAGGATTAAATAGCATGTGCCTTGGGATGCCAGTGTGGCGTAATGTATTTTAAGCTGAGCAAAAAGTATTAACAATAATCCAAGTATGAGAAATGCTTTTGTTTAACACATAGGGTTAAAATAGCATGTGCCTTGGGATGCCAGTGTGGCCTAATGTATTTTAAGCTGAGCAGAGAGTATTAACAATAATCCAAGTATGAGAAATGCTTTTGTTTAACAGATAGGATTAAATAGCATGTGCCTTGGGATGGCGGTGTGGCGTAATGTATTTTAAGCTGAGCAAAAAGTATTAACAATAATCCAAGTATGAGAAATGCTTTTGTTTAACAGATAGGGTTAAATAGCATGTGCCTTGGGATGCCAGTGTGGCGTAATGTATTTTTAGATGAGCAGAGAGTATTAACAATAATCCAACTATGAGAAATGCTTTTGTTTAACAGATAGGGTTAAAATAGCATGTGCCTTGGGATGCCAGTGTGGCCTAATGTATTTTAAGCTGAACAAAATTATTAACAATAATCCAAGTATGAGAAATGCTTTTGTTTAACAGATAGGATTAAATAGCATGTGCCTTGGGATGCCAGTGTGGCCTAATGTATTTTAAGCTGAGCAAAAAGTATTAACAATAATCCAAGTATGAGAAAGGCTTTTGTTTAACAGATAGGGTTAAAATAGCATGTGCCTTGGGATGCCAGTGTGGCCTAATGTATTTTAAGCTGAACAAAAAGTATTAACAATAATCCAAGTATGAGAAATGCTTTTGTTTAACAGATAGGATTAAATAGCATGTGCCTTGGGAAGGCGGTGTGGCGTAATGTATTTTAAGCTGAGCAAAAAGTATTAACAATAATCCAAGTATGAGAAATGCTTTTGTTTAACAGATAGGGTTAAATAGCATGTGCCTTGGGATGCCAGTGTGGCGTAATGTATTTTAAGCTGAGCAAAAAGTATTAACAATAATCCAAGTATGAGAAATGCTTTTGTTTAACAGATAGGGTTAAATAGCATGTGCCTTAGGATGCCAGCGTGGCGTAATGTATTTTAAGCTGAACAAAAAGTATTAACAATAATCCAAGAATGAGAAATGCTTTTGTTTAACAGATAGGGTTAAATAGCATGTGCCTTGGGATGCCAGTGTGGCGTAATGTATTTTAAGCTGAACCAAAAGTATTAACAATAATCCAAGTATGAGAAATGCTTTTGTTTAACAGATAGGGTTAAATAGCATGTGCCTTGGGATGCCAGTGTGGCGTAATGTATTTAAGCTTAGCAGAGAGTATTAACAATAATCCAAGTATGAGAAATGCTTTTGTTTAACAGATAGGGTAAAATAGCATGTGCCTTGGGATTCCAGTGTGGCCTAATGTATTTTAAGCTGAGCAGAGAGTATTAACAATAATCCAAGTATGAGAAATGATTTTGTTTAACAGATAGGGTTAAAATAGCATGTGCCTTGGGATGCCAGTGTGGCCTAATGTATTTTAAGCTGAGCAAAAAGTATTAACAATAATCCAAGTATGAGAAATGCTTTTGTTTAACACATAGGGTTAAAATAGCATGTGCCTTGGGATGCCAGTGTGGCCTAATGTATTTTAAGCTGAGCAGAGAGTATTAACAATAATCCAAGTATGAGAAAGGCTTTTGTTTAACAGATAGGGTTAAAATAGCATGTGCCTTGGGATGCCAGTGTGGCCTAATGTATTTTAAGCTGAGCAGAGAGTATTAACAATAATCCAAGTATGAGAAATGCTTTTGTTTAACAGATAGGGTTAATATAGCATGTGCCTTGGGATGCCAGTGTGGCCTAATGTATTTTAAGCTGAACAAAAAGTATTAACAATAATCCAAGTATGAGAAATGCTTTTGTTTAACAGATAGGATTAAATAGCATGTGCCTTGGGATGGCGGTGTGGCGTAATGTATTTTAAGCTGAGCAAAAAGTATTAACAATAATCCAAGTATGAGAAATGCTTTGTTTGACAGATAGGGTTACCATAGCATGTGCCTTGGGATGCCAGTGTGGCGTAATGTATTTTAAGCTGAACCAAAAGTATTAACAATAATCCAAGTATGAGAAATGCTTTTGTTTAACAGATAGGGTTAAATAGCATGTGCCTTGGGATGCCAGTGTGGCGTAATGTATTTAAGCTTAGCAGAGAGTATTAACAATAATCCAAGTATGAGAAATGCTTTTGTTTAACAGATAGGGTAAAATAGCATGTGCCTTGGGATTCCAGTGTGGCCTAATGTATTTTAAGCTGAGCAGAGAGTATTAACAATAATCCAAGTATGAGAAATGATTTTGTTTAACAGATAGGGTTAAAATAGCATGTGCCTTGGGATGCCAGTGTGGCGTAATGTATTTTAAGCTGAGCAAAAAGTATTAACAATAATCCAAGTATGAGAAATGCTTTTGTTTAACACATAGGGTTAAAATAGCATGTGCCTTGGGATGCCAGTGTGGCCTAATGTATTTTAAGCTGAGCAGAGAGTATTAACAATAATCCAAGTATGAGAAAGGCTTTTGTTTAACAGATAGGGTTAAAATAGCATGTGCCTTGGGATGCCAGTGTGGCCTAATGTATTTTAAGCTGAGCAGAGAGTATTAACAATAATCCAAGTATGAGAAATGCTTTTGTTTAAAAGATAGGGTTAAAATAGCATGTGCCTTGGGATGCCAGTGTGGCCTAATGTATTTTAAGCTGAACAAAAAGTATTAACAATAATCCAAGTATGAGAAATGCTTTTGTTTAACAGATAGGGTTAAATAGCAGGTGCCTTGGGATGCCAGTGTGGCGTAATGTATTTTAAGCTGAGCCGAGAGTATTAACAAAAATCCAAGTATGAGAAATGCTTTTGTTGAACAGATAGGGTTAAAATAGCATGTGCCTTGGGATGCCAGTGTGGCCTAATGTATTTTAAGCTGAGCAAAAAGTATTAACAATAATCCAAGTATGAGAAATGCTTTTGTTTAACAGATAGGGTTAAAATAGCATGTGCCTTGGGATTCCACTGTGGCCTAATGTATTTTAAGCTGAGCAAAGAGTATTAACAATAATCCAAGTATGAGAAATGCTTTTGTTTAACAGATAGAGTTAAAATAGCATGTGCCTTGGGATTCCAGTGTGGCCTAATGTATTTTAAGCTGAGCAGAGAGTATTAACAATAATCCAAGTATGAGAAATGCTTTTGTTTAACAGATAGGGTTAAATAGCATGTGCCTTGGGATGCCACTGTGGCGTAATGTATTTTAAGCTGAGCCGAGAGTATTAACAAAAATTCAAGTATGAGAAATGCTTTTGTTATACAGATAGGGTTAAAATAGCATGTGCCTTGGGATGCCAGTGTGGCCTAATGTATTTTAAGCTGAGCAAAAAGTATTAACAATAATCCAAGTATGAGAAATGCTTTTGTTTAACAGATAGGGTTAAAATAGCATGTGCCTTGGGATGCCAGTGTGGCGTAATGTATTTTAAGCTGAGCAGAGAGTATTAACAATAATCCAAGTATGAGAAATGCTTTTGTTTAACAGATAGGGTTAAAATAGCATGTGCCTTGGGATTCCAGTGTGGCCTAATGTATTTTAAGCTGAGCAGAGAGTATTAACAATAATCCAAGTATGAGAAATGCTTTTGTTTAACAGATAGGGTTAAAATAGCATGTGCCTTGGGATGCCAGTGTGGCCTAATGTATTTTAAGCTGAACAAAATTATTAACAATAATCCAAGTATGAGAAATGCTTTTGTTTAACAGATAGGATTAAATAGCATGTGCCTTGGGATGCCAGTGTGGCGTAATGTATTTTAAGCTGAGCAAAAAGTATTAACAATAATCCAAGTATGAGAAATGCTTTTGTTTAACACATAGGGTTAAAATAGCATGTGCCTTGGGATGCCAGTGTGGCCTAATGTATTTTAAGCTGAGCAGAGAGTATTAACAATAATCCAAGTATGAGAAATGCTTTTGTTTAACAGATAGGATTAAATAGCATGTGCCTTGGGATGGCGGTGTGGCGTAATGTATTTTAAGCTGAGCAAAAAGTATTAACAATAATCCAAGTATGAGAAATGCTTTTGTTTAACAGATAGGGTTAAATAGCATGTGCCTTGGGATGCCAGTGTGGCGTAATGTATTTTTAGATGAGCAGAGAGTATTAACAATAATCCAACTATGAGAAATGCTTTTGTTTAACAGATAGGGTTAAAATAGCATGTGCCTTGGGATGCCAGTGTGGCCTAATGTATTTTAAGCTGAACAAAATTATTAACAATAATCCAAGTATGAGAAATGCTTTTGTTTAACAGATAGGATTAAATAGCATGTGCCTTGGGATGCCAGTGTGGCCTAATGTATTTTAAGCTGAGCAAAAAGTATTAACAATAATCCAAGTATGAGAAAGGCTTTTGTTTAACAGATAGGGTTAAAATAGCATGTGCCTTGGGATGCCAGTGTGGCCTAATGTATTTTAAGCTGAACAAAAAGTATTAACAATAATCCAAGTATGAGAAATGCTTTTGTTTAACAGATAGGATTAAATAGCATGTGCCTTGGGAAGGCGGTGTGGCGTAATGTATTTTAAGCTGAGCAAAAAGTATTAACAATAATCCAAGTATGAGAAATGCTTTTGTTTAACAGATAGGGTTAAATAGCATGTGCCTTGGGATGCCAGTGTGGCGTAATGTATTTTAAGCTGAGCAAAAAGTATTAACAATAATCCAAGTATGAGAAATGCTTTTGTTTAACAGATAGGGTTAAATAGCATGTGCCTTAGGATGCCAGTGTGGCGTAATGTATTTTAAGCTGAACAAAAAGTATTAACAATAATCCAAGAATGAGAAATGCTTTTGTTTAACAGATAGGGTTAAATAGCATGTGCCTTGGGATGCCAGTGTGGCGTAATGTATTTTAAGCTGAACCAAAAGTATTAACAATAATCCAAGTATGAGAAATGCTTTTGTTTAACAGATAGGGTTAAATAGCATGTGCCTTGGGATGCCAGTGTGGCGTAATGTATTTAAGCTTAGCAGAGAGTATTAACAATAATCCAAGTATGAGAAATGCTTTTGTTTAACAGATAGGGTAAAATAGCATGTGCCTTGGGATTCCAGTGTGGCCTAATGTATTTTAAGCTGAGCAGAGAGTATTAACAATAATCCAAGTATGAGAAATGATTTTGTTTAACAGATAGGGTTAAAATAGCATGTGCCTTGGGATGCCAGTGTGGCGTAATGTATTTTAAGCTGAGCAAAAAGTATTAACAATAATCCAAGTATGAGAAATGCTTTTGTTTAACACATAGGGTTAAAATAGCATGTGCCTTGGGATGCCAGTGTGGCCTAATGTATTTTAAGCTGAGCAGAGAGTATTAACAATAATCCAAGTATGAGAAAGGCTTTTGTTTAACAGATAGGGTTAAAATAGCATGTGCCTTGGGATGCCAGTGTGGCCTAATGTATTTTAAGCTGAGCAGAGAGTATTAACAATAATCCAAGTATGAGAAATGCTTTTGTTTAACAGATAGGGTTAAAATAGCATGTGCCTTGGGATGCCAGTGTGGCCTAATGTATTTTAAGCTGAACAAAAAGTATTAACAATAATCCAAGTATGAGAAATGCTTTTGTTTAACAGATAGGGTTAAATAGCAGGTGCCTTGGGATGCCAGTGTGGCGTAATGTATTTTAAGCTGAGCCGAGAGTATTAACAAAAATCCAAGTATGAGAAATGCTTTTGTTGAACAGATAGGGTTAAAATAGCATGTGCCTTGGGATGCCAGTGTGGCCTAATGTATTTTAAGCTGAGCAAAAAGTATTAACAATAATCCAAGTATGAGAAATGCTTTTGTTTAACAGATAGGGTTAAAATAGCATGTGCCTTGGGATTCCACTGTGGCCTAATGTATTTTAAGCTGAGCAAAGAGTATTAACAATAATCCAAGTATGAGAAATGCTTTTGTTTAACAGATAGGGTTAAATAGCATGTGCCTTGGGATGCCAGTGTGGCGTAATGTATTTTTAGATGAGCAGAGAGTATTAACAATAATCCAACTATGAGAAATGCTTTTGTTTAACAGATAGGGTTAAAATAGCATGTGCCTTGGGATGCCAGTGTGGCCTAATGTATTTTAAGCTGAGCAGAGAGTATTAACAATAATCCAAGTATGAGAAATGCTTTTGTTTAAAAGATAGGGTTAAAATAGCATGTGCCTTGGGATGCCAGTGTGGCCTAATGTATTTTAAGCTGAACAAAAAGTATTAACAATAATCCAAGTATGAGAAATGCTTTTGTTTAACAGATAGGGTTAAATAGCAGGTGCCTTGGGATGCCAGTGTGGCGTAATGTATTTTAAGCTGAGCCGAGAGTATTAACAAAAATCCAAGTATGAGAAATGCTTTTGTTGAACAGATAGGGTTAAAATAGCATGTGCCTTGGGATGCCAGTGTGGCCTAATGTATTTTAAGCTGAGCAAAAAGTATTAACAATAATCCAAGTATGAGAAATGCTTTTGTTTAACAGATAGGGTTAAAATAGCATGTGCCTTGGGATTCCACTGTGGCCTAATGTATTTTAAGCTGAGCAAAGAGTATTAACAATAATCCAAGTATGAGAAATGCTTTTGTTTAACAGATAGGGTTAAATAGCAGGTGCCTTGGGATGCCAGTGTGGCGTAATGTATTTTAAGCTGAGCCGAGAGTATTAACAAAAATCCAAGTATGAGAAATGCTTTTGTTGAACAGATGGGGTTAAAATAGCATGTGCCTTGGGATGCCAGTGTGGCATAATGTATTTTAAGCTGAACAAAAAGTATTAACAATAATCCAAGAATGAGAAATGCTTTTGTTTAACAGATAGGGTTAAAATAGCATGTGCCTTGGGATGCCAGTGTGGCGTAATGTATTTTAAGCTGAGCAGAGAGTATTAACAATAATCCAAGTATGAGAAAGGCTTTTGTTTAACAGATAGGGTTAAAATAGCATGTGCCTTGGGATGCCAGTGTGGCCTAATGTATTTTAAGCTGAGCAGAGAGTATTAACAATAATCCAAGTATGAGAAATGCTTTTGTTTAACAGATAGGGTTAAATAGCATGTGCCTTGGGATGCCACTGTGGCGTAATGTATTTTAAGCTGAGCCGAGAGTATTAACAAAAATTCAAGTATGAGAAATGCTTTTGTTATACAGATAGGGTTAAAATAGCATGTGCCTTGGGATGCCAGTGTGGCCTAATGTATTTTAAGCTGAGCAAAAAGTATTAACAATAATCCAAGTATGAGAAATGCTTTTGTTTAACAGATAGGGTTAAAATAGCATGTGCCTTGGGATGCCAGTGTGGCGTAATGTATTTTAAGCTGAGCAGAGAGTATTAACAATAATCCAAGTATGAGAAATGCTTTTGTTTAACAGATAGGGTTAAAATAGCATGTGCCTTGGGATTCCAGTGTGGCCTAATGTATTTTAAGCTGAGCAGAGAGTATTAACAATAATCCAAGTATGAGAAATGCTTTTGTTTAACAGATAGGGTTAAAATAGCATGTGCCTTGGGATGCCAGTGTGGCCTAATGTATTTTAAGCTGAACAAAATTATTAACAATAATCCAAGTATGAGAAATGCTTTTGTTTAACAGATAGGATTAAATAGCATGTGCCTTGGGATGCCAGTGTGGCCTAATGTATTTTAAGCTGAGCAGAGAGTATTAACAATAATCCAAGTATGAGAAATGCTTTTGTTTAACAGATAGGATTAAATAGCATGTGCCTTGGGATGGCGGTGTGGCGTAATGTATTTTAAGCTGAGCAAAAAGTATTAACAATAATCCAAGTATGAGAAATGCTTTTGTTTAACAGATAGGGTTAAATAGCATGTGCCTTGGGATGCCAGTGTGGCGTAATGTATTTTTAGATGAGCAGAGAGTATTAACAATAATCCAACTATGAGAAATGCTTTTGTTTAACAGATAGGGTTAAAATAGCATGTGCCTTGGGATGCCAGTGTGGCCTAATGTATTTTAAGCTGAACAAAATTATTAACAATAATCCAAGTATGAGAAATGCTTTTGTTTAACAGATAGGATTAAATAGCATGTGCCTTGGGATGCCAGTGTGGCCTAATGTATTTTAAGCTGAGCAAAAAGTATTAACAATAATCCAAGTATGAGAAAGGCTTTTGTTTAACAGATAGGGTTAAAATAGCATGTGCCTTGGGATGCCAGTGTGGCCTAATGTATTTTAAGCTGAACAAAAAGTATTAACAATAATCCAAGTATGAGAAATGCTTTTGTTTAACAGATAGGATTAAATAGCATGTGCCTTGGGAAGGCGGTGTGGCGTAATGTATTTTAAGCTGAGCAAAAAGTATTAACAATAATCCAAGTATGAGAAATGCTTTTGTTTAACAGATAGGGTTAAATAGCATGTGCCTTGGGATGCCAGTGTGGCGTAATGTATTTTAAGCTGAGCAAAAAGTATTAACAATAATCCAAGTATGAGAAATGCTTTTGTTTAACAGATAGGGTTAAATAGCATGTGCCTTAGGATGCCAGTGTGGCGTAATGTATTTTAAGCTGAACAAAAAGTATTAACAATAATCCAAGAATGAGAAATGCTTTTGTTTAACAGATAGGGTTAAATAGCATGTGCCTTGGGATGCCAGTGTGGCGTAATGTATTTTAAGCTGAACCAAAAGTATTAACAATAATCCAAGTATGAGAAATGCTTTTGTTTAACAGATAGGGTTAAATAGCATGTGCCTTGGGATGCCAGTGTGGCGTAATGTATTTAAGCTTAGCAGAGAGTATTAACAATAATCCAAGTATGAGAAATGCTTTTGTTTAACAGATAGGGTAAAATAGCATGTGCCTTGGGATTCCAGTGTGGCCTAATGTATTTTAAGCTGAGCAGAGAGTATTAACAATAATCCAAGTATGAGAAATGATTTTGTTTAACAGATAGGGTTAAAATAGCATGTGCCTTGGGATGCCAGTGTGGCGTAATGTATTTTAAGCTGAGCAAAAATTATTAACAATAATCCAAGTATGAGAAATGCTTTTGTTTAACACATAGGGTTAAAATAGCATGTGCCTTGGGATGCCAGTGTGGCCTAATGTATTTTAAGCTGAGCAGAGAGTATTAACAATAATCCAAGTATGAGAAAGGCTTTTGTTTAACAGATAGGGTTAAAATAGCATGTGCCTTGGGATGCCAGTGTGGCCTAATGTATTTTAAGCTGAGCAAAAAGTATTAACAATAATCCAAGTATGAGAAATGCTTTTGTTGAACAGATAGGGTTAAAATAGCATGTGCCTTGGGATGCCAGTGTGGCCTAATGTATTTTAAGCTGAGCAAAAAGTATTAACAATAATCCAAGTATGAGAAATGCTTTTGTTTAACAGATAGGGTTAAAATAGCATGTGCCTTGGGATTCCACTGTGGCCTAATGTATTTTAAGCTGAGCAAAGAGTATTAACAATAATCCAAGTATGAGAAATGCTTTTGTTTAACAGATAGGGTTAAATAGCATGTGCCTTGGGATGCCAGTGTGGCGTAATGTATTTTTAGATGAGCAGAGAGTATTAACAATAATCCAACTATGAGAAATGCTTTTGTTTAACAGATAGGGTTAAAATAGCATGTGCCTTGGGATGCCAGTGTGGCCTAATGTATTTTAAGCTGAGCAGAGAGTATTAACAATAATCCAAGTATGAGAAATGCTTTTGTTTAAAAGATAGGGTTAAAATAGCATGTGCCTTGGGATGCCAGTGTGGCCTAATGTATTTTAAGCTGAACAAAAAGTATTAACAATAATCCAAGTATGAGAAATGCTTTTGTTTAACAGATAGGGTTAAATAGCAGGTGCCTTGGGATGCCAGTGTGGCGTAATGTATTTTAAGCTGAGCCGAGAGTATTAACAAAAATCCAAGTATGAGAAATGCTTTTGTTGAACAGATAGGGTTAAAATAGCATGTGCCTTGGGATGCCAGTGTGGCCTAATGTATTTTAAGCTGAGCAAAAAGTATTAACAATAATCCAAGTATGAGAAATGCTTTTGTTTAACAGATAGGGTTAAAATAGCATGTGCCTTGGGATTCCACTGTGGCCTAATGTATTTTAAGCTGAGCAAAGAGTATTAACAATAATCCAAGTATGAGAAATGCTTTTGTTTAACAGATAGGGTTAAATAGCAGGTGCCTTGGGATGCCAGTGTGGCGTAATGTATTTTAAGCTGAGCCGAGAGTATTAACAAAAATCCAAGTATGAGAAATGCTTTTGTTGAACAGATAGGGTTAAAATAGCATGTGCCTTGGGATGCCAGTGTGGCATAATGTATTTTAAGCTGAACAAAAAGTATTAACAATAATCCAAGAATGAGAAATGCTTTTGTTTAACAGATAGGGTTAAAATAGCATGTGCCTTGGGATGCCAGTGTGGCGTAATGTATTTTAAGCTGAGCAGAGAGTATTAACAATAATCCAAGTATGAGAAAGGCTTTTGTTTAACAGATAGGGTTAAAATAGCATGTGCCTTGAGATGCCAGTGTGGCCTAATGTATTTTAAGCTGAGCAGAGAGTATTAACAATAATCCAAGTATGAGAAATGCTTTTGTTTAACAGATAGGGTTAAATAGCATGTGCCTTGGGATGCCACTGTGGCGTAATGTATTTTAAGCTGAGCCGAGAGTATTAACAAAAATTCAAGTATGAGAAATGCTTTTGTTATACAGATAGGGTTAAAATAGCATGTGCCTTGGGATGCCAGTGTGGCCTAATGTATTTTAAGCTGAGCAAAAAGTATTAACAATAATCCAAGTATGAGAAATGCTTTTGTTTAACAGATAGGGTTAAAATAGCATGTGCCTTGGGATGCCAGTGTGGCGTAATGTATTTTAAGCTGAGCAGAGAGTATTAACAATAATCCAAGTATGAGAAATGCTTTTGTTTAACAGATAGGGTTAAAATAGCATGTGCCTTGGGATTCCAGTGTGGCCTAATGTATTTTAAGCTGAGCAGAGAGTATTAACAATAATCCAAGTATGAGAAATGCTTTTGTTTAACAGATAGGGTTAAAATAGCATGTGCCTTGGGATGCCAGTGTGGCCTAATGTATTTTAAGCTGAACAAAATTATTAACAATAATCCAAGTATGAGAAATGCTTTTGTTTAACAGATAGGATTAAATAGCATGTGCCTTGGGATGCCAGTGTGGCGTAATGTATTTTAAGCTGAGCAAAAAGTATTAACAATAATCCAAGTATGAGAAATGCTTTTGTTTAACACATAGGGTTAAAATAGCATGTGCCTTGGGATGCCAGTGTGGCCTAATGTATTTTAAGCTGAGCAGAGAGTATTAACAATAATCCAAGTATGAGAAATGCTTTTGTTTAACAGATAGGATTAAATAGCATGTGCCTTGGGATGGCGGTGTGGCGTAATGTATTTTAAGCTGAGCAAAAAGTATTAACAATAATCCAAGTATGAGAAATGCTTTTGTTTAACAGATAGGGTTAAATAGCATGTGCCTTGGGATGCCAGTGTGGCGTAATGTATTTTTAGATGAGCAGAGAGTATTAACAATAATCCAACTATGAGAAATGCTTTTGTTTAACAGATAGGGTTAAAATAGCATGTGCCTTGGGATGCCAGTGTGGCCTAATGTATTTTAAGCTGAACAAAATTATTAACAATAATCCAAGTATGAGAAATGCTTTTGTTTAACAGATAGGATTAAATAGCATGTGCCTTGGGATGCCAGTGTCGCCTAATGTATTTTAAGCTGAGCAAAAAGTATTAACAATAATCCAAGTATGAGAAAGGCTTTTGTTTAACAGATAGGGTTAAAATAGCATGTGCCTTGGGATGCCAGTGTGGCCTAATGTATTTTAAGCTGAACAAAAAGTATTAACAATAATCCAAGTATGAGAAATGCTTTTGTTTAACAGATAGGATTAAATAGCATGTGCCTTGGGAAGGCGGTGTGGCGTAATGTATTTTAAGCTGAGCAAAAAGTATTAACAATAATCCAAGTATGAGAAATGCTTTTGTTTAACAGATAGGGTTAAATAGCATGTGCCTTGGGATGCCAGTGTGGCGTAATGTATTTTAAGCTGAGCAAAAAGTATTAACAATAATCCAAGTATGAGAAATGCTTTTGTTTAACAGATAGGGTTAAATAGCATGTGCCTTAGGATGCCAGTGTGGCGTAATGTATTTTAAGCTGAACAAAAAGTATTAACAATAATCCAAGAATGAGAAATGCTTTTGTTTAACAGATAGGGTTAAATAGCATGTGCCTTGGGATGCCAGTGTGGCGTAATGTATTTTAAGCTGAACCAAAAGTATTAACAATAATCCAAGTATGAGAAATGCTTTTGTTTAACAGATAGGGTTAAATAGCATGTGCCTTGGGATGCCAGTGTGGCGTAATGTATTTAAGCTTAGCAGAGAGTATTAACAATAATCCAAGTATGAGAAATGCTTTTGTTTAACAGATAGGGTAAAATAGCATGTGCCTTGGGATTCCAGTGTGGCCTAATGTATTTTAAGCTGAGCAGAGAGTATTAACAATAATCCAAGTATGAGAAATGATTTTGTTTAACAGATAGGGTTAAAATAGCATGTGCCTTGGGATGCCAGTGTGGCGTAATGTATTTTAAGCTGAGCAAAAAGTATTAACAATAATCCAAGTATGAGAAATGCTTTTGTTTAACACATAGGGTTAAAATAGCATGTGCCTTGGGATGCCAGTGTGGCCTAATGTATTTTAAGCTGAGCAGAGAGTATTAACAATAATCCAAGTATGAGAAAGGCTTTTGTTTAACAGATAGGGTTAAAATAGCATGTGCCTTGGGATGCCAGTGTGGCCTAATGTATTTTAAGCTGAGCAGAGAGTATTAACAATAATCCAAGTATGAGAAATGCTTTTGTTTAACAGATAGGGTTAAAATAGCATGTGCCTTGGGATGCCAGTGTGGCCTAATGTATTTTAAGCTGAACAAAAAGTATTAACAATAATCCAAGTATGAGAAATGCTTTTGTTTAACAGATAGGGTTAAATAGCAGGTGCCTTGGGATGCCAGTGTGGCGTAATGTATTTTAAGCTGAGCCGAGAGTATTAACAAAAATCCAAGTATGAGAAATGCTTTTGTTGAACAGATAGGGTTAAAATAGCATGTGCCTTGGGATGCCAGTGTGGCCTAATGTATTTTAAGCTGAGCAAAAAGTATTAACAATAATCCAAGTATGAGAAATGCTTTTGTTTAACAGATAGGGTTAAAATAGCATGTGCCTTGGGATTCCACTGTGGCCTAATGTATTTTAAGCTGAGCAAAGAGTATTAACAATAATCCAAGTATGAGAAATGCTTTTGTTTAACAGATAGGGTTAAATAGCATGTGCCTTGGGATGCCAGTGTGGCGTAATGTATTTTTAGATGAGCAGAGAGTATTAACAATAATCCAACTATGAGAAATGCTTTTGTTTAACAGATAGGGTTAAAATAGCATGTGCCTTGGGATGCCAGTGTGGCCTAATGTATTTTAAGCTGAACAAAATTATTAACAATAATCCAAGTATGAGAAATGCTTTTGTTTAACAGATAGGATTAAATAGCATGTGCCTTGGGATGCCAGTGTGGCCTAATGTATTTTAAGCTGAGCAAAAAGTATTAACAATAATCCAAGTATGAGAAAGGCTTTTGTTTAACAGATAGGGTTAAAATAGCATGTGCCTTGGGATGCCAGTGTGGCCTAATGTATTTTAAGCTGAACAAAAAGTATTAACAATAATCCAAGTATGAGAAATGCTTTTGTTTAACAGATAGGATTAAATAGCATGTGCCTTGGGAAGGCGGTGTGGCGTAATGTATTTTAAGCTGAGCAAAAAGTATTAACAATAATCCAAGTATGAGAAATGCTTTTGTTTAACAGATAGGGTTAAATAGCATGTGCCTTGGGATGCCAGTGTGGCGTAATGTATTTTTAGATGAGCAGAGAGTATTAACAATAATCCAGCTATGAGAAATGCTTTTGTTTAACAGATAGGGTTAAAATAGCATGTGCCTTGGGATGCCAGTGTGGCCTAATGTATATTAAGCTGAGCAAAAAGTATTAACAATAATCCAAGTATGAGAAATGCTTTTGTTTAACAGATAGGGTTAAATAGCATGTGCCTTGGGATGCCAGTGTGGCGTAATGTATTTTAAGCTGAGCAAAAAGTATTAACAATAATCCAAGTATGAGAAATGCTTTTGTTTAACAGATAGGGTTAAATAGCATGTGCCTTAGGATGCCAGTGTGGCGTAATGTATTTTAAGCTGAACAAAAAGTATTAACAATAATCCAAGAATGAGAAATGCTTTTGTTTAACAGATAGGGTTAAATAGCATGTGCCTTGGGATGCCAGTGTGGCGTAATGTATTTTAAGCTGAACCAAAAGTATTAACAATAATCCAAGTATGAGAAATGCTTTTGTTTAACAGATAGGGTTAAATAGCATGTGCCTTGGGATGCCAGTGTGGCGTAATGTATTTAAGCTTAGCAGAGAGTATTAACAATAATCCAAGTATGAGAAATGCTTTTGTTTAACAGATAGGGTAAAATAGCATGTGCCTTGGGATTCCAGTGTGGCCTAATGTATTTTAAGCTGAGCAGAGAGTATTAACAATAATCCAAGTATGAGAAATGCTTTTGTTTAACAGATAGGGTTAAAATAGCATGTGCCTTGGGATGCCAGTGTGGCCTAATGTATTTTAAGCTGAACAAAATTATTAACAATAATCCAAGTATGAGAAATGCTTTTGTTTAACAGATAGGATTAAATAGCATGTGCCTTGGGATGCCAGTGTGGCGTAATGTATTTTAAGCTGAGCAAAAAGTATTAACAATAATCCAAGTATGAGAAATGCTTTTGTTTAACACATAGGGTTAAAATAGCATGTGCCTTGGGATGCCAGTGTGGCCTAATGTATTTTAAGCTGAGCAGAGAGTATTAACAATAATCCAAGTATGAGAAATGCTTTTGTTTAACAGATAGGATTAAATAGCATGTGCCTTGGGATGGCGGTGTGGCGTAATGTATTTTAAGCTGAGCAAAAAGTATTAACAATAATCCAAGTATGAGAAATGCTTTTGTTTAACAGATAGGGTTAAATAGCATGTGCCTTGGGATGCCAGTTTGGCGTAATGTATTTTTAGATGAGCAGAGAGTATTAACAATAATCCAACTATGAGAAATGCTTTTGTTTAACAGATAGGGTTAAAATAGCATGTGCCTTGGGATGCCAGTGTGGCCTAATGTATTTTAAGCTGAACAAAATTATTAACAATAATCCAAGTATGAGAAATGCTTTTGTTTAACAGATAGGATTAAATAGCATGTGCCTTGGGATGCCAGTGTGGCCTAATGTATTTTAAGCTGAGCAAAAAGTATTAACAATAATCCAAGTATGAGAAAGGCTTTTGTTTAACAGATAGGGTTAAAATAGCATGTGCCTTGGGATGCCAGTGTGGCCTAATGTATTTTAAGCTGAACAAAAAGTATTAACAATAATCCAAGTATGAGAAATGCTTTTGTTTAACAGATAGGATTAAATAGCATGTGCCTTGGGAAGGCGGTGTGGCGTAATGTATTTTAAGCTGAGCAAAAAGTATTAACAATAATCCAAGTATGAGAAATGCTTTTGTTTAACAGATAGGGTTAAATAGCATGTGCCTTGGGATGCCAGTGTGGCGTAATGTATTTTTAGATGAGCAGAGAGTATTAACAATAATCCAACTATGAGAAATGCTTTTGTTTAACAGATAGGGTTAAAATAGCATGTGCCTTGGGATGCCAGTGTGGCCTAATGTATTTTAAGCTGAACAAAAAGTATTAACAATAATCCAAGTATGAGAAATGCTTTTGTTTAACAGATAGGGTTAAATAGCAGGTGCCTTGGGATGCCAGTGTGGCGTAATGTATTTTAAGCTGAGCCGAGAGTATTAACAAAAATCCAAGTATGAGAAATGCTTTTGTTGAACAGATAGGGTTAAAATAGCATGTGCCTTGGGATGCCAGTGTGGCCTAATGTATTTTAAGCTGAGCAAAAAGTATTAACAATAATCCAAGTATGAGAAATGCTTTTGTTTAACAGATAGGGTTAAAATAGCATGTGCCTTGGGATGCCAGTGTGGTGTAATGTATTTTAAGCTGAGCAGAGAGTATTAACAATAATCCAAGTATGAGAAATGCTTTTGTTTAACAGATAGGGTTAAAATAGCATGTGCCTTGATATTCCAGTGTGGCCTAATGTATTTTAAGCTGAGCAGAGAGTATTAACAATAATCCAAGTATGAGAAATGCTTTTGTTTAACAGATAGGGTTAAAATAGCATGTGCCTTGGGATGCCAGTGTGGCCTAATGTATTTTAAGCTGAACAAAATTATTAACAATAATCCAAGTATGAGAAATGCTTTTGTTTAACAGATAGTATTAAATAGCATGTGCCTTGGGATGCCAGTGTGGCGTAATGTATTTTAAGCTGAGCAAAAAGTATTAACAATAATCCAAGTATGAGAAATGCTTTTGTTTAACACATAGGGTTAAAATAGCATGTGCCTTGGGATGCCAGTGTGGCCTAATGTATTTTAAGCTGAGCAGAGAGTATTAACAATAATCCAAGTATGAGAAAGGCTTTTGTTTAACAGATAGGGTTAAAATAGCATGTGCCTTGGGATGCCAGTGTGGCCTAATGTATTTTAAGCTGAACAAAAAGTATTAACAATAATCCAAGTATGAGAAATGCTTTTGTTTAACAGATAGGATTAAATAGCATGTGCCTTGGGATGGCGGTGTGGCGTAATGTATTTTAAGCTGAGCAAAAAGTATTAACAATAATCCAAGTATGAGAAATGCTTTTGTTTAACAGATAGGGTTAAAAAGCATGTGCCTTGGGATGCCAGTGTGGCGTAATGTATTTTTAGATGAGCAGAGAGTATTAACAATAATCCAACTATGAGAAATGCTTTTGTTTAACAGATAGGGTTAAAATAGCATGTGCCTTGGGATGCCAGTGTGGCCTAATGTATTTTAAGCTGAGCAGAGAGTCGTAACAATAATCCAAGTATGAGAAATGCTTTTGTTTAACAGATAGGGTTAAATAGCATGTGCCTTGGGATGCCAGTGTGGCGTAATGTTTTTTAAGCTGAGCAAAAAGTATTAACAATAATCCAAGTATGAGAAATGCTTTTGTTTAACAGATAGGGTTAAATAGCATGTGCCTTGGGATGCCAGTGTGGCGTAATGTATTTTAAGCTGAACAAAAAGTATTAACAATAATCCAAGAATGAGAAATGCTTTTGTTTAACAGACAGGGTTAAATAGCATGTGCCTTGGGATGCCAGTGTGGCGTAATGTATTTTAAGCTGAACAAAAAGTATTAACAATACTCCAAGTATGAGAAATGCTTTTGTTGAACAGATAGGGTTAAAATAGCATGTGCCTTGGGATGCCAGTGTGGCGTAATGTATTTTAAGCTGAGCAGAGAGTATTAACAATAATCCAAGTATGAGAAATGCTTTTGTTTAACAGATAGGGTTAAATAGCATGTGCCTTGGGATGCCAGTGTGGCCTAATGTATATTAAGCTGAGCAGAGAGTCGTAACAATAATCCAAGTATGAGAAATGCTTTTGTTTAACAGATAGGGTTAAATAGCATGTGCCTTGGGATGCCAGTGTGGCGTAATGTATTTTTAGATGAGCAGAGAGTATTAACAATAATCCAAGTATGAGAAATGCTTTTGTTTAACAGATAGGATTAAATAGCATGTGCCTTGGGATGCCAGTGTGGCATAATGTATTTTAAGCTGAACAAAAAGTATTAACAATAATCCAAGTATGAGAAATGCTTTTGTTTAACAGATAGGGTTAAAATAGCATGTGCCTTGGGATGCCAGTGTGGCCTAATGTATTTTAAGCTGAGCAGAGAGTATTAACAATAATCCAAGTATGAGAAATGCTTTTGTTTAACAGATAGAGTTAAAATAGCATGTGCCTTGGGATTCCAGTGTGGCCTAATGTATTTTAAGCTGAGCAGAGAGTATTAACAATAATCCAAGTATGAGAAATGCTTTTGTTTAACAGATAGGGTTAAATAGCATGTGCCTTGGGATGCCACTGTGGCGTAATGTATTTTAAGCTGAGCCGAGAGTATTAACAAAAATCCAAGTATGAGAAATGCTTTTGTTGAACAGATAGGGTTAAAATAGCATGTGCCTTGGGATGCCAGTGTGGCCTAATGTATTTTAAGCTGAGCAAAAAGTATTAACAATAATCCAAGTATGAGAAATGCTTTTGTTTAACAGATAGGGTTAAAATAGCATGTGCCTTGGGATGCCAGTGTGGCGTAATGTATTTTAAGCTGAGCAGAGAGTATTAACAATAATCCAAGTATGAGAAATGCTTTTGTTTAACAGATAGGGTTAAAATAGCATGTGCCTTGGGATTCCAGTGTGGCCTAATGTATTTTAAGCTGAGCAGAGAGTATTAACAATAATCCAAGTATGAGAAATGCTTTTGTTTAACAGATAGGGTTAAAATAGCATGTGCCTTGGGATGCCAGTGTGGCCTAATGTATTTTAAGCTGAACAAAATTATTAACAATAATCCAAGTATGAGAAATGCTTTTGTTTAACAGATAGGATTAAATAGCATGTGCCTTGGGATGCCAGTGTGGCGTAATGTATTTTAAGCTGAGCAAAAAGTATTAACAATAATCCAAGTATGAGAAATGCTTTTGTTTAACACATAGGGTTAAAATAGCATGTGCCTTGGGATGCCAGTGTGGCCTAATGTATTTTAAGCTGAGCAGAGAGTATTAACAATAATCCAAGTATGAGAAATGCTTTTGTTTAACAGATAGGATTAAATAGCATGTGCCTTGGGATGGCGGTGTGGCGTAATGTATTTTAAGCTGAGCAAAAAGTATTAACAATAATCCAAGTATGAGAAATGCTTTTGTTTAACAGATAGGGTTAAATAGCATGTGCCTTGGGATGCCAGTGTGGCGTAATGTATTTTTAGATGAGCAGAGAGTATTAACAATAATCCAACTATGAGAAATGCTTTTGTTTAACAGATAGGGTTAAAATAGCATGTGCCTTGGGATGCCAGTGTGGCCTAATGTATTTTAAGCTGAACAAAATTATTAACAATAATCCAAGTATGAGAAATGCTTTTGTTTAACAGATAGGATTAAATAGCATGTGCCTTGGGATGCCAGTGTGGCCTAATGTATTTTAAGCTGAGCAAAAAGTATTAACAATAATCCAAGTATGAGAAAGGCTTTTGTTTAACAGATAGGGTTAAAATAGCATGTGCCTTGGGATGCCAGTGTGGCCTAATGTATTTTAAGCTGAACAAAAAGTATTAACAATAATCCAAGTATGAGAAATGCTTTTGTTTAACAGATAGGATTAAATAGCATGTGCCTTGGGAAGGCGGTGTGGCGTAATGTATTTTAAGCTGAGCAAAAAGTATTAACAATAATCCAAGTATGAGAAATGCTTTTGTTTAACAGATAGGGTTAAATAGCATGTGCCTTGGGATGCCAGTGTGGCGTAATGTATTTTTAGATGAGCAGAGAGTATTAACAATAATCCAACTATGAGAAATGCTTTTGTTTAACAGATAGGGTTAAAATAGCATGTGCCTTGGGATGCCAGTGTGGCCTAATGTATATTAAGCTGAGCAAAAAGTATTAACAATAATCCAAGTATGAGAAATGCTTTTGTTTAACAGATAGGGTTAAATAGCATGTGCCTTGGGATGCCAGTGTGGCGTAATGTATTTTAAGCTGAGCAAAAAGTATTAACAATAATCCAAGTATGAGAAATGCTTTTGTTTAACAGATAGGGTTAAATAGCATGTGCCTTAGGATGCCAGCGTGGCGTAATGTATTTTAAGCTGAACAAAAAGTATTAACAATAATCCAAGAATGAGAAATGCTTTTGTTTAACAGATAGGGTTAAATAGCATGTGCCTTGGGATGCCAGTGTGGCGTAATGTATTTTAAGCTGAACCAAAAGTATTAACAATAATCCAAGTATGAGAAATGCTTTTGTTTAACAGATAGGGTTAAATAGCATGTGCCTTGGGATGCCAGTGTGGCGTAATGTATTTAAGCTTAGCAGAGAGTATTAACAATAATCCAAGTATGAGAAATGCTTTTGTTTAACAGATAGGGTAAAATAGCATGTGCCTTGGGATTCCAGTGTGGCCTAATGTATTTTAAGCTGAGCAGAGAGTATTAACAATAATCCAAGTATGAGAAATGATTTTGTTTAACAGATAGGGTTAAAATAGCATGTGCCTTGGGATGCCAGTGTGGCCTAATGTATTTTAAGCTGAGCAAAAAGTATTAACAATAATCCAAGTATGAGAAATGCTTTTGTTTAACACATAGGGTTAAAATAGCATGTGCCTTGGGATGCCAGTGTGGCCTAATGTATTTTAAGCTGAGCAGAGAGTATTAACAATAATCCAAGTATGAGAAAGGCTTTTGTTTAACAGATAGGGTTAAAATAGCATGTGCCTTGGGATGCCAGTGTGGCCTAATGTATTTTAAGCTGAGCAGAGAGTATTAACAATAATCCAAGTATGAGAAATGCTTTTGTTTAACAGATAGGGTTAATATAGCATGTGCCTTGGGATGCCAGTGTGGCCTAATGTATTTTAAGCTGAGCAGAGAGTATTAACAATAATCCAAGTATGAGAAATGCTTTTGTTTAACAGATAGGATTAAATAGCATGTGCCTTGGGATGGCGGTGTGGCGTAATGTATTTTAAGCTGAGCAAAAAGTATTAACAATAATCCAAGTATGAGAAATGCTTTGTTTGACAGATAGGGTTACCATAGCATGTGCCTTGGGATGCCCGTGTGGCCTGGTATATTTTAAGCTGAACAGAAACTTCTAACACTAATCCAAGTATGAGAAAGGCTTTTGTTTAACAGTTAGGGTTAAAATAGCATGTGCCTTGGGATGCCAGTGTGGCCTAATGTATTTTAAGCTGAACAAAAAGTATTAACATTAATCCAAGTATGAGAAATGCTTTTGTTTAACAGATAGGGTTAAATAGCATGTGCCTTGGGATGCCAGTGTGGCGTAATGTATTTTTAGATGAGCAGAGAGTATTAACAATAATCCAAGTATGAGAAATGCTTTTGTTTAACAGATAGGGTTAAATAGCATGTGCCTTGGGATGCCAGTGTGGCGTAATGTATTTTAAGCTGAGCAGAGAGTATTAACAATAATCCAAGTATGAGAAATGCTTTTGTTTAACAGATAGGGTTAAAATAGCATGTGCCTTGGGATTCCAGTGTGGCCTAATGTATTTTAAGCTGAGCAAAAAGTATTAACAATAATCCAAGTATGAGAAATACTTTTTTTTAACAGATAGGGTTAAAATAGCATGTGCCTTGGGATTCCAGTGTGGCCTAATGTATTTTAAGCTGAGCAGAGAGTGTTAACAATAATCCAAGTATGAGAAATGCTTTTGTTTAACAGATAGGGTTAAAATAGCATGTGCCTTGGGATGCCAGTGTGGCCTAATGTATTTTAAGCTGAACAAAATTATTAACAATAATCCAAGTATGAGAAATGCTTTTGTTTAACAGATAGGATTATATAGCATGTGCCTTGGGATGCCAGTGTGGCGTAATGTATTTTAAGCTGAGCAAAAAGTATTAACAATAATCCAAGTATGAGAAATGCTTTTGTTTAACACATAGGGTTAAAATAGCATGTGCCTTGGGATGCCAGTGTGGCCTAATGTATTTTAAGCTGAGCAGAGAGTATTAACAATAATCCAAGTATGAGAAATGCTTTTGTTTAACAGATAGGGTTAAAATAGCATGTGCCTTGGGATGCCAGTGTGGCCTAATGTATTTTAAGCTGAACAAAAAGTATTAACAATAATCCAAGTATGAGAAATGCTTTTGTTTAACAGATAGGATTAAATAGCATGTGCCTTGGGATGGCGGTATGGCGTAATGTATTTTAAGCTGAGCAAAAAGTATTAACAATAATCCAAGTATGAGAAATGCTTTGTTTGACAGATAGGGTTACCATAGCATGTGCCTTGGGATGCCCGTGTGGCCTGGTATATTTTAAGATGAACAGAAACTTTTAACACTAATCCAAGTATGAGAAAGGCTTTTGTTTAACAGATAGGGTTAAAATAGCATGTGCCTTGGGATGCCAGTGTGGCATAATGTATTTTAAGCTGAACAAAAAGTATTAACAATAATCCAAGAATGAGAAATGCTTTTGTTTAACAGATAGGGTTAAAATAGCATGTGCCTTGGGATGCCAGTGTGGCGTAATGTATTTTAAGCTGAGCAGAGAGTATTAACAATAATCCAAGTATGAGAAATGCTTTTGTTTAACAGATAGAGTTAAAATAGCATGTGCCTTGGGATTCCAGTGTGGCCTAATGTATTTTAAGCTGAGCAGAGAGTATTAACAATAATCCAAGTATGAGAAATGCTTTTGTTTAACAGATAGGGTTAAATAGCATGTGCCTTGGGATGCCACTGTGGCGTAATGTATTTTAAGCTGAGCCGAGAGTATTAACAAAAATCCAAGTATGAGAAATGCTTTTGTTGAACAGATAGGGTTAAAATAGCATGTGCCTTGGGATGCCAGTGTGGCCTAATGTATTTTAAGCTGAGCAAAAAGTATTAACAATAATCCAAGTATGAGAAATGCTTTTGTTTAACAGATAGGGTTAAAATAGCATGTGCCTTGGGATGCCAGTGTGGCGTAATGTATTTTAAGCTGAGCAGAGAGTATTAACAATAATCCAAGTATGAGAAATGCTTTTGTTTAACAGATAGGGTTAAAATAGCATGTGCCTTGGGATTCCAGTGTGGCCTAATGTATTTTAAGCTGAGCAGAGGGTATTAACAATAATCCAAGTATGAGAAATGCTTTTGTTTAACAGATAGGGTTAAAATAGCATGTGCCTTGGGATGCCAGTGTGGCCTAATGTATTTTAAGCTGAACAAAATTATTAACAATAATCCAAGTATGAGAAATGCTTTTGTTTAACAGATAGGATTAAATAGCATGTGCCTTGGGATGCCAGTGTGGCGTAATGTATTTTAAGCTGAGCAAAAAGTATTAACAATAATCCAAGTATGAGAAATGCTTTTGTTTAACACATAGGGTTAAAATAGCATGTGCCTTGGGATGCCAGTGTGGCCTAATGTATTTTAAGCTGAGCAGAGAGTATTAACAATAATCCAAGTATGAGAAATGCTTTTGTTTAACAGATAGGATTAAATAGCATGTGCCTTGGGATGGCGGTGTGGCGTAATGTATTTTAAGCTGAGCAAAAAGTATTAACAATAATCCAAGTATGAGAAATGCTTTTGTTTAACAGATAGGGTTAAATAGCATGTGCCTTGGGATGCCAGTGTGGCGTAATGTATTTTTAGATGAGCAGAGAGTATTAACAATAATCCAACTATGAGAAATGCTTTTGTTTAACAGATAGGGTTAAAATAGCATGTGCCTTGGGATGCCAGTGTGGCCTAATGTATTTTAAGCTGAACAAAATTATTAACAATAATCCAAGTATGAGAAATGCTTTTGTTTAACAGATAGGATTAAATAGCATGTGCCTTGGGATGCCAGTGTGGCCTAATGTATTTTAAGCTGAGCAAAAAGTATTAACAATAATCCAAGTATGAGAAAGGCTTTTGTTTAACAGATAGGGTTAAAATAGCATGTGCCTTGGGATGCCAGTGTGGCCTAATGTATTTTAAGCTGAACAAAAAGTATTAACAATAATCCAAGTATGAGAAATGCTTTTGTTTAACAGATAGGATTAAATAGCATGTGCCTTGGGAAGGCGGTGTGGCGTAATGTATTTTAAGCTGAGCAAAAAGTATTAACAATAATCCAAGTATGAGAAATGCTTTTGTTTAACAGATAGGGTTAAATAGCATGTGCCTTGGGATGCCAGTGTGGCGTAATGTATTTTTAGATGAGCAGAGAGTATTAACAATAATCCAACTATGAGAAATGCTTTTGTTTAACAGATAGGGTTAAAATAGCATGTGCCTTGGGATGCCAGTGTGGCCTAATGTATATTAAGCTGAGCAAAAAGTATTAACAATAATCCAAGTATGAGAAATGCTTTTGTTTAACAGATAGGGTTAAATAGCATGTGCCTTGGGATGCCAGTGTGGCGTAATGTATTTTAAGCTGAGCAAAAAGTATTAACAATAATCCAAGTATGAGAAATGCTTTTGTTTAACAGATAGGGTTAAATAGCATGTGCCTTAGGATGCCAGCGTGGCGTAATGTATTTTAAGCTGAACAAAAAGTATTAACAATAATCCAAGAATGAGAAATGCTTTTGTTTAACAGATAGGGTTAAATAGCATGTGCCTTGGGATGCCAGTGTGGCGTAATGTATTTTAAGCTGAACCAAAAGTATTAACAATAATCCAAGTATGAGAAATGCTTTTGTTTAACAGATAGGGTTAAATAGCATGTGCCTTGGGATGCCAGTGTGGCGTAATGTATTTAAGCTTAGCAGAGAGTATTAACAATAATCCAAGTATGAGAAATGCTTTTGTTTAACAGATAGGGTAAAATAGCATGTGCCTTGGGATTCCAGTGTGGCCTAATGTATTTTAAGCTGAGCAGAGAGTATTAACAATAATCCAAGTATGAGAAATGATTTTGTTTAACAGATAGGGTTAAAATAGCATGTGCCTTGGGATGCCAGTGTGGCGTAATGTATTTTAAGCTGAGCAAAAAGTATTAACAATAATCCAAGTATGAGAAATGCTTTTGTTTAACACATAGGGTTAAAATAGCATGTGCCTTGGGATGCCAGTGTGGCCTAATGTATTTTAAGCTGAGCAGAGAGTATTAACAATAATCCAAGTATGAGAAAGGCTTTTGTTTAACAGATAGGGTTAAAATAGCATGTGCCTTGGGATGCCAGTGTGGCCTAATGTATTTTAAGCTGAGCAGAGAGTATTAACAATAATCCAAGTATGAGAAATGCTTTTGTTTAACAGATAGGGTTAAAATAGCATGTGCCTTGGGATGCCAGTGTGGCCTAATGTATTTTAAGCTGAACAAAAAGTATTAACAATAATCCAAGTATGAGAAATGCTTTTGTTTAACAGATAGGATTAAATAGCATGTGCCTTGGGATGCCAGTGTGGCGTAATGTATTTTAAGCTGAGCAAAAAGTATTAACAATAATCCAAGTATGAGAAATGCTTTGTTTGACAGATAGGGTTACCATAGCATGTGCCTTGGGATGCCCGTGTGGCCTGGTATATTTTAAGCTGAACAGAAACTTCTAACACTAATCCAAGTATGAGAAAGGCCTTTGTTTAACAGTTAGGGTTAAAATAGCATGTGCCTTGGGATGCCAGTGTGGCCTAATGTATTTTAAGCTGAACAAAAAGTATTAACATTAATCCAAGTATGAGAAATGCTTTTGTTTAACAGATAGGGTTAAATAGCATGTGCCTTGGGATGCCAGTGTGGCGTAATGTATTTTTAGATGAGCAGAGAGTATTAACAATAATCCAAGTATGAGAAATGCTTTTGTTTAACAGATAGGGTTAAATAGCATGTGCCTTGGGATGCCAGTGTGGCGTAATGTATTTTAAGCTGAGCAGAGAGTATTAACAATAATCCAAGTATGAGAAATGCTTTTGTTTAACAGATAGGGTTAAAATAGCATGTGCCTTGGGATTCCAGTGTGGCCTAATGTATTTTAAGCTGAGCAAAAAGTATTAACAATAATCCAAGTATGAGAAATACTTTTTTTTAACAGATAGGGTTAAAATAGCATGTGCCTTGGGATTCCAGTGTGGCCTAATGTATTTTAAGCTGAGCAGAGAGTGTTAACAATAATCCAAGTATGAGAAATGCTTTTGTTTAACAGATAGGGTTAAAATAGCATGTGCCTTGGGATGCCAGTGTGGCCTAATGTATTTTAAGCTGAACAAAATTATTAACAATAATCCAAGTATGAGAAATGCTTTTGTTTAACAGATAGGATTATATAGCATGTGCCTTGGGATGCCAGTGTGGCGTAATGTATTTTAAGCTGAGCAAAAAGTATTAACAATAATCCAAGTATGAGAAATGCTTTTGTTTAACACATAGGGTTAAAATAGCATGTGCCTTGGGATGCCAGTGTGGCCTAATGTATTTTAAGCTGAGCAGAGAGTATTAACAATAATCCAAGTATGAGAAATGCTTTTGTTTAACAGATAGGGTTAAAATAGCATGTGCCTTGGGATGCCAGTGTGGCCTAATGTATTTTAAGCTGAACAAAAAGTATTAACAATAATCCAAGTATGAGAAATGCTTTTGTTTAACAGATAGGATTAAATAGCATGTGCCTTGGGATGGCGGTATGGCGTAATGTATTTTAACCCTTTAAACGCCAGCCACGTAAATTTTACGTGGCTGCCTCTCCAACAGTTAAACGCCAGCCACGTAAAATTTACGTGCCTGACTTTCCCCAGTAAAAAAAAAAAAAGTAAAAATAAAAGACACTTACCTGACCCCTCGTTCGATCCGGTCGGGTCTCCTCTTCAGCCAGAGGGGCTCCGATCGCCCATCGGGGCTCCTCCGGCTGCAGGGGAGGGCCCGGAACAGGGTGCCCCCCCCCCCCCCCGTTTCAGCAGCCGCCCGGTTTGCTGTAAAAAAAAAAACAAAAAAAAAAAAAACAGTCACCTACCTTTGTCCCCGCCGGCTCCCGCAGGCTCTCCTCTTCACGGGGGGGGGCTCCGATCCCCCCCCCCCCCCGCTCTTCTGTCTTCTGGAGGGGGCATAACAGCCCTCCTCCCTTGCTTCCTTCCGATGGCGGCCGCCATCTTGGTGACGTCACGGGGCGGGGCCAGATGACGTCACCGCCGGGTGTCATCGGGGCACCCGGCAGTTCGTCTCTCAGATGCCGGTGACGGCTGGACAGGGAAGGAGGGAGGTAGGCGATCCTCCGATCGCCTGCCTCCCCCCTTCTCTGCCCAGCCGTCACTGACAGCAGATCGCCGCGGGACACAGAAGATGAAGATCGGAGGTGAGTAAAGTAAAAGTTTTTTTTTTTTTTTTAATAAACTTTTTAAAAAAACGTGTCTAGTCTTATTTTTTACCATTTAACCCTTTGTGAACTGGTAAGGGGTCCATGTGACCCCTTATACCAGTTCACAAGGCTGGGGAGATGGCAAGCCACCTGCGCTAGCGGGTGGCTTGCCATTAACCCCTGGCACCCCCATTACCTGCCTCCCCAAAGGCCAGGGGGGGGCAGAAGAGCCCGGGCCCACATGGGCTATGTGGGCTCGTAGGCTGCAGGGTGGGGGGGCCACATAAGCTGGCCCCCCCACTCTGTGCCTACAAGCCCCCATAGCTGGTCCCGGGCTGGTTACTGTGGGTAAGGGGGACCCCACGTCATTTTTTTTTTGATTTTTAAGGGTTTTTAACCCTTAAAAATAAAAAAAAAAATGGGGTCCACCCCCCCTGGGAGGGGGGACCCTATGTCATTTTTTTTTTTGATTAACCCTTTGTGTTCTGTCATCCAGCAGCTATAAAAGGCTTCTAGCAAGTGAGCAGAAGCCAGTGATCGCCGAGGGACAGAGTGCTCCAGGATGGATGGGAGGTGAGTACAGTGTAAAAAAAAAAAAAAAAAAATTAATAAAATATTTTTTCTCTTTTGTGTGTCTGTGTCATTTTTTACTTTTAACCTCTTGTGAACTGGTAAGGGGTCCATGACCCCTATACCAGTTCACAAGGCTGGGGGGATGGCAAGCCACCTGCGCTAGCGGGTGGCTTGCCATTAACCCCCGGCACCCCCATTACCTGCCTCCCCAAAGGCCAGGGGGGGGCAGAAGAGCCCGGGCCCACATGGGCTATGTGGGCTCGTAGGCTGCAGGGTGGGGGGGCCACAAAAGCTGGCCCCCCCACTCTGTGCCTACAAGCCCCCATAGCTGGTCCCGGGCTGGTTACTGTGGGTAAGGGGGACCCCACGTCATTTTTTTTTTGATTTTTAAGGGTTTTTAACCCTTAAAAATCAAAAAAAAAATGGGGTCTCCCTCCCCTGGGAGGGGGGACCCTATGTCATTTTTTTTCTCGATTTAACCCTTTGTAGTGTGGATGCTTTTTGTGTTTTTTTTTGTGAATGTTATAAAATACTTGTTTCAGTTAGGGGGGGTCTCCTGGGCAGGAACGGGGGGCTACCGATAAATATGTGGTACCGTTCTAATCGGTAGAAATGGGGCTTTCACATGCAATATGATTTTCCTTAATAAAATACATTTTTTATTTAAAATAAAGGAGTCAATTTTCTAAAAAAAAAATTTTATTTATTTTTTTTTTTTTCACTTAATAATATTGTAAAAAAAAAAAAAAAAAAATTACAAACAAGACATTTCATGTTAAAGTCTAAACTCTGCAAAAAAAAAAATATATAATTTTTCTGAAAGTTCCAGCAAAAATGGCGCAAAACATGTCGCAAAACATGACGCAAAATGGGGAAAAATGGCCTGTCAACAGAGGGTGACAAAATCTCAAGTAGGCTGGCAATTAAAAGGGTTAATAGTACCTATGCATGTTGGGTATTGTTCTGTTCGGGGGACCTTGCGCTTTCAGACTTAGCTTGTTTTTTCTGGTTTGCATATTTATATTTTAGGAAAAGGTGTTTTTTATTCAGCTTTTTTATAAATTTTTTAGGGAAACCCTGCGCAACCAAAGAATTCTTTGAGGAATTAATTCCAGAAAGATGAGCCCACTACAGCAAGCTGGGTACCCTTAGAAAGCTTAACGTGTGTACTTTCAGGGAATATATGGTTTATGGGGGATATTCCAAATGTAAAGGGTTGTTTTGGTTGAAAAATCGCAAGGTGCGCACTTTGTCTGCAGAGCTGAAATTTTCAAGTAAAATTACCGTTACGCACATGCTTTACTTTGGGGTGTTTGGCAACTCTTCCCTTGACAGAACCTATGCATGTTGGGTATCGTTCTGTTCGGGAGATGTTGCTTTTTCAGATTAAACTTGATTTTTCTTGTTTGTATATAGTTTTTTTAGGAAAATGTGGCTTTGATTCTGCTTTTTTATCCTTTTTTTAGGGAAACTCTTTGCAACCAAAGATTACGTTGAGGGATTACTTCCAGAAAACTATGGCCACATCCACAAGCCTGGTACGCCTAGAAAGCCTGAGGTGTGTACTTCCAGAGAATATATAGTTTGTTGGGGGTATTTTAAATGTAAAGGGTTGTTTTTCTGGAAAAACCGCAAGGTGCGCATATTGCATAGCATAGTTGTATTTTATCTGAAAATCTCCTAAAGCGCTGTTTCAGTTTGGGGGAGTCTCCTGGGCAGGAAAGGGTGTCTACCTATACATATGTGGTACCGCTGTAACCGGGAGAAATTGGGATTTCACACGCAATAAGATTTTATTGACAAACTTACATTTTTTATTCCAAAAAAAACTACAATATGTAAAAATTTTTTTTTTTTTTTTTTTTGCACATATTTCACCCAAAAATATTAAGAATACACCTAACAAATGACAAACAAGACATTTCATGTTAAAGCCCAGACTATGCTGAAAAAAACAATATATCATTTTCCTGGGAAATCCCTGGAAATCCCCTCAAAAATCACAGTTGAACAAGGGGAGCGCAAAATAGTGCAAAATGGTCTGGCAACAAAGGGTGACAAAATCTCAAGGTAGGCTGGCGGTTAAAGGGTTAAGCTGAGCAAAAAGTATTAACAATAATCCAAGTATGAGAAATGCTTTGTTTGACAGATAGGGTTACCATAGCATGTGCCTTGGGATGCCCGTGTGGCCTGGTATATTTTAAGATGAACAGAAACTTTTAACACTAATCCAAGTATGAGAAAGGCTTTTGTTTAACACATAGGGTTAAAATAGCATGTGCCTTGGGATGCCAGTGTGGCCTAATGTATTTTAAGCTGAACAAAAAGTATTAACATTAATCAAAGTATGAGAAATGCTTTTGTTTAACAGATAGGGTTAAATAGCATGTGCCTTGGGATGCCAGTGTGGCATAATGTATTTTAAGCTGAACAAAAAGTATTAACAATAATCCAAGAATGAGAAATGATTTTGTTTAACAGATAGGGTTAAAATAGCATGTGCCTTGGGATGCCAGTGTGGCGTAATGTATTTTAAGCTGAGCAAAGAGTATTAACAATAATCCAAGTATGAGAAATGCTTTTGTTTAACAGATAGGGTTAAAATAGCATGTGCCTTGGGATTCCAGTGTGGCCTAATGTATTTTAAGCTGAGCAGAGAGTATTAACAATAATCCAAGTATGAGAAATGCTTTTGTTTAACAGATAGGGTTAAATAGCATGTGCCTTGGGATGCCAGTGTGGCGTAATGTATTTTAAGCTGAGCCGAGAGTATTAACAAAAATCCAAGTATGAGAAATGCTTTTGTTGAACAGATAGGGTTAAAATAGCATGTGCCTTGGGATGCCAGTGTGGCCTAATGTATTTTAAGCTGAGCAAAAAGTATTAACAATAATCCAAGTATGAGAAATGCTTTTGTTTAACAGATAGGGTTAAAATAGCATGTGCCTTGGGATGCCAGTGTGGCGTAATGTATTTTAAGATGAGCAGAGAGTATTAACAATAATCCAAGTATGAGAAATGCTTTTGTTTAACAGATAGGGTTAAAATAGCATGTGCCTTGGGATTCCAGTGTGGCCTAATGTATTTTAAGCTGAGCAGAGAGTATTAACAATAATCCAAGTATGAGAAATGCTTTTGTTTAACAGATAGGGTTAAAATAGCATGTGCCTTGGGATGCCAGTGTGGCCTAATGTATTTTAAGCTGAACAAAATTATTAACAATAATCCAAGTATGAGAAATGCTTTTGTTTAACAGATAGGATTAAATAGCATGTGCCTTGGGATGCCAGTGTGGCGTAATGTATTTTAAGCTGAGCAAAAAGTATTAACAATAATCCAAGTATGAGAAATGCTTTTGTTTAACACATAGGGTTAAAATAGCATGTGCCTTGGGATGCCAGTGTGGCCTAATGTATTTTAAGCTGAGCAGAGAGTATTAACAATAATCCAAGTATGAGAAAGGCTTTTGTTTAACAGATAGGGTTAAAATAGCATGTGCCTTGGGATGCCAGTGTGGCCTAATGTATTTTAAGCTGAACAAAAAGTATTAACAATAATCCAAGTATGAGAAATGCTTTTGTTGAACAGATAGGGTTAAAATAGCATGTGCCTTGGGATGCCAGTGTGGCCTAATGTATTTTAAGCTGAGCAAAAAGTATTAACAATAATCCAAGTATGAGAAATACTTTTGTTTAACAGATAGGGTTAAAATAGCATGTGCCTTGGGATGCCAGTGTGGCGTAATGTATTTTAAGCTGAGCAGAGAGTATTAACAATAATCCAAGTATGAGAAATGCTTTTGTTTAACAGATAGGGTTAAAATAGCATGTGCCTTGGGATTCCAGTGTGGCCTAATGTATTTTAAGCTGAGCAGAGAGTATTAACAATAATCCAAGTATGAGAAATGCTTTTGTTTAACAGATAGGGTTAAAATAGCATGTGCCTTGGGATGCCAGTGTGGCGTAATGTATTTTAAGCTGAGCAAAAAGTATTAACAATAATCCAAGTATGAGAAATGCTTTTGTTTAACACATAGGGTTAAAATAGCATGTGCCTTGAGATGCCAGTGTGGCCTAATGTATTTTAAGCTGAGCAGAGAGTATTAACAATAATCCAAGTATGAGAAAGGCTTTTGTTTAACAGATAGGGTTAAAATAGCATGTGCCTTGGGATGCCAGTGTGGCCTAATGTATTTTAAGCTGAGCAGAGAGTATTAACAATAATCCAAGTATGAGAAATGCTTTTGTTTAACAGATAGGGTTAAAATAGCATGTGCCTTGGGATGCCAGTGTGGCGTAATGTATTTTAAGCTGAACCAAAAGTATTAACAATAATCCAAGTATGAGAAATGCTTTTGTTTAACAGATAGGGTTAAATAGCATGTGCCTTGGGATGCCAGTGTGGCGTAATGTATTTAAACTGAGCAAAAAGTATTAACAATAATCCAAGTATGAGAAATGCTTTTGTTGAACAGATAGGGTTAAAATAGCATGTGCCTTGGGGTGCCAGTGTGGCCTAATGTATTTTAAGCTGAGCAAAAAGTATTAACAATAATCCAAGTATGAGAAATACTTTTGTTTAACAGATAGGGTTAAAATAGCATGTGCCTTGGGATGCCAGTGTGGCGTAATGTATTTTAAGCTGAGCAGAGAGTATTAACAATAATCCAAGTATGAGAAATGCTTTTGTTTAACAGATAGGGTTAAAATAGCATGTGCCTTGGGATTCCAGTGTGGCCTAATGTATTTTAAGCTGAGCAGAGAGTATTAACAATAATCCAAGTATGAGAAATGCTTTTGTTTAACAGATAGGGTTAAAATAGCATGTGCCTTGGGATGCCAGTGTGGCGTAATGTATTTTAAGCTGAGCAAAAAGTATTAACAATAATCCAAGTATGAGAAATGCTTTTGTTTAACACATAGGGTTAAAATAGCATGTGCCTTGAGATGCCAGTGTGGCCTAATGTATTTTAAGCTGAGCAGAGAGTATTAACAATAATCCAAGTATGAGAAAGGCTTTTGTTTAACAGATAGGGTTAAAATAGCATGTGCCTTGGGATGCCAGTGTGGCCTAATGTATTTTAAGCTGAGCAGAGAGTATTAACAATAATCCAAGTATGAGAAATGCTTTTGTTTAACAGATAGGGTTAAAATAGCATGTGCCTTGGGATGCCAGTGTGGCGTAATGTATTTTAAGCTGAACCAAAAGTATTAACAATAATCCAAGTATGAGAAATGCTTTTGTTTAACAGATAGGGTTAAATAGCATGTGCCTTGGGATGCCAGTGTGGCGTAATGTATTTAAACTGAGCAAAAAGTATTAACAATAATCCAAGTATGAGAAATGCTTTTGTTGAACAGATAGGGTTAAAATAGCATGTGCCTTGGGATGCCAGTGTGGCCTAATGTATTTTAAGCTGAGCAAAAAGTATTAACAATAATCCAAGTATGAGAAATACTTTTGTTTAACAGATAGGGTTAAAATAGCATGTGCCTTGGGATGCCAGTGTGGCGTAATGTATTTTAAGCTGAGCAGAGAGTATTAACAATAATCCAAGTATGAGAAATGCTTTTGTTTAACAGATAGGGTTAAAATAGCATGTGCCTTGGGATTCCAGTGTGGCCTAATGTATTTTAAGCTGAGCAGAGAGTATTAACAATAATCCAAGTATGAGAAATGCTTTTGTTTAACAGATAGGGTTAAAATAGCATGTGCCTTGGGATGCCAGTGTGGCGTAATGTATTTTAAGCTGAGCAAAAAGTATTAACAATAATCCAAGTATGAGAAATGCTTTTGTTTAACACATAGGGTTAAAATAGCATGTGCCTTGAGATGCCAGTGTGGCCTAATGTATTTTAAGCTGAGCAGAGAGTATTAACAATAATCCAAGTATGAGAAAGGCTTTTGTTTAACAGATAGGGTTAAAATAGCATGTGCCTTGGGATGCCAGTGTGGCCTAATGTATTTTAAGCTGAGCAGAGAGTATTAACAATAATCCAAGTATGAGAAATGCTTTTGTTTAACAGATAGGGTTAAAATAGCATGTGCCTTGGGATGCCAGTGTGGCCTAATGTATTTTAAGCTGAACAAAAAGTATTAACAATAATCCAAGTATGAGAAATGCTTTTGTTTAACAGATAGGATTAAATAGCATGTGCCTTGGGATGGCGGTATGGCGTAATGTATTTTAAGCTGAGCAAAAAGTATTAACAATAATCCAAGTATGAGAAATGCTTTGTTTGACAGATAGGGTTACCATAGCATGTGCCTTGGGATGCCCGTGTGGCCTGGTATATTTTAAGATGAACAGAAACTTTTAACACTAATCCAAGTATGAGAAAGGCTTTTGTTTAACAGATAGGGTTAAAATAGCATGTGCCTTGGGATGCCAGTGTGGCCTAATGTATTTTAAGCTGAACAAAAAGTATTAACATTAATCCAAGTATGAGAAATGCTTTTGTTTAACAGATAGGGTTAAATAGCATGTGCCTTGGGATGCCAGTGTGGCGTAATGTATTTTAAGCTGAGCAAAGAGTATTAACAATAATCCAAGTATGAGAAATGCTTTTGTTTAACAGATAGGGTTAAAATAGCATGTGCCTTGGGATTCCAGTGTGGCCTAATGTATTTTAAGCTGAGCAGAGAGTATTAACAATAATCCAAGTATGAGAAATGCTTTTGTTTAACAGATAGGGTTAAATAGCATGTGCCTTGGGATGCCAGTGTGGCGTAATGTATTTTAAGCTGAGCCGAGAGTATTAACAAAAATCCAAGTATGAGAAATGCTTTTGTTGAACAGATAGGGTTAAAATAGCATGTGCCTTGGGATGCCAGTGTGGCCTAATGTATTTTAAGCTGAGCAAAAAGTATTAACAATAATCCAAGTATGAGAAATGCTTTTGTTTAACAGATAGGGTTAAAATAGCATGTGCCTTGGGATGCCAGTGTGGCGTAATGTATTTTAAGCTGAGCAGAGAGTATTAACAATAATCCAAGTATGAGAAATGCTTTTGTTTAACAGATAGGGTTAAAATAGCATGTGCCTTGGGATTCCAGTGTGGCCTAATGTATTTTAAGCTGAGCAGAGAGTATTAACAATAATCCAAGTATGAGAAATGCTTTTGTTTAACAGATAGGGTTAAAATAGCATGTGCCTTGGGATGCCAGTGTGGCCTAATGTATTTTAAGCTGAACAAAATTATTAACAATAATCCAAGTATAAGAAATGCTTTTGTTTGACAGATAGGATTAAATAGCATGTGCCTTGGGATGCCAGTGTGGCGTAATGTATTTTAAGCTGAGCAAAAAGTATTAACAATAATCCAAGTATGAGAAATGCTTTTGTTTAACACATAGGGTTAAAATAGCATGTGCCTTGGGATGCCAGTGTGGCCTAATGTATTTTAAGCTGAGCAGAGAGTATTAACAATAATCCAAGTATGAGAAAGGCTTTTGTTTAACAGATAGGGTTAAAATAACATGTGCCTTGGGATGCCAGTGTGGCCTAATGTATTTTAAGCTGAACAAAAAGTATTAACAATAATCCAAGTATGAGAAATGCTTTTGTTTAACAGATAGGATTAAATAGCATGTGCCTTGGGATGGCGGTGTGGCGTAATGTATTTTAAGCTGAACAAAAAGTATTAACAATAATCCAAGTATGAGAAATGCTTTTGTTTAACAGATAGGGTTAAATAGCATGTGCCTTGGGATGCCAGTGTGGCGTAATGTATTTTTAGATGAGCAGAGAGTATTAACAATAATCCAACTATGAGAAATGCTTTTGTTTAACAGATAGGGTTAAAATAGCATGTGCCTTGGGATGCCAGTGTGGCCTAATGTATTTTAAGCTGAGCAGAGAGTCGTAACAATAATCCAAGTATAAGAAATGCTTTTGTTTAACAGATAGGGTTAAATAGCATGTGCCTTGGGATGCCAGTGTGGCGTAATGTTTTTTAAGCTGAGCAAAAAGTATTAACAATAATCCAAGTATGAGAAATGCTTTTGTTTAACAGATAGGGTTAAATAGCATGTGCCTTGGGATGCCAGTGTGGCGTAATGTATTTTAAGCTGAACAAAAAGTATTAACAATAATCCAAGAATGAGAAATGCTTTTGTTTAACAGACAGGGTTAAATAGCATGTGCCTTGGGATGCCAGTGTGGCGTAATGTATTTTAAGCTGAACAAAAAGTATTAACAATAATCCAAGTATGAGAAATGCTTTTATTTAACAGATAGGGTTAAATAGCATGTGCCTTGGGATGCCAGTGTGGCGTAATGTATATTAAGCTGTGCCGAGAGTATTAACAATACTCCAAGTATGAGAAATGCTTTTGTTGAACAGATAGGGTTAAAATAGCATGTGCCTTGGGATGCCAGTGTGGCGTAATGTATTTTAAGCTGAGCAGAGAGTATTAACAATAATCCAAGTATGAGAAATGCTTTTGTTTAACAGATAGGGTTAAATAGCATGTGCCTTGGGATGCCAGTGTGGCCTAATGTATATTAAGCTGAGCAGAGAGTCGTAACAATAATCCAAGTATGAGAAATGCTTTTGTTTAACAGATAGGGTTAAATAGCATGTGCCTTGGGATGCCAGTGTGGCGTAATGTATTTTTAGATGAGCAGAGAGTATTAACAATAATCCAAGTATGAGAAATGCTTTTGTTTAACAGATAGGATTAAATAGCATGTGCCTTGGGATGCCAGTGTGGCATAATGTATTTTAAGCTGAACAAAAAGTATTAACAATAATCCAAGAATGAGAAATGCTTTTGTTTAACAGATAGGGTTAAAATAGCATGTGCCTTGGGATGCCAGTGTGGCGTAATGTATTTTAAGCTGAGCAGAGAGTATTAACAATAATTCAAGTATGAGAAATGCTTTTGTTTAACAGATAGAGTTAAAATAGCATGTGCCTTGGGATTCCAGTGTGGCCTAATGTATTTTAAGCTGAGCAGAGAGTATTAACAATAATCCAAGTATGAGAAATGCTTTTGTTTAACAGATAGGGTTAAATAGCATGTGCCTTGGGATGCCACTGTGGCGTAATGTATTTTAAGCTGAGCCGAGAGTATTAACAAAAATTCAAGTATGAGAAATGCTTTTGTTGAACAGATAGGGTTAAAATAGCATGTGCCTTGGGATGCCAGTGTGGCCTAATGTATTTTAAGCTGAGCAAAAAGTATTAACAATAATCCAAGTATGAGAAATGCTTTTGTTTAACAGATAGGGTTAAAATAGCATGTGCCTTGGGATTCCAGTGTGGCCTAATGTATTTTAAGCTGAGCAGAGAGTATTAACAATAATCCAAGTATGAGAAATGCTTTTGTTTAACAGATAGGGTTAAAATAGCATGTGCCTTGGGATGCCAGTGTGGCCTAATGTATTTTAAGCTGAACAAAATTATTAACAATAATCCAAGTATGAGAAATGCTTTTGTTTAACAGATAGGATTAAATAGCATGTGCCTTGGGATGCCAGTGTGGCGTAATGTATTTAAACTGAGCAAAAAGTATTAACAATAATCCAAGTATGAGAAATGCTTTTGTTGAACAGATAGGGTTAAAATAGCATGTGCCTTGGGATGCCAGTGTGGCCTAATGTATTTTAAGCTGAGCAAAAAGTATTAACAATAATCCAAGTATGAGAAATACTTTTGTTTAACAGATAGGGTTAAAATAGCATGTGCCTTGGGATGCCAGTGTGGCGTAATGTATTTTAAGCTGAGCAGAGAGTATTAACAATAATCCAAGTATGAGAAATGCTTTTGTTTAACAGATAGGGTTAAAATAGCATGTGCCTTGGGATTCCAGTGTGGCCTAATGTATTTTAAGCTGAGCAGAGAGTATTAACAATAATCCAAGTATGAGAAATGCTTTTGTTTAACAGATAGGGTTAAAATAGCATGTGCCTTGGGATGCCAGTGTGGCGTAATGTATTTTAAGCTGAGCAAAAAGTATTAACAATAATCCAAGTATGAGAAATGCTTTTGTTTAACACATAGGGTTAAAATAGCATGTGCCTTGAGATGCCAGTGTGGCCTAATGTATTTTAAGCTGAGCAGAGAGTATTAACAATAATCCAAGTATGAGAAAGGCTTTTGTTTAACAGATAGGGTTAAAATAGCATGTGCCTTGGGATGCCAGTGTGGCCTAATGTATTTTAAGCTGAGCAGAGAGTATTAACAATAATCCAAGTATGAGAAATGCTTTTGTTTAACAGATAGGGTTAAAATAGCATGTGCCTTGGGATGCCAGTGTGGCCTAATGTATTTTAAGCTGAACAAAAAGTATTAACAATAATCCAAGTATGAGAAATGCTTTTGTTTAACAGATAGGATTAAATAGCATGTGCCTTGGGATGGCGGTATGGCGTAATGTATTTTAAGCTGAGCAAAAAGTATTAACAATAATCCAAGTATGAGAAATGCTTTGTTTGACAGATAGGGTTACCATAGCATGTGCCTTGGGATGCCCGTGTGGCCTGGTATATTTTAAGATGAACAGAAACTTTTAACACTAATCCAAGTATGAGAAAGGCTTTTGTTTAACAGATAGGTTTAAAATAGCATGTGCCTTGGGATGCCAGTGTGGCCTAATGTATTTTAAGCTGAACAAAAAGTATTAACATTAATCCAAGTATGAGAAATGCTTTTGTTTAACAGATAGGGTTAAATAGCATGTGCCTTGGGATGCCAGTGTGGCGTAATGTATTTTAAGCTGAGCAAAGAGTATTAACAATAATCCAAGTATGAGAAATGCTTTTGTTTAACAGATAGGGTTAAAATAGCATGTGCCTTGGGATTCCAGTGTGGCCTAATGTATTTTAAGCTGAGCAGAGAGTATTAACAATAATCCAAGTATGAGAAATGCTTTTGTTTAACAGATAGGGTTAAATAGCATGTGCCTTGGGATGCCAGTGTGGCGTAATGTATTTTAAGCTGAGCCGAGAGTATTAACAAAAATCCAAGTATGAGAAATGCTTTTGTTGAACAGATAGGGTTAAAATAGCATGTGCCTTGGGATGCCAGTGTGGCCTAATGTATTTTAAGCTGAGCAAAAAGTATTAACAATAATCCAAGTATGAGAAATGCTTTTGTTTAACAGATAGGGTTAAAATAGCATGTGCCTTGGGATGCCAGTGTGGCGTAATGTATTTTAAGCTGAGCAGAGAGTATTAACAATAATCCAAGTATGAGAAATGCTTTTGTTTAACAGATAGGGTTAAAATAGCATGTGCCTTGGGATTCCAGTGTGGCCTAATGTATTTTAAGCTGAGCAGAGAGTATTAACAATAATCCAAGTATGAGAAATGCTTTTGTTTAACAGATAGGGTTAAAATAGCATGTGCCTTGGGATGCCAGTGTGGCCTAATGTATTTTAAGCTGAACAAAATTATTAACAATAATCCAAGTATGAGAAATGCTTTTGTTTAACAGATAGGATTAAATAGCATGTGCCTTGGGATGCCAGTGTGGCGTAATGTATTTAAACTGAGCAAAAAGTATTAACAATAATCCAAGTATGAGAAATGCTTTTGTTGAACAGATAGGGTTAAAATAGCATGTGCCTTGGGATGCCAGTGTGGCCTAATGTATTTTAAGCTGAGCAAAAAGTATTAACAATAATCCAAGTATGAGAAATACTTTTGTTTAACAGATAGGGTTAAAATAGCATGTGCCTTGGGATGCCAGTGTGGCGTAATGTATTTTAAGCTGAGCAGAGAGTATTAACAATAATCCAAGTATGAGAAATGCTTTTGTTTAACAGATAGGGTTAAAATAGCATGTGCCTTGGGATTCCAGTGTGGCCTAATGTATTTTAAGCTGAGCAGAGAGTATTAACAATAATCCAAGTATGAGAAATGCTTTTGTTTAACAGATAGGGTTAAAATAGCATGTGCCTTGGGATGCCAGTGTGGCGTAATGTATTTTAAGCTGAGCAAAAAGTATTAACAATAATCCAAGTATGAGAAATGCTTTTGTTTAACACATAGGGTTAAAATAGCATGTGCCTTGAGATGCCAGTGTGGCCTAATGTATTTTAAGCTGAGCAGAGAGTATTAACAATAATCCAAGTATGAGAAAGGCTTTTGTTTAACAGATAGGGTTAAAATAGCATGTGCCTTGGGATGCCAGTGTGGCCTAATGTATTTTAAGCTGAGCAGAGAGTATTAACAATAATCCAAGTATGAGAAATGCTTTTGTTTAACAGATAGGGTTAAAATAGCATGTGCCTTGGGATGCCAGTGTGGCCTAATGTATTTTAAGCTGAACAAAAAGTATTAACAATAATCCAAGTATGAGAAATGCTTTTGTTTAACAGATAGGATTAAATAGCATGTGCCTTGGGATGGCGGTATGGCGTAATGTATTTTAAGCTGAGCAAAAAGTATTAACAATAATCCAAGTATGAGAAATGCTTTGTTTGACAGATAGGGTTACCATAGCATGTGCCTTGGGATGCCCGTGTGGCCTGGTATATTTTAAGATGAACAGAAACTTTTAACACTAATCCAAGTATGAGAAAGGCTTTTGTTTAACAGATAGGTTTAAAATAGCATGTGCCTTGGGATGCCAGTGTGGCCTAATGTATTTTAAGCTGAACAAAAAGTATTAACATTAATCCAAGTATGAGAAATGCTTTTGTTTAACAGATAGGGTTAAATAGCATGTGCCTTGGGATGCCAGTGTGGCGTAATGTATTTTAAGCTGAGCAAAGAGTATTAACAATAATCCAAGTATGAGAAATGCTTTTGTTTAACAGATAGGGTTAAAATAGCATGTGCCTTGGGATTCCAGTGTGGCCTAATGTATTTTAAGCTGAGCAGAGAGTATTAACAATAATCCAAGTATGAGAAATGCTTTTGTTTAACAGATAGGGTTAAATAGCATGTGCCTTGGGATGCCAGTGTGGCGTAATGTATTTTAAGCTGAGCCGAGAGTATTAACAAAAATCCAAGTATGAGAAATGCTTTTGTTGAACAGATAGGGTTAAAATAGCATGTGCCTTGGGATGCCAGTGTGGCCTAATGTATTTTAAGCTGAGCAAAAAGTATTAACAATAATCCAAGTATGAGAAATGCTTTTGTTTAACAGATAGGGTTAAAATAGCATGTGCCTTGGGATGCCAGTGTGGCGTAATGTATTTTAAGCTGAGCAGAGAGTATTAACAATAATCCAAGTATGAGAAATGCTTTTGTTTAACAGATAGGGTTAAAATAGCATGTGCCTTGGGATTCCAGTGTGGCCTAATGTATTTTAAGCTGAGCAGAGAGTATTAACAATAATCCAAGTATGAGAAATGCTTTTGTTTAACAGATAGGGTTAAAATAGCATGTGCCTTGGGATGCCAGTGTGGCCTAATGTATTTTAAGCTGAACAAAATTATTAACAATAATCCAAGTATAAGAAATGCTTTTGTTTGACAGATAGGATTAAATAGCATGTGCCTTGGGATGCCAGTGTGGCGTAATGTATTTTAAGCTGAGCAAAAAGTATTAACAATAATCCAAGTATGAGAAATGCTTTTGTTTAACACATAGGGTTAAAATAGCATGTGCCTTGGGATGCCAGTGTGGCCTAATGTATTTTAAGCTGAGCAGAGAGTATTAACAATAATCCAAGTATGAGAAAGGCTTTTGTTTAACAGATAGGGTTAAAATAACATGTGCCTTGGGATGCCAGTGTGGCCTAATGTATTTTAAGCTGAACAAAAAGTATTAACAATAATCCAAGTATGAGAAATGCTTTTGTTTAACAGATAGGATTAAATAGCATGTGCCTTGGGATGGCGGTGTGGCGTAATGTATTTTAAGCTGAACAAAAAGTATTAACAATAATCCAAGTATGAGAAATGCTTTTGTTTAACAGATAGGGTTAAATAGCATGTGCCTTGGGATGCCAGTGTGGCGTAATGTATTTTTAGATGAGCAGAGAGTATTAACAATAATCCAACTATGAGAAATGCTTTTGTTTAACAGATAGGGTTAAAATAGCATGTGCCTTGGGATGCCAGTGTGGCCTAATGTATTTTAAGCTGAGCAGAGAGTCGTAACAATAATCCAAGTATAAGAAATGCTTTTGTTTAACAGATAGGGTTAAATAGCATGTGCCTTGGGATGCCAGTGTGGCGTAATGTTTTTTAAGCTGAGCAAAAAGTATTAACAATAATCCAAGTATGAGAAATGCTTTTGTTTAACAGATAGGGTTAAATAGCATGTGCCTTGGGATGCCAGTGTGGCGTAATGTATTTTAAGCTGAACAAAAAGTATTAACAATAATCCAAGAATGAGAAATGCTTTTGTTTAACAGACAGGGTTAAATAGAATGTGCCTTGGGATGCCAGTGTGGCGTAATGTATTTTAAGCTGAACAAAAAGTATTAACAATAATCCAAGTATGAGAAATGCTTTTGTTTAACAGATAGGGTTAAATAGCATGTGCCTTGGGATGCCAGTGTGGCGTAATGTATTTTAAGCTGAGCCGAGAGTATTAACAATACTCCAAGTATGAGAAATGCTTTTGTTGAACAGATAGGGTTAAAATAGCATGTGCCTTGGGATGCCAGTGTGGCCTAATGTATTTTAAGCTGAGCAAAAAGTATTAACAATAATCCAAGTATGAGAAATGCTTTTGTTTAACAGATAGGGTTAAAATAGCATGTGCCTTGGGATGCCAGTGTGGCGTAATGTATTTTAAGCTGAGCAGAGAGTATTAACAATAATCCAAGTATGAGAAATGCTTTTGTTTAACAGATAGGGTTAAATAGCATGTGCCTTGGGATGCCAGTGTGGCGTAATGTATTTTTAGATGAGCAGAGAGTATTAACAATAATCCAAGTATGAGGAATGCTTTTGTTTAACAGATAGGGTTAAATAGCATGTGCCTTGGGATGCCAGTGTGGTGTAATGTATTTTAAGCTGAACAAAAAGTATTAACAATAATCCAAGAATGAGAAATGATTTTGTTTAACAGATAGGGTTAAAATAGCATGTGCCTTGGGATGCCAGTGTGGCGTAATGTATTTTAAGCTGAGCAAAGAGTATTAACAATAATCCAAGTATGAGAAATGCTTTTGTTTAACAGATAGGGTTAAAATAGCATGTGCCTTGGGATTCCAGTGTGGCCTAATGTATTTTAAGCTGAGCAAAGAGTATTAACAATAATCCAAGTATGAGAAATGCTTTTGTTTAACAGATAGGGTTAAATAGCAGGTGCCTTGGGATGCCAGTGTGGCGTAATGTATTTTAAGCTGAGCCGAGAGTATTAACAAAAATCCAAGTATGAGAAATGCTTTTGTTGAACAGATAGGGTTAAAATAGCATGTGCCTTGGGATGCCAGTGTGGCCTAATGTATTTTAAGCTGAGCAAAAAGTATTAACAATAATCCAAGTATGAGAAATGCTTTTGTTTAACAGATAGGGTTAAAATAGCATGTGCCTTGGGATGCCAGTGTGGCGTAATGTATTTTAAGCTGAGCAGAGAGTATTAACAATAATCCAAGTATGAGAAATGCTTTTGTTTAACAGATAGGGTTAAAATAGCATGTGCCTTGGGATTCCAGTGTGGCCTAATGTATTTTAAGCTGAGCAGAGAGTATTAACAATAATCCAAGTATGAGAAATGCTTTTGTTTAACAGATAGGGTTAAAATAGCATGTGCCTTGGGATGCCAGTGTGGCCTAATGTATTTTAAGCTGAACAAAATTATTAACAATAATCCAAGTATGAGAAATGCTTTTGTTTAACAGATAGTATTAAATAGCATGTGCTTGGGATGCCAGTGTGGCGTAATGTATTTTAAGCTGAGCAAAAAGTATTAACAATAATCCAAGTATGAGAAATGCTTTTGTTTAACACATAGGGTTAAAATAGCATGTGCCTTGGGATGCCAGTGTGGCCTAATGTATTTTAAGCTGAGCAGAGAGTATTAACAATAATCCAAGTATGAGAAAGGCTTTTGTTTAACAGATAGGGTTAAAATAGCATGTGCCTTGGGATGCCAGTGTGGCCTAATGTATTTTAAGCTGAACAAAAAGTATTAACAATAATCCAAGTATGAGAAATGCTTTTGTTTAACAGATAGGATTAAATAGCATGTGCCTTGGGATGGCGGTGTGGCGTAATGTATTTTAAGCTGAGCAAAAAGTATTAACAATAATCCAAGTATGAGAAATGCTTTTGTTTAACAGATAGGGTTAAAAAGCATGTGCCTTGGGATGCCAGTGTGGCGTAATGTATTTTTAGATGAGCAGAGAGTATTAACAATAATCCAACTATGAGAAATGCTTTTGTTTAACAGATAGGGTTAAAATAGCATGTGCCTTGGGATGCCAGTGTGGCCTAATGTATTTTAAGCTGAGCAGAGAGTCGTAACAATAATCCAAGTATGAGAAATGCTTTTGTTTAACAGATAGGGTTAAATAGCATGTGCCTTGGGATGCCAGTGTGGCCTAATGTATTTTAAGCTGAGCAGAGAGTCGTAACAATAATCCAAGTATGAGAAATGCTTTTGTTTAACAGATAGGGTTAAATAGCATGTGCCTTGGGATGCCAGTGTGGCGTAATGTATTTTAAGCTGAACAAAAAGTATTAACAATAATCCAAGAATGAGAAATGCTTTTGTTTAACAGACAGGGTTAAATAGCATGTGCCTTGGGATGCCAGTGTGGCGTAATGTATTTTAAGCTGAACAAAAAGTATTAACAATAATCCAAGTATGAGAAATGCTTTTGTTTAACAGATAGGGTTAAATAGCATGTGCCTTGGGATGCCAGTGTGGCGTAATGTATATTAAGCTGTGCCGAGAGTATTAACAATACTCCAAGTATGAGAAATGCTTTTGTTTAACAGATAGGGTTAAATAGCATGTGCCTTGGGATGCCAGTGTGGCGTAATGTATTTTTAGATGAGCAGAGAGTATTAACAATAATCCAAGTATGAGAAATGCTTTTGTTTAACAGATAGGATTAAATAGCATGTGCCTTGGGATGCCAGTGTGGCATAATGTATTTTAAGCTGAACAAAAAGTATTAACAATAATCCAAGAATGAGAAATGCTTTTGTTTAACAGATAGGGTTAAAATAGCATGTGCCTTGGGATGCCAGTGTGGCGTAATGTATTTTAAGCTGAGCAGAGAGTATTAACAATAATTCAAGTATGAGAAATGCTTTTGTTTAACAGATAGAGTTAAAATAGCATGTGCCTTGGGATTCCAGTGTGGCCTAATGTATTTTAAGCTGAGCAGAGAGTATTAACAATAATCCAAGTATGAGAAATGCTTTTGTTTAACAGATAGGGTTAAATAGCATGTGCCTTGGGATGCCACTGTGGCGTAATGTATTTTAAGCTGAGCCGAGAGTATTAACAAAAATTCAAGTATGAGAAATGCTTTTGTTGAACAGATAGGGTTAAAATAGCATGTGCCTTGGGATGCCAGTGTGGCCTAATGTATTTTAAGCTGAGCAAAAAGTATTAACAATAATCCAAGTATGAGAAATGCTTTTGTTTAACAGATAGGGTTAAAATAGCATGTGCCTTGGGATGCCAGTGTGGCGTAATGTATTTTAAGCTGAGCAGAGAGTATTAACAATAATCCAAGTATGAGAAATGCTTTTGTTTAACAGATAGGGTTAAAATAGCATGTGCCTTGGGATTCCAGTGTGGCCTAATGTATTTTAAGCTGAGCAGAGAGTATTAACAATAATCCAAGTATGAGAAATGCTTTTGTTTAACAGATAGGGTTAAAATAGCATGTGCCTTGGGATGCCAGTGTGGCCTAATGTATTTTAAGCTGAACAAAATTATTAACAATAATCCAAGTATGAGAAATGCTTTTGTTTAACAGATAGGATTAAATAGCATGTGCCTTGGGATCCCAGTGTGGCGTAATGTATTTTAAGCTGAGCAAAAAGTATTAACAATAATCCAAGTATGAGAAATGCTTTTGTTTAACACATAGGGTTAAAATAGCATGTGCCTTGGGATGCCAGTGTGGCCTAATGTATTTTAAGCTGAGCAGAGAGTATTAACAATAATCCAAGTATGAGGAATGCTTTTGTTTAACAGATAGGATTAAATAGCATGTGCCTTGGGATGGCGGTGTGGCGTAATGTATTTTAAGCTGAGCAAAAAGTATTAACAATAATCCAAGTATGAGAAATGCTTTTGTTTAACAGATAGGGTTAAATAGCATGTGCCTTGGGATGCCAGTGTGGCGTAATGTATTTTTAGATGAGCAGAGAGTATTAACAATAATCCAACTATGAGAAATGCTTTTGTTTAACAGATAGGGTTAAAATAGCATGTGCCTTGGGATGCCAGTGTGGCCTAATGTATTTTAAGCTGAACAAAATTATTAACAATAATCCAAGTATGAGAAATGCTTTTGTTTAACAGATAGGATTAAATAGCATGTGCCTTGGGATGCCAGTGTGGCCTAATGTATTTTAAGCTGAGCAAAAAGTATTAACAATAATCCAAGTATGAGAAAGGCTTTTGTTTAACAGATAGGGTTAAAATAGCATGTGCCTTGGGATGCCAGTGTGGCCTAATGTATTTTAAGCTGAACAAAAAGTATTAACAATAATCCAAGTATGAGAAATGCTTTTGTTTAACAGATAGGATTAAATAGCATGTGCCTTGGGAAGGCGGTGTGGCGTAATGTATTTTAAGCTGAGCAAAAAGTATTAACAATAATCCAAGTATGAGAAATGCTTTTGTTTAACAAATAGGGTTAAATAGCATGTGCCTTGGGATGCCAGTGTGGCGTAATGTATTTTTAGATGAGCAGAGAGTATTAACAATAATCCAACTATGAGAAATGCTTTTGTTTAACAGATAGGGTTAAAATAGCATGTGCCTTGGGATGCCAGTGTGGCCTAATGTATATTAAGCTGAGCAAAATGTATTAACAATAATCCAAGTATGAGAAATGCTTTTGTTTAACAGATAGGGTTAAATAGCATGTGCCTTGGGATGCCAGTGTGGCGTAATGTATTTTAAGCTGAGCAAAAAGTATTAACAATAATCCAAGTATGAGAAATGCTTTTGTTTAACAGATAGGGTTAAATAGCATGTGCCTTAGGATGCCAGTGTGGCGTAATGTATTTTAAGCTGAACAAAAAGTATTAACAATAATCCAAGAATGAGAAATGCTTTTGTTTAACAGATAGGGTTAAATAGCATGTGCCTTGGGATGCCAGTGTGGCGTAATGTATTTTAAGCTGAACCAAAAGTATTAACAATAATCCAAGTATGAGAAATGCTTTTGTTTAACAGATAGGGTTAAATAGCATGTGCCTTGGGATGCCAGTGTGGCGTAATGTATTTAAGCTTAGCAGAGAGTATTAACAATAATCCAAGTATGAGAAATGCTTTTGTTTAACAGATAGGGTAAAATAGCATGTGCCTTGGGATTCCAGTGTGGCCTAATGTATTTTAAGCTGAGCAGAGAGTATTAACAATAATCCAAGTATGAGAAATGATTTTGTTTAACAGATAGGGTTAAAATAGCATGTGCCTTGGGATGCCAGTGTGGCGTAATGTATTTTAAGCTGAGCAAAAAGTATTAACAATAATCCAAGTATGAGAAATGCTTTTGTTTAACACATAGGGTTAAAATAGCATGTGCCTTGGGATGCCAGTGTGGCCTAATGTATTTTAAGCTGAGCAGAGAGTATTAACAATAATCCAAGTATGAGAAAGGCTTTTGTTTAACAGATAGGGTTAAAATAGCATGTGCCTTGGGATGCCAGTGTGGCCTAATGTATTTTAAGCTGAGCAGAGAGTATTAACAATAATCCAAGTATGAGAAATGCTTTTGTTTAACAGATAGGGTTAAAATAGCATGTGCCTTGGGATGCCAGTGTGGCCTAATGTATTTTAAGCTGAACAAAAAGTATTAACAATAATCCAAGTATGAGAAATGCTTTTGTTTAACAGATAGGGTTAAATAGCAGGTGCCTTGGGATGCCAGTGTGGCGTAATGTATTTTAAGCTGAGCCGAGAGTATTAACAAAAATCCAAGTATGAGAAATGCTTTTGTTGAACAGATAGGGTTAAAATAGCATGTGCCTTGGGATGCCAGTGTGGCCTAATGTATTTTAAGCTGAGCAAAAAGTATTAACAATAATCCAAGTATGAGAAATGCTTTTGTTTAACAGATAGGGTTAAAATAGCATGTGCCTTGGGATTCCACTGTGGCCTAATGTATTTTAAGCTGAGCAAAGAGTATTAACAATAATCCAAGTATGAGAAATGCTTTTGTTTAACAGATAGGGTTAAATAGCAGGTGCCTTGGGATGCCAGTGTGGCGTAATGTATTTTAAGCTGAGCCGAGAGTATTAACAAAAATCCAAGTATGAGAAATGCTTTTGTTGAACAGATAGGGTTAAAATAGCATGTGCCTTGGGATGCCAGTGTGGCCTAATGTATTTTAAGCTGAGCAAAAAGTATTAACAATAATCCAAGTATGAGAAATGCTTTTGTTTAACAGATAGGGTTAAAATAGCATGTGCCTTGGGATGCCAGTGTGGCGTAATGTATTTTAAGCTGAGCAGAGAGTATTAACAATAATCCAAGTATGAGAAATGCTTTTGTTTAACAGATAGGGTTAAGATAGCATGTGCCTTGGGATTCCAGTGTGGCCTAATGTATTTTAAGCTGAGCAGAGAGTATTAACAATAATCCAAGTATGAGAAATGCTTTTGTTGAACAGATAGGGTTAAAATAGCATGTGCCTTGGGATGCCAGTGTGGCCTAATGTATTTTAAGCTGAACAAAATTATTAACAATAATCCAAGTATGAGAAATGCTTTTGTTTAACAGATAGTATTAAATAGCATGTGCCTTGGGATGCCAGTGTGGCGTAATGTATTTTAAGCTGAGCAAAAAGTATTAACAATAATCCAAGTATGAGAAATGCTTTTGTTTAACACATAGGGTTAAAATAGCATGTGCCTTGGGATGCCAGTGTGGCCTAATGTATTTTAAGCTGAGCAGAGAGTATTAACAATAATCCAAGTATGAGAAAGGCTTTTGTTTAACAGATAGGGTTAAAATAGCATGTGCCTTGGGATGCCAGTGTGGCCTAATGTATTTTAAGCTGAACAAAAAGTATTAACAATAATCCAAGTATGAGAAATGCTTTTGTTTAACAGATAGGATTAAATAGCATGTGCCTTGGGATGGCGGTGTGGCGTAATGTATTTTAAGCTGAGCAAAAAGTATTAACAATAATCCAAGTATGAGAAATGCTTTTGTTTAACAGATAGGGTTAAAAAGCATGTGCCTTGGGATGCCAGTGTGGCGTAATGTATTTTTAGATGAGCAGAGAGTATTAACAATAATCCAACTATGAGAAATGCTTTTGTTTAACAGATAGGGTTAAAATAGCATGTGCCTTGGGATGCCAGTGTGGCCTAATGTATTTTAAGCTGAGCAGAGAGTCGTAACAATAATCCAAGTATGAGAAATGCTTTTGTTTAACAGATAGGGTTAAATAGCATGTGCCTTGGGATGCCAGTGTGGCGTAATGTTTTTTAAGCTGAGCAAAAAGTATTAACAATAATCCAAGTATGAGAAATGCTTTTGTTTAACAGATAGGGTTAAATAGCATGTGCCTTGGGATGCCAGTGTGGCGTAATGTTTTTTAAGCTGAGCAAAAAGTATTAACAATAATCCAAGTATGAGAAATGCTTTTGTTTAACAGATAGGGTTAAATAGCATGTGCCTTGGGATGCCAGTGTGGCGTAATGTATTTTAAGCTGAACAAAAAGTATTAACAATAATCCAAGAATGAGAAATGCTTTTGTTTAACAGATAGGGTTAAATAGCATGTGCCTTGGGATGCCAGTGTGGCCTAATGTATTTTAAGCTGAGCAGAGAGTATTAACAATAATCCAAGTATGAGAAAGGCTTTTGTTTAACAGATAGGGTTAAAATAGCATGTGCCTTGGGATGCCAGTGTGGCCTAATGTATTTTAAGCTGAGCAGAGAGTATTAACAATAATCCAAGTATGAGAAATGCTTTTGTTTAACAGATAGGGTTAAAATAGCATGTGCCTTGGGATGCCAGTGTGGCCTAATGTATTTTAAGCTGAACAAAAAGTATTAACAATAATCCAAGTATGAGAAATGCTTTTGTTTAACAGATAGGGTTAAATAGCAGGTGCCTTGGGATGCCAGTGTGGCGTAATGTATTTTAAGCTGAGCCGAGAGTATTAACAAAAATCCAAGTATGAGAAATGCTTTTGTTGAACAGATAGGGTTAAAATAGCATGTGCCTTGGGATGCCAGTGTGGCCTAATGTATTTTAAGCTGAGCAAAAAGTATTAACAATAATCCAAGTATGAGAAATGCTTTTGTTTAACAGATAGGGTTAAAATAGCATGTGCCTTGGGATTCCACTGTGGCCTAATGTATTTTAAGCTGAGCAAAGAGTATTAACAATAATCCAAGTATGAGAAATGCTTTTGTTTAACAGATAGGGTTAAATAGCAGGTGCCTTGGGATGCCAGTGTGGCGTAATGTATTTTAAGCTGAGCCGAGAGTATTAACAAAAATCCAAGTATGAGAAATGCTTTTGTTGAACAGATAGGGTTAAAATAGCATGTGCCTTGGGATGCCAGTGTGGCCTAATGTATTTTAAGCTGAGCAAAAAGTATTAACAATAATCCAAGTATGAGAAATGCTTTTGTTTAACAGATAGGGTTAAAATAGCATGTGCCTTGGGATGCCAGTGTGGCGTAATGTATTTTAAGCTGAGCAGAGAGTATTAACAATAATCCAAGTATGAGAAATGCTTTTGTTTAACAGATAGGGTTAAGATAGCATGTGCCTTGGGATTCCAGTGTGGCCTAATGTATTTTAAGCTGAGCAGAGAGTATTAACAATAATCCAAGTATGAGAAATGCTTTTGTTGAACAGATAGGGTTAAAATAGCATGTGCCTTGGGATGCCAGTGTGGCCTAATGTATTTTAAGCTGAACAAAATTATTAACAATAATCCAAGTATGAGAAATGCTTTTGTTTAACAGATAGTATTAAATAGCATGTGCCTTGGGATGCCAGTGTGGCGTAATGTATTTTAAGCTGAGCAAAAAGTATTAACAATAATCCAAGTATGAGAAATGCTTTTGTTTAACACATAGGGTTAAAATAGCATGTGCCTTGGGATGCCAGTGTGGCCTAATGTATTTTAAGCTGAGCAGAGAGTATTAACAATAATCCAAGTATGAGAAAGGCTTTTGTTTAACAGATAGGGTTAAAATAGCATGTGCCTTGGGATGCCAGTGTGGCCTAATGTATTTTAAGCTGAACAAAAAGTATTAACAATAATCCAAGTATGAGAAATGCTTTTGTTTAACAGATAGGATTAAATAGCATGTGCCTTGGGATGGCGGTGTGGCGTAATGTATTTTAAGCTGAGCAAAAAGTATTAACAATAATCCAAGTATGAGAAATGCTTTTGTTTAACAGATAGGGTTAAAAAGCATGTGCCTTGGGATGCCAGTGTGGCGTAATGTATTTTTAGATGAGCAGAGAGTATTAACAATAATCCAACTATGAGAAATGCTTTTGTTTAACAGATAGGGTTAAAATAGCATGTGCCTTGGGATGCCAGTGTGGCCTAATGTATTTTAAGCTGAGCAGAGAGTCGTAACAATAATCCAAGTATGAGAAATGCTTTTGTTTAACAGATAGGGTTAAATAGCATGTGCCTTGGGATGCCAGTGTGGCGTAATGTTTTTTAAGCTGAGCAAAAAGTATTAACAATAATCCAAGTATGAGAAATGCTTTTGTTTAACAGATAGGGTTAAATAGCATGTGCCTTGGGATGCCAGTGTGGCGTAATGTATTTTAAGCTGAACAAAAAGTATTAACAATAATCCAAGAATGAGAAATGCTTTTGTTTAACAGACAGGGTTAAATAGCATGTGCCTTGGGATGCCAGTGTGGCGTAATGTATTTTAAGCTGAACAAAAAGTATTAACAATAATCCAAGTATGAGAAATGCTTTTGTTTAACAGATAGGGTTAAATAGCATGTGCCTTGGGATGCCAGTGTGGCGTAATGTATTTTAAGCTGAGCCGAGAGTATTAACAATACTCCAAGTATGAGAAATGCTTTTGTTGAACAGATAGGGTTAAAATAGCATGTGCCTTGGGATGCCAGTGTGGCGTAATGTATTTTAAGCTGAGCAGAGAGTATTAACAATAATCCAAGTATGAGAAATGCTTTTGTTTAACAGATAGGGTTAAATAGCATGTGCCTTGGGATGCCAGTGTGGCCTAATGTATATTAAGCTGAGCAGAGAGTCGTAACAATAATCCAAGTATGAGAAATGCTTTTGTTTAACAGATAGGGTTAAATAGCATGTGCCTTGGGATGCCAGTGTGGCGTAATGTATTTTTAGATGAGCAGAGAGTATTAACAATAATCCAAGTATGAGAAATGCTTTTGTTTAACAGATAGGATTAAATAGCATGTGCCTTGGGATGCCAGTGTGGCATAATGTATTTTAAGCTGAACAAAAAGTATTAACAATAATCCAAGAATGAGAAATGCTTTTGTTTAACAGATAGGGTTAAAATAGCATGTGCCTTGGGATGCCAGTGTGGCGTAATGTATTTTAAGCTGAGCAGAGAGTATTAACAATAATCCAAGTATGAGAAATGCTTTTGTTTAACAGATAGAGTTAAAATAGCATGTGCCTTGGGATTCCAGTGTGGCCTAATGTATTTTAAGCTGAGCAGAGAGTATTAACAATAATCCAAGTATGAGAAATGCTTTTGTTTAACAGATAGGGTTAAATAGCATGTGCCTTGGGATGCCACTGTGGCGTAATGTATTTTAAGCTGAGCCGAGAGTATTAACAAAAATCCAAGTATGAGAAATGCTTTTGTTGAACAGATAGGGTTAAAATAGCATGTGCCTTGGGATGCCAGTGTGGCCTAATGTATTTTAAGCTGAGCAAAAAGTATTAACAATAATCCAAGTATGAGAAATGCTTTTGTTTAACAGATAGGGTTAAAATAGCATGTGCCTTGGGATGCCAGTGTGGCGTAATGTATTTTAAGCTGAGCAGAGAGTATTAACAATAATCCAAGTATGAGAAATGCTTTTGTTTAACAGATAGGGTTAAAATAGCATGTGCCTTGGGATTCCAGTGTGGCCTAATGTATTTTAAGCTGAGCAGAGAGTATTAACAATAATCCAAGTATGAGAAATGCTTTTGTTTAACAGATAGGGTTAAAATAGCATGTGCCTTGGGATGCCAGTGTGGCCTAATGTATTTTAAGCTGAACAAAATTATTAACAATAATCCAAGTATGAGAAATGCTTTTGTTTAACAGATAGGATTAAATAGCATGTGCCTTGGGATGCCAGTGTGGCGTAATGTATTTTAAGCTGAGCAAAAAGTATTAACAATAATCCAAGTATGAGAAATGCTTTTGTTTAACACATAGGGTTAAAATAGCATGTGCCTTGGGATGCCAGTGTGGCCTAATGTATTTTAAGCTGAGCAGAGAGTATTAACAATAATCCAAGTATGAGAAATGCTTTTGTTTAACAGATAGGATTAAATAGCATGTGCCTTGGGATGGCGGTGTGGCGTAATGTATTTTAAGCTGAGCAAAAAGTATTAACAATAATCCAAGTATGAGAAATGCTTTTGTTTAACAGATAGGGTTAAATAGCATGTGCCTTGGGATGCCAGTGTGGCGTAATGTATTTTTAGATGAGCAGAGAGTATTAACAATAATCCAACTATGAGAAATGCTTTTGTTTAACAGATAGGGTTAAAATAGCATGTGCCTTGGGATGCCAGTGTGGCCTAATGTATTTTAAGCTGAACAAAATTATTAACAATAATCCAAGTATGAGAAATGCTTTTGTTTAACAGATAGGATTAAATAGCATGTGCCTTGGGATGCCAGTGTGGCCTAATGTATTTTAAGCTGAGCAAAAAGTATTAACAATAATCCAAGTATGAGAAAGGCTTTTGTTTAACAGATAGGGTTAAAATAGCATGTGCCTTGGGATGCCAGTGTGGCCTAATGTATTTTAAGCTGAACAAAAAGTATTAACAATAATCCAAGTATGAGAAATGCTTTTGTTTAACAGATAGGATTAAATAGCATGTGCCTTGGGAAGGCGGTGTGGCGTAATGTATTTTAAGCTGAGCAAAAAGTATTAACAATAATCCAAGTATGAGAAATGCTTTTGTTTAACAGATAGGGTTAAATAGCATGTGCCTTGGGATGCCAGTGTGGCGTAATGTATTTTTAGATGAGCAGAGAGTATTAACAATAATCCAACTATGAGAAATGCTTTTGTTTAACAGATAGGGTTAAAATAGCATGTGCCTTGGGATGCCAGTGTGGCCTAATGTATATTAAGCTGAGCAAAAAGTATTAACAATAATCCAAGTATGAGAAATGCTTTTGTTTAACAGATAGGGTTAAATAGCATGTGCCTTGGGATGCCAGTGTGGCGTAATGTATTTTAAGATGAGCAGAGAGTATTAACAATAATCCAAGTATGAGAAATGCTTTTGTTTAACAGATAGGGTTAAAATAGCATGTGCCTTGGGATTCCAGTGTGGCCTAATGTATTTTAAGCTGAGCAGAGAGTATTAACAATAATCCAAGTATGAGAAATGCTTTTGTTTAACAGATAGGGTTAAAATAGCATGTGCCTTGGGATGCCAGTGTGGCCTAATGTATTTTAAGCTGAACAAAATTATTAACAATAATCCAAGTATGAGAAATGCTTTTGTTTAACAGATAGGATTAAATAGCATGTGCCTTGGGATGCCAGTGTGGCGTAATGTATTTTAAGCTGAGCAAAAAGTATTAACAATAATCCAAGTATGAGAAATGCTTTTGTTTAACACATAGGGTTAAAATAGCATGTGCCTTGGGATGCCAGTGTGGCCTAATGTATTTTAAGCTGAGCAGAGAGTATTAACAATAATCCAAGTATGAGAAAGGCTTTTGTTTAACAGATAGGGTTAAAATAGCATGTGCCTTGGGATGCCAGTGTGGCCTAATGTATTTTAAGCTGAACAAAAAGTATTAACAATAATCCAAGTATGAGAAATGCTTTTGTTGAACAGATAGGGTTAAAATAGCATGTGCCTTGGGATGCCAGTGTGGCCTAATGTATTTTAAGCTGAGCAAAAAGTATTAACAATAATCCAAGTATGAGAAATACTTTTGTTTAACAGATAGGGTTAAAATAGCATGTGCCTTGGGATGCCAGTGTGGCGTAATGTATTTTAAGCTGAGCAGAGAGTATTAACAATAATCCAAGTATGAGAAATGCTTTTGTTTAACAGATAGGGTTAAAATAGCATGTGCCTTGGGATTCCAGTGTGGCCTAATGTATTTTAAGCTGAGCAGAGAGTATTAACAATAATCCAAGTATGAGAAATGCTTTTGTTTAACAGATAGGGTTAAAATAGCATGTGCCTTGGGATGCCAGTGTGGCGTAATGTATTTTAAGCTGAGCAAAAAGTATTAACAATAATCCAAGTATGAGAAATGCTTTTGTTTAACACATAGGGTTAAAATAGCATGTGCCTTGAGATGCCAGTGTGGCCTAATGTATTTTAAGCTGAGCAGAGAGTATTAACAATAATCCAAGTATGAGAAAGGCTTTTGTTTAACAGATAGGGTTAAAATAGCATGTGCCTTGGGATGCCAGTGTGGCCTAATGTATTTTAAGCTGAGCAGAGAGTATTAACAATAATCCAAGTATGAGAAATGCTTTTGTTTAACAGATAGGGTTAAAATAGCATGTGCCTTGGGATGCCAGTGTGGCGTAATGTATTTTAAGCTGAACCAAAAGTATTAACAATAATCCAAGTATGAGAAATGCTTTTGTTTAACAGATAGGGTTAAATAGCATGTGCCTTGGGATGCCAGTGTGGCGTAATGTATTTAAACTGAGCAAAAAGTATTAACAATAATCCAAGTATGAGAAATGCTTTTGTTGAACAGATAGGGTTAAAATAGCATGTGCCTTGGGGTGCCAGTGTGGCCTAATGTATTTTAAGCTGAGCAAAAAGTATTAACAATAATCCAAGTATGAGAAATACTTTTGTTTAACAGATAGGGTTAAAATAGCATGTGCCTTGGGATGCCAGTGTGGCGTAATGTATTTTAAGCTGAGCAGAGAGTATTAACAATAATCCAAGTATGAGAAATGCTTTTGTTTAACAGATAGGGTTAAAATAGCATGTGCCTTGGGATTCCAGTGTGGCCTAATGTATTTTAAGCTGAGCAGAGAGTATTAACAATAATCCAAGTATGAGAAATGCTTTTGTTTAACAGATAGGGTTAAAATAGCATGTGCCTTGGGATGCCAGTGTGGCGTAATGTATTTTAAGCTGAGCAAAAAGTATTAACAATAATCCAAGTATGAGAAATGCTTTTGTTTAACACATAGGGTTAAAATAGCATGTGCCTTGAGATGCCAGTGTGGCCTAATGTATTTTAAGCTGAGCAGAGAGTATTAACAATAATCCAAGTATGAGAAAGGCTTTTGTTTAACAGATAGGGTTAAAATAGCATGTGCCTTGGGATGCCAGTGTGGCCTAATGTATTTTAAGCTGAGCAGAGAGTATTAACAATAATCCAAGTATGAGAAATGCTTTTGTTTAACAGATAGGGTTAAAATAGCATGTGCCTTGGGATGCCAGTGTGGCGTAATGTATTTTAAGCTGAACCAAAAGTATTAACAATAATCCAAGTATGAGAAATGCTTTTGTTTAACAGATAGGGTTAAATAGCATGTGCCTTGGGATGCCAGTGTGGCGTAATGTATTTAAACTGAGCAAAAAGTATTAACAATAATCCAAGTATGAGAAATGCTTTTGTTGAACAGATAGGGTTAAAATAGCATGTGCCTTGGGATGCCAGTGTGGCCTAATGTATTTTAAGCTGAGCAAAAAGTATTAACAATAATCCAAGTATGAGAAATACTTTTGTTTAACAGATAGGGTTAAAATAGCATGTGCCTTGGGATGCCAGTGTGGCGTAATGTATTTTAAGCTGAGCAGAGAGTATTAACAATAATCCAAGTATGAGAAATGCTTTTGTTTAACAGATAGGGTTAAAATAGCATGTGCCTTGGGATTCCAGTGTGGCCTAATGTATTTTAAGCTGAGCAGAGAGTATTAACAATAATCCAAGTATGAGAAATGCTTTTGTTTAACAGATAGGGTTAAAATAGCATGTGCCTTGGGATGCCAGTGTGGCGTAATGTATTTTAAGCTGAGCAAAAAGTATTAACAATAATCCAAGTATGAGAAATGCTTTTGTTTAACACATAGGGTTAAAATAGCATGTGCCTTGAGATGCCAGTGTGGCCTAATGTATTTTAAGCTGAGCAGAGAGTATTAACAATAATCCAAGTATGAGAAAGGCTTTTGTTTAACAGATAGGGTTAAAATAGCATGTGCCTTGGGATGCCAGTGTGGCCTAATGTATTTTAAGCTGAGCAGAGAGTATTAACAATAATCCAAGTATGAGAAATGCTTTTGTTTAACAGATAGGGTTAAAATAGCATGTGCCTTGGGATGCCAGTGTGGCCTAATGTATTTTAAGCTGAACAAAAAGTATTAACAATAATCCAAGTATGAGAAATGCTTTTGTTTAACAGATAGGATTAAATAGCATGTGCCTTGGGATGGCGGTATGGCGTAATGTATTTTAAGCTGAGCAAAAAGTATTAACAATAATCCAAGTATGAGAAATGCTTTGTTTGACAGATAGGGTTACCATAGCATGTGCCTTGGGATGCCCGTGTGGCCTGGTATATTTTAAGATGAACAGAAACTTTTAACACTAATCCAAGTATGAGAAAGGCTTTTGTTTAACAGATAGGGTTAAAATAGCATGTGCCTTGGGATGCCAGTGTGGCCTAATGTATTTTAAGCTGAACAAAAAGTATTAACATTAATCCAAGTATGAGAAATGCTTTTGTTTAACAGATAGGGTTAAATAGCATGTGCCTTGGGATGCCAGTGTGGCGTAATGTATTTTAAGCTGAGCAAAGAGTATTAACAATAATCCAAGTATGAGAAATGCTTTTGTTTAACAGATAGGGTTAAAATAGCATGTGCCTTGGGATTCCAGTGTGGCCTAATGTATTTTAAGCTGAGCAGAGAGTATTAACAATAATCCAAGTATGAGAAATGCTTTTGTTTAACAGATAGGGTTAAATTGCATGTGTCTTTGGATGCCAGTGTGGCGTAATGTATTTTAAGCTGAGCCGAGAGTATTAACAAAAATCCAAGTATGAGAAATGCTTTTGTTGAACAGATAGGGTTAAAATAGCATGTGCCTTGGGAAGCCAGTGTGGCCTAATGTATTTTAAGCTGAGCAAAAAGTATTAACAATAATCCAAGTATGAGAAATGCTTTTGTTTAACAGATAGGGTTAAAATAGCATGTGCCTTGGGATGCCAGTGTGGCGTAATGTATTTTAAGCTGAGCAGAGAGTATTAACAATAATCCAAGTATGAGAAATGCTTTTGTTTAACAGATAGGGTTAAAATAGCATGTGCCTTGGGATTCCAGTGTGGCCTAATGTATTTTAAGCTGAGCAGAGAGTATTAACAATAATCCAAGTATGAGAAATGCTTTTGTTTAACAGATAGGGTTAAAATAGCATGTGCCTTGGGATGCCAGTGTGGCCTAATGTATTTTAAGCTGAACAAAATTATTAACAATAATCCAAGTATAAGAAATGCTTTTGTTTGACAGATAGGATTAAATAGCATGTGCCTTGGGATGCCAGTGTGGCGTAATGTATTTTAAGCTGAGCAAAAAGTATTAACAATAATCCAAGTATGAGAAATGCTTTTGTTTAACACATAGGGTTAAAATAGCATGTGCCTTGGGATGCCAGTGTGGCCTAATGTATTTTAAGCTGAGCAGAGAGTATTAACAATAATCCAAGTATGAGAAAGGCTTTTGTTTAACAGATAGGGTTAAAATAACATGTGCCTTGGGATGCCAGTGTGGCCTAATGTATTTTAAGCTGAACAAAAAGTATTAACAATAATCCAAGTATGAGAAATGCTTTTGTTTAACAGATAGGATTAAATAGCATGTGCCTTGGGATGGCGGTGTGGCGTAATGTATTTTAAGCTGAACAAAAAGTATTAACAATAATCCAAGTATGAGAAATGCTTTTGTTTAACAGATAGGGTTAAATAGCATGTGCCTTGGGATGCCAGTGTGGCGTAATGTATTTTTAGATGAGCAGAGAGTATTAACAATAATCCAACTATGAGAAATGCTTTTGTTTAACAGATAGGGTTAAAATAGCATGTGCCTTGGGATGCCAGTGTGGCCTAATGTATTTTAAGCTGAGCAGAGAGTCGTAACAATAATCCAAGTATAAGAAATGCTTTTGTTTAACAGATAGGGTTAAATAGCATGTGCCTTGGGATGCCAGTGTGGCGTAATGTTTTTTAAGCTGAGCAAAAAGTATTAACAATAATCCAAGTATGAGAAATGCTTTTGTTTAACAGATAGGGTTAAATAGCATGTGCCTTGGGATGCCAGTGTGGCGTAATGTATTTTAAGCTGAACAAAAAGTATTAACAATAATCCAAGAATGAGAAATGCTTTTGTTTAACAGACAGGGTTAAATAGCATGTGCCTTGGGATGCCAGTGTGGCGTAATGTATTTTAAGCTGAACAAAAAGTATTAACAATAATCCAAGTATGAGAAATGCTTTTATTTAACAGATAGGGTTAAATAGCATGTGCCTTGGGATGCCAGTGTGGCGTAATGTATATTAAGCTGTGCCGAGAGTATTAACAATACTCCAAGTATGAGAAATGCTTTTGTTGAACAGATAGGGTTAAAATAGCATGTGCCTTGGGATGCCAGTGTGGCGTAATGTATTTTAAGCTGAGCAGAGAGTATTAACAATAATCCAAGTATGAGAAATGCTTTTGTTTAACAGATAGGGTTAAATAGCATGTGCCTTGGGATGCCAGTGTGGCCTAATGTATATTAAGCTGAGCAGAGAGTCGTAACAATAATCCAAGTATGAGAAATGCTTTTGTTTAACAGATAGGGTTAAATAGCATGTGCCTTGGGATGCCAGTGTGGCGTAATGTATTTTTAGATGAGCAGAGAGTATTAACAATAATCCAAGTATGAGAAATGCTTTTGTTTAACAGATAGGATTAAATAGCATGTGCCTTGGGATGCCAGTGTGGCATAATGTATTTTAAGCTGAACAAAAAGTATTAACAATAATCCAAGAATGAGAAATGCTTTTGTTTAACAGATAGGGTTAAAATAGCATGTGCCTTGGGATGCCAGTGTGGCGTAATGTATTTTAAGCTGAGCAGAGAGTATTAACAATAATTCAAGTATGAGAAATGCTTTTGTTTAACAGATAGAGTTAAAATAGCATGTGCCTTGGGATTCCAGTGTGGCCTAATGTATTTTAAGCTGAGCAGAGAGTATTAACAATAATCCAAGTATGAGAAATGCTTTTGTTTAACAGATAGGGTTAAATAGCATGTGCCTTGGGATGCCACTGTGGCGTAATGTATTTTAAGCTGAGCCGAGAGTATTAACAAAAATTCAAGTATGAGAAATGCTTTTGTTGAACAGATAGGGTTAAAATAGCATGTGCCTTGGGATGCCAGTGTGGCCTAATGTATTTTAAGCTGAGCAAAAAGTATTAACAATAATCCAAGTATGAGAAATGCTTTTGTTTAACAGATAGGGTTAAAATAGCATGTGCCTTGGGATTCCAGTGTGGCCTAATGTATTTTAAGCTGAGCAGAGAGTATTAACAATAATCCAAGTATGAGAAATGCTTTTGTTTAACAGATAGGGTTAAAATAGCATGTGCCTTGGGATGCCAGTGTGGCCTAATGTATTTTAAGCTGAACAAAATTATTAACAATAATCCAAGTATGAGAAATGCTTTTGTTTAACAGATAGGGTTAAAATAGCATGTGCCTTGGGATTCCAGTGTGGCCTAATGTATTTTAAGCTGAGCAGAGAGTATTAACAATAATCCAAGTATGAGAAATGCTTTTGTTTAACAGATAGGGTTAAAATAGCATGTGCCTTGGGATTCCAGTGTGGCCTAATGTATTTTAAGCTGAGCAGAGAGTATTAACAATAATCCAAGTATGAGAAATGCTTTTGTTTAACAGATAGGGTTAAATTGCATGTGTCTTTGGATGCCAGTGTGGCGTAATGTATTTTAAGCTGAGCCGAGAGTATTAACAAAAATCCAAGTATGAGAAATGCTTTTGTTGAACAGATAGGGTTAAAATAGCATGTGCCTTGGGATGCCAGTGTGGCCTAATGTATTTTAAGCTGAGCAAAAAGTATTAACAATAATCCAAGTATGAGAAATGCTTTTGTTTAACAGATAGGGTTAAAATAGCATGTGCCTTGGGATGCCAGTGTGGCGTAATGTATTTTAAGCTGAGCAGAGAGTATTAACAATAATCCAAGTATGAGAAATGCTTTTGTTTAACAGATAGGGTTAAAATAGCATGTGCCTTGGGATTCCAGTGTGGCCTAATGTATTTTAAGCTGAGCAGAGAGTATTAACAATAATCCAAGTATGAGAAATGCTTTTGTTTAACAGATAGGGTTAAAATAGCATGTGCCTTGGGATGCCAGTGTGGCCTAATGTATTTTAAGCTGAACAAAATTATTAACAATAATCCAAGTATAAGAAATGCTTTTGTTTGACAGATAGGATTAAATAGCATGTGCCTTGGGATGCCAGTGTGGCGTAATGTATTTTAAGCTGAGCAAAAAGTATTAACAATAATCCAAGTATGAGAAATGCTTTTGTTTAACACATAGGGTTAAAATAGCATGTGCCTTGGGATGCCAGTGTGGCCTAATGTATTTTAAGCTGAGCAGAGAGTATTAACAATAATCCAAGTATGAGAAAGGCTTTTGTTTAACAGATAGGGTTAAAATAACATGTGCCTTGGGATGCCAGTGTGGCCTAATGTATTTTAAGCTGAACAAAAAGTATTAACAATAATCCAAGTATGAGAAATGCTTTTGTTTAACAGATAGGATTAAATAGCATGTGCCTTGGGATGGCGGTGTGGCGTAATGTATTTTAAGCTGAACAAAAAGTATTAACAATAATCCAAGTATGAGAAATGCTTTTGTTTAACAGATAGGGTAAAATAGCATGTGCCTTGGGATGCCAGTGTGGCGTAATGTATTTTTAGATGAGCAGAGAGTATTAACAATAATCCAACTATGAGAAATGCTTTTGTTTAACAGATAGGGTTAAAATAGCATGTGCCTTGGGATGCCAGTGTGGCCTAATGTATTTTAAGCTGAGCAGAGAGTCGTAACAATAATCCAAGTATAAGAAATGCTTTTGTTTAACAGATAGGGTTAAATAGCATGTGCCTTGGGATGCCAGTGTGGCGTAATGTTTTTTAAGCTGAGCAAAAAGTATTAACAATAATCCAAGTATGAGAAATGCTTTTGTTTAACAGATAGGGTTAAATAGCATGTGCCTTGGGATGCCAGTGTGGCGTAATGTATTTTAAGCTGAACAAAAAGTATTAACAATAATCCAAGAATGAGAAATGCTTTTGTTTAACAGACAGGGTTAAATAGCATGTGCCTTGGGATGCCAGTGTGGCGTAATGTATTTTAAGCTGAACAAAAAGTATTAACAATAATCCAAGTATGAGAAATGCTTTTATTTAACAGATAGGGTTAAATAGCATGTGCCTTGGGATGCCAGTGTGGCGTAATGTATATTAAGCTGTGCCGAGAGTATTAACAATACTCCAAGTATGAGAAATGCTTTTGTTGAACAGATAGGGTTAAAATAGCATGTGCCTTGGGATGCCAGTGTGGCGTAATGTATTTTAAGCTGAGCAGAGAGTATTAACAATAATCCAAGTATGAGAAATGCTTTTGTTTAACAGATAGGGTTAAATAGCATGTGCCTTGGGATGCCAGTGTGGCCTAATGTATATTAAGCTGAGCAGAGAGTCGTAACAATAATCCAAGTATGAGAAATGCTTTTGTTTAACAGATAGGGTTAAATAGCATGTGCCTTGGGATGCCAGTGTGGCGTAATGTATTTTTAGATGAGCAGAGAGTATTAACAATAATCCAAGTATGAGAAATGCTTTTGTTTAACAGATAGGATTAAATAGCATGTGCCTTGGGATGCCAGTGTGGCATAATGTATTTTAAGCTGAACAAAAAGTATTAACAATAATCCAAGAATGAGAAATGCTTTTGTTTAACAGATAGGGTTAAAATAGCATGTGCCTTGGGATGCCAGTGTGGCGTAATGTATTTTAAGCTGAGCAGAGAGTATTAACAATAATTCAAGTATGAGAAATGCTTTTGTTTAACAGATAGAGTTAAAATAGCATGTGCCTTGGGATTCCAGTGTGGCCTAATGTATTTTAAGCTGAGCAGAGAGTATTAACAATAATCCAAGTATGAGAAATGCTTTTGTTTAACAGATAGGGTTAAATAGCATGTGCCTTGGGATGCCACTGTGGCGTAATGTATTTTAAGCTGAGCCGAGAGTATTAACAAAAATTCAAGTATGAGAAATGCTTTTGTTGAACAGATAGGGTTAAAATAGCATGTGCCTTGGGATGCCAGTGTGGCCTAATGTATTTTAAGCTGAGCAAAAAGTATTAACAATAATCCAAGTATGAGAAATGCTTTTGTTTAACAGATAGGGTTAAAATAGCATGTGCCTTGGGATTCCAGTGTGGCCTAATGTATTTTAAGCTGAGCAGAGAGTATTAACAATAATCCAAGTATGAGAAATGCTTTTGTTTAACAGATAGGGTTAAAATAGCATGTGCCTTGGGATGCCAGTGTGGCCTAATGTATTTTAAGCTGAGCAGAGAGTATTAACAATAATCCAAGTATGAGAAATGCTTTTGTTTAACAGATAGGATTAAATAGCATGTGCCTTGGGATGCCAGTGTGGCGTAATGTATTTAAACTGAGCAAAAAGTATTAACAATAATCCAAGTATGAGAAATGCTTTTGTTGAACAGATAGGGTTAAAATAGCATGTGCCTTGGGATGCCAGTGTGGCCTAATGTATTTTAAGCTGAGCAAAAAGTATTAACAATAATCCAAGTATGAGAAATACTTTTGTTTAACAGATAGGGTTAAAATAGCATGTGCCTTGGGATGCCAGTGTGGCGTAATGTATTTTAAGCTGAGCAGAGAGTATTAACAATAATCCAAGTATGAGAAATGCTTTTGTTTAACAGATAGGGTTAAAATAGCATGTGCCTTGGGATTCCAGTGTGGCCTAATGTATTTTAAGCTGAGCAGAGAGTATTAACAATAATCCAAGTATGAGAAATGCTTTTGTTTAACAGATAGGGTTAAAATAGCATGTGCCTTGGGATGCCAGTGTGGCGTAATGTATTTTAAGCTGAGCAAAAAGTATTAACAATAATCCAAGTATGAGAAATGCTTTTGTTTAACACATAGGGTTAAAATAGCATGTGCCTTGAGATGCCAGTGTGGCCTAATGTATTTTAAGCTGAGCAGAGAGTATTAACAATAATCCAAGTATGAGAAAGGCTTTTGTTTAACAGATAGGGTTAAAATAGCATGTGCCTTGGGATGCCAGTGTGGCCTAATGTATTTTAAGCTGAGCAGAGAGTATTAACAATAATCCAAGTATGAGAAATGCTTTTGTTTAACAGATAGGGTTAAAATAGCATGTGCCTTGGGATGCCAGTGTGGCCTAATGTATTTTAAGCTGAACAAAAAGTATTAACAATAATCCAAGTATGAGAAATGCTTTTGTTTAACAGATAGGATTAAATAGCATGTGCCTTGGGATGGCGGTATGGCGTAATGTATTTTAAGCTGAGCAAAAAGTATTAACAATAATCCAAGTATGAGAAATGCTTTGTTTGACAGATAGGGTTACCATAGCATGTGCCTTGGGATGCCCGTGTGGCCTGGTATATTTTAAGATGAACAGAAACTTTTAACACTAATCCAAGTATGAGAAAGGCTTTTGTTTAACAGATAGGTTTAAAATAGCATGTGCCTTGGGATGCCAGTGTGGCCTAATGTATTTTAAGCTGAACAAAAAGTATTAACATTAATCCAAGTATGAGAAATGCTTTTGTTTAACAGATAGGGTTAAATAGCATGTGCCTTGGGATGCCAGTGTGGCGTAATGTATTTTAAGCTGAGCAAAGAGTATTAACAATAATCCAAGTATGAGAAATGCTTTTGTTTAACAGATAGGGTTAAAATAGCATGTGCCTTGGGATTCCAGTGTGGCCTAATGTATTTTAAGCTGAGCAGAGAGTATTAACAATAATCCAAGTATGAGAAATGCTTTTGTTTAACAGATAGGGTTAAATAGCATGTGCCTTGGGATGCCAGTGTGGCGTAATGTATTTTAAGCTGAGCCGAGAGTATTAACAAAAATCCAAGTATGAGAAATGCTTTTGTTGAACAGATAGGGTTAAAATAGCATGTGCCTTGGGATGCCAGTGTGGCCTAATGTATTTTAAGCTGAGCAAAAAGTATTAACAATAATCCAAGTATGAGAAATGCTTTTGTTTAACAGATAGGGTTAAAATAGCATGTGCCTTGGGATGCCAGTGTGGCGTAATGTATTTTAAGCTGAGCAGAGAGTATTAACAATAATCCAAGTATGAGAAATGCTTTTGTTTAACAGATAGGGTTAAAATAGCATGTGCCTTGGGATTCCAGTGTGGCCTAATGTATTTTAAGCTGAGCAGAGAGTATTAACAATAATCCAAGTATGAGAAATGCTTTTGTTTAACAGATAGGGTTAAAATAGCATGTGCCTTGGGATGCCAGTGTGGCCTAATGTATTTTAAGCTGAACAAAATTATTAACAATAATCCAAGTATAAGAAATGCTTTTGTTTGACAGATAGGATTAAATAGCATGTGCCTTGGGATGCCAGTGTGGCGTAATGTATTTTAAGCTGAGCAAAAAGTATTAACAATAATCCAAGTATGAGAAATGCTTTTGTTTAACACATAGGGTTAAAATAGCATGTGCCTTGGGATGCCAGTGTGGCCTAATGTATTTTAAGCTGAGCAGAGAGTATTAACAATAATCCAAGTATGAGAAAGGCTTTTGTTTAACAGATAGGGTTAAAATAACATGTGCCTTGGGATGCCAGTGTGGCCTAATGTATTTTAAGCTGAACAAAAAGTATTAACAATAATCCAAGTATGAGAAATGCTTTTGTTTAACAGATAGGATTAAATAGCATGTGCCTTGGGATGGCGGTGTGGCGTAATGTATTTTAAGCTGAACAAAAAGTATTAACAATAATCCAAGTATGAGAAATGCTTTTGTTTAACAGATAGGGTTAAATAGCATGTGCCTTGGGATGCCAGTGTGGCGTAATGTATTTTTAGATGAGCAGAGAGTATTAACAATAATCCAACTATGAGAAATGCTTTTGTTTAACAGATAGGGTTAAAATAGCATGTGCCTTGGGATGCCAGTGTGGCCTAATGTATTTTAAGCTGAGCAGAGAGTCGTAACAATAATCCAAGTATAAGAAATGCTTTTGTTTAACAGATAGGGTTAAATAGCATGTGCCTTGGGATGCCAGTGTGGCGTAATGTTTTTTAAGCTGAGCAAAAAGTATTAACAATAATCCAAGTATGAGAAATGCTTTTGTTTAACAGATAGGGTTAAATAGCATGTGCCTTGGGATGCCAGTGTGGCGTAATGTATTTTAAGCTGAACAAAAAGTATTAACAATAATCCAAGAATGAGAAATGCTTTTGTTTAACAGACAGGGTTAAATAGAATGTGCCTTGGGATGCCAGTGTGGCGTAATGTATTTTAAGCTGAACAAAAAGTATTAACAATAATCCAAGTATGAGAAATGCTTTTGTTTAACAGATAGGGTTAAATAGCATGTGCCTTGGGATGCCAGTGTGGCGTAATGTATTTTAAGCTGAGCCGAGAGTATTAACAATACTCCAAGTATGAGAAATGCTTTTGTTGAACAGATAGGGTTAAAATAGCATGTGCCTTGGGATGCCAGTGTGGCCTAATGTATTTTAAGCTGAGCAAAAAGTATTAACAATAATCCAAGTATGAGAAATGCTTTTGTTTAACAGATAGGGTTAAAATAGCATGTGCCTTGGGATGCCAGTGTGGCGTAATGTATTTTAAGCTGAGCAGAGAGTATTAACAATAATCCAAGTATGAGAAATGCTTTTGTTTAACAGATAGGGTTAAATAGCATGTGCCTTGGGATGCCAGTGTGGCGTAATGTATTTTTAGATGAGCAGAGAGTATTAACAATAATCCAAGTATGAGGAATGCTTTTGTTTAACAGATAGGGTTAAATAGCATGTGCCTTGGGATGCCAGTGTGGTGTAATGTATTTTAAGCTGAACAAAAAGTATTAACAATAATCCAAGAATGAGAAATGCTTTTGTTTAACAGACAGGGTTAAATAGAATGTGCCTTGGGATGCCAGTGTGGCGTAATGTATTTTAAGCTGAACAAAAAGTATTAACAATAATCCAAGTATGAGAAATGCTTTTGTTTAACAGATAGGGTTAAATAGCATGTGCCTTGGGATGCCAGTGTGGCGTAATGTATTTTAAGCTGAGCCGAGAGTATTAACAAAAATCCAAGTATGAGAAATGCTTTTGTTGAACAGATAGGGTTAAAATAGCATGTGCCTTGGGATGCCAGTGTGGCCTAATGTATTTTAAGCTGAGCAAAAAGTATTAACAATAATCCAAGTATGAGAAATGCTTTTGTTTAACAGATAGGGTTAAAATAGCATGTGCCTTGGGATGCCAGTGTGGCGTAATGTATTTTAAGCTGAGCAGAGAGTATTAACAATAATCCAAGTATGAGAAATGCTTTTGTTTAACAGATAGGGTTAAAATAGCATGTGCCTTGGGATTCCAGTGTGGCCTAATGTATTTTAAGCTGAGCAGAGAGTATTAACAATAATCCAAGTATGAGAAATGCTTTTGTTTAACAGATAGGGTTAAAATAGCATGTGCCTTGGGATGCCAGTGTGGCCTAATGTATTTTAAGCTGAACAAAATTATTAACAATAATCCAAGTATGAGAAATGCTTTTGTTTAACAGATAGTATTAAATAGCATGTGCTTGGGATGCCAGTGTGGCGTAATGTATTTTAAGCTGAGCAAAAAGTATTAACAATAATCCAAGTATGAGAAATGCTTTTGTTTAACACATAGGGTTAAAATAGCATGTGCCTTGGGATGCCAGTGTGGCCTAATGTATTTTAAGCTGAGCAGAGAGTATTAACAATAATCCAAGTATGAGAAAGGCTTTTGTTTAACAGATAGGGTTAAAATAGCATGTGCCTTGGGATGCCAGTGTGGCCTAATGTATTTTAAGCTGAACAAAAAGTATTAACAATAATCCAAGTATGAGAAATGCTTTTGTTTAACAGATAGGATTAAATAGCATGTGCCTTGGGATGGCGGTGTGGCGTAATGTATTTTAAGCTGAGCAAAAAGTATTAACAATAATCCAAGTATGAGAAATGCTTTTGTTTAACAGATAGGGTTAAAAAGCATGTGCCTTGGGATGCCAGTGTGGCGTAATGTATTTTTAGATGAGCAGAGAGTATTAACAATAATCCAACTATGAGAAATGCTTTTGTTTAACAGATAGGGTTAAAATAGCATGTGCCTTGGGATGCCAGTGTGGCCTAATGTATTTTAAGCTGAGCAGAGAGTCGTAACAATAATCCAAGTATGAGAAATGCTTTTGTTTAACAGATAGGGTTAAATAGCATGTGCCTTGGGATGCCAGTGTGGCCTAATGTATTTTAAGCTGAGCAGAGAGTTGTAACAATAATCCAAGTATGAGAAATGCTTTTGTTTAACAGATAGGGTTAAATAGCATGTGCCTTGGGATGCCAGTGTGGCGTAATGTATTTTAAGCTGAACAAAAAGTATTAACAATAATCCAAGAATGAGAAATGCTTTTGTTTAACAGACAGGGTTAAATAGCATGTGCCTTGGGATGCCAGTGTGGCGTAATGTATTTTAAGCTGAACAAAAAGTATTAACAATAATCCAAGTATGAGAAATGCTTTTGTTTAACAGATAGGGTTAAATAGCATGTGCCTTGGGATGCCAGTGTGGCGTAATGTATATTAAGCTGTGCCGAGAGTATTAACAATACTCCAAGTATGAGAAATGCTTTTGTTTAACAGATAGGGTTAAATAGCATGTGCCTTGGGATGCCAGTGTGGCGTAATGTATTTTTAGATGAGCAGAGAGTATTAACAATAATCCAAGTATGAGAAATGCTTTTGTTTAACAGATAGGATTAAATAGCATGTGCCTTGGGATGCCAGTGTGGCATAATGTATTTTAAGCTGAACAAAAAGTATTAACAATAATCCAAGAATGAGAAATGCTTTTGTTTAACAGATAGGGTTAAAATAGCATGTGCCTTGGGATGCCAGTGTGGCGTAATGTATTTTAAGCTGAGCAGAGAGTATTAACAATAATTCAAGTATGAGAAATGCTTTTGTTTAACAGATAGAGTTAAAATAGCATGTGCCTTGGGATTCCAGTGTGGCCTAATGTATTTTAAGCTGAGCAGAGAGTATTAACAATAATCCAAGTATGAGAAATGCTTTTGTTTAACAGATAGGGTTAAATAGCATGTGCCTTGGGATGCCACTGTGGCGTAATGTATTTTAAGCTGAGCCGAGAGTATTAACAAAAATTCAAGTATGAGAAATGCTTTTGTTGAACAGATAGGGTTAAAATAGCATGTGCCTTGGGATGCCAGTGTGGCCTAATGTATTTTAAGCTGAGCAAAAAGTATTAACAATAATCCAAGTATGAGAAATGCTTTTGTTTAACAGATAGGGTTAAAATAGCATGTGCCTTGGGATGCCAGTGTGGCGTAATGTATTTTAAGCTGAGCAGAGAGTATTAACAATAATCCAAGTATGAGAAATGCTTTTGTTTAACAGATAGGGTTAAAATAGCATGTGCCTTGGGATTCCAGTGTGGCCTAATGTATTTTAAGCTGAGCAGAGAGTATTAACAATAATCCAAGTATGAGAAATGCTTTTGTTTAACAGATAGGGTTAAAATAGCATGTGCCTTGGGATGCCAGTGTGGCCTAATGTATTTTAAGCTGAACAAAATTATTAACAATAATCCAAGTATGAGAAATGCTTTTGTTTAACAGATAGGATTAAATAGCATGTGCCTTGGGATCCCAGTGTGGCGTAATGTATTTTAAGCTGAGCAAAAAGTATTAACAATAATCCAAGTATGAGAAATGCTTTTGTTTAACACATAGGGTTAAAATAGCATGTGCCTTGGGATGCCAGTGTGGCCTAATGTATTTTAAGCTGAGCAGAGAGTATTAACAATAATCCAAGTATGAGGAATGCTTTTGTTTAACAGATAGGATTAAATAGCATGTGCCTTGGGATGGCGGTGTGGCGTAATGTATTTTAAGCTGAGCAAAAAGTATTAACAATAATCCAAGTATGAGAAATGCTTTTGTTTAACAGATAGGGTTAAATAGCATGTGCCTTGGGATGCCAGTGTGGCGTAATGTATTTTTAGATGAGCAGAGAGTATTAACAATAATCCAACTATGAGAAATGCTTTTGTTTAACAGATAGGGTTAAAATAGCATGTGCCTTGGGATGCCAGTGTGGCCTAATGTATTTTAAGCTGAACAAAATTATTAACAATAATCCAAGTATGAGAAATGCTTTTGTTTAACAGATAGGATTAAATAGCATGTGCCTTGGGATGCCAGTGTGGCCTAATGTATTTTAAGCTGAGCAAAAAGTATTAACAATAATCCAAGTATGAGAAAGGCTTTTGTTTAACAGATAGGGTTAAAATAGCATGTGCCTTGGGATGCCAGTGTGGCCTAATGTATTTTAAGCTGAACAAAAAGTATTAACAATAATCCAAGTATGAGAAATGCTTTTGTTTAACAGATAGGATTAAATAGCATGTGCCTTGGGAAGGTGGTGTGGCGTAATGTATTTTAAGCTGAGCAAAAAGTATTAACAATAATCCAAGTATGAGAAATGCTTTTGTTTAACAAATAGGGTTAAATAGCATGTGCCTTGGGATGCCAGTGTGGCGTAATGTATTTTTAGATGAGCAGAGAGTATTAACAATAATCCAACTATGAGAAATGCTTTTGTTTAACAGATAGGGTTAAAATAGCATGTGCCTTGGGATGCCAGTGTGGCCTAATGTATATTAAGCTGAGCAAAATGTATTAACAATAATCCAAGTATGAGAAATGCTTTTGTTTAACAGATAGGGTTAAATAGCATGTGCCTTGGGATGCCAGTGTGGCGTAATGTATTTTAAGCTGAGCAAAAAGTATTAACAATAATCCAAGTATGAGAAATGCTTTTGTTTAACAGATAGGGTTAAATAGCATGTGCCTTAGGATGCCAGTGTGGCGTAATGTATTTTAAGCTGAACAAAAAGTATTAACAATAATCCAAGAATGAGAAATGCTTTTGTTTAACAGATAGGGTTAAATAGCATGTGCCTTGGGATGCCAGTGTGGCGTAATGTATTTTAAGCTGAACCAAAAGTATTAACAATAATCCAAGTATGAGAAATGCTTTTGTTTAACAGATAGGGTTAAATAGCATGTGCCTTGGGATGCCAGTGTGGCGTAATGTATTTAAGCTTAGCAGAGAGTATTAACAATAATCCAAGTATGAGAAATGCTTTTGTTTAACAGATAGGGTAAAATAGCATGTGCCTTGGGATTCCAGTGTGGCCTAATGTATTTTAAGCTGAGCAGAGAGTATTAACAATAATCCAAGTATGAGAAATGATTTTGTTTAACAGATAGGGTTAAAATAGCATGTGCCTTGGGATGCCAGTGTGGCGTAATGTATTTTAAGCTGAGCAAAAAGTATTAACAATAATCCAAGTATGAGAAATGCTTTTGTTTAACACATAGGGTTAAAATAGCATGTGCCTTGGGATGCCAGTGTGGCCTAATGTATTTTAAGCTGAGCAGAGAGTATTAACAATAATCCAAGTATGAGAAAGGCTTTTGTTTAACAGATAGGGTTAAAATAGCATGTGCCTTGGGATGCCAGTGTGGCCTAATGTATTTTAAGCTGAGCAGAGAGTATTAACAATAATCCAAGTATGAGAAATGCTTTTGTTTAACAGATAGGGTTAAAATAGCATGTGCCTTGGGATGCCAGTGTGGCCTAATGTATTTTAAGCTGAACAAAAAGTATTAACAATAATCCAAGTATGAGAAATGCTTTTGTTTAACAGATAGGGTTAAATAGCAGGTGCCTTGGGATGCCAGTGTGGCGTAATGTATTTTAAGCTGAGCCGAGAGTATTAACAAAAATCCAAGTATGAGAAATGCTTTTGTTGAACAGATAGGGTTAAAATAGCATGTGCCTTGGGATGCCAGTGTGGCCTAATGTATTTTAAGCTGAGCAAAAAGTATTAACAATAATCCAAGTATGAGAAATGCTTTTGTTTAACAGATAGGGTTAAAATAGCATGTGCCTTGGGATTCCACTGTGGCCTAATGTATTTTAAGCTGAGCAAAGAGTATTAACAATAATCCAAGTATGAGAAATGCTTTTGTTTAACAGATAGGGTTAAATAGCAGGTGCCTTGGGATGCCAGTGTGGCGTAATGTATTTTAAGCTGAGCCGAGAGTATTAACAAAAATCCAAGTATGAGAAATGCTTTTGTTGAACAGATAGGGTTAAAATAGCATGTGCCTTGGGATGCCAGTGTGGCCTAATGTATTTTAAGCTGAGCAAAAAGTATTAACAATAATCCAAGTATGAGAAATGCTTTTGTTTAACAGATAGGGTTAAAATAGCATGTGCCTTGGGATGCCAGTGTGGCGTAATGTATTTTAAGCTGAGCAGAGAGTATTAACAATAATCCAAGTATGAGAAATGCTTTTGTTTAACAGATAGGGTTAAGATAGCATGTGCCTTGGGATTCCAGTGTGGCCTAATGTATTTTAAGCTGAGCAGAGAGTATTAACAATAATCCAAGTATGAGAAATGCTTTTGTTGAACAGATAGGGTTAAAATAGCATGTGCCTTGGGATGCCAGTGTGGCCTAATGTATTTTAAGCTGAACAAAATTATTAACAATAATCCAAGTATGAGAAATGCTTTTGTTTAACAGATAGTATTAAATAGCATGTGCCTTGGGATGCCAGTGTGGCGTAATGTATTTTAAGCTGAGCAAAAAGTATTAACAATAATCCAAGTATGAGAAATGCTTTTGTTTAACACATAGGGTTAAAATAGCATGTGCCTTGGGATGCCAGTGTGGCCTAATGTATTTTAAGCTGAGCAGAGAGTATTAACAATAATCCAAGTATGAGAAAGGCTTTTGTTTAACAGATAGGGTTAAAATAGCATGTGCCTTGGGATGCCAGTGTGGCCTAATGTATTTTAAGCTGAACAAAAAGTATTAACAATAATCCAAGTATGAGAAATGCTTTTGTTTAACAGATAGGATTAAATAGCATGTGCCTTGGGATGGCGGTGTGGCGTAATGTATTTTAAGCTGAGCAAAAAGTATTAACAATAATCCAAGTATGAGAAATGCTTTTGTTTAACAGATAGGGTTAAAAAGCATGTGCCTTGGGATGCCAGTGTGGCGTAATGTATTTTTAGATGAGCAGAGAGTATTAACAATAATCCAACTATGAGAAATGCTTTTGTTTAACAGATAGGGTTAAAATAGCATGTGCCTTGGGATGCCAGTGTGGCCTAATGTATTTTAAGCTGAGCAGAGAGTCGTAACAATAATCCAAGTATGAGAAATGCTTTTGTTTAACAGATAGGGTTAAATAGCATGTGCCTTGGGATGCCAGTGTGGCGTAATGTTTTTTAAGCTGAGCAAAAAGTATTAACAATAATCCAAGTATGAGAAATGCTTTTGTTTAACAGATAGGGTTAAATAGCATGTGCCTTGGGATGCCAGTGTGGCGTAATGTATTTTAAGCTGAACAAAAAGTATTAACAATAATCCAAGAATGAGAAATGCTTTTGTTTAACAGACAGGGTTAAATAGCATGTGCCTTGGGATGCCAGTGTGGCGTAATGTATTTTAAGCTGAACAAAAAGTATTAACAATAATCCAAGTATGAGAAATGCTTTTGTTTAACAGATAGGGTTAAATAGCATGTGCCTTGGGATGCCAGTGTGGCGTAATGTATTTTAAGCTGAGCCGAGAGTATTAACAATACTCCAAGTATGAGAAATGCTTTTGTTGAACAGATAGGGTTAAAATAGCATGTGCCTTGGGATGCCAGTGTGGCGTAATGTATTTTAAGCTGAGCAGAGAGTATTAACAATAATCCAAGTATGAGAAATGCTTTTGTTTAACAGATAGGGTTAAATAGCATGTGCCTTGGGATGCCAGTGTGGCCTAATGTATATTAAGCTGAGCAGAGAGTCGTAACAATAATCCAAGTATGAGAAATGCTTTTGTTTAACAGATAGGGTTAAATAGCATGTGCCTTGGGATGCCAGTGTGGCGTAATGTATTTTTAGATGAGCAGAGAGTATTAACAATAATCCAAGTATGAGAAATGCTTTTGTTTAACAGATAGGATTAAATAGCATGTGCCTTGGGATGCCAGTGTGGCATAATGTATTTTAAGCTGAACAAAAAGTATTAACAATAATCCAAGAATGAGAAATGCTTTTGTTTAACAGATAGGGTTAAAATAGCATGTGCCTTGGGATGCCAGTGTGGCGTAATGTATTTTAAGCTGAGCAGAGAGTATTAACAATAATCCAAGTATGAGAAATGCTTTTGTTTAACAGATAGAGTTAAAATAGCATGTGCCTTGGGATTCCAGTGTGGCCTAATGTATTTTAAGCTGAGCAGAGAGTATTAACAATAATCCAAGTATGAGAAATGCTTTTGTTTAACAGATAGGGTTAAATAGCATGTGCCTTGGGATGCCACTGTGGCGTAATGTATTTTAAGCTGAGCCGAGAGTATTAACAAAAATCCAAGTATGAGAAATGCTTTTGTTGAACAGATAGGGTTAAAATAGCATGTGCCTTGGGATGCCAGTGTGGCCTAATGTATTTTAAGCTGAGCAAAAAGTATTAACAATAATCCAAGTATGAGAAATGCTTTTGTTTAACAGATAGGGTTAAAATAGCATGTGCCTTGGGATGCCAGTGTGGCGTAATGTATTTTAAGCTGAGCAGAGAGTATTAACAATAATCCAAGTATGAGAAATGCTTTTGTTTAACAGATAGGGTTAAAATAGCATGTGCCTTGGGATTCCAGTGTGGCCTAATGTATTTTAAGCTGAGCAGAGAGTATTAACAATAATCCAAGTATGAGAAATGCTTTTGTTTAACAGATAGGGTTAAAATAGCATGTGCCTTGGGATGCCAGTGTGGCCTAATGTATTTTAAGCTGAACAAAATTATTAACAATAATCCAAGTATGAGAAATGCTTTTGTTTAACAGATAGGATTAAATAGCATGTGCCTTGGGATGCCAGTGTGGCGTAATGTATTTTAAGCTGAGCAAAAAGTATTAACAATAATCCAAGTATGAGAAATGCTTTTGTTTAACACATAGGGTTAAAATAGCATGTGCCTTGGGATGCCAGTGTGGCCTAATGTATTTTAAGCTGAGCAGAGAGTATTAACAATAATCCAAGTATGAGAAATGCTTTTGTTTAACAGATAGGATTAAATAGCATGTGCCTTGGGATGGCGGTGTGGCGTAATGTATTTTAAGCTGAGCAAAAAGTATTAACAATAATCCAAGTATGAGAAATGCTTTTGTTTAACAGATAGGGTTAAATAGCATGTGCCTTGGGATGCCAGTGTGGCGTAATGTATTTTTAGATGAGCAGAGAGTATTAACAATAATCCAACTATGAGAAATGCTTTTGTTTAACAGATAGGGTTAAAATAGCATGTGCCTTGGGATGCCAGTGTGGCCTAATGTATTTTAAGCTGAACAAAATTATTAACAATAATCCAAGTATGAGAAATGCTTTTGTTTAACAGATAGGATTAAATAGCATGTGCCTTGGGATGCCAGTGTGGCCTAATGTATTTTAAGCTGAGCAAAAAGTATTAACAATAATCCAAGTATGAGAAAGGCTTTTGTTTAACAGATAGGGTTAAAATAGCATGTGCCTTGGGATGCCAGTGTGGCCTAATGTATTTTAAGCTGAACAAAAAGTATTAACAATAATCCAAGTATGAGAAATGCTTTTGTTTAACAGATAGGATTAAATAGCATGTGCCTTGGGAAGGCGGTGTGGCGTAATGTATTTTAAGCTGAGCAAAAAGTATTAACAATAATCCAAGTATGAGAAATGCTTTTGTTTAACAGATAGGGTTAAATAGCATGTGCCTTGGGATGCCAGTGTGGCGTAATGTATTTTTAGATGAGCAGAGAGTATTAACAATAATCCAACTATGAGAAATGCTTTTGTTTAACAGATAGGGTTAAAATAGCATGTGCCTTGGGATGCCAGTGTGGCCTAATGTATATTAAGCTGAGCAAAAAGTATTAACAATAATCCAAGTATGAGAAATGCTTTTGTTTAACAGATAGGGTTAAATAGCATGTGCCTTGGGATGCCAGTGTGGCGTAATGTATTTTAAGATGAGCAAAAAGTATTAACAATAATCCAAGTATGAGAAATGCTTTTGTTTAACAGATAGGGTTAAGATAGCATGTGCCTTGGGATTCCAGTGTGGCCTAATGTATTTTAAGCTGAGCAGAGAGTATTAACAATAATCCAAGTATGAGAAATGCTTTTGTTGAACAGATAGGGTTAAAATAGCATGTGCCTTGGGATGCCAGTGTGGCCTAATGTATTTTAAGCTGAACAAAATTATTAACAATAATCCAAGTATGAGAAATGCTTTTGTTTAACAGATAGTATTAAATAGCATGTGCCTTGGGATGCCAGTGTGGCGTAATGTATTTTAAGCTGAGCAAAAAGTATTAACAATAATCCAAGTATGAGAAATGCTTTTGTTTAACACATAGGGTTAAAATAGCATGTGCCTTGGGATGCCAGTGTGGCCTAATGTATTTTAAGCTGAGCAGAGAGTATTAACAATAATCCAAGTATGAGAAAGGCTTTTGTTTAACAGATAGGGTTAAAATAGCATGTGCCTTGGGATGCCAGTGTGGCCTAATGTATTTTAAGCTGAACAAAAAGTATTAACAATAATCCAAGTATGAGAAATGCTTTTGTTTAACAGATAGGATTAAATAGCATGTGCCTTGGGATGGCGGTGTGGCGTAATGTATTTTAAGCTGAGCAAAAAGTATTAACAATAATCCAAGTATGAGAAATGCTTTTGTTTAACAGATAGGGTTAAAAAGCATGTGCCTTGGGATGCCAGTGTGGCGTAATGTATTTTTAGATGAGCAGAGAGTATTAACAATAATCCAACTATGAGAAATGCTTTTGTTTAACAGATAGGGTTAAAATAGCATGTGCCTTGGGATGCCAGTGTGGCCTAATGTATTTTAAGCTGAGCAGAGAGTCGTAACAATAATCCAAGTATGAGAAATGCTTTTGTTTAACAGATAGGGTTAAATAGCATGTGCCTTGGGATGCCAGTGTGGCGTAATGTTTTTTAAGCTGAGCAAAAAGTATTAACAATAATCCAAGTATGAGAAATGCTTTTGTTTAAGAGATAGGGTTAAATAGCATGTGCCTTGGGATGCCAGTGTGGCGTAATGTATTTTAAGCTGAACAAAAAGTATTAACAATAATCCAAGAATGAGAAATGCTTTTGTTTAACAGACAGGGTTAAATAGCATGTGCCTTGGGATGCCAGTGTGGCGTAATGTATTTTAAGCTGAACAAAAAGTATTAACAATAATCCAAGTATGAGAAATGCTTTTGTTTAACAGATAGGGTTAAATAGCATGTGCCTTGGGATGCCAGTGTGGCGTAATGTATTTTAAGCTGAGCCGAGAGTATTAACAATACTCCAAGTATGAGAAATGCTTTTGTTGAACAGATAGGGTTAAAATAGCATGTGCCTTGGGATGCCAGTGTGGCGTAATGTATTTTAAGCTGAGCAGAGAGTATTAACAATAATCCAAGTATGAGAAATGCTTTTGTTTAACAGATAGGGTTAAATAGCATGTGCCTTGGGATGCCAGTGTGGCCTAATGTATATTAAGCTGAGCAGAGAGTCGTAACAATAATCCAAGTATGAGAAATGCTTTTGTTTAACAGATAGGGTTAAATAGCATGTGCCTTGGGATGCCAGTGTGGCGTAATGTATTTTTAGATGAGCAGAGAGTATTAACAATAATCCAAGTATGAGAAATGCTTTTGTTTAACAGATAGGATTAAATAGCATGTGCCTTGGGATGCCAGTGTGGCATAATGTATTTTAAGCTGAACAAAAAGTATTAACAATAATCCAAGAATGAGAAATGCTTTTGTTTAACAGATAGGGTTAAAATAGCATGTGCCTTGGGATGCCAGTGTGGCGTAATGTATTTTAAGCTGAGCAGAGAGTATTAACAATAATCCAAGTATGAGAAATGCTTTTGTTTAACAGATAGAGTTAAAATAGCATGTGCCTTGGGATTCCAGTGTGGCCTAATGTATTTTAAGCTGAGCAGAGAGTATTAACAATAATCCAAGTATGAGAAATGCTTTTGTTTAACAGATAGGGTTAAATAGCATGTGCCTTGGGATGCCACTGTGGCGTAATGTATTTTAAGCTGAGCCGAGAGTATTAACAAAAATCCAAGTATGAGAAATGCTTTTGTTGAACAGATAGGGTTAAAATAGCATGTGCCTTGGGATGCCAGTGTGGCCTAATGTATTTTAAGCTGAGCAAAAAGTATTAACAATAATCCAAGTATGAGAAATGCTTTTGTTTAACAGATAGGGTTAAAATAGCATGTGCCTTGGGATGCCAGTGTGGCGTAATGTATTTTAAGCTGAGCAGAGAGTATTAACAATAATCCAAGTATGAGAAATGCTTTTGTTTAACAGATAGGGTTAAAATAGCATGTGCCTTGGGATTCCAGTGTGGCCTAATGTATTTTAAGCTGAGCAGAGAGTATTAACAATAATCCAAGTATGAGAAATGCTTTTGTTTAACAGATAGGGTTAAAATAGCATGTGCCTTGGGATGCCAGTGTGGCCTAATGTATTTTAAGCTGAACAAAATTATTAACAATAATCCAAGTATGAGAAATGCTTTTGTTTAACAGATAGGATTAAATAGCATGTGCCTTGGGATGCCAGTGTGGCGTAATGTATTTTAAGCTGAGCAAAAAGTATTAACAATAATCCAAGTATGAGAAATGCTTTTGTTTAACACATAGGGTTAAAATAGCATGTGCCTTGGGATGCCAGTGTGGCCTAATGTATTTTAAGCTGAGCAGAGAGTATTAACAATAATCCAAGTATGAGAAATGCTTTTGTTTAACAGATAGGATTAAATAGCATGTGCCTTGGGATGGCGGTGTGGCGTAATGTATTTTAAGCTGAGCAAAAAGTATTAACAATAATCCAAGTATGAGAAATGCTTTTGTTTAACAGATAGGGTTAAATAGCATGTGCCTTGGGATGCCAGTGTGGCGTAATGTATTTTTAGATGAGCAGAGAGTATTAACAATAATCCAACTATGAGAAATGCTTTTGTTTAACAGATAGGGTTAAAATAGCATGTGCCTTGGGATGCCAGTGTGGCCTAATGTATTTTAAGCTGAACAAAATTATTAACAATAATCCAAGTATGAGAAATGCTTTTGTTTAACAGATAGGATTAAATAGCATGTGCCTTGGGATGCCAGTGTGGCCTAATGTATTTTAAGCTGAGCAAAAAGTATTAACAATAATCCAAGTATGAGAAAGGCTTTTGTTTAACAGATAGGGTTAAAATAGCATGTGCCTTGGGATGCCAGTGTGGCCTAATGTATTTTAAGCTGAACAAAAAGTATTAACAATAATCCAAGTATGAGAAATGCTTTTGTTTAACAGATAGGATTAAATAGCATGTGCCTTGGGAAGGCGGTGTGGCGTAATGTATTTTAAGCTGAGCAAAAAGTATTAACAATAATCCAAGTATGAGAAATGCTTTTGTTTAACAGATAGGGTTAAATAGCATGTGCCTTGGGATGCCAGTGTGGCGTAATGTATTTTTAGATGAGCAGAGAGTATTAACAATAATCCAACTATGAGAAATGCTTTTGTTTAACAGATAGGGTTAAAATAGCATGTGCCTTGGGATGCCAGTGTGGCCTAATGTATATTAAGCTGAGCAAAAAGTATTAACAATAATCCAAGTATGAGAAATGCTTTTGTTTAACAGATAGGGTTAAATAGCATGTGCCTTGGGATGCCAGTGTGGCGTAATGTATTTTAAGATGAGCAAAAAGTATTAACAATAATCCAAGTATGAGAAATGCTTTTGTTTAACAGATAGGGTTAAATAGCATGTGCCTTAGGATGCCAGCGTGGCGTAATGTATTTTAAGCTGAACAAAAAGTATTAACAATAATCCAAGAATGAGAAATGCTTTTGTTTAACAGATAGGGTTAAATAGCATGTGCCTTGGGATGCCAGTGTGGCGTAATGTATTTTAAGCTGAACCAAAAGTATTAACAATAATCCAAGTATGAGAAATGCTTTTGTTTAACAGATAGGGTTAAATAGCATGTGCCTTGGGATGCCAGTGTGGCGTAATGTATTTAAGCTTAGCAGAGAGTATTAACAATAATCCAAGTATGAGAAATGCTTTTGTTTAACAGATAGGGTAAAATAGCATGTGCCTTGGGATTCCAGTGTGGCCTAATGTATTTTAAGCTGAGCAGAGAGTATTAACAATAATCCAAGTATGAGAAATGATTTTGTTTAACAGATAGGGTTAAAATAGCATGTGCCTTGGGATGCCAGTGTGGCGTAATGTATTTTAAGCTGAGCAAAAAGTATTAACAATAATCCAAGTATGAGAAATGCTTTTGTTTAACACATAGGGTTAAAATAGCATGTGCCTTGGGATGCCAGTGTGGCCTAATGTATTTTAAGCTGAGCATAGAGTATTAACAATAATCCAAGTATGAGAAAGGCTTTTGTTTAACAGATAGGGTTAAAATAGCATGTGCCTTGGGATGCCAGTGTGGCCTAATGTATTTTAAGCTGAGCAGAGAGTATTAACAATAATCCAAGTATGAGAAATGCTTTTGTTTAACAGATAGGGTTAAAATAGCATGTGCCTTGGGATGCCAGTGTGGCCTAATGTATTTTAAGCTGAACAAAAAGTATTAACAATAATCCAAGTATGAGAAATGCTTTTGTTTAACAGATAGGATTAAATAGCATGTGCCTTGGGATGGCGGTGTGGCGTAATGTATTTTAAGCTGAGCAAAAAGTATTAACAATAATCCAAGTATGAGAAATGCTTTGTTTGACAGATAGGGTTACCATAGCATGTGCCTTGGGATGCCCGTGTGGCCTGGTATATTTTAAGCTGAACAGAAACTTCTAACACTAATCCAAGTATGAGAAATGCTTTTGTTTAACAGATAGTGTTAAATAGCATGTGCCTTGGGATGCCAGTGTGGCGTAATGTATTTTTAGATGAGCAGAGAGTATTAACAATAATCCAACTATGAGAAATGCTTTTGTTTAACAGATAGGGTTAAAATAGCATGTGCCTTGGGATGCCAGTGTGGCCTAATGTATATTAAGCTGAGCAAAAAGTATTAACAATAATCCAAGTATGAGAAATGCTTTTGTTTAACAGATAGGGTTAAATAGCATGTGCCTTGGGATGCCAGTGTGGCGTAATGTATTTTAAGCTGAGCAAAAAGTATTAACAATAATCCAAGTATGAGAAATGCTTTTGTTTAACAGATAGGGTTAAATAGCATGTGCCTTAGGATGCCAGTGTGGCGTAATGTATTTTAAGCTGAACAAAAAGTATTAACAATAATCCAAGAATGAGAAACGCTTTTGTTTAACAGATAGGGTTAAATAGCATGTGCCTTGGGATGCCAGTGTGGCGTAATGTATTTTAAGCTGAACCAAAAGTATTAACAATAATCCAAGTATGAGAAATGCTTTTGTTTAACAGATAGGGTTAAATAGCATGTGCCTTGGGATGCCAGTGTGGCGTAATGTATTTAAGCTTAGCAGAGAGTATTAACAATAATCCAAGTATGAGAAATGCTTTTGTTTAACAGATAGGGTTAAAATAGCATGTGCCTTGGGATGCCAGTGTGGCGTAATGTATTTTAAGCTGAGCAAAAAGTATTAACAATAATCCAAGTATGAGAAATGCTTTTGTTTAACACATAGGGTTAAAATAGCATGTGCCTTGGGATGCCAGTGTGGCCTAATGTATTTTAAGCTGAGCAGAGAGTATTAACAATAATCCAAGTATGAGAAAGGCTTTTGTTTACCAGATAGGGTTAAAATAGCATGTGCCTTGGGATGCCAGTGTGGCCTAATGTATTTTAAGCTGAGCAGAGAGTATTAACAATAATCCAAGTATGAGAAATGCTTTTGTTTAACAGATAGGGTTAAAATAGCATGTGCCTTGGGATGCCAGTGTGGCCTAATGTATTTTAAGCTGAACAAAAAGTATTAACAATAATCCAAGTATGAGAAATGCTTTTGTTTAACAGATAGGGTTAAATAGCAGGTGCCTTGGGATGCCAGTGTGGCGTAATGTATTTTAAGCTGAGCCGAGAGTATTAACAAAAATCCAAGTATGAGAAATGCTTTTGTTGAACAGATAGGGTTAAAATAGCATGTGCCTTGGGATGCCAGTGTGGCCTAATGTATTTTAAGCTGAGCAAAAAGTATTAACAATAATCCAAGTATGAGAAATGCTTTTGTTTAACAGATAGGGTTAAAATAGCATGTGCCTTGGGATTCCACTGTGGCCTAATGTATTTTAAGCTGAGCAAAGAGTATTAACAATAATCCAAGTATGAGAAATGCTTTTGTTTAACAGATAGGGTTAAATAGCAGGTGCCTTGGGATGCCAGTGTGGCGTAATGTATTTTAAGCTGAGCCGAGAGTATTAACAAAAATCCAAGTATGAGAAATGCTTTTGTTGAACAGATAGGGTTAAAATAGCATGTGCCTTGGGATGCCAGTGTGGCCTAATGTATTTTAAGCTGAACAAAATTATTAACAATAATCCAAGTATGAGAAATGCTTTTGTTTAACAGATAGTATTAAATAGCATGTGCCTTGGGATGCCAGTGTGGCGTAATGTATTTTAAGCTGAGCAAAAAGTATTAACAATAATCCAAGTATGAGAAATGCTTTTGTTTAACACATAGGGTTAAAATAGCATGTGCCTTGGGATGCCAGTGTGGCCTAATGTATTTTAAGCTGAGCAGAGAGTATTAACAATAATCCAAGTATGAGAAAGGCTTTTGTTTAACAGATAGGGTTAAAATAGCATGTGCCTTGGGATGCCAGTGTGGCCTAATGTATTTTAAGCTGAACAAAAAGTATTAACAATAATCCAAGTATGAGAAATGCTTTTGTTTAACAGATAGGATTAAATAGCATGTGCCTTGGGATGGCGGTGTGGCGTAATGTATTTTAAGCTGAGCAAAAAGTATTAACAATAATCCAAGTATGAGAAATGCTTTTGTTTAACAGATAGGGTTAAAAAGCATGTGCCTTGGGATGCCAGTGTGGCGTAATGTATTTTTAGATGAGCAGAGAGTATTAACAATAATCCAACTATGAGAAATGCTTTTGTTTAACAGATAGGGTTAAAATAGCATGTGCCTTGGGATGCCAGTGTGGCCTAATGTATTTTAAGCTGAGCAGAGAGTCGTAACAATAATCCAAGTATGAGAAATGCTTTTGTTTAACAGATAGGGTTAAATAGCATGTGCCTTGGGATGCCAGTGTGGCGTAATGTTTTTTAAGCTGAGCAAAAAGTATTAACAATAATCCAAGTATGAGAAATGCTTTTGTTTAACAGATAGGGTTAAATAGCATGTGCCTTGGGATGCCAGTGTGGCGTAATGTATTTTAAGCTGAACAAAAAGTATTAACAATAATCCAAGAATGAGAAATGCTTTTGTTTAACAGACAGGGTTAAATAGCATGTGCCTTGGGATGCCAGTGTGGCGTAATGTATTTTAAGCTGAACAAAAAGTATTAACAATAATCCAAGTATGAGAAATGCTTTTGTTTAACAGATAGGGTTAAATAGCATGTGCCTTGGGATGCCAGTGTGGCGTAATGTATTTTAAGCTGAGCCGAGAGTATTAACAATACTTCAAGTACGAGAAATGCTTTTGTTGAACAGATAGGGTTAAAATAGCATGTGCCTTGGGATGCCAGTGTGGCGTAATGTATTTTAAGCTGAGCAGAGAGTATTAACAATAATCCAAGTATGAGAAATGCTTTTGTTTAACAGATAGGGTTAAATAGCATGTGCCTTGGGATGCCAGTGTGGCCTAATGTATATTAAGCTGAGCAGAGAGTCGTAACAATAATCCAAGTATGAGAAATGCTTTTGTTTAACAGATAGGGTTAAATAGCATGTGCCTTGGGATGCCAGTGTGGCGTAATGTATTTTTAGATGAGCAGAGAGTATTAACAATAATCCAAGTATGAGAAATGCTTTTGTTTAACAGATAGGATTAAATAGCATGTGCCTTGGGATGCCAGTGTGGCATAATGTATTTTAAGCTGAACAAAAAGTATTAACAATAATCCAAGAATGAGAAATGCTTTTGTTTAACAGATAGGGTTAAAATAGCATGTGCCTTGGGATGCCAGTGTGGCGTAATGTATTTTAAGCTGAGCAGAGAGTATTAACAATAATCCAAGTATGAGAAATGCTTTTGTTTAACAGATAGGGTTAAATAGCAGGTGCCTTGGGATGCCAGTGTGGCGTAATGTATTTTAAGCTGAGCCGAGAGTATTAACAAAAATCCAAGTATGAGAAATGCTTTTGTTGAACAGATAGGGTTAAAATAGCATGTGCCTTGGGATGCCAGTGTGGCCTAATGTATTTTAAGCTGAACAAAATTATTAACAATAATCCAAGTATGAGAAATGCTTTTGTTTAACAGATAGTATTAAATAGCATGTGCCTTGGGATGCCAGTGTGGCGTAATGTATTTTAAGCTGAGCAAAAAGTATTAACAATAATCCAAGTATGAGAAATGCTTTTGTTTAACACATAGGGTTAAAATAGCATGTGCCTTGGGATGCCAGTGTGGCCTAATGTATTTTAAGCTGAGCAGAGAGTATTAACAATAATCCAAGTATGAGAAAGGCTTTTGTTTAACAGATAGGGTTAAAATAGCATGTGCCTTGGGATGCCAGTGTGGCCTAATGTATTTTAAGCTGAACAAAAAGTATTAACAATAATCCAAGTATGAGAAATGCTTTTGTTTAACAGATAGGATTAAATAGCATGTGCCTTGGGATGGCGGTGTGGCGTAATGTATTTTAAGCTGAGCAAAAAGTATTAACAATAATCCAAGTATGAGAAATGCTTTTGTTTAACAGATAGGGTTAAAAAGCATGTGCCTTGGGATGCCAGTGTGGCGTAATGTATTTTTAGATGAGCAGAGAGTATTAACAATAATCCAACTATGAGAAATGCTTTTGTTTAACAGATAGGGTTAAAATAGCATGTGCCTTGGGATGCCAGTGTGGCCTAATGTATTTTAAGCTGAACAAAAAGTATTAACAATAATCCAAGTATGAGAAATGCTTTTGTTTAACAGATAGGATTAAATAGCATGTGCCTTGGGATGGCGGTGTGGCGTAATGTATTTTAAGCTGAGCAAAAAGTATTAACAATAATCCAAGTATGAGAAATGCTTTTGTTTAACAGATAGGGTTAAAAAGCATGTGCCTTGGGATGCCAGTGTGGCGTAATGTATTTTTAGATGAGCAGAGAGTATTAACAATAATCCAACTATGAGAAATGCTTTTGTTTAACAGATAGGGTTAAAATAGCATGTGCCTTGGGATGCCAGTGTGGCCTAATGTATTTTAAGCTGAGCAGAGAGTCGTAACAATAATCCAAGTATGAGAAATGCTTTTGTTTAACAGATAGGGTTAAATAGCATGTGCCTTGGGATGCCAGTGTGGCGTAATGTTTTTTAAGCTGAGCAAAAAGTATTAACAATAATCCAAGTATGAGAAATGCTTTTGTTTAACAGATAGGGTTAAATAGCATGTGCCTTGGGATGCCAGTGTGGCGTAATGTATTTTAAGCTGAACAAAAAGTATTAACAATAATCCAAGTATGAGAAATGCTTTTGTTTAACAGATAGGGTTAAATAGCATGTGCCTTGGGATGCCAGTGTGGCCTAATGTATATTAAGCTGAGCAGAGAGTCGTAACAATAATCCAAGTATGAGAAATGCTTTTGTTTAACAGATAGGGTTAAATAGCATGTGCCTTGGGATGCCAGTGTGGCGTAATGTATTTTTAGATGAGCAGAGAGTATTAACAATAATCCAAGTATGAGAAATGCTTTTGTTTAACAGATAGGATTAAATAGCATGTGCCTTGGGATGCCAGTGTGGCATAATGTATTTTAAGCTGAACAAAAAGTATTAACAATAATCCAAGAATGAGAAATGCTTTTGTTTAACAGATAGGGTTAAAATAGCATGTGCCTTGGGATGCCAGTGTGGCGTAATGTATTTTAAGCTGAGCAGAGAGTATTAACAATAATCCAAGTATGAGAAATGCTTTTGTTTAACAGATAGAGTTAAAATAGCATGTGCCTTGGGATTCCAGTGTGGCCTAATGTATTTTAAGCTGAGCAGAGAGTATTAACAATAATCCAAGTATGAGAAATGCTTTTGTTTAACAGATAGGGTTAAATAGCATGTGCCTTGGGATGCCACTGTGGCGTAATGTATTTTAAGCTGAGCCGAGAGTATTAACAAAAATCCAAGTATGAGAAATGCTTTTGTTGAACAGATAGGGTTAAAATAGCATGTGCCTTGGGATGCCAGTGTGGCCTAATGTATTTTAAGCTGAGCAAAAAGTATTAACAATAATCCAAGTATGAGAAATGCTTTTGTTTAACAGATAGAGTTAAAATAGCATGTGCCTTGGGATGCCAGTGTGGCGTAATGTATTTTAAGCTGAGCAGAGAGTATTAACAATAATCCAAGTATGAGAAATGCTTTTGTTTAACAGATAGGGTTAAAATAGCATGTGCCTTGGGATTCCAGTGTGGCCTAATGTATTTTAAGCTGAGCAGAGAGTATTAACAATAATCCAAGTATGAGAAATGCTTTTGTTTAACAGATAGGGTTAAAATAGCATGTGCCTTGGGATGCCAGTGTGGCCTAATGTATTTTAAGCTGAACAAAATTATTAACAATAATCCAAGTATGAGAAATGCTTTTGTTTAACAGATAGGATTAAATAGCATGTGCCTTGGGATGCCAGTGTGGCGTAATGTATTTTAAGCTGAGCAAAAAGTATTAACAATAATCCAAGTATGAGAAATGCTTTTGTTTAACACATAGGGTTAAAATAGCATGTGCCTTGGGATGCCAGTGTGGCCTAATGTATTTTAAGCTGAGCAGAGAGTATTAACAATAATCCAAGTATGAGAAATGCTTTTGTTTAACAGATAGGATTAAATAGCATGTGCCTTGGGATGGCGGTGTGGCGTAATGTATTTTAAGCTGAGCAAAAAGTATTAACAATAATCCAAGTATGAGAAATGCTTTTGTTTAACAGATAGGGTTAAATAGCATGTGCCTTGGGATGCCAGTGTGGCGTAATGTATTTTTAGATGAGCAGAGAGTATTAACAATAATCCAACTATGAGAAATGCTTTTGTTTAACAGATAGGGTTAAAATAGCATGTGCCTTGGGATGCCAGTGTGGCCTAATGTATTTTAAGCTGAACAAAATTATTAACAATAATCCAAGTATGAGAAATGCTTTTGTTTAACAGATAGGATTAAATAGCATGTGCCTTGGGATGCCAGTGTGGCCTAATGTATTTTAAGCTGAGCAAAAAGTATTAACAATAATCCAAGTATGAGAAAGGCTTTTGTTTAACAGATAGGGTTAAAATAGCATGTGCCTTGGGATGCCAGTGTGGCCTAATGTATTTTAAGCTGAACAAAAAGTATTAACAATAATCCAAGTATGAGAAATGCTTTTGTTTAACAGATAGGATTAAATAGCATGTGCCTTGGGAAGGCGGTGTGGCGTAATGTATTTTAAGCTGAGCAAAAAGTATTAACAATAATCCAAGTATGAGAAATGCTTTTGTTTAACAGATAGGGTTAAATAGCATGTGCCTTGGGATGCCAGTGTGGCGTAATGTATTTTTAGATGAGCAGAGAGTATTAACAATAATCCAACTATGAGAAATGCTTTTGTTTAACAGATAGGGTTAAAATAGCATGTGCCTTGGGATGCCAGTGTGGCCTAATGTATATTAAGCTGAGCAAAAAGTATTAACAATAATCCAAGTATGAGAAATGCTTTTGTTTAACAGATAGGGTTAAATAGCATGTGCCTTGGGATGCCAGTGTGGCGTAATGTATTTTAAGCTGAGCAAAAAGTATTAACAATAATCCAAGTATGAGAAATGCTTTTGTTTAACAGATAGGGTTAAATAGCATGTGCCTTAGGATGCCAGCGTGGCGTAATGTATTTTAAGCTGAACAAAAAGTATTAACAATAATCCAAGAATGAGAAATGCTTTTGTTTAACAGATAGGGTTAAATAGCATGTGCCTTGGGATGCCAGTGTGGCGTAATGTATTTTAAGCTGAACCAAAAGTATTAACAATAATCCAAGTATGAGAAATGCTTTTGTTTAACAGATAGGGTTAAATAGCATGTGCCTTGGGATGCCAGTGTGGCGTAATGTATTTAAGCTTAGCAGAGAGTATTAACAATAATCCAAGTATGAGAAATGCTTTTGTTTAACAGATAGGGTAAAATAGCATGTGCCTTGGGATTCCAGTGTGGCCTAATGTATTTTAAGCTGAGCAGAGAGTATTAACAATAATCCAAGTATGAGAAATGATTTTGTTTAACAGATAGGGTTAAAATAGCATGTGCCTTGGGATGCCAGTGTGGCGTAATGTATTTTAAGCTGAGCAAAAAGTATTAACAATAATCCAAGTATGAGAAATGCTTTTGTTTAACACATAGGGTTAAAATAGCATGTGCCTTGGGATGCCAGTGTGGCCTAATGTATTTTAAGCTGAGCAGAGAGTATTAACAATAATCCAAGTATGAGAAAGGCTTTTGTTTAACAGATAGGGTTAAAATAGCATGTGCCTTGGGATGCCAGTGTGGCCTAATGTATTTTAAGCTGAGCAGAGAGTATTAACAATAATCCAAGTATGAGAAATGCTTTTGTTTAACAGATAGGGTTAAAATAGCATGTGCCTTGGGATGCCAGTGTGGCCTAATGTATTTTAAGCTGAACAAAAAGTATTAACAATAATCCAAGTATGAGAAACGCTTTTGTTTAACAGATAGGATTAAATAGCATGTGCCTTGGGATGGCGGTGTGGCGTAATGTATTTTAAGCTGAGCAAAAAGTATTAACAATAATCCAAGTATGAGAAATGCTTTGTTTGACAGATAGGGTTACCATAGCATGTGCCTTGGGATGCCCGTGTGGCCTGGTATATTTTAAGCTGAACAGAAACTTCTAACACTAATCCAAGTATGAGAAATGCTTTTGTTTAACAGATAGGGTTAAAATAGCATGTGCCTTGGGATGCCAGTGTGGCCTAATGTATTTTAAGCTGAACAAAAAGTATTAACAATAATCCAAGTATGAGAAATGCTTTTGTTTAACAGATAGGATTAAATAGCATGTGCCTTGGGATGGCGGTGTGGCGTAATGTATTTTAAGCTGAGCAAAAAGTATTAACAATAATCCAAGTATGAGAAATGCTTTTGTTTAACAGATAGGGTTAAAAAGCATGTGCCTTGGGATGCCAGTGTGGCGTAATGTATTTTTAGATGAGCAGAGAGTATTAACAATAATCCAACTATGAGAAATGCTTTTGTTTAACAGATAGGGTTAAAATAGCATGTGCCTTGGGATGCCAGTGTGGCCTAATGTATTTTAAGCTGAGCAGAGAGTCGTAACAATAATCCAAGTATGAGAAATGCTTTTGTTTAACAGATAGGGTTAAATAGCATGTGCCTTGGGATGCCAGTGTGGCGTAATGTTTTTTAAGCTGAGCAAAAAGTATTAACAATAATCCAAGTATGAGAAATGCTTTTGTTTAACAGATAGGGTTAAATAGCATGTGCCTTGGGATGCCAGTGTGGCGTAATGTATTTTAAGCTGAACAAAAAGTATTAACAATAATCCAAGTATGAGAAATGCTTTTGTTTAACAGATAGGGTTAAATAGCATGTGCCTTGGGATGCCAGTGTGGCCTAATGTATATTAAGCTGAGCAGAGAGTCGTAACAATAATCCAAGTATGAGAAATGCTTTTGTTTAACAGATAGGGTTAAATAGCATGTGCCTTGGGATGCCAGTGTGGCGTAATGTATTTTTAGATGAGCAGAGAGTATTAACAATAATCCAAGTATGAGAAATGCTTTTGTTTAACAGATAGGATTAAATAGCATGTGCCTTGGGATGCCAGTGTGGCATAATGTATTTTAAGCTGAACAAAAAGTATTAACAATAATCCAAGAATGAGAAATGCTTTTGTTTAACAGATAGGGTTAAAATAGCATGTGCCTTGGGATGCCAGTGTGGCGTAATGTATTTTAAGCTGAGCAGAGAGTATTAACAATAATCCAAGTATGAGAAATGCTTTTGTTTAACAGATAGAGTTAAAATAGCATGTGCCTTGGGATTCCAGTGTGGCCTAATGTATTTTAAGCTGAGCAGAGAGTATTAACAATAATCCAAGTATGAGAAATGCTTTTGTTTAACAGATAGGGTTAAATAGCATGTGCCTTGGGATGCCACTGTGGCGTAATGTATTTTAAGCTGAGCCGAGAGTATTAACAAAAATCCAAGTATGAGAAATGCTTTTGTTGAACAGATAGGGTTAAAATAGCATGTGCCTTGGGATGCCAGTGTGGCCTAATGTATTTTAAGCTGAGCAAAAAGTATTAACAATAATCCAAGTATGAGAAATGCTTTTGTTTAACAGATAGAGTTAAAATAGCATGTGCCTTGGGATGCCAGTGTGGCGTAATGTATTTTAAGCTGAGCAGAGAGTATTAACAATAATCCAAGTATGAGAAATGCTTTTGTTTAACAGATAGGGTTAAAATAGCATGTGCCTTGGGATTCCAGTGTGGCCTAATGTATTTTAAGCTGAGCAGAGAGTATTAACAATAATCCAAGTATGAGAAATGCTTTTGTTTAACAGATAGGGTTAAAATAGCATGTGCCTTGGGATGCCAGTGTGGCCTAATGTATTTTAAGCTGAACAAAATTATTAACAATAATCCAAGTATGAGAAATGCTTTTGTTTAACAGATAGGATTAAATAGCATGTGCCTTGGGATGCCAGTGTGGCGTAATGTATTTTAAGCTGAGCAAAAAGTATTAACAATAATCCAAGTATGAGAAATGCTTTTGTTTAACACATAGGGTTAAAATAGCATGTGCCTTGGGATGCCAGTGTGGCCTAATGTATTTTAAGCTGAGCAGAGAGTATTAACAATAATCCAAGTATGAGAAATGCTTTTGTTTAACAGATAGGATTAAATAGCATGTGCCTTGGGATGGCGGTGTGGCGTAATGTATTTTAAGCTGAGCAAAAAGTATTAACAATAATCCAAGTATGAGAAATGCTTTTGTTTAACAGATAGGGTTAAATAGCATGTGCCTTGGGATGCCAGTGTGGCGTAATGTATTTTTAGATGAGCAGAGAGTATTAACAATAATCCAACTATGAGAAATGCTTTTGTTTAACAGATAGGGTTAAAATAGCATGTGCCTTGGGATGCCAGTGTGGCCTAATGTATTTTAAGCTGAACAAAATTATTAACAATAATCCAAGTATGAGAAATGCTTTTGTTTAACAGATAGGATTAAATAGCATGTGCCTTGGGATGCCAGTGTGGCCTAATGTATTTTAAGCTGAGCAAAAAGTATTAACAATAATCCAAGTATGAGAAAGGCTTTTGTTTAACAGATAGGGTTAAAATAGCATGTGCCTTGGGATGCCAGTGTGGCCTAATGTATTTTAAGCTGAACAAAAAGTATTAACAATAATCCAAGTATGAGAAATGCTTTTGTTTAACAGATAGGATTAAATAGCATGTGCCTTGGGAAGGCGGTGTGGCGTAATGTATTTTAAGCTGAGCAAAAAGTATTAACAATAATCCAAGTATGAGAAATGCTTTTGTTTAACAGATAGGGTTAAATAGCATGTGCCTTGGGATGCCAGTGTGGCGTAATGTATTTTTAGATGAGCAGAGAGTATTAACAATAATCCAACTATGAGAAATGCTTTTGTTTAACAGATAGGGTTAAAATAGCATGTGCCTTGGGATGCCAGTGTGGCCTAATGTATATTAAGCTGAGCAAAAAGTATTAACAATAATCCAAGTATGAGAAATGCTTTTGTTTAACAGATAGGGTTAAATAGCATGTGCCTTGGGATGCCAGTGTGGCGTAATGTATTTTAAGCTGAGCAAAAAGTATTAACAATAATCCAAGTATGAGAAATGCTTTTGTTTAACAGATAGGGTTAAATAGCATGTGCCTTAGGATGCCAGCGTGGCGTAATGTATTTTAAGCTGAACAAAAAGTATTAACAATAATCCAAGAATGAGAAATGCTTTTGTTTAACAGATAGGGTTAAATAGCATGTGCCTTGGGATGCCAGTGTGGCGTAATGTATTTTAAGCTGAACCAAAAGTATTAACAATAATCCAAGTATGAGAAATGCTTTTGTTTAACAGATAGGGTTAAATAGCATGTGCCTTGGGATGCCAGTGTGGCGTAATGTATTTAAGCTTAGCAGAGAGTATTAACAATAATCCAAGTATGAGAAATGCTTTTGTTTAACAGATAGGGTAAAATAGCATGTGCCTTGGGATTCCAGTGTGGCCTAATGTATTTTAAGCTGAGCAGAGAGTATTAACAATAATCCAAGTATGAGAAATGATTTTGTTTAACAGATAGGGTTAAAATAGCATGTGCCTTGGGATGCCAGTGTGGCGTAATGTATTTTAAGCTGAGCAAAAAGTATTAACAATAATCCAAGTATGAGAAATGCTTTTGTTTAACACATAGGGTTAAAATAGCATGTGCCTTGGGATGCCAGTGTGGCCTAATGTATTTTAAGCTGAGCAGAGAGTATTAACAATAATCCAAGTATGAGAAAGGCTTTTGTTTAACAGATAGGGTTAAAATAGCATGTGCCTTGGGATGCCAGTGTGGCCTAATGTATTTTAAGCTGAGCAGAGAGTATTAACAATAATCCAAGTATGAGAAATGCTTTTGTTTAACAGATAGGGTTAAAATAGCATGTGCCTTGGGATGCCAGTGTGGCCTAATGTATTTTAAGCTGAACAAAAAAGTATTAACAATAATCCAAGTATGAGAAACGCTTTTGTTTAACAGATAGGATTAAATAGCATGTGCCTTGGGATGGCGGTGTGGCGTAATGTATTTTAAGCTGAGCAAAAAGTATTAACAATAATCCAAGTATGAGAAATGCTTTGTTTGACAGATAGGGTTACCATAGCATGTGCCTTGGGATGCCCGTGTGGCCTGGTATATTTTAAGCTGAACAGAAACTTCTAACACTAATCCAAGTATGAGAAAGGCTTTTGTTTAACAGTTAGGGTTAAAATAGCATGTGCCTTGGGATGCCAGTGTGGCCTAATGTATTTTAAGCTGAACAAAAAGTATTAACATTAATCCAAGTATGAGAAATGCTTTTGTTTAACAGATAGGGTTAAATAGCATGTGCCTTGGGATGCCAGTGTGGCGTAATGTATTTTTAGATGAGCAGAGAGTATTAACAATAATCCAAGTATGAGAAATGCTTTTGTTTAACAGATAGGGTTAAATAGCATGTGCCTTGGGATGCCAGTGTGGCGTAATGTATTTTAAGCTGAGCAGAGAGTATTAACAATAATCCAAGTATGAGAAATGCTTTTGTTTAACAGATAGGGTTAAAATAGCATGTGCCTTGGGATTCCAGTGTGGCCTAATGTATTTTAAGCTGAGCAGAGAGTATTAACAATAATCCAAGTATGAGAAATGCTTTTGTTTAACAGATAGGGTTAAATAGCATGTGCCTTGTGATGCCAGTGTGGCCTAATGTATTTTAAGCTGAGCAAAAAGTATTAACAATAATCCAAGTATGAGAAATACTTTTTTTTAACAGATAGGGTTAAAATAGCATGTGCCTTGGGATTCCAGTGTGGCCTAATGTATTTTAAGCTGAGCAGAGAGTGTTAACAATAATCCAAGTATGAGAAATGCTTTTGTTTAACAGATAGGGTTAAAATAGCATGTGCCTTGGGATGCCAGTGTGGCCTAATGTATTTTAAGCTGAACAAAATTATTAACAATAATCCAAGTATGAGAAATGCTTTTGTTTAACAGATAGGATTATATAGCATGTGCCTTGGGATGCCAGTGTGGCGTAATGTATTTTAAGCTGAGCAAAAAGTATTAACAATAATCCAAGTATGAGAAATGCTTTTGTTTAACACATAGGGTTAAAATAGCATGTGCCTTGGGATGCCAGTGTGGCCTAATGTATTTTAAGCTGAACAAAAAGTATTAACAATAATCCAAGTATGAGAAATGCTTTTGTTTAACAGATAGGATTAAATAGCATGTGCCTTGGGATGGCGGTATGGCGTAATGTATTTTAAGCTGAGCAAAAAGTATTAACAATAATCCAAGTATGAGAAATGCTTTGTTTGACAGATAGGGTTACCATAGCATGTGCCTTGGGATGCCCGTGTGGCCTGGTATATTTTAAGATGAACAGAAACTTTTAACAATAATCCAAGTATGAGAAATGCTTTTGTTTAACAGATAGGGTTAAAATAGCATGTGCCTTGGGATTCCAGTGTGGCCTAATGTATTTTAAGCTGAGCAAAGAGTATTAACAATAATCCAAGTATGAGAAATGCTTTTGTTTAACAGATAGGGTTAAATAGCAGGTGCCTTGGGATGCCAGTGTGGCGTAATGTATTTTAAGCTGAGCCGAGAGTATTAACAAAAATCCAAGTATGAGAAATGCTTTTGTTGAACAGATAGGGTTAAAATAGCATGTGCCTTGGGATGCCAGTGTGGCCTAATGTATTTTAAGCTGAGCAAAAAGTATTAACAATAATCCAAGTATGAGAAATGCTTTTGTTTAACAGATAGGGTTAAAATAGCATGTGCCTTGGGATGCCAGTGTGGCGTAATGTATTTTAAGCTGAGCAGAGAGTATTAACAATAATCCAAGTATGAGAAATGCTTTTGTTTAACAGATAGGGTTAAAATAGCATGTGCCTTGGGATTCCAGTGTGGCCTAATGTATTTTAAGCTGAGCAGAGAGTATTAACAATAATCCAAGTATGAGAAATGCTTTTGTTTAACAGATAGGGTTAAAATAGCATGTGCCTTGGGATGCCAGTGTGGCCTAATGTATTTTAAGCTGAACAAAATTATTAACAATAATCCAAGTATGAGAAATGCTTTTGTTTAACAGATAGGATTAAATAGCATGTGCCTTGGGATGCCAGTGTGGCGTAATGTATTTTAAGCTGAGCAAAAAGTATTAACAATAATCCAAGTATGAGAAATGCTTTTGTTTAACACATAGGGTTAAAATAGCATGTGCCTTGGGATGCCAGTGTGGCCTAATGTATTTTAAGCTGAGCAGAGAGTATTAAAAATAATCCAAGTATGAGAAATGCTTTTGTTTAACAGATAGGATTAAATAGCATGTGCCTTGGGATGGCGGTGTGGCGTAATGTATTTTAAGCTGAGCAAAAAGTATTAACAATAATCCAACTATGAGAAATGCTTTTGTTTAACAGATAGGGTTAAAATAGCATGTGCCTTGGGATGCCAGTGTGGCGTAATGTATTTTTAGATGAGCAGAGAGTATTAACAATAATCCAACTATGAGAAATGCTTTTGTTTAACAGATAGGGTTAAAATAGCATGTGCCTTGGGATGCCAGTGTGGCCTAATGTATATTAAGCTGAGCAAAAAGTATTAACAATAATCCAAGTATGAGAAATGCTTTTGTTTAACAGATAGGGTTAAATAGCATGTGCCTTGGGATGCCAGTGTGGCGTAATGTATTTTAAGCTGAGCAAAAAGTATTAACAATAATCCAAGTATGAGAAATGCTTTTGTTTAACAGATAGGGTTAAATAGCATGTGCCTTAGGATGCCAGCGTGGCGTAATGTATTTTAAGCTGAACAAAAAGTATTAACAATAATCCAAGAATGAGAAATGCTTTTGTTTAACAGATAGGGTTAAATAGCATGTGCCTTGGGATGCCAGTGTGGCGTAATGTATTTTAAGCTGAACCAAAAGTATTAACAATAATCCAAGTATGAGAAATGCTTTTGTTTAACAGATAGGGTTAAATAGCATGTGCCTTGGGATGCCAGTGTGGCGTAATGTATTTAAGCTTAGCAGAGAGTATTAACAATAATCCAAGTATGAGAAATGCTTTTGTTTAACAGATAGGGTAAAATAGCATGTGCCTTGGGATTCCAGTGTGGCCTAATGTATTTTAAGCTGAGCAGAGAGTATTAACAATAATCCAAGTATGAGAAATGATTTTGTTTAACAGATAGGGTTAAAATAGCATGTGCCTTGGGATGCCAGTGTGGCGTAATGTATTTTAAGCTGAGCAAAAAGTATTAACAATAATCCAAGTATGAGAAATGCTTTTGTTTAACACATAGGGTTAAAATAGCATGTGCCTTGGGATGCCAGTGTGGCCTAATGTATTTTAAGCTGAGCAGAGAGTATTAACAATAATCCAAGTATGAGAAAGGCTTTTGTTTAACAGATAGGGTTAAAATAGCATGTGCCTTGGGATGCCAGTGTGGCCTAATGTATTTTAAGCTGAGCAGAGAGTATTAACAATAATCCAAGTATGAGAAATGCTTTTGTTTAACAGATAGGGTTAAAATAGCATGTGCCTTGGGATGCCAGTGTGGCCTAATGTATTTTAAGCTGAACAAAAAGTATTAACAATAATCCAAGTATGAGAAACGCTTTTGTTTAACAGATAGGATTAAATAGCATGTGCCTTGGGATGGCGGTGTGGCGTAATGTATTTTAAGCTGAGCAAAAAGTATTAACAATAATCCAAGTATGAGAAATGCTTTGTTTGACAGATAGGGTTACCATAGCATGTGCCTTGGGATGCCCGTGTGGCCTGGTATATTTTAAGCTGAACAGAAACTTCTAACACTAATCCAAGTATGAGAAAGGCTTTTGTTTAACAGTTAGGGTTAAAATAGCATGTGCCTTGGGATGCCAGTGTGGCCTAATGTATTTTAAGCTGAACAAAAAGTATTAACATTAATCCAAGTATGAGAAATGCTTTTGTTTAACAGATAGGGTTAAATAGCATGTGCCTTGGGATGCCAGTGTGGCGTAATGTATTTTTAGATGAGCAGAGAGTATTAACAATAATCCAAGTATGAGAAATGCTTTTGTTTAACAGATAGGGTTAAATAGCATGTGCCTTGGGATGCCAGTGTGGCGTAATGTATTTTAAGCTGAGCAGAGAGTATTAACAATAATCCAAGTATGAGAAATGCTTTTGTTTAACAGATAGGGTTAAAATAGCATGTGCCTTGGGATTCCAGTGTGGCCTAATGTATTTTAAGCTGAGCAGAGAGTATTAACAATAATCCAAGTATGAGAAATGCTTTTGTTTAACAGATAGGGTTAAATAGCATGTGCCTTGTGATGCCAGTGTGGCCTAATGTATTTTAAGCTGAGCAAAAAGTATTAACAATAATCCAAGTATGAGAAATACTTTTTTTTAACAGATAGGGTTAAAATAGCATGTGCCTTGGGATTCCAGTGTGGCCTAATGTATTTTAAGCTGAGCAGAGAGTGTTAACAATAATCCAAGTATGAGAAATGCTTTTGTTTAACAGATAGGGTTAAAATAGCATGTGCCTTGGGATGCCAGTGTGGCCTAATGTATTTTAAGCTGAACAAAATTATTAACAATAATCCAAGTATGAGAAATGCTTTTGTTTAACAGATAGGATTATATAGCATGTGCCTTGGGATGCCAGTGTGGCGTAATGTATTTTAAGCTGAGCAAAAAGTATTAACAATAATCCAAGTATGAGAAATGCTTTTGTTTAACACATAGGGTTAAAATAGCATGTGCCTTGGGATGCCAGTGTGGCCTAATGTATTTTAAGCTGAACAAAAAGTATTAACAATAATCCAAGTATGAGAAATGCTTTTGTTTAACAGATAGGATTAAATAGCATGTGCCTTGGGATGGCGGTATGGCGTAATGTATTTTAAGCTGAGCAAAAAGTATTAACAATAATCCAAGTATGAGAAATGCTTTGTTTGACAGATAGGGTTACCATAGCATGTGCCTTGGGATGCCCGTGTGGCCTGGTATATTTTAAGATGAACAGAAACTTTTAACAATAATCCAAGTATGAGAAATGCTTTTGTTTAACAGATAGGGTTAAAATAGCATGTGCCTTGGGATTCCAGTGTGGCCTAATGTATTTTAAGCTGAGCAAAGAGTATTAACAATAATCCAAGTATGAGAAATGCTTTTGTTTAACAGATAGGGTTAAATAGCAGGTGCCTTGGGATGCCAGTGTGGCGTAATGTATTTTAAGCTGAGCCGAGAGTATTAACAAAAATCCAAGTATGAGAAATGCTTTTGTTGAACAGATAGGGTTAAAATAGCATGTGCCTTGGGATGCCAGTGTGGCCTAATGTATTTTAAGCTGAGCAAAAAGTATTAACAATAATCCAAGTATGAGAAATGCTTTTGTTTAACAGATAGGGTTAAAATAGCATGTGCCTTGGGATGCCAGTGTGGCGTAATGTATTTTAAGCTGAGCAGAGAGTATTAACAATAATCCAAGTATGAGAAATGCTTTTGTTTAACAGATAGGGTTAAAATAGCATGTGCCTTGGGATTCCAGTGTGGCCTAATGTATTTTAAGCTGAGCAGAGAGTATTAACAATAATCCAAGTATGAGAAATGCTTTTGTTTAACAGATAGGGTTAAAATAGCATGTGCCTTGGGATGCCAGTGTGGCCTAATGTATTTTAAGCTGAACAAAATTATTAACAATAATCCAAGTATGAGAAATGCTTTTGTTTAACAGATAGGATTAAATAGCATGTGCCTTGGGATGCCAGTGTGGCGTAATGTATTTTAAGCTGAGCAAAAAGTATTAACAATAATCCAAGTATGAGAAATGCTTTTGTTTAACACATAGGGTTAAAATAGCATGTGCCTTGGGATGCCAGTGTGGCCTAATGTATTTTAAGCTGAGCAGAGAGTATTAAAAATAATCCAAGTATGAGAAATGCTTTTGTTTAACAGATAGGATTAAATAGCATGTGCCTTGGGATGGCGGTGTGGCGTAATGTATTTTAAGCTGAGCAAAAAGTATTAACAATAATCCAACTATGAGAAATGCTTTTGTTTAACAGATAGGGTTAAAATAGCATGTGCCTTGGGATGCCAGTGTGGCCTAATGTATTTTAAGCTGAGCAGAGAGTCGTAACAATAATCCAAGTATGAGAAATGCTTTTGTTTAACAGATAGGGTTAAATAGCATGTGCCTTGGGATGCCAGTGTGGCGTAATGTTTTTTAAGCTAAGCAAAAAGTATTAACAATAATCCAAGTATGAGAAATGCTTTTGTTTAACAGATAGGGTTAAATAGCATGTGCCTTGGGATGCCAGTGTGGCGTAATGTATTTTAAGCTGAACAAAAAGTATTAACAATAATCCAAGAATGAGAAATGCTTTTGTTTAACAGACAGGGTTAAATAGCATGTGCCTTGGGATGCCAGTGTGGCGTAATGTATTTTAAGCTGAACAAAAAGTATGAACAATAATCCAAGTATGAGAAATGCTTTTGTTTAACAGATAGGGTTAAATAGCATGTGCCTTGGGATGCCAGTGTGGCGTAATGTATTTTAAGCTGAGCCGAGAGTATTAACAATACTCCAAGTATGAGAAATGCTTTTGTTGAACAGATAGGGTTAAAATAGCATGTGCCTTGGGATGCCAGTGTGGCGTAATGTATTTTAAGCTGAGCAGAGAGTATTAACAATAATCCAAGTATGAGAAATGCTTTTGTTTAACAGATAGGGTTAAATAGCATGTGCCTTGGGATGCCAGTGTGGCCTAATGTATATTAAGCTGAGCAGAGAGTCGTAACAATAATCCAAGTATGAGAAATGCTTTTGTTTAACAGATAGGGTTAAATAGCATGTGCCTTGGGATGACAGTGTGGCGTAATGTATTTTTAGATGAGCAGAGAGTATTAACAATAATCCAAGTATGAGAAATGCTTTTGTTTAACAGATAGGATTAAATAGCATGTGCCTTGGGATGCCAGTGTGGCATAATTTATTTTAAGCTGAACAAAAAGTATTAACAATAATCCAAGAATGAGAAATGCTTTTGTTTAACAGATAGGGTTAAAATAGCATGTGCCTTGGGATGCCAGTGTGGCGTAATGTATTTTAAGATGAGCAGAGAGTATTAACAATAATCCAAGTATGAGAAATGCTTTTGTTTAACAGATAGAGTTAAAATAGCATGTGCCTTGGGATTCCAGTGTGGCCTAATGTATTTTAAGCTGAGCAGAGAGTATTAACAATAATCCAAGTATGAGAAATGCTTTTGTTTAACAGATAGGGTTAAATAGCATGTGCCTTGGGATGCCACTGTGGCGTAATGTATTTTAAGCTGAGCCGAGAGTATTAACAAAAATCCAAGTATGAGAAATGCTTTTGTTGAACAGATAGGGTTAAAATAGCATGTGCCTTGGGATGCCAGTGTGGCCTAATGTATTTTAAGCTGAGCAAAAAGTATTAACAATAATCCAAGTATGAGAAATGCTTTTGTTTAACAGATAGGGTTAAAATAGCATGTGCCTTGGGATGCCAGTGTGGCGTAATGTATTTTAAGCTGAGCAGAGAGTATTAACAATAATCCAAGTATGAGAAATGCTTTTGTTTAACAGATAGGGTTAAAATAGCATGTGCCTTGGGATTCCAGTGTGGCCTAATGTATTTTAAGCTGAGCAGAGAGTATTAACAATAATCCAAGTATGAGAAATGCTTTTGTTTAACAGATAGGGTTAAAATAGCATGTGCCTTGGGATGCCAGTGTGGCCTAATGTATTTTAAGCTGAACAAAATTATTAACAATAATCCAAGTATGAGAAATGCTTTTGTTTAACAGATAGGATTAAATAGCATGTGCCTTGGGATGCCAGTGTGGCGTAATGTATTTTAAGCTGAGCAAAAAGTATTAACAATAATCCAAGTATGAGAAATGCTTTTGTTTAACACATAGGGTTAAAATAGCATGTGCCTTGGGATGCCAGTGTGGCCTAATGTATTTTAAGCTGAGCAGAGAGTATTAACAATAATCCAAGTATGAGAAATGCTTTTGTTTAACAGATAGGATTAAATAGCATGTGCCTTGGGATGGCGGTGTGGCGTAATGTATTTTAAGCTGAGCAAAAAGTATTAACAATAATCCAAGTATGAGAAATGCTTTTGTTTAACAGATAGGGTTAAATAGCATGTGCCTTGGGATGCCAGTGTGGCGTAATGTATTTTTAGATGAGCAGAGAGTATTAACAATAATCCAACTATGAGAAATGCTTTTGTTTAACAGATAGGGTTAAAATAGCATGTGCCTTGGGATGCCAGTGTGGCCTAATGTATTTTAAGCTGAACAAAATTATTAACAATAATCCAAGTATGAGAAATGCTTTTGTTTAACAGATAGGATTAAATAGCATGTGCCTTGGGATGCCAGTGTGGCCTAATGTATTTTAAGCTGAGCAAAAAGTATTAACAATAATCCAAGTATGAGAAAGGCTTTTGTTTAACAGATAGGGTTAAAATAGCATGTGCCTTGGGATGCCAGTGTGGCCTAATGTATTTTAAGCTGAACAAAAAGTATTAACAATAATCCAAGTATGAGAAATGCTTTTGTTTAACAGATAGGATTAAATAGCATGTGCCTTGGGAAGGCGGTGTGGCGTAATGTATTTTAAGCTGAGCAAAAAGTATTAACAATAATCCAAGTATGAGAAATGCTTTTGTTTAACAGATAGGGTTAAATAGCATGTGCCTTGGGATGCCAGTGTGGCGTAATGTATTTTTAGATGAGCAGAGAGTATTAACAATAATCCAACTATGAGAAATGCTTTTGTTTAACAGATAGGGTTAAAATAGCATGTGCCTTGGGATGCCAGTGTGGCCTAATGTATATTAAGCTGAGCAAAAAGTATTAACAATAATCCAAGTATGAGAAATGCTTTTGTTTAACAGATAGGGTTAAATAGCATGTGCCTTGGGATGCCAGTGTGGCGTAATGTATTTTAAGCTGAGCAAAAAGTATTAACAATAATCCAAGTATGAGAAATGCTTTTGTTTAACAGATAGGGTTAAATAGCATGTGCCTTAGGATGCCAGCGTGGCGTAATGTATTTTAAGCTGAACAAAAAGTATTAACAATAATCCAAGAATGAGAAATGCTTTTGTTTAACAGATAGGGTTAAATAGCATGTGCCTTGGGATGCCAGTGTGGCGTAATGTATTTTAAGCTGAACCAAAAGTATTAACAATAATCCAAGTATGAGAAATGCTTTTGTTTAACAGATAGGGTTAAATAGCATGTGCCTTGGGATGCCAGTGTGGCGTAATGTATTTAAGCTTAGCAGAGAGTATTAACAATAATCCAAGTATGAGAAATGCTTTTGTTTAACAGATAGGGTAAAATAGCATGTGCCTTGGGATTCCAGTGTGGCCTAATGTATTTTAAGCTGAGCAGAGAGTATTAACAATAATCCAAGTATGAGAAATGATTTTGTTTAACAGATAGGGTTAAAATAGCATGTGCCTTGGGATGCCAGTGTGGCGTAATGTATTTTAAGCTGAGCAAAAAGTATTAACAATAATCCAAGTATGAGAAATGCTTTTGTTTAACACATAGGGTTAAAATAGCATGTGCCTTGGGATGCCAGTGTGGCCTAATGTATTTTAAGCTGAGCAGAGAGTATTAACAATAATCCAAGTATGAGAAAGGCTTTTGTTTACCAGATAGGGTTAAAATAGCATGTGCCTTGGGATGCCAGTGTGGCCTAATGTATTTTAAGCTGAGCAGAGAGTATTAACAATAATCCAAGTATGAGAAATGCTTTTGTTTAACAGATAGGGTTAAAATAGCATGTGCCTTGGGATGCCAGTGTGGCCTAATGTATTTTAAGCTGAACAAAAAGTATTAACAATAATCCAAGTATGAGAAATGCTTTTGTTTAACAGATAGGGTTAAATAGCAGGTGCCTTGGGATGCCAGTGTGGCGTAATGTATTTTAAGCTGAGCCGAGAGTATTAACAAAAATCCAAGTATGAGAAATGCTTTTGTTGAACAGATAGGGTTAAAATAGCATGTGCCTTGGGATGCCAGTGTGGCCTAATGTATTTTAAGCTGAGCAAAAAGTATTAACAATAATCCAAGTATGAGAAATGCTTTTGTTTAACAGATAGGGTTAAAATAGCATGTGCCTTGGGATTCCACTGTGGCCTAATGTATTTTAAGCTGAGCAAAGAGTATTAACAATAATCCAAGTATGAGAAATGCTTTTGTTTAACAGATAGGGTTAAATAGCAGGTGCCTTGGGATGCCAGTGTGGCGTAATGTATTTTAAGCTGAGCCGAGAGTATTAACAAAAATCCAAGTATGAGAAATGCTTTTGTTGAACAGATAGGGTTAAAATAGCATGTGCCTTGGGATGCCAGTGTGGCCTAATGTATTTTAAGCTGAGCAAAAAGTATTAACAATAATCCAAGTATGAGAAATGCTTTTGTTTAACAGATAGGGTTAAAATAGCATGTGCCTTGGGATGCCAGTGTGGCGTAATGTATTTTAAGCTGAGCAGAGAGTATTAACAATAATCCAAGTATGAGAAATGCTTTTGTTTAACAGATAGGGTTAAAATAGCATGTGCCTTGGGATTCCAGTGTGGCCTAATGTATTTTAAGCTGAGCAGAGAGTATTAACAATAATCCAAGTATGAGAAATGCTTTTGTTTAACAGATAGGGTTAAAATAGCATGTGCCTTGGGATGCCAGTGTGGCCTAATGTATTTTAAGCTGAACAAAATTATTAACAATAATCCAAGTATGAGAAATGCTTTTGTTTAACAGATAGTATTAAATAGCATGTGCCTTGGGATGCCAGTGTGGCGTAATGTATTTTAAGCTGAGCAAAAAGTATTAACAATAATCCAAGTATGAGAAATGCTTTTGTTTAACACATAGGGTTAAAATAGCATGTGCCTTGGGATGCCAGTGTGGCCTAATGTATTTTAAGCTGAGCAGAGAGTATTAACAATAATCCAAGTATGAGAAAGGCTTTTGTTTAACAGATAGGGTTAAAATAGCATGTGCCTTGGGATGCCAGTGTGGCCTAATGTATTTTAAGCTGAACAAAAAGTATTAACAATAATCCAAGTATGAGAAATGCTTTTGTTTAACAGATAGGATTAAATAGCATGTGCCTTGGGATGGCGGTGTGGCGTAATGTATTTTAAGCTGAGCAAAAAGTATTAACAATAATCCAAGTATGAGAAATGCTTTTGTTTAACAGATAGGGTTAAAAAGCATGTGCCTTGGGATGCCAGTGTGGCGTAATGTATTTTTAGATGAGCAGAGAGTATTAACAATAATCCAACTATGAGAAATGCTTTTGTTTAACAGATAGGGTTAAAATAGCATGTGCCTTGGGATGCCAGTGTGGCCTAATGTATTTTAAGCTGAGCAGAGAGTCGTAACAATAATCCAAGTATGAGAAATGCTTTTGTTTAACAGATAGGGTTAAATAGCATGTGCCTTGGGATGCCAGTGTGGCGTAATGTTTTTTAAGCTGAGCAAAAAGTATTAACAATAATCCAAGTATGAGAAATGCTTTTGTTTAACAGATAGGGTTAAATAGCATGTGCCTTGGGATGCCAGTGTGGCGTAATGTATTTTAAGCTGAACAAAAAGTATTAACAATAATCCAAGAATGAGAAATGCTTTTGTTTAACAGACAGGGTTAAATAGCATGTGCCTTGGGATGCCAGTGTGGCGTAATGTATTTTAAGCTGAACAAAAAGTATTAACAATAATCCAAGTATGAGAAATGCTTTTGTTTAACAGATAGGGTTAAAATAGCATGTGCCTTGGGATGCCAGTGTGGCGTAATGTATTTTAAGCTGAGCAGAGAGTATTAACAATAATCCAAGTATGAGAAATGCTTTTGTTTAACAGATAGGGTTAAATAGCATGTGCCTTGGGATGCCAGTGTGGCCTAATGTATATTAAGCTGAGCAGAGAGTCGTAACAATAATCCAAGTATGAGAAATGCTTTTGTTTAACAGATAGGGTTAAATAGCATGTGCCTTGGGATGCCAGTGTGGCGTAATGTATTTTTAGATGAGCAGAGAGTATTAACAATAATCCAAGTATGAGAAATGCTTTTGTTTAACAGATAGGATTAAATAGCATGTGCCTTGGGATGCCAGTGTGGCATAATGTATTTTAAGCTGAACAAAAAGTATTAACAATAATCCAAGAATGAGAAATGCTTTTGTTTAACAGATAGGGTTAAAATAGCATGTGCCTTGGGATGCCAGTGTGGCGTAATGTATTTTAAGCTGAGCAGAGAGTATTAACAATAATCCAAGTATGAGAAATGCTTTTGTTTAACAGATAGAGTTAAAATAGCATGTGCCTTGGGATTCCAGTGTGGCCTAATGTATTTTAAGCTGAGCAGAGAGTATTAACAATAATCCAAGTATGAGAAATGCTTTTGTTTAACAGATAGGGTTAAATAGCATGTGCCTTGGGATGCCACTGTGGCGTAATGTATTTTAAGCTGAGCCGAGAGTATTAACAAAAATCCAAGTATGAGAAATGCTTTTGTTGAACAGATAGGGTTAAAATAGCATGTGCCTTGGGATGCCAGTGTGGCCTAATGTATTTTAAGCTGAGCAAAAAGTATTAACAATAATCCAAGTATGAGAAATGCTTTTGTTTAACAGATAGGGTTAAAATAGCATGTGCCTTGGGATGCCAGTGTGGCGTAATGTATTTTAAGCTGAGCAGAGAGTATTAACAATAATCCAAGTATGAGAAATGCTTTTGTTTAACAGATAGGGTTAAAATAGCATGTGCCTTGGGATTCCAGTGTGGCCTAATGTATTTTAAGCTGAGCAGAGAGTATTAACAATAATCCAAGTATGAGAAATGCTTTTGTTTAACAGATAGGGTTAAAATAGCATGTGCCTTGGGATGCCAGTGTGGCCTAATGTATTTTAAGCTGAACAAAATTATTAACAATAATCCAAGTATGAGAAATGCTTTTGTTTAACAGATAGGATTAAATAGCATGTGCCTTGGGATGCCAGTGTGGCGTAATGTATTTTAAGCTGAGCAAAAAGTATTAACAATAATCCAAGTATGAGAAATGCTTTTGTTTAACACATAGGGTTAAAATAGCATGTGCCTTGGGATGCCAGTGTGGCCTAATGTATTTTAAGCTGAGCAGAGAGTATTAACAATAATCCAAGTATGAGAAATGCTTTTGTTTAACAGATAGGATTAAATAGCATGTGCCTTGGGATGGCGGTGTGGCGTAATGTATTTTAAGCTGAGCAAAAAGTATTAACAATAATCCAAGTATGAGAAATGCTTTTGTTTAACAGATAGGGTTAAATAGCATGTGCCTTGGGATGCCAGTGTGGCGTAATGTATTTTTAGATGAGCAGAGAGTATTAACAATAATCCAACTATGAGAAATGCTTTTGTTTAACAGATAGGGTTAAAATAGCATGTGCCTTGGGATGCCAGTGTGGCCTAATGTATTTTAAGCTGAACAAAATTATTAACAATAATCCAAGTATGAGAAATGCTTTTGTTTAACAGATAGGATTAAATAGCATGTGCCTTGGGATGCCAGTGTGGCCTAATGTATTTTAAGCTGAGCAAAAAGTATTAACAATAATCCAAGTATGAGAAAGGCTTTTGTTTAACAGATAGGGTTAAAATAGCATGTGCCTTGGGATGCCAGTGTGGCCTAATGTATTTTAAGCTGAACAAAAAGTATTAACAATAATCCAAGTATGAGAAATGCTTTTGTTTAACAGATAGGATTAAATAGCATGTGCCTTGGGAAGGCGGTGTGGCGTAATGTATTTTAAGCTGAGCAAAAAGTATTAACAATAATCCAAGTATGAGAAATGCTTTTGTTTAACAGATAGGGTTAAATAGCATGTGCCTTGGGATGCCAGTGTGGCGTAATGTATTTTTAGATGAGCAGAGAGTATTAACAATAATCCAACTATGAGAAATGCTTTTGTTTAACAGATAGGGTTAAAATAGCATGTGCCTTGGGATGCCAGTGTGGCCTAATGTATATTAAGCTGAGCAAAAAGTATTAACAATAATCCAAGTATGAGAAATGCTTTTGTTTAACAGATAGGGTTAAATAGCATGTGCCTTGGGATGCCAGTGTGGCGTAATGTATTTTAAGCTGAGCAAAAAGTATTAACAATAATCCAAGTATGAGAAATGCTTTTGTTTAACAGATAGGGTTAAATAGCATGTGCCTTAGGATGCCAGCGTGGCGTAATGTATTTTAAGCTGAACAAAAAGTATTAACAATAATCCAAGAATGAGAAATGCTTTTGTTTAACAGATAGGGTTAAATAGCATGTGCCTTGGGATGCCAGTGTGGCGTAATGTATTTTAAGCTGAACCAAAAGTATTAACAATAATCCAAGTATGAGAAATGCTTTTGTTTAACAGATAGGGTTAAATAGCATGTGCCTTGGGATGCCAGTGTGGCGTAATGTATTTAAGCTTAGCAGAGAGTATTAACAATAATCCAAGTATGAGAAATGCTTTTGTTTAACAGATAGGGTAAAATAGCATGTGCCTTGGGATTCCAGTGTGGCCTAATGTATTTTAAGCTGAGCAGAGAGTATTAACAATAATCCAAGTATGAGAAATGATTTTGTTTAACAGATAGGGTTAAAATAGCATGTGCCTTGGGATGCCAGTGTGGCGTAATGTATTTTAAGCTGAGCAAAAAGTATTAACAATAATCCAAGTATGAGAAATGCTTTTGTTTAACACATAGGGTTAAAATAGCATGTGCCTTGGGATGCCAGTGTGGCCTAATGTATTTTAAGCTGAGCAGAGAGTATTAACAATAATCCAAGTATGAGAAAGGCTTTTGTTTAACAGATAGGGTTAAAATAGCATGTGCCTTGGGATGCCAGTGTGGCCTAATGTATTTTAAGCTGAGCAGAGAGTATTAACAATAATCCAAGTATGAGAAATGCTTTTGTTTAACAGATAGGGTTAAAATAGCATGTGCCTTGGGATGCCAGTGTGGCCTAATGTATTTTAAGCTGAACAAAAAGTATTAACAATAATCCAAGTATGAGAAATGCTTTTGTTTAACAGATAGGATTAAATAGCATGTGCCTTGGGATGGCGGTGTGGCGTAATGTATTTTAAGCTGAGCAAAAAGTATTAACAATAATCCAAGTATGAGAAATGCTTTGTTTGACAGATAGGGTTACCATAGCATGTGCCTTGGGATGCCCGTGTGGCCTGGTATATTTTAAGCTGAACAGAAACTTCTAACACTAATCCAAGTATGAGAAAGGCTTTTGTTTAACAGTTAGGGTTAAAATAGCATGTGCCTTGGGATGCCAGTGTGGCCTAATGTATTTTAAGCTGAACAAAAAGTATTAACATTAATCCAAGTATGAGAAATGCTTTTGTTTAACAGATAGGGTTAAATAGCATGTGCCTTGGGATGCCAGTGTGGCGTAATGTATTTTTAGATGAGCAGAGAGTATTAACAATAATCCAAGTATGAGAAATGCTTTTGTTTAACAGATAGGGTTAAATAGCATGTGCCTTGGGATGCCAGTGTGGCGTAATGTATTTTAAGCTGAGCAGAGAGTATTAACAATAATCCAAGTATGAGAAATGCTTTTGTTTAACAGATAGGGTTAAAATAGCATGTGCCTTGGGATTCCAGTGTGGCCTAATGTATTTTAAGCTGAGCAGAGAGTATTAACAATAATCCAAGTATGAGAAATGCTTTTGTTTAACAGATAGGGTTAAATAGCATGTGCCTTGTGATGCCAGTGTGGCCTAATGTATTTTAAGCTGAGCAAAAAGTATTAACAATAATCCAAGTATGAGAAATACTTTTTTTTAACAGATAGGGTTAAAATAGCATGTGCCTTGGGATTCCAGTGTGGCCTAATGTATTTTAAGCTGAGCAGAGAGTGTTAACAATAATCCAAGTATGAGAAATGCTTTTGTTTAACAGATAGGGTTAAAATAGCATGTGCCTTGGGATGCCAGTGTGGCCTAATGTATTTTAAGCTGAACAAAATTATTAACAATAATCCAAGTATGAGAAATGCTTTTGTTTAACAGATAGGATTATATAGCATGTGCCTTGGGATGCCAGTGTGGCGTAATGTATTTTAAGCTGAGCAAAAAGTATTAACAATAATCCAAGTATGAGAAATGCTTTTGTTTAACACATAGGGTTAAAATAGCATGTGCCTTGGGATGCCAGTGTGGCCTAATGTATTTTAAGCTGAACAAAAAGTATTAACAATAATCCAAGTATGAGAAATGCTTTTGTTTAACAGATAGGATTAAATAGCATGTGCCTTGGGATGGCGGTATGGCGTAATGTATTTTAAGCTGAGCAAAAAGTATTAACAATAATCCAAGTATGAGAAATGCTTTGTTTGACAGATAGGGTTACCATAGCATGTGCCTTGGGATGCCCGTGTGGCCTGGTATATTTTAAGATGAACAGAAACTTTTAACAATAATCCAAGTATGAGAAATGCTTTTGTTTAACAGATAGGGTTAAAATAGCATGTGCCTTGGGATTCCAGTGTGGCCTAATGTATTTTAAGCTGAGCAAAGAGTATTAACAATAATCCAAGTATGAGAAATGCTTTTGTTTAACAGATAGGGTTAAATAGCAGGTGCCTTGGGATGCCAGTGTGGCGTAATGTATTTTAAGCTGAGCCGAGAGTATTAACAAAAATCCAAGTATGAGAAATGCTTTTGTTGAACAGATAGGGTTAAAATAGCATGTGCCTTGGGATGCCAGTGTGGCCTAATGTATTTTAAGCTGAGCAAAAAGTATTAACAATAATCCAAGTATGAGAAATGCTTTTGTTTAACAGATAGGATTAAAATAGCATGTGCCTTGGGATGCCAGTGTGGCGTAATGTATTTTAAGCTGAGCAGAGAGTATTAACAATAATCCAAGTATGAGAAATGCTTTTGTTTAACAGATAGGGTTAAAATAGCATGTGCCTTGGGATTCCAGTGTGGCCTAATGTATTTTAAGCTGAGCAGAGAGTATTAACAATAATCCAAGTATGAGAAATGCTTTTGTTTAACAGATAGGGTTAAAATAGCATGTGCCTTGGGATGCCAGTGTGGCCTAATGTATTTTAAGCTGAACAAAATTATTAACAATAATCCAAGTATGAGAAATGCTTTTGTTTAACAGATAGGATTAAATAGCATGTGCCTTGGGATGCCAGTGTGGCGTAATGTATTTTAAGCTGAGCAAAAAGTATTAACAATAATCCAAGTATGAGAAATGCTTTTGTTTAACACATAGGGTTAAAATAGCATGTGCCTTGGGATGCCAGTGTGGCCTAATGTATTTTAAGCTGAGCAGAGAGTATTAAAAATAATCCAAGTATGAGAAATGCTTTTGTTTAACAGATAGGATTAAATAGCATGTGCCTTGGGATGGCGGTGTGGCGTAATGTATTTTAAGCTGAGCAAAAAGTATTAACAATAATCCAAGTATGAGAAATGCTTTTGTTTAACAGATAGGGTTAAATAGCATGTGCCTTGGGATGCCAGTGTGGCGTAATGTATTTTAAGCTGAACAAAAAGTATTAACAATAATCCAAGAATGAGAAATGCTTTTGTTTAACAGACAGGGTTAAATAGCATGTGCCTTGGGATGCCAGTGTGGCGTAATGTATTTTAAGCTGAACAAAAAGTATGAACAATAATCCAAGTATGAGAAATGCTTTTGTTTAACAGATAGGGTTAAATAGCATGTGCCTTGGGATGCCAGTGTGGCGTAATGTATTTTAAGCTGAGCCGAGAGTATTAACAATACTCCAAGTATGAGAAATGCTTTTGTTGAACAGATAGGGTTAAAATAGCATGTGCCTTGGGATGCCAGTGTGGCGTAATGTATTTTAAGCTGAGCAGAGAGTATTAACAATAATCCAAGTATGAGAAATGCTTTTGTTTAACAGATAGGGTTAAATAGCATGTGCCTTGGGATGCCAGTGTGGCCTAATGTATATTAAGCTGAGCAGAGAGTCGTAACAATAATCCAAGTATGAGAAATGCTTTTGTTTAACAGATAGGGTTAAATAGCATGTGCCTTGGGATGCCAGTGTGGCGTAATGTATTTTTAGATGAGCAGAGAGTATTAACAATAATCCAAGTATGAGAAATGCTTTTGTTTAACAGATAGGATTAAATAGCATGTGCCTTGGGATGCCAGTGTGGCATAATGTATTTTAAGCTGAACAAAAAGTATTAACAATAATCCAAGAATGAGAAATGCTTTTGTTTAACAGATAGGGTTAAAATAGCATGTGCCTTGGGATGCCAGTGTGGCGTAATGTATTTTAAGCTGAGCAGAGAGTATTAACAATAATCCAAGTATGAGAAATGCTTTTGTTTAACAGATAGAGTTAAAATAGCATGTGCCTTGGGATTCCAGTGTGGCCTAATGTATTTTAAGCTGAGCAGAGAGTATTAACAATAATCCAAGTATGAGAAATGCTTTTGTTTAACAGATAGGGTTAAATAGCATGTGCCTTGGGATGCCACTGTGGCGTAATGTATTTTAAGCTGAGCCGAGAGTATTAACAAAAATCCAAGTATGAGAAATGCTTTTGTTGAACAGATAGGGTTAAAATAGCATGTGCCTTGGGATGCCAGTGTGGCCTAATGTATTTTAAGCTGAGCAAAAAGTATTAACAATAATCCAAGTATGAGAAATGCTTTTGTTTAACAGATAGGGTTAAAATAGCATGTGCCTTGGGATGCCAGTGTGGCGTAATGTATTTTAAGCTGAGCAGAGAGTATTAACAATAATCCAAGTATGAGAAATGCTTTTGTTTAACAGATAGGGTTAAAATAGCATGTGCCTTGGGATTCCAGTGTGGCCTAATGTATTTTAAGCTGAGCAGAGAGTATTAACAATAATCCAAGTATGAGAAATGCTTTTGTTTAACAGATAGGGTTAAAATAGCATGTGCCTTGGGATGCCAGTGTGGCCTAATGTATTTTAAGCTGAACAAAATTATTAACAATAATCCAAGTATGAGAAATGCTTTTGTTTAACAGATAGGATTAAATAGCATGTGCCTTGGGATGCCAGTGTGGCGTAATGTATTTTAAGCTGAGCAAAAAGTATTAACAATAATCCAAGTATGAGAAATGCTTTTGTTTAACACATAGGGTTAAAATAGCATGTGCCTTGGGATGCCAGTGTGGCCTAATGTATTTTAAGCTGAGCAGAGAGTATTAACAATAATCCAAGTATGAGAAATGCTTTTGTTTAACAGATAGGATTAAATAGCATGTGCCTTGGGATGGCGGTGTGGCGTAATGTATTTTAAGCTGAGCAAAAAGTATTAACAATAATCCAAGTATGAGAAATGCTTTTGTTTAACAGATAGGGTTAAATAGCATGTGCCTTGGGATGCCAGTGTGGCGTAATGTATTTTTAGATGAGCAGAGAGTATTAACAATAATCCAACTATGAGAAATGCTTTTGTTTAACAGATAGGGTTAAAATAGCATGTGCCTTGGGATGCCAGTGTGGCCTAATGTATTTTAAGCTGAACAAAATTATTAACAATAATCCAAGTATGAGAAATGCTTTTGTTTAACAGATAGGATTAAATAGCATGTGCCTTGGGATGCCAGTGTGGCCTAATGTATTTTAAGCTGAGCAAAAAGTATTAACAATAATCCAAGTATGAGAAAGGCTTTTGTTTAACAGATAGGGTTAAAATAGCATGTGCCTTGGGATGCCAGTGTGGCCTAATGTATTTTAAGCTGAACAAAAAGTATTAACAATAATCCAAGTATGAGAAATGCTTTTGTTTAACAGATAGGATTAAATAGCATGTGCCTTGGGAAGGCGGTGTGGCGTAATGTATTTTAAGCTGAGCAAAAAGTATTAACAATAATCCAAGTATGAGAAATGCTTTTGTTTAACAGATAGGGTTAAATAGCATGTGCCTTGGGATGCCAGTGTGGCGTAATGTATTTTTAGATGAGCAGAGAGTATTAACAATAATCCAACTATGAGAAATGCTTTTGTTTAACAGATAGGGTTAAAATAGCATGTGCCTTGGGATGCCAGTGTGGCCTAATGTATATTAAGCTGAGCAAAAAGTATTAACAATAATCCAAGTATGAGAAATGCTTTTGTTTAACAGATAGGGTTAAATAGCATGTGCCTTGGGATGCCAGTGTGGCGTAATGTATTTTAAGCTGAGCAAAAAGTATTAACAATAATCCAAGTATGAGAAATGCTTTTGTTTAACAGATAGGGTTAAATAGCATGTGCCTTAGGATGCCAGCGTGGCGTAATGTATTTTAAGCTGAACAAAAAGTATTAACAATAATCCAAGAATGAGAAATGCTTTTGTTTAACAGATAGGGTTAAATAGCATGTGCCTTGGGATGCCAGTGTGGCGTAATGTATTTTAAGCTGAACCAAAAGTATTAACAATAATCCAAGTATGAGAAATGCTTTTGTTTAACAGATAGGGTTAAATAGCATGTGCCTTGGGATGCCAGTGTGGCGTAATGTATTTAAGCTTAGCAGAGAGTATTAACAATAATCCAAGTATGAGAAATGCTTTTGTTTAACAGATAGGGTAAAATAGCATGTGCCTTGGGATTCCAGTGTGGCCTAATGTATTTTAAGCTGAGCAGAGAGTATTAACAATAATCCAAGTATGAGAAATGATTTTGTTTAACAGATAGGGTTAAAATAGCATGTGCCTTGGGATGCCAGTGTGGCGTAATGTATTTTAAGCTGAGCAAAAAGTATTAACAATAATCCAAGTATGAGAAATGCTTTTGTTTAACACATAGGGTTAAAATAGCATGTGCCTTGGGATGCCAGTGTGGCCTAATGTATTTTAAGCTGAGCAGAGAGTATTAACAATAATCCAAGTATGAGAAAGGCTTTTGTTTAACAGATAGGGTTAAAATAGCATGTGCCTTGGGATGCCAGTGTGGCCTAATGTATTTTAAGCTGAGCAGAGAGTATTAACAATAATCCAAGTATGAGAAATGCTTTTGTTTAACAGATAGGGTTAAAATAGCATGTGCCTTGGGATGCCAGTGTGGCCTAATGTATTTTAAGCTGAACAAAAAGTATTAACAATAATCCAAGTATGAGAAATGCTTTTGTTTAACAGATAGGATTAAATAGCATGTGCCTTGGGATGGCGGTATGGCGTAATGTATTTTAAGCTGAGCAAAAAGTATTAACAATAATCCAAGTATGAGAAATGCTTTGTTTGACAGATAGGGTTACCATAGCATGTGCCTTGGGATGCCCGTGTGGCCTGGTATATTTTAAGATGAACAGAAACTTTTAACAATAATCCAAGTATGAGAAATGCTTTTGTTTAACAGATAGGGTTAAAATAGCATGTGCCTTGGGATTCCAGTGTGACCTAATGTATTTTAAGCTGAGCAAAGAGTATTAACAATAATCCAAGTATGAGAAATGCTTTTGTTTAACAGATAGGGTTAAATAGCAGGTGCCTTGGGATGCCAGTGTGGCGTAATGTATTTTAAGCTGAGCCGAGAGTATTAACAAAAATCCAAGTATGAGAAATGCTTTTGTTGAACAGATAGGGTTAAAATAGCATGTGCCTTGGGATGCCAGTGTGGCCTAATGTATTTTAAGCTGAGCAAAAAGTATTAACAATAATCCAAGTATGAGAAATGCTTTTGTTTAACAGATAGGGTTAAAATAGCATGTGCCTTGGGATGCCAGTGTGGCGTAATGTATTTTAAGCTGAGCAGAGAGTATTAACAATAATCCAAGTATGAGAAATGCTTTTGTTTAACAGATAGGGTTAAAATAGCATGTGCCTTGGGATTCCAGTGTGGCCTAATGTATTTTAAGCTGAGCAGAGAGTATTAACAATAATCCAAGTATGAGAAATGCTTTTGTTTAACAGATAGGGTTAAAATAGCATGTGCCTTGGGATGCCAGTGTGGCCTAATGTATTTTAAGCTGAACAAAATTATTAACAATAATCCAAGTATGAGAAATGCTTTTGTTTAACAGATAGGATTAAATAGCATGTGCCTTGGGATGCCAGTGTGGCGTAATGTATTTTAAGCTGAGCAAAAAGTATTAACAATAATCCAAGTATGAGAAATGCTTTTGTTTAACACATAGGGTTAAAATAGCATGTGCCTTGGGATGCCAGTGTGGCCTAATGTATTTTAAGCTGAGCAGAGAGTATTAAAAATAATCCAAGTATGAGAAATGCTTTTGTTTAACAGATAGGATTAAATAGCATGTGCCTTGGGATGGCGGTGTGGCGTAATGTATTTTAAGCTGAGCAAAAAGTATTAACAATAATCCAACTATGAGAAATGCTTTTGTTTAACAGATAGGGTTAAAATAGCATGTGCCTTGGGATGCCAGTGTGGCCTAATGTATTTTAAGCTGAGCAGAGAGTCGTAACAATAATCCAAGTATGAGAAATGCTTTTGTTTAACAGATAGGGTTAAATAGCATGTGCCTTGGGATGCCAGTGTGGCGTAATGTTTTTTAAGCTGAGCAAAAAGTATTAACAATAATCCAAGTATGAGAAATGCTTTTGTTTAACAGATAGGGTTAAATAGCATGTGCCTTGGGATGCCAGTGTGGCGTAATGTATTTTAAGCTGAACAAAAAGTATTAACAATAATCCAAGAATGAGAAATGCTTTTGTTTAACAGACAGGGTTAAATAGCATGTGCCTTGGGATGCCAGTGTGGCGTAATGTATTTTAAGCTGAACAAAAAGTATGAACAATAATCCAAGTATGAGAAATGCTTTTGTTTAACAGATAGGGTTAAATAGCATGTGCCTTGGGATGCCAGTGTGGCGTAATGTATTTTAAGCTGAGCCGAGAGTATTAACAATACTCCAAGTATGAGAAATGCTTTTGTTGAACAGATAGGGTTAAAATAGCATGTGCCTTGGGATGCCAGTGTGGCGTAATGTATTTTAAGCTGAGCAGAGAGTATTAACAATAATCCAAGTATGAGAAATGCTTTTGTTTAACAGATAGGGTTAAATAGCATGTGCCTTGGGATGCCAGTGTGGCCTAATGTATATTAAGCTGAGCAGAGAGTCGTAACAATAATCCAAGTATGAGAAATGCTTTTGTTTAACAGATAGGGTTAAATAGCATGTGCCTTGGGATGCCAGTGTGGCGTAATGTATTTTTAGATGAGCAGAGAGTATTAACAATAATCCAAGTATGAGAAATGCTTTTGTTTAACAGATAGGATTAAATAGCATGTGCCTTGGGATGCCAGTGTGGCATAATGTATTTTAAGCTGAACAAAAAGTATTAACAATAATCCAAGAATGAGAAATGCTTTTGTTTAACAGATAGGGTTAAAATAGCATGTGCCTTGGGATGCCAGTGTGGCGTAATGTATTTTAAGCTGAGCAGAGAGTATTAACAATAATCCAAGTATGAGAAATGCTTTTGTTTAACAGATAGAGTTAAAATAGCATGTGCCTTGGGATTCCAGTGTGGCCTAATGTATTTTAAGCTGAGCAGAGAGTATTAACAATAATCCAAGTATGAGAAATGCTTTTGTTTAACAGATAGGGTTAAATAGCATGTGCCTTGGGATGCCACTGTGGCGTAATGTATTTTAAGCTGAGCCGAGAGTATTAACAAAAATCCAAGTATGAGAAATGCTTTTGTTGAACAGATAGGGTTAAAATAGCATGTGCCTTGGGATGCCAGTGTGGCCTAATGTATTTTAAGCTGAGCAAAAAGTATTAACAATAATCCAAGTATGAGAAATGCTTTTGTTTAACAGATAGGGTTAAAATAGCATGTGCCTTGGGATGCCAGTGTGGCGTAATGTATTTTAAGCTGAGCAGAGAGTATTAACAATAATCCAAGTATGAGAAATGCTTTTGTTTAACAGATAGGGTTAAAATAGCATGTGCCTTGGGATTCCAGTGTGGCCTAATGTATTTTAAGCTGAGCAGAGAGTATTAACAATAATCCAAGTATGAGAAATGCTTTTGTTTAACAGATAGGGTTAAAATAGCATGTGCCTTGGGATGCCAGTGTGGCCTAATGTATTTTAAGCTGAACAAAATTATTAACAATAATCCAAGTATGAGAAATGCTTTTGTTTAACAGATAGGATTAAATAGCATGTGCCTTGGGATGCCAGTGTGGCGTAATGTATTTTAAGCTGAGCAAAAAGTATTAACAATAATCCAAGTATGAGAAATGCTTTTGTTTAACACATAGGGTTAAAATAGCATGTGCCTTGGGATGCCAGTGTGGCCTAATGTATTTTAAGCTGAGCAGAGAGTATTAACAATAATCCAAGTATGAGAAATGCTTTTGTTTAACAGATAGGATTAAATAGCATGTGCCTTGGGATGGCGGTGTGGCGTAATGTATTTTAAGCTGAGCAAAAAGTATTAACAATAATCCAAGTATGAGAAATGCTTTTGTTTAACAGATAGGGTTAAATAGCATGTGCCTTGGGATGCCAGTGTGGCGTAATGTATTTTTAGATGAGCAGAGAGTATTAACAATAATCCAAGTATGAGAAATGCTTTTGTTTAACAGATAGGGTTAAAATAGCATGTGCCTTGGGATGCCAGTGTGGCCTAATGTATTTTAAGCTGAACAAAATTATTAACAATAATCCAAGTATGAGAAATGCTTTTGTTTAACAGATAGGATTAAATAGCATGTGCCTTGGGATGCCAGTGTGGCCTAATGTATTTTAAGCTGAGCAAAAAGTATTAACAATAATCCAAGTATGAGAAAGGCTTTTGTTTAACAGATAGGGTTAAAATAGCATGTGCCTTGGGATGCCAGTGTGGCCTAATGTATTTTAAGCTGAGCAGAGAGTATTAACAATAATCCAAGTATGAGAAATGCTTTTGTTTAACAGATAGGATTAAATAGCATGTGCCTTGGGATGGCGGTGTGGCGTAATGTATTTTAAGCTGAGCAAAAAGTATTAACAATAATCCAACTATGAGAAATGCTTTTGTTTAACAGATAGGGTTAAAATAGCATGTGCCTTGGGATGCCAGTGTGGCCTAATGTATTTTAAGCTGAGCAGAGAGTCGTAACAATAATCCAAGTATGAGAAATGCTTTTGTTTAACAGATAGGGTTAAATAGCATGTGCCTTGGGATGCCAGTGTGGCGTAATGTTTTTTAAGCTGAGCAAAAAGTATTAACAATAATCCAAGTATGAGAAATGCTTTTGTTTAACAGATAGGGTTAAATAGCATGTGCCTTGGGATGCCAGTGTGGCGTAATGTATTTTAAGCTGAACAAAAAGTATTAACAATAATCCAAGAATGAGAAATGCTTTTGTTTAACAGACAGGGTTAAATAGCATGTGCCTTGGGATGCCAGTGTGGCGTAATGTATTTTAAGCTGAACAAAAAGTATGAACAATAATCCAAGTATGAGAAATGCTTTTGTTTAACAGATAGGGTTAAATAGCATGTGCCTTGGGATGCCAGTGTGGCGTAATGTATTTTAAGCTGAGCCGAGAGTATTAACAATACTCCAAGTATGAGAAATGCTTTTGTTGAACAGATAGGGTTAAAATAGCATGTGCCTTGGGATGCCAGTGTGGCGTAATGTATTTTAAGCTGAGCAGAGAGTATTAACAATAATCCAAGTATGAGAAATGCTTTTGTTTAACAGATAGGGTTAAATAGCATGTGCCTTGGGATGCCAGTGTGGCCTAATGTATATTAAGCTGAGCAGAGAGTCGTAACAATAATCCAAGTATGAGAAATGCTTTTGTTTAACAGATAGGGTTAAATAGCATGTGCCTTGGGATGCCAGTGTGGCGTAATGTATTTTTAGATGAGCAGAGAGTATTAACAATAATCCAAGTATGAGAAATGCTTTTGTTTAACAGATAGGATTAAATAGCATGTGCCTTGGGATGCCAGTGTGGCATAATGTATTTTAAGCTGAACAAAAAGTATTAACAATAATCCAAGAATGAGAAATGCTTTTGTTTAACAGATAGGGTTAAAATAGCATGTGCCTTGGGATGCCAGTGTGGCGTAATGTATTTTAAGCTGAGCAGAGAGTATTAACAATAATCCAAGTATGAGAAATGCTTTTGTTTAACAGATAGAGTTAAAATAGCATGTGCCTTGGGATTCCAGTGTGGCCTAATGTATTTTAAGCTGAGCAGAGAGTATTAACAATAATCCAAGTATGAGAAATGCTTTTGTTTAACAGATAGGGTTAAATAGCATGTGCCTTGGGATGCCACTGTGGCGTAATGTATTTTAAGCTGAGCCGAGAGTATTAACAAAAATCCAAGTATGAGAAATGCTTTTGTTGAACAGATAGGGTTAAAATAGCATGTGCCTTGGGATGCCAGTGTGGCCTAATGTATTTTAAGCTGAGCAAAAAGTATTAACAATAATCCAAGTATGAGAAATGCTTTTGTTTAACAGATAGGGTTAAAATAGCATGTGCCTTGGGATGCCAGTGTGGCGTAATGTATTTTAAGCTGAGCAGAGAGTATTAACAATAATCCAAGTATGAGAAATGCTTTTGTTTAACAGATAGGGTTAAAATAGCATGTGCCTTGGGATTCCAGTGTGGCCTAATGTATTTTAAGCTGAGCAGAGAGTATTAACAATAATCCAAGTATGAGAAATGCTTTTGTTTAACAGATAGGGTTAAAATAGCATGTGCCTTGGGATGCCAGTGTGGCCTAATGTATTTTAAGCTGAACAAAATTATTAACAATAATCCAAGTATGAGAAATGCTTTTGTTTAACAGATAGGATTAAATAGCATGTGCCTTGGGATGCCAGTGTGGCGTAATGTATTTTAAGCTGAGCAAAAAGTATTAACAATAATCCAAGTATGAGAAATGCTTTTGTTTAACACATAGGGTTAAAATAGCATGTGCCTTGGGATGCCAGTGTGGCCTAATGTATTTTAAGCTGAGCAGAGAGTATTAACAATAATCCAAGTATGAGAAATGCTTTTGTTTAACAGATAGGATTAAATAGCATGTGCCTTGGGATGGCGGTGTGGCGTAATGTATTTTAAGCTGAGCAAAAAGTATTAACAATAATCCAAGTATGAGAAATGCTTTTGTTTAACAGATAGGGTTAAATAGCATGTGCCTTGGGATGCCAGTGTGGCGTAATGTATTTTTAGATGAGCAGAGAGTATTAACAATAATCCAAGTATGAGAAATGCTTTTGTTTAACAGATAGGGTTAAAATAGCATGTGCCTTGGGATGCCAGTGTGGCCTAATGTATTTTAAGCTGAACAAAATTATTAACAATAATCCAAGTATGAGAAATGCTTTTGTTTAACAGATAGGATTAAATAGCATGTGCCTTGGGATGCCAGTGTGGCCTAATGTATTTTAAGCTGAGCAAAAAGTATTAACAATAATCCAAGTATGAGAAAGGCTTTTGTTTAACAGATAGGGTTAAAATAGCATGTGCCTTGGGATGCCAGTGTGGCCTAATGTATTTTAAGCTGAACAAAAAGTATTAACAATAATCCAAGTATGAGAAATGCTTTTGTTTAACAGATAGGATTAAATAGCATGTGCCTTGGGAAGGCGGTGTGGCGTAATGTATTTTAAGCTGAGCAAAAAGTATTAACAATAATCCAAGTATGAGAAATGCTTTTGTTTAACAGATAGGGTTAAATAGCATGTGCCTTGGGATGCCAGTGTGGCGTAATGTATTTTTAGATGAGCAGAGAGTATTAACAATAATCCAACTATGAGAAATGCTTTTGTTTAACAGATAGGGTTAAAATAGCATGTGCCTTGGGATGCCAGTGTGGCCTAATGTATATTAAGCTGAGCAAAAAGTATTAACAATAATCCAAGTATGAGAAATGCTTTTGTTTAACAGATAGGGTTAAATAGCATGTGCCTTGGGATGCCAGTGTGGCGTAATGTATTTTAAGCTGAGCAAAAAGTATTAACAATAATCCAAGTATGAGAAATGCTTTTGTTTAACAGATAGGGTTAAATAGCATGTGCCTTAGGATGCCAGTGTGGCGTAATGTATTTTAAGCTGAACAAAAAGTATTAACAATAATCCAAGAATGAGAAACGCTTTTGTTTAACAGATAGGGTTAAATAGCATGTGCCTTGGGATGCCAGTGTGGCGTAATGTATTTTAAGCTGAACCAAAAGTATTAACAATAATCCAAGTATGAGAAATGCTTTTGTTTAACAGATAGGGTTAAATAGCATGTGCCTTGGGATGCCAGTGTGGCGTAATGTATTTAAGCTTAGCAGAGAGTATTAACAATAATCCAAGTATGAGAAATGCTTTTGTTTAACAGATAGGGTAAAATAGCATGTGCCTTGGGATTCCAGTGTGGCCTAATGTATTTTAAGCTGAGCAGAGAGTATTAACAATAATCCAAGTATGAGAAATGATTTTGTTTAACAGATAGGGTTAAAATAGCATGTGCCTTGGGATGCCAGTGTGGCGTAATGTATTTTAAGCTGAGCAAAAAGTATTAACAATAATCCAAGTATGAGAAATGCTTTTGTTTAACACATAGGGTTAAAATAGCATGTGCCTTGGGATGCCAGTGTGGCCTAATGTATTTTAAGCTGAGCAGAGAGTATTAACAATAATCCAAGTATGAGAAAGGCTTTTGTTTAACAGATAGGGTTAAAATAGCATGTGCCTTGGGATGCCAGTGTGGCCTAATGTATTTTAAGCTGAGCAGAGAGTATTAACAATAATCCAAGTATGAGAAATGCTTTTGTTTAACAGATAGGGTTAAAATAGCATGTGCCTTGGGATGCCAGTGTGGCCTAATGTATTTTAAGCTGAACAAAAAGTATTAACAATAATCCAAGTATGAGAAATGCTTTTGTTTAACAGATAGGGTTAAAATAGCATGTGCCTTGGGATGCCAGTGTGGCCTAATGTATTTTAAGCTGAGCAAAAAGTATTAACAATAATCCAAGTATGAGAAATGCTTTTGTTTAACAGATAGGGTTAAAATAGCATGTGCCTTGGGATTCCACTGTGGCCTAATGTATTTTAAGCTGAGCAAAGAGTATTAACAATAATCCAAGTATGAGAAATGCTTTTGTTTAACAGATAGGGTTAAATAGCAGGTGCCTTGGGATGCCAGTGTGGCGTAATGTATTTTAAGCTGAGCCGAGAGTATTAACAAAAATCCAAGTATGAGAAATGCTTTTGTTGAACAGATAGGGTTAAAATAGCATGTGCCTTGGGATGCCAGTGTGGCCTAATGTATTTTAAGCTGAGCAAAAAGTATTAACAATAATCCAAGTATGAGAAATGCTTTTGTTTAACAGATAGGGTTAAAATAGCATGTGCCTTGGGATGCCAGTGTGGCGTAATGTATTTTAAGCTGAGCAGAGAGTATTAACAATAATCCAAGTATGAGAAATGCTTTTGTTTAACAGATAGGGTTAAAATAGCATGTGCCTTGGGATTCCAGTGTGGCCTAATGTATTTTAAGCTGAGCAGAGAGTATTAACAATAATCCAAGTATGAGAAATGCTTTTGTTTAACAGATAGGGTTAAAATAGCATGTGCCTTGGGATGCCAGTGTGGCCTAATGTATTTTAAGCTGAACAAAATTATTAACAATAATCCAAGTATGAGAAATGCTTTTGTTTAACAGATAGGATTAAATAGCATGTGCCTTGGGATGCCAGTGTGGCGTAATGTATTTTAAGCTGAGCAAAAAGTATTAACAATAATCCAAGTATGAGAAATGCTTTTGTTTAACACATAGGGTTAAAATAGCATGTGCCTTGGGATGCCAGTGTGGCCTAATGTATTTTAAGCTGAGCAGAGAGTATTAAAAATAATCCAAGTATGAGAAATGCTTTTGTTTAACAGATAGGATTAAATAGCATGTGCCTTGGGATGGCGGTGTGGCGTAATGTATTTTAAGCTGAGCAAAAAGTATTAACAATAATCCAACTATGAGAAATGCTTTTGTTTAACAGATAGGGTTAAAATAGCATGTGCCTTGGGATGCCAGTGTGGCCTAATGTATTTTAAGCTGAGCAGAGAGTCGTAACAATAATCCAAGTATGAGAAATGCTTTTGTTTAACAGATAGGGTTAAATAGCATGTGCCTTGGGATGCCAGTGTGGCGTAATGTTTTTTAAGCTGAGCAAAAAGTATTAACAATAATCCAAGTATGAGAAATGCTTTTGTTTAACAGATAGGGTTAAATAGCATGTGCCTTGGGATGCCAGTGTGGCGTAATGTATTTTAAGCTGAACAAAAAGTATTAACAATAATCCAAGAATGAGAAATGCTTTTGTTTAACAGACAGGGTTAAATAGCATGTGCCTTGGGATGCCAGTGTGGCGTAATGTATTTTAAGCTGAACAAAAAGTATGAACAATAATCCAAGTATGAGAAATGCTTTTGTTTAACAGATAGGGTTAAATAGCATGTGCCTTGGGATGCCAGTGTGGCGTAATGTATTTTAAGCTGAGCCGAGAGTATTAACAATACTCCAAGTATGAGAAATGCTTTTGTTGAACAGATAGGGTTAAAATAGCATGTGCCTTGGGATGCCAGTGTGGCGTAATGTATTTTAAGCTGAGCAGAGAGTATTAACAATAATCCAAGTATGAGAAATGCTTTTGTTTAACAGATAGGGTTAAATAGCATGTGCCTTGGGATGCCAGTGTGGCCTAATGTATATTAAGCTGAGCAGAGAGTCGTAACAATAATCCAAGTATGAGAAATGCTTTTGTTTAACAGATAGGGTTAAATAGCATGTGCCTTGGGATGCCAGTGTGGCGTAATGTATTTTTAGATGAGCAGAGAGTATTAACAATAATCCAAGTATGAGAAATGCTTTTGTTTAACAGATAGGATTAAATAGCATGTGCCTTGGGATGCCAGTGTGGCATAATGTATTTTAAGCTGAACAAAAAGTATTAACAATAATCCAAGAATGAGAAATGCTTTTGTTTAACAGATAGGGTTAAAATAGCATGTGCCTTGGGATGCCAGTGTGGCGTAATGTATTTTAAGCTGAGCAGAGAGTATTAACAATAATCCAAGTATGAGAAATGCTTTTGTTTAACAGATAGAGTTAAAATAGCATGTGCCTTGGGATTCCAGTGTGGCCTAATGTATTTTAAGCTGAGCAGAGAGTATTAACAATAATCCAAGTATGAGAAATGCTTTTGTTTAACAGATAGGGTTAAATAGCATGTGCCTTGGGATGCCACTGTGGCGTAATGTATTTTAAGCTGAGCCGAGAGTATTAACAAAAATCCAAGTATGAGAAATGCTTTTGTTGAACAGATAGGGTTAAAATAGCATGTGCCTTGGGATGCCAGTGTGGCCTAATGTATTTTAAGCTGAGCAAAAAGTATTAACAATAATCCAAGTATGAGAAATGCTTTTGTTTAACAGATAGGGTTAAAATAGCATGTGCCTTGGGATGCCAGTGTGGCGTAATGTATTTTAAGCTGAGCAGAGAGTATTAACAATAATCCAAGTATGAGAAATGCTTTTGTTTAACAGATAGGGTTAAAATAGCATGTGCCTTGGGATTCCAGTGTGGCCTAATGTATTTTAAGCTGAGCAGAGAGTATTAACAATAATCCAAGTATGAGAAATGCTTTTGTTTAACAGATAGGGTTAAAATAGCATGTGCCTTGGGATGCCAGTGTGGCCTAATGTATTTTAAGCTGAACAAAATTATTAACAATAATCCAAGTATGAGAAATGCTTTTGTTTAACAGATAGGATTAAATAGCATGTGCCTTGGGATGCCAGTGTGGCGTAATGTATTTTAAGCTGAGCAAAAAGTATTAACAATAATCCAAGTATGAGAAATGCTTTTGTTTAACACATAGGGTTAAAATAGCATGTGCCTTGGGATGCCAGTGTGGCCTAATGTATTTTAAGCTGAGCAGAGAGTATTAACAATAATCCAAGTATGAGAAATGCTTTTGTTTAACAGATAGGATTAAATAGCATGTGCCTTGGGATGGCGGTGTGGCGTAATGTATTTTAAGCTGAGCAAAAAGTATTAACAATAATCCAAGTATGAGAAATGCTTTTGTTTAACAGATAGGGTTAAAATAGCATGTGCCTTGGGATGCCAGTGTGGCCTAATGTATTTTAAGCTGAACAAAATTATTAACAATAATCCAAGTATGAGAAATGCTTTTGTTTAACAGATAGGATTAAATAGCATGTGCCTTGGGATGCCAGTGTGGCCTAATGTATTTTAAGCTGAGCAAAAAGTATTAACAATAATCCAAGTATGAGAAAGGCTTTTGTTTAACAGATAGGGTTAAAATAGCATGTGCCTTGGGATGCCAGTGTGGCCTAATGTATTTTAAGCTGAACAAAAAGTATTAACAATAATCCAAGTATGAGAAATGCTTTTGTTTAACAGATAGGATTAAATAGCATGTGCCTTGGGAAGGCGGTGTGGCGTAATGTATTTTAAGCTGAGCAAAAAGTATTAACAATAATCCAAGTATGAGAAATGCTTTTGTTTAACAGATAGGGTTAAATAGCATGTGCCTTGGGATGCCAGTGTGGCGTAATGTATTTTTAGATGAGCAGAGAGTATTAACAATAATCCAACTATGAGAAATGCTTTTGTTTAACAGATAGGGTTAAAATAGCATGTGCCTTGGGATGCCAGTGTGGCCTAATGTATATTAAGCTGAGCAAAAAGTATTAACAATAATCCAAGTATGAGAAATGCTTTTGTTTAACAGATAGGGTTAAATAGCATGTGCCTTGGGATGCCAGTGTGGCGTAATGTATTTTAAGCTGAGCAAAAAGTATTAACAATAATCCAAGTATGAGAAATGCTTTTGTTTAACAGATAGGGTTAAATAGCATGTGCCTTAGGATGCCAGTGTGGCGTAATGTATTTTAAGCTGAACAAAAAGTATTAACAATAATCCAAGAATGAGAAACGCTTTTGTTTAACAGATAGGGTTAAATAGCATGTGCCTTGGGATGCCAGTGTGGCGTAATGTATTTTAAGCTGAACCAAAAGTATTAACAATAATCCAAGTATGAGAAATGCTTTTGTTTAACAGATAGGGTTAAATAGCATGTGCCTTGGGATGCCAGTGTGGCGTAATGTATTTAAGCTTAGCAGAGAGTATTAACAATAATCCAAGTATGAGAAATGCTTTTGTTTAACAGATAGGGTAAAATAGCATGTGCCTTGGGATTCCAGTGTGGCCTAATGTATTTTAAGCTGAGCAGAGAGTATTAACAATAATCCAAGTATGAGAAATGATTTTGTTTAACAGATAGGGTTAAAATAGCATGTGCCTTGGGATGCCAGTGTGGCGTAATGTATTTTAAGCTGAGCAAAAAGTATTAACAATAATCCAAGTATGAGAAATGCTTTTGTTTAACACATAGGGTTAAAATAGCATGTGCCTTGGGATGCCAGTGTGGCCTAATGTATTTTAAGCTGAGCAGAGAGTATTAACAATAATCCAAGTATGAGAAAGGCTTTTGTTTAACAGATAGGGTTAAAATAGCATGTGCCTTGGGATGCCAGTGTGGCCTAATGTATTTTAAGCTGAGCAGAGAGTATTAACAATAATCCAAGTATGAGAAATGCTTTTGTTTAACAGATAGGGTTAAATAGCATGTGCCTTGGGATGCCACTGTGGCGTAATGTATTTTAAGCTGAGCCGAGAGTATTAACAAAAATCCAAGTATGAGAAATGCTTTTGTTGAACAGATAGGGTTAAAATAGCATGTGCCTTGGGATGCCAGTGTGGCCTAATGTATTTTAAGCTGAGCAAAAAGTATTAACAATAATCCAAGTATGAGAAATGCTTTTGTTTAACAGATAGGGTTAAAATAGCATGTGCCTTGGGATGCCAGTGTGGCGTAATGTATTTTAAGCTGAGCAGAGAGTATTAACAATAATCCAAGTATGAGAAATGCTTTTGTTTAACAGATAGGGTTAAAATAGCATGTGCCTTGGGATTCCAGTGTGGCCTAATGTATTTTAAGCTGAGCAGAGAGTATTAACAATAATCCAAGTATGAGAAATGCTTTTGTTTAACAGATAGGGTTAAAATAGCATGTGCCTTGGGATGCCAGTGTGGCCTAATGTATTTTAAGCTGAACAAAATTATTAACAATAATCCAAGTATGAGAAATGCTTTTGTTTAACAGATAGGATTAAATAGCATGTGCCTTGGGATGCCAGTGTGGCGTAATGTATTTTAAGCTGAGCAAAAAGTATTAACAATAATCCAAGTATGAGAAATGCTTTTGTTTAACACATAGGGTTAAAATAGCATGTGCCTTGGGATGCCAGTGTGGCCTAATGTATTTTAAGCTGAGCAGAGAGTATTAACAATAATCCAAGTATGAGAAATGCTTTTGTTTAACAGATAGGATTAAATAGCATGTGCCTTGGGATGGCGGTGTGGCGTAATGTATTTTAAGCTGAGCAAAAAGTATTAACAATAATCCAAGTATGAGAAATGCTTTTGTTTAACAGATAGGGTTAAAATAGCATGTGCCTTGGGATGCCAGTGTGGCCTAATGTATTTTAAGCTGAACAAAATTATTAACAATAATCCAAGTATGAGAAATGCTTTTGTTTAACAGATAGGATTAAATAGCATGTGCCTTGGGATGCCAGTGTGGCCTAATGTATTTTAAGCTGAGCAAAAAGTATTAACAATAATCCAAGTATGAGAAATGCTTTTGTTTAACAGATAGGATTAAATAGCATGTGCCTTGGGATGCCAGTGTGGCGTAATGTATTTTAAGCTGAGCAAAAAGTATTAACAATAATCCAAGTATGAGAAATGCTTTTGTTTAACACATAGGGTTAAAATAGCATGTGCCTTGGGATGCCAGTGTGGCCTAATGTATTTTAAGCTGAGCAGAGAGTATTAAAAATAATCCAAGTATGAGAAATGCTTTTGTTTAACAGATAGGATTAAATAGCATGTGCCTTGGGATGGCGGTGTGGCGTAATGTATTTTAAGCTGAGCAAAAAGTATTAACAATAATCCAACTATGAGAAATGCTTTTGTTTAACAGATAGGGTTAAAATAGCATGTGCCTTGGGATGCCAGTGTGGCCTAATGTATTTTAAGCTGAGCAGAGAGTCGTAACAATAATCCAAGTATGAGAAATGCTTTTGTTTAACAGATAGGGTTAAATAGCATGTGCCTTGGGATGCCAGTGTGGCGTAATGTTTTTTAAGCTGAGCAAAAAGTATTAACAATAATCCAAGTATGAGAAATGCTTTTGTTTAACAGATAGGGTTAAATAGCATGTGCCTTGGGATGCCAGTGTGGCGTAATGTATTTTAAGCTGAACAAAAAGTATTAACAATAATCCAAGAATGAGAAATGCTTTTGTTTAACAGACAGGGTTAAATAGCATGTGCCTTGGGATGCCAGTGTGGCGTAATGTATTTTAAGCTGAACAAAAAGTATGAACAATAATCCAAGTATGAGAAATGCTTTTGTTTAACAGATAGGGTTAAATAGCATGTGCCTTGGGATGCCAGTGTGGCGTAATGTATTTTAAGCTGAGCCGAGAGTATTAACAATACTCCAAGTATGAGAAATGCTTTTGTTTAACAGATAGGGTTAAATAGCATGTGCCTTGGGATGCCAGTGTGGCCTAATGTATATTAAGCTGAGCAGAGAGTCGTAACAATAATCCAAGTATGAGAAATGCTTTTGTTTAACAGATAGGGTTAAATAGCATGTGCCTTGGGATGCCAGTGTGGCGTAATGTATTTTTAGATGAGCAGAGAGTATTAACAATAATCCAAGTATGAGAAATGCTTTTGTTTAACAGATAGGATTAAATAGCATGTGCCTTGGGATGCCAGTGTGGCATAATGTATTTTAAGCTGAACAAAAAGTATTAACAATAATCCAAGAATGAGAAATGCTTTTGTTTAACAGATAGGGTTAAAATAGCATGTGCCTTGGGATGCCAGTGTGGCGTAATGTATTTTAAGCTGAGCAGAGAGTATTAACAATAATCCAAGTATGAGAAATGCTTTTGTTTAACAGATAGAGTTAAAATAGCATGTGCCTTGGGATTCCAGTGTGGCCTAATGTATTTTAAGCTGAGCAGAGAGTATTAACAATAATCCAAGTATGAGAAATGCTTTTGTTTAACAGATAGGGTTAAATAGCATGTGCCTTGGGATGCCACTGTGGCGTAATGTATTTTAAGCTGAGCCGAGAGTATTAACAAAAATCCAAGTATGAGAAATGCTTTTGTTGAACAGATAGGGTTAAAATAGCATGTGCCTTGGGATGCCAGTGTGGCCTAATGTATTTTAAGCTGAGCAAAAAGTATTAACAATAATCCAAGTATGAGAAATGCTTTTGTTTAACAGATAGGGTTAAAATAGCATGTGCCTTGGGATGCCAGTGTGGCGTAATGTATTTTAAGCTGAGCAGAGAGTATTAACAATAATCCAAGTATGAGAAATGCTTTTGTTTAACAGATAGGGTTAAAATAGCATGTGCCTTGGGATTCCAGTGTGGCCTAATGTATTTTAAGCTGAGCAGAGAGTATTAACAATAATCCAAGTATGAGAAATGCTTTTGTTTAACAGATAGGGTTAAAATAGCATGTGCCTTGGGATGCCAGTGTGGCCTAATGTATTTTAAGCTGAACAAAATTATTAACAATAATCCAAGTATGAGAAATGCTTTTGTTTAACAGATAGGATTAAATAGCATGTGCCTTGGGATGCCAGTGTGGCGTAATGTATTTTAAGCTGAGCAAAAAGTATTAACAATAATCCAAGTATGAGAAATGCTTTTGTTTAACACATAGGGTTAAAATAGCATGTGCCTTGGGATGCCAGTGTGGCCTAATGTATTTTAAGCTGAGCAGAGAGTATTAACAATAATCCAAGTATGAGAAATGCTTTTGTTTAACAGATAGGATTAAATAGCATGTGCCTTGGGATGGCGGTGTGGCGTAATGTATTTTAAGCTGAGCAAAAAGTATTAACAATAATCCAAGTATGAGAAATGCTTTTGTTTAACAGATAGGGTTAAATAGCATGTGCCTTGGGATGCCAGTGTGGCGTAATGTATTTTTAGATGAGCAGAGAGTATTAACAATAATCCAAGTATGAGAAATGCTTTTGTTTAACAGATAGGGTTAAAATAGCATGTGCCTTGGGATGCCAGTGTGGCCTAATGTATTTTAAGCTGAACAAAATTATTAACAATAATCCAAGTATGAGAAATGCTTTTGTTTAACAGATAGGATTAAATAGCATGTGCCTTGGGATGCCAGTGTGGCCTAATGTATTTTAAGCTGAGCAAAAAGTATTAACAATAATCCAAGTATGAGAAAGGCTTTTGTTTAACAGATAGGGTTAAAATAGCATGTGCCTTGGGATGCCAGTGTGGCCTAATGTATTTTAAGCTGAGCAGAGAGTATTAACAATAATCCAAGTATGAGAAATGCTTTTGTTTAACAGATAGGATTAAATAGCATGTGCCTTGGGATGGCGGTGTGGCGTAATGTATTTTAAGCTGAGCAAAAAGTATTAACAATAATCCAACTATGAGAAATGCTTTTGTTTAACAGATAGGGTTAAAATAGCATGTGCCTTGGGATGCCAGTGTGGCCTAATGTATTTTAAGCTGAGCAGAGAGTCGTAACAATAATCCAAGTATGAGAAATGCTTTTGTTTAACAGATAGGGTTAAATAGCATGTGCCTTGGGATGCCAGTGTGGCGTAATGTTTTTTAAGCTGAGCAAAAAGTATTAACAATAATCCAAGTATGAGAAATGCTTTTGTTTAACAGATAGGGTTAAATAGCATGTGCCTTGGGATGCCAGTGTGGCGTAATGTATTTTAAGCTGAACAAAAAGTATTAACAATAATCCAAGAATGAGAAATGCTTTTGTTTAACAGACAGGGTTAAATAGCATGTGCCTTGGGATGCCAGTGTGGCGTAATGTATTTTAAGCTGAACAAAAAGTATGAACAATAATCCAAGTATGAGAAATGCTTTTGTTTAACAGATAGGGTTAAATAGCATGTGCCTTGGGATGCCAGTGTGGCGTAATGTATTTTAAGCTGAGCCGAGAGTATTAACAATACTCCAAGTATGAGAAATGCTTTTGTTGAACAGATAGGGTTAAAATAGCATGTGCCTTGGGATGCCAGTGTGGCGTAATGTATTTTAAGCTGAGCAGAGAGTATTAACAATAATCCAAGTATGAGAAATGCTTTTGTTTAACAGATAGGGTTAAATAGCATGTGCCTTGGGATGCCAGTGTGGCCTAATGTATATTAAGCTGAGCAGAGAGTCGTAACAATAATCCAAGTATGAGAAATGCTTTTGTTTAACAGATAGGGTTAAATAGCATGTGCCTTGGGATGCCAGTGTGGCGTAATGTATTTTTAGATGAGCAGAGAGTATTAACAATAATCCAAGTATGAGAAATGCTTTTGTTTAACAGATAGGATTAAATAGCATGTGCATTGGGATGCCAGTGTGGCATAATGTATTTTAAGCTGAACAAAAAGTATTAACAATAATCCAAGAATGAGAAATGCTTTTGTTTAACAGATAGGGTTAAAATAGCATGTGCCTTGGGATGCCAGTGTGGCGTAATGTATTTTAAGCTGAGCAGAGAGTATTAACAATAATCCAAGTATGAGAAATGCTTTTGTTTAACAGATAGAGTTAAAATAGCATGTGCCTTGGGATTCCAGTGTGGCCTAATGTATTTTAAGCTGAGCAGAGAGTATTAACAATAATCCAAGTATGAGAAATGCTTTTGTTTAACAGATAGGGTTAAATAGCATGTGCCTTGGGATGCCACTGTGGCGTAATGTATTTTAAGCTGAGCCGAGAGTATTAACAAAAATCCAAGTATGAGAAATGCTTTTGTTGAACAGATAGGGTTAAAATAGCATGTGCCTTGGGATGCCAGTGTGGCCTAATGTATTTTAAGCTGAGCAAAAAGTATTAACAATAATCCAAGTATGAGAAATGCTTTTGTTTAACAGATAGGGTTAAAATAGCATGTGCCTTGGGATGCCAGTGTGGCGTAATGTATTTTAAGCTGAGCAGAGAGTATTAACAATAATCCAAGTATGAGAAATGCTTTTGTTTAACAGATAGGGTTAAAATAGCATGTGCCTTGGGATTCCAGTGTGGCCTAATGTATTTTAAGCTGAGCAGAGAGTATTAACAATAATCCAAGTATGAGAAATGCTTTTGTTTAACAGATAGGGTTAAAATAGCATGTGCCTTGGGATGCCAGTGTGGCCTAATGTATTTTAAGCTGAACAAAATTATTAACAATAATCCAAGTATGAGAAATGCTTTTGTTTAACAGATAGGATTAAATAGCATGTGCCTTGGGATGCCAGTGTGGCGTAATGTATTTTAAGCTGAGCAAAAAGTATTAACAATAATCCAAGTATGAGAAATGCTTTTGTTTAACACATAGGGTTAAAATAGCATGTGCCTTGGGATGCCAGTGTGGCCTAATGTATTTTAAGCTGAGCAGAGAGTATTAACAATAATCCAAGTATGAGAAATGCTTTTGTTTAACAGATAGGATTAAATAGCATGTGCCTTGGGATGGCGGTGTGGCGTAATGTATTTTAAGCTGAGCAAAAAGTATTAACAATAATCCAAGTATGAGAAATGCTTTTGTTTAACAGATAGGGTTAAATAGCATGTGCCTTGGGATGCCAGTGTGGCGTAATGTATTTTTAGATGAGCAGAGAGTATTAACAATAATCCAAGTATGAGAAATGCTTTTGTTTAACAGATAGGGTTAAAATAGCATGTGCCTTGGGATGCCAGTGTGGCCTAATGTATTTTAAGCTGAACAAAATTATTAACAATAATCCAAGTATGAGAAATGCTTTTGTTTAACAGATAGGATTAAATAGCATGTGCCTTGGGATGCCAGTGTGGCCTAATGTATTTTAAGCTGAGCAAAAAGTATTAACAATAATCCAAGTATGAGAAAGGCTTTTGTTTAACAGATAGGGTTAAAATAGCATGTGCCTTGGGATGCCAGTGTGGCCTAATGTATTTTAAGCTGAACAAAAAGTATTAACAATAATCCAAGTATGAGAAATGCTTTTGTTTAACAGATAGGATTAAATAGCATGTGCCTTGGGAAGGCGGTGTGGCGTAATGTATTTTAAGCTGAGCAAAAAGTATTAACAATAATCCAAGTATGAGAAATGCTTTTGTTTAACAGATAGGGTTAAATAGCATGTGCCTTGGGATGCCAGTGTGGCGTAATGTATTTTTAGATGAGCAGAGAGTATTAACAATAATCCAACTATGAGAAATGCTTTTGTTTAACAGATAGGGTTAAAATAGCATGTGCCTTGGGATGCCAGTGTGGCCTAATGTATATTAAGCTGAGCAAAAAGTATTAACAATAATCCAAGTATGAGAAATGCTTTTGTTTAACAGATAGGGTTAAATAGCATGTGCCTTGGGATGCCAGTGTGGCGTAATGTATTTTAAGCTGAGCAAAAAGTATTAACAATAATCCAAGTATGAGAAATGCTTTTGTTTAACAGATAGGGTTAAATAGCATGTGCCTTAGGATGCCAGTGTGGCGTAATGTATTTTAAGCTGAACAAAAAGTATTAACAATAATCCAAGAATGAGAAACGCTTTTGTTTAACAGATAGGGTTAAATAGCATGTGCCTTGGGATGCCAGTGTGGCGTAATGTATTTTAAGCTGAACCAAAAGTATTAACAATAATCCAAGTATGAGAAATGCTTTTGTTTAACAGATAGGGTTAAATAGCATGTGCCTTGGGATGCCAGTGTGGCGTAATGTATTTAAGCTTAGCAGAGAGTATTAACAATAATCCAAGTATGAGAAATGCTTTTGTTTAACAGATAGGGTAAAATAGCATGTGCCTTGGGATTCCAGTGTGGCCTAATGTATTTTAAGCTGAGCAGAGAGTATTAACAATAATCCAAGTATGAGAAATGATTTTGTTTAACAGATAGGGTTAAAATAGCATGTGCCTTGGGATGCCAGTGTGGCGTAATGTATTTTAAGCTGAGCAAAAAGTATTAACAATAATCCAAGTATGAGAAATGCTTTTGTTTAACACATAGGGTTAAAATAGCATGTGCCTTGGGATGCCAGTGTGGCCTAATGTATTTTAAGCTGAGCAGAGAGTATTAACAATAATCCAAGTATGAGAAAGGCTTTTGTTTAACAGATAGGGTTAAAATAGCATGTGCCTTGGGATGCCAGTGTGGCCTAATGTATTTTAAGCTGAGCAGAGAGTATTAACAATAATCCAAGTATGAGAAATGCTTTTGTTTAACAGATAGGGTTAAAATAGCATGTGCCTTGGGATGCCAGTGTGGCCTAATGTATTTTAAGCTGAACAAAAAGTATTAACAATAATCCAAGTATGAGAAATGCTTTTGTTTAACAGATAGGGTTAAATAGCAGGTGCCTTGGGATGCCAGTGTGGCGTAATGTATTTTAAGCTGAGCCGAGAGTATTAACAAAAATCCAAGTATGAGAAATGCTTTTGTTGAACAGATAGGGTTAAAATAGCATGTGCCTTGGGATGCCAGTGTGGCCTAATGTATTTTAAGCTGAGCAAAAAGTATTAACAATAATCCAAGTATGAGAAATGCTTTTGTTTAACAGATAGGGTTAAAATAGCATGTGCCTTGGGATTCCACTGTGGCCTAATGTATTTTAAGCTGAGCAAAGAGTATTAACAATAATCCAAGTATGAGAAATGCTTTTGTTTAACAGATAGGGTTAAATAGCAGGTGCCTTGGGATGCCAGTGTGGCGTAATGTATTTTAAGCTGAGCCGAGAGTATTAACAAAAATCCAAGTATGAGAAATGCTTTTGTTGAACAGATAGGGTTAAAATAGCATGTGCCTTGGGATGCCAGTGTGGCCTAATGTATTTTAAGCTGAGCAAAAAGTATTAACAATAATCCAAGTATGAGAAATGCTTTTGTTTAACAGATAGGGTTAAAATAGCATGTGCCTTGGGATGCCAGTGTGGCGTAATGTATTTTAAGCTGAGCAGAGAGTATTAACAATAATCCAAGTATGAGAAATGCTTTTGTTTAACAGATAGGGTTAAAATAGCATGTGCCTTGGGATTCCAGTGTGGCCTAATGTATTTTAAGCTGAGCAGAGAGTATTAACAATAATCCAAGTATGAGAAATGCTTTTGTTTAACAGATAGGGTTAAAATAGCATGTGCCTTGGGATGCCAGTGTGGCCTAATGTATTTTAAGCTGAACAAAATTATTAACAATAATCCAAGTATGAGAAATGCTTTTGTTTAACAGATAGTATTAAATAGCATGTGCCTTGGGATGCCAGTGTGGCGTAATGTATTTTAAGCTGAGCAAAAAGTATTAACAATAATCCAAGTATGAGAAATGCTTTTGTTTAACACATAGGGTTAAAATAGCATGTGCCTTGGGATGCCAGTGTGGCCTAATGTATTTTAAGCTGAGCAGAGAGTATTAACAATAATCCAAGTATGAGAAAGGCTTTTGTTTAACAGATAGGGTTAAAATAGCATGTGCCTTGGGATGCCAGTGTGGCCTAATGTATTTTAAGCTGAACAAAAAGTATTAACAATAATCCAAGTATGAGAAATGCTTTTGTTTAACAGATAGGATTAAATAGCATGTGCCTTGGGATGGCGGTGTGGCGTAATGTATTTTAAGCTGAGCAAAAAGTATTAACAATAATCCAAGTATGAGAAATGCTTTTGTTTAACAGATAGGGTTAAAAAGCATGTGCCTTGGGATGCCAGTGTGGCCTAATGTATTTTAAGCTGAGCAGAGAGTCGTAACAATAATCCAAGTATGAGAAATGCTTTTGTTTAACAGATAGGGTTAAATAGCATGTGCCTTGGGATGCCAGTGTGGCGTAATGTTTTTTAAGCTGAGCAAAAAGTATTAACAATAATCCAAGTATGAGAAATGCTTTTGTTTAACAGATAGGGTTAAATAGCATGTGCCTTGGGATGCCAGTGTGGCGTAATGTATTTTAAGCTGAACAAAAAGTATTAACAATAATCCAAGAATGAGAAATGCTTTTGTTTAACAGACAGGGTTAAATAGCATGTGCCTTGGGATGCCAGTGTGGCGTAATGTATTTTAAGCTGAACAAAAAGTATTAACAATAATCCAAGTATGAGAAATGCTTTTGTTTAACAGATAGGGTTAAATAGCATGTGCCTTGGGATGCCAGTGTGGCGTAATGTATTTTAAGCTGAGCCGAGAGTATTAACAATACTCCAAGTATGAGAAATGCTTTTGTTGAACAGATAGGGTTAAAATAGCATGTGCCTTGGGATGCCAGTGTGGCGTAATGTATTTTAAGCTGAGCAGAGAGTATTAACAATAATCCAAGTATGAGAAATGCTTTTGTTTAACAGATAGGGTTAAATAGCATGTGCCTTGGGATGCCAGTGTGGCCTAATGTATATTAAGCTGAGCAGAGAGTCGTAACAATAATCCAAGTATGAGAAATGCTTTTGTTTAACAGATAGGGTTAAATAGCATGTGCCTTGGGATGCCAGTGTGGCGTAATGTATTTTTAGATGAGCAGAGAGTATTAACAATAATCCAAGTATGAGAAATGCTTTTGTTTAACAGATAGGATTAAATAGCATGTGCCTTGGGATGCCAGTGTGGCATAATGTATTTTAAGCTGAACAAAAAGTATTAACAATAATCCAAGAATGAGAAATGCTTTTGTTTAACAGATAGGGTTAAAATAGCATGTGCCTTGGGATGCCAGTGTGGCGTAATGTATTTTAAGCTGAGCAGAGAGTATTAACAATAATCCAAGTATGAGAAATGCTTTTGTTTAACAGATAGAGTTAAAATAGCATGTGCCTTGGGATTCCAGTGTGGCCTAATGTATTTTAAGCTAAGCAGAGAGTATTAACAATAATCCAAGTATGAGAAATGCTTTTGTTTAACAGATAGGGTTAAATAGCATGTGCCTTGGGATGCCACTGTGGCGTAATGTATTTTAAGCTGAGCCGAGAGTATTAACAAAAATCCAAGTATGAGAAATGCTTTTGTTGAACAGATAGGGTTAAAATAGCATGTGCCTTGGGATGCCAGTGTGGCCTAATGTATTTTAAGCTGAGCAAAAAGTATTAACAATAATCCAAGTATGAGAAATGCTTTTGTTTAACAGATAGGGTTAAAATAGCATGTGCCTTGGGATGCCAGTGTGGCGTAATGTATTTTAAGCTGAGCAGAGAGTATTAACAATAATCCAAGTATGAGAAATGCTTTTGTTTAACAGATAGGGTTAAAATAGCATGTGCCTTGGGATTCCAGTGTGGCCTAATGTATTTTAAGCTGAGCAGAGAGTATTAACAATAATCCAAGTATGAGAAATGCTTTTGTTTAACAGATAGGGTTAAAATAGCATGTGCCTTGGGATGCCAGTGTGGCCTAATGTATTTTAAGCTGAACAAAATTATTAACAATAATCCAAGTATGAGAAATGCTTTTGTTTAACAGATAGGATTAAATAGCATGTGCCTTGGGATGCCAGTGTGGCGTAATGTATTTTAAGCTGAGCAAAAAGTATTAACAATAATCCAAGTATGAGAAATGCTTTTGTTTAACACATAGGGTTAAAATAGCATGTGCCTTGGGATGCCAGTGTGGCCTAATGTATTTTAAGCTGAGCAGAGAGTATTAACAATAATCCAAGTATGAGAAATGCTTTTGTTTAACAGATAGGATTAAATAGCATGTGCCTTGGGATGGCGGTGTGGCGTAATGTATTTTAAGCTGAGCAAAAAGTATTAACAATAATCCAAGTATGAGAAATGCTTTTGTTTAACAGATAGGGTTAAATAGCATGTGCCTTGGGATGCCAGTGTGGCGTAATGTATTTTTAGATGAGCAGAGAGTATTAACAATAATCCAACTATGAGAAATGCTTTTGTTTAACAGATAGGGTTAAAATAGCATGTGCCTTGGGATGCCAGTGTGGCCTAATGTATTTTAAGCTGAACAAAATTATTAACAATAATCCAAGTATGAGAAATGCTTTTGTTTAACAGATAGGATTAAATAGCATGTGCCTTGGGATGCCAGTGTGGCCTAATGTATTTTAAGCTGAGCAAAAAGTATTAACAATAATCCAAGTATGAGAAAGGCTTTTGTTTAACAGATAGGGTTAAAATAGCATGTGCCTTGGGATGCCAGTGTGGCCTAATGTATTTTAAGCTGAACAAAAAGTATTAACAATAATCCAAGTATGAGAAATGCTTTTGTTTAACAGATAGGATTAAATAGCATGTGCCTTGGGAAGGCGGTGTGGCGTAATGTATTTTAAGCTGAGCAAAAAGTATTAACAATAATCCAAGTATGAGAAATGCTTTTGTTTAACAGATAGGGTTAAATAGCATGTGCCTTGGGATGCCAGTGTGGCGTAATGTATTTTTAGATGAGCAGAGAGTATTAACAATAATCCAACTATGAGAAATGCTTTTGTTTAACAGATAGGGTTAAAATAGCATGTGCCTTGGGATGCCAGTGTGGCCTAATGTATATTAAGCTGAGCAAAAAGTATTAACAATAATCCAAGTATGAGAAATGCTTTTGTTTAACAGATAGGGTTAAATAGCATGTGCCTTGGGATGCCAGTGTGGCGTAATGTATTTTAAGCTGAGCAAAAAGTATTAACAATAATCCAAGTATGAGAAATGCTTTTGTTTAACAGATAGGGTTAAATAGCATGTGCCTTAGGATGCCAGCGTGGCGTAATGTATTTTAAGCTGAACAAAAAGTATTAACAATAATCCAAGAATGAGAAATGCTTTTGTTTAACAGATAGGGTTAAATAGCATGTGCCTTGGGATGCCAGTGTGGCGTAATGTATTTTAAGCTGAACCAAAAGTATTAACAATAATCCAAGTATGAGAAATGCTTTTGTTTAACAGATAGGGTTAAATAGCATGTGCCTTGGGATGCCAGTGTGGCGTAATGTATTTAAGCTTAGCAGAGAGTATTAACAATAATCCAAGTATGAGAAATGCTTTTGTTTACCAGATAGGGTAAAATAGCATGTGCCTTGGGATTCCAGTGTGGCCTAATGTATTTTAAGCTGAGCAGAGAGTATTAACAATAATCCAAGTATGAGAAATGATTTTGTTTAACAGATAGGGTTAAAATAGCATGTGCCTTGGGATGCCAGTGTGGCGTAATGTATTTTAAGCTGAGCAAAAAGTATTAACAATAATCCAAGTATGAGAAATGCTTTTGTTTAACACATAGGGTTAAAATAGCATGTGCCTTGGGATGCCAGTGTGGCCTAATGTATTTTAAGCTGAGCAGAGAGTATTAACAATAATCCAAGTATGAGAAAGGCTTTTGTTTAACAGATAGGGTTAAAATAGCATGTGCCTTGGGATGCCAGTGTGGCCTAATGTATTTTAAGCTGAGCAGAGAGTATTAACAATAATCCAAGTATGAGAAATGCTTTTGTTTAACAGATAGGGTTAAAATAGCATGTGCCTTGGGATGCCAGTGTGGCCTAATGTATTTTAAGCTGAACAAAAAGTATTAACAATAATCCAAGTATGAGAAATGCTTTTGTTTAACAGATAGGATTAAATAGCATGTGCCTTGGGATGGCGGTGTGGCGTAATGTATTTTAAGCTGAGCAAAAAGTATTAACAATAATCCAAGTATGAGAAATGCTTTGTTTGACAGATAGGGTTACCATAGCATGTGCCTTGGGATGCCCGTGTGGCCTGGTATATTTTAAGCTGAACAGAAACTTCTAACACTAATCCAAGTATGAGAAAGGCTTTTGTTTAACAGTTAGGGTTAAAATAGCATGTGCCTTGGGATGCCAGTGTGGCCTAATGTATTTTAAGCTGAACAAAAAGTATTAACATTAATCCAAGTATGAGAAATGCTTTTGTTTAACAGATAGGGTTAAATAGAATGTGCCTTGGGATGCCAGTGTGGCGTAATGTATTTTTAGATGAGCAGAGAGTATTAACAATAATCCAAGTATGAGAAATGCTTTTGTTTAACAGATAGGGTTAAATAGCATGTGCCTTGGGATGCCAGTGTGGCGTAATGTATTTTAAGCTGAGCAGAGAGTATTAACAATAATCCAAGTATGAGAAATGCTTTTGTTTAACAGATAGGGTTAAAATAGCATGTGCCTTGGGATTCCAGTGTGGCCTAATGTATTTTAAGCTGAGCAGAGAGTATTAACAATAATCCAAGTATGAGAAATGCTTTTGTTTAACAGATAGGGTTAAATAGCATGTGCCTTGTGATGCCAGTGTGGCCTAATGTATTTTAAGCTGAGCAAAAAGTATTAACAATAATCCAAGTATGAGAAATACTTTTTTTTAACAGATAGGGTTAAAATAGCATGTGCCTTGGGATTCCAGTGTGGCCTAATGTATTTTAAGCTGAGCAGAGAGTGTTAACAATAATCCAAGTATGAGAAATGCTTTTGTTTAACAGATAGGGTTAAAATAGCATGTGCCTTGGGATGCCAGTGTGGCCTAATGTATTTTAAGCTGAACAAAATTATTAACAATAATCCAAGTATGAGAAATGCTTTTGTTTAACAGATAGGATTATATAGCATGTGCCTTGGGATGCCAGTGTGGCGTAATGTATTTTAAGCTGAGCAAAAAGTATTAACAATAATCCAAGTATGAGAAATGCTTTTGTTTAACACATAGGGTTAAAATAGCATGTGCCTTGGGATGCCAGTGTGGCCTAATGTATTTTAAGCTGAACAAAAAGTATTAACAATAATCCAAGTATGAGAAATGCTTTTGTTTAATAGATAGGATTAAATAGCATGTGCCTTGGGATGGCGGTATGGCGTAATGTATTTTAAGCTGAGCAAAAAGTATTAACAATAATCCAAGTATGAGAAATGCTTTGTTTGACAGATAGGGTTACCATAGCATGTGCCTTGGGATGCCCGTGTGGCCTGGTATATTTTAAGATGAACAGAAACTTTTAACAATAATCCAAGTATGAGAAATGCTTTTGTTTAACACATAGGGTTAAAATAGCATGTGCCTTGGGATGCCAGTGTGGCCTAATGTATTTTAAGCTGAGCAGAGAGTATTAACAATAATCCAAGTATGAGAAAGGCTTTTGTTTAACAGATAGGGTTAAAATAGCATGTGCCTTGGGATGCCAGTGTGGCCTAATGTATTTTAAGCTGAGCAGAGAGTATTAACAATAATCCAAGTATGAGAAATGCTTTTGTTTAACAGATAGGGTTAAAATAGCATGTGCCTTGGGATGCCAGTGTGGCCTAATGTATTTTAAGCTGAACAAAAAGTATTAACAATAATCCAAGTATGAGAAATGCTTTTGTTTAACAGATAGGGTTAAATAGCAGGTGCCTTGGGATGCCAGTGTGGCGTAATGTATTTTAAGCTGAGCCGAGAGTATTAACAAAAATCCAAGTATGAGAAATGCTTTTGTTGAACAGATAGGGTTAAAATAGCATGTGCCTTGGGATGCCAGTGTGGCCTAATGTATTTTAAGCTGAGCAAAAAGTATTAACAATAATCCAAGTATGAGAAATGCTTTTGTTTAACAGATAGGGTTAAAATAGCATGTGCCTTGGGATTCCACTGTGGCCTAATGTATTTTAAGCTGAGCAAAGAGTATTAACAATAATCCAAGTATGAGAAATGCTTTTGTTTAACAGATAGGGTTAAATAGCAGGTGCCTTGGGATGCCAGTGTGGCGTAATGTATTTTAAGCTGAGCCGAGAGTATTAACAAAAATCCAAGTATGAGAAATGCTTTTGTTGAACAGATAGGGTTAAAATAGCATGTGCCTTGGGATGCCAGTGTGGCCTAATGTATTTTAAGCTGAGCAAAAAGTATTAACAATAATCCAAGTATGAGAAATGCTTTTGTTTAACAGATAGGGTTAAAATAGCATGTGCCTTGGGATGCCAGTGTGGCGTAATGTATTTTAAGCTGAGCAGAGAGTATTAACAATAATCCAAGTATGAGAAATGCTTTTGTTTAACAGATAGGGTTAAAATAGCATGTGCCTTGGGATTCCAGTGTGGCCTAATGTATTTTAAGCTGAGCAGAGAGTATTAACAATAATCCAAGTATGAGAAATGCTTTTGTTTAACAGATAGGGTTAAAATAGCATGTGCCTTGGGATGCCAGTGTGGCCTAATGTATTTTAAGCTGAACAAAATTATTAACAATAATCCAAGTATGAGAAATGCTTTTGTTTAACAGATAGTATTAAATAGCATGTGCCTTGGGATGCCAGTGTGGCGTAATGTATTTTAAGCTGAGCAAAAAGTATTAACAATAATCCAAGTATGAGAAATGCTTTTGTTTAACACATAGGGTTAAAATAGCATGTGCCTTGGGATGCCAGTGTGGCCTAATGTATTTTAAGCTGAGCAGAGAGTATTAACAATAATCCAAGTATGAGAAAGGCTTTTGTTTAACAGATAGGGTTAAAATAGCATGTGCCTTGGGATGCCAGTGTGGCCTAATGTATTTTAAGCTGAACAAAAAGTATTAACAATAATCCAAGTATGAGAAATGCTTTTGTTTAACAGATAGGATTAAATAGCATGTGCCTTGGGATGGCGGTGTGGCGTAATGTATTTTAAGCTGAGCAAAAAGTATTAACAATAATCCAAGTATGAGAAATGCTTTTGTTTAACAGATAGGGTTAAAAAGCATGTGCCTTGGGATGCCAGTGTGGCCTAATGTATTTTAAGCTGAGCAGAGAGTCGTAACAATAATCCAAGTATGAGAAATGCTTTTGTTTAACAGATAGGGTTAAATAGCATGTGCCTTGGGATGCCAGTGTGGCGTAATGTTTTTTAAGCTGAGCAAAAAGTATTAACAATAATCCAAGTATGAGAAATGCTTTTGTTTAACAGATAGGGTTAAATAGCATGTGCCTTGGGATGCCAGTGTGGCGTAATGTATTTTAAGCTGAACAAAAAGTATTAACAATAATCCAAGAATGAGAAATGCTTTTGTTTAACAGACAGGGTTAAATAGCATGTGCCTTGGGATGCCAGTGTGGCGTAATGTATTTTAAGCTGAACAAAAAGTATTAACAATAATCCAAGTATGAGAAATGCTTTTGTTTAACAGATAGGGTTAAATAGCATGTGCCTTGGGATGCCAGTGTGGCGTAATGTATTTTAAGCTGAGCCGAGAGTATTAACAATACTCCAAGTATGAGAAATGCTTTTGTTGAACAGATAGGGTTAAAATAGCATGTGCCTTGGGATGCCAGTGTGGCGTAATGTATTTTAAGCTGAGCAGAGAGTATTAACAATAATCCAAGTATGAGAAATGCTTTTGTTTAACAGATAGGGTTAAATAGCATGTGCCTTGGGATGCCAGTGTGGCCTAATGTATATTAAGCTGAGCAGAGAGTCGTAACAATAATCCAAGTATGAGAAATGCTTTTGTTTAACAGATAGGGTTAAATAGCATGTGCCTTGGGATGCCAGTGTGGCGTAATGTATTTTTAGATGAGCAGAGAGTATTAACAATAATCCAAGTATGAGAAATGCTTTTGTTTAACAGATAGGATTAAATAGCATGTGCCTTGGGATGCCAGTGTGGCATAATGTATTTTAAGCTGAACAAAAAGTATTAACAATAATCCAAGAATGAGAAATGCTTTTGTTTAACAGATAGGGTTAAAATAGCATGTGCCTTGGGATGCCAGTGTGGCGTAATGTATTTTAAGCTGAGCAGAGAGTATTAACAATAATCCAAGTATGAGAAATGCTTTTGTTTAACAGATAGAGTTAAAATAGCATGTGCCTTGGGATTCCAGTGTGGCCTAATGTATTTTAAGCTAAGCAGAGAGTATTAACAATAATCCAAGTATGAGAAATGCTTTTGTTTAACAGATAGGGTTAAATAGCATGTGCCTTGGGATGCCACTGTGGCGTAATGTATTTTAAGCTGAGCCGAGAGTATTAACAAAAATCCAAGTATGAGAAATGCTTTGTTTGACAGATAGGGTTACCATAGCATGTGCCTTGGGATGCCCGTGTGGCCTGGTATATTTTAAGATGAACAGAAACTTTTAACAATAATCCAAGTATGAGAAATGCTTTTGTTTAACACATAGGGTTAAAATAGCATGTGCCTTGGGATGCCAGTGTGGCCTAATGTATTTTAAGCTGAGCAGAGAGTATTAACAATAATCCAAGTATGAGAAAGGCTTTTGTTTAACAGATAGGGTTAAAATAGCATGTGCCTTGGGATGCCAGTGTGGCCTAATGTATTTTAAGCTGAGCAGAGAGTATTAACAATAATCCAAGTATGAGAAATGCTTTTGTTTAACAGATAGGGTTAAAATAGCATGTGCCTTGGGATGCCAGTGTGGCCTAATGTATTTTAAGCTGAACAAAAAGTATTAACAATAATCCAAGTATGAGAAATGCTTTTGTTTAACAGATAGGGTTAAATAGCAGGTGCCTTGGGATGCCAGTGTGGCGTAATGTATTTTAAGCTGAGCCGAGAGTATTAACAAAAATCCAAGTATGAGAAATGCTTTTGTTGAACAGATAGGGTTAAAATAGCATGTGCCTTGGGATGCCAGTGTGGCCTAATGTATTTTAAGCTGAGCAAAAAGTATTAACAATAATCCAAGTATGAGAAATGCTTTTGTTTAACAGATAGGGTTAAAATAGCATGTGCCTTGGGATTCCACTGTGGCCTAATGTATTTTAAGCTGAGCAAAGAGTATTAACAATAATCCAAGTATGAGAAATGCTTTTGTTTAACAGATAGGGTTAAATAGCAGGTGCCTTGGGATGCCAGTGTGGCGTAATGTATTTTAAGCTGAGCCGAGAGTATTAACAAAAATCCAAGTATGAGAAATGCTTTTGTTGAACAGATAGGGTTAAAATAGCATGTGCCTTGGGATGCCAGTGTGGCCTAATGTATTTTAAGCTGAGCAAAAAGTATTAACAATAATCCAAGTATGAGAAATGCTTTTGTTTAACAGATAGGGTTAAAATAGCATGTGCCTTGGGATGCCAGTGTGGCGTAATGTATTTTAAGCTGAGCAGAGAGTATTAACAATAATCCAAGTATGAGAAATGCTTTTGTTTAACAGATAGGGTTAAAATAGCATGTGCCTTGGGATTCCAGTGTGGCCTAATGTATTTTAAGCTGAGCAGAGAGTATTAACAATAATCCAAGTATGAGAAATGCTTTTGTTTAACAGATAGGGTTAAAATAGCATGTGCCTTGGGATGCCAGTGTGGCCTAATGTATTTTAAGCTGAACAAAATTATTAACAATAATCCAAGTATGAGAAATGCTTTTGTTTAACAGATAGTATTAAATAGCATGTGCCTTGGGATGCCAGTGTGGCGTAATGTATTTTAAGCTGAGCAAAAAGTATTAACAATAATCCAAGTATGAGAAATGCTTTTGTTTAACACATAGGGTTAAAATAGCATGTGCCTTGGGATGCCAGTGTGGCCTAATGTATTTTAAGCTGAGCAGAGAGTATTAACAATAATCCAAGTATGAGAAAGGCTTTTGTTTAACAGATAGGGTTAAAATAGCATGTGCCTTGGGATGCCAGTGTGGCCTAATGTATTTTAAGCTGAACAAAAAGTATTAACAATAATCCAAGTATGAGAAATGCTTTTGTTTAACAGATAGGATTAAATAGCATGTGCCTTGGGATGGCGGTGTGGCGTAATGTATTTTAAGCTGAGCAAAAAGTATTAACAATAATCCAAGTATGAGAAATGCTTTTGTTTAACAGATAGGGTTAAAAAGCATGTGCCTTGGGATGCCAGTGTGGCCTAATGTATTTTAAGCTGAGCAGAGAGTCGTAACAATAATCCAAGTATGAGAAATGCTTTTGTTTAACAGATAGGGTTAAATAGCATGTGCCTTGGGATGCCAGTGTGGCGTAATGTATTTTAAGCTGAACAAAAAGTATTAACAATAATCCAAGAATGAGAAATGCTTTTGTTTAACAGACAGGGTTAAATAGCATGTGCCTTGGGATGCCAGTGTGGCGTAATGTATTTTAAGCTGAACAAAAAGTATTAACAATAATCCAAGTATGAGAAATGCTTTTGTTTAACAGATAGGGTTAAATAGCATGTGCCTTGGGATGCCAGTGTGGCGTAATGTATTTTAAGCTGAGCCGAGAGTATTAACAATACTCCAAGTATGAGAAATGCTTTTGTTGAACAGATAGGGTTAAAATAGCATGTGCCTTGGGATGCCAGTGTGGCGTAATGTATTTTAAGCTGAGCAGAGAGTATTAACAATAATCCAAGTATGAGAAATGCTTTTGTTTAACAGATAGGGTTAAATAGCATGTGCCTTGGGATGCCAGTGTGGCCTAATGTATATTAAGCTGAGCAGAGAGTCGTAACAATAATCCAAGTATGAGAAATGCTTTTGTTTAACAGATAGGGTTAAATAGCATGTGCCTTGGGATGCCAGTGTGGCGTAATGTATTTTTAGATGAGCAGAGAGTATTAACAATAATCCAAGTATGAGAAATGCTTTTGTTTAACAGATAGGATTAAATAGCATGTGCCTTGGGATGCCAGTGTGGCATAATGTATTTTAAGCTGAACAAAAAGTATTAACAATAATCCAAGAATGAGAAATGCTTTTGTTTAACAGATAGGGTTAAAATAGCATGTGCCTTGGGATGCCAGTGTGGCGTAATGTATTTTAAGCTGAGCAGAGAGTATTAACAATAATCCAAGTATGAGAAATGCTTTTGTTTAACAGATAGAGTTAAAATAGCATGTGCCTTGGGATTCCAGTGTGGCCTAATGTATTTTAAGCTAAGCAGAGAGTATTAACAATAATCCAAGTATGAGAAATGCTTTTGTTTAACAGATAGGGTTAAATAGCATGTGCCTTGGGATGCCACTGTGGCGTAATGTATTTTAAGCTGAGCCGAGAGTATTAACAAAAATCCAAGTATGTGAAATGCTTTTGTTGAACAGATAGGGTTAAAATAGCATGTGCCTTGGGATGCCAGTGTGGCCTAATGTATTTTAAGCTGAGCAAAAAGTATTAACAATAATCCAAGTATGAGAAATGCTTTTGTTTAACAGATAGGGTTAAAATAGCATGTGCCTTGGGATGCCAGTGTGGCGTAATGTATTTTAAGCTGAGCAGAGAGTATTAACAATAATCCAAGTATGAGAAATGCTTTTGTTTAACAGATAGGGTTAAAATAGCATGTGCCTTGGGATTCCAGTGTGGCCTAATGTATTTTAAGCTGAGCAGAGAGTATTAACAATAATCCAAGTATGAGAAATGCTTTTGTTTAACAGATAGGGTTAAAATAGCATGTGCCTTGGGATGCCAGTGTGGCCTAATGTATTTTAAGCTGAACAAAATTATTAACAATAATCCAAGTATGAGAAATGCTTTTGTTTAACAGATAGGATTAAATAGCATGTGCCTTGGGATGCCAGTGTGGCGTAATGTATTTTAAGCTGAGCAAAAAGTATTAACAATAATCCAAGTATGAGAAATGCTTTTGTTTAACACATAGGGTTAAAATAGCATGTGCCTTGGGATGCCAGTGTGGCCTAATGTATTTTAAGCTGAGCAGAGAGTATTAACAATAATCCAAGTATGAGAAATGCTTTTGTTTAACAGATAGGATTAAATAGCATGTGCCTTGGGATGGCGGTGTGGCGTAATGTATTTTAAGCTGAGCAAAAAGTATTAACAATAATCCAAGTATGAGAAATGCTTTTGTTTAACAGATAGGGTTAAATAGCATGTGCCTTGGGATGCCAGTGTGGCGTAATGTATTTTTAGATGAGCAGAGAGTATTAACAATAATCCAACTATGAGAAATGCTTTTGTTTAACAGATAGGGTTAAAATAGCATGTGCCTTGGGATGCCAGTGTGGCCTAATGTATTTTAAGCTGAACAAAATTATTAACAATAATCCAAGTATGAGAAATGCTTTTGTTTAACAGATAGGATTAAATAGCATGTGCCTTGGGATGCCAGTGTGGCCTAATGTATTTTAAGCTGAGCAAAAAGTATTAACAATAATCCAAGTATGAGAAAGGCTTTTGTTTAACAGATAGGGTTAAAATAGCATGTGCCTTGGGATGCCAGTGTGGCCTAATGTATTTTAAGCTGAACAAAAAGTATTAACAATAATCCAAGTATGAGAAATGCTTTTGTTTAACAGATAGGATTAAATAGCATGTGCCTTGGGAAGGCGGTGTGGCGTAATGTATTTTAAGCTGAGCAAAAAGTATTAACAATAATCCAAGTATGAGAAATGCTTTTGTTTAACAGATAGGGTTAAATAGCATGTGCCTTGGGATGCCAGTGTGGCGTAATGTATTTTTAGATGAGCAGAGAGTATTAACAATAATCCAACTATGAGAAATGCTTTTGTTTAACAGATAGGGTTAAAATAGCATGTGCCTTGGGATGCCAGTGTGGCCTAATGTATATTAAGCTGAGCAAAAAGTATTAACAATAATCCAAGTATGAGAAATGCTTTTGTTTAACAGATAGGGTTAAATAGCATGTGCCTTGGGATGCCAGTGTGGCGTAATGTATTTTAAGCTGAGCAAAAAGTATTAACAATAATCCAAGTATGAGAAATGCTTTTGTTTAACAGATAGGGTTAAATAGCATGTGCCTTAGGATGCCAGCGTGGCGTAATGTATTTTAAGCTGAACAAAAAGTATTAACAATAATCCAAGAATGAGAAATGCTTTTGTTTAACAGATAGGGTTAAATAGCATGTGCCTTGGGATGCCAGTGTGGCGTAATGTATTTTAAGCTGAACCAAAAGTATTAACAATAATCCAAGTATGAGAAATGCTTTTGTTTAACAGATAGGGTTAAATAGCATGTGCCTTGGGATGCCAGTGTGGCGTAATGTATTTAAGCTTAGCAGAGAGTATTAACAATAATCCAAGTATGAGAAATGCTTTTGTTTAACAGATAGGGTAAAATAGCATGTGCCTTGGGATTCCAGTGTGGCCTAATGTATTTTAAGCTGAGCAGAGAGTATTAACAATAATCCAAGTATGAGAAATGATTTTGTTTAACAGATAGGGTTAAAATAGCATGTGCCTTGGGATGCCAGTGTGGCGTAATGTATTTTAAGCTGAGCAAAAAGTATTAACAATAATCCAAGTATGAGAAATGCTTTTGTTTAACACATAGGGTTAAAATAGCATGTGCCTTGGGATGCCAGTGTGGCCTAATGTATTTTAAGCTGAGCAGAGAGTATTAACAATAATCCAAGTATGAGAAAGGCTTTTGTTTAACAGATAGGGTTAAAATAGCATGTGCCTTGGGATGCCAGTGTGGCCTAATGTATTTTAAGCTGAGCAGAGAGTATTAACAATAATCCAAGTATGAGAAATGCTTTTGTTGAACAGATAGGGTTAAAATAGCATGTGCCTTGGGATGCCAGTGTGGCCTAATGTATTTTAAGCTGAACAAAAAGTATTAACAATAATCCAAGTATGAGAAATGCTTTTGTTTAACAGATAGGATTAAATAGCATGTGCCTTGGGATGGCGGTGTGGCGTAATGTATTTTAAGCTGAGCAAAAAGTATTAACAATAATCCAAGTATGAGAAATGCTTTGTTTGACAGATAGGGTTACCATAGCATGTGCCTTGGGATGCCCGTGTGGCCTGGTATATTTTAAGCTGAACAGAAACTTCTAACACTAATCCAAGTATGAGAAAGGCTTTTGTTTAACAGTTAGGGTTAAAATAGCATGTGCCTTGGGATGCCAGTGTGGCCTAATGTATTTTAAGCTGAACAAAAAGTATTAACATTAATCCAAGTATGAGAAATGCTTTTGTTTAACAGATAGGGTTAAATAGAATGTGCCTTGGGATGCCAGTGTGGCGTAATGTATTTTTAGATGAGCAGAGAGTATTAACAATAATCCAAGTATGAGAAATGCTTTTGTTTAACAGATAGGGTTAAATAGCATGTGCCTTGGGATGCCAGTGTGGCGTAATGTATTTTAAGCTGAGCAGAGAGTATTAACAATAATCCAAGTATGAGAAATGCTTTTGTTTAACAGATAGGGTTAAAATAGCATGTGCCTTGGGATTCCAGTGTGGCCTAATGTATTTTAAGCTGAGCAGAGAGTATTAACAATAATCCAAGTATGAGAAATGCTTTTGTTTAACAGATAGGGTTAAATAGCATGTGCCTTGTGATGCCAGTGTGGCCTAATGTATTTTAAGCTGAGCAAAAAGTATTAACAATAATCCAAGTATGAGAAATACTTTTTTTTAACAGATAGGGTTAAAATAGCATGTGCCTTGGGATTCCAGTGTGGCCTAATGTATTTTAAGCTGAGCAGAGAGTGTTAACAATAATCCAAGTATGAGAAATGCTTTTGTTTAACAGATAGGGTTAAAATAGCATGTGCCTTGGGATGCCAGTGTGGCCTAATGTATTTTAAGCTGAACAAAATTATTAACAATAATCCAAGTATGAGAAATGCTTTTGTTTAACAGATAGGATTATATAGCATGTGCCTTGGGATGCCAGTGTGGCGTAATGTATTTTAAGCTGAGCAAAAAGTATTAACAATAATCCAAGTATGAGAAATGCTTTTGTTTAACACATAGGGTTAAAATAGCATGTGCCTTGGGATGCCAGTGTGGCCTAATGTATTTTAAGCTGAACAAAAAGTATTAACAATAATCCAAGTATGAGAAATGCTTTTGTTTAATAGATAGGATTAAATAGCATGTGCCTTGGGATGGCGGTATGGCGTAATGTATTTTAAGCTGAGCAAAAAGTATTAACAATAATCCAAGTATGAGAAATGCTTTGTTTGACAGATAGGGTTACCATAGCATGTGCCTTGGGATGCCCGTGTGGCCTGGTATATTTTAAGATGAACAGAAACTTTTAACAATAATCCAAGTATGAGAAATGCTTTTGTTTAACAGATAGGGTTAAAATAGCATGTGCCTTGGGATTCCAGTGTGGCCTAATGTATTTTAAGCTGAGCAAAGAGTATTAACAATAATCCAAGTATGAGAAATGCTTTTGTTTAACAGATAGGGTTAAATAGCAGGTGCCTTGGGATGCCAGTGTGGCGTAATGTATTTTAAGCTGAGCCGAGAGTATTAACAAAAATCCAAGTATGAGAAATGCTTTTGTTGAACAGATAGGGTTAAAATAGCATGTGCCTTGGGATGCCAGTGTGGCCTAATGTATTTTAAGCTGAGCAAAAAGTATTAACAATAATCCAAGTATGAGAAATGCTTTTGTTTAACAGATAGGGTTAAAATAGCATGTGCCTTGGGATGCCAGTGTGGCGTAATGTATTTTAAGCTGAGCAGAGAGTATTAACAATAATCCAAGTATGAGAAATGCTTTTGTTTAACAGATAGGGTTAAAATAGCATGTGCCTTGGGATTCCAGTGTGGCCTAATGTATTTTAAGCTGAGCAGAGAGTATTAACAATAATCCAAGTATGAGAAATGCTTTTGTTTAACAGATAGGGTTAAAATAGCATGTGCCTTGGGATGCCAGTGTGGCCTAATGTATTTTAAGCTGAACAAAATTATTAACAATAATCCAAGTATGAGAAATGCTTTTGTTTAACAGATAGGATTAAATAGCATGTGCCTTGGGATGCCAGTGTGGCGTAATGTATTTTAAGCTGAGCAAAAAGTATTAACAATAATCCAAGTATGAGAAATGCTTTTGTTTAACAGATAGGGTTAAATAGCATGTGCCTTGGGATGCCAGTGTGGCGTAATGTATTTTAAGCTGAGCCGAGAGTATTAACAATAATCCAAGTATGAGAAATGCTTTTGTTTAACAGATAGGGTTAAATAGCATGTGCCTTAGGATGCCAGCGTGGCGTAATGTATTTTAAGCTGAACAAAAAGTATTAACAATAATCCAAGAATGAGAAATGCTTTTGTTTAACAGATAGGGTTAAATAGCATGTGCCTTGGGATGCCAGTGTGGCGTAATGTATTTTAAGCTGAACCAAAAGTATTAACAATAATCCAAGTATGAGAAATGCTTTTGTTTAACAGATAGGGTTAAATAGCATGTGCCTTGGGATGCCAGTGTGGCGTAATGTATTTAAGCTTAGCAGAGAGTATTAACAATAATCCAAGTATGAGAAATGCTTTTGTTTAACAGATAGGGTAAAATAGCATGTGCCTTGGGATTCCAGTGTGGCCTAATGTATTTTAAGCTGAGCAGAGAGTATTAACAATAATCCAAGTATGAGAAATGATTTTGTTTAACAGATAGGGTTAAAATAGCATGTGCCTTGGGATGCCAGTGTGGCGTAATGTATTTTAAGCTGAGCAAAAAGTATTAACAATAATCCAAGTATGAGAAATGCTTTTGTTTAACACATAGGGTTAAAATAGCATGTGCCTTGGGATGCCAGTGTGGCCTAATGTATTTTAAGCTGAGCAGAGAGTATTAACAATAATCCAAGTATGAGAAAGGCTTTTGTTTAACAGATAGGGTTAAAATAGCATGTGCCTTGGGATGCCAGTGTGGCCTAATGTATTTTAAGCTGAGCAGAGAGTATTAACAATAATCCAAGTATGAGAAATGCTTTTGTTTAACAGATAGGGTTAAAATAGCATGTGCCTTGGGATGCCAGTGTGGCCTAATGTATTTTAAGCTGAACAAAAAGTATTAACAATAATCCAAGTATGAGAAATGCTTTTGTTTAACAGATAGGATTAAATAGCATGTGCCTTGGGATGGCGGTGTGGCGTAATGTATTTTAAGCTGAGCAAAAAGTATTAACAATAATCCAAGTATGAGAAATGCTTTGTTTGACAGATAGGGTTACCATAGCATGTGCCTTGGGATGCCCGTGTGGCCTGGTATATTTTAAGCTGAACAGAAACTTCTAACACTAATCCAAGTATGAGAAAGGCTTTTGTTTAACAGTTAGGGTTAAAATAGCATGTGCCTTGGGATGCCAGTGTGGCCTAATGTTTTTTAAGCTGAACAAAAAGTATTAACATTAATCCAAGTATGAGAAATGCTTTTGTTTAACAGATAGGGTTAAATAGCATGTGCCTTGGGATGCCAGTGTGGCGTAATGTATTTTTAGATGAGCAGAGAGTATTAACAATAATCCAAGTATGAGAAATGCTTTTGTTTAACAGATAGGGTTAAATAGCATGTGCCTTGGGATGCCAGTGTGGCGTAATGTATTTTAAGCTGAGCAGAGAGTATTAACAATAATCCAAGTATGAGAAATGCTTTTGTTTAACAGATAGGGTTAAAATAGCATGTGCCTTGGGATTCCAGTGTGGCCTAATGTATTTTAAGCTGAGCAGAGAGTATTAACAATAATCCAAGTATGAGAAATGCTTTTGTTTAACAGATAGGGTTAAATAGCATGTGCCTTGTGATGCCAGTGTGGCCTAATGTATTTTAAGCTGAGCAAAAAGTATTAACAATAATCCAAGTATGAGAAATACTTTTTTTTAACAGATAGGGTTAAAATAGCATGTGCCTTGGGATTCCAGTGTGGCCTAATGTATTTTAAGCTGAGCAGAGAGTGTTAACAATAATCCAAGTATGAGAAATGCTTTTGTTTAACAGATAGGGTTAAAATAGCATGTGCCTTGGGATGCCAGTGTGGCCTAATGTATTTTAAGCTGAACAAAATTATTAACAATAATCCAAGTATGAGAAATGCTTTTGTTTAACAGATAGGATTATATAGCATGTGCCTTGGGATGCCAGTGTGGCGTAATGTATTTTAAGCTGAGCAAAAAGTATTAACAATAATCCAAGTATGAGAAATGCTTTTGTTTAACACATAGGGTTAAAATAGCATGTGCCTTGGGATGCCAGTGTGGCCTAATGTATTTTAAGCTGAACAAAAAGTATTAACAATAATCCAAGTATGAGAAATGCTTTTGTTTAATAGATAGGATTAAATAGCATGTGCCTTGGGATGGCGGTATGGCGTAATGTATTTTAAGCTGAGCAAAAAGTATTAACAATAATCCAAGTATGAGAAATGCTTTGTTTGACAGATAGGGTTACCATAGCATGTGCCTTGGGATGCCCGTGTGGCCTGGTATATTTTAAGATGAACAGAAACTTTTAACAATAATCCAAGTATGAGAAATGCTTTTGTTTAACAGATAGGGTTAAAATAGCATGTGCCTTGGGATTCCAGTGTGGCCTAATGTATTTTAAGCTGAGCAAAGAGTATTAACAATAATCCAAGTATGAGAAATGCTTTTGTTTAACAGATAGGGTTAAATAGCAGGTGCCTTGGGATGCCAGTGTGGCGTAATGTATTTTAAGCTGAGCCGAGAGTATTAACAAAAATCCAAGTATGAGAAATGCTTTTGTTGAACAGATAGGGTTAAAATAGCATGTGCCTTGGGATGCCAGTGTGGCCTAATGTATTTTAAGCTGAGCAAAAAGTATTAACAATAATCCAAGTATGAGAAATGCTTTTGTTTAACAGATAGGGTTAAAATAGCATGTGCCTTGGGATGCCAGTGTGGCGTAATGTATTTTAAGCTGAGCAGAGAGTATTAACAATAATCCAAGTATGAGAAATGCTTTTGTTTAACAGATAGGGTTAAAATAGCATGTGCCTTGGGATTCCAGTGTGGCCTAATGTATTTTAAGCTGAGCAGAGAGTATTAACAATAATCCAAGTATGAGAAATGCTTTTGTTTAACAGATAGGGTTAAAATAGCATGTGCCTTGGGATGCCAGTGTGGCCTAATGTATTTTAAGCTGAACAAAATTATTAACAATAATCCAAGTATGAGAAATGCTTTTGTTTAACAGATAGGATTAAATAGCATGTGCCTTGGGATGCCAGTGTGGCGTAATGTATTTTAAGCTGAGCAAAAAGTATTAACAATAATCCAAGTATGAGAAATGCTTTTGTTTAACACATAGGGTTAAAATAGCATGTGCCTTGGGATGCCAGTGTGGCCTAATGTATTTTAAGCTGAGCAGAGAGTATTAAAAATAATCCAAGTATGAGAAATGCTTTTGTTTAACAGATAGGATTAAATAGCATGTGCCTTGGGATGGCGGTGTGGCGTAATGTATTTTAAGCTGAGCAAAAAGTATTAACAATAATCCAACTATGAGAAATGCTTTTGTTTAACAGATAGGGTTAAAATAGCATGTGCCTTGGGATGCCAGTGTGGCCTAATGTATTTTAAGCTGAGCAGAGAGTCGTAACAATAATCCAAGTATGAGAAATGCTTTTGTTTAACAGATAGGGTTAAATAGCATGTGCCTTGGGATGCCAGTGTGGCGTAATGTTTTTTAAGCTGAGCAAAAAGTATTAACAATAATCCAAGTATGAGAAATGCTTTTGTTTAACAGATAGGGTTAAATAGCATGTGCCTTGGGATGCCAGTGTGGCGTAATGTATTTTAAGCTGAACAAAAAGTATTAACAATAATCCAAGAATGAGAAATGCTTTTGTTTAACAGACAGGGTTAAATAGCATGTGCCTTGGGATGCCAGTGTGGCGTAATGTATTTTAAGCTGAACAAAAAGTATGAACAATAATCCAAGTATGAGAAATGCTTTTGTTTAACAGATAGGGTTAAATAGCATGTGCCTTGGGATGCCAGTGTGGCGTAATGTATTTTAAGCTGAGCCGAGAGTATTAACAATACTCCAAGTATGAGAAATGCTTTTGTTGAACAGATAGGGTTAAAATAGCATGTGCCTTGGGATGCCAGTGTGGCGTAATGTATTTTAAGCTGAGCAGAGAGTATTAACAATAATCCAAGTATGAGAAATGCTTTTGTTTAACAGATAGGGTTAAATAGCATGTGCCTTGGGATGCCAGTGTGGCCTAATGTATATTAAGCTGAGCAGAGAGTCGTAACAATAATCCAAGTATGAGAAATGCTTTTGTTTAACAGATAGGGTTAAATAGCATGTGCCTTGGGATGCCAGTGTGGCGTAATGTATTTTTAGATGAGCAGAGAGTATTAACAATAATCCAAGTATGAGAAATGCTTTTGTTTAACAGATAGGATTAAATAGCATGTGCCTTGGGATGCCAGTGTGGCATAATGTATTTTAAGCTGAACAAAAAGTATTAACAATAATCCAAGAATGAGAAATGCTTTTGTTTAACAGATAGGGTTAAAATAGCATGTGCCTTGGGATGCCAGTGTGGCGTAATGTATTTTAAGCTGAGCAGAGAGTATTAACAATAATCCAAGTATGAGAAATGCTTTTGTTTAACAGATAGAGTTAAAATAGCATGTGCCTTGGGATTCCAGTGTGGCCTAATGTATTTTAAGCTGAGCAGAGAGTATTAACAATAATCCAAGTATGAGAAATGCTTTTGTTTAACAGATAGGGTTAAATAGCATGTGCCTTGGGATGCCACTGTGGCGTAATGTATTTTAAGCTGAGCAGAGAGTATTAACAATAATCCAAGTATGAGAAATGCTTTTGTTGAACAGATAGGGTTAAAATAGCATGTGCCTTGGGATGCCAGTGTGGCCTAATGTATTTTAAGCTGAGCAAAAAGTATTAACAATAATCCAAGTATGAGAAATGCTTTTGTTTAACAGATAGGGTTAAAATAGCATGTGCCTTGGGATGCCAGTGTGGCCTAATGTATTTTAAGCTGAACAAAATTATTAACAATAATCCAAGTATGAGAAATGCTTTTGTTTAACAGATAGGATTAAATAGCATGTGCCTTGGGATGCCAGTGTGGCGTAATGTATTTTAAGCTGAGCAAAAAGTATTAACAATAATCCAAGTATGAGAAATGCTTTTGTTTAACAGATAGGATTAAATAGCATGTGCCTTGGGATGGCGGTGTGGCGTAATGTATTTTAAGCTGAGCAAAAAGTATTAACAATAATCCAAGTATGAGAAATGCTTTTGTTTAACAGATAGGGTTAAATAGCATGTGCCTTGGGATGCCAGTGTGGCGTAATGTATTTTTAGATGAGCAGAGAGTATTAACAATAATCCAACTATGAGAAATGCTTTTGTTTAACAGATAGGGTTAAAATAGCATGTGCCTTGGGATGCCAGTGTGGCCTAATGTATTTTAAGCTGAGCAGAGAGTCGTAACAATAATCCAAGTATGAGAAATGCTTTTGTTTAACAGATAGGGTTAAATAGCATGTGCCTTGGGATGCCAGTGTGGCGTAATGTTTTTTAAGCTGAGCAAAAAGTATTAACAATAATCCAAGTATGAGAAATGCTTTTGTTTAACAGATAGGGTTAAATAGCATGTGCCTTGGGATGCCAGTGTGGCGTAATGTATTTTAAGCTGAACAAAAAGTATTAACAATAATCCAAGAATGAGAAATGCTTTTGTTTAACAGACAGGGTTAAATAGCATGTGCCTTGGGATGCCAGTGTGGCGTAATGTATTTTAAGCTGAACAAAAAGTATGAACAATAATCCAAGTATGAGAAATGCTTTTGTTTAACAGATAGGGTTAAATAGCATGTGCCTTGGGATGCCAGTGTGGCGTAATGTATTTTAAGCTGAGCCGAGAGTATTAACAATACTCCAAGTATGAGAAATGCTTTTGTTGAACAGATAGGGTTAAAATAGCATGTGCCTTGGGATGCCAGTGTGGTGTAATGTATTTTAAGCTGAGCAGAGAGTATTAACAATAATCCAAGTATGAGAAATGCTTTTGTTTAACAGATAGGGTTAAATAGCATGTGCCTTGGGATGCCAGTGTGGCCTAATGTATATTAAGCTGAGCAGAGAGTCGTAACAATAATCCAAGTATGAGAAATGCTTTTGTTTAACAGATAGGGTTAAATAGCATGTGCCTTGGGATGCCAGTGTGGCGTAATGTATTTTTAGATGAGCAGAGAGTATTAACAATAATCCAAGTATGAGAAATGCTTTTGTTTAACAGATAGGATTAAATAGCATGTGCCTTGGGATGCCAGTGTGGCATAATGTATTTTAAGCTGAACAAAAAGTATTAACAATAATCCAAGAATGAGAAATGCTTTTGTTTAACAGATAGGGTTAAAATAGCATGTGCCTTGGGATGCCAGTGTGGCGTAATGTATTTTAAGCTGAGCAGAGAGTATTAACAATAATCCAAGTATGAGAAATGCTTTTGTTTAACAGATAGAGTTAAAATAGCATGTGCCTTGGGATTCCAGTGTGGCCTAATGTATTTTAAGCTGAGCAGAGAGTATTAACAATAATCCAAGTATGAGAAATGCTTTTGTTTAACAGATAGGGTTAAATAGCATGTGCCTTGGGATGCCACTGTGGCGTAATGTATTTTAAGCTGAGCAGAGAGTATTAACAATAATCCAAGTATGAGAAATGCTTTTGTTGAACAGATAGGGTTAAAATAGCATGTGCCTTGGGATGCCAGTGTGGCCTAATGTATTTTAAGCTGAGCAAAAAGTATTAACAATAATCCAAGTATGAGAAATGCTTTTGTTTAACAGATAGGGTTAAAATAGCATGTGCCTTGGGATGCCAGTGTGGCCTAATGTATTTTAAGCTGAACAAAATTATTAACAATAATCCAAGTATGAGAAATGCTTTTGTTTAACAGATAGGATTAAATAGCATGTGCCTTGGGATGCCAGTGTGGCCTAATGTATTTTAAGCTGAGCAAAAAGTATTAACAATAATCCAAGTATGAGAAAGGCTTTTGTTTAACAGATAGGGTTAAAATAGCATGTGCCTTGGGATGCCAGTGTGGCCTAATGTATTTTAAGCTGAACAAAAAGTATTAACAATAATCCAAGTATGAGAAATGCTTTTGTTTAACAGATAGGATTAAATAGCATGTGCCTTGGGATGGCGGTGTGGCGTAATGTATTTTAAGCTGAGCAAAAAGTATTAACAATAATCCAAGTATGAGAAATGCTTTTGTTTAACAGATAGGGTTAAATAGCATGTGCCTTGGGATGCCAGTGTGGCGTAATGTATTTTTAGATGAGCAGAGAGTATTAACAATAATCCAACTATGAGAAATGCTTTTGTTTAACAGATAGGGTTAAAATAGCATGTGCCTTGGGATGCCAGTGTGGCCTAATGTATATTAAGCTGAGCAAAAAGTATTAACAATAATCCAAGTATGAGAAATGCTTTTGTTTAACAGATAGGGTTAAATAGCATGTGCCTTGGGATGCCAGTGTGGCGTAATGTATTTTAAGCTGAGCAAAAAGTATTAACAATAATCCAAGTATGAGAAATGCTTTTGTTTAACAGATAGGGTTAAATAGCATGTGCCTTAGGATGCCAGTGTGGCGTAATGTATTTTAAGCTGAACAAAAAGTATTAACAATAATCCAAGAATGAGAAATGCTTTTGTTTAACAGATAGGGTTAAATAGCATGTGCCTTGGGATGCCAGTGTGGCGTAATGTATTTTAAGCTGAACCAAAAGTATTAACAATAATCCAAGTATGAGAAATGCTTTTGTTTAACAGATAGAGTTAAAATAGCATGTGCCTTGGGATGCCAGTGTGGCGTAATGTATTTAAGCTTAGCAGAGAGTATTAACAATAATCCAAGTATGAGAAATGCTTTTGTTTAACAGATAGGGTAAAATAGCATGTGCCTTGGGATTCCAGTGTGGCCTAATGTATTTTAAGCTGAGCAGAGAGTATTAACAATAATCCAAGTATGAGAAATGATTTTGTTTAACAGATAGGGTTAAAATAGCATGTGCCTTGGGATGCCAGTGTGGCGTAATGTATTTTAAGCTGAGCAAAAAGTATTAACAATAATCCAAGTATGAGAAATGCTTTTGTTTAACACATAGGGTTAAAATAGCATGTGCCTTGGGATGCCAGTGTGGCCTAATGTATTTTAAGCTGAGCAGAGAGTATTAACAATAATCCAAGTATGATAAAGGCTTTTGTTTAACAGATAGGGTTAAAATAGCATGTGCCTTGGGATGCCAGTGTGGCCTAATGTATTTTAAGCTGAGCAGAGAGTATTAACAATAATCCAAGTATGAGAAATGCTTTTGTTTAACAGATAGGGTTAAAATAGCATGTGCCTTGGGATGCCAGTGTGGCCTAATGTATTTTAAGCTGAACAAAAAGTATTAACAATAATCCAAGTATGAGAAATGCTTTTGTTTAACAGATAGGATTAAATAGCATGTGCCTTGGGATGGCGGTGTGGCGTAATGTATTTTTAGATGAGCAGAGAGTATTAACAATAATCCAAGTATGAGAAATGCTTTTGTTTAACAGATAGGGTTAAATAGCATGTGCCTTGGGATGCCAGTGTGGCGTAATGTATTTTAAGCTGAGCAGAGAGTATTAACAATAATCCAAGTATGAGAAATGCTTTTGTTTAACAGATAGGGTTAAAATAGCATGTGCCTTGGGATTCCAGTGTGGCCTAATGTATTTTAAGCTGAGCAGAGAGTATTAACAATAATCCAAGTATGAGAAATCCTTTTGTTTAACAGATAGGGTTAAATAGCATGTGCCTTGTGATGCCAGTGTGGCGTAATGTATTTTAAGCTGAGCCGAGAGTATTAACAAAAATCCAAGTATGAGAAATGCTTTTGTTGAACAGATAGGGTTAAAATAGCATGTGCCGTGGGATGCCAGTGTGGCCTAATGTATTTTAAGCTGAGCAAAAAGTATTAACAATAATCCAAGTATGAGAAATACTTTTTTTTAACAGATAGGGTTAAAATAGCATGTGCCTTGGGATGCCAGTGTGGCCTAATGTATTTTAAGCTGAACAAAATTATTAACAATAATCCAAGTATGAGAAATGCTTTTGTTTAACAGATAGGATTATATAGCATGTGCCTTGGGATGCCAGTGTGGCGTAATGTATTTTAAGCTGAGCAAAAAGTATTAACAATAATCCAAGTATGAGAAATGCTTTTGTTTAACAGATAGGGTTAAAATAGCATGTGCCTTGGGATTCCAGTGTGGCCTAATGTATTTTAAGCTGAGCAGAGAGTATTAACAATAATCCAAGTATGAGAAAGTCTTTTGTTTAACAGATAGGGTTAAAATAGCATGTGCCTTGGGATGCCAGTGTGGCCTAATGTATTTTAAGCTGAACAAAAAGTATTAACAATAATCCAAGTATGAGAAATGCTTTTGTTTAACACATAGGGTTAAAATAGCATGTGCCTTGGGATGCCAGTGTGGCCTAATGTATTTTAAGCTGAGCAGAGAGTATTAACAATAATCCAAGTATGAGAAAGGCTTTTGTTTAACAGATAGGGTTAAAATAGCATGTGCCTTGGGATGCCAGTGTGGCCTAATGTATTTTAAGCTGAACAAAAAGTATTAACAATAATCCAAGTATGAGAAATGCTTTTGTTTAACAGATAGGATTAAATAGCATGTGCCTTGGGATGGCGATGTGGCGTAATGTATTTTAAGCTGAGCAAAAAGTATTAACAATAATCCAAGTATGAGAAATGCTTTTGTTTAACAGATAGGGTTAAATAGAATGTGCCTTGGGATGCCAGTGTGGCCTAATGTATTTTAAGCTGAGCAGAGAGTATTAACAATAATCCAAGTATGAGAAAGGCTTTTGTTTAACAGATAGGGTTAAAATAGCATGTGCCTTGGGATGCCAGTGTGGCCTAATGTATTTTAAGCTGAGCAGAGAGTATTAACAATAATCCAAGTATGAGAAATGCTTTTGTTTAACAGATAGGATTAAATAGCATGTGCCTTGGGATGGCGGTGTGGCGTAATGTATTTTAAGCTGAGCAAAAAGTATTAACAATAATCCAAGAATGAGAAATGCTTTTGTTTAACAGATAGGGTTAAAATAGCATGTTCCTTGGGATGCCAGTGTGGCGTAATGTATTTTAAGCTGAGCAGAGAGTATTAACAATAATCCAAGTATGAGAAATGCTTTTGTTTAACAGATAGAGTTAAAATAGCATGTGCCTTGGGATTCCAGTGTGGCCTAATGTATTTTAAGCTGAGCAGAGAGTATTAACAATAATCCAAGTATGAGAAATGCTTTTGTTTAACAGATAGGGTTAAATAGCATGTGCCTTGGGATGCCAGTGTGGCCTAATGTATTTTAAGCTGAACCAAAAGTATTAACAATAATCCAAGTATGAGAAATGCTTTTGTTTAACAGATAGGGTTAAATAGCATGTGCCTTGGGATGCCAGTGTGGCGTAATGTATTTTTAGATGAGCAGAGAGTATTAACAATAATCCAACTATGAGAAATGCTTTTGTTTAACAGATAGGGTTAAAATAGCATGTGCCTTGGGATGCCAGTGTGGCCTAATGTATATTAAGCTGAGCAAAAAGTATTAACAATAATCCAAGTATGAGAAATGCTTTTGTTTAACAGATAGGGTTAAATAGCATGTGCCTTGGGATGCCAGTGTGGCGTAATGTATTTTAAGCTGAGCAAAAAGTATTAACAATAATCCAAGTATGAGAAATGCTTTTGTTTAACAGATAGGGTTAAATAGCATGTGCCTTAGGATGCCAGTGTGGCGTAATGTATTTTAAGCTGAACAAAAAGTATTAACAATAATCCAAGAATGAGAAATGCTTTTGTTTAACAGATAGGGTTAAATAGCATGTGCCTTGGGATGCCAGTGTGGCGTAATGTATTTTAAGCTGAACCAAAAGTATTAACAATAATCCAAGTATGAGAAATGCTTTTGTTTAACAGATAGGGTTAAATAGCATGTGCCTTGGGATGCCAGTGTGGCGTAATGTATTTAAGCTTAGCAGAGAGTATTAACAATAATCCAAGTATGAGAAATGCTTTTGTTTAACAGATAGGGTAAAATAGCATGTGCCTTGGGATTCCAGTGTGGCCTAATGTATTTTAAGCTGAGCAGAGAGTATTAACAATAATCCAAGTATGAGAAATGATTTTGTTTAACAGATAGGGTTAAAATAGCATGTGCCTTGGGATGCCAGTGTGGCGTAATGTATTTTAAGCTGAGCAAAAAGTATTAACAATAATCCAAGTATGAGAAATGCTTTTGTTTAACACATAGGGTTAAAATAGCATGTGCCTTGGGATGCCAGTGTGGCCTAATGTATTTTAAGCTGAGCAGAGAGTATTAACAATAATCCAAGTATGAGAAAGGCTTTTGTTTAACAGATAGGGTTAAAATAGCATGTGCCTTGGGATGCCAGTGTGGCCTAATGTATTTTAAGCTGAGCAGAGAGTATTAACAATAATCCAAGTATGAGAAAGGCTTTTGTTTAACAGATAGGGTTAAATAGCATGTGCCTTGGGATGCCACTGTGGCGTAATGAATTTTAAGCTGAGCCGAGAGTATTAACAAAAATCCAAGTATGAGAAATGCTTTTGTTGAACAGATAGGGTTAAAATAGCATGTGCCTTGGGATGCCAGTGTGGCCTAATGTATTTTAAGCTGAGCAAAAAGTATTAACAATAATCCAAGTATGAGAAATGCTTTTGTTTAACAGATAGGGTTAAAATAGCATGTGCCTTGGGATGCCAGTGTGGCCTAATGTATTTTAAGCTGAACAAAATTATTAACAATAATCCAAGTATGAGAAATGCTTTTGTTTAACAGATAGGATTAAATAGCATGTGCCTTGGGATGCCAGTGTGGCCTAATGTATTTTAAGCTGAGCAAAAAGTATTAACAATAATCCAAGTATGAGAAAGGCTTTTGTTTAACAGATAGGGTTAAAATAGCATGTGCCTTGGGATGCCAGTGTGGCCTAATGTATTTTAAGCTGAACAAAAAGTATTAACAATAATCCAAGTATGAGAAATGCTTTTGTTTAACAGATAGGATTAAATAGCATGTGCCTTGGGATGGCGGTGTGGCGTAATGTATTTTAAGCTGAGCAAAAAGTATTAACAATAATCCAAGTATGAGAAATGCTTTTGTTTAACAGATAGGGTTAAATAGCATGTGCCTTGGGATGCCAGTGTGGCGTAATGTATTTTTAGATGAGCAGAGAGTATTAACAATAATCCAACTATGAGAAATGCTTTTGTTTAACAGATAGGGTTAAAATAGCATGTGCCTTGGGATGCCAGTGTGGCCTAATGTATATTAAGCTGAGCAAAAAGTATTAACAATAATCCAAGTATGAGAAATGCTTTTGTTTAACAGATAGGGTTAAATAGCATGTGCCTTGGGATGCCAGTGTGGCGTAATGTATTTTAAGCTGAGCAAAAAGTATTAACAATAATCCAAGTATGAGAAATGCTTTTGTTTAACAGATAGGGTTAAATAGCATGTGCCTTAGGATGCCAGTGTGGCGTAATGTATTTTAAGCTGAACCAAAAGTATTAACAATAATCCAAGTATGAGAAATGCTTTTGTTTAACAGATAGGGTTAAATAGCATGTGCCTTGGGATGCCAGTGTGGCGTAATGTATTTAAGCTTAGCAGAGAGTATTAACAATAATCCAAGTATGAGAAATGCTTTTGTTTAACAGATAGGGTAAAATAGCATGTGCCTTGGGATTCCAGTGTGGCCTAATGTATTTTAAGCTGAGCAGAGAGTATTAACAATAATCCAAGTATGAGAAATGATTTTGTTTAACAGATAGGGTTAAAATAGCATGTGCCTTGGGATGCCAGTGTGGCGTAATGTATTTTAAGCTGAGCAAAAAGTATTAACAATAATCCAAGTATGAGAAATGCTTTTGTTTAACACATAGGGTTAAAATAGCATGTGCCTTGGGATGCCAGTGTGGCCTAATGTATTTTAAGCTGAGCAGAGAGTATTAACAATAATCCAAGTATGATAAAGGCTTTTGTTTAACAGATAGGGTTAAAATAGCATGTGCCTTGGGATGCCAGTGTGGCCTAATGTATTTTAAGCTGAGCAGAGAGTATTAACAATAATCCAAGTATGAGAAATGCTTTTGTTTAACAGATAGGGTTAAAATAGCATGTGCCTTGGGATGCCAGTGTGGCCTAATGTATTTTAAGCTGAACAAAAAGTATTAACAATAATCCAAGTATGAGAAATGCTTTTGTTTAACAGATAGGATTAAATAGCATGTGCCTTGGGATGGCGGTGTGGCGTAATGTATTTTAAGCTGAGCAAAAAGTATTAACAATAATCCAAGTATGAGAAATGCTTTGTTTGACAGATAGGGTTACCATAGCATGTGCCTTGGGATGCCTGTGTGGCCTGGTATATTTTAAGCTGAACAGAAACTTCTAACACTAATCCAAGTATGAGAAAGGCTTTTGTTTAACAGTTAGGGTTAAAATAGCATGTGCCTTGGGATGCCAGTGTGGCCTAATGTATTTTAAGCTGAACAAAAAGTATTAACATTAATCCAAGTATGAGAAATGCTTTTGTTTAACAGATAGGGTTAAATAGCATGTGCCTTGGGATGCCAGTGTGGCGTAATGTATTTTTAGATGAGCAGAGAGTATTAACAATAATCCAAGTATGAGAAATGCTTTTGTTTAACAGATAGGGTTAAATAGCATGTGCCTTGGGATGCCAGTGTGGCGTAATGTATTTTAAGCTGAACCAAAAGTATTAACAATAATCCAAGTATGAGAAATGCTTTTGTTTAACAGATAGAGTTAAAATAGCATGTGCCTTGGGATGCCAGTGTGGCGTAATGTATTTAAGCTGAACAAAAAGTATTAACAATAATCCAAGTATGAGAAATGCTTTTGTTTAACAGATAGGGTAAAATAGCATGTGCCTTGGGATTCCAGTGTGGCCTAATGTATTTTAAGCTGAGCAGAGAGTATTAACAATAATCCAAGTATGATAAAGGCTTTTGTTTAACAGATAGGGTTAAAATAGCATGTGCCTTGGGATGCCAGTGTGGCCTAATGTATTTTAAGCTGAGCAGAGAGTATTAACAATAATCCAAGTATGAGAAATGCTTTTGTTTAACAGATAGGGTTAAAATAGCATGTGCCTTGGGATGCCAGTGTGGCCTAATGTATTTTAAGCTGAACAAAAAGTATTAACAATAATCCAAGTATGAGAAATGCTTTTGTTTAACAGATAGGATTAAATAGCATGTGCCTTGGGATGGCGGTGTGGCGTAATGTATTTTTAGATGAGCAGAGAGTATTAACAATAATCCAAGTATGAGAAATGCTTTTGTTTAACAGATAGGGTTAAATAGCATGTGCCTTGGGATGCCAGTGTGGCGTAATGTATTTTAAGCTGAGCAGAGAGTATTAACAATAATCCAAGTATGAGAAATGCTTTTGTTTAACAGATAGGGTTAAAATAGCATGTGCCTTGGGATTCCAGTGTGGCCTAATGTATTTTAAGCTGAGCAGAGAGCATTAACAATAATCCAAGTATGAGAAATCCTTTTGTTTAACAGATAGGGTTAAATAGCATGTGCCTTGTGATGCCAGTGTGGCGTAATGTATTTTAAGCTGAGCCGAGAGTATTAACAAAAATCCAAGTATGAGAAATGCTTTTGTTGAACAGATAGGGTTAAAATAGCATGTGCCGTGGGATGCCAGTGTGGCCTATTGTATTTTAAGCTGAGCAAAAAGTATTAACAATAATCCAAGTATGAGAAATACTTTTTTTTAACAGATAGGGTTAAAATAGCATGTGCCTTGGGATGCCAGTGTGGCCTAATGTATTTTAAGCTGAACAAAATTATTAACAATAATCCAAGTATGAGAAATGCTTTTGTTTAACAGATAGGATTATATAGCATGTGCCTTGGGATTCCAGTGTGGCGTAATGTATTTTAAGCTGAGCAAAAAGTATTAACAATATTTCCAAGTATGAGAAATGCTTTTGTTTAACAGATAGGGTTAAAATAGCATGTGCCTTGGGATTCCAGTGTGGCCTAATGTATTTTAAGCTGAGCAGAGAGTATTAACAATAATCCAAGTATGAGAAAGTCTTTTGTTTAACAGATAGGGTTAAAATAGCATGTGCCTTGGGATGCCAGTGTGGCCTAATGTATTTTAAGCTGAACAAAAAGTATTAACAATAATCCAAGTATGAGAAATGCTTTTGTTTAACACATAGGGTTAAAATAGCATGTGCCTTGGGATGCCAGTGTGGCCTAATGTATTTTAAGCTGAGCAGAGAGTATTAACAATAATCCAAGTATGAGAAAGGCTTTTGTTTAACAGATAGGGTTAAAATAGCATGTGCCTTGGGATGCCAGTGTGGCCTAATGTATTTTAAGCTGAACAAAAAGTATTAACAATAATCCAAGTATGAGAAATGCTTTTGTTTAACAGATAGGATTAAATAGCATGTGCCTTGGGATGGCGATGTGGCGTAATGTATTTTAAGCTGAGCAAAAAGTATTAACAATAATCCAAGTATGAGAAATGCTTTTGTTTAACAGATAGGGTTAAATAGAATGTGCCTTGGGATGCCAGTGTGGCCTAATGTATTTTAAGCTGAGCAGAGAGTATTAACAATAATCCAAGTATGAGAAAGGCTTTTGTTTAACAGATAGGGTTAAAATAGCATGTGCCTTGGGATGCCAGTGTGGCCTAATGTATTTTAAGCTGAGCAGAGAGTATTAACAATAATCCAAGTATGAGAAATGCTTTTGTTTAACAGATAGGATTAAATAGCATGTGCCTTGGGATGGCGGTGTGGCGTAATGTATTTTAAGCTGAGCAAAAAGTATTAACAATAATCCAAGAATGAGAAATGCTTTTGTTTAACAGATAGGGTTAAAATAGCATGTTCCTTGGGATGCCAGTGTGGCGTAATGTATTTTAAGCTGAGCAGAGAGTATTAACAATAATCCAAGTATGAGAAATGCTTTTGTTTAACAGATAGAGTTAAAATAGCATGTGCCTTGGGATTCCAGTGTGGCCTAATGTATTTTAAGCTGAGCAGAGAGTATTAACAATAATCCAAGTATGAGAAATGCTTTTGTTTAACAGATAGGGTTAAATAGCATGTGCCTTGGGATGCCAGTGTGGCCTAATGTATTTTAAGCTGAACCAAAAGTATTAACAATAATCCAAGTATGAGAAATGCTTTTGTTTAACAGATAGGGTTAAATAGCATGTGCCTTGGGATGCCAGTGTGGCGTAATGTATTTTTAGATGAGCAGAGAGTATTAACAATAATCCAACTATGAGAAATGCTTTTGTTTAACAGATAGGGTTAAAATAGCATGTGCCTTGGGATGCCAGTGTGGCCTAATGTATATTAAGCTGAGCAAAAAGTATTAACAATAATCCAAGTATGAGAAATGCTTTTGTTTAACAGATAGGGTTAAATAGCATGTGCCTTGGGATGCCAGTGTGGCGTAATGTATTTTAAGCTGAGCAAAAAGTATTAACAATAATCCAAGTATGAGAAATGCTTTTGTTTAACAGATAGGGTTAAATAGCATGTGCCTTAGGATGCCAGTGTGGCGTAATGTATTTTAAGCTGAACAAAAAGTATTAACAATAATCCAAGAATGAGAAATGCTTTTGTTTAACAGATAGGGTTAAATAGCATGTGCCTTGGGATGCCAGTGTGGCGTAATGTATTTTAAGCTGAACCAAAAGTATTAACAATAATCCAAGTATGAGAAATGCTTTTGTTTAACAGATAGGGTTAAATAGCATGTGCCTTGGGATGCCAGTGTGGCGTAATGTATTTAAGCTTAGCAGAGAGTATTAACAATAATCCAAGTATGAGAAATGCTTTTGTTTAACAGATAGGGTAAAATAGCATGTGCCTTGGGATTCCAGTGTGGCCTAATGTATTTTAAGCTGAGCAGAGAGTATTAACAATAATCCAAGTATGAGAAATGATTTTGTTTAACAGATAGGGTTAAAATAGCATGTGCCTTGGGATGCCAGTGTGGCGTAATGTATTTTAAGCTGAGCAAAAAGTATTAACAATAATCCAAGTATGAGAAATGCTTTTGTTTAACACATAGGGTTAAAATAGCATGTGCCTTGGGATGCCAGTGTGGCCTAATGTATTTTAAGCTGAGCAGAGAGTATTAACAATAATCCAAGTATGAGAAAGGCTTTTGTTTAACAGATAGGGTTAAAATAGCATGTGCCTTGGGATGCCAGTGTGGCCTAATGTATTTTAAGCTGAGCAGAGAGTATTAACAATAATCCAAGTATGAGAAAGGCTTTTGTTTAACAGATAGGGTTAAATAGCATGTGCCTTGGGATGCCACTGTGGCGTAATGAATTTTAAGCTGAGCCGAGAGTATTAACAAAAATCCAAGTATGAGAAATGCTTTTGTTGAACAGATAGGGTTAAAATAGCATGTGCCTTGGGATGCCAGTGTGGCCTAATGTATTTTAAGCTGAGCAAAAAGTATTAACAATAATCCAAGTATGAGAAATGCTTTTGTTTAACAGATAGGGTTAAAATAGCATGTGCCTTGGGATGCCAGTGTGGCCTAATGTATTTTAAGCTGAACAAAATTATTAACAATAATCCAAGTATGAGAAATGCTTTTGTTTAACAGATAGGATTAAATAGCATGTGCCTTGGGATGCCAGTGTGGCCTAATGTATTTTAAGCTGAGCAAAAAGTATTAACAATAATCCAAGTATGAGAAAGGCTTTTGTTTAACAGATAGGGTTAAAATAGCATGTGCCTTGGGATGCCAGTGTGGCCTAATGTATTTTAAGCTGAACAAAAAGTATTAACAATAATCCAAGTATGAGAAATGCTTTTGTTTAACAGATAGGATTAAATAGCATGTGCCTTGGGATGGCGGTGTGGCGTAATGTATTTTAAGCTGAGCAAAAAGTATTAACAATAATCCAAGTATGAGAAATGCTTTTGTTTAACAGATAGGGTTAAATAGCATGTGCCTTGGGATGCCAGTGTGGCGTAATGTATTTTTAGATGAGCAGAGAGTATTAACAATAATCCAACTATGAGAAATGCTTTTGTTTAACAGATAGGGTTAAAATAGCATGTGCCTTGGGATGCCAGTGTGGCCTAATGTATATTAAGCTGAGCAAAAAGTATTAACAATAATCCAAGTATGAGAAATGCTTTTGTTTAACAGATAGGGTTAAATAGCATGTGCCTTGGGATGCCAGTGTGGCGTAATGTATTTTAAGCTGAGCAAAAAGTATTAACAATAATCCAAGTATGAGAAATGCTTTTGTTTAACAGATAGGGTTAAATAGCATGTGCCTTAGGATGCCAGTGTGGCGTAATGTATTTTAAGCTGAACCAAAAGTATTAACAATAATCCAAGTATGAGAAATGCTTTTGTTTAACAGATAGGGTTAAATAGCATGTGCCTTGGGATGCCAGTGTGGCGTAATGTATTTAAGCTTAGCAGAGAGTATTAACAATAATCCAAGTATGAGAAATGCTTTTGTTTAACAGATAGGGTAAAATAGCATGTGCCTTGGGATTCCAGTGTGGCCTAATGTATTTTAAGCTGAGCAGAGAGTATTAACAATAATCCAAGTATGAGAAATGATTTTGTTTAACAGATAGGGTTAAAATAGCATGTGCCTTGGGATGCCAGTGTGGCGTAATGTATTTTAAGCTGAGCAAAAAGTATTAACAATAATCCAAGTATGAGAAATGCTTTTGTTTAACACATAGGGTTAAAATAGCATGTGCCTTGGGATGCCAGTGTGGCCTAATGTATTTTAAGCTGAGCAGAGAGTATTAACAATAATCCAAGTATGATAAAGGCTTTTGTTTAACAGATAGGGTTAAAATAGCATGTGCCTTGGGATGCCAGTGTGGCCTAATGTATTTTAAGCTGAGCAGAGAGTATTAACAATAATCCAAGTATGAGAAATGCTTTTGTTTAACAGATAGGGTTAAAATAGCATGTGCCTTGGGATGCCAGTGTGGCCTAATGTATTTTAAGCTGAACAAAAAGTATTAACAATAATCCAAGTATGAGAAATGCTTTTGTTTAACAGATAGGATTAAATAGCATGTGCCTTGGGATGGCGGTGTGGCGTAATGTATTTTAAGCTGAGCAAAAAGTATTAACAATAATCCAAGTATGAGAAATGCTTTGTTTGACAGATAGGGTTACCATAGCATGTGCCTTGGGATGCCTGTGTGGCCTGGTATATTTTAAGCTGAACAGAAACTTCTAACACTAATCCAAGTATGAGAAAGGCTTTTGTTTAACAGTTAGGGTTAAAATAGCATGTGCCTTGGGATGCCAGTGTGGCCTAATGTATTTTAAGCTGAACAAAAAGTATTAACATTAATCCAAGTATGAGAAATGCTTTTGTTTAACAGATAGGGTTAAATAGCATGTGCCTTGGGATGCCAGTGTGGCGTAATGTATTTTTAGATGAGCAGAGAGTATTAACAATAATCCAAGTATGAGAAATGCTTTTGTTTAACAGATAGGGTTAAATAGCATGTGCCTTGGGATGCCAGTGTGGCGTAATGTATTTTAAGCTGAACCAAAAGTATTAACAATAATCCAAGTATGAGAAATGCTTTTGTTTAACAGATAGAGTTAAAATAGCATGTGCCTTGGGATGCCAGTGTGGCGTAATGTATTTAAGCTGAACAAAAAGTATTAACAATAATCCAAGTATGAGAAATGCTTTTGTTTAACAGATAGGGTAAAATAGCATGTGCCTTGGGATTCCAGTGTGGCCTAATGTATTTTAAGCTGAGCAGAGAGTATTAACAATAATCCAAGTATGATAAAGGCTTTTGTTTAACAGATAGGGTTAAAATAGCATGTGCCTTGGGATGCCAGTGTGGCCTAATGTATTTTAAGCTGAGCAGAGAGTATTAACAATAATCCAAGTATGAGAAATGCTTTTGTTTAACAGATAGGGTTAAAATAGCATGTGCCTTGGGATGCCAGTGTGGCCTAATGTATTTTAAGCTGAACAAAAAGTATTAACAATAATCCAAGTATGAGAAATGCTTTTGTTTAACAGATAGGATTAAATAGCATGTGCCTTGGGATGGCGGTGTGGCGTAATGTATTTTTAGATGAGCAGAGAGTATTAACAATAATCCAAGTATGAGAAATGCTTTTGTTTAACAGATAGGGTTAAATAGCATGTGCCTTGGGATGCCAGTGTGGCGTAATGTATTTTAAGCTGAGCAGAGAGTATTAACAATAATCCAAGTATGAGAAATGCTTTTGTTTAACAGATAGGGTTAAAATAGCATGTGCCTTGGGATTCCAGTGTGGCCTAATGTATTTTAAGCTGAGCAGAGAGCATTAACAATAATCCAAGTATGAGAAATCCTTTTGTTTAACAGATAGGGTTAAATAGCATGTGCCTTGTGATGCCAGTGTGGCGTAATGTATTTTAAGCTGAGCCGAGAGTATTAACAAAAATCCAAGTATGAGAAATGCTTTTGTTGAACAGATAGGGTTAAAATAGCATGTGCCGTGGGATGCCAGTGTGGCCTATTGTATTTTAAGCTGAGCAAAAAGTATTAACAATAATCCAAGTATGAGAAATACTTTTTTTTAACAGATAGGGTTAAAATAGCATGTGCCTTGGGATGCCAGTGTGGCCTAATGTATTTTAAGCTGAACAAAATTATTAACAATAATCCAAGTATGAGAAATGCTTTTGTTTAACAGATAGGATTATATAGCATGTGCCTTGGGATGCCAGTGTGGCGTAATGTATTTTAAGCTGAGCAAAAAGTATTAACAATATTTCCAAGTATGAGAAATGCTTTTGTTTAACAGATAGGGTTAAAATAGCATGTGCCTTGGGATTCCAGTGTGGCCTAATGTATTTTAAGCTGAGCAGAGAGTATTAACAATAATCCAAGTATGAGAAAGTCTTTTGTTTAACAGATAGGGTTAAAATAGCATGTGCCTTGGGATGCCAGTGTGGCCTAATGTATTTTAAGCTGAACAAAAAGTATTAACAATAATCCAAGTATGAGAAATGCTTTTGTTTAACACATAGGGTTAAAATAGCATGTGCCTTGGGATGCCAGTGTGGCCTAATGTATTTTAAGCTGAGCAGAGAGTATTAACAATAATCCAAGTATGAGAAAGGCTTTTGTTTAACAGATAGGGTTAAAATAGCATGTGCCTTGGGATGCCAGTGTGGCCTAATGTATTTTAAGCTGAACAAAAAGTATTAACAATAATCCAAGTATGAGAAATGCTTTTGTTTAACAGATAGGATTAAATAGCATGTGCCTTGGGATGGCGATGTGGCGTAATGTATTTTAAGCTGAGCAAAAAGTATTAACAATAATCCAAGTATGAGAAATGCTTTTGTTTAACAGATAGGGTTAAATAGCATGTGCCTTGGGATGCCAGTGTGGCCTAATGTATTTTAAGCTGAGCAGAGAGTATTAACAATAATCCAAGTATGAGAAAGGCTTTTGTTTAACAGATAGGGTTAAAATAGCATGTGCCTTGGGATGCCAGTGTGGCCTAATGTATTTTAAGCTGAGCAGAGAGTATTAACAATAATCCAAGTATGAGAAATGCTTTTGTTTAACAGATAGGATTAAATAGCATGTGCCTTGGGATGGCGGTGTGGCGTAATGTATTTTAAGCTGAGCAAAAAGTATTAACAATAATCCAAGAATGAGAAATGCTTTTGTTTAACAGATAGGGTTAAAATAGCATGTTCCTTGGGATGCCAGTGTGGCGTAATGTATTTTAAGCTGAGCAGAGAGTATTAACAATAATCCAAGTATGAGAAATGCTTTTGTTTAACAGATAGAGTTAAAATAGCATGTGCCTTGGGATTCCAGTGTGGCCTAATGTATTTTAAGCTGAGCAGAGAGTATTAACAATAATCCAAGTATGAGAAATGCTTTTGTTTAACAGATAGGGTTAAATAGCATGTGCCTTGGGATGCCAGTGTGGCCTAATGTATTTTAAGCTGAACCAAAAGTATTAACAATAATCCAAGTATGAGAAATGCTTTTGTTTAACAGATAGGGTTAAATAGCATGTGCCTTGGGATGCCAGTGTGGCGTAATGTATTTTTAGATGAGCAGAGAGTATTAACAATAATCCAACTATGAGAAATGCTTTTGTTTAACAGATAGGGTTAAAATAGCATGTGCCTTGGGATGCCAGTGTGGCCTAATGTATATTAAGCTGAGCAAAAAGTATTAACAATAATCCAAGTATGAGAAATGCTTTTGTTTAACAGATAGGGTTAAATAGCATGTGCCTTGGGATGCCAGTGTGGCGTAATGTATTTTAAGCTGAGCAAAAAGTATTAACAATAATCCAAGTATGAGAAATGCTTTTGTTTAACAGATAGGGTTAAATAGCATGTGCCTTAGGATGCCAGTGTGGCGTAATGTATTTTAAGCTGAACAAAAAGTATTAACAATAATCCAAGAATGAGAAATGCTTTTGTTTAACAGATAGGGTTAAATAGCATGTGCCTTGGGATGCCAGTGTGGCGTAATGTATTTTAAGCTGAACCAAAAGTATTAACAATAATCCAAGTATGAGAAATGCTTTTGTTTAACAGATAGGGTTAAATAGCATGTGCCTTGGGATGCCAGTGTGGCGTAATGTATTTAAGCTTAGCAGAGAGTATTAACAATAATCCAAGTATGAGAAATGCTTTTGTTTAACAGATAGGGTAAAATAGCATGTGCCTTGGGATTCCAGTGTGGCCTAATGTATTTTAAGCTGAGCAGAGAGTATTAACAATAATCCAAGTATGAGAAATGATTTTGTTTAACAGATAGGGTTAAAATAGCATGTGCCTTGGGATGCCAGTGTGGCGTAATGTATTTTAAGCTGAGCAAAAAGTATTAACAATAATCCAAGTATGAGAAATGCTTTTGTTTAACACATAGGGTTAAAATAGCATGTGCCTTGGGATGCCAGTGTGGCCTAATGTATTTTAAGCTGAGCAGAGAGTATTAACAATAATCCAAGTATGAGAAAGGCTTTTGTTTAACAGATAGGGTTAAAATAGCATGTGCCTTGGGATGCCAGTGTGGCCTAATGTATTTTAAGCTGAGCAGAGAGTATTAACAATAATCCAAGTATGAGAAAGGCTTTTGTTTAACAGATAGGGTTAAATAGCATGTGCCTTGGGATGCCACTGTGGCGTAATGTATTTTAAGCTGAGCCGAGAGTATTAACAAAAATCCAAGTATGAGAAATGCTTTTGTTGAACAGATAGGGTTAAAATAGCATGTGCCTTGGGATGCCAGTGTGGCCTAATGTATTTTAAGCTGAGCAAAAAGTATTAACAATAATCCAAGTATGAGAAATGCTTTTGTTTAACAGATAGGGTTAAAATAGCATGTGCCTTGGGATGCCAGTGTGGCCTAATGTATTTTAAGCTGAACAAAATTATTAACAATAATCCAAGTATGAGAAATGCTTTTGTTTAACAGATAGGATTAAATAGCATGTGCCTTGGGATGCCAGTGTGGCCTAATGTATTTTAAGCTGAGCAAAAAGTATTAACAATAATCCAAGTATGAGAAAGGCTTTTGTTTAACAGATAGGGTTAAAATAGCATGTGCCTTGGGATGCCAGTGTGGCCTAATGTATTTTAAGCTGAACAAAAAGTATTAACAATAATCCAAGTATGAGAAATGCTTTTGTTTAACAGATAGGATTAAATAGCATGTGCCTTGGGATGGCGGTGTGGCGTAATGTATTTTAAGCTGAGCAAAAAGTATTAACAATAATCCAAGTATGAGAAATGCTTTTGTTTAACAGATAGGGTTAAATAGCATGTGCCTTGGGATGCCAGTGTGGCGTAATGTATTTTTAGATGAGCAGAGAGTATTAACAATAATCCAACTATGAGAAATGCTTTTGTTTAACAGATAGGGTTAAAATAGCATGTGCCTTGGGATGCCAGTGTGGCCTAATGTATATTAAGCTGAGCAAAAAGTATTAACAATAATCCAAGTATGAGAAATGCTTTTGTTTAACAGATAGGGTTAAATAGCATGTGCCTTGGGATGCCAGTGTGGCGTAATGTATTTTAAGCTGAGCAAAAAGTATTAACAATAATCCAAGTATGAGAAATGCTTTTGTTTAACAGATAGGGTTAAATAGCATGTGCCTTAGGATGCCAGTGTGGCGTAATGTATTTTAAGCTGAACCAAAAGTATTAACAATAATCCAAGTATGAGAAATGCTTTTGTTTAACAGATAGGGTTAAATAGCATGTGCCTTGGGATGCCAGTGTGGCGTAATGTATTTAAGCTTAGCAGAGAGTATTAACAATAATCCAAGTATGAGAAATGCTTTTGTTTAACAGATAGGGTAAAATAGCATGTGCCTTGGGATTCCAGTGTGGCCTAATGTATTTTAAGCTGAGCAGAGAGTATTAACAATAATCCAAGTATGAGAAATGATTTTGTTTAACAGATAGGGTTAAAATAGCATGTGCCTTGGGATGCCAGTGTGGCGTAATGTATTTTAAGCTGAGCAAAAAGTATTAACAATAATCCAAGTATGAGAAATGCTTTTGTTTAACACATAGGGTTAAAATAGCATGTGCCTTGGGATGCCAGTGTGGCCTAATGTATTTTAAGCTGAGCAGAGAGTATTAACAATAATCCAAGTATGATAAAGGCTTTTGTTTAACAGATAGGGTTAAAATAGCATGTGCCTTGGGATGCCAGTGTGGCCTAATGTATTTTAAGCTGAGCAGAGAGTATTAACAATAATCCAAGTATGAGAAATGCTTTTGTTTAACAGATAGGGTTAAAATAGCATGTGCCTTGGGATGCCAGTGTGGCCTAATGTATTTTAAGCTGAACAAAAAGTATTAACAATAATCCAAGTATGAGAAATGCTTTTGTTTAACAGATAGGATTAAATAGCATGTGCCTTGGGATGGCGGTGTGGCGTAATGTATTTTAAGCTGAGCAAAAAGTATTAACAATAATCCAAGTATGAGAAATGCTTTGTTTGACAGATAGGGTTACCATAGCATGTGCCTTGGGATGCCTGTGTGGCCTGGTATATTTTAAGCTGAACAGAAACTTCTAACACTAATCCAAGTATGAGAAAGGCTTTTGTTTAACAGTTAGGGTTAAAATAGCATGTGCCTTGGGATGCCAGTGTGGCCTAATGTATTTTAAGCTGAACAAAAAGTATTAACATTAATCCAAGTATGAGAAATGCTTTTGTTTAACAGATAGGGTTAAATAGCATGTGCCTTGGGATGCCAGTGTGGCATAATGTATTTTTAGATGAGCAGAGAGTATTAACAATAATCCAAGTATGAGAAATGCTTTTGTTTAACAGATAGGGTTAAATAGCATGTGCCTTGGGATACCAGTGTGGCGTAATGTATTTTAAGCTGAGCAGAGAGTATTAACAATAATCCAAGTATGAGAAATGCTTTTGTTTAACAGATAGGGTTAAAATAGCATGTGCCTTGGGATTCCAGTGTGGCCTAATGTATTTTAAGCTGAGCAGAGAGTATTAACAATAATCCAAGTATGAGAAATGCTTTTGTTTAACAGATAGGGTTAAATAGCATGTGCCTTGTGATGCCAGTGTGGCGTAATGTATTTTAAGCTGAGCCGAGAGTATTAACAAAAATCCAAGTATGAGAAATGCTTTTGTTGAACAGATAGGGTTAAAATAGCATGTGCCGTGGGATGCCAGTGTGGCCTAATGTATTTTAAGCTGAGCAAAAAGTATTAACAATAATCCAAGTATGAGAAATACTTTTTTTTAACAGATAGGGTTAAAATAGCATGTGCCTTGGGATGCCAGTGTGGCCTAATGTATTTTAAGCTGAACAAAATTATTAACAATAATCCAAGTATGAGAAATGCTTTTGTTTAACAGATAGGATTATATAGCATGTGCCTTGGGATGCCAGTGTGGCGTAATGTATTTTAAGCTGAGCAAAAAGTATTAACAATAATCCAAGTATGAGAAATGCTTTTGTTTAACAGATAGGGTTAAAATAGCATGTGCCTTGGGATTCCAGTGTGGCCTAATGTATTTTAAGCTGAGCAGAGAGTATTAACAATAATCCAAGTATGAGAAAGTCTTTTGTTTAACAGATAGGGTTAAAATAGCATGTGCCTTGGGATGCCAGTGTGGCCTAATGTATTTTAAGCTGAACAAAAAGTATTAACAATAATCCAAGTATGAGAAATGCTTTTGTTTAACACATAGGGTTAAAATAGCATGTGCCTTGGGATGCCAGTGTGGCCTAATGTATTTTAAGCTGAGCAGAGAGTATTAACAATAATCCAAGTATGAGAAAGGCTTTTGTTTAACAGATAGGGTTAAAATAGCATGTGCCTTGGGATGCCAGTGTGGCCTAATGTATTTTAAGCTGAACAAAAAGTATTAACAATAATCCAAGTATGAGAAATGCTTTTGTTTAACAGATAGGATTAAATAGCATGTGCCTTGGGATGGCGATGTGGCGTAATGTATTTTAAGCTGAGCAAAAAGTATTAACAATAATCCAAGTATGAGAAATGCTTTTGTTTAACAGATAGGGTTAAATAGCATGTGCCTTGGGATGCCAGTGTGGCCTAATGTATTTTAAGCTGAGCAGAGAGTATTAACAATAATCCAAGTATGAGAAAGGCTTTTGTTTAACAGATAGGGTTAAAATAGCATGTGCCTTGGGATGCCAGTGTGGCCTAATGTATTTTAAGCTGAGCAGAGAGTATTAACAATAATCCAAGTATGAGAAATGCTTTTGTTTAACAGATAGGATTAAATAGCATGTGCCTTGGGATGGCGGTGTGGCGTAATGTATTTTAAGCTGAGCAAAAAGTATTAACAATAATCCAAGAATGAGAAATGCTTTTGTTTAACAGATAGGGTTAAAATAGCATGTGCCTTGGGATGCCAGTGTGGCGTAATGTATTTTAAGCTGAGCAGAGAGTATTAACAATAATCCAAGTATGAGAAATGCTTTTGTTTAACAGATAGAGTTAAAATAGCATGTGCCTTGGGATTCCAGTGTGGCCTAATGTATTTTAAGCTGAGCAGAGAGTATTAACAATAATCCAAGTATGAGAAATGCTTTTGTTTAACAGATAGGGTTAAATAGCATGTGCCTTGGGATGCCAGTGTGGCCTAATGTATTTTAAGCTGAACCAAAAGTATTAACAATAATCCAAGTATGAGAAATGCTTTTGTTTAACAGATAGGGTTAAATAGCATGTGCCTTGGGATGCCAGTGTGGCGTAATGTATTTAAGCTTAGCAGAGAGTATTAACAATAATCCAAGTATGAGAAATGCTTTTGTTTAACAGATAGGGTAAAATAGCATGTGCCTTGGGATTCCAGTGTGGCCTAATGTATTTTAAGCTGAGCAGAGAGTATTAACAATAATCCAAGTATGAGAAATGATTTTGTTTAACAGATAGGGTTAAAATAGCATGTGCCTTGGGATGCCAGTGTGGCGTAATGTATTTTAAGCTGAGCAAAAAGTATTAACAATAATCCAAGTATGAGAAATGCTTTTGTTTAACACATAGGGTTAAAATAGCATGTGCCTTGGGATGCCAGTGTGGCCTAATGTATTTTAAGCTGAGCAGAGAGTATTAACAATAATCCAAGTATGAGAAAGGCTTTTGTTTAACAGATAGGGTTAAAATAGCATGTGCCTTGGGATGCCAGTGTGGCCTAATGTATTTTAAGCTGAGCAGAGAGTATTAACAATAATCCAAGTATGAGAAAGGCTTTTGTTTAACAGATAGGGTTAAATAGCATGTGCCTTGGGATGCCACTGTGGCGTAATGTATTTTAAGCTGAGCCGAGAGTATTAACAAAAATCCAAGTATGAGAAATGCTTTTGTTGAACAGATAGGGTTAAAATAGCATGTGCCTTGGGATGCCAGTGTGGCCTAATGTATTTTAAGCTGAGCAAAAAGTATTAACAATAATCCAAGTATGAGAAATGCTTTTGTTTAACAGATAGGGTTAAAATAGCATGTGCCTTGGGATGCCAGTGTGGCCTAATGTATTTTAAGCTGAACAAAATTATTAACAATAATCCAAGTATGAGAAATGCTTTTGTTTAACAGATAGGATTAAATAGCATGTGCCTTGGGATGCCAGTGTGGCCTAATGTATTTTAAGCTGAGCAAAAAGTATTAACAATAATCCAAGTATGAGAAAGGCTTTTGTTTAACAGATAGGGTTAAAATAGCATGTGCCTTGGGATGCCAGTGTGGCCTAATGTATTTTAAGCTGAACAAAAAGTATTAACAATAATCCAAGTATGAGAAATGCTTTTGTTTAACAGATAGGATTAAATAGCATGTGCCTTGGGATGGCGGTGTGGCGTAATGTATTTTAAGCTGAGCAAAAAGTATTAACAATAATCCAAGTATGAGAAATGCTTTTGTTTAACAGATAGGGTTAAATAGCATGTGCCTTGGGATGCCAGTGTGGCGTAATGTATTTTTAGATGAGCAGAGAGTATTAACAATAATCCAACTATGAGAAATGCTTTTGTTTAACAGATAGGGTTAAAATAGCATGTGCCTTGGGATGCCAGTGTGGCCTAATGTATTTTAAGCTGAACAAAAAGTATTAACAATAATCCAAGTATGAGAAATGCTTTTGTTTAACAGATAGGATTAAATAGCATGTGCCTTGGGATGGCGGTGTGGCGTAATGTATTTTAAGCTGAGCAAAAAGTATTAACAATAATCCAAGTATGAGAAATGCTTTTGTTTAACAGATAGGGTTAAATAGCATGTGCCTTGGGATGCCAGTGTGGCGTAATGTATTTTTAGATGAGCAGAGAGTATTAACAATAATCCAACTATGAGAAATGCTTTTGTTTAACAGATAGGGTTAAAATAGCATGTGCCTTGGGATGCCAGTGTGGCCTAATGTATATTAAGCTGAGCAAAAAGTATTAACAATAATTCAAGTATGAGAAATGCTTTTGTTTAACAGATAGGGTTAAATAGCATGTGCCTTGGGATGCCAGTGTGGCGTAATGTATTTTAAGCTGAGCAAAAAGTATTAACAATAATCCAAGTATGAGAAATGCTTTTGTTTAACAGATAGGGTTAAATAGCATGTGCCTTAGGATGCCAGTGTGGCGTAATGTATTTTAAGCTGAACAAAAAGTATTAACAATAATCCAAGAATGAGAAATGCTTTTGTTTAACAGATAGGGTTAAATAGCATGTGCCTTGGGATGCCAGTGTGGCGTAATGTATTTTAAGCTGAACCAAAAGTATTAACAATAATCCAAGTATGAGAAATGCTTTTGTTTAACAGATAGGGTTAAATAGCATGTGCCTTGGGATGCCAGTGTGGCGTAATGTATTTAAGCTTAGCAGAGAGTATTAACAATAATCCAAGTATGAGAAATGCTTTTGTTTAACAGATAGGGTAAAATAGCATGTGCCTTGGGATTCCAGTGTGGCCTAATGTATTTTAAGCTGAGCAGAGAGTATTAACAATAATCCAAGTATGAGAAATGATTTTGTTTAACAGATAGGGTTAAAATAGCATGTGCCTTGGGATGCCAGTGTGGCGTAATGTATTTTAAGCTGAGCAAAAAGTATTAACAATAATCCAAGTATGAGAAATGCTTTTGTTTAACACATAGGGTTAAAATAGCATGTGCCTTGGGATGCCAGTGTGGCCTAATGTATTTTAAGCTGAGCAGAGAGTATTAACAATAATCCAAGTATGATAAAGGCTTTTGTTTAACAGATAGGGTTAAAATAGCATGTGCCTTGGGATGCCAGTGTGGCGTAATGTATTTTTAGATGAGCAGAGAGTATTAACAATAATCCAACTATGAGAAATGCTTTTGTTTAACAGATAGGGTTAAAATAGCATGTGCCTTGGGATGCCAGTGTGGCCTAATGTATATTAAGCTGAGCAAAAAGTATTAACAATAATCCAAGTATGAGAAATGCTTTTGTTTAACAGATAGGGTTAAATAGCATGTGCCTTGGGATGCCAGTGTGGCGTAATGTATTTTAAGCTGAGCAAAAAGTATTAACAATAATCCAAGTATGAGAAATGCTTTTGTTTAACAGATAGGGTTAAATAGCATGTGCCTTAGGATGCCAGTGTGGCGTAATGTATTTTAAGCTGAACCAAAAGTATTAACAATAATCCAAGTATGAGAAATGCTTTTGTTTAACAGATAGGGTTAAATAGCATGTGCCTTGGGATGCCAGTGTGGCGTAATGTATTTAAGCTTAGCAGAGAGTATTAACAATAATCCAAGTATGAGAAATGCTTTTGTTTAACAGATAGGGTAAAATAGCATGTGCCTTGGGATTCCAGTGTGGCCTAATGTATTTTAAGCTGAGCAGAGAGTATTAACAATAATCCAAGTATGAGAAATGATTTTGTTTAACAGATAGGGTTAAAATAGCATGTGCCTTGGGATGCCAGTGTGGCGTAATGTATTTTAAGCTGAGCAAAAAGTATTAACAATAATCCAAGTATGAGAAATGCTTTTGTTTAACACATAGGGTTAAAATAGCATGTGCCTTGGGATGCCAGTGTGGCCTAATGTATTTTAAGCTGAGCAGAGAGTATTAACAATAATCCAAGTATGATAAAGGCTTTTGTTTAACAGATAGGGTTAAAATAGCATGTGCCTTGGGATGCCAGTGTGGCCTAATGTATTTTAAGCTGAGCAGAGAGTATTAACAATAATCCAAGCATGAGAAATGCTTTTGTTTAACAGATAGGGTTAAAATAGCATGTGCCTTGGGATGCCAGTGTGGCCTAATGTATTTTAAGCTGAACAAAAAGTATTAACAATAATCCAAGTATGAGAAATGCTTTTGTTTAACAGATAGGATTAAATAGCATGTGCCTTGGGATGGCGGTGTGGCGTAATGTATTTTAAGCTGAGCAAAAAGTATTAACAATAATCCAAGTATGAGAAATGCTTTGTTTGACAGATAGGGTTACCATAGCATGTGCCTTGGGATGCCTGTGTGGCCTGGTATATTTTAAGCTGAACAGAAACTTCTAACACTAATCCAAGTATGAGAAAGGCTTTTGTTTAACAGTTAGGGTTAAAATAGCATGTGCCTTGGGATGCCAGTGTGGCCTAATGTATTTTAAGCTGAACAAAAAGTATTAACATTAATCCAAGTATGAGAAATGCTTTTGTTTAACAGATAGGGTTAAATAGCATGTGCCTTGGGATGCCAGTGTGGCATAATGTATTTTTAGATGAGCAGAGAGTATTAACAATAATCCAAGTATGAGAAATGCTTTTGTTTAACAGATAGGGTTAAATAGCATGTGCCTTGGGATGCCAGTGTGGCGTAATGTATTTTAAGCTGAGCAGAGAGTATTAACAATAATCCAAGTATGAGAAATGCTTTTGTTTAACAGATAGGGTTAAAATAGCATGTGCCTTGGGATTCCAGTGTGGCCTAATGTATTTTAAGCTGAGCAGAGAGTATTAACAATAATCCAAGTATGAGAAATGCTTTTGTTTAACAGATAGGGTTAAATAGCATGTGCCTTGTGATGCCAGTGTGGCGTAATGTATTTTAAGCTGAGCCGAGAGTATTAACAAAAATCCAAGTATGAGAAATGCTTTTGTTGAACAGATAGGGTTAAAATAGCATGTGCCGTGGGATGCCAGTGTGGCCTAATGTATTTTAAGCTGAGCAAAAAGTATTAACAATAATCCAAGTATGAGAAATACTTTTTTTTAACAGATAGGGTTAAAATAGCATGTGCCTTGGGATGCCAGTGTGGCCTAATGTATTTTAAGCTGAACAAAATTATTAACAATAATCCAAGTATGAGAAATGCTTTTGTTTAACAGATAGGATTATATAGCATGTGCCTTGGGATGCCAGTGTGGCGTAATGTATTTTAAGCTGAGCAAAAAGTATTAACAATAATCCAAGTATGAGAAATGCTTTTGTTTAACAGATAGGGTTAAAATAGCATGTGCCTTGGGATTCCAGTGTGGCCTAATGTATTTTAAGCTGAGCAGAGAGTATTAACAATAATCCAAGTATGAGAAAGTCTTTTGTTTAACAGATAGGGTTAAAATAGCATGTGCCTTGGGATGCCAGTGTGGCCTAATGTATTTTAAGCTGAACAAAAAGTATTAACAATAATCCAAGTATGAGAAATGCTTTTGTTTAACACATAGGGTTAAAATAGCATGTGCCTTGGGATGCCAGTGTGGCCTAATGTATTTTAAGCTGAGCAGAGAGTATTAACAATAATCCAAGTATGAGAAAGGCTTTTGTTTAACAGATAGGGTTAAAATAGCATGTGCCTTGGGATGCCAGTGTGGCCTAATGTATTTTAAGCTGAACAAAAAGTATTAACAATAATCCAAGTATGAGAAATGCTTTTGTTTAACAGATAGGATTAAATAGCATGTGCCTTGGGATGGCGATGTGGCGTAATGTATTTTAAGCTGAGCAAAAAGTATTAACAATAATCCAAGTATGAGAAATGCTTTTGTTTAACAGATAGGGTTAAATAGCATGTGCCTTGGGATGCCAGTGTGGCCTAATGTATTTTAAGCTGAGCAGAGAGTATTAACAATAATCCAAGTATGAGAAAGGCTTTTGTTTAACAGATAGGGTTAAAATAGCATGTGCCTTGGGATGCCAGTGTGGCCTAATGTATTTTAAGCTGAGCAGAGAGTATTAACAATAATCCAAGTATGAGAAATGCTTTTGTTTAACAGATAGGATTAAATAGCATGTGCCTTGGGATGGCGGTGTGGCGTAATGTATTTTAAGCTGAGCAAAAAGTATTAACAATAATCCAAGAATGAGAAATGCTTTTGTTTAACAGATAGGGTTAAAATAGCATGTGCCTTGGGATGCCAGTGTGGCGTAATGTATTTTAAGCTGAGCAGAGAGTATTAACAATAATCCAAGTATGAGAAATGCTTTTGTTTAACAGATAGAGTTAAAATAGCATGTGCCTTGGGATTCCAGTGTGGCCTAATGTATTTTAAGCTGAGCAGAGAGTATTAACAATAATCCAAGTATGAGAAATGCTTTTGTTTAACAGATAGGGTTAAATAGCATGTGCCTTGGGATGCCAGTGTGGCCTAATGTATTTTAAGCTGAACCAAAAGTATTAACAATAATCCAAGTATGAGAAATGCTTTTGTTTAACAGATAGGGTTAAATAGCATGTGCCTTGGGATGCCAGTGTGGCGTAATGTATTTAAGCTTAGCAGAGAGTATTAACAATAATCCAAGTATGAGAAATGCTTTTGTTTAACAGATAGGGTAAAATAGCATGTGCCTTGGGATTCCAGTGTGGCCTAATGTATTTTAAGCTGAGCAGAGAGTATTAACAATAATCCAAGTATGAGAAATGATTTTGTTTAACAGATAGGGTTAAAATAGCATGTGCCTTGGGATGCCAGTGTGGCGTAATGTATTTTAAGCTGAGCAAAAAGTATTAACAATAATCCAAGTATGAGAAATGCTTTTGTTTAACACATAGGGTTAAAATAGCATGTGCCTTGGGATGCCAGTGTGGCCTAATGTATTTTAAGCTGAGCAGAGAGTATTAACAATAATCCAAGTATGAGAAAGGCTTTTGTTTAACAGATAGGGTTAAAATAGCATGTGCCTTGGGATGCCAGTGTGGCCTAATGTATTTTAAGCTGAGCAGAGAGTATTAACAATAATCCAAGTATAAGAAAGGCTTTTGTTTAACAGATAGGGTTAAATAGCATGTGCCTTGGGATGCCACTGTGGCGTAATGTATTTTAAGCTGAGCCGAGAGTATTAACAAAAATCCAAGTATGAGAAATGCTTTTGTTGAACAGATAGGGTTAAAATAGCATGTGCCTTGGGATGCCAGTGTGGCCTAATGTATTTTAAGCTGAGCAAAAAGTATTAACAATAATCCAAGTATGAGAAATGCTTTTGTTTAACAGATAGGGTTAAAATAGCATGTGCCTTGGGATGCCAGTGTGGCCTAATGTATTTTAAGCTGAACAAAATTATTAACAATAATCCAAGTATGAGAAATGCTTTTGTTTAACAGATAGGATTAAATAGCATGTGCCTTGGGATGCCAGTGTGGCCTAATGTATTTTAAGCTGAGCAAAAAGTATTAACAATAATCCAAGTATGAGAAAGGCTTTTGTTTAACAGATAGGGTTAAAATAGCATGTGCCTTGGGATGCCAGTGTGGCCTAATGTATTTTAAGCTGAACAAAAAGTATTAACAATAATCCAAGTATGAGAAATGCTTTTGTTTAACAGATAGGATTAAATAGCATGTGCCTTGGGATGGCGGTGTGGCGTAATGTATTTTAAGCTGAGCAAAAAGTATTAACAATAATCCAAGTATGAGAAATGCTTTTGTTTAACAGATAGGGTTAAATAGCATGTGCCTTGGGATGCCAGTGTGGCGTAATGTATTTTTAGATGAGCAGAGAGTATTAACAATAATCCAACTATGAGAAATGCTTTTGTTTAACAGATAGGGTTAAAATAGCATGTGCCTTGGGATGCCAGTGTGGCCTAATGTATTTTAAGCTGAACAAAAAGTATTAACAATAATCCAAGAATGAGAAATGCTTTTGTTTAACAGATAGGGTTAAATAGCATGTGCCTTGGGATGCCAGTGTGGCGTAATGTATTTTAAGCTGAACCAAAAGTATTAACAATAATCCAAGTATGAGAAATGCTTTTGTTTAACAGATAGGGTTAAATAGCATGTGCCTTGGGATGCCAGTGTGGCGTAATGTATTTAAGCTTAGCAGAGAGTATTAACAATAATCCAAGTATGAGAAATGCTTTTGTTTAACAGATAGGGTAAAATAGCATGTGCCTTGGGATTCCAGTGTGGCCTAATGTATTTTAAGCTGAGCAGAGAGTATTAACAATAATCCAAGTATGAGAAATGATTTTGTTTAACAGATAGGGTTAAAATAGCATGTGCCTTGGGATGCCAGTGTGGCGTAATGTATTTTAAGCTGAGCAAAAAGTATTAACAATAATCCAAGTATGAGAAATGCTTTTGTTTAACACATAGGGTTAAAATAGCATGTGCCTTGGGATGCCAGTGTGGCCTAATGTATTTTAAGCTGAGCAGAGAGTATTAACAATAATCCAAGTATGATAAAGGCTTTTGTTTAACAGATAGGGTTAAAATAGCATGTGCCTTGGGATGCCAGTGTGGCCTAATGTATTTTAAGCTGAGCAGAGAGTATTAACAATAATCCAAGTATGAGAAATGCTTTTGTTTAACAGATAGGGTTAAAATAGCATGTGCCTTGGGATGCCAGTGTGGCCTAATGTATTTTAAGCTGAGCAAAAAGTATTAACAATAATCCAAGTATGAGAAATGCTTTTTTTTAACACATAGGGTTAAAATAGCATGTGCCTTGGGATGCCAGTGTGGCCTAATGTATTTTAAGCTGAGCAGAGAGTATTAACAATAATCCAAGTATGAGAAATGCTTTTGTTTAACAGATAGGATTAAATAGCATGTGCCTTGGGATGGCGGTGTGGCGTAATGTATTTTAAGCTGAGCAAAAAGTATTAACAATAATCCAAGTATGAGAAATGCTTTTGTTTAACAGATAGGGTTAAATAGCATGTGCCTTAGGATGCCAGTGTGGCGTAATGTATTTTAAGCTGAACAAAAAGTATTAACAATAATCCAAGAATGAGAAATGCTTTTGTTTAACAGATAGGGTTAAATAGCATGTGCCTTGGGATGCCAGTGTGGCGTAATGTATTTTAAGCTGAACCAAAAGTATTAACAATAATCCAAGTATGAGAAATGCTTTTGTTTAACAGATAGGGTTAAATAGCATGTGCCTTGGGATGCCAGTGTGGCGTAATGTATTTAAGCTTAGCAGAGAGTATTAACAATAATCCAAGTATGAGAAATGCTTTTGTTTAACAGATAGGGTAAAATAGCATGTGCCTTGGGATTCCAGTGTGGCCTAATGTATTTTAAGCTGAGCAGAGAGTATTAACAATAATCCAAGTATGAGAAATGATTTTGTTTAACAGATAGGGTTAAAATAGCATGTGCCTTGGGATGCCAGTGTGGCGTAATGTATTTTAAGCTGAGCAAAAAGTATTAACAATAATCCAAGTATGAGAAATGCTTTTGTTTAACACATAGGGTTAAAATAGCATGTGCCTTGGGATGCCAGTGTGGCCTAATGTATTTTAAGCTGAGCAGAGAGTATTAACAATAATCCAAGTATGATAAAGGCTTTTGTTTAACAGATAGGGTTAAAATAGCATGTGCCTTGGGATGCCAGTGTGGCCTAATGTATTTTAAGCTGAGCAGAGAGTATTAACAATAATCCAAGTATGAGAAATGCTTTTGTTTAACAGATAGGGTTAAAATAGCATGTGCCTTGGGATGCCAGTGTGGCCTAATGTATTTTAAGCTGAACAAAAAGTATTAACAATAATCCAAGTATGAGAAATGCTTTTGTTTAACAGATAGGATTAAATAGCATGTGCCTTGGGATGGCGGTGTGGCGTAATGTATTTTAAGCTGAGCAAAAAGTATTAACAATAATCCAAGTATGAGAAATGCTTTGTTTGACAGATAGGGTTACCATAGCATGTGCCTTGGGATGCCTGTGTGGCCTGGTATATTTTAAGCTGAACAGAAACTTCTAACACTAATCCAAGTATGAGAAAGGCTTTTGTTTAACAGTTAGGGTTAAAATAGCATGTGCCTTGGGATGCCAGTGTGGCCTAATGTATTTTAAGCTGAACAAAAAGTATTAACATTAATCCAAGTATGAGAAATGCTTTTGTTTAACAGATAGGGTTAAATAGCATGTGCCTTGGGATGCCAGTGTGGCGTAATGTATTTTTAGATGAGCAGAGAGTATTAACAATAATCCAAGTATGAGAAATGCTTTTGTTTAACAGATAGGGTTAAATAGCATGTGCCTTGGGATGCCAGTGTGGCGTAATGTATTTTAAGCTGAGCAGAGAGTATTAACAATAATCCAAGTATGAGAAAGGCTTTTGTTTAACAGATAGGGTTAAAATAGCATGTGCCTTGGGATGCCAGTGTGGCCTAATGTATTTTAAGCTGAACAAAAAGTATTAACAATAATCCAAGTATGAGAAATGCTTTTGTTTAACAGATAGGATTAAATAGCATGTGCCTTGGGATGGCGGTGTGGCGTAATGTATTTTAAGCTGAGCAAAAAGTATTAACAATAATCCAAGTATGAGAAATGCTTTTGTTTAACAGATAGGGTTAAATAGCATGTGCCTTGGGATGCCAGTGTGGCGTAATGTATTTTTAGATGAGCAGAGAGTATTAACAATAATCCAACTATGAGAAATGCTTTTGTTTAACAGATAGGGTTAAAATAGCATGTGCCTTGGGATGCCAGTGTGGCCTAATGTATTTTAAGCTGAACAAAAAGTATTAACAATAATCCAAGTATGAGAAATGCTTTTGTTTAACAGATAGGATTAAATAGCATGTGCCTTGGGATGGCGGTGTGGCGTAATGTATTTTAAGCTGAGCAAAAAGTATTAACAATAATCCAAGTATGAGAAATGCTTTTGTTTAACAGATAGGGTTAAATAGCATGTGCCTTGGGATGCCAGTGTGGCGTAATGTATTTTTAGATGAGCAGAGAGTATTAACAATAATCCAACTATGAGAAATGCTTTTGTTTAACAGATAGGGTTAAAATAGCATGTGCCTTGGGATGCCAGTGTGGCCTAATGTATATTAAGCTGAGCAAAAAGTATTAACAATAATTCAAGTATGAGAAATGCTTTTGTTTAACAGATAGGGTTAAATAGCATGTGCCTTGGGATGCCAGTGTGGCGTAATGTATTTTAAGCTGAGCAAAAAGTATTAACAATAATCCAAGTATGAGAAATGCTTTTGTTTAACAGATAGGGTTAAATAGCATGTGCCTTAGGATGCCAGTGTGGCGTAATGTATTTTAAGCTGAACAAAAAGTATTAACAATAATCCAAGAATGAGAAATGCTTTTGTTTAACAGATAGGGTTAAATAGCATGTGCCTTGGGATGCCAGTGTGGCGTAATGTATTTTAAGCTGAACCAAAAGTATTAACAATAATCCAAGTATGAGAAATGCTTTTGTTTAACAGATAGGGTTAAATAGCATGTGCCTTGGGATGCCAGTGTGGCGTAATGTATTTAAGCTTAGCAGAGAGTATTAACAATAATCCAAGTATGAGAAATGCTTTTGTTTAACAGATAGGGTAAAATAGCATGTGCCTTGGGATTCCAGTGTGGCCTAATGTATTTTAAGCTGAGCAGAGAGTATTAACAATAATCCAAGTATGAGAAATGATTTTGTTTAACAGATAGGGTTAAAATAGCATGTGCCTTGGGATGCCAGTGTGGCGTAATGTATTTTAAGCTGAGCAAAAAGTATTAACAATAATCCAAGTATGAGAAATGCTTTTGTTTAACACATAGGGTTAAAATAGCATGTGCCTTGGGATGCCAGTGTGGCCTAATGTATTTTAAGCTGAGCAGAGAGTATTAACAATAATCCAAGTATGATAAAGGCTTTTGTTTAACAGATAGGGTTAAAATAGCATGTGCCTTGGGATGCCAGTGTGGCCTAATGTATTTTAAGCTGAGCAGAGAGTATTAACAATAATCCAAGTATGAGAAATGCTTTTGTTTAACAGATAGGGTTAAAATAGCATGTGCCTTGGGATGCCAGTGTGGCCTAATGTATTTTAAGCTGAGCAAAAAGTATTAACAATAATCCAAGTATGAGAAATGCTTTTTTTTAACACATAGGGTTAAAATAGCATGTGCCTTGGGATGCCAGTGTGGCCTAATGTATTTTAAGCTGAGCAGAGAGTATTAACAATAATCCAAGTATGAGAAATGCTTTTGTTTAACAGATAGGATTAAATAGCATGTGCCTTGGGATGGCGGTGTGGCGTAATGTATTTTAAGCTGAGCAAAAAGTATTAACAATAATCCAAGTATGAGAAATGCTTTTGTTTAACAGATAGGGTTAAATAGCATGTGCCTTAGGATGCCAGTGTGGCGTAATGTATTTTAAGCTGAACAAAAAGTATTAACAATAATCCAAGTATGAGAAATGCTTTTGTTTAACACATAGGGTTAAAATAGCATGTGCCTTGGGATGCCAGTGTGGCCTAATGTATTTTAAGCTGAGCAGAGAGTATTAACAATAATCCAAGTATGATAAAGGCTTTTGTTTAACAGATAGGGTTAAAATAGCATGTGCCTTGGGATGCCAGTGTGGCCTAATGTATTTTAAGCTGAGCAGAGAGTATTAACAATAATCCAAGTATGAGAAATGCTTTTGTTTAACAGATAGGATTAAATAGCATGTGCCTTGGGATGGCGGTGTGGCGTAATGTATTTTAAGCTGAGCAAAAAGTATTAACAATAATCCAAGTATGAGAAATGCTTTTGTTTAACAGATAGGGTAAAATAGCATGTGCCTTGGGATTCCAGTGTGGCCTAATGTATTTTAAGCTGAGCAGAGAGTATTAACAATAATCCAAGTATGAGAAATGATTTTGTTTAACAGATAGGGTTAAAATAGCATGTGCCTTGGGATGCCAGTGTGGCGTAATGTATTTTAAGCTGAGCAAAAAGTATTAACAATAATCCAAGTATGAGAAATGCTTTTGTTTAACACATAGGGTTAAAATAGCATGTGCCTTGGGATGCCAGTGTGGCCTAATGTATTTTAAGCTGAGCAGAGAGTATTAACAATAATCCAAGTATGATAAAGGCTTTTGTTTAACAGATAGGGTTAAAATAGCATGTGCCTTGGGATGCCAGTGTGGCCTAATGTATTTTAAGCTGAGCAGAGAGTATTAACAATAATCCAAGTATGAGAAATGCTTTTGTTTAACAGATAGGGTTAAAATAGCATGTGCCTTGGGATGCCAGTGTGGCCTAATGTATTTTAAGATGAACAAAAAGTATTAACAATAATCCAAGTATGAGAAATGCTTTTGTTTAACAGATAGGATTAAATAGCATGTGCCTTGGGATGGCGGTGTGGCGTAATGTATTTTAAGCTGAGCAAAAAGTATTAACAATAATCCAAGTATGAGAAATGCTTTGTTTGACAGATAGGGTTACCATAGCATGTGCCTTGGGATGCCTGTGTGGCCTGGTATATTTTAAGCTGAACAGAAACTTCTAACACTAATCCAAGTATGAGAAAGGCTTTTGTTTAACAGTTAGGGTTAAAATAGCATGTGCCTTGGGATGCCAGTGTGGCCTAATGTATTTTAAGCTGAACAAAAAGTATTAACATTAATCCAAGTATGAGAAATGCTTTTGTTTAACAGATAGGGTTAAATAGCATGTGCCTTGGGATGCCAGTGTGGCGTAATGTATTTTTAGATGAGCAGAGAGTATTAACAATAATCCAAGTATGAGAAATGCTTTTGTTTAACAGATAGGGTTAAATAGCATGTGCCTTGGGATGCCAGTGTGGCGTAATGTATTTTAAGCTGAGCAGAGAGTATTAACAATAATCCAAGTATGAGAAATGCTTTTGTTTAACAGATAGGGTTAAAATAGCATGTGCCTTGGGATTCCAGTGTGGCCTAATGTATTTTAAGCTGAGCAGAGAGTATTAACAATAATCCAAGTATGAGAAATGCTTTTGTTTAACAGATAGGGTTAAATAGCATGTGCCTTGTGATGCCAGTGTGGCGTAATGTATTTTAAGCTGAGCCGAGAGTATTAACAAAAATCCAAGTATGAGAAATGCTTTTGTTGAACAGATAGGGTTAAAATAGCATGTGCCGTGGGATGCCAGTGTGGCCTAATGTATTTTAAGCTGAGCAAAAAGTATTAACAATAATCCAAGTATGAGAAATACTTTTTTTTAACAGATAGGGTTAAAATAGCATGTGCCTTGGGATGCCAGTGTGGCCTAATGTATTTTAAGCTGAACAAAATTATTAACAATAATCCAAGTATGAGAAATGCTTTTGTTTAACAGATAGGATTATATAGCATGTGCCTTGGGATGCCAGTGTGGCGTAATGTATTTTAAGCTGAGCAAAAAGTATTAACAATAATCCAAGTATGAGAAATGCTTTTGTTTAACAGATAGGGTTAAAATAGCATGTGCCTTGGGATTCCAGTGTGGCCTAATGTATTTTAAGCTGAGCAGAGAGTATTAACAATAATCCAAGTATGAGAAAGTCTTTTGTTTAACAGATAGGGTTAAAATAGCATGTGCCTTGGGATGCCAGTGTGGCCTAATGTATTTTAAGCTGAACAAAAAGTATTAACAATAATCCAAGTATGAGAAATGCTTTTGTTTAACACATAGGGTTAAAATAGCATGTGCCTTGGGATGCCAGTGTGGCCTAATGTATTTTAAGCTGAGCAGAGAGTATTAACAATAATCCAAGTATGAGAAAGGCTTTTGTTTAACAGATAGGGTTAAAATAGCATGTGCCTTGGGATGCCAGTGTGGCCTAATGTATTTTAAGCTGAACAAAAAGTATTAACAATAATCCAAGTATGAGAAATGCTTTTGTTTAACAGATAGGATTAAATAGCATGTGCCTTGGGATGGCGATGTGGCGTAATGTATTTTAAGCTGAGCAAAAAGTATTAACAATAATCCAAGTATGAGAAATGCTTTTGTTTAACAGATAGGGTTAAATAGCATGTGCCTTGGGATGCCAGTGTGGCCTAATGTATTTTAAGCTGAGCAGAGAGTATTAACAATAATCCAAGTATGAGAAAGGCTTTTGTTTAACAGATAGGGTTAAAATAGCATGTGCCTTGGGATGCCAGTGTGGCCTAATGTATTTTAAGCTGAGCAGAGAGTATTAACAATAATCCAAGTATGAGAAATGCTTTTGTTTAACAGATAGGATTAAATAGCATGTGCCTTGGGATGGCGGTGTGGCGTAATGTATTTTAAGCTGAGCAAAAAGTATTAACAATAATCCAAGAATGAGAAATGCTTTTGTTTAACAGATAGGGTTAAAATAGCATGTGCCTTGGGATGCCAGTGTGGCGTAATGTATTTTAAGCTGAGCAGAGAGTATTAACAATAATCCAAGTATGAGAAATGCTTTTGTTTAACAGATAGAGTTAAAATAGCATGTGCCTTGGGATTCCAGTGTGGCCTAATGTATTTTAAGCTGAGCAGAGAGTATTAACAATAATCCAAGTATGAGAAATGCTTTTGTTTAACAGATAGGGTTAAATAGCATGTGCCTTGGGATGCCAGTGTGGCCTAATGTATTTTAAGCTGAGCAAAAAGTATTAACAATAATCCAAGTATGAGAAAGGCTTTTGTTTAACAGATAGGGTTAAAATAGCATGTGCCTTGGGATGCCAGTGTGGCCTAATGTATTTTAAGCTGAACAAAATTATTAACAATAATCCAAGTATGAGAAATGCTTTTGTTTAACAGATAGGATTAAATAGCATGTGCCTTGGGATGCCAGTGTGGCGTAATGTATTTTAAGCTGAGCAAAAAGTATTAACAATAATCCAAGTATGAGAAATGCTTTTGTTTAACACATAGGGTTAAAATAGCATGTGCCTTGGGATGCCAGTGTGGCCTAATGTATTTTAAGCTGAGCAGAGAGTATTAACAATAATCCAAGTATGAGAAATGCTTTTGTTTAACAGATAGGATTAAATAGCATGTGCCTTGGGATGGCGGTGTGGCGTAATGTATTTTAAGCTGAGCAAAAAGTATTAACAATAATCCAAGTATGAGAAATGCTTTTGTTTAACAGATAGGGTTAAATAGCATGTGCCTTGGGATGCCAGTGTGGCGTAATGTATTTTTAGATGAGCAGAGAGTATTAACAATAATCCAACTATGAGAAATGCTTTTGTTTAACAGATAGGGTTAAATAGCATGTGCCTTAGGATGCCAGTGTGGCGTAATGTATTTTAAGCTGAACAAAAAGTATTAACAATAATCCAAGAATGAGAAATGCTTTTGTTTAACAGATAGGGTTAAATAGCATGTGCCTTGGGATGCCAGTGTGGCGTAATGTATTTTAAGCTGAACCAAAAGTATTAACAATAATCCAAGTATGAGAAATGCTTTTGTTTAACAGATAGGGTTAAATAGCATGTGCCTTGGGATGCCAGTGTGGCGTAATGTATTTAAGCTTAGCAGAGAGTATTAACAATAATCCAAGTATGAGAAATGCTTTTGTTTAACAGATAGGGTAAAATAGCATGTGCCTTGGGATTCCAGTGTGGCCTAATGTATTTTAAGCTGAGCAGAGAGTATTAACAATAATCCAAGTATGAGAAATGATTTTGTTTAACAGATAGGGTTAAAATAGCATGTGCCTTGGGATGCCAGTGTGGCGTAATGTATTTTAAGCTGAGCAAAAAGTATTAACAATAATCCAAGTATGAGAAATGCTTTTGTTTAACACATAGGGTTAAAATAGCATGTGCCTTGGGATGCCAGTGTGGCCTAATGTATTTTAAGCTGAGCAGAGAGTATTAACAATAATCCAAGTATGATAAAGGCTTTTGTTTAACAGATAGGGTTAAAATAGCATGTGCCTTGGGATGCCAGTGTGGCGTAATGTATTTTTAGATGAGCAGAGAGTATTAACAATAATCCAACTATGAGAAATGCTTTTGTTTAACAGATAGGGTTAAAATAGCATGTGCCTTGGGATGCCAGTGTGGCCTAATGTATATTAAGCTGAGCAAAAAGTATTAACAATAATCCAAGTATGAGAAATGCTTTTGTTTAACAGATAGGGTTAAATAGCATGTGCCTTGGGATGCCAGTGTGGCGTAATGTATTTTAAGCTGAGCAAAAAGTATTAACAATAATCCAAGTATGAGAAATGCTTTTGTTTAACAGATAGGGTTAAATAGCATGTGCCTTAGGATGCCAGTGTGGCGTAATGTATTTTAAGCTGAACCAAAAGTATTAACAATAATCCAAGTATGAGAAATGCTTTTGTTTAACAGATAGGGTTAAATAGCATGTGCCTTGGGATGCCAGTGTGGCGTAATGTATTTAAGCTTAGCAGAGAGTATTAACAATAATCCAAGTATGAGAAATGCTTTTGTTTAACAGATAGGGTAAAATAGCATGTGCCTTGGGATTCCAGTGTGGCCTAATGTATTTTAAGCTGAGCAGAGAGTATTAACAATAATCCAAGTATGAGAAATGATTTTGTTTAACAGATAGGGTTAAAATAGCATGTGCCTTGGGATGCCAGTGTGGCGTAATGTATTTTAAGCTGAGCAAAAAGTATTAACAATAATCCAAGTATGAGAAATGCTTTTGTTTAACACATAGGGTTAAAATAGCATGTGCCTTGGGATGCCAGTGTGGCCTAATGTATTTTAAGCTGAGCAGAGAGTATTAACAATAATCCAAGTATGATAAAGGCTTTTGTTTAACAGATAGGGTTAAAATAGCATGTGCCTTGGGATGCCAGTGTGGCCTAATGTATTTTAAGCTGAGCAGAGAGTATTAACAATAATCCAAGTATGAGAAATGCTTTTGTTTAACAGATAGGGTTAAAATAGCATGTGCCTTGGGATGCCAGTGTGGCCTAATGTATTTTAAGCTGAACAAAAAGTATTAACAATAATCCAAGTATGAGAAATGCTTTTGTTTAACAGATAGGATTAAATAGCATGTGCCTTGGGATGGCGGTGTGGCGTAATGTATTTTAAGCTGAGCAAAAAGTATTAACAATAATCCAAGTATGAGAAATGCTTTGTTTGACAGATAGGGTTACCATAGCATGTGCCTTGGGATGCCTGTGTGGCCTGGTATATTTTAAGCTGAACAGAAACTTCTAACACTAATCCAAGTATGAGAAAGGCTTTTGTTTAACAGTTAGGGTTAAAATAGCATGTGCCTTGGGATGCCAGTGTGGCCTAATGTATTTTAAGCTGAACAAAAAGTATTAACATTAATCCAAGTATGAGAAATGCTTTTGTTTAACAGATAGGGTTAAATAGCATGTGCCTTGGGATGCCAGTGTGGCATAATGTATTTTTAGATGAGCAGAGAGTATTAACAATAATCCAAGTATGAGAAATGCTTTTGTTTAACAGATAGGGTTAAATAGCATGTGCCTTGGGATGCCAGTGTGGCGTAATGTATTTTAAGCTGAGCAGAGAGTATTAACAATAATCCAAGTATGAGAAATGCTTTTGTTTAACAGATAGGGTTAAAATAGCATGTGCCTTGGGATTCCAGTGTGGCCTAATGTATTTTAAGCTGAGCAGAGAGTATTAACAATAATCCAAGTATGAGAAATGCTTTTGTTTAACAGATAGGGTTAAATAGCATGTGCCTTGTGATGCCAGTGTGGCGTAATGTATTTTAAGCTGAGCCGAGAGTATTAACAAAAATCCAAGTATGAGAAATGCTTTTGTTGAACAGATAGGGTTAAAATAGCATGTGCCGTGGGATGCCAGTGTGGCCTAATGTATTTTAAGCTGAGCAAAAAGTATTAACAATAATCCAAGTATGAGAAATACTTTTTTTTAACAGATAGGGTTAAAATAGCATGTGCCTTGGGATGCCAGTGTGGCCTAATGTATTTTAAGCTGAACAAAATTATTAACAATAATCCAAGTATGAGAAATGCTTTTGTTTAACAGATAGGATTATATAGCATGTGCCTTGGGATGCCAGTGTGGCGTAATGTATTTTAAGCTGAGCAAAAAGTATTAACAATAATCCAAGTATGAGAAATGCTTTTGTTTAACAGATAGGGTTAAAATAGCATGTGCCTTGGGATTCCAGTGTGGCCTAATGTATTTTAAGCTGAGCAGAGAGTATTAACAATAATCCAAGTATGAGAAAGTCTTTTGTTTAACAGATAGGGTTAAAATAGCATGTGCCTTGGGATGCCAGTGTGGCCTAATGTATTTTAAGCTGAACAAAAAGTATTAACAATAATCCAAGTATGAGAAATGCTTTTGTTTAACACATAGGGTTAAAATAGCATGTGCCTTGGGATGCCAGTGTGGCCTAATGTATTTTAAGCTGAGCAGAGAGTATTAACAATAATCCAAGTATGAGAAAGGCTTTTGTTTAACAGATAGGGTTAAAATAGCATGTGCCTTGGGATGCCAGTGTGGCCTAATGTATTTTAAGCTGAACAAAAAGTATTAACAATAATCCAAGTATGAGAAATGCTTTTGTTTAACAGATAGGATTAAATAGCATGTGCCTTGGGATGGCGATGTGGCGTAATGTATTTTAAGCTGAGCAAAAAGTATTAACAATAATCCAAGTATGAGAAATGCTTTTGTTTAACAGATAGGGTTAAATAGCATGTGCCTTGGGATGCCAGTGTGGCCTAATGTATTTTAAGCTGAGCAGAGAGTATTAACAATAATCCAAGTATGAGAAAGGCTTTTGTTTAACAGATAGGGTTAAAATAGCATGTGCCTTGGGATGCCAGTGTGGCCTAATGTATTTTAAGCTGAGCAGAGAGTATTAACAATAATCCAAGTATGAGAAATGCTTTTGTTTAACAGATAGGATTAAATAGCATGTGCCTTGGGATGGCGGTGTGGCGTAATGTATTTTAAGCTGAGCAAAAAGTATTAACAATAATCCAAGAATGAGAAATGCTTTTGTTTAACAGATAGGGTTAAAATAGCATGTGCCTTGGGATGCCAGTGTGGCGTAATGTATTTTAAGCTGAGCAGAGAGTATTAACAATAATCCAAGTATGAGAAATGCTTTTGTTTAACAGATAGAGTTAAAATAGCATGTGCCTTGGGATTCCAGTGTGGCCTAATGTATTTTAAGCTGAGCAGAGAGTATTAACAATAATCCAAGTATGAGAAATGCTTTTGTTTAACAGATAGGGTTAAATAGCATGTGCCTTGGGATGCCAGTGTGGCCTAATGTATTTTAAGCTGAACCAAAAGTATTAACAATAATCCAAGTATGAGAAATGCTTTTGTTTAACAGATAGGGTTAAATAGCATGTGCCTTGGGATGCCAGTGTGGCGTAATGTATTTAAGCTTAGCAGAGAGTATTAACAATAATCCAAGTATGAGAAATGCTTTTGTTTAACAGATAGGGTAAAATAGCATGTGCCTTGGGATTCCAGTGTGGCCTAATGTATTTTAAGCTGAGCAGAGAGTATTAACAATAATCCAAGTATGAGAAATGATTTTGTTTAACAGATAGGGTTAAAATAGCATGTGCCTTGGGATGCCAGTGTGGCGTAATGTATTTTAAGCTGAGCAAAAAGTATTAACAATAATCCAAGTATGAGAAATGCTTTTGTTTAACACATAGGGTTAAAATAGCATGTGCCTTGGGATGCCAGTGTGGCCTAATGTATTTTAAGCTGAGCAGAGAGTATTAACAATAATCCAAGTATGAGAAAGGCTTTTGTTTAACAGATAGGGTTAAAATAGCATGTGCCTTGGGATGCCAGTGTGGCCTAATGTATTTTAAGCTGAGCAGAGAGTATTAACAATAATCCAAGTATGAGAAAGGCTTTTGTTTAACAGATAGGGTTAAATAGCATGTGCCTTGGGATGCCACTGTGGCGTAATGTATTTTAAGCTGAGCCGAGAGTATTAACAAAAATCCAAGTATGAGAAATGCTTTTGTTGAACAGATAGGGTTAAAATAGCATGTGCCTTGGGATGCCAGTGTGGCCTAATGTATTTTAAGCTGAGCAAAAAGTATTAACAATAATCCAAGTATGAGAAATGCTTTTGTTTAACAGATAGGGTTAAAATAGCATGTGCCTTGGGATGCCAGTGTGGCCTAATGTATTTTAAGCTGAACAAAATTATTAACAATAATCCAAGTATGAGAAATGCTTTTGTTTAACAGATAGGATTAAATAGCATGTGCCTTGGGATGCCAGTGTGGCCTAATGTATTTTAAGCTGAGCAAAAAGTATTAACAATAATCCAAGTATGAGAAAGGCTTTTGTTTAACAGATAGGGTTAAAATAGCATGTGCCTTGGGATGCCAGTGTGGCCTAATGTATTTTAAGCTGAACAAAAAGTATTAACAATAATCCAAGTATGAGAAATGCTTTTGTTTAACAGATAGGATTAAATAGCATGTGCCTTGGGATGGCGGTGTGGCGTAATGTATTTTAAGCTGAGCAAAAAGTATTAACAATAATCCAAGTATGAGAAATGCTTTTGTTTAACAGATAGGGTTAAATAGCATGTGCCTTGGGATGCCAGTGTGGCGTAATGTATTTTTAGATGAGCAGAGAGTATTAACAATAATCCAACTATGAGAAATGCTTTTGTTTAACAGATAGGGTTAAAATAGCATGTGCCTTGGGATGCCAGTGTGGCCTAATGTATTTTAAGCTGAACAAAAAGTATTAACAATAATCCAAGTATGAGAAATGCTTTTGTTTAACAGATAGGATTAAATAGCATGTGCCTTGGGATGGCGGTGTGGCGTAATGTATTTTAAGCTGAGCAAAAAGTATTAACAATAATCCAAGTATGAGAAATGCTTTTGTTTAACAGATAGGGTTAAATAGCATGTGCCTTGGGATGCCAGTGTGGCGTAATGTATTTTTAGATGAGCAGAGAGTATTAACAATAATCCAACTATGAGAAATGCTTTTGTTTAACAGATAGGGTTAAAATAGCATGTGCCTTGGGATGCCAGTGTGGCCTAATGTATATTAAGCTGAGCAAAAAGTATTAACAATAATTCAAGTATGAGAAATGCTTTTGTTTAACAGATAGGGTTAAATAGCATGTGCCTTGGGATGCCAGTGTGGCGTAATGTATTTTAAGCTGAGCAAAAAGTATTAACAATAATCCAAGTATGAGAAATGCTTTTGTTTAACAGATAGGGTTAAATAGCATGTGCCTTAGGATGCCAGTGTGGCGTAATGTATTTTAAGCTGAACAAAAAGTATTAACAATAATCCAAGAATGAGAAATGCTTTTGTTTAACAGATAGGGTTAAATAGCATGTGCCTTGGGATGCCAGTGTGGCGTAATGTATTTTAAGCTGAACCAAAAGTATTAACAATAATCCAAGTATGAGAAATGCTTTTGTTTAACAGATAGGGTTAAATAGCATGTGCCTTGGGATGCCAGTGTGGCGTAATGTATTTAAGCTTAGCAGAGAGTATTAACAATAATCCAAGTATGAGAAATGCTTTTGTTTAACAGATAGGGTAAAATAGCATGTGCCTTGGGATTCCAGTGTGGCCTAATGTATTTTAAGCTGAGCAGAGAGTATTAACAATAATCCAAGTATGAGAAATGATTTTGTTTAACAGATAGGGTTAAAATAGCATGTGCCTTGGGATGCCAGTGTGGCGTAATGTATTTTAAGCTGAGCAAAAAGTATTAACAATAATCCAAGTATGAGAAATGCTTTTGTTTAACACATAGGGTTAAAATAGCATGTGCCTTGGGATGCCAGTGTGGCCTAATGTATTTTAAGCTGAGCAGAGAGTATTAACAATAATCCAAGTATGATAAAGGCTTTTGTTTAACAGATAGGGTTAAAATAGCATGTGCCTTGGGATGCCAGTGTGGCCTAATGTATTTTAAGCTGAGCAGAGAGTATTAACAATAATCCAAGTATGAGAAATGCTTTTGTTTAACAGATAGGGTTAAAATAGCATGTGCCTTGGGATGCCAGTGTGGCCTAATGTATTTTAAGCTGAGCAAAAAGTATTAACAATAATCCAAGTATGAGAAATGCTTTTTTTTAACACATAGGGTTAAAATAGCATGTGCCTTGGGATGCCAGTGTGGCCTAATGTATTTTAAGCTGAGCAGAGAGTATTAACAATAATCCAAGTATGAGAAATGCTTTTGTTTAACAGATAGGATTAAATAGCATGTGCCTTGGGATGGCGGTGTGGCGTAATGTATTTTAAGCTGAGCAAAAAGTATTAACAATAATCCAAGTATGAGAAATGCTTTTGTTTAACAGATAGGGTTAAATAGCATGTGCCTTAGGATGCCAGTGTGGCGTAATGTATTTTAAGCTGAACAAAAAGTATTAACAATAATCCAAGAATGAGAAATGCTTTTGTTTAACAGATAGGGTTAAATAGCATGTGCCTTGGGATGCCAGTGTGGCGTAATGTATTTTAAGCTGAACCAAAAGTATTAACAATAATCCAAGTATGAGAAATGCTTTTGTTTAACAGATAGGGTTAAATAGCATGTGCCTTGGGATGCCAGTGTGGCGTAATGTATTTAAGCTTAGCAGAGAGTATTAACAATAATCCAAGTATGAGAAATGCTTTTGTTTAACAGATAGGGTAAAATAGCATGTGCCTTGGGATTCCAGTGTGGCCTAATGTATTTTAAGCTGAGCAGAGAGTATTAACAATAATCCAAGTATGAGAAATGATTTTGTTTAACAGATAGGGTTAAAATAGCATGTGCCTTGGGATGCCAGTGTGGCGTAATGTATTTTAAGCTGAGCAAAAAGTATTAACAATAATCCAAGTATGAGAAATGCTTTTGTTTAACACATAGGGTTAAAATAGCATGTGCCTTGGGATGCCAGTGTGGCCTAATGTATTTTAAGCTGAGCAGAGAGTATTAACAATAATCCAAGTATGATAAAGGCTTTTGTTTAACAGATAGGGTTAAAATAGCATGTGCCTTGGGATGCCAGTGTGGCCTAATGTATTTTAAGCTGAGCAGAGAGTATTAACAATAATCCAAGTATGAGAAATGCTTTTGTTTAACAGATAGGGTTAAAATAGCATGTGCCTTGGGATGCCAGTGTGGCCTAATGTATTTTAAGCTGAACAAAAAGTATTAACAATAATCCAAGTATGAGAAATGCTTTTGTTTAACAGATAGGATTAAATAGCATGTGCCTTGGGATGGCGGTGTGGCGTAATGTATTTTAAGCTGAGCAAAAAGTATTAACAATAATCCAAGTATGAGAAATGCTTTGTTTGACAGATAGGGTTACCATAGCATGTGCCTTGGGATGCCTGTGTGGCCTGGTATATTTTAAGCTGAACAGAAACTTCTAACACTAATCCAAGTATGAGAAAGGCTTTTGTTTAACAGTTAGGGTTAAAATAGCATGTGCCTTGGGATGCCAGTGTGGCCTAATGTATTTTAAGCTGAACAAAAAGTATTAACATTAATCCAAGTATGAGAAATGCTTTTGTTTAACAGATAGGGTTAAATAGCATGTGCCTTGGGATGCCAGTGTGGCGTAATGTATTTTTAGATGAGCAGAGAGTATTAACAATAATCCAAGTATGAGAAATGCTTTTGTTTAACAGATAGGGTTAAATAGCATGTGCCTTGGGATGCCAGTGTGGCGTAATGTATTTTAAGCTGAGCAGAGAGTATTAACAATAATCCAAGTATGAGAAATGCTTTTGTTTAACAGATAGGGTTAAAATAGCATGTGCCTTGGGATTCCAGTGTGGCCTAATGTATTTTAAGCTGAGCAGAGAGTATTAACAATAATCCAAGTATGAGAAATGCTTTTGTTTAACAGATAGGGTTAAATAGCATGTGCCTTGTGATGCCAGTGTGGCGTAATGTATTTTAAGCTGAGCCGAGAGTATTAACAAAAATCCAAGTATGAGAAATGCTTTTGTTGAACAGATAGGGTTAAAATAGCATGTGCCGTGGGATGCCAGTGTGGCCTAATGTATTTTAAGCTGAGCAAAAAGTATTAACAATAATCCAAGTATGAGAAATACTTTTTTTTAACAGATAGGGTTAAAATAGCATGTGCCTTGGGATGCCAGTGTGGCCTAATGTATTTTAAGCTGAACAAAATTATTAACAATAATCCAAGTATGAGAAATGCTTTTGTTTAACAGATAGGATTATATAGCATGTGCCTTGGGATGCCAGTGTGGCGTAATGTATTTTAAGCTGAGCAAAAAGTATTAACAATAATCCAAGTATGAGAAATGCTTTTGTTTAACAGATAGGGTTAAAATAGCATGTGCCTTGGGATTCCAGTGTGGCCTAATGTATTTTAAGCTGAGCAGAGAGTATTAACAATAATCCAAGTATGAGAAAGTCTTTTGTTTAACAGATAGGGTTAAAATAGCATGTGCCTTGGGATGCCAGTGTGGCCTAATGTATTTTAAGCTGAACAAAAAGTATTAACAATAATCCAAGTATGAGAAATGCTTTTGTTTAACACATAGGGTTAAAATAGCATGTGCCTTGGGATGCCAGTGTGGCCTAATGTATTTTAAGCTGAGCAGAGAGTATTAACAATAATCCAAGTATGAGAAAGGCTTTTGTTTAACAGATAGGGTTAAAATAGCATGTGCCTTGGGATGCCAGTGTGGCCTAATGTATTTTAAGCTGAACAAAAAGTATTAACAATAATCCAAGTATGAGAAATGCTTTTGTTTAACAGATAGGATTAAATAGCATGTGCCTTGGGATGGCGATGTGGCGTAATGTATTTTAAGCTGAGCAAAAAGTATTAACAATAATCCAAGTATGAGAAATGCTTTTGTTTAACAGATAGGGTTAAATAGCATGTGCCTTGGGATGCCAGTGTGGCCTAATGTATTTTAAGCTGAGCAGAGAGTATTAACAATAATCCAAGTATGAGAAAGGCTTTTGTTTAACAGATAGGGTTAAAATAGCATGTGCCTTGGGATGCCAGTGTGGCCTAATGTATTTTAAGCTGAGCAGAGAGTATTAACAATAATCCAAGTATGAGAAATGCTTTTGTTTAACAGATAGGATTAAATAGCATGTGCCTTGGGATGGCGGTGTGGCGTAATGTATTTTAAGCTGAGCAAAAAGTATTAACAATAATCCAAGAATGAGAAATGCTTTTGTTTAACAGATAGGGTTAAAATAGCATGTGCCTTGGGATGCCAGTGTGGCGTAATGTATTTTAAGCTGAGCAGAGAGTATTAACAATAATCCAAGTATGAGAAATGCTTTTGTTTAACAGATAGAGTTAAAATAGCATGTGCCTTGGGATTCCAGTGTGGCCTAATGTATTTTAAGCTGAGCAGAGAGTATTAACAATAATCCAAGTATGAGAAATGCTTTTGTTTAACAGATAGGGTTAAATAGCATGTGCCTTGGGATGCCAGTGTGGCCTAATGTATTTTAAGCTGAGCAAAAAGTATTAACAATAATCCAAGTATGAGAAAGGCTTTTGTTTAACAGATAGGGTTAAAATAGCATGTGCCTTGGGATGCCAGTGTGGCCTAATGTATTTTAAGCTGAACAAAATTATTAACAATAATCCAAGTATGAGAAATGCTTTTGTTTAACAGATAGGATTAAATAGCATGTGCCTTGGGATGCCAGTGTGGCGTAATGTATTTTAAGCTGAGCAAAAAGTATTAACAATAATCCAAGTATGAGAAATGCTTTTGTTTAACACATAGGGTTAAAATAGCATGTGCCTTGGGATGCCAGTGTGGCCTAATGTATTTTAAGCTGAGCAGAGAGTATTAACAATAATCCAAGTATGAGAAATGCTTTTGTTTAACAGATAGGATTAAATAGCATGTGCCTTGGGATGGCGGTGTGGCGTAATGTATTTTAAGCTGAGCAAAAAGTATTAACAATAATCCAAGTATGAGAAATGCTTTTGTTTAACAGATAGGGTTAAATAGCATGTGCCTTGGGATGCCAGTGTGGCGTAATGTATTTTTAGATGAGCAGAGAGTATTAACAATAATCCAACTATGAGAAATGCTTTTGTTTAACAGATAGGGTTAAAATAGCATGTGCCTTGGGATGCCAGTGTGGCCTAATGTATTTTAAGCTGAACAAAATTATTAACAATAATCCAAGTATGAGAAATGCTTTTGTTTAACAGATAGGATTAAATAGCATGTGCCTTGGGATGCCAGTGTGGCCTAATGTATTTTAAGCTGAGCAAAAAGTATTAACAATAATCCAAGAATGAGAAAGGCTTTTGTTTAACAGATAGGGTTAAAATAGCATGTGCCTTGGGATGCCAGTGTGGCCTAATGTATTTTAAGCTGAACAAAAAGTATTAACAATAATCCAAGTATGAGAAATGCTTTTGTTTAACAGATAGGATTAAATAGCATGTGCCTTGGGATGGCGGTGTGGCATAATGTATTTTAAGCTGAGCAAAAAGTATTAACAATAATCCAAGTATGAGAAATGCTTTTGTTTAACAGATAGGGTTAAATAGCATGTGCCTTGGGATGCCAGTGTGGCGTAATGTATTTTTAGATGAGCAGAGAGTATTAACAATAATCCAACTATGAGAAATGCTTTTGTTTAACAGATAGGGTTAAAATAGCATGTGCCTTGGGATGCCAGTGTGGCCTAATGTATATTAAGCTGAGCAAAAAGTATTAACAATAATCCAAGTATGAGAAATGCTTTTGTTTAACAGATAGGGTTAAATAGCATGTGCCTTGGGATGCCAGTGTGGCGTAATGTATTTTAAGCTGAGCAAAAAGTATTAACAATAATCCAAGTATGAGAAATGCTTTTGTTTAACAGATAGGGTTAAATAGCATGTGCCTTAGGATGCCAGTGTGGCGTAATGTATTTTAAGCTGAACAAAAAGTATTAACAATAATCCAAGAATGAGAAATGCTTTTGTTTAACAGATAGGGTTAAATAGCATGTGCCTTGGGATGCCAGTGTGGCGTAATGTATTTTAAGCTGAACCAAAAGTATTAACAATAATCCAAGTATGAGAAATGCTTTTGTTTAACAGATAGGGTTAAATAGCATGTGCCTTGGGATGCCAGTGTGGCGTAATGTATTTAAGCTTAGCAGAGAGTATTAACAATAATCCAAGTATGAGAAATGCTTTTGTTTAACAGATAGGGTAAAATAGCATGTGCCTTGGGATGCCAGTGTGGCCTAATGTATTTTAAGCTGAGCAGAGAGTATTAACAATAATCCAAGTATGAGAAATGATTTTGTTTAACAGATAGGGTTAAAATAGCATGTGCCTTGGGATGCCAGTGTGGCGTAATGTATTTTAAGCTGAGCAAAAAGTATTAACAATAATCCAAGTATGAGAAATGCTTTTGTTTAACACATAGGGTTAAAATAGCATGTGCCTTGGGATGCCAGTGTGGCCTAATGTATTTTAAGCTGAGCAGAGAGTATTAACAATAATCCAAGTATGAGAAAGGCTTTTGTTTAACAGATAGGGTTAAAATAGCATGTGCCTTGGGATGCCAGTGTGGCCTAATGTATTTTAAGCTGAGCAGAGAGTATTAACAATAATCCAAGTATGAGAAATGCTTTTGTTTAACAGATAGGGTTAAAATAGCATGTGCCTTGGGATGCCAGTGTGGCCTAATGTATTTTAAGCTGAACAAAAAGTATTAACAATAATCCAAGTATGAGAAATGCTTTTGTTTAACAGATAGGATTAAATAGCAAGTGCCTTGGGATGGCGGTGTGGCGTAATGTATTTTAAGCTGAGCAAAAAGTATTAACAATAATCCAAGTATGAGAAATGCTTTGTTTGACAGATAGGGTTACCATAGCATGTGCCTTGGGATGCCCGTGTGGCCTGGTATATTTTAAGCTGAACAGAAACTTCTAACACTAATCCAAGTATGAGAAAGGCTTTTGTTTAACAGTTAGGGTTAAAATAGCATGTGCCTTGGGATGCCAGTGTGGCCTAATGTATTTTAAGCTGAACAAAAAGTATTAACATTAATCCAAGTATGAGAAATGCTTTTGTTTAACAGATAGGGTTAAATAGCATGTGCCTTGGGATGCCAGTGTGGCGTAATGTATTTTTAGATGAGCAGAGAGTATTAACAATAATCCAAGTATGAGAAATGCTTTTGTTTAACAGATAGGGTTAAATAGCATGTGCCTTGGGATGCCAGTGTGGCGTAATGTATTTTAAGCTGAACAAAAAGTATTAACAATAATCCAAGAATGAGAAATGCTTTTGTTTAACAGATAGGGTTAAATAGCATGTGCCTTGGGATGCCAGTGTGGCGTAATGTATTTTAAGCTGAGCCGAGAGTATTTACAAAAATCCAAGTATGACAATTGCTTTTGTTGAACAGATAGGGTTAAAATAGCATGTGCCTTGGGATGCCAGTGTGGCCTAATGTATTTTAAGCTGAGCAAAAAGTATTAACAATAATCCAAGTATGAGAAATGCTTTTGTTTAACAGATAGGGTTAAAATAGCATGTGCATTGGGATGCCAGTGTGGCGTAATGTATTTTAAGCTGAGCAGAGAGTATTAACAATAATCCAAGTATGAGAAATGCTTTTGTTTAACAGATAGGGTTAAAATAGCATGTGCCTTGGGATGCCAGTGTGGCCTAATGTATTTTAAGCTGAGCAAAAAGTATTAACAATAATCCAAGTATGAGAAATGCTTTTGTTTAACAGATAGGGTTAAAATAGCATGTGCCTTGGGATGCCAGTGTGGCCTAATGTATTTTAAGCTGAACAAAAAGTATTAACAATAATCCAAGTATTAGAAATGCTTTTGTTTAACAGATAGGATTAAATAGCATGTGCCTTAGGATGGCGGTGTGGCGTAATGTATTTTAAGCTGAGCAAAAAGTATTAACAATAATCCAAGTATGAGAAATGCTTTGTTTGACAGATAGGGTTACCATAGCATGTGCCTTGGGATGCCAGTGTGGCCTGGTATATTTTAAGCTGAACAGAAACTTTTAACACTAATCCAAGTATGAGAAAGGCTTTTGTTTAACAGATAGGGTTAAATAGCATGTGCCTTGGGATGCCAGTGTGGCGTAATGTATTTTAAGCTGAACAAAAAGTATTAACAATAATCCAAGAATGAGAAATGCTTTTGTTTAACAGATAGGGTTAAAATAGCATGTGCCTTGGGATGCCAGTGTGGCCTAATGTATTTTAAGCTGAGCAGAGAGTATTAACAATAATCCAAGTATGAGAAAGGCTTTTGTTTAACAGATAGGGTTAAAATAGCATGTGCCTTGGGATGCCAGTGTGGCCTAATGTATTTTAAGCTGAGCAGAGAGTATTAACAATAATCCAAGTATGAGAAATGCTTTTGTTTAACAGATAGGGTTAAAATAGCATGTGCCTTGGGATGCCAGTGTGGCCTAATGTATTTTAAGCTGAACAAAAAGTATTAACAATAATCCAAGTATGAGAAATGCTTTTGTTTAACAGATAGGATTAAATAGCAAGTGCCTTGGGATGGCGGTGTGGCGTAATGTATTTTAAGCTGAGCAAAAAGTATTAACAATAATCCAAGTATGAGAAATGCTTTGTTTGACAGATAGGGTTACCATAGCATGTGCCTTGGGATGCCCGTGTGGTCTGGTATATTTTAAGCTGAACAGAAACTTCTAACACTAATCCAAGTATGAGAAAGGCTTTTGTTTAACAGTTAGGGTTAAAATAGCATGTGCCTTGGGATGCCAGTGTGGCCTAATGTATTTTAAGCTGAACAAAAAGTATTAACATTAATCCAAGTATGAGAAATGCTTTTGTTTAACAGATAGGGTTAAATAGCATGTGCCTTGGGATGCCAGTGTGGCGTAATGTATTTTTAGATGAGCAGAGAGTATTAACAATAATCCAAGTATGAGAAATGCTTTTGTTTAACAGATAGGGTTAAATAGCATGTGCCTTGGGATGCCAGTGTGGCGTAATGTATTTTAAGCTGAACAAAAAGTATTAACAATAATCCAAGAATGAGAAATGCTTTTGTTTAACAGATAGGGTTAAATAGCATGTGCCTTGGGATGCCAGTGTGGCGTAATGTATTTTAAGCTGAGCCGAGAGTATTTACAAAAATCCAAGTATGACAATTGCTTTTGTTGAACAGATAGGGTTAAAATAGCATGTGCCTTGGGATGCCAGTGTGGCCTAATGTATTTTAAGCTGAGCAAAAAGTATTAACAATAATCCAAGTATGAGAAATGCTTTTGTTTAACAGATAGGGTTAAAATAGCATGTGCCTTGGGATGCCAGTGTGGCGTAATGTATTTTAAGCTGAGCAGAGAGTATTAACAATAATCCAAGTATGAGAAATGCTTTTGTTTAACAGATAGGGTTAAAATAGCATGTGCCTTGGGATGCCAGTGTGGCCTAATGTATTTTAAGCTGAGCAAAAAGTATTAACAATAATCCAAGTATGAGAAATGCTTTTGTTTAACAGATAGGGTTAAAATAGCATGTGCCTTGGGATGCCAGTGTGGCCTAATGTATTTTAAGCTGAACAAAAAGTATTAACAATAATCCAAGTATTAGAAATGCTTTTGTTTAACAGATAGGATTAAATAGCATGTGCCTTAGGATGGCGGTGTGGCGTAATGTATTTTAAGCTGAGCAAAAAATATTAACAATAATCCAAGTATGAGAAATGCTTTGTTTGACAGATAGGGTTACCATAGCATGTGCCTTGGGATGCCAGTGTGGCCTGGTATATTTTAAGCTGAACAGAAACTTTTAACACTAATCCAAGTATGAGAAAGGCTTTTGTTTAACAGATAGGGTTAAATAGCATGTGCCTTGGGATGCCAGTGTGGCGTAATGTATTTTAAGCTGAACAAAAAGTATTAACAATAATCCAAGAATGAGAAATGCTTTTGTTTAACAGATAGGGTTAAATATCATGTGCCTTGGGATGCCAGTGTGGCGTAATGTATTTTAAGCTGAGCCGAGAGTATTTACAAAAATCCAAGTATGAGAAATGCTTTTGTTGAACAGATAGGGTTAAAATAGCATGTGCCTTGGGATGCCAGTGTGGCCTAATGTATTTTAAGCTGAGCAAAAAGTATTAACAATAATCCAAGTATGAGAAATGCTTTTGTTTAACAGATAGGGTTAAAATAGCATGTGCCTTGGGATGCCAGTGTGGCGTAATGTATTTTAAGCTGAGCAGAGAGTATTAACAATAATCCAAGTATGAGAAATGCTTTTGTTTAACAGATAGGGTTAAAATAGCATGTGCCTTGGGATGCCAGTGTGGCCTAATGTATTTTAAGCTGAACAAAAAGTATTAACAATAATCCAAGTATGAGAAATGCTTTTGTTTAACAGATAGGATTAAATAGCATGTGCCTTGGGATGGCGGTGTGGCGTAATGTATTTTAAGCTGAGCAAAAAGTATTAACAATAATCCAAGTATGAGAAATGCTTTGTTTGACAGATAGGGTTACCATAGCATGTGCCTTGGGATGCCCGTGTGGCCTGGTATATTTTAAGCTGAACAGAAACTTCTAACACTAATCCAAGTATGAGAAAGGCTTTTGTTTAACAGTTAGGGTTAAAATAGCATGTGCCTTGGGATGCCAGTGTGGCCTAATGTATTTTAAGCTGAACAAAAAGTATTAACATTAATCCAAGTATGAGAAATGCTTTTGTTTAACAGATAGGGTTAAATAGCATGTGCCTTGGGATGCCAGTGTGGCGTAATGTATTTTTAGATGAGCAGAGAGTATTAACAATAATCCAAGTATGAGAAATGCTTTTGTTTAACAGATAGGGTTAAATAGCATGTGCCTTGGGATGCCAGTGTGGCGTAATGTATTTTAAGCTGAGCAGAGAGTATTAACAATAATCCAAGTATGAGAAATGCTTTTGTTTAACAGATAGGGTTAAAATAGCATGTGCCTTGGGATTCCAGTGTGGCCTAATGTATTTTAAGCTGAGCAGAGAGTATTAACAATAATCCAAGTATGAGAAATGCTTTTGTTTAACAGATAGGGTTAAATAGCATGTGCCTTGTGATGCCAGTGTGGCGTAATGTATTTTAAGCTGAGCCGAGAGTATTAACAAAAATCCAAGTATGAGAAATGCTTTTGTTGAACAGATAGGGTTAAAATAGCATGTGCCGTGGGATGCCAGTGTGGCCTAATGTATTTTAAGCTGAGCAAAAAGTATTAACAATAATCCAAGTATGAGAAATACTTTTTTTTAACAGATAGGGTTAAAATAGCATGTGCCTTGGGATTCCAGTGTGGCCTAATGTATTTTAAGCTGAGCAGAGAGTGTTAACAATAATCCAAGTATGAGAAATGCTTTTGTTTAACAGATAGGGTTAAAATAGCATGTGCCTTGGGATGCCAGTGTGGCCTAATGTATTTTAAGCTGAACAAAATTATTAACAATAATCCAAGTATGAGAAATGCTTTTGTTTAACAGATAGGATTATATAGCATGTGCCTTGGGATGCCAGTGTGGCGTAATGTATTTTAAGCTGAGCAGAGAGTATTAACAATAATCCAAGTATGAGAAAGGCTTTTGTTTAACAGATAGGGTTAAAATAGCATGTGCCTTGGGATGCCAGTGTGGCCTAATGTATTTTAAGCTGAACAAAAAGTATTAACAATAATCCAAGTATGAGAAATGCTTTTGTTTAACACATAGGGTTAAAATAGCATGTGCCTTGGGATGCCAGTGTGGCCTAATGTATTTTAAGCTGAGCAGAGAGTATTAACAATAATCCAAGTATGAGAAAGGCTTTTGTTTAACAGATAGGGTTAAAATAGCATATGCCTTGGGATGGCGATGTGGCGTAATGTATTTTAAGCTGAGCAAAAAGTATTAACAATAATCCAAGTATGAGAAATGCTTTTGTTTAACAGATAGGGTTAAATAGCATGTGCCTTGGGATGCCAGTGTGGCCTAATGTATTTTAAGCTGAGCAGAGAGTATTAACAATAATCCAAGTATGAGAAAGGCTTTTGTTTAACAGATAGGGTTAAAATAGCATGTGCCTTGGGATGCCAGTGTGGCCTAATGTATTTTAAGCTGAGCAGAGAGTATTAACAATAATCCAAGTATGAGAAATGCTTTTGTTTAACAGATAGGATTAAATAGCATGTGCCTTGGGATGGCGGTGTGGCGTAATGTATTTTAAGCTGAGCAAAAAGTATTAACAATAATCCAAGAATGAGAAATGCTTTTGTTTAACAGATAGGGTTAAAATAGCATGTGCCTTGGGATGCCAGTGTGGCGTAATGTATTTTAAGCTGAGCAGAGAGTATTAACAATAATCCAAGTATGAGAAATGCTTTTGTTTAACAGAAAGAGTTAAAATAGCATGTGCCTTGGGATTCCAGTGTGGCCTAATGTATTTTAAGCTGAGCAGAGAGTATTAACAATAATCCAAGTATGAGAAATGCTTTTGTTTAACAGATAGGGTTAAATAGCATGTGCCTTGGGATGCCACTGTGGCGTAATGTATTTTAAGCTGAGCCGAGAGTATTAACAAAAATCCAAGTATGAGAAATGCTTTTGTTGAACAGATAGGGTTAAAATAGCATGTGCCTTGGGATGCCAGTGTGGCCTAATGTATTTTAAGCTGAGCAAAAAGTATTAACAATAATCCAAGTATGAGAAATGCTTTTGTTTAACAGATAGGGTTAAAATAGCATGTGCCTTGGGATGCCAGTGTGGCGTAATGTATTTTAAGCTGAGCAGAGAGTATTAACAATAATCCAAGTATGAGAAATGCTTTTGTTTAACAGATAGGGTTAAAATAGCATGTGCCTTGGGATTGCAGTGTGGCCTAATGTATTTTAAGCTGAGCAGAGAGTATTAACAATAATCCAAGTATGAGAAATGCTTTTGTTTAACAGATAGGGTTAAAATAGCATGTGCCTTGGGATGCCAGTGTGGCCTAATGTATTTTAAGCTGAACAAAATTATTAACAATAATCCAAGTATGAGAAATGCTTTTGTTTAACAGATAGGATTAAATAGCATGTGCCTTGGGATGCCAGTGTGGCGTAATGTATTTTAAGCTGAGCAAAAAGTATTAACAATAATCCAAGTATGAGAAATGCTTTTGTTTAACACATAGGGTTAAAATAGCATGTGCCTTGGGATGCCAGTGTGGCCTAATGTATTTTAAGCTGAGCAGAGAGTATTAACAATAATCCAAGTATGAGAAATGCTTTTGTTTAACAGATAGGATTAAATAGCATGTGCCTTGGGATGGCGGTGTGGCGTAATGTATTTTAAGCTGAGCAAAAAGTATTAACAATAATCCAAGTATGAGAAATGCTTTTGTTTAACAGATAGGGTTAAATAGCATGTGCCTTGGGATGCCAGTGTGGCGTAATGTATTTTTAGATGAGCAGAGAGTATTAACAATAATCCAAGTATGAGAAATGCTTTTGTTTAACAGATAGGGTTAAAATAGCATGTGCCTTGGGATGCCAGTGTGGCCTAATGTATATTAAGCTGAGCAAAAAGTATTAACAATAATCCAAGTATGAGAAATGCTTTTGTTTAACAGATAGGGTTAAATAGCATGTGCCTTGGGATGCCAGTGTGGCGTAATGTATTTTAAGCTGAGCAAAAAGTATTAACAATAATCCAAGTATGAGAAATGCTTTTGTTTAACAGATAGGGTTAAATAGCATGTGCCTTAGGATGCCAGTGTGGCGTAATGTATTTTAAGCTGAACAAAAAGTATTAACAATAATCCAAGAATGAGAAATGCTTTTGTTTAACAGATAGGGTTAAATAGCATGTGCCTTGGGATGCCAGTGTGGCGTAATGTATTTTAAGCTGAACCAAAAGTATTAACAATAATCCAAGTATGAGAAATGCTTTTGTTTAACAGATAGGGTTAAATAGCATGTGCCTTGGGATGCCAGTGTGGCGTAATGTATTTAAGCTTAGCAGAGAGTATTAACAATAATCCAAGTATGAGAAATGCTTTTGTTTAACAGATAGGGTAAAATAGCATGTGCCTTGGGATTCCAGTATGGCCTAATGTATTTTAAGCTGAGCAGAGACTATTAACAATAATCCAAGTATGAGAAATGATTTTGTTTAACAGATAGGGTTAAAATAGCATGTGCCTTGGGATGCCAGTGTGGCGTAATGTATTTTAAGCTGAGCAAAAAGTATTAACAATAATCCAAGTATGAGAAATGCTTTTGTTTAACACATAGGGTTAAAATAGCATGTGCCTTGGGATGCCAGTGTGGCCTAATGTATTTTAAGCTGAGCAGAGAGTATTAACAATAATCCAAGTATGAGAAAGGCTTTTGTTTAACAGATAGGGTTAAAATAGCATGTGCCTTGGGATGCCAGTGTGGCCTAATGTATTTTAAGCTGAGCAGAGAGTATTAACAATAATCCAAGTATGAGAAATGCTTTTGTTTAACAGATAGGGTTAAAATAGCATGTGCCTTGGGATGCCAGTGTGGCCTAATGTATTTTAAGCTGAACAAAAAGTATTAACAATAATCCAAGTATGAGAAATGCTTTTGTTTAACAGATAGGATTAAATAGCAAGTGCCTTGGGATGGCGGTGTGGCGTAATGTATTTTAAGCTGAGCAAAAAGTATTAACAATAATCCAAGTATGAGAAATGCTTTGTTTGACAGATAGGGTTACCATAGCATGTGCCTTGGGATGCCCGTGTGGCCTGGTATATTTTAAGCTGAACAGAAACTTCTAACACTAATCCAAGTATGAGAAAGGCTTTTGTTTAACAGTTAGGGTTAAAATAGCATGTGCCTTGGGATGCCAGTGTGGCCTAATGTATTTTAAGCTGAACAAAAAGTATTAACATTAATCCAAGTATGAGAAATGCTTTTGTTTAACAGATAGGGTTAAATAGCATGTGCCTTGGGATGCCAGTGTGGCGTAATGTATTTTTAGATGAGCAGAGAGTATTAACAATAATCCAAGTATGAGAAATGCTTTTGTTTAACAGATAGGGTTAAATAGCATGTGCCTTGGGATGCCAGTGTGGCGTAATGTATTTTAAGCTGAACAAAAAGTATTAACAATAATCCAAGAATGAGAAATGCTTTTGTTTAACAGATAGGGTTAAATAGCATGTGCCTTGCGATGCCAGTGTGGCGTAATGTATTTTAAGCTGAGCCGAGAGTATTTACAAAATCCAAGTATGAGAAATGCTTTTGTTGAACAGATAGGGTTAAAATAGCATGTGCCTTGGGATGCCAGTGTGGCCTAATGTATTTTAAGCTGAGCAAAAAGTATTAACAATAATCCAAGTATGAGAAATGCTTTTGTTTAACAGATAGGGTTAAAATAGCATGTGCCTTGGGATGCCAGTGTGGCGTAATGTATTTTAAGCTGAGCAGAGAGTATTAACAATAATCCAAGTATGAGAAATGCTTTTGTTTAACAGATAGGGTTAAAATAGCATGTGCCTTGGGATGCCAGTGTGGCCTAATGTATTTTAAGCTGAGCAAAAAGTATTAACAATAATCCAAGTATGAGAAATGCTTTTGTTTAACAGATAGGGTTAAAATAGCATGTGCCTTGGGATGCCAGTGTGGCCTAATGTATTTTAAGCTGAACAAAAAGTATTAACAATAATCCAAGTATTAGAAATGCTTTTGTTTAACAGATAGGATTAAATAGCATGTGCCTTAGGATGGCGGTGTGGCGTAATGTATTTTAAGCTGAGCAAAAAGTATTAACAATAATCCAAGTATGAGAAATGCTTTGTTTGACAGATAGGGTTACCATAGCATGTGCCTTGGGATGCCAGTGTGGCCTGGTATATTTTAAGCTGAACAGAAACTTTTAACACTAATCCAAGTATGAGAAAGGCTTTTGTTTAACAGATAGGGTTAAATAGCATGTGCCTTGGGATGCCAGTGTGGCGTAATGTATTTTAAGCTGAACAAAAAGTATTAACAATAATCCAAGTATGAGAAATGCTTTTGTTGAACAGATAGGGTTAAAATAGCATGTGCCTTGGGATGCCAGTGTGGCGTAATGTATTTTAAGCTGAGCAGAGAGTATTAACAATAATCCAAGTATGAGAAATGCTTTTGTTTAACAGATAGGGTTAAAATAGCATGTGCCTTGGGATGCCAGTGTGGCCTAATGTATTTTAAGCTGAACAAAAAGTATTAACAATAATCCAAGTATGAGAAATGCTTTTGTTTAACAGATAGGATTAAAGAGCATGTGCCTTGGGATGGCGGTGTGGCGTAATGTATTTTAAGCTGAGCAAAAAGTATTAACAATAATCCAAGTATGAGAAATGCTTTGTTTGACAGATAGGGTTACCATAGCATGTGCCTTGGGATGCCCGTGTGGCCTGGTATATTTTAAGCTGAACAGAAACTTCTAACACTAATCCAAGTATGAGAAAGGCTTTTGTTTAACAGTTAGGGTTAAAATAGCATGTGCCTTGGGATGCCAGTGTGGCCTAATGTATTTTAAGCTGAAAAAAAGGATTAACATTAATCCAAGTATGAGAAATGCTTTTGTTTAACAGATAGGGTTAAATAGCATGTGCCTTGGGATGCCAGTGTGGCGTAATGTATTTTTAGATGAGCAGAGAGTATTAACAATAATCCAAGTATGAGAAATGCTTTTGTTTAACAGATAGGGTTAAATAGCATGTGCCTTGGGATGCCAGTGTGGCGTAATGTATTTTAAGCTGAGCAGAGATTATTAACAATAATCCAAGTATGAGAAATGCTTTTGTTTAACAGATAGGGTTAAAATAGCATGTGCCTTGGGATTCCAGTGTGGCCTAATGTATTTTAAGCTGAGCAGAGAGTATTAACAATAATCCAAGTATGAGAAATGCTTTTGTTTAACAGATAGGGTTAAATAGCATGTGCCTTGTGATGCCAGTGTGGCGTAATGTATTTTAAGCTGAGCCGAGAGTATTAACAAAAATCCAAGTATGAGAAATGCTTTTGTTGAACAGATAGGGTTAAAATAACATGTGCCGTGGGATGCCAGTGTGGCCTAATGTATTTTAAGCTGAGCAAAAAGTATTAACAATAATCCAAGTATGAGAAATACTTTTTTTTAACAGATAGGGTTAAAATAGCATGTGCCTTGGGATTCCAGTGTGGCCTAATGTATTTTAAGCTGAGCAGAGAGTGTTAACAATAATCCAAGTATGAGAAATGCTTTTGTTTAACAGATAGGGTTAAAATAGCATGTGTTTTGGGATGCCAGTGTGGCCTAATGTATTTTAAGCTGAACAAAATTATTAACAATAATCCAAGTATGAGAAATGCTTTTGTTTAACAGATAGGATTATATAGCATGTGCCTTGGGATGCCAGTGTGGCGTAATGTATTTTAAGCTGAGCAAAAAGTATTAACAATAATCCAAGTATGAGAAATGCTTTTGTTTAACACATAGGGTTAAAATAGCATGTGCCTTGGGATACCAGTGTGGCCTAATGTATTTTAAGCTGAGCAGAGAGTATTAACAATAATCCAAGTATGAGAAAGTCTTTTGTTTAACAGATAGGGTTAAAATAGCATGTGCCTTGGGATGCCAGTGTGGCCTAATGTATTTTAAGCTGAACAAAAAGTATTAACAATAATCCAAGTATGAGAAATGCTTTTGTTTAACAGATAGGATTAAATAGCATGTGCCTTGGGATGGCGATGTGGCGTAATGTATTTTAAGCTGAGCAAAAAGTATTAACAATAATCCAAGTATGAGAAATGCTTTTGTTTAACAGATAGGGTTAAATAGCATGTGCCTTGGGATGCCAGTGTGGCCTAATGTATTTTAAGCTGAGCAGAGAGTATTAACAATAATCCAAGTATGAGAAATGCTTTTGTTTAACAGATAGGCTTAAATAGCATGTGCCTTGGGATGGCGGTGTGGCGTAATGTATTTTAAGCTGAGCAAAAAGTATTAACAATAATCCAAGAATGAGAAATGCTTTTGTTTAACAGATAGGGTTAAAATAGCATGTGCCTTGGGATGCCAGTGTGGCGTAATGTATTTTAAGCTGAGCAGAGAGTATTAACAATAATCCAAGTATGAGAAATGCTTTTGTTTAACAGATAGAGTTAAAATAGCATGTGCCTTGGGATTCCAGTGTGGCCTAATGTATTTTAAGCTGAGCAGAGAGTATTAACAATAATCCAAGTATGAGAAATGCTTTTGTTTAACAGATAGGGTTAAATAGCATGTGCCTTGGGATGCCACTGTGGCGTAATGTATTTTAAGCTGAGCCGAGAGTATTAAAAAAAATCCAAGTATGAGAAATGCTTTTGTTGAACAGATAGGGTTAAAATAGCATGTGCCTTGGGATGCCAGTGTGGCCTAATGTATTTTAAGCTGAGCAAAAAGTATTAACAATAATCCAAGTATGAGAAATGCTTTTGTTTAACAGATAGGGTTAAAATAGCATGTGCCTTGGGATGCCAGTGTGGCGTAATGTATTTTAAGCTGAGCAGAGAGTATTAACAATAATCCAAGTATGAGAAAGTCTTTTGTTTAACAGATAGGGTTAAAATAGCATGTGCCTTGGGATGCCAGTGTGGCCTAATGTATTTTAAGCTGAACAAAAAGTATTAACAATAATCCAAGTATGAGAAATGCTTTTGTTTAACAGATAGGATTAAATAGCATGTGCCTTGGGATGGCGATGTGGCGTAATGTATTTTAAGCTGAGCAAAAAGTATTAACAATAATCCAAGTATGAGAAATGCTTTTGTTTAACAGATAGGGTTAAATAGCATGTGCCTTGGGATGCCAGTGTGGCCTAATGTATTTTAAGATGAGCAGAGAGTATTAACAATAATCCAAGTATGAGAAAGGCTTTTGTTTAACAGATAGGGTTAAAATAGCATGTGCCTTGGGATGCCAGTGTGGCCTAATGTATTTTAAGCTGAGCAGAGAGTATTAACAATAATCCAAGTATGAGAAATGCTTTTGTTTAACAGATAGGATTAAATAGCATGTGCCTTGGGATGGCGGTGTGGCGTAATGTATTTTAAGCTGAGCAAAAAGTATTAACAATAATCCAAGAATGAGAAATGCTTTTGTTTAACAGATAGGGTTAAAATAGCATGTGCCTTGGGATGCCAGTGTGGCGTAATGTATTTTAAGCTGAGCAGAGAGTATTAACAATAATCCAAGTATGAGAAATGCTTTTGTTTAACAGATAGAGTTAAAATAGCATGTGCCTTGGGATTCCAGTGTGGCCTAATGTATTTTAAGCTGAGCAGAGAGTATTAACAATAATCCAAGTATGAGAAATGCTTTTGTTTAACAGATAGGGTTAAATAGCATGTGCCTTGGGATGCCACTGTGGCGTAATGTATTTTAAGCTGAGCCGAGAGTATTAACAAAAATCCAAGTATGAGAAATGCTTTTGTTGAACAGATAGGGTTAAAATAGCATGTGCCTTGGGATGCCAGTGTGGCCTAATGTATTTTAAGCTGAGCAAAAAGTATTAACAATAATCCAAGTATGAGAAATGCTTTTGTTTAACAGATAGGGTTAAAATAGCATGTGCCTTGGGATGCCAGTGTGGCGTAATGTATTTTAAGCTGAGCAGAGAGTATTAACAATAATCCAAGTATGAGAAATGCTTTTGTTTAACAGATAGGGTTAAAATAGCATGTGCCTTGGGATGCCAGTGTGGCCTAATGTATTTTAAGCTGAGCAAAAAGTATTAACAATAATCCAAGTATGAGAAATGCTTTTGTTTAACAGATAGGGTTAAAATAGCATGTGCCTTGGGATGCCAGTGTGGCGTAATGTATTTTAAGCTGAGCAGAGAGTATTAACAATAATCCAAGTATGAGAAATGCTTTTGTTTAACAGATAGGGTTAAAATAGCATGTGCCTTGGGATGCCAGTGTGGCCTAATGTATTTTAAGCTGAACAAAAAGTATTAACAATAATCCAAGTATGAGAAATGCTTTTGTTTAACAGATAGGATTAAATAGCATGTGCCTTGGGATGGCGGTGTGGCGTAATGTATTTTAAGCTGAGCAAAAAGTATTAACAATAATCCAAGTATGAGAAATGCTTTGTTTGACAGATAGGGTTACCATAGCATGTGCCTTGGGATGCCCGTGTGGCCTGGTATATTTTAAGCTGAACAGAAACTTCTAACACTAATCCAAGTATGAGAAAGGCTTTTGTTTAACAGTTAGGGTTAAAATAGCATGTGCCTTGGGATGCCAGTGTGGCCTAATGTATTTTAAGCTGAACAAAAAGTATTAACATTAATCCAAGTATGAGAAATGCTTTTGTTTAACAGATAGGGTTAAATAGCATGTGCCTTGGGATGCCAGTGTGGCGTAATGTATTTTTAGATGAGCAGAGAGTATTAACAATAATCCAAGTATGAGAAATGCTTTTGTTTAACAGATAGGGTTAAAATAGCATGTGCCTTGGGATTCCAGTGTGGCCTAATGTATTTTAAGCTGAGCAGAGAGTATTAACAATAATCCAAGTATGAGAAATGCTTTTGTTTAACAGATAGGGTTAAATAGCATGTGCCTTGTGATGCCAGTGTGGCGTAATGTATTTTAAGCTGAGCCGAGAGTATTAACAAAAATCCAAGTATGAGAAATGCTTTTGTTGAACAGATAGGGTTAAAATAACATGTGCCGTGGGATGCCAGTGTGGCCTAATGTATTTTAAGCTGAGCAAAAAGTATTAACAATAATCCAAGTATGAGAAATACTTTTGTTTAACAGATAGGGTTAAAATAGCATGTGCCTTGGGATTCCAGTGTGGCCTAATGTATTTTAAGCTGAGCAGAGAGTGTTAACAATAATCCAAGTATGAGAAATGCTTTTGTTTAACAGATAGGGTTAAAATAGCATGTGCCTTGGGATGCCAGTGTGGCCTAATGTATTTTAAGCTGAACAAAATTATTAACAATAATCCAAGTATGAGAAATGCTTTTGTTTAACAGATAGGATTATATAGCATGTGCCTTGGGATGCCAGTGTGGCGTAATGTATTTTAAGCTGAGCAAAAAGTATTAACAATAATCCAAGTATGAGAAATGCTTTTGTTTAACACATAGGGTTAAAATAGCATGTGCCTTGGGATGCCAGTGTGGCCTAATGTATTTTAAGCTGAGCAGAGAGTATTAACAATAATCCAAGTATGAGAAAGGCTTTTGTTTAACAGATAGGGTTAAAATAGCATGTGCCTTGGGATGCCAGTGTGGCCTAATGTATTTTAAGCTGAACAAAAAGTATTAACAATAATCCAAGTATGAGAAATGCTTTTGTTTAACAGATAGGATTAAATAGCATGTGCCTTGGGATGGCGATGTGGCGTAATGTATTTTAAGCTGAGCAAAAAGTATTAACAATAATCCAAGTATGAGAAATGCTTTTGTTTAACAGATAGGGTTAAATAGCATGTGCCTTGGGATGCCAGTGTGGCCTAATGTATTTTAAGCTGAGCAGAGAGTATTAACAATAATCCAAGTATGAGAAAGGCTTTTGTTTAACAGATAGGGTTAAAATAGCATGTGCCTTGGGATGCCAGTGTGGCCTAATGTATTTTAAGCTAAGCAGAGAGTATTAACAATAATCCAAGTATGAGAAATGCTTTTGTTTAACAGATAGGATTAAATAGCATGTGCCTTGGGATGGCGGTGTGGCGTAATGTATTTTAAGCTGAGCAAAAAGTATTAACAATAATCCAAGAATGAGAAATGCTTTTGTTTAACAGATAGGGTTAAAATAGCATGTGCCTTGGGATGCCAGTGTGGCGTAATGTATTTTAAGCTGAGCAGAGAGTATTAACAATAATCCAAGTATGAGAAATGCTTTTGTTTAACAGATAGGGTTAAATAGCATGTGCCTTGTGATGCCAGTGTGGCGTAATGTATTTTAAGCTGAGCCGAGAGTATTAACAAAAATCCAAGTATGAGAAATGCTTTTGTTGAACAGATAGGGTTAAAATAACATGTGCCGTGGGATGCCAGTGTGGCCTAATGTATTTTAAGCTGAGCAAAAAGTATTAACAATAATCCAAGTATGAGAAATACTTTTGTTTAACAGATAGGGTTAAAATAGCATGTGCCTTGGGATTCCAGTGTGGCCTAATGTATTTTAAGCTGAGCAGAGAGTGTTAACAATAATCCAAGTATGAGAAATGCTTTTGTTTAACAGATAGGGTTAAAATAGCATGTGCCTTGGGATGCCAGTGTGGCCTAATGTATTTTAAGCTGAACAAAATTATTAACAATAATCCAAGTATGAGAAATGCTTTTGTTTAACAGATAGGATTATATAGCATGTGCCTTGGGATGCCAGTGTGGCGTAATGTATTTTAAGCTGAGCAAAAAGTATTAACAATAATCCAAGTATGAGAAATGCTTTTGTTTAACACATAGGGTTAAAATAGCATGTGCCTTGGGATGCCAGTGTGGCCTAATGTATTTTAAGCTGAGCAGAGAGTATTAACAATAATCCAAGTATGAGAAAGGCTTTTGTTTAACAGATAGGGTTAAAATAGCATGTGCCTTGGGATGCCAGTGTGGCCTAATGTATTTTAAGCTGAACAAAAAGTATTAACAATAATCCAAGTATGAGAAATGCTTTTGTTTAACAGATAGGATTAAATAGCATGTGCCTTGGGATGGCGATGTGGCGTAATGTATTTTAAGCTGAGCAAAAAGTATTAACAATAATCCAAGTATGAGAAATGCTTTTGTTTAACAGATAGGGTTAAATAGCATGTGCCTTGGGATGCCAGTGTGGCCTAATGTATTTTAAGCTGAGCAGAGAGTATTAACAATAATCCAAGTATGAGAAAGGCTTTTGTTTAACAGATAGGGTTAAAATAGCATGTGCCTTGGGATGCCAGTGTGGCCTAATGTATTTTAAGCTAAGCAGAGAGTATTAACAATAATCCAAGTATGAGAAATGCTTTTGTTTAACAGATAGGATTAAATAGCATGTGCCTTGGGATGGCGGTGTGGCGTAATGTATTTTAAGCTGAGCAAAAAGTATTAACAATAATCCAAGAATGAGAAATGCTTTTGTTTAACAGATAGGGTTAAAATAGCATGTGCCTTGGGATGCCAGTGTGGCGTAATGTATTTTAAGCTGAGCAGAGAGTATTAACAATAATCCAAGTATGAGAAATGCTTTTGTTTAACAGATAGAGTTAAAATAGCATGTGCCTTGGGATTCCAGTGTGGCCTAATGTATTTTAAGCTGAGCAGAGAGTATTAACAATAATCCAAGTATGAGAAATGCTTTTGTTTAACAGATAGGGTTAAATAGCATGTGCCTTGGGATGCCACTGTGGCGTAATGTATTTTAAGCTGAGCCGAGAGTATTAACAAAAATCCAAGTATGAGAAATGCTTTTGTTGAACAGATAGGGTTAAAATAGCATGTGCCTTGGGATGCCAGTGTGGCCTAATGTATTTTAAGCTGAGCAAAAAGTATTAACAATAATCCAAGTATGAGAAATGCTTTTGTTTAACAGATAGGGTTAAAATAGCATGTGCCTTGGGATGCCAGTGTGGCGTAATGTATTTTAAGCTGAGCAGAGAGTATTAACAATAATCCAAGTATGAGAAATGCTTTTGTTTAACAGATAGGGTTAAAATAGCATGTGCCTTGGGATTCCAGTGTGGCCTAATGTATTTTAAGCTGAGCAGAGAGTATTAACAATAATCCAAGTATGAGAAATGCTTTTGTTTAACACATAGGGTTAAAATAGCATGTGCCTTGGGATGCCAGTGTGGCCTAATGTATTTTAAGCTGAACAAAATTAGTAACAATAATCCAAGTATGAGAAATGCTTTTTTTTAACAGATAGGATTAAATAGCATGTGCCTTGGGATGCCAGTGTGGCGTAATGTATTTTAAGCTGAGCAAAAAGTATTAATAATAATCCAAGTATGAGAAATGCTTTTGTTTAACACATAGGGTTAAAATAGCATGTGCCTTGGGATGCCAGTGTGGCCTAATGTATTTTAAGCTGAGCAGAGAGTATTAACAATAATCCAAGTATGAGAAATGCTTTTGTTTAACAGATAGGATTAAATAGCATGTGCCTTGGGATGGCGGTGTGGCGTAATGTATTTTAAGCTGAGCAAAAAGTATTAACAATAATCCAAGTATGAGAAATGCTTTTGTTTAACAGATAGGGTTAAATAGCATGTGCCTTCGGATGCCAGTGTGGCGTAATGTATTTTTAGATGAGCAGAGAGTATTAACAATAATCCAACTATGAGAAATGCTTTTGTTTAACAGATAGGGTTAAAATAGCATGTGCCTTGGGATGCCAGTGTGGCCTAATGTATTTTAAGCTGAACAAAATTATTAACAATAATCCAAGTATGAGAAATGCTTTTGTTTAACAGATAGGATTAAATAGCATGTGCCTTGGGATGCCAGTGTGGCCTAATGTATTTTAAGCTGAGCAAAAAGTATTAACAATAATCCAAGTATGAGAAAGGCTTTTGTTTAACAGATAGGGTTAAAATAGCATGTGCCTTGGGATGCCAGTGTGGCCTAATGTATTTTAAGCTGAACAAAAAGTATTAACAATAATCCAAGTATGAGAAATGCTTTTGTTTAACAGATAGGGTTAAATAGCATGTGCCTTGGGATGCCAGTGTGGCGTAATGTATTTTTAGATGAGCAGAGAGTATTAACAATAATCCAAGTATGAGAAATGCTTTTGTTTAACAGATAGGGTTAAATAGCATGTGCCTTGGGATGCCAGTGTGGCGTAATGTATTTTAAGCTGAACAAAAAGTATTAACAATAATCCAAGAATGAGAAATGCTTTTGTTTAACAGATAGGGTTAAATAGCATGTGCCTTGGGATGCCAGTGTGGCGTAATGTATTTTAAGCTGAGCCGAGAGTATTTACAAAAATCCAAGTATGAGAAATGCTTTTGTTGAACAGATAGGGTTAAAATAGCATGTGCCTTGGCATGCCAGTGTGGCCTAATGTATTTTAAGCTGAGCAAAAAGTATTAACAATAATCCAAGTATGAGAAATGCTTTTGTTTAACAGATAGGGTTAAAATAGCATGTGCCTTGGGATGCCAGTGTGGCGTAATGTATTTTAAGCTGAGCAGAGAGTATTAACAATAATCCAAGTATGAGAAATGCTTTTGTTTAACAGATAGGGTTAAAATAGCATGTGCCTTGGGATGCCAGTGTGGCCTAATGTATTTTAAGCTGAGCAAAAAGTATTAACAATAATCCAAGTATGAGAAATGCTTTTGTTTAACAGATAGGGTTAAAATAGCATGTGCCTTGGGATGCCAGTGTGGCCTAATGTATTTTAAGCTGAACAAAAAGTATTAACAATAATCCAAGTATTAGAAATGCTTTTGTTTAACAGATAGGATTAAATAGCATGTGCCTTAGGATGGCGGTGTGGCGTAATGTATTTTAAGCTGAGCAAAAAGTATTAACAATAATCCAAGTATGAGAAATGCTTTGTTTGACAGATAGGGTTACCATAGCATGTGCCTTGGGATGCCAGTGTGGCCTGGTATATTTTAAGCTGAACAGAAACTTTTAACACTAATCCAAGTATGAGAAAGGCTTTTGTTTAACAGATAGGGTTAAATAGCATGTGCCTTGGGATGCCAGTGTGGCGTAATGTATTTTAAGCTGAACAAAAAGTATTAACAATAATCCAAGAATGAGAAATGCTTTTGTTTAACAGATAGGGTTAAATATCATGTGCCTTGGGATGCCAGTGTGGCGTAATGTATTTTAAGCTGAGCCGAGAGTATTTACAAAAATCCAAGTATGAGAAATGCTTTTGTTGAACAGATAGGGTTAAAATAGCATGTGCCTTGGGATGCCAGTGTGGCCTAATGTATTTTAAGCTGAGCAAAAAGTATTAACAATAATCCAAGTATGAGAAATGCTTTTGTTTAACAGATAGGGTTAAAATAGCATGTGCCTTGGGATGCCAGTGTGGCGTAATGTATTTTAAGCTAAGCAGAGAGTATTAACAATAATCCAAGTATGAGAAATGCTTTTGTTTAACAGATAGGGTTAAAATAGCATGTGCCTTGGGATTCCAGTGTGGCCTAATGTATTTTAAGCTGAGCAGAGAGTATTAACAATAATCCAAGTATGAGAAATGCTTTTGTTTAACAGATAGGGTTAAAATAGCATGTGCCTTGGGATGCCAGTGTGGCCTAATGTATTTTAAGCTGAACAAAATTATTAACAATAATCCAAGTATGAGAAATGCTTTTTTTTAACAGATAGGATTAAATAGCATGTGCCTTGGGATGCCAGTGTGGCGTAATGTATTTTAAGCTGAGCAAAAAGTATTAACAATAATCCAAGTATGAGAAATGCTTTTGTTTAACACATAGGGTTAAAATAGCATGTGCCTTGGGATGCCAGTGTGGCCTAATGTATTTTAAGCTGAGCAGAGAGTATTAACAATAATCCAAGTATGAGAAATGCTTTTGTTTAACAGATAGGATTAAATAGCATGTGCCTTGGGATGGCGGTTTGGCGTAATGTATTTTAAGCTGAGCAAAAAGTATTAACAATAATCCAAGTATGAGAAATGCTTTTGTTTAACAGATAGGGTTAAATAGCATGTGCCTTGGGATGCCAGTGTGGCGTAATGTATTTTTAGATGAGCAGAGAGTATTAACAATAATCCAACTATGAGAAATGCTTTTGTTTAACAGATAGGGTTAAAATAGCATGTGCCTTGGGATGCCAGTGTGGCCTAATGTATTTTAAGCTGAACAAAATTATTAACAATAATCCAAGTATGAGAAATGCTTTTGTTTAACAGATAGGATTAAATAGCATGTGCCTTGGGATGCCAGTGTGGCCTAATGTATTTTAAGCTGAGCAAAAAGTATTAACAATAATCCAAGTATGAGAAAGGCTTTTGTTTAACAGATAGGGTTAAAATAGCATGTGCCTTGGGATGCCAGTGTGGCCTAATGTATTTTAAGCTGAACAAAAAGTATTAACAATAATCCAAGTATGAGAAATGCTTTTGTTTAACAGATAAGGTTAAATAGCATGTGCCTTGGGATGCCAGTGTGGCGTAATGTATTTTTAGATGAGCAGAGAGTATTAACAATAATCCAACTATGAGAAATGCTTTTGTTTAACAGATAGGGTTAAAATAGCATGTGCCTTGGGATGCCAGTGTGGCCTAATGTATATTAAGCTGAGCAAAAAGTATTAACAATAATCCAAGTATGAGAAATGCTTTTGTTTAACAGATAGGATTAAATAGCATGTGCCTTGGGATGCCAGTGTGGCCTAATGTATTTTAAGCTGAGCAAAAAGTATTAACAATAATCCAAGTATGAGAAAGGCTTTTGTTTAACAGATAGGGTTAAAATAGCATGTGCCTTGGGATGCCAGTGTGGCCTAATGTATTTTAAGCTGAACAAAAAGTATTAACAATAATCCAAGTATGAGAAATGCTTTTGTTTAACAGATAAGGTTAAATAGCATGTGCCTTGGGATGCCAGTGTGGCGTAATGTATTTTTAGATGAGCAGAGAGTATTAACAATAATCCAACTATGAGAAATGCTTTTGTTTAACAGATAGGGTTAAAATAGCATGTGCCTTGGGATGCCAGTGTGGCCTAATGTATATTAAGCTGAGCAAAAAATATTAACAATAATCCAAGTATGAGAAATGCTTTTGTTTAACAGATAGGGTTAAATAGCATGTGCCTTGGGATGCCAGTGTGGCGTAATGTATTTTAAGCTGAGCAAAAAGTATTAACAATAATCCAAGTATGAGAAATGCTTTTGTTTAACAGATAGGGTTAAATAGCATGTGCCTTAGGATGCCAGTGTGGCGTAATGTATTTTAAGCTGAACAAAAAGTATTAACAATAATCCAAGAATGAGAAATGCTTTTGTTTAACAGATAGGGTTAAATAGCATGTGCCTTGGGATGCCAGTGTGGCGTAATGTATTTAAGCTTAGCAGAGAGTATTAACAATAATCCAAGTATGAGAAATGCTTTTGTTTAACAGATAGGGTAAAATAGCATGTGCCTTGGGATTCCAGTGTGGCCTAATGTATTTTAAGCTGAGCAGAGAGTATTAACAATAATCCAAGTATGAGAAATGATTTTGTTTAACAGATAGGGTTAAAATAGCATGTGCCTTGGGATGCCAGTGTGGCGTAATGTATTTTAAGCTGAGCAAAAAGTATTAACAATAATCCAAGTATGAGAAATGCTTTTGTTTAACACATAGGGTTAAAATAGCATGTGCCTTGGGATGCCAGTGTGGCCTAATGTATTTTAAGCTGAACAAAAAGTATTAACATTAATCCAAGTATGAGAAATGCTTTTGTTTAACAGATAGGGTTAAATAGTATGTGCCTTGGGATGCCAGTGTGGCGTAATGTATTTTAAGCTGAGCAAAAAGTATTAACAATAATCCAAGTATGAGAAATGCTTTTGTTTAACAGATAGGGTTAAAATAGCATGTGCCTTGGGATGCCAGTGTGGCCTAATGTATTTTAAGCTGAACAAAAAGTATTAACAATAATCCAAGTATGAGAAATGCTTTTGTTTGACAGATAGGGTTAAAATAGCATGTGCCTTGGGATGCCCGTGTGGCCTGGTATATTTTAAGCTGAACAGAAACTTTTAACACTAATCCAAGTATGAGAAAGGCTTTTGTTTAACAGATAGGGTTAAAATTGCATGTGCCTTGGGATGCCAGTGTGGCCTAATGTATTTTAAGCTGAGCAGAGAGTCGTAACAATAATCCAAGTATGAGAAATGCTTTTGTTTAACAGATGGGGTTAAATAGCATGTGCCTTGGGATGCCAGTGTGGCGTAATGTTTTTTAAGCTGAGCAAAAAGTATTAACAATAATCCAAGTATGAGAAATGCTTTTGTTTAACAGATAGGGTTAAATAGCATGTGCCTTGGGATGCCAGTGTGGCGTAATGTATTTTAAGATGAACAAAAAGTATTAACAATAATCCAAGTATGAGAAATGCTTTTGTTTAACAGATAGGGTTAAATAGCATGTGCCTTGGGGTGCCAGTGTGGCGTAATGTATTTTAAGCTGAACAAAAAGTATTAACAATAATCCAAGAATGAGAAATGCTTTTGTTTAACAGATAGGGTAAAATAGCATGTGCCTTGGGATTCCAGTGTGGCCTAATGTATTTTAAGCTGAGCAGAGAGTATTAACAATAATCCAAGTATGAGAAATGATTTTGTTTAACAGATAGGGTTAAAATAGCATGTGCCTTGGGATGCCAGTGTGGCGTAATGTATTTTAAGCTGAGCAAAAAGTATTAACAATAATCCAAGTATGAGAAATGCTTTTGTTTAACACATAGGGTTAAAATAGCATGTGCCTTGGGATGCCAGTGTGGCCTAATGTATTTTAAGCTGAGCAGAGAGTATTAACAATAATCCAAGTATGAGAAAGGCTTTTGTTTAACAGGTAGGGTTAAAATAGCATGTGCCTTGGGATGCCAGTGTGGCCTAATGTATTTTAAGCTGAGCAGAGAGTATTAACAATAATCCAAGTATGAGAAATGCTTTTGTTTAACAGATAGGGTTAAAATAGCATGTGCCTTGGGATGCCAGTGTGGCCTAATGTATTTTAAGCTGAACAAAAAGTATTAACAATAATCCAAGTATGAGAAATGCTTTTGTTTAACAGATAGGATTAAATAGCAAGTGCCTTGGGATGGCGGTGTGGCGTAATGTATTTTAAGCTGAGCAAAAAGTATTAACAATAATCCAAGTATGAGAAATGCTTTGTTTGACAGATAGGGTTACCATAGCATGTGCCTCGGGATGCCCGTGTGGCCTGGTATATTTTAAGCTGAACAGAAACTTCTAACACTAATCCAAGTATGAGAAAGGCTTTTGTTTAACAGATAGGGTTAAATAGCATGTGCCTTGGGATGCCAGTGTGTGAAATGTATTTTAAGCTGAGCAGAAACTTTTGACACTAATCCAAGTATGAGAAATACTTTTGTTTAACAGATAGGGTTAAATAGCATGTGCCTTGGGATGCCAGTGTGGCGTAATGTATTTTAAGCTGAGCAGAGAGTATTAACAATAATCCAAGTATGAGAAATGCTTTTGTTTAACACATAGGGTTAAAATAGCATGTGCCTTGGGATTCCAGTGTGGCCTAATGTATTTTAAGCTGAGCAGAGAGTATTAACAATAATCCAAGTATGAGAAATGCTTTTGTTGAACAGATAGGGTTAAAATAGCATGTGCCTTGGGATGCCAGTGTGGCCTAATGTATTTTAAGCTGATCAGAGAGTATTAACAATAATCCAAGTATGAGAAATGCTTTTGTTTAACAGATAGGGTTAAAATAGCATGTGCCTTGGGATGCCAGTGTGGCCTAATGTATTTTAAGCTGAACAAAAAGTATTAACAATAATCCAAGTATTAGAAATGCTTTTGTTTAACAGATAGGATTAAATAGCATGTGCCTTGGGATGGCGGTGTGGCGTAATGTATTTTAAGCTGAGCAAAAAGTATTAACAATAATCCAAGTATGAGAAATGCTTTGTTTGACAGATAGGGTTACCATAGCATGTGCCTTGGGATGCCCGTGTGGCCTGGTATATTTTAAGCTGAACAGAAACGTTTAACACTAATCCAAGTATGAGAAAGGCTTTTGTTTAACAGATAGGGTTAAATAGCATGTGCCTTGGGATGCCAGTGTGTGAAATGTATTTTAAGCTGAGCAGAAACTTTTGACACTAATCCAAGTATGAGAAATACTTTTGTTTAACAGATAGGGTTAAATAGCATGTGCCTTGGGATGCCAGTGTGGCGTAATTTATTTTAAGCTGAGCAGAAACTTTTGACACTAATCCAAGTATGAGAAATGCTTTTGTTTAACAGATAGGGTTAAAATAGCATGTGCCTTGGGATGCCAGTGTGGCGTAATGTGATTTAAGCAGAGCAAAAAGTATTAACAATAATCCAAGTATGAGAAATGCTTTTGTTTAACAGATAGGGTTAAATAGCATGTGCCTTGGGATGCCAGTGTGGCGTAATGTATTTAAAGCTGAGCAAAAAGTGTTAACAATAATCCAAGTATGAGAAATGCTTTTGTTTAACAGATAGGGTTAAATAGCATGTGCCTTGGGATGCCAGTGTTGCGTAATGTGCTTTAAGCTGAACAAAAAGTATTAACAATTATCCAAGTATGAGAAATGCTTTTGTTTAACAGATAGGGTTAAATTAGCATGTGCCTTGGGATGCCAGTGTGGCCTAATGTATTTTAAGCTGAGCAGAGAGTCGTAACAATAATCCAAGTATGAGAAATGCTTTTGTTTAACAGATAGGGTTAAATAGCATGTGCCTTGGGATGCCAGTGTGGCGTAATGTTTTTTAAGCTGACCAAAAATTATTAACAATAATCCAAGTATGAGAAATGCTTTTGTTTAACAGATAGGGTTAAATAGCATGTGCCTTGGGATGCCAGTGTGGCGTAATTTATTTTAAGCTGAGCAGAAACTTTTGACACTAATCCAAGTATGAGAAATGCTTTTGTTTAACAGATAGGGTTAAAATAGCATGTGCCTTGGGATGCCAGTGTGGCGTAATGTATTTTAAGCTGAGCAAAAAGTAATAGCAAAAATCCAAGTATGAGAAATGCTTTTGTTTAACAGATAGGGTTAAATAGCATGTGCCTTGGGATGCCAGTGTGGCGTAATGTATTTAAAGCTGAGCAAAAAGTGTTAACCATTATCCAAGTATGAGAAATGCTTTTGTTTAACAGATAGGGTTAAAATAGCATGTGCCTTGGGATGCCAGTGTGGCCTAATGTATTTTAAGCTGAGCAGAGAGTCGTAACAATAATCCAAGTATGAGAAATGCTTTTGTTTAACAGATGGGGTTAAATAGCATGTGCCTTGGGATGCCAGTGTGGCGTAATGTTTTTTAAGCTGAGCAAAAAGTATTAACAATAATCCAAGTATGAGAAATGCTTTTGTTTAACAGATAGGGTTAAATAGCATGTGCCTTGGGATGCCAGTGTGGCGTAATGTATTTTAAGCTGAACAAAAAGTATTAACAATAATCCAAGTATGAGAAATGCTTTTGTTTAACAGATAGGGTTAAATAGCATGTGCCTTGGGATGCCAGTGTGGCGTAATGTATTTTAAGCTGAGCCGAGAGTATTAACAATAATCCAAGTATGAGAAATGCTTTTGTTGAACAGATAGGGTTAAAATAGCATGTGCCTTGGGATGCCAGTGTGGCCTAATGTATTTTAAGCTGAGCTAAAAGTATTAACAATAATCTAAGTATGAGAAATGCTTTCGTTTAACAGATAGGGTTAAAATAGCATGTGTCTTGGGATGCCAGTGTGGCGTAATGTATTTTAAGCTGAGCAGAGAGTATTAACAATAATCCAAGTATGAGAAATGCTTTTGTTTAACAGATAGGGTAAAATAGCATGCGCCTTGGGATGCCAGTGTGGCCTAATGTATTTTAAGCTGAGCAGAGAGTATTAACAATAATCCAAGTATGAGAAATGCTTTTGTTTAACAGATAGGGTTAAAATAGCATGTGCCTTGGGATGCCAGTGTGGCCTAATGTATTTTAAGCTGAACAAAAAGTATTAACAATAATCCAAGTATGAGAAATGCTTTTGTTTAACACATAGGGCTAAAATAGCATGTGCCTTGGGATGCCAGTGTGGCGTAATGTATTTTAAGCTGAGCAGAGAGTATTAACAATAATCCAAGTATGAGAAATGCTTTTGTTTAACAGATAGGGTTAAAATAGCATGTGCCTTGGGATGCCAGTGTGGCCTAATGTATTTTAAGCTGAACAAAAAGTATTAACAATAATCCAAGTATGAGAAATGCTTTTGTTTAACAGATAGGATTAAATAGCATGTGCCTTGGGATGGCGGTGTGGCGTAATGTATTTTAAGCTGAGCAAAAAGTATTAACAATAATCCAAGTATGAGAAATGCTTTGTTTGACAGATAGGGTTACCATAGCATGTGCCTTGGGATGCCCGTGTGGCCTGGTATATTTTAAGCTGAACAGAAACTTTTAACACTAATCCAATATGAGACAGGCTTTTGTTTAACAGATAGGGTTAAAATAGCATGTGCCTTGGGATGCCAGTGTGGCCTAATGTATTTTAAGCTGAACAAAAAGTATTAACATTAATCCAAGTATGAGAAATGCTTTTGTTTAACAGATAGGGTTAAATAGTATGTGCCTTGGGATGCCAGTGTGGCGTAATGTATTTTAAGCTGAGCAAAAAGTATTAACAATAATCCAAGTATGAGAAATGCTTTTGTTTAACAGATAGGGTTAAAATAGCATGTGCCTTGGGATGCCAGTGTGGCCTAATGTATTTTAAGCTGAACAAAAAGTATTAACAATAATCCAAGTATGAGAAATGCTTTTGTTTGACAGATAGGGTTAAAATAGCATGTGCCTTGGGATGCCCGTGTGGCCTGGTATATTTTAAGCTGAACAGAAACTTTTAACACTAATCCAAGTATGAGAAAGGCTTTTGTTTAACAGATAGGGTTAAAATTGCATGTGCCTTGGGATGCCAGTGTGGCCTAATGTATTTTAAGCTGAGCAGAGAGTCGTAACAATAATCCAAGTATGAGAAATGCTTTTGTTTAACAGATGGGGTTAAATAGCATGTGCCTTGGGATGCCAGTGTGGCGTAATGTTTTTTAAGCTGAGCAAAAAGTATTAACAATAATCCAAGTATGAGAAATGCTTTTGTTTAACAGATAGGGTTAAATAGCATGTGCCTTGGGATGCCAGTGTGGCGTAATGTATTTTAAGATGAACAAAAAGTATTAACAATAATCCAAGTATGAGAAATGCTTTTGTTTAACAGATAGGGTTAAATAGCATGTGCCTTGGGGTGCCAGTGTGGCGTAATGTATTTTAAGCTGAACAAAAAGTATTAACAATAATCCAAGAATGAGAAATGCTTTTGTTTAACAGATAGGGTTAAATAGCATGTGCCTTGGGATGCCAGTGTGGCGTAATGTATTTTAAGCTGAACAAAAAGTATTAACAATAATCCAAGTATGAGAAATGCTTTTGTTTAACAGATAGAGTTAAATAGCATGTGCCTTGTGATGCCAGTGTGGCGTAATGTATTTTAAGCTGAGCCGAGAGTATTAACAATAATCCAAGTATGAGAAATGCTTTTGTTTAACAGATAGGGTTAAAATAGCATGTGCCTTGGGATGCCAGTGTGGCCTAATGTATTTTAAGCTGAACAAAAAGTATTAACAATAATCCAAGTATGAGAAATGCTTTTGTTTAACAGATAGGGTTAAATAGCATGTGCCTTGGGATGCCAGTGTGGCGTAATGTATTTTAAGCTGAACAAAAAGTATTAACAATAATCCAAGAATGAGAAATGCTTTTGTTTAACAGATAGGGTTAAATAGCATGTGCCTTGGGATGCCAGTGTGGCGTAATGTATTTTAAGCTGAACAAAAAGTATTAACAATAATCCCAGTATGAGAAATGCTTTTGTTTAACAGATAGGGTTAAATAGCATGTGCCTTGGGATGCCAGTGTGGCGTAATGTATTTTAAGCTGAGCCGAGAGTATTAACAATAATCCAAGTATGAGAAATGCTTTTGTTGAACAGATAGGGTTAAAATAGCATGTGCCTTGGGATGCCAGTGTGGCCTAATGTATTTTAAGCTGAGCAAAAAGTATTAACAATAATCCAAGTATGAGAAATGCTTTCGTTTAACAGATAGGGTTAAAATAGCATGTGCCTTGGGATGCCAGTGTGGCCTAATGTATTTTAAGCTGAGCAGAGAGTATTAACAATAATCCAAGTATGAGAAATGCTTTTGTTTAACAGATAGGGTTAAAATAGCATGTGCCTTGGGATGCCAGTGTGGCCTAATGTATTTTAAGCTGAACAAAAAGTATTAACAATAATCCAAGTATGAGAAATGCTTTTGTTTAACACATAGGGTTAAAATAGCATGTGCCTTGGGATGCCAGTGTGGCGTAATGTATTTTAAGCTGAGCAGAGAGTATTAACAATAATCCAAGTATGAGAAATGCTTTTGTTTAACAGATAGGGTTAAAATAGCATGTGCCTTGGGATGCCAGTGTGGCCTGGTATATTTTAAGCTGAACAGAAACTTTTAACACTAATCCAAGTATGAGACAGGCTTTTGTTTAACAGATACGGTTAAAATAGCATGTGCCTTGGGATGCCAGTGTGGCCTAATGTATTTTAAGCTGAACAAAAAGTATTAACATTAATCCAAGTATGAGAAATGCTTTTGTTTAACAGATAGGGTTAAAATAGCATGTGCCTTGGGATGCCAGTGTGGCCTAATGTATTTTAAGCTGAACAAAAAGTATTAACAATAATCCAAGTATGAGAAATGCTTTTGTTTAACAGATAGGGTTAAATAGTATGTGCCTTGGGATGCCAGTGTGGCGTAATGTATTTTAAGCTGAGCAAAAAGTATTAACAATAATCCAAGTATGAGAAATGCTTTTGTTTAACAGATAGGGTTAAAATAGCATGTGCCTTGGGATGCCAGTGTGGCCTAATGTATTTTAAGCTGAACAAAAAGTATTAACAATAATCCAAGTATGAGAAATGCTTTTGTTTGACAGATAGGGTTAAAATAGCATGTGCCTTGGGATGCCCGTGTGGCCTGGTATATTTTAAGCTGAACAGAAACTTTTAACACTAATCCAAGTATGAGAAAGGCTTTTGTTTAACAGATAGGGTTAAAATAGCATGTGCCTTGGGATGCCAGTGTGGCCTAATGTATTTTAAGCGGAACAAAAAGTATTAACATTAATCCAAGTATGAGAAATGCTTTTGTTTAACAGATAGGGTTAAATAGCATGTGCCTTGGGATGCCAGTGTGGCGTAATGTATTTTAAGCTGAACAAAAAGAATTAACAATAATCCAAGTATGAGAAATGCTTTTGTTTAACAGATAGGGTTAAATAGCATGTGCCTTGGGATGCCAGTGTGGCGTAATGTATTTTAAGCTGAGCAAAAAGTATTAACAATAATCCAAGTATGAGAAATGCTTTTGTTTAACAGATAGGGTTAAATAGCATGTGCCTTGGGATGCCAGTGTGGTGTAATGTATTTTAAGCTGAGCAGAAACTTTTGACACTAATCCAAGTATGAGAAATAGAAATATACTGTGTAACACCGCGCTGATAAATTATATAGCAATTTTTAAACAATAATAAATTTCAAACCAAGCTCAACGCGTCAGAAAAACTCCCAGATTTTCCCAATAAATAAAGAATGTAAATACACAGAGCTAACTTCTAGTAGAAATGCACATCAATGTGTCAAACAAGTGTGTCCAAAAATATATGAATGATGCAAACAACTTAAAACATCCAGTTTCTCCTAGTTCTTCAACCGTATCCCAAAGTGCATGTGCTCAGAAAGTCTCTTCTTTGTGCTCTTATCACCCCTATGTGCAGATCCTTACCAGAGAGTTAACTTGAACATAGCCAGATATGACATAAATAGGTGTTTCCCAGTGTCCTTAAATGGTCAGCTTTAATTCAGGTTCTCCACATCCAAGCTTAATTCCCCACAGGGCACAGAGTGTTGTAGCGGTACTCAAAAATTGCATAGGTTCAATAGATTGTAACCATATATATAGGGGAAGAAAAAATAGCAACAATTCTAAGTATTATAAAAACAGCATGTCAGCTCATTGCGTGAGCAGTAAGCAGAGCAAGGTCTCACCGCCAATCCTCAAAGCTCTTAGTAGTCCATCCAAATCTTGATAACCGCTCCTGGAAGCGTATAACCCTACAGGTCCGCAAGTAAAAATCCAGAAGACTGCCAAAACTCCCAACGCGTTTCGTCGCGGATGCGACTTTAACCAGGTTAAAACGCGTTGGGAGTTTTGGCAGTCTTCTGGATTTTTACTTGCGGACCTGTAGGGTTATACGCTTCCAGGAGCGCACAAGCAAGATGGCCGCCGCTTTATATAGCGCTGTGACGTCAGCGGGGCTCCTGGCTGCTGATAGGCTGCATGTGACCTTCCCAGGATACCTTACCCCAGGGGATATGTCCGGACATGTACTTCCACCATTTTAGAATGCCTGTAATTGAAATAAATGGAGTTTAAAGGAAAACTTCAATCGATCGAATCGTGGGGAAATTCGGATTCGTTCAGAATCAAATTTTTCATGAAATTTGGAACGAATCCGGGTTTGTCCGGATCGATTCGCTCATCCCTAATTCTAACAATATAGAAAAAAGCAGCAGTTGTGACTACCAGCTACAATAGCCACAAATAAGGGAGCACCACCAAAGAAGAAATTCTAGTTTAGAAAATCATTTTATTTGAGTACAAAAACACTTTAAAAACACATATACACATCAAGACATTTAAAACCAACCACTGATTACCCCAGTCCTGTCTCACCTCGTAGTGACCAACAGAAAATGAAATGGGTATCCCAAATGGGGAGGACCAGTTGGAAAAATTGCAATGTTATTGCTGGTAAAACACCGCTATCAATGCAATTTTTAGTGGCGGCACAAAAGATAATTATGCTAATGAAAAATGAAAAGAAAACCCCTAACTGAAATATCTAAAGCAATAAGTGCACATGTGAAAAATATATGCAGTCACACCTGCAGAGCAATGACCAGAATATGTTACAATACAGTAGCTAAATGTCTATTCAAACAAACAAATGAAACTTATAACATTCTCTCAAAACCTAATCCAGTGAAAATACTATTACACAAAATATCTGTCATCATTGTAACCAATGTGTAATCAAATAAAGCAGTGGATGAATCATGACTCAGTGATTGACAATACAAGTGTTACAATGAAAGAAATAAATCAAAAGTGCAAAAACAGGTCACACATACATTATTACCAATCCAAATGAAAGAAACACATGGCGTCCAGAAGGTGGGGAGGGAGAGCAGGAGACAAAAGCACCTGTACACCCAGCTTCCCGTGCCGCTTCTTGCTAGGGTGAGGGGACTATCTGTCTGACCTGGAATCCTTAAGTACTCACCCCCGCCCACGTGCCCTCCTGCGGCTAATCTTTTTTGATGCCCTCACAGGGGAACACGAGAACTGGGTATTCCTCTGCAAATTTCAATATAGGACCCAGCTTCTCCTATGTGCCCATGTGAAGACCATTAAATTCCATTGGATTGCATTTCCAGCTCTTTATGCCCCCTACCACTGTCCCTATAAAATTAGCAGTTGCCCACTGCTGCTTCACTGGCACATGTCCTGCAGACCAGTTGGTGTATACCTTGTTTTTCACCCTATAAGACACACTTATTTTCCCCCAAAAGTGGGAGGAAAATGTCAGAGCGTCATATCGGGCGAATGTGGGAAATAATAAATAAAAAGGAAAAAGTTAACGCTCGAGCACCAGCCATGCCCACCGCTATATAGTCTGGGTGTCTCTGTCTGCTGGCGCCATGGAGAAGTGGCAGGGACAGTGCGAGTGGTAGAAGCAGCTGTATCTGCTGCTCGGATGGGATGAGGGGATGCCACACTGCCTATGGGAATGGAATGGGGGAACACCACACTGTCTGTAATTGGGTGTTTTAGCACAACATTTGGCTTAGAATATTTTTTTTCTAATTTTCCTTCTCCAAATCTTAGATGCTTCTTATGGGCAGGTGCGTCTTATATGGCGAAAAAAACAGTAACTTAATCAAGAGCTGTGACACCTACTGGTCACATGGTGCAATATTAAAAATGACAACAGTTGTTCAGGGCTCTGCTTTTATATATACGGACAGGTGTCTGCTGGCTCAGCCTCATCTGCTGCATTGGTTGGGTGGAAGGAGAGTAGGTGGGTTCACTTATTACCTGAAGCATGCTGCACAAAATTATGTTAGTACTAAAGATGGATGAACCTGAAGCGCTAAGTTCGGGTTCGTGTTCAGGTTTACAAACCAGAACATGGACTTCAGCCAGAAGTTTGTAATGAATGTCCGTATGCCAATTAACTGTGTTTCATCTGATATAGGAAATCCAGTGGCCAGAGAAGAACCATCAAGTAAGAATATTTATTATTATGTTGTAACCTTATACATTGGATACAGTAAGGAAAGTTTGGAGCTAAAATAATGTACATTTTTTGTCAGTGACTACTTATTTGGTCACCTGACAAAAAGTTTACAGATTGTTTTTGGGGAGCACTGGAGTGTATAGCATCAAGCTCTGTTACCTGGAAACAGATTTGGACTGTGTGGAGTATGAAAATATTTCTTAGATAAAACTTTTCCTGACTCTTTAATGGAAAGAAGGATAGTAGGGAGCACTGACATACTCCTGCCAGGGAACAAACTGGCAGCTCTGGACATAATAAATGTAATAGTTGGCACATTCACGTGTATTGGCCATAATAGTAAAGCGTGTTCTATTGACCAGTCATAAGTGACCACAAAACACCAATAATACAATCACATGGGTGTCATGCCCAGCAGAGATAAATCACTGGGTAGTTAAGGTGGTTTGGGATTTCCCTGGTTCACATGCATGATAAAGAGTAATAGTATTAGTGAACACATTGTATCCTAGCCAAACAGAACATGACAGGTTTTTCTATGATTTGTACATACATGAAGAATCACCATTGTGATCTGCATCACACTTTGTATTTTTAACTTGTGGGGGAAGAATATTCCACCCTGCTCATCTAGACTAGGGGAGGGAGGGATTCGGACCAAGACATGGCCCCCAATCACTGACAGTGGGTTCGGCAGGAGTTATTCGATGTGCAACTGAGGCTAAGAGGCCGATTCAGTAATAGCGCCAGGTAGCGACAGATGAGCGCCAGTAGCGTGATTTTCACAGCGCCCGCTAGTATTCGCTGTGCTTGGCCGTTGTTCGGTTGTTGACAGCGACTCAGTCGGTGTGCGGTAATGTTGAATACGGGGTTAGGAGTCGCTGTTTGACAGGTTCCGCGCTGTATGGGAGCGCCTGACAGTGAATGGTCATAGCGAACGGCTCCCAGCATATTCATTAACAAATCACGCTCAAAAAATTCTCGCGCTGTGAAAAGCTTGTTTAAACCCCAGAGCGCTGGCGGCGATGGGTTAAAAGTAGTTTTTAACCCCCAAACATCCATATTTTTTGATTAAAAAATTAAACAAGTTTTTCTAAACATTTTGTAATATGAATACATTAATATCAGACCTATAATATCAATTCTGCACACATTTTTTTTTTTTAATTTTTTTACCTTAAAAAAAATATCTAACATTGCCGAAGTGGTCACAAAATTTTTGACATTTAAAAAAAATAAAAAAAACATTAATAACAATTAAATATGAAGATTTAAAGATTGCTCCATTGAAATGCATGGGAGAGGTGATGGGATTAGCAGCGGCGCTGTTCGTTGCAGTCCACTACATGATGAATCCCGCGCTAGCTGACGCTCTCGCCGGTGCTAGCCTCACTTAGCGTGATAAATGCGTGATTGTGTCCGCCACCTGGCGTTCTGGAGTCGGTAGCCACCGGTAGCTGGCGATACCTGGCACTAGTGAGACACTACCTGGCGCTATCCCTTGATAAATAAGGCCCTTAGGCTCTGGTCTCCTGTTTCAAGTATCACCCCCCAAAATTTGGGTCCTTATTGACTTCAGTAGGGACCAGGTTGGGTCGTCCAACACTAATAGTCTGTGATTTACATAGAGCCTAGAGAACAAATTAAAAGGCATTTCTTACAATAGAAGATAAGCACTCAACAACAGTCCTCTGAGAGAGCAGAGGCAGAAATGTACTTTCTGGGAGCACAAGCATGATAAATAAAAACATACTCACCTTTTGTTCACCGCAAATGATCAGTCACAGTCCGGGCAGAGAAAAAAAAAGATAAATAGCTTTATAAATAACACATCATTGCAATGTACAGGATATTTACATATTTAGCATCAATCCAACGATAAAATGCACAAAATGACAAATCCCGTTGGTCGCACACACACCTTGCAATCTATTGCTCTGTACAATCTATACACAGTCTGCAAAATACATTATAGGGAATCAAGATACAGAGTGTAACAATAAAAACTCTCAGGTACATAGTCCATGACTGCATTTCCCTATATGAGCAGATACCAGCATATACTGCCAAGTACTTTAGTACCTTGAAATGCATAATTTGAGGCTGAAACATTAGATCAGGTCTAAAATACTCACTTTAATAATGAAATTCTGCTCCTCTGCAGAAACATAGGTCTGTGGCATGGCTGTAAAATGGGTGATGTCACATACAGCGAACATCTTGCCTGTCCAATGGAGGCCACAATGTGTGTGCTTCTGGCCACAATGCAAGTAGACAGGCACAACAATTAGAGTTGGACATGAGGTGGTGGGTCACAGTGACAGGACTTCTTGGGCTTCATTCAACAAACATGGGAAAAAAAAATGTTTTCTGCCACCGGGAGGAATCTTATGAAGTCCTCACATGTCACGTGCCTTGGACAGGGCTGTAACTGTTACTAAGTTAGTGTAAGGCTGTGAATTTACATTATACTCATCCATGTCCAACCATATGCTACAATATCTTTATAGTTTTCCTCAGTGCGATTCAACGCCATATTTAAAGTGATTGGAAACCAGAATGAGGAAATAATAGCCCTCAGTAAGGAGGCAGATAGGAGAGGACAGCACTGGAGATACTCAGTGAAAGCTACTGATTATTTATTTTTTACTTTTGATTTTCCAATCACTTTAAATAGGGTGTTGCCACCAGTAAAACCAGAAAATAGCTGTCTGGGAACTCACCTGTTCCATGGCTGCCGTGGAGCAGCCTATCAGCCACCACCGCAAGCGCAGATAGACTTAGAGGCTGATTCATTATTAGCGGCAGGTAGCGACAGTTGAGCGACTGTAGCAGTATTTTCACAGCGCCCGCTAGTAGTCGCTGTGCTTGGCCATTGTTCGGTTGTTGATAGCGACTGAGTCGGTGTGCAGTAATGTTGAATACAGGGTGACGAGTCGCTATTTGACAGGTTCCGCGATGTATGGGTGCGCATGATAGCGACTGGTCAGAGCGACCGGCTCCCACCATATTCATCAAAAAATCAAGCTCAAAAAATTATTGCGCTGTGAAATGCATGTTTAAACCCCAGAGCGCTGGCGGCGATGTGTTAAAAGTAGTTTTTAACCCCCAAACCACCATATTTTTGGAAACCCCCAAAAAAATTTTTTTTAAAGAATTTAGTAATATGAATACAATAATATCAGACCTGTAATATCAATTCTGCACATTTTTTTTTTTTTTTACCTTAAAAAAATTATCTAACATGGCAGAAGTGCTCACAGAATTTTTCACATTTAAAAAAAAAATGTATTACAACAACAATAATAACAATTAATTATTAATATTTAAAGATTGTTCCATTGAAATGCATTGGAGAGCGCCAGGTAGCGAGAGGTCATACCTGTCGCTGTTCAAGGTCGGACGCTGGCGCTGTGGGCTGAGGCTGGAATAATGATGAATGAGTGGCTATCTGGCGCTATCTCAGTCGCTAAGCAGGATCGGCTTGATAAATATGTGATTGTGGTGGGGAGCCGGCGTTCTTGTGGCGGTGCCCGTCATTACCGGTCGCTCACCAGTCGCTACCTGTCGCTATTCCTTCATAAATAAGGGCCTAGGACACTGTCAATGCTGATAGGCTGCTCAGGGAGACGCACCCACATGACCACAAGCAGCCTACCAGCACATTCATAAGCTGAGCCTATCAGCGCTAGCCAATGCTGGACCATGGCAGCCTTGAAGAGGACCCGGAAGAGGTTTTCTACTACTTCTACTATTACTACTTATGCATCTTTTCTAAGTCTATAAAAAAAAATACCCTTTTAGACTGTTTTGAGTATATGTTTTACCACCCAGATCTCAGCTGAATCAGAACTATTATCCCTGGAATTATATTATATCACATTTATTAACCCTTTCCCACCACAGTAAGATTTGGGGTTATGTTAGTTTGAATGACTCTATGGGGACTAGATGTCAGAAAACCCTTTAACAAGACCCTCTTTTGCTATGGCAGCCTTTACCATATGCACAACAACTTTCAGGAAGCTTTTTTTTTAAGTGGTCCAAAACCCAGCCATCTTTGTAATGTTTTATCCTTTCCATTCACTATTCTGTTGTGTGAGACTCCAGGGCAGGTTTAATCTCTCCCACCAGGGAATCCCAAATTGGGATGCCTCCCTGTGTGAGACCCCCCAGGGTGCCCAATAAACTCAACTTTAACTTGAGCCCACAGCACATGTGCTGCTGGCAATGGCATCTCTTCTCAGCTGTACAGTGTGAGAATGACTACGTGTGGCTGCACACAGCCGAAGGGAGCAAGTGATGCCGCGCTCCTCTCATTAGTGTGGCTGGGGATTCTATTCAGCTTCTCAAGCCGTACATTAATATGCGCAATCAGAGAAGCTGATTGGATGAACGGCCATGTCTGTGCCATAGGCTCAGTGAGAGGTGAGTTTGCCCGGCGTTCTGGGGGGTTTCACACAGCGGATTGCACCATACCTTAAAATCCCGGGGTTTTGTTTCACTTTAACCCTTTAGGGGCTTCACAGGAATTAACACATTAGCCTCGATTCAGAGAGACACAAAAAACCTTCCGTTTTAGTGCCGATGTCGTATTATTTTTTAAATGGTCCCGTTCTCGTATGAATGTGCGAGCGATTCTATGCATGCATTGTAAACCTTCTGTAAAGTTTCCGTCCGCTCGTATGCCAGAGTACGAGTACGAGGATGTCATTTTCCATCGAGACTTTTCTGATTCATTTTCTCAGCTACCGACGTAGCCTTTCGTTTTTGCCCTTTTCCCATCGTATCCTCACACGAATCCTTTACGTTTCCCGATAGATTCTGTATCACTTTTACAAAAAATAATTGTCCAGACGGAATCCTTACGGTCTTGCGCCTGCGCACTACAAACTTAACTCATTAAAGTGCTTGCCTACATATTTCACTCCATCACTTCTACTACAATGTTTAGGTAAACCACTTAGCGCTATCCTGCAGCTTCCCTTTTGATGACTTAAAGCTCACCCTAACCACTTAGCGCTATCCTGCAGCTTCCCTTTTGATGACTTAAAGCTCACCCTAACCACTTAGCGCTATCCTGCAGCTTCCCTTTTGATGACTTAAAGCTCACCCTAACCACTTAGCGCTATCCTGCAGCTTCCCTTTTGATCCCTTAAAGCTCACCCAAATCACTTCGCGCTATCCTGCAGCTTCCCTTTTGAACCCTTAAAGCTCACCCTAACCACTTAGCGCTATCCTGCAGCTTCCCCTTTGATGACTTAAAGCTCACCCTAACCACTTAGCGCTATCCTGCAGCTTCTCTTTTGATCCCTTAAAGCTCACCCAAATCACTTAGCGCTATCCTGCAGCTTCCCTTTTGATCCCTTAAAGCTCATCCTGACCACTTAGCGCTATCCTGCAGCTTCCCTTTTGAACCTTTAAAGCTCACCCAAATCACTTCGCGGTTAGGTTATTCTTCATTTCCCGCACCCTAAGACTTACCCAAATCACTTCGCGGTTAGGTTCTTCTTCCATTTTAGGTCCCTAAAACTTACCCAAATCACTTCGCGGTTAGGTTCTTCTTCCATTTTAGGTCCCTAAAACTTACCCAAATCACTTCGCGGTTAGGTTCTTCTTCCATTTTAGGTCCCTAAAACTTACCCAAATCACTTCGCGGTTAGGTTCTTCTTCCATTTTAGGTCCCTAAAACTTACCCAAATCACTTCGCGGTTAGGTTATTCTTTATTTCCCGCACCCTAAAACTTACCCAAATCACTTCGCGGATAGGTTCTTCTTCCATTTTAGGTCCCTAAAACTTACCCAAATCACTTTGCGGTTAGGTTATTCTTCATTTCCCGCACCCTAAAACTTACCCAAATCACTTCGCGGTTAGGTTCTTCTTCCATTTTATGTCCCTAAAATGTACCCAAATCACTTTGCGGTTAGTTTCTTCTTCATTTCCCGCACCCTAAAACGTACCCAAACCACTTCCCGGACATCTGAATCTTGAACAAAAAATATGTATTTGAGCCTTTGTTGGGTGTAAATGCATGTGTTTAAAGAAATGACACTGAAACGTTGTTTTTGGTTTTGTTTTTTTAATGTTTGTTTGGATATAAAAAACGTTTTTTTTGTATTTTAAAAACGTGGTTTTTTTTAAAAAAATTGGGATAAAAACTTTTTTTTTTTTTTAATAAAAATCTTTGGGTTCAAACTTTGGCATTTTTAAAACAACAAATAAAAATTGGTCCGCAGAACATGGCCAGGACCCAGGACTCTACTCCTCTTCCTCTTCTTCTGTTGTCCCCAACGAGTCAACCATCACCTTCATATCGGCCACCAACGCAAGGACCCTCCGATGCATTTTGAATATTTTTTGGCGTGTGGTTCCTGTAAGAAATAGAGACAAAATCATTAGTTTGAGACCAATACATGTTTGCTACCTGTGGATTGAATGTTTTGTAGTTAACACATTAAATAAAGGTGACATATGTAATTCTGTCAACTCATTAAGCTAAGGAAGTGGCCACAGATCAGTCTGGCGAGTCATTAACCTAAGGAAGTGGCCACAGATCAGTCTGGCAAGTCATTAAGCTAAGGAAGTGGCCACAGATCAGTCTGGCAAGTCATTAAGCTAAGGAAGTGGCCACAGGTCACTCTTAAATTGCCATTGGCTAGGGCTTGATGTATCTGTGTGTTGATGTCAAGTACCACATAAATGCAAATAATGCCATGACTACTTACTTGGTTGGTGGCCGAGAGCTGGCTCGTTGGGGACAACACGATGATGTCCTGGGTCCTGGCTATGCCGTGAAGAAGTGCCTTTAGTAACATGGGAAATACGGTCAGTTTTCTTGACAAATTCCTCAGTAATAAAATGTCTATTGCCAAGTCTGGTTCACATCACTCACTTTCTCCAGGTTTTGCTTGGAGCAGATCTGCTGCCTCTTCCACTACCTCACCCGCTCCCGAAGCATCTAGACAAACAGATGAAAGGAATCAGTTGGGTAGGAGATAGCATGTATATGTGTGTGCGTATACATGAAGAGTGACATACCAGAGGCTCCCGCATGCGTGGCAGGGTACGACTGCCTGCCCACGCTGTGCCGCCCCTCCTCTGTTGTAAGGTCCAGGGGCTGGTCTGAGGACCCCACAGAGGAGGGATAGGACCGTTGCCCTGGAGATCCACCACCTTCACTCCCTGCTGCAGAATCATGCAGCACTGGTCGGCCTGTGCGCCTCCGGGTTGATTTCCAACACTACCAAAGAAAAGGCATTATAAATAAAAGGCCTACCTTCTGTCGTAGTTACATATTGCATGCAATTGCTATGTACTTACTTGGGAAATGGATTCCGAAAAATCTCCGCACCCGGGGCATGTGCAGTCATTTCAGGTCCGACCAATGCTGCATGATCTGTGTGTGGGTGAAGGTGGTGTCGTTCTGATGTTGGGCAGGTAATTGTACCTGCACTCCAGCATGGTCTACAAACCATAAATCAAACATAGCAATAAATTAGAAATGCGTATCAAGAAGTGCCAACAATACATTATTTGGTTCAATCACATTAACACATACACACACACACACACTTCTAGGCTAAGTTAAATTTCAAATCTGGGCGCACTGTTGTTTGGCACGTGTGTGGCGTGCGTTTGGGTGTGCATGTAGTTTAACCAAATGTTTTGAAAATCTATTACTTCGTGCGCATCCTTAACATGTCGAGCAGCATTTAGATGTCACTTGAAAGGCCTACAAATACACTTACGAGCATGATGATCTCTTCTTGTTGGTGGGTGAAGATAGTGGGCGCCATCTTTCTTCTTCTCGGCAGCAGATAAGTAATGCCCCAGCGGTTTCCGGGTTCCGCACGGCCGTGCGAATGGCCGGACGTACGCGTAAGCGAGCGCGTAGGCGTCACACGGCGGATACCTTATTTAAAGGTCCCTGGACACACAGCTCATTCTCTTTGAGAGTCTATGCAAAATGCCAGCAAAAAGCAGCACCTAAACCTGCCAAGAAGACCACGCTCCAGAAGGCTACCAAGTGGCCTGAACATGGCGAGGGCCCCAAAACAAGGTCTCAAGAGACCAAAGCGAAGTGAAGGCCTACAACAAAGGCTCCGCCAAAGCAGCATCCCAAGCCAACTACAAGCTATGGGCAAAAAAAGGAGGTGGCAGCAGCAAAAACCAAGAAGAAGGCACCAAAGCCTACAGCAGCTCATGCCCTCCAAATGGGTAAGAGGGTACGAAGCCCCACCCCACCCTGCCCCACATCCCCCCCCACGTGGCACCAAGGCACTTGCCAAAGGGCCCAAACACAGGCCAAGAAGCCACAGCAGGGCCAGAAGCCGCAGCAGGTCCAGAAGCCGCAGCAGGGCCAGAAGCTGCAGCAGGGCCAGAAGCCGCACCAGGGCCAGAAGGCCAAGATCCAAAAGCAGCCACAGCAGGCCCAGAAGCCCGAAAAGGAAGGCAAGGCCAAGGTCCCCCTCCCCACCCACACGTGGCTACCAAACCAAGGCCAAGAGTGGGTGACCCACCAGCTCTGGCTCACCCCAGCCAAGTACCTCAAAGGGCCCACAGAGCCACAGGGCCACAAGCAGCAGTTCCAGCTCCTCAAGACCCTCTCTTCCTCGCCCACATTTCCCTCTGGCATGGGTTGTCAGGCATTCCCCCTATGCCACATCAACACCTGCAACTTCAGTGGCCACCCAGCCACGAACACCCAGTCCCTTTCCCAGTCCAGTACGATCAACAGCCAGCCTCCAGTCCTACATACACCCAGGCCAGAATGTCACCCCATTTGCCACCAAACACCGCAAGCAGGGCGCACATTGCGCAGAGGCCACTTCAGTGGCCGTTTTGGTGAGTCCCAAACTCTGGCATTGGCTAGTGGGCTAATGTTATATTATGATGAGCTATATGGGAGCAAATCAAAAACTACTAGCAAGCAGCACAAATCTGAGATTTTGGCAGAACTCACCAGACAAGTCAATGCAGTGGGGGACGAACTCAAAGATGTAGAACAGATTCAGCGGAAAATATCGGACCTGAAATATGCCGTACGGAAGAAACAGAATAAAAGGTGGCAGTACAGGTACATATCTTTTTTGTTGGTTTTTATTCTTCTTGTCTATCCATCAGTGAGTTTAATTATGATTACTATGTTTTTCAGCTTACAAACTGGTGGAGGATTCCCCACTAAATTGAAATTTACCCAGCCTGAGGAAATGGTGCTGGGCCTGCTACATCCTGTTGCGTTAGAGGGACACTCGGCACAACAGGACACGGACAACCCGCCAATTCCAGCAGGTTAGTAATGTGTGAATGACCCTAAAAATGTGGAAAAAATCTAATTAGGCAGCAAGACATATCTAAACACATGGCCCTAGGGTGTGGCTTGGAGTGGAGTGATCACTTTGACCAGGGTGTGTCATCTGTGTCAACAGGTAATGTGCAAATGAGCACGACCATACATGACGTTTAAGAACATTTAGGAAGAGTAGGAAACTATGGAGCTTAGGAAATGAATGCGTGCTATGTATTTATTAACTATCACAGGCCACACTTACATCATTTGCTGTTGGACAATTTGCTAAGAGCTGGGTTTGGGGCCCAACGGCTTAAGATGGTGTGATTGAAATGTTTTAAGAGATACAATGTTCACCACCAGAATAATATTCTAACTGCTATTTGGCAGCTTAGTGTGTTAACCTAATGGCCTATAAGGTATGTGGAAACACACACAACAGCCATTACTTGCATGTTTGTTTTTGTTCACGTGACCAATGTGTCTATTCTGGTTTCACAACCCATGCACAATATAAAGACATTCATAGTGAAGGCCAAGTGGCACCGTTGTGGTAGTGGCCATTCCTGCTTGGCCACATTTTTGTTTTAAGCATATGTGTTATTAACCCTCACCAATGCATAGTTGTGTGTTTACATTGTTGTTTTTCTTCTAATGCAGCCCAGCCTCATCCCTCAGCTAGTGGGGACTCCTCTGCCATTTTAACTATGCCATCTTCTTCCGTGCTGCCTAGGACCCAGGATCTGATATCTACGGTAAGTGTTTTTTGATGCTGTTGCGTATGCATGTGGCTTGCCATGATTTTATTGCCTGATTTACATATGTATTCCCCACACTGAACATTTTTGTTTTACATGTCCCCAACAGAGCCACACACTGATGGAGGAAATCCAGGGGCTGGAGGAGGATGGAAGCTTCCTTGGAGCTTATGAAGATCTCCCCCTGGGCCAGAATCTGCAACTGTCCCCAAATGTTTCTCCGACAAATTCTCAGCAGCAGAGGGAAGCTGGCAGCATGCTGCCTGCACATCGTGGGCAGCATGCAGAGACTGCCCCTCCAGTCCCCAGTTTCATATCTGCTGTTGAGGATTTGCCCAGCATACCTGTGGCTGTTGGGGGTCCTAGAGCAACATCATCTGCACGCCCCACCACCCGTGGAATTGGGAGGCGTACTCAGCAATGTCGTCCATTTTCCCAGGGCAGGGGCGTGCAGATGATGGAGTCAGCATGGCACCATGAGAGGCGCCTGTTTCATCGCCAAAATCAACAAAATCACGAAAATATTATTGGGCAATTAGATTCCCTGAATAATACCTTAAGTGCCATGCTGACTGAATTTAGGACCCATAACAGCCACATGGCCAACTTGACCTCAGAAATCAGGTCCAACATGGCTGAATTGCAAAGCAATCAAAGAAACATTTTGGAACAGTTGCAGATTCTGAATGCCACACAGGCCCAGGTTATGGCCCACCCCCAAGGGCCCCAACCTGGGTTCTATAGGCATCCCCCATATTAATGTGTATTTGGCATGAATCTGTTCTACATCTTTGATCGACATCCCCACTGGATTGACTTGTCTGGTGAGCCCTGCAAATCTAGCATTTTGATCTGGCTTGGCTAGTATATTTAGGATTTGCCATATAGCTCATTAAACTCCTGAGGTAGCCCACTAGCCAATGCCAGAGGACAAGCCTCACAGAAGCAGCCACTAAAGCTGTTGCGCTGCAGCCTTGCCCATAATTACATTTGTGGTGGCTCCTCATGTTTGTAGCCATGATTGGGTGACATTCTGGCCTGGCAAACTAAGACCTTGGACCTTGGCTGTGATTTTACTGTACTTGGATTGGGACTGGGTGTTCTTGTTTGGGTGGGCCACTGAGAAAGAGGTGTAGATGTGGCATAGGTATGTCAACTTTCAACCTGTGCCTGTGGCAAATGTGGGCAAGCAGGAGAGGGCTTATTTGTGTGCATTTTTGTGTTATGGAACATGTTTTGACATTAACTTCATGTCCATGTCTTCCCCCTAAGTATGTGAGTTCCCATCACCTACCATTATGTTGTTAATAAAGGAACTAGAGATGAGCGAACTTTTGAAAAATTCGATTCGACTGATTCGACGAATTTTCCGACAAAAATCGTTTCGACCCAAATTTATTCGCGACGAATCGCTATTAAAAACGGCTAGAGCCTCAATAGGGGTGTAAACCATTCTGCCTTGCTGTAACACGCACAGGATGCGCAGAGCGGCACAATTGCAGAGAGTTGAAGTGGCATCACTATGAGGGGCAGGAGCCCAAACATTGCTTTAAAGAGACACTGGAGTTGGCAGCAGCAGGAGCCCAAAAATTGGATGAATCACACCCTGGAGTTGCAAGCAGCAGCAGGAGCCCAAACATTGGCTGAAAGAGACACTGGAGTTGGCAGCAGCAGGAGCCCAAAAATTGACTGACACACCCTGGAGTTTCAAGCAGCAGCAGCAGGAGCCCAAACATTACTTTAAAGAGACACTGGAGTTGGCTTCAGGAGCTCAAAAATTGGATGATTCACACCCTGGAGTTGGCAGCAGCAGGAGCCCAAATATTACTTTAAAGAGACACTGGAGTTGGCTTCAGGAGCCCAAAAATTGGATGAATCACACCCTGGAGTTGGCAGCAGCAGCAGCAGGAGCCCAAATATTACTTTAAAGAGACACTGGGGTTGGCTTCAGGAGCCCAAAAATTGGATGAATCACACCCTGGAGTTGGCAGCAGCAGCAGCAGGAGCCCAAATATTACTTTAAAGAGACACTGGGGTTGGCTTCAGGAGCCCAAAAATTGGATGAATCACACCCTGGAGTTGGCAGCAGCAGCGGGAGCCCAAATATTACTTTAAAGAGACACTGGAGTTGGCTTCAGGAGCCCAAAAATTGGATGAATCACACCCTGGAGTTGGTAGCAGCAGCAGCAGGAGCCCAAACATTACTTTAAAGAGACACTGGAGTTGGCTTCAGGAGCCCAAAAATTGGATGAATCACACCCTGGAGTTGGCAGCAGCAGCAGGAGCCCAAATATTACTTTAAGGAGAGACACTGGGGTTGGCTTCAGGAGCCCAAAAATTGGATGATTCACACCCTGGAGTTGGCAGCAGCAGCAGCAGGAGCCAAAACATTACTTTAAAGAGACCCTGGGGTTGGCTTCAGGAGCCCAAAAATTGGATGAATCACACCCTGGAGTTGCAAGCAGCAGCAGGAGCCCAAACATAGCTTGAAAGACACACTGAAGTTGGCTTCAGGAGCCCAAAAATTGGATGAATCACACCCTGGAGTTGGCAGCAGCAGCAGCAGGAGCCCAAATATTACTTTAAAGAGACACTGGGGTTGGCTTCAGGAGCCCAAAAATTGGATGAATCACACCCTGGAGTTGGCAGCAGCAGCAGGAGCCCAAATATTACTTTAAAGAGACACTGGAGTTGGCTTCAGGAGCCCAAAAATTGGATGAATCACACCCTGGAGTTGGTAGCAGCAGCAGGAGCCCAAACATTACTTTAAAGAGACACTGGAGTTGGCTTCAGGAGCCCAAAAATTGGATGAATCACACCCTGGAGTTGGCAGCAGCAGCAGGAGCCCAAATATTACTTTAAGGAGAGACACTGGGGTTGGCTTCAGGAGCCCAAAAATTGGATGATTCACACCCTGGAGTTGGCAGCAGCAGCAGCAGGAGCCAAAACATTACTTTAAAGAGACCCTGGGGTTGGCTTCAGGAGCCCAAAAATTGGATGAATCACACCCTGGAGTTGCAAGCAGCAGCAGGAGCCCAAATATTGCTTTAAAGAGACACTGGAGTTGGCTTCAGGAGCCCAAAAATTGGATGAATCACACCCTGGAGTTGGCAGCAGCAGCAGCAGCAGGAGCCCAAATATTACTTTAAAGAGACACTGGGGTTGGCTTCAGGAGCCCAAAAATTGGATGAATCACACCCTGGAGTTGGCAGCAGCAGGAGCCCAAAGATTACTTTAAAGAGACACTGGAGTTGGCTTCAGGAGCCCAAAAATTGGATGAATCACACCCTGGAGTTGGCAGCAGCAGCAGGAGCCCAAACATTACTTTAAAGAGACACTGGAGTTGGCTTCAGGAGCCCAAAAATTGGATGAATCACACCCTGGAGTTGGCAGCAGCAGCAGGAGCCCAAATATTACTTTAAAGAGACACTGGGGTTGGCTTCAGGAGCCCAAAAATTGGATGAATCACACCCTGGAGTTGGCAGCAGCAGCAGGAGCCCAAATATTACTTTAAAGAGACACTGGGGTTGGCTTCAGGAGCCCAAAAATTGGATGAATCACACCCTGTGGAGAGTCATGTGGAGAAAAAGTAGCTTAGTTAGTAATATCTACATAAAATTATGAATAAACAAATGCAAAAGTATTGCCAAAGTGAAGTTTTGTTTGAGGGTGTGTTTCCACCTTTTAATTAAATCAGAAACAACAAGGTATCATTGCCTCTAATTAGCCCTCAAAAATTCTTGGAATTTTTAATCTGGAATCATGTCTGATCCGTCTTATCCGAAGAATATTAATAAAAAGCAAGAGTAACGTAAAGGATTTTTTATCAATACTTACTTGTGGTCCGATGCGGAGGAATGTTTGTAACTGGAGAGCAGCGCCTTAAATCTGTTATGCACGATCCATCTTTCTTTAGCCCCGTCATCTATCTACTGGAATACATCAGGCATTGTTGGGAGGAAAGCTTGGCTGATCCATGCGCCATTCATTTCCACGCAGGGCAGTCTCTGGAAAAAAAAAGTATGTATAAACCAGGGTCTTTTTCATATAAAAACAAATGGTTATTTTTGCTTTTAAACCATATGTTCCACAGCTTTACCAGTCATTGTGTCAGCCAATGAAGCAACTTTGTCTGGAAGTGCTGCAAAAGCAGTCCACTGCATCACAAGTGGCATCTGACACCCCCAGTCAACTGTCTGTTGTCTGTCTGTTATGCTTTGGGTTCAGCTCCACTATCCATTGATGAAGATCTGATAATCATAAAATTCAGCAGCTACTGCCCAGCCAAGAAGTGGAGGAGACACTCGCCTCTTCTTCCACTAGCCGGCAATTAGTGATGAGGAGAGTGTAGTGGGAGGAGGTGTTGCAAGCCGAGGTAGTGGAAGAGGGTCCCTGGAGTCTGCGGTGGTGGCGGCGGCAGCAGCAGCAGCAGTGAATTATTGGGGACTGTTGATAGGAAAAATCAGCTACTCAGCGATGTGTCAGTTTTTCATGTTGCATCCACAATCCTGTGGAGAAAAAGTAGGTTAGTTAGTATATATACATAAAATTATGAATAGACAAATGCAATAGTATTGCCAAAGTGAAGTTTTGTTTGAGGGTGTGTTTCCACCTTGTAATTAAATCAGAAACAACTAGGTATCATTGCCTCTGAATAATTAGCCCTCAAAAATTCTTGGAATTTTTAATCTTGATGTCTGAGGGATTTCTCCTCTCAGACAGCGTCACCATAAGTCCAGCCTGCTGCATTACCCAGTGGTGGACCTTTCAGAGAACTGATGGCTTGTGCCGAGCCGAGGTGGAGAGTCCCATGGCATGGTTGTTGAACAGAAGGTGGGCCAGTCCTTTAGCCTGTCAGTGTGTACCAAAGTGCACAGTGTTGTCTACGTCTGGAGCTGTAACTATGGACTCATGGTGGACAATATATATCCTTTTAGGCCCCCTTGGTGATTGTGGTTTCACGCTGTTCTTCACATGGTTTTCCTTGACCAACAGAGTCACACATGGGAGTGTCACGCTCCGGGTACTACAGCAACCCACTTGGATAACTCCAGCCCTCCCAGTAAGACCTCAACCCCCAATCTCCACAGCCAGCTTCACCTTTAGGAGCCCCCGCTTGCCGGGACGCAGAGAACGCCTGCCCGGGATCGGTTGCCCCCAGGACTTCAATGGCTCAAAGATTGGAGTCTTACTGTTCAGAGGCCTGGAGAACCCGCGGCTGGAAGTGGCGCCGAGCAGCCCTATAGCTGAGCGTGTAACGGAAGTCCAACAGGCTAGGGGTCAGCAACAGAAGTTCCGAGATGGCAGCGGTACAAAGGATTGGACAAGACGTGGTCGAGGATCAAGCAGAGGTCGGCAACAGGAGATCAAATCAGCGGTGGTCAAAACAGGCGAAGGTCGGCAACGGGAGATCAAATCAGCGGTGGTCAAAACAGGCGAAGGTCGGCAACGGGAGATCAAAGTATTCTTTAGAGACAAGCAACTAAACTGGGTACAAGGCACTATCACAGGCAATTCCCAACTGAGGGGGAATTGCTTATATAGGGAAAGACAGAGAGGAAGATGAGGGTGATTGGTGCACTATGATGACAGGTCTGATTGGGAGAGCCTGCGTGTATTTAACATTATTAGGGCTCATTGGCCCAGACAAGGGGGGAGGCGTAAGCCTCATGAAACCTAGGGCTCATTGGCCCTTTAATCTGAACCAGGGGGCGTGCCAGTGCCCCCTGGCTAATCTACAGCCTCCGGCGGGCGCGCTGAGCACAGCGCCGCCGGAGGGAAAACAGACCTCGGGCACGCGCGCGCGCCCGGGAACAGATGACGCGCGCGCGAGGGGGGAGAGAGGCCGTGCTCGGCGCCGCCCGAGCAGACGCCGCACGGCGCGGCCGCCGGGCCGGAGCTGCTGGGGCCGGCCGGCCGCCAATGCTGGACCGGGGCCCAGGTAAGTGCCGATTGCTGACACTACCCCCCCTTCACGAGGGGCCTCCGGACCCTCACCCGGTTTTCCCGGATTATCACGGTGGAATTTCCGTACAAGAGCTTTGGCGTGAACATCCCTCGCAGCCACCCAACATCTTTCTTCTGGACCATAGCCAACCCAATCCACCAAGTATTGTAAAGAATTGCGCATCCTACGAGAATCCAAGATCTTATTTACTTCGTACTCGGGCTCATTATCCACAAGAATAGGTGCAGGACCAGCAAGAGGCGTATTCTTCGCCGGTTTTAACAGTGAAACGTGAAAAGTGTTGGGTATTTTCATAGTTGGCGGAAGTTGAACTTTAAAAGACACATTATTCAACCTTTTAATTATAGGAAAGGGGCCAATGAATTTTGGACCCAACTTGCAAGAAGGTTGACGGAGCGCAATATTTTTAGTGGAGACCCAAACTAGATCGCCTACTTGAAGAGTAGGTTCCCGTGATCTACGGCGATCAGCAAATTTCTTATATCTTAAACTAGTGGTTTTAAGAGTTTCCTGAACCTGTGTCCAGATATTCTTCCGTTCTTGAAGCCACTCCTCCAACGCCGGCAAGTTGGAGGGTGACCCTGAAAGGGAAGAGGCTCTAGGATTTTTCCCTAGGTTACAATAAAAAGGCGATATCTTGGTACTCTCACTAGGCGCATTATTGTAAGCAAATTCGGCGAAATCAATAAATTCTGCCCATTGTTCTTGGGCATCAGAGACATAACACCTTAAGTACTGTTCCAGAGTTTGATTAGTTCTTTCCGTCTGCCCATTGGACTGGGGATGGTAGGCAGACGAAAGAGAGATCTGTATACCCAGCCGCGAACAGAAACATTTCCAAAAACGGGAAGTAAATTGGACGCCCCGATCGGAGACTATATTGGACGGAATACCATGAATACGAAAAATGTGTGAAGTAAATAGTCGAGAAAGCTCTGGTGCAGAAGGAAGCTTAGCCAAAGGAATGAAGTGTGCCATTTTACTGAAGCGATCTACGACCACCCAAATAACAGTATTCCCGTGTGATAAAGGCAAATCTACAATAAAATCCATAGAAATATGAGTCCAAGGTTCGGCAGGGATTTCAAGAGGAACCAAACCGCCACTGGGAGCCTTATGAACCCCTTTACTTCGAGCGCAAACAGCACAAGCGTCGATAAAGGCAGTAATATCGCGTCTCATGGTTGGCCACCATACATGGCGACGGGCAAGCATAAAGGTTTTTCGGTTACCCACATGACCAGCAGTTTTAGCGTCGTGAAACTCGCGAATTACATCTGAACGCAAATGTGGCGGTACAAACTGGCATCCCAAGGGAACATCACTAAGAGACTGGTCTTGAAACGGCGCCAAGGTGTTAGAGAGATCAGGAAGTAATGCCCCGACCACACAACCCATGGGTAGAATCGGGTCACCAGTATCACCCCGATCCTTACATTCACCGAACATGCGAGATAGAGCATCCGCTTTAGTATTTTTTACACCCGGCTTGAACGTAATAATAAAATTAAAACGCGAGAAGAATAATGCCCAACGTGCTTGACGAGAGTTCAATCTCTTGGCAGACCCAATGTATTCAAGATTTTTGTGATCGGTATACACAGTTATAGGATGTAATGAACCCTCCAGCCAATGTCGCCATTCATCAAAAGCCAGTTTAATAGCTAATAGTTCCCTATTACCGACATCATAATTTTGCTCCGCGGTACTGAATTTACGTGAAAAATAAGCGCAAGGATGAAGACGCTCAGGGTTACCAGAATATTGCGACAAAACTGCCCCCACTCCCAACTCAGAAGCGTCCACTTCTACAATGAAGGCCTTACGAATATCTGGGTGAATTAACACTGGTGCCGAAGTGAAGGCCCGTTTCAAGGTCAGGAAGGCCTCACAGACAGAGGGAGACCAGTTGGCAGTAAAGGCCCCCTTGCGGGTAAGATTGGTAAGAGGTGCAACAACATGAGAGAAGCCTTTGATGAACCGCCGATAAAAATTGGCAAAACCTAGAAAACGCTGCAATTCTTTTAAGGTCTTGGGTTGGACCCAATCCTGAACCGCTGAAACTTTCCCCGCATCCATCTCTAGACCCTGGTTGGTAATAATGTACCCTAAGAAAGGAACTGTGGTGACTTCAAAAACGCATTTAGATAGTTTAGCAAATAAATTGTTCTCTCTTAATTTTTGTAGTACCAACTTAACATGGCGTCTGTGCTCCAACAAGGAATTAGAAAAAATGAGAATATCGTCTAAGTATATGACCACAAATCTACCGAGATACTCTCTGAAAATTTCGTTAACAAAATCTTGAAAAACGGCTGGCGCGTTACAAAGACCAAAAGGCATGACCAGGTACTCGTAATGGCCGTCTTTTACATTAAATGCGGTTTTCCACTCGTCCCCCTGTCGGATGCGAATAAGATTGTAAGCCCCTCTTAAATCCAACTTGGAAAAAATTTGGGACCCAGTGAGTTGATTGAACAGATCCCCGATCAAGGGCAAGGGGTATCGGTTCTTTACAGTGATTTTATTCAAGGCTCGATAATCTATGCATGGTCTCAAGCCGCCATCTTTTTTCTCTACAAAAAAGAATCCAGCCCCGGCAGGTGAGGTAGAGGGGCGAATAAATCCCTTCTTTAAATTTTCGGTGATGTACTCCCTCATTGCTTGCTCTTCAGGCAGGGTAAGATTATAAATCTTTCCCCTCGGGGGAATCGTGCCAGGCAGCAAGTCAATAGGGCAGTCATAAGACCGATGTGGAGGAAGGGTATCCGCAGAACGTTCAGAAAAGACATCAACCCAGTCAGCATATGGTTGAGGTAATCCCTGAGGTAAAACTTGCATACTTCTAAGGCCTGTAGAAAAGCAGTGACTTTTACAATGGTCACTCCACTTGATCAATTCTCCAACCCGCCAATCTATCACCGGGTTGTGGAGTTTGTAACCAGGGGTATCCCAAAACCACCGGAGTCTCTGGACAGTCGAAGATGAAAAATTCTAAAAACTCAGAGTGAGAAGAGCCAACAATTAACCGAAGAGGTGGGGTCTTGGTGTTTATAGGCCCCCCCTGGATGGCCTTCCCATTGATGGCCAATACTTGTAGGGATCTTTCAAGAGGGACTAACGGAATACCTAAAAGGGAGATCATGCTCCTATCCAGAAAGTTTCCCGCCGCACCGCTGTCGATAAAGGCGGAAACTGTTTGCTTGGAAGAACCCCAAGATAAGTCAATGGGTACTAACATCTTATTTTGGCGAGAGTTGCAAAGGGACTCACCCAGATCAGTACTCTCTACCTGGTCTGGGTGCGGAAGTTTTCCGCCGGTTTCCCCTTGTTGGGACAGGACCCTGCGAAATGTCCCGAGTTCCCACAATATAGGCATAACCCATTGGACCGCCTACGCTGCTTTTCCTCTTGGGATAACCGGGTTCTCCCTAATTGCATGGGTTCTTCCTGGGAAGGAGATGAGGTATTTTCCCCACGGGTAGCGGGGGAACTAAGACTCTGGGAAGACCTGAAGGACGTGGGAGCCCTGGCTCTCTCCCTAGCCCTCTCCCTAAGACGCCTGTCTATTTTAATGGAGACCTGCATTAATTGGTCTAGGTCTGCGGGTGGAGGAAAATTTACCAAAGCATCCTTGATGCTTTCCGACAGCCCCACCCTGAATTGACTACACAAAGCGGGATCATTCCACCTCGATTCGACGGCCCAGCGGCGGAATTCAGCACTATAATCTTCAGCCGAATTCCGTCCTTGTCTCAAGGCCCGAAGCCTATTTTCTGCCGTAGATTGTTGATCAGGGTCAGCATATAAGACGCCCATAGCAGTAAAGAATGCTGTAACGGATTGTAGGGCAGAATCATGAGATGGCAAACTGAACGCCCAGGACTGCGGGTCTCCTTGAAGCAAAGAAATGACTAGGCCTACTCGTTGGGACTCTGTGCCTGAGGAGATGGGTCTCAGCTTGAAATACAGTTCGCAGGCATTCTTAAAATTGGAGAATCTAGCTCGTTCTCCAAAAAATTTTTCCGGCAATGGAATCTTTGGTTCTGAGATATGAGGTGGTACAGAGGATGCCGGTAACTGTCGAGATTCTTGAGTGGCCACTCTTTGAGCGAGCTGGTTTATCGCCGTAGCCATAGCTTGTACCTGCTGTACCAGGTCATCCATCTTGTTTGCCTGTGATAATGTCACGCTCCGGGTACTACAGCAACCCACTTGGATAACTCCAGCCCTCCCAGTAAGACCTCAACCCCCAATCTCCGCAGCCAGCTTCACCTTTAGGAGCCCACGCAGAGAACGCCTGCCCGGGATCGGTTGCCCCCAGGACTTCAATGGCTCAAAGATTGGAGTCTTACTGTTCAGAGGCCTGGAGAACCCGCGGCTGGAAGTGGCGCCGAGCAGCCCTATAGCTGAGCGTGTAACGGAAGTCCAACAGGCTAGGGGTCAGCAACAGAAGTTCCGAGATGGCAGCGGTACAAAGGATTGGACAAGACGTGGTCGAGGATCAAGCAGAGGTCGGCAACAGGAGATCAAATCAGCGGTGGTCAAAACAGGCGAAGGTCGGCAACGGGAGATCAAATCAGCGGTGGTCAAAACAGGCGAAGGTCGGCAACGGGAGATCAAAGTATTCTTTAGAGACAAGCAACTAAACTGGGTACAAGGCACTATCACAGGCAATTCCCAACTGAGGGGGAATTGCTTATATAGGGAAAGACAGAGAGGAAGATGAGGGTGATTGGTGCACTATGATGACAGGTCTGATTGGGAGAGCCTGCGTGTATTTAACATTATTAGGGCTCATTGGCCCAGACAAGGGGGGAGGCGTAAGCCTCATGAAACCTAGGGCTCATTGGCCCTTTAATCTGAACCAGGGGGCGTGCCAGTGCCCCCTGGCTAATCTACAGCCTCCGGCGGGCGCGCTGAGCACAGCGCCGCCGGAGGGAAAACAGACCTCGGGCACGCGCGCGCGCCCGGGAACAGATGACGCGCGCGCGAGGGGGGAGAGAGGCCGTGCTCGGCGCCGCCCGAGCAGACGCCGCACGGCGCGGCCGCCGGGCCGGAGCTGCTGGGGCCGGCCGGCCGCCAACGCTGGACCGGGGCCCAGGTAAGTGCCGATTGCTGACAGGGAGGAACTACTAAAAATGAGAACTCAATCCATGAAAGCATTGCTTAATCCACGAAAACTGCAAATTTGGACCCATGGTGACTGACACTTGGAAGAACATCTTGTTTGCGCTGCGACAAGGAAGCCAGAGTCATGCGTCCTGACATGGCACACGTGTTCAGTCTAGTTGTCAAGCTTTTTCTGAAGTCTTGCCCCCATCTGAAAGGCATCCGAACAACAGGAAAGAAAGTTAGCATGCACTTCTGGCACTCCTACACCACCAAGCACAACCTTATTGAGCCTCAGCATCAGAACGGTGTACCCTAACATAGTCTGATTTGCGATGTTTCCACCCGTTGGAATTCCACCCTCCATATGCAGGATCCACTATAGCAGTCGTCCCCAACCCTGTCCTCAAGGCCCACCAGCAGGCCAGGTTTTGCAGATCTCCACAAAGATGCACAGGTGGAGTAATTAGTGCAGCTGCAGAACAATAGAGCTGGCTATTTGGAGATCCAAAAAACATGACATGTTGGTGGGCCTTGAGGACAGGGTTGAGGACCACTGCACTATAGGAACAGAGAAAAGCCATTACGGATTTCTGGATGATCCAAACGGATAGGGGGACACCCCTGTGTAAATTCAATGTAAACCATTGGCAGCTCATACGTGACACCGACCGTTTGCTCAGGCCCTTTGAGGAAGCTACTTTATTAGTCAGTTGCCAGGACTATGAGATGAACGATGAGATTCCACTGCTTCATGTACTACAAGACATGTTGGAAACCATGGCTGGTCAGGGCACTGGAGACATGGCACATACATTTCACAGCCACATGAAGCCTGTGGGGGCTGAAGTGGAGGAGGAGGAGGGGGTACAGCAAACCACAGTTTAGGTTTCACAAAATGACCATTTTATCTAGTCATCTGACAGGAGAGGAGGAGCAGGAGCAGCCACAGGAGCTAGAGGGTTGTGAGGAAGGCGAGACAGAGGACCCAGACACACCGTGGCAGTTTACAGTGGAGATGGAGACAGGTAGTCCCTCCGAGTCACTTGCACAAATGGCACGATGCATGCTCACATGCTTGCGTACTAGTGAGCGCAGAGTTGTCTCCATTTGTCAGCGGGAAGACTTCTGGCTCTCCAACTTATTGGACCCTCGCTTCCGGCACAAAATGGGGGCATTTTTTACGCCCACTGAGAGGGAGGAAAAACTGACCTACTACAGAGACATCCCACGTAGTCAGTTGGGCGATGTCTATCTGTGCCATGGCCCATACTCCCGCAGGTCTGACTCGGGGGGACTTCTGCGATCACCTTCCACCTTCCACTGCCATGGCTGCTGGGGGGGTGGAAGGAGCAGCAGCAGCAGCAGCTCCATCAGCAGCAGCCTCAGTCTTCAGTCGCTAGTGAGTAGCTTTCTACACCCGCATAGTGAGTCTAATCATGAGCAGCAGGAAGACCTGGAGCTGGACCTCAAACAGCAGGTCATGCCACACCTTCAGGATCCACTGGATTTGCTGGGAAGCCAAACTTGACTTGTGTCCGCAACTAGCAGAGTTTGCCCTGGAAAAGCTGTACTGGCCGGACAGTAGTTGATTTAGATGGCAACTGGGCTGCTCTATATAATGAAGCAAAATGGCAAATTTACCTCACAATATAAGCTATTGCCCCTCAGATTTACACAGGGCCTGCTCTATATAATGGTGCAAAACCATGAATTTACCTCATAATATAAACTATTGCCCCTCAGATTTACACAGGGGCTGCTCTATATTATGCTGCAAAATGGCAAATTTACCTCACAATATAAGCTATTGCCCCTCAGATTTACACAGGGCCTGCTCTATATAATGAAGCAAAATGGCAAATTTACCTCACTATATAAGCTAATGCCCCTCAGATTTACACAGGGGCTGCTCCATATAATGGTGCAAAACCATGAATTTACCTTATAATATAAACTATTGCCCCTCAGATTTACAGAGGGAGTGCTCTATATAATGCAGCAAAATGGCAAATTTACCTCACTATATAAGCTATTACAGCTCTATATAAATAAAAATAAATAAATAAAAAAAGGGCCTGTAGAAGCTTATTTAGTATAACAGATAGGGTGACATGTGCTGGTTTGGGATGCCCATATGGGCTAGTGTTTTGGCAGCAGTACAAAAACCAATGCAAAATGCAATAGCTTAATAAAGCTGATGCTGATCAACGCTTATTTAGTATAACAGATGGGGTGCAACATGCAGGTTTGGGATGCCCTGCGGCCTGGTGTATTTAAAGCAGACCAAAACCAATTCAAAATGCAATAACTTAATAAAGCTGAGGCTGTAGATGCTTATTTAGTATAAACAGGTAGGGTGCAAGGTGCAGCTTTGGGGTGCCCTGCGGCCTGGTTAAATGAAAGCAGTCAAAAAGGAAGTGCAAACTGAAGCAGCTTAATGAAGCTGATGCTGATCAACGCTTATGTTCTTCTGGAAGGACGTAACCTTTAGTTTACATGGTTGGGGTAGGTTATCTTACAAATTGGGATACCCCAGGCAGCAGTGTCATTGAAAGAGACAGATTGTAATGCAGGCCATACGCAAGCAGAGAAACTCAGGCTGCAACAGGCCTCTTTAGTTTACATGGTTGGGATAGGTCATCTTACAAATTGGGATACCCCACTGTATATGAAACCGAATATAATGCACACCCAAAAGTGGACAATCAGCATCCAAGAGGCCTGCTTAGTTTAAATAAGAGAGCTGCTTAGCTTAAATAAGAGAGCTGCTTAGTGAAAATAAGAGGCCTGCTTAGTTTAAATAAGAGAGCTGCTTAGTGTAAATAAGAGAGGTAGGTTATGTTATGTTACAGAATGGGATGCCCACAGCAGACTTGAGATCAGTATATATGCACACAGCAACAGTGTGTAAGCAGGCTGAAACAAGCCAAATTACTTTAAATAACTGTGCAGCTTACAGTGAATGCAGAGTCTAATGGTATGTTACAGAATGGGATGCCCCAAAGCAGACTTGAGATCAGTATATATGCACACAGCAACAGTGTGTAAGCAGGCTGAAACAAGCCAAGTTACTTTAAATAACTGTGCAGCTTACAGTGAATGCAGAGGCTAATGGTATGTTACAGAATGGGATGCTCCAAAGCAGACTTGAGATCAGTATATATGCACACAGCAACAGTGTGTAAGCAGGCTGAAACAAGCCAAATTACTTTAAATAACTGTGCAGCTTACAGTGAATGCAGAGGCTAATGGTATGTTACAGAATGGGATGCCCCAAAGCAGACTTGAGATCAGTATATATGCACACAGCAAAAGTGTGTAAGCAGGCTCATACAGGCCAAATTACTTTAAATAACTGTGCAGCTTACAGTAAATGCAGAGGCTAATGGTATGTCACAGAATGGGATGCCCCAACAGCCAGCAGTGCACCTGGCAGCAGTACTACTATGCACAGCAAAAGTGTCTTTATCAGGCCAAATTTCTATTAGAATAAGTGCAAATGGTTATGGTATTAAATAGAGGCTTGTGTAGTCACAGAATGGGATGCCCCAACAGCCAGGAGTGCACCTGTGAGCAGTAATACTATGCACAGCAAAAGTGTGTTTATCATGCCAAATCTCTATTAGAATAAGTGCAAATGGTTATAACAGTAAATAGAGGCTGGTGTAGTCACAGAATGGGATGCCCCAACAGCCAGGAGTGCACCTGTGAGCAGTAATACTATGCACAGCAAAAGTGTGTTTATCAGGCCAAATTTCTATTAGAATAAGTGCAAAGGGTTATAGCAGTAAATAGAGGCTGGTGTAGTCACAGAATGGGATGCCCCAACAGGAGTGCACCTGTGAGCAGTAATACTATGCACAGCAAGTGTGTTTATCAGGCCAAATTTCTATTAGAATAAGTGCAAAGGGTTATAGCAGTAAATAGAGGCTGGTGTAGTCACAGAATGGGATGCTCCAACAGGCAGGAGTGCACCTATGAGCAGTAATACTATGCACAGCAAAAGTGTGTTTATCAGGCCAAATTTCTATTAGAATAAGTGCAAAGGGTTTTAGCAGTAAATATAGACTGGTGTAGTCACAGAATGGGATGCCCCAACAGGCAGGAGTGCACCTGTGAGCAGTAATACTATGCACAGCAAGTGTGTTTATCAGGCCAAATTTCTATTAGAATAAGTGCAAAGGGTTATAGCAGTAAATAGAGGCTGGTGTAGTCACAGAATGGGATGCCCCAACAGGCAGGAGTGCACCTCTGAGCAGTAATACTATGCACAGCAAAAGTGTGTTTATCAGGCCAAATTTCTATTAGAATAAGTGCAAAGGGGTATAGCAGTAAATAGAGGCTGGTGTAGTCACAGAATGGGATGCCCCAACAGCCAGGAGTGCACCTGTGAGCAGTAATACTATGCACAGCAAGTGTGTTTATCAGGCCAAATTTCTATTAGAATAAGTGCAAAGGGTTATAGCAGTAAATAGAGGCTGGTGTAGTCACAGAATGGGATGCCTCACAGCAGACTTGAGATCAGTTCAGTATATATGCACAGTAAGTGTATAAGCAGCCTGAAAATGCTAACAAAGCCAGTCAGCCAGCCAGTAACACTCAGGCTGGATGAAAAAAAAAAAAATCTCCCTGTGACTGCCTCCGATTTTTTCTAACTTTCCCTGCTTTTCGCTGACTTTCTGTCTGTCTCCTGCCTGTCTCCTGCCTGTCTCCAGCCTGTCCCTGTCTGTCCCTGTCTCTCCCTCACTACAGCAGCGTCCTGTCTCTCACGAATGCAATAGAGAAATGAGGAAAAGCAAGATATCCGCCGACTTAAATAGCGCTGTGACGTCACCGGGCTTGCTGGCTGCTGATAGGCTGCATGTGACTGCCCCAGCTTGCACTGCTGCGGGGTAGATGTCTGGACATGTCCCATCCGCCATCTTAGAATGCCTGTAATGTAAATGAATGGATGTTAAAGGAAAACTTCGAGCGATCGAAGCATGGGGAAATTCGGATTCGATCCGAATCGAATTTTTCATGAAATTCGGATCGAATCCGGGTTCGTCCGGATCGATTCGCTCATCCCTAAAAAATTTTGCTGACCAAGTTAATGTCTGTGGTTTTTTGGTTAAGAAATATGAGTTCAAGTAGCCACCAAAACAAACACTAACAAATATTTCAAAATAAGTCCACAAACATTGTTGTTGATTGGTGTAAATAATTCATTATTGTTTTGGTCATAAATAAATTAAAATAAAAAAAAAAAACAAATGTAACAAAACAATCACACCAAAGAAAGTCCAAAGAAACAAAGACAAAAAAATTAACCAAAATGTGTTTCAATTAAATTAGCATGGACGGCTTGGCCAGACGCACTGTGCTGCCCAACATAGGCGTCCTCTGGCTCATCGGCGGGTGGAAAATCCGGGGGACCCGCTGCAAGATCGCAAAATTATGCAGCGCAGCACAGGCCATAATTATATCGATTACCTTTTTGGGGGTCATACTGAAGGGAGCCCCCAGTGTGGTCCAAACAGCGAAAGCGGGTCTTCAAGAGTCCAAAGGCCCTCTCCACCACTGCCCTGGTCTTTCTGTGGGCCCGATTATAGGCCTCTTGTGCTGGAGTCTGTGGGCGGAGTACAGGAGTCATCAGCCACGGGAGGAGTGGATACCCCGAATCTCCTAGAAAAATTTAAGGTAAACAAATATTAACATTAATGCATATATTTCAGGGCAAAAATCCTAAAAATACATGATTAAGAAGGTAGGTGACATTGTCACCAAATCATGAGCATACATATTGCACAGGCAAAAGCAAGAAATAAACATATGTGATAGATGGGGGAACAAAGTTGATAAATAATATTGCGGATGCTGGCCAATCAGGCAGACTGTTAACAGCTATTGTTTCCTGTCTGTGCTGCTGAACAATTTTGGATGGGTTAACTTTACATGACCCATTTTCTGCTTTGTCTGAGTCCAAAACAGGTCTAAGGTGGACCCTGCACTTTATCCCGCTCACCTCTACTCAGTAATGCATGTAAGCAAAGATGGCGCAGACCCTCTGCTAAAGTCAACAGATTGACCGAAAAGTGTGGGGAAGACTGTTTAAGACTTTTGCTCTAATTACACTTTGGAGTTGAAACAATGCAGGACAAACATTTTGCCAGCCTTTGTAGTTTGGATAATGTAATGGGTCCAGTCGGGTTTCACATGTTCCCAAGGTGATGACCAAGCCATCGTTTAAGAAAGGTGAATGAAACCAAAATCCAAGCCAGACATATAAAATCTAATAATGTAATTGGACTCAACTTACCAAGGAGCCATGCACCCGCAAATTCCCCTGACTCAAACCGACGAAATAATCCTGATCTGCGCAGGATGTAGGCGTCATGGGCTGAGCCAGGGTAGCCTGCCAGGACGCTAAGAAAGCGCATGTCCTGGGCCACCACTGCTTGCACATTCAGTGAGTGGCCCATTTTTCTGTTCCTGGTAAAAAGATTTAAAAATAATATCATTAACGCTTGGAAAATTAGTCAAACGCTCACTTCGAACACCCTAAGTCAAACATTATCATCCAGACAAGTAACACTAAACAACTACCTTAAATTTAAGTGCCCACCAAAAGGAGATGTATGTTATAACCTTTAAAAAGTTGAGTTACTTGTTCAATGTTAAGTACACTTTCAAATGTTTGACTTTGACCAAACTGATATTTTGTAGAAGTGAAAAATATGGGCCATTGGTTCACATACACTCTTTGCAAGGAGGGAGGATTAGCAAGGAGGGACTATTTACAATGAGGGAATATTTAAAAGGAGAGACTAGTAACCAAGAGGTCATAATTTAAAGGAGGGACTAGTAACGTTGAGGGCTAAATTACAAGGAGGGACTACTTACAATGAGGGAATATTTAAAAGGAGGGACTAGGAACAATGAGGGCTAAATTACAAGGAGGGACTATTAACAATGAGGGAATTAGAGATGAGCGAACCGGTTCGGACGAACCGGAATTCGCTCCGAATTTCAGGAAATATTCGATTCGGCACGAACCCGAATATTTTGTGGTTCGTGCCGATCGAATTTTTCCTGAAATAAAAAAAAAAAAATGCCGGCATGGTGGGAGCCGGTCGGCCGGCCCGCTCCCACCATGCCGGCATTTAAAAAACAAAAAAAAAAAGCATTTTTGCCGGCATGGTGGGAGCGGGCCGGCCGGCCCGCTCCCACCATGCTGGCATTTAAAAAAAAAGGCAAACACTTACCTGCAGGTCCGGAGCATGGAGGCCGGCGCCGCTCTCAGCTGTCATCTGAGGGCGCGTCATCAGAGGACGAACCGGAATTCGCTCCGAATTTCAGGAAATATTCGATTCGCACGAACCCGAATATTTTGTGGTTCGTGCCGATCGAATTTTTCCTGAAATAAAAAAAAAAATGCCGGCATGGTGGGAGCGGGCTGACAGCGGAGCCTGCCGGCGGGCCGGTGAAGCCAGCCGGCCCGCTCCCACCATGCCGGCATTTAAAAAACAAAGAAAAAAAAAATAAATAAATGCCGGTATGGTGGGAGCGGGCCGGCCGGTTCCGCGCTGACAGCCGGCCCGCTCCCACCATGCCGGCATTTAAAAAACAAACAAAAAAAAAAAAAAAAAGCATTTTTGCCGGCATGGTGGGAGCGGGCCGGCAATTTAAAAAAAAAGGCAAACACTTACCTGCAGGTCCGGAGCGCGGAGGCCGGTGCCGCTCTCAGCTGTCATCTGAGGGCGCATCATCAGAGGGCGCCTCTGATGACGCGCCCTCAGATGACAGCTGAGAGCGGCGCCGGCCTCCACGCTCCGGACCTGCAGGTAAGTGTTTGCCTTTTTTCTCAAATGCCGGCATGGTGGGAGCGGGCCGGCCCGCTCCCACCATGCCGGCAAAAATGCTTTTTTTTTTTTTTTTTTTTTTTAATGCCGGCATGGTGGGAGCGGGCCGGCCGGTTCCGCTGTCAGCAGAACCGGCCGGCCCGCTCCCACCATGCCGGCATTTTTGATGGGGAACTTCGTAAAAGTTCGATTCGTCCGAACCCGAATTTCTTTGTGAAATTCGGCGAATCGGCCGAATCGAACTTTTCAAAACTTCGCTCATCTCTAGAGGGAATATTTAAAAGGAGGGACTAGGAACAATGAGGGCTAAATTACAAGGAGGGACTATTTACAATGAGGTGATATTTAAAAGGAGGGACTAGGAACAACGAGGGCTAAATTACAAGGAGGGACTATTACCAATGAGTAAATAATTAAAGGAGGGACTAGGAACAATGAGGGCTAAATTATAAGGAGGGACTATTAATGAGGGAAACATTAAAAGGAGGGACTAGGATCAATGTGGGCTAAATTACAAGGAGGGACTATTAACAATGAGGGAATATTTAAAAGGAGGGACTAGTAACATTGAGGGCTAAATTACAATGAGGCACAAAAACAAATGATGTTTTTGTCCAAAGGAGGGACACCAAAAAAAAAAAAAACTACATGGAAGAATAAACTTGCCTGTATATGTACTCGTCGCAAGCAGGAGGGACAAGGGCAACGTGGGTGCAGCCAATGGCACCCATGACTTTGGGCATGTCGGCGATATTATAAAATGCCAGCTTAATCGCGTTTCTGGCTACCATATCCTCAGGAAAACAAATATATTTCTGAGTAATGGTAGCCATGCCTTCCAAAAACGTGGATAGCGCGCGGCTCAGCGTAGGCTGTGAGATCCCCACGGAGAGGGCACCCAGCCTCTGGAACGAGCCGTTCGCCAAAAATTGCAGGCAGCCAAGCATCTTGGTCATACCTGCAATTGCTTGCCTCTTCCTTGTGGTGCGGGCTAACCATGGCTGCAGCTCACTATACAACTTATGGAGGGAAGCGCGATTAAGCCTGGTGAGCTCGAACAGCTCAACGTCATGCATGCCATTAATGTCCATGCGTCGCCGCAGGTGCAGTCTGGCCTCTGACCTCCGGACGATCTCAATGCCCATGAGCTGCAGATCCTCATGCTCCTCAAATGCACTAGACTCATCCATTCCTGCTAGTTCCGACGTCAAAAATGGTCCCGTAAGTGGATCGGCAATGAATCGGATTTATTGGGTGTTGGCCCCTCGGCAATCAGCTCTCTGAATTAATCGCCAGCCCATTGCAATAACATAAGTTTTCTGATTGGTCGAAACATTTTAGATTTGGTGGAAAAAAGGTCCCGAAATAACGTAAATCTTCCGATTTACTTTGGATTATCGAAAGAGCATATACGCATTTTCCCGAACGTTCGTACGAATGAAAAATGGACGAAAAAAAACAAAAAAATGACAAACACCCACCAAAACTTTCACAGACAGCTACGGAAGTCCGGACGAATGTGTCTTTGAATCGAGGCTATTGTGGCACCACTACACAGCGGTGAAAGCGAATGAGTACAGAATAACCACACGGCTACTTGGAGGTCCATAGAAGCTCTGTGCACTTTATTGACTTTATCAATCTGCAATATGCCAAAGACCTCCAGACCCAGAAAGGCAACACATCCTTTCAGCAATCTCAATCTTTGTGCCAGATTGCCTTGTCTGTTCCCCTAATAATAGAGTCACCTACTACCAGCACCTGTCTTGCCTGCCCTGTTCTCCCATTTCCCTTCCCTCCATAATGGAGCAGATATTGGTGTTGTCTTTCTGCAGCTGTGTCACCCCTGAGCTAACATCCTCACCATCTGCCAACCGGGCAAACTTGTTCAGCGGTGCCTGCTCAGGGCTATCCTCCCTGTAACGTTTACCCCTACCCCACCTTCTAACGGTTATCCAGCTAGCTACCACATTACCCTGCTTTTCCTGTCCCCCATACTACCACCCTCCTCCTGTCCTAACCCAGAGAGTGCCTGCTCAGTGAGTACCAGACCAGTGCTTCTCAGTGTTGCCAATTGCTCCTTTAGATCATCAATGTTGGCTTCCAAATGTGCAATGCGCACACATCCCAAACAGAAGTATGCACTCTCGACCAATTGTTCAAGCAGTGCATACATAGCACAAGATGTACATTGGACAGTATAGTTATGCATGGAGAACATTATATAAATTTGTCAGAACATGAATCCCTGTATTAAATGAAGAATTTACACGCAAATAACACTCATTCAAATGTAGATACTTACAGGTTCAGCACTTCTGCTTGTAACTCCTGATTTAAAGTGGACCAAAACCCACTGGACCCATGAAATACATTTGGCCAAAGCCCCTGCCAATATTCCCTTCTTAGGGTGTAGAAATAAAAATGGATATTTTCTCTTTTTGAATTGTCCTGTAACACTGTTTTTTTGCTGTTCCTCTCTGTAAGATGTATCAGTCAGTGAATATGTGTGGCATCATTGCTTTACAGCTAAAACAGACACCATTATCTGGGATTAGAGTGAAGCAGCAGCAGTGAAAATTGGCAAAAGGTACACATGGGGGAGCAATTAAGAGGATGCTATTTAAAAATGTGGGTTTTGGTCCTCTTTAACTCACAATTAACAAGCAGGACTTCAGGGTCACGCTCCAAGAGTTTTGGCCTTCCTTATAAACCACCTGCTTCAAATTAAGCCTGATCAGCAGGGATTCAGGAGAAAAAGGAAAAAAAATGTTTATTTTTTTTTTCTTTTTGGTCGGTTGGTTTACATTTGTGCCAGCATTAACATACAGTGATTCACAAAATAAACCTGCTGTAGGCTGTACTATTGTATTTACCCAGTGAGACCAATTCCTGCTTTAACTCGCACTTACCAAGCAGCACTTAACAGAGTCAGTCTTGCAGAGGCCTCTTATTTGAGCCCAACAAGGAACATTGCCTTGTCTTTGTGTCCGGTTGAAGCCCATCCAAAGACATCATCTCTTAGTTTAAAGTAGCCAGTCCAGGGACCTAGTCCCTTCTAATCTGAGCCTACTATAAACCTGGTATAGGTCCTGTTTAAAGCAATAGTCCACAAATTAAGTGGCAAAGATCCAAAGCTAAGCCTAGTTAAAGAGAGCTAACAGCTTTTTTGAGTATATAAGACTCCTAGGGGAGTTGCTCTACCTCTTTATGATTGGGGATTGGGATGCCCCCACTGTGTGAAACCCCCCAGATGGCCTGATTGACTCACAACTCTGACAACAACTGACATGTCTGTGGCTGAATCCCCGGCACACCTCTATCTGTGGGAGTGCCTTCCTGAATGGGACTCCAACAAAACTGGAAGCGGGGACAGAGATGGGGTTGGTGGTGCTCACTCCATTCAGATTTTCTTTGACCGGCTGGCTCAGAACCTTGAGCGATGCAGCTGGCTCACTGGTGGCCTGGTTTTAAAAAAATGGTTTCCTTTTCGCTGAAACCACACCCACATGGCAAAAATGGCAGCTGACATGACCCCGCTGCATCCATGACATCTATTGCCTCCTTCCGATCTGAGAAGAGCTCCTGCACTCAGCCTATCTGAAGCCCTACCAGATGATCAAGGCAAGGGAAGCTGAGGATGTGGGAACCAGAGAAGACAGAGTTGTGGGAGACCCTGGGGGGCTTCATGTGGTGAGGCAATCCCCAGGGGGCAGGCTGGCGTCGTTTTTTAGCCGCTTTAAGCCCAATTTTGGGAACAGATTTATAAAATACATAACTGTTCTTCTATGTCTGGGGCGGGGTGATTTATGCCGTTGGAAGCTCCATATATCCTTCTCCCCATCTCCCTAAATGCTACTATTTAATTAAACCACAATTTCTAGAAAAGGACATAAAAGAAAGTCCAAATCATAAAATAAATAGATGCAATGAATGAAATATCCCACGGTGCATGCACTTCACATGTACATGTGCAAAATAATCCTCCACCAAACGTGCAAACTCTTACCGACTTCCAAGCATATAAAATGCTTCCAAAAGATGGTGTACAGCGTTGTTGTCACCGATAGAATTCAGTGTAGAATGTGTGCTAATCAAGCATGCTAAATGCAGACTCCTCATACACAGAGCGCTTCCAGATGATATGCATACAATAAGCACCGCTCCCACAAATCTTCTGTGTCAGTTGTTATAGTTATCAGGTATAACTCAGATGATGTTAATATATGGATTGTAAAAAACAGAAAACCGAGAATAGTGTAATTCTGCAAAACTAATCTACTTTAATAAAGTCCAAAAATGCACTCACATAATAGATGAACAAGGTCAGCATTAAAAACACAATGACGGTCTCACCGACGCTGGAATCCGACGCTCGCCGGCTACTTCCCAAATACCAGGCAGTGCTAATCCAAATGTGGGAGCGGTGCTTATTGTATGCATATCATCTGGAAGCGCTCTGTGTATGAGGAGTCTGCATTTAGCATGCTTGATTAGCACACATTCTACACTGAATTCTATTGGTGACAACAACGCTGTACACCATCTTTTGGAAGTTTTTTATATGCTTGGAAGTCGGTAAGAGTTTGCACGTTTGGTGGAGGATTATTTTGCACATGTACATGTGAAGTGCATGCACCGTGGGATATTTCATTCATTGCATCTATTTATTTTATGATTTGGACTTTCTTTTTTGTCCTTTTCTAGAAATTGTGGTTTATTTATTCATGCTCTGTGTTTATTGTTACTGATTTTATTGGGTCTTTTTTGAGATAAGGACTTTATCACGTTGAGCAAGTTTTCTTTGTGCTAAATCATTTATTCTACATTTTCATAAGCGCGGTTCCTGGTTTTATTGGTTTACCATTAACACCATTTTTTATCTACTATTAAATTGGCAACTTGGAATCAAATCATAATGCAGTGGCGGGATTACTGTATTTCTGTCTGGGAATAACATTATCTGCCGCAGGAGCCGTGTGTGTTTGTGTTTGTTCCTCGTAATAGAAACCTCAGGTGATACTCAGCTGATGGATTATAACCAAGGGCTGTGACTGGAAGGAGAGCGGAGACACAACACTACCTCGATGAGGAGGAGCAGACTCTGGTGGAAGGCTTATTAGCCATATAATTGGGTGCAGAGCTTCAGGAGTGAGGGCACGGGGCATTTCCAGGACAAAGTAAGACATCTTTGCATCTAAGCTCTGTCATGTATGTTATGTTTTATTGTGCAGGTGGATACTGCATCTGGTCCAGGTCATGTAGGGCATAGGTGGATTTTTGAGCAAATGTGTTTATTTGTTTTTGTGCTTCCTGGTCATTTGGATGGTATTGGCTGCTAATGGGGTCCCATCAAGCCCATGGACACATGAGGGAGTAGTCCAGTGGCAAGAAGACATTTAGCATGGTGCAAAGACATTCATCATGGATTCAGTCCATGGGTATCATTGTAGGCAAACAAATAACTAGAAATGGCGATGAGCTGGACAGGGGTCTATCCGGTCAGGAAGCTGTGGTGCCGGATACCCCGGGGGTATTTGACATCTGGTAATTCTGAAACCCAGATACCATTTACTCAAAATAAACTCCTTGTTCATCTATGAGTCACTTTGAAAATAATAAAGAGGGAACACCCCAAAAAAATCTGTTTTCTCTTTTTTTAGCTATTAAAATACCTTTGAAGCAATAAAAATAAAATAAAAATATATTTAAATAAATAAAAAGTGTGAGCGTGACGCACCAGGCATATGGGCTGGTAACCCAGGGCTCAGAGGCCAAGTGTCTGGTTTCCAGTCCTGCAAATCAGTCAGCGAATGGAGCCAGGTATTCAGCAAAGGTCTAGTTATATTCCAGGGTTTGCCCCCAGAACCCCAGACCCATGCAGATATGTACTGAGCTCTTGCCTGTTTCAAATTGAGGAATGGAGGTGTGGGTCATTAGAAGAGGGTGTCAGCAAGTCACCTGGTAGATCCCTATACCAGTTCAAATAGTAGAGGGGCCAGCACGTTACCTGTTGACATGCAGCTGGTGTCTTGCCAACTCCCCCACCCGATAACTTACACTCCCACTGGGTACAGGGGTGCAGTAGAACCTGATGCCCATTGTAAGAGGCCCAGTGTTCCTGTAGGGTTTTCCAGGCTCCCCTGGAAAAAATGAACCTATCCTAGACCATAGAGTCTAGTACACCTGCAAGGTTAATGTATAGCTGCTTGGCCCCCGAACCTTGGGTTACAAGTGGCTATTCCTGGTGCACTTGGTTGTTAGACCGGGGGGGGGGGGGGTCTCACTTTTTTACTGCAAAAATGTTTAAAAAATAAAAAGGACTATGTTTTAAAGGTACAAGTAAATGTTATATTTTAACAGACTAGGGCATGAGCTGGACTTTTTTCTAATGTACTCCCCCGCCAGTAAATCTGGGGCTTGGGCTTGTCGCCGGACCTGAGAGAGAACGCTTCCTGGCGGGAATAAGAGGAATGAACAATGCCGGAGGTGAGTATTGTTAATTTAGGCTTTGTTAAGAAGAAAATTAAAGTTTAACTTTGTGAACTGATAAGAGGTCCAATGGACCCCTATACAATTTCAAAGGGTAGGGGCACCCAGAACCCCCCCAGCACTCAGGTTGTGGATGAGTTTTGTGCTAATCTGCAAGGGGCACGCTTTTTTCTTTCAGACAATAAGGAGTCTAGTTTTTCTACGGTAACTAAAATAAGACGTTTATACTTTTGTTCCAGAAATGAAGACCCACCAGATTTTTGGGCTACTTGCCCTGGTCATGGCTTGTTCAGGTGAGGTTAAATTAAAACATAACTGTACCATGGTGCATGTGACGCATTGTAAGAGCTTCCACTTTGTATACATGCTGATTAACATGTAGTGACAGCACACAGAAAGATGGATTCACTAATTGCGCCATCATGGGGAGATTAATTATTTCTCTCAAAGAGACTGCAATCCCAAATCAAATAACAAAAGGTATTTAACAGTTACCTTCAGGTTTCTGAGAAGGAGGGATGCAGTGAGCCCGCTCCCCAGAATTCCTTGGCCCATGACCAATGCTTGCTTATGGTGGTGGCTCCACCCCTCTGCGCCCATCACAGTGCCTTTGCAGACCCATCCCTATTTATTGCAATGGATATAGGGAACATACAGGGTCACTGGGTCTGATGTGAGGTGCGGGGACAGCACTGGACAAGGACACCTGGAGCCCTTTTTTTGCAAACCCAGAGGTTTCTGATGTTTCTGAGCAGTGGACCATTTGGCAGCTGTGGTGGGGGAGAAAAAGTAAAGTGTGTTTTTTTTCTGTATTTGTCTATTCAAGCCATTTGTGCTTATTAACAGCATTGCAATAAGTGGAATTAGCATAGATATGGCTGCTAAGCTGCCGGCCAGGCCCATATTATCATTTGCACAGTCACACACAGGCAAAGCTCAATCAAGCTGCCTAACAACATAGGAAAAAGAGAAGAAATGTGATTAAATGGAAAGGCTTACTTACAGTATGACGGCATTTTTGAAAGTGTATATTTTATGTCTGCTAAATGATGATGTCTTCAAGCTGCTGAGCTTATCAAGTATTTTTAAATTTTTTTATGAGGCAATTTTTTTCACTAACCGAACACCAAGTTCTACATGAGAGAAATGAGTCCTGTACACACAGAACACTGCAGCTGGGCCTGTGTAAGGCTGACTGAGCTCCCTCACCTCAGCAGCTCAGCACTTTGATGATATAATTTTGGAACAAAAAAATATACACTTTAAAAAAGCCATTGAAAGAGGATCTTCACTTTAAATGTGTGGATTTGCCTCTCTATGTTCTGTATATAGCAGTGTGTGAATATTCTCAGAGTTACAAGTGAATACAGGCTCGGGAAGTGGGGCATCTAGATTGCTGGAGCCTTCCCGAGGAATACCCCCAAAATCCTTACCTGAACTTTGATCCTCAGCCAAAATGTGGTCCTCTGATTGGCCTCGGTGGTCAGTCAGAGGAAACGGATGTGGGACCGATTTAACAAACTACAGATCTAATAATATGCTTCTATATGTTCTCATTGTGTTCTATGGGAGTGAGCCTGACTGTGCAGAAAAAAGAGGTGAGCCCTCCGACCTGCATTCAGAACTCAGCACTGAGTAGTAAATATGGAATTCCTTCAGCTCAGTGATAATCCTGTGTTTTCTGTGCCCACCTATGCCGGACCAGATCAGGATAATATATCTTTAGTAAATCAGGGTCCATGTGTCTGCAGTGCCTGGTATGAGGATGGTCCTTCTCAGCCATAATGCCGGCTCTTTTCTATTCAAAGCGATATTCTCTGCTAGTCCACAAATGTTAAATTACGCAGGGTTACTGAGCGGCTAACAGGACAACACAAGAACTGGGTATTCCTCTTTAAATTTGAATTAAGGACCCATCTGCTCCTATGTGCCCATGTGAAGACCATTACATTTCATTGGATTTTATTTCTAGCTTTTTATGCCTCCTACCGCTGTCCCTAAAAATTAGCAGTTACCCACTGCTGCTTCACTGGCGCATGTCCTGCAGACCAGGTGGTGTATAACCTGATCAAGAGCTGTGACACCTACTGGTCACATGGTGCAATATTAAAAATGACAACAGTTGTACAGGGCTCTGATTTTATATATATATATATATACGAACAGGTGTCTGCTGGCTCAGCCTTATCTGCTGCATTGGTTGGGTGGAAGGAGAGTAGGTGGGTTCACTTGTTACCTGAAGAATGCTGCACAAAATTATGTTACTACAAGAAATGGGCAAAGCTGCCTGTACCGAACTTTGTAAGTTTGGGTTTGCAATGCCAATTAACTGTGTTTCATCTGATATAGGAAATCCAGTGCCCAGAGAAGAACCATCAAGTAAGAATATTAATTATTATGTTGTGCCTTATACATTGGATACAGTAAGGAATATCTGAAAAAATTTACATTTTTGTCAGTGACTACTGACTTCCTATTTTGGGAGTATTGGTGTGTACAGCATCAAGCCCTGTACCGTAGAAACAGATTTGACTGAGTGGAGTATGGAAATATTTTTCAGATAAAACTTTCCCTGACTGTCTTTCAACGAAAGAAGGATAGTAGGGAGCACTCTGAAATACTGTTGGCCATAATAGTAAAGGGTGTTCTATTGGACCAGTCATAAGTGACCACAAAACACCAATAATACAATCACATGGGTGTCATGCCCAGGAAACCTGAATTACTGGGTGGGTACTCAAGGTGGTTTGAGATTTCCTTGGTTTAGGGATCTGGACTTAGGACAGGGAGGCAGCCAATTCCTCCCTTGAGACCATAGTAAATAGTAACTGGCTGGGGAAAGAAAAGCAGGGTAGCAGACTAACAACCCATCTGTGCCACCAAAGACGCAATGCCAGAGCCCAACCTACCAAGGTCTTCAACAGTGCCCCAAATGGAGGCGAGTACGCAGGCCCCGTTGAATTTCTGTGGTGGTCACAGACTTGCTCTAGTTAGAAAATGAAAGGGAATGTAATTTTTACTCCAGGACACTCCCCTTGTCTATAGGGATAATTGTGCAGTTATTGTACCTGTCTTTTTTCAGATACAAATAATTAGCTTGCAAGCATTTAACCATACACAGAGGAGCAGGGGGAGCCACCCCACTGTAAGGAGGCCACCTGGTTAGGTCTTTATAGTGACCACAGGAAGACCAGGGTGATTTGGAGGTGACAGGGAGGATACATGGTGAAAGAATGAGCCTGTTTGCTCTAGAGCGATCTCTCTGGATCCTCTTTAGGCACGCTGTCCTGCAATTGCGATAAGTCTTATGTGTGATTTCAGATATCTGAGAGAATTGCACTGAGACGGAAAATAACGACACGCATTCAAGGTCTCGGTGCAAACTCTAGTTTACTTCCGCTTTAGGGTGGACTTATAAAGCAAGAAACCACAGACACAGTATGTACTTGTTCCATATTTGCAACATATATGTCAAAACCACAGAGAAGTGCGAACTTACAGTTTCCTCATACAAGAAGGTCACCAGGTACGTAGTTAGCGAGACATTGCCCTATTTAGCTGTTATTGCGGTTTGACAGTTTAGATTTCGGTAGCATATATTTCTGCAATACATTTCCACTAAGAAGCCTGCAAAATATTCTATCTTGTAAAGCCTTGCACGTAACTATATCTGGTAGCCATTTTGTTCGCTTCAGCCATTTTGTTAGCAAGATCCATGAGGCCTATTGCCTCAGCCATCAAACCTTTCTTTGAGTCTCAGAACTTATTACAAGTTCTCAGACTCACCAACCATGGCATCATCATATGTCCCAGATTCAGCCCTACAAACTATATAATCATAGTGAGCTTTTTTCTCTGCCAAGTAAGCAGCATAAGCTCCCTGTTGCTTATTAGTTTTCATAGCAATGACACACATAATGATCTTAAATGTAACAATAGCAATGATCACCAGCATAACAATAATACAGAACTGTGTGAGAAAACCTTTCCAGCTAGAAAAGAAATCTTTAAACCAACTGGACCAATTAGCATCATTTCCTGCATTATTTTTCATTTCCACTGCTAGAGTATCTAACCTTTCAATAGCCTTTGTTACCTTTCCATTAGGACCCCTGTTGTCGGGCACGTAAGTACAACATCTCTCGCCAACCATATTACAGACCCCACCTTTCTCGGCTAGCATCATATCTAAGGCCATTCTGTTCTGAAAAGCCATTTCTGTTGTAGGTCCTAGCTGTTCAGCAATTCCTCTAAGGCCGTCCCTAGTAGCATTCACAAAGCGTTGTTGATTAAAATACAGATAGTTAATCCAATCAGCATTCTTATTAGCAGTTACTATGGTGAATATGGATTCAAATCCGGTTTTTACAGGGTCTCGGGCCTTAAATTCATCAGGCACCCCTCTGGGGACACCTATGGCATCCAGGTACACGTGAGCATCAAAACTTCCTTTAGGTGATGCTGCCTCCCTCTTACTCCGGCGGGGGGTGCCTTGGAATTGTCCCTCAAGTATGTGTTCGTCCCAATCTATTGCTGGGGAGATTACAAATTACATTATGAGCTTTACCGGTGCGCATTCGCCTTCCCAATCACGGGGTAGCATGGGATGTAATACTTCACCATCACATAACCAGTATATATCAGCTACAGCTACCTTGTGGCCAATTAACAAATTTTTATCAGCAACAGTAGCGTACCTGTGGCACCAACCCTGAGTAAAATTACCTACGTTGAGTTTTCCCTTAGTAATGCTATAACAAGTATAATTACTCTTGTAGGCATGGATTCCTGAACCGGGCTTGGCGGGGTGGTTTAAAATGGGAAAATCACATGCCCACATGCGGCATTCGTCACCTGTAAGGGTCTCATTCTTGTAGATTTTCAGCAAGCATGTTTCTTCATTTTCAGGTAGAGGAAGGGGAGCGGTACCTAAATGAGGTCTAGCATTCACACACATAAAACAATCAGATCTATTTTGTTTAGCTGTAGTATAGTGGGCCCATTGTAGCCACAGATTCTGTTGTCCCTGAAATCCTGTTTCAGTAGCTAAAGTCTCCTCAGGGTCAGCTTCAGTCTGCACCTTTATGTTTGAGAGGCCTTCAGTTAATATATTTGGGATGAGTTTTCGTTCAGACTTACCAGCAATATTTTTTATATTAAATTTAATTCTAGGATTGGGGGAACAGGGACAATTATGAATGCCCAACACATAAGTGCCCTCGTCATTAGGGGAGGGAGACTCTATGGAGAGTGTCAGAGGTATACACCTATACCCTGGCGCGCCATTTTTCCTATACAGATTCATCCTTTGCAATAGGCTTCATCCTTTGCTGTTCGTCCTTTTTTGCTAGGGCACTCTCCGATCGGTATCCCCAGTCCCTACCATTTCCATAGGCATCCCTAGTATTCCATCCCACCGATCCCCAGTGGTCGCAATTCCGGCCCCAGAAATCATCCGTGACACAGATGTAATAGTGTGCAAATTTGAATCCATCAAATCTACATATGTTTGAAGAATCTCCCATACAAGGATATACGTCGCACAGATCAAAAGTGTAAATCATGCTGGTCTCTGAGGTATTGAACCAGAATGTTACTTCACCTTTGGCATTTTTACTCACATATTTGGAGATGTGTTTATCTCCAGTAGACCTTTTCTTTACAACATGGGGCATGGGAGTTTCAGGCAGCGGATGCCGGGAGGGGGGTATAAGGGCACTCTGACTCAAACCCAAAGGTTCACATACCTGCTGAAGTGGGCCTATGGCGGGGCGATCATAAGCACACACAACCCATATTACTGACACTATCAGAAAAGACAGAATCATTGCAGTGCAGAAATGATTGGAGCCATAGAACCAGCGGGCAAGCCAGTGCTGGCCTTTCTTCGGACCCATTCCTTGCTGGGGGTCTGCAACCAGCTTCTTCTTGTCCCCTTGGTGGGACGTCTGACTGTGGCCCCCTGGGTGGGGCGTCTGATCCTTTAACTTGCAGTACTTCATCCTCGTCCAGTATTTGAAGTGTAGGAACTTGCTTCACATGAGTGGCGTGAATCCAATTTGGATTTCCATCAACAAGCACGGCCGTCCGAGCGACTGCTATTACCTTCACTGGCTTCTCGAAAGGGAACTCGATCTTCGGTTGATTACCATGCTTTTTTATCAACACTGTGTCTCCAACTTTGATGTCATGGAACGGTTCCTGTAAAAGAGAAGGAAACTTCTGACAGACAAGTGTTTCACTAGCAGTGAGCTTCTCCACCAGAGCCCTGGTGTATTCCTCCTGCCTGCACTTCCCCTCTGCACTAGTCTCTCTGATGGTCCTGGGCCATGGCAAGGGAAACGGCCTACCCATTAATATTTCATAAGGAGAAAGTTTAGTTACTTTTTAAGGTGTCATCCTTATTTCAGCTAAAACTGAGGGTAGCTTGTGCTTCCAATTTTTAAAAGTTCCTCCAGTAGCTTTTCTAAGTTTGTCTTTTAATGTTCTATTCAAGCGCTCCACTATCCCTGAACTTTGAGGATGATACGGGATGTGAAACTGCCATTCAATGTTTAAATGTTCTACTAAATCTTGACATATTTTGGCTTTAAAGGCTGTGCCGTTATCGCTGCGTATGCGCGAAAAGCATCCAAAGCGCGGTATTATTTCTTGTGTCAAAATTTTCACTACGGTCTTAGCATTTTCTTTCTTAACCAGGAAACATTCAGGCCATTTTGAAAACATGTCTACCAAAACTAGTAAAATTTCAGGCTTACCTCCTGGTGCAACTGTAATGTGTGTATGGTCAATGTTCCAATCAGGGAGCTGGACGACCGCGTATCCAGTTTTAAACATGTCATCTCTGGGCCGGGAGCATGAGCCGTCAACGAAGACAAGCTCTGAACCTGCGATTGGCTCAGACTCTAGGTCTGGGCACGGTGCAGTCTCTTGTTGGATTACGTCATCACAATCATGGCGTGGAGGAATTTTGTCAGCCTCACTTTTTAAACCCAATAATGCATTTAAAATCGGGGCGGGTCCCTTGGTATTCAGGGCATATCTGATCTCTAGATGGGGATTTGACAAAAGGATTACTTCATACCCGCTAAATCGCTGTGCTGTCATATGTTGGGTATGTAAATTGTTCATTAAATGTTTTACATTGTGACCTGCATGCAGTATTGTGTGGTGTCCTAGCGTGACCGAGGTGGCATGCTCTACCACCATTACACATGCGGCCAAAGACCTCAAACATCCTGGCATCCCCTGGACTTGTACCGGGAGAAGTTTAGAGAAGTATGCCACGGGTCTCAATTTACCCCCATGGCTCTGAGCTAAAACCGAGCTGTATCCCTTACAAAATTCACGTACATACAGGTGGAACACCTTCACATAGATTGGTAGACCGAGCCCGGGGGAACATGTCAGTGCCTCCTTCAATTTTTGAAAGCATTTAACATTTCATCAGACCATTCTATGGTGTCAGGTTGATCAGCACGGGTGGCAGCTCTCAATATGTTGTCATAATAAGAGCAGTCAGGGATCCATTGGCAGCAATAACTAATCATTCCAAGAAAGGTTAACATCTCTTTCTTATTATGTGGGGTGCCCATTTCCACAATTGCCGTTACTCGTTTGGGATTTAATTCTCTCTTTCCCTGTGACAACACAAAGCCCAAATATTCAACTTTCTGCTGACACCATTGTAATTTCTTAACAGAAATCTTCATTCCATGCTGACAGAGACATTTCAATAGGAGGATTCCGTCCTCTCGGGCTGCGGTTATTGATTGACTGGCCAGTAATACATCATCACAGTAGGTCAGAACAATTGAGTTACAGTTCGGTTTATATGCTTTTAGCACTTCTCTCAAAACAATGGAAAAAACAACCGGCACATTCAAGAATCCCATTGGCAAACGGGTAAAAGTTAGGGATTCTCCGCGGAATTGGAATGCAAAGAGCGGGCGTGTCTCGGGATGTACTGGGATTCCAAAAAAGGCCTTTTTTATATCGCAGACGCTGTATATTTTGCCGTCTTCGGGAATGGCGGTTAGAAGTGACACCACGTCAGGCACAATTGGGGCCAAAGGTACTACCAAACTATTCACTGCACGCAGGTCCTGAACAAATCTATAAGTACCATCAGCTTTCTTAACTGGATGAATTGGGGAATTATACGGTGAAACTGCTTTTTCTAATATGCCCTGTTGTAGAAAATTGTCTATTAGCGGTCTTATACCCTCTTCCCTTTCTTTGTTCAAGGGGTATTGTATAATATAAACCGGCTGTGATCCCTTCTTTAAGATGGCTCGATAAGGAGTGACATTTGTGAAGCCCACATCGTAGTCCCCAGTAGCCCATACCTCAGGAGGGACCAATTTGAGGCAGGGGTCATCTGGGAGGATGACAGGGAAGTAGGAGTCTACATGGCAGTTTCTCCTCTTGTTTACAGGTGTGAGCCAATAAGTGTCACTATCCACTCGGACACCGCCCTCAGGATTCACCCTTAGGGAAATAGCCATTTTAGCCATTAAATCTCTGCCTAACAAGTTAACAGGACAGCTGGTCATGATTTTGAAGACATGGTTGATTGAGGAACTCTGGTGGAGGTCCGTCACCGTGAGTGGTGGTGGTGTTTCAAATGTTTGTGTCAAAATCCCATTAATTCCCATAGAGGGGGCAGCCTCTTCTCTTGGTCCTGTGTATGCATTTCTCCCCAATACGCTGCATGTAGCTCCAGAATTCACTAAAAATGTTAACTTCTTTTTACTAATCATCAAATCAATGCATGGTTGTTGTGAGAAATGCTGTGAGACTACTGGGAAGGTGGGATTTGCCCCTGGGCACCTTCATTGGGGTCCTACATTTTGCCAGTCAACATTGAGGCGTGGGGTATTGTGTTGGGTATTGGCAGGGGCAGCCTGAGGAGGTCTGTTTGGCACCTGCCTGGGTGTATCAGGATATGGGCAATCAGCTTTCCAGTGATCCATTGCACCACAATTGAAACAACCGGCACTCTTAGACTGTTGCTTGGGGGGTCCCTGCCTGCCTCCCCATTGTTGTTTGAGATTTCCTCTATTTCCCCTGCCTCGTCCTCTACCCCTAGGCGCTGCACGGGCTGACCTGCGCTTATCTTCCCAGTATTGCTGTTGTCCCCATGGGTCCCCATAGGGATATGGAACTGGCTCTGGTATGCTGAATTCATTCACATTGGTGAGCTGTGCTGCGTGTCTCACTGACGGTCTTATTATTTCAAAACATCCCGCTGCATCTTTACTTATTAACCTTCTACCAAACTCTTCTATTGGCATCTCAGTCCATTTATCTATCTGCTACTTAATCTGTAAACCTAGACTCGGTAGGCAGTTGGAGATAAATGTACTGATACACAGGGCGGGTATCCCTGGGCCATCTCCCATCTGGCTTTCTAATCGCCAGACTTGTAGAAATCTTTTCCAAAACTCAGTCAAAGATTCACCTTTTTTCTGTTTACATGCAAGAGAGGGTGCCATATCAGCTCTGGGCTTAAATACTTGGTTTAAGTGTTCTTCTAATGCCTCCCACATTCTGGCTTCTTCTCTGTCCTGGTATAGGGGTATTTCACCTGGCCTTGTATCTGTGGGTGTGCCCTCTTCCATGTGAGGTATCCCTACCCAGCTAAGTGGACTATTCTCCCCAACTACCATCTCTAAAACCATCTTAATGTCTTCGGGCATATAATTTTTACCTTTTATTGCCCTTCGAAGGTATGCTATTGTCCCTTTCGATGACTTGGACAGGTGTGGACAGTGCTAGGCCATGTGATCTAGTTCTTTCATATCAGGAGGGGTGATGACCAAAATGTCTCCTGCTGTTATGAAAGGATTGTATGTACTAACCATGGTCATGGAGCTTGTTGCTGCAGTGGGCACTGCTGCTGCTATTACTCCGGGGGTCTCTATGGGTGAATCTATGTCACCTGCTGGTTCTTTAAGTGTATTATCCAGTGCTCGTTTGGACTGGTTCCTGGTCTGTCTCTGGGACTCCCCTATGTTAACGTTAACTATGATTTGTTTGTCCTGACTCTGGTGTGTTTGTTTAGTTGGTTTAGTTTGTTCATCAGTAATATTAATCGTGAATGATTCTGTGTCTAATTCCTCTTCATGTCCCTTATCCTCTTCCTCTCCTAGCGACATTTCTGTATCGGGGTTGGAATGATTTCTAATTTCATAATTAAATTTTTCACTTTTATGTCTCTTCTCTAATTCCTTTTTACTTACTTTTTTCCTGAGACTCATTAATCCATTCTGCCTATACCACCCTGGCGCTATTTCTAACCATTTTATTCCACACTCTCTCATATAAGACTTATCCCAATTAGGGTCCCCTGAATAATAGGGCCACGCTTTTTTATCCCCAAGGCACATTCCCATTATCATTTCAATATAATAGGGATCATTACCTCCTGTTCTAGGGAAAGGATGGGGACTACCCATAGCCTCCGTCCAACCTCTCATATTTTCCACAAACGGTAAGGTATAATAGGCACCTCCCGTTAATCCCTCTACATAGCGAATACAATCTTCACCGATGTGGGGGATCTTACTTTCTGTCTCTGACCCATAATGACAAGATATATCTTATACTTCTAAAGTCAATTGCCTGAGTCCTGCTCACCTTCAGGACTGTCCGACAATACAAACAGATAAACTTATAACTTTATCAACATCAACACCAAGACAGACTATCACACATCAGAGGTACCCAGGTGCAGACACGTCCTATGAATTTCTATAGCGCGCTTTCACTATTTCTGAGGCGACAACCCGTGTCCCTCTTACTCTCCTGGCTGCAAGAGGCAACTAAAGGGCCAACACTTTTAACCTTCCCTCTGGGTTTAGTAAATAAAATTACTTACCCCGTTCAAGGTGCGTTGCCCGCATTTAACTCCACCACTGAAAGAATGAGCCTGATTGCTCTAGAGCGATCTCTCTGGATCCTCTTTAGGCACGCTGTCCTGCAATTGCGATAAGTCTTATGTGTGATTTCAGATATCTGAGAGAATTGTACTGAGATGCAAAATAACGACACACATTCAAGGTCTCGGTGCAAACTCTAGTTTACTTCCGCTTTAGGGTGGACTTATAAAGCAAGAAACCACAGACACAGTATGTACTTGTTCCGTATTTGCAACATATATGTCAAAACCACAGAGAAGTGCGAACTTACAGTTTCCTCATACAAGAAGGTCACCAGGTACGTAGTTAGCGAGACATTGCCCTATTTAGCTGTTATTGCGGTTTGACAGTTCAGATTTCGGTAGCATATATTTCTGCAATAAATTTCCACTAAGAAGCCTAAAAAATATTATATCTTGTAAAGTCTTGCATGTAACTATATCTGGTAGCCATTTTGTTCGCTTCAGTCATTTTGTTAGCAAGATCCATGAGGCCTATTGCCTCAGCCATCACATGGGGAGGGGTTCTAGACCTACCATGGACGTAGTCTTTTTTCAAGGGGGTCTAAAGCCACTTCTCAAGGAGGGCTTCTTAGACCGACACTGTGCTGTTACCTATCTCGTGCTCCCTAAAATATCTTTACAAAAGGATAGAGTATCATTCTATCACATTGAATGTTACCCCCTCTTTTTTACCATATTCACCACCTCTCTTGCACTCCCTACTAGACCTCTCGGTGGTGCAAACCTGGATACTTGCTTTTTTTATGTAGGCCTTCCCTCTTCTCCCTGCCTCCCTCCCTCTGTGTTCCATCTCTTGTGAATGCAGACAACCCCCAACTCTTGCTGTCTAATCTTCCTTTTTATCCCCCCCAGCTAATCCCCCATCCAACATTGCTGGCACAATCAGCCTATCAGAGCCCTATAAGTCATGCTAAACAACTTTTGTTGCTACTACCAGCCTATCAGGACCCTCTGACTCATCCTGTAGTATGAAAGTGCTTCCTGCCTATTCTTTAAATACATATTCATTTCCTATACTATGCTTATGCTATGCTGCCCTCCAGTGCCCTAACCATGTAACTACACCTAGTTTTTGCTCTGTTCCCTAAATAAAAATAACCCAAGCTCCATTTGTCTGAGGAAGATTTTCTTATAATATATAATAATTTCTTAAAATATCCTATAATTTCCACCCAGCCAATGGAATGGTCCTTCAGACATCACCTATGTCCCGGATTTGCTCGCTTCCGCCCAGGAGACTTGGACAAGGAAACGGCAGTGATTTTGACTGTGGGGCATCCCGGATCTGGGTGCCCCATAGGTATATTTAATACCAGACAATAGGGTCGATTCACAGCCTTCTCTTCTGGTGTTTGTTTTTGTGCATAAGTGCATTCGTTCCTTGCATTATTCATTACTAGTACATGTGCATGATTCTGAGCCTCCATCAGAAGCTTACAAGGCTGGTGGGTGAGTCAGGGTTGGGGAGCCACCCTTCGCACTGTAAGGTGCCACACCTCTTGGTCCAAGTCTGTAAAAGAGACAAATATAAATATGTTAGTCAATGTTGTTAAAATCTCAATAGGCTAGTGTTGTGTGTGGGATATCACGCTCGCGGGTGAGCAGCGAGGGCATGGAGGTGCTGGGATCCCAGATCAAGAAGAAGAAGAAGCTTCTTGATCTGGGATCCCAGCACCTCTATGCCCTTGCTGCTCACCCACAGGGATATTTTGGCTCGAAGGACATTTCAAAATAGCCCACATTACAGCACATATGTGTGAGTGTTTAGTATGTGTCTTCCTGTGTGTGTTTGTGTGTGATTCTCATACCTGAATCATCTTGCCCACCATCCTCTGATTCCCTGCCCGGCATCTGTGCCTCCTCTTCCACAGGTTGGTCCTGTTAAGCTTGGGGCTCACCTGCAGAGGAGGATGAAGATGTTGGCACCTGTGCCCCTTCCACCTATACCACCACCAGATCTTCACAGCATTGGCCGGACTCATCGTCTCAGGGTGGGCCTCACTCTCAGGCTGAACTCAAAGACTAGAAGAGAATAGCAGTATTTTACACACAGGCTCACCTAATGTGATTCTAGTTGTGATTTGTTAGTAAAGAAATGTCACTTGGGAAGTATTTATGGAAAAACACCCTCACCCAGGGCTTTCTCCTTTTCAGGCCCAACCAATGCTGCATGAACCGTGTGAATGTGGAGGTGGTGTCGGTCTCCTCCTCCAGCGTCACTACTATATCCAGTGCCAAAGACCTCTTGGAATAGATGTTGGGCAGGAAGTCATAACGGTACATCATCATCATCTAAAATGTGGGGAAAAGGCATAGAAATGTCAAGCATGTTTGTTACAGTATCCCACACCCTCCGCCACAACCACTTTAGATCTGCATGAATGTTTCTGTGCAGCCTTGTTTACATCAGGGGGTTGGTACCACCTGGGCTGACTCCTGGTATCAGGCTGCCACATCCATCTAGCCACCAATAGATCCAACTTTGGCAAAACCTGTCCCTGCGAGCTGGCCATGTGCGCACTTTTGCTTGTATTATGATGCGAATTGTGGCCTTCTTTCCATCCTGCCTCCCTATCCACTTGCACCCCCCAATTGCTATCCACAATCCGCCTGACTGACCTATACTCTAGCACCCTGAATAGCACTACTCACTTGCATGATGGTGTCCTGCTGGTCACGGGTGAACAGAGATGGTGCCATTTTACAATTAGTGTCTGCATCATCTGATGCACCTCAGCAGATCCCGGCATACATTTCAACTTTTCATCTGAGCGTACACTTGCATAGGAATGGCTTCCCAACTCCCTCTGCAACAGATGGCTCCCCAACTCCCTCTTCAGCAGATGCCCCCCTCCCCTCTGCAACAGATGGCTCCCCCACAGTGACCAACTTCTGGAGCGTGAGGATCAGCTGCAGCCATCACCTCCATGAGCCAGCTCTGCTGCTAAGGAATTGCCATAACCCACATCAAGCAACACACATGTAAAAAGGTCAAGTACAGCTCCAGCTGCAAGTGTCCCTACCCAGGGAAAAGAACGATACACCAGACAAGTCGCCATCTTCCCCCGGGGAGGCGTGTGCAGTTGATGAAGGCAGAATGGCAAGCAGATAGCAGAGCCTTCAGACTAAACAATGTCCAGTTTCACCCAACCATGGGGAGAAACTTAATGAAGTTCCACCATGGCCTCCAAGAAATGGTGGGGGAGCAACAGAACAGCAACCATCAAAGGAAGGCACCGATAGCACAGTGACAGCAGACAAATGACAACCTGGAACACCTGGTGGCAATCTGAGAAGCCAGAGAAACACTAGACATTGCAGCCCACACATACTACCAATAATAAAAAAAGACTTTTAGTAGGGAATCATTTGTGGTGTTTTGGTTTAGAAATGTCTGTTACCAAAAATATGGGCCCACACTTTTCAATATATAGTAGGTTGTCAGAGTTTTGTGACAGCAATAAACAAAAAAAACATAAGTGATGTGGTTAGGAAGTTTAATCTCAATGAATAAATGAAAATAGTGGTTGAAACTTACACAGCAAACCTTAAAGGGCAAGGCTTGCCACAAATCCTATTAGATATAGCCATATAGACATAGACACACAACAAAAAAACTAAAATGAGACAAGACGAGGTGGTCTTGCACAGACTGTCCAGAAGCAATGTGCGTGCCCCGATAAAGGTCTGCAGGCACATCCATCATAGCTGCAGAGGGGGAAACTTCAGCATATTGAGGAACCTGCTCCAGGATGGCATAGCTATGGAGCACCATTCAGGCAACAATAATTTAATGACCTTCTGGGGTTGGTACTGGAAAGCATGTGTCTGAGTCTGAGGCCTCAGAATGGGGGTCATAAGCCACAAAAGCAGGGGATATGCAGATTCAGCTACAAAAATTAGAGACTAATTAGCCGCATAAATCATAAACACATTATCATGTTAAAAAAAAGCAATTTAAAATGGAAGGGGGAGACAGAGGATGCATCCACAAATATACTAGTTCTACATTTAAAAACGACTCTAGCAACAAAAATAACATTTCTTGCTGATGTGGATAACACTTAGCAAATAGCCACTCGTCAGAAAACTTGCCAGACTCAAAGCGCCCACAGAGGCTGGAATCCTGCAGGATAAAAGTGCCATGGGTGGAGCTTGGGAACCCTACCTTCACAATAAGGAACTAAAGGTCAGGACCTGCCATACATTGGACATTGATGGAATGTCCCATCTTACGGTTCCTGCTTGATAGAAACAAAGCACAAAGGTCAAGAGCAGAGCAGCATTCAAGCACGCCCACACTGACAGAACAGATGCTAAGCAGGAAGGGATAACCCCTGGCAAGACTGCCTTCTTTGGGTGAGTAAGAAAAAGGCAGATTGTGTAAGGTGGGAGGCCATAACTTGTGTGATCAAAAGGAAAATGAAGTGCTCATTAACATTGGCTTAACTTAGATTGAAGCAGCTATTGGGAAAAAGGGGCAGCTAGTTGAAAGGGAAGATTGAGGTCCGCTTTAAAGGAGGCAATACAATGCTGGGGACAACACACACTCAATATGGTGAAGCTATACAATTAACTGTAAAAACAGATAATATAGGTTAACATCGCACTCTAAAAGGGATAGGATGATAAAAGATGCTATAAAAGTTCTTAGAAGTTCATATTCACGCTCTCAACATGCAGACTCCTCAATCCAAAGAAAGTCAAATTAAATGTAGTTGTTTAGCACAGAGCTCCCCAGTTGTGAAGGGATAACGATCAACCAAATAACGTGATCCCAAAGCGCATGCACAACCAGTGGACATCAAAGGCACTTCAGGTAAACAAACACCGGTGTATCCTTCACCAAAAGCTTGGACTCTTACCAGACTTCAGCAAAACAAAGGCCCATCAATCAGCAAAACCGATTTCAAAAACACAATTGATTCATAAACATTTCCAAACGAAGACCATGTTTCATGTATATGTTCGCTTGCTGCATCTCAGTGACTCCGCTGACAGGGGCAGTAGAATCGGAGCAGCTCGCAGCGTCTTCGGCTGATCCCCGTCTCTACTCCCCACCTCTCTGCCGCGATCTTCACCCGCTGCTTCAGTTCTACTGGCCACCGAGCGGGCTGCAGCAGCAACATATATCGCAGCTCCGGCTCCACTCCTCCCGTCCGTGATCAAAATAACATATACATGAAACATGTATATGTTATCACCTGCCCATCATCCTAATTAAAGCCATTTTTGAGCATTTTGACTAATAGGCAGGAAATTAGTGTATCCATTGTATTTGGCCAGTTGTAGCAGACTAGTTTTTCCACCTGTACCTGGTTATCACTACCTGTCTTGTAGGGAGCCACTGCAGAAAGATGATGGGGCTCTGGGGAAGCCCGCACTGTTGGGAGCAAGGAGATGTCACGAGGAAGGGTCATGGGAAACTGATGGCCCCAGTAGTGTGGATGCTTTTTGAACAGAAACTAATGTCAGTAGGCATATTGGGGTTGGCAGAACAGCCTAGCAATAGGGAAGACATAGTGCAGGTAAGCACACAGGGGAAGCTTTTAGGGGAACAATAATCCATTACTCTGCGATGCAATAAATAGGAAGGGCAGCACATTGGGGGAGGGGGGCAAAACACAGTCCGGTATCCTGATCAGAGGGTGCAAGCAACATTGCGTGCCTGTGGTTAGGCATGCTGCAATGCCCACTAGCACTCTACTCGGGAGGAAGATGCCCCCCCTTAGGCAAGAGACGAGAGCAGACGAGACAAGATGTAGGATCAGCAGAAAAGGGGTGCCATAAGGGGCAAAATGTCTCCCTGCTAATTGTCACCCAGTCCCACAGCAATGGTTGCACATCAGCAGCCCTGGTATCTGAATCCAGGTGCTGCATTTCTACATTCCAGCCTGAAGTTGGTCATGTGCTGTGTATGAAGCCCAGACAAGGCCAACAATTATTCTTAATGGGTGCCTCAGCTGAGTTTGTACACCTTTGTTTAGCTTGTACAGAACCCAGCTTCAGATACAGGGGCTGTGGGAGAATGATTACTTCTGTACCCCGTATGACACCACAGATATGAGGTTGGTTGGGAAAATCTACAAAAGTGGACTTCCCTTCAACTGTTCAGTCCACAACGACTGGAACTTTTTTTTTTTTTATTCGGTGTAGAGGCAGAGAATACATATATTATAATATGTCTGTTTATCTCATGATGACAGAAGAATGGATGTATGTGGTGGTGACCATTGCCCATGTCTGCAGAAATAATTGTGTAAAGATTTTTACCAAATAGCAAAAGTTTCCATCGATCATAACACAATCAGCATTTCTGTGTTTATTCTTCTTTTAAATATATTGGTGTCAGGATTGTATTTGTTTCAGGTACTGTTTTTTTTTTATTTATTTATTTTTTTATATTATTCATTTTCAAATGTCAGGATTCTGCCATGTAGATATATTACACGTATAAACTTGCTAGGTGGACAGAGCCGCACACCACACCTTGCATACACCTCAGGTGTAAATCATACGTAAATATTTTCTAAATCTTGTGTACCTGATTTGGTGTTGAGATAGGGGAATCTCGAAAAAAATAGGCTTGCCCAAAACGATGTAGAAACTCTCTCTCGAGAGAGGGTACTTTAAGCCACAAGTGTTGTTTCGCAATGTGCCTCGGGCACAAAATATATATATTTTTTTTTTAAACCTTACTGGGTTTTAAGGCTGAAAATGTCCTCATCCAGATTTGACAATGGGGGTCATGTTAAAGATTTGGTGAATAAATGGTGAATTTAACCCTTGTAGAAATATCAGAAGTAAAAGTATGAACCTGCAAAAATGCTCTTCTCGGTGCAGACTTTATATTCGGGCAAAAAAAGATTTCCACAGTGTGCACCAAAGTTTGTGCACCTGTCCCGGTGTTGGTAAAGCCACTACCTCAGGGAATATTCCCTGGCTTTGCTAGCCATGGAACGTGTGGGTTCTTTCATCATCAGCAGTCAGGTCATCACTTGCTAGCTGAATACATGTTCCTGTCTTCATCTTTTGTGTGTCACAGCTCATTTCAGCTGATTCCATAGTTTTTTAGGGGTATTTTGCATATCTGAAGTTCACATATTGATTGGGCATTTGAATTGCTCTGTATTTATTGCATCACTGTAGAATCACACATATAAGATTGAGCTTTATATATTATTGATAGAGATGAGCGAACTTTTGAAAAATTCGATTCGACTGATTCGCCGAATTTTTTCCGACAAAAATCGTTTCGACCAGAATAAATTCGCGACGAATCGCTATTAAAAACGGCTATTTCTGAGCCTCCTAGAGCCTTAATGGGGTTGTAAACCATTCTGCCTTGCTGTAACACGCACAGGGTTAGTTAAATAATACTTTGAATAAATATCACATGCAGATCAGAGGCATCGCTAATAGAATCGCAGAGCGGCACAATTGAATTCAAGAGAGTTGAAGTGGCATCACTATGAGGGGCAGGAACCCAAACATTGCTTTAAAGAGACACTGGAGTTGACAGCAGCAGGAGCCCAAAAATTAGATGAATCACACCCTGGAGTTGGCAGCAGCAGCAGGAGCCCAAACATTGGCTGAAAGAGACACTGGGGTTGGCTTCAGGAGCCCAAAAATTGGATGAATCACACCCTGGAGTTGGCAGGAGTTGACAGCAGCAGCAGCAGGAGCCCAAATATTACTTTAAAGAGACCCTGGGGTTGGCTTCAGGAGCCCAAAAATTGGATGAATCACACCCTGGAGTTGGCAGAAGTTGGCAGCAGCAGCAGGAGCCCAAATATTACTTTACCCTGGAGTTGGCAGCAGCAGCAGCAGGAGCCAAAATATACACTGGGGTTGGCTTCAGGAGCCCAAAAATTGGATGAATCACACCCTGGAGTTGGCAGCAGCAGCAGCAGGAGCCCAAACATTACTTCAAAGAGACCCTGGGGTTGGCTTCAGGAGCCCAAAAATTGGATGAATCACACCCTGGAGTTGGCAGCAGCAGCAGCAGGAGCCCAAATATTACTTTAAAGAGACACTGGGGTTGGCTTCAGGAGCCCAAAAATTGGATGAATCACACCCTGGAGTTGGCAGAAGTTGGCAGCAGCAGCAGCAGGAGCCCAAACATTACTTAAACGAGACACTGGGGTTGGCTTCAGGAGCCCAAAAATTGGATGAATCACACCCTGGAGTTGGCAGGAGTTGACAGCAGCAGCAGCAGAAGCCCAAATATTACTTTAAAGAGACACTGGGGTTGGCTTCAGGAGCCCAAAAATTGGATGAATCACACCCTGGAGTTGGCAGCAGCAGCAGCAGGAGCCCAAATATTACTTTAAAGAGACACTGGGGTTGGCTTCAGGAGCCCAAAAATTGGATGATTCACACCCTGGAGTTGGCAGCAGCAGCAGCAGGAGCCCAAATATACACTGGAGTTGGCTTCAGGAGCCCAAAAATTGGATGAATCACACCCTGGAGTTGGCAGCAGCAGCAGCAGGAGCCCAAACATTACTTTAAAGAGACACTGGGGTTGGCTTCAGGAGCCCAAAAATTGGATGAATCACACCCTGGAGTTGGCAGAAGTTGGTAGTAGCAGCAGCAGGAGCCCAAATATTACTTTAAAGAGACCCTGGGGTTGGCTTCAGGAGCCCAAAAATTGGATGAATCACACTCTGGAGTTGGCAGGAGTTGGCAGCAGCAGCAACAGGAGCCCAAACATTACTTTAAAGAGACACTGGGGTTGGCTTCAGGAGCCCAAAAATTGGATGAATCACACCCTGGAGTTGGCAGCAGCAGCAGGAGCCCAAATATTACTTTAAAGAGACCCTGGGGTTGGCTTCAGGAGCCCAAAAATTGGATGAATCACACCCTGGAGTTGGCAGCAGCAGCAGCAGGAGCCCAAATATACACTGGAGTTGGCTTCAGGAGCCCAAAAATTGGATGAATCACACTCTGGAGTTGGCAGCAGCAGCAGCAGGAGCCCAAACATTACTTCAAAGAGACCCTGGGGTTGGCTTCAGGAGCCCAAAAATTGGATGAATCACACCCTGGAGTTGGCAGAAGTTGGCAGCAGCAGCAGCAGGAGCCCAAACATTACTTAAACGAGACACTGGGGTTGGCTTCAGGAGCCCAAAAATTGGATGAATCACACCCTGGAGTTGGCAGGAGTTGACAGCAGCAGCAGCAGAAGCCCAAATATTACTTTAAAGAGACACTGGGGTTGGCTTCAGGAGCCCAAAAATTGGATGAATCACACCCTGGAGTTGGCAGCAGCAGCAGCAGGAGCCCAAATATTACTTTAAAGAGACACTGGGGTTGGCTTCAGGAGCCCAAAAATTGGATGATTCACACCCTGGAGTTGGCAGCAGCAGCAGCAGGAGCCCAAATATACACTGGAGTTGGCTTCAGGAGCCCAAAAATTGGATGAATCACACCCTGGAGTTGGCAGCAGCAGCAGCAGGAGCCCAAACATTACTTTAAAGAGACCCTGGGGTTGGCTTCAGGAGCCCAAAAATTGGATGAATCACACCCTGGAGTTGGCAGCAGCAGCAGGAGCCCAAATATACACTGGAGTTGGCTTCAGGAGCCCAAAAATTGGATGAATCACACCCTGGAGTTGGCAGCAGCAGGAGCCCAAACATTACTTTAAAGAGACACTGGGGTTGGCTTCAGGAGCCCAAAAATTGGATGAATCACAACCTGGAGTTGGCAGCAGCAGGAGCCCAAATATTACTTTAAAGAGACCCTGGAGTTGGCTTCAGGAGCCCAAAAATTGGATGAATCACACCCTGGAGTTGGCAGCAGCAGCAGCAGGAGCCCAAATATTACTTTAAAGAGACCCTGGGGTTGGCTTCAGGAGCCCAAAAATTGGATGAATCACACCCTGGAGTTGGCAGAAGTTGGCAGTAGCATCAGCAGGAGCCCAAATATTACTTTAAAGAGACCCTGGGGTTGGCTTCAGGAGCCCAAAAATTGGATGAATCACACTCTGGAGTTGGCAGGAGTTGGCAGCAGCAGCAACAGGAGCCCAAACATTACTTTAAAGAGACACTGGGGTTGGCTTCAGGAGCCCAAAAATTGGATGAATCACACCCTGGAGTTGGCAGCAGCAGCAGGAGCCCAAATATTACTTTAAAGAGACCCTGGGGTTGGCTTCAGGAGCCCAAAAATTGGATGAATCACACCCTGGAGTTGGCAGCAGCAGCAGCAGGAGCCCAAATATTACTTTAAAGAGACACTGGGGTTGGCTTCAGGAGCCCAAAAATTGGATGAATCACACCCTGGAGTTGGCAGGAGTTGACAGCAGCAGCAGCAGGAGCCCAAATATTACTTTAAAGAGACCCTGGGGTTGGCTTCAGGAGCCCCAAAATTGGATGAATCACACCCTGGAGTTGGCAGAAGTTGGCAGCAGCAACAGCAGGAGCCCAAACATTACTTTAAAGAGACCCTGGGTTTGGCTTCAGGAGCCCAAAAATTGGATGAATCACACCCTGGAGTTGGCAGAAGTTGGCAGCAGCAGCAGCAGGAGCCCAAACATTACTTTAAAGAGACCCTGGGGTTGGCTTCAGGAGCCCAAAAATTGGATGAATCACACCCTGGAGTTGGCAGGAGTTGACAGCAGCAGCAGCAGGAGCCCAAATATTACTTTAAAGAGACCCTGGGGTTGGCTTCAGGAGCCCAAAAATTGGATGAATCACACCCTGGAGTTGGCAGAAGTTGGCAGCAGCAGGAGCCCAAACATTACTTTAAAGAGACCCTGGGGTTGGCTTCAGGAGCCCAAAAATTGGATGAATCACACCCTGTGGAGAGTCATGTGGAGAAAAAGCTTAGTTAGTAATATCTACATAAAATTATGAATAAACAAATGCAAAAGTATTGCCAAAGTGAAGTTTTGTTTGAGGGTGTGTTTCCACCTTTTAATTAAATCAGAAACAAGAAGGTATCATTCCAGTCATCAATCTACTGGAATACATCAGGCATTGTTGGGAGGAAAGCTTGGATGATCCATGCGCCATTCATTTCCACGCAGGGCAGTCTCTGTAAAAAAAAAAACTATGTATAAACCAGGGTCTTTTTCATATAAAAACAAATGGTTATTTTTGCTTTTAAACCATATGTTCCACAGCTTTACCAGTCATTGTGTCAGCCAATGAAGCAACTTTGTCTGGAAGTGCTGCAAAAGCAGTCCACTGCATCACAAGTGGAATCTGACACCCCCAGTCAACTGTCTGTTGTCTGTCTGTTATGCTTTGGGTTCAGCTCCACTATCCATTGATGAAGATCTGATAATCATAAAATTCAGCAGCTACTGCCCAGCCAAGAAGTGGAGGAGACACTCGCCTCTTCTTCCACTAGCCGGCAATTAGTGATGAGGAGAGTGTCGTGGGAGGAGGTGTTGCAAGCCGAGGTAGTGGAAGAGGGTCCCTGGAGTCTGCGGCGGTGGCGGCGGCAGCAGCAGCAGATTATTGCGGACTGTTGTTCGGAAAAATCAGCTACTCAGCGATGTGGCAGTGTTTCATGCAGCATCCTGTGGAGAAAAAGTAGTATTGCCAAAGTGAAGTTTTGTTTGAGGGTGTGTTTCCACCTTGTAATTAAATCAGAAACAACTAGCTATCATTTGCCTCTGAATAATTAGCCCTCAAAAATTCTTGGAATTTTTAATCTTGATGTCTGAGGGATTTCTCCTCTCAGACAGCGTCACCATAAGTCCAGCCTGCTGCATTACACTTGGAAGAACATCTTGGAATTTTTAATCTTGATGTCTGAGGGATTTCTCCTCTCAGACAGCGTCACCATAAGTCCAGCCTGCTGCATTACACTTGGAAGAACATCTTGTTTGCGCTGCAACAAGGAAGCCAGAGTCATGCGTCCTGACATGGCACACGTGTTCAGTCTAGTTTTGAAGTCTTGCCTCCATCTGAAAGAACAACAGGAAAGAAAGTTAGCATGCACTTCTGGCACTCCTACACCACCAAGCACAACCTTATTGAGCCTCAGCGTCACAACGGTGTACCCCACCATAGTCTGATTTGCGATGTTTCCACCCGTTGGAATTCCACCCTCCATATGCAGGATCCACTATAGCAGTGGTCCCCAACCCTGTCCTCAAGGCCCACCAACAGGCCAGGTTTTGCAGATCTCCACAAAGATGCACAGGTGGAGTAATTAGTGCAGCTGCAGAGCAATAGAGCTGGCTATTTGGAGATCAAAAAAACATGACATGTTGGTGGGCCTTGAGGACAGGGTTGAGGACCACTGCACTATAGGAACAGAGAAAAGCCATCACGGATTTCTGGATGATCCAAACGGATAGGGGGACACCCCTGTGTAAATTCAATGTAAACCATTGGCAGCTCATACGTGACACCGACCGTTTGCTCAGGCCCTTTGAGGAAGCTACGTTATTAGTCAGTTGCCAGGACTATGAGATGAACGATGAGATTCCACTGCTTCATGTACTACAACACATTTTGGAAACCATGGCTGGTCAGGGCACTGGAGACATGGCACATACATTTCACAGCCACATGAAGCCTGTGGGGGCTGAAGTGGAGGAGGAGGAGGGGGTGGGGCACAGCAAACCACAGTTTAGGTTTAACAAAATGACCATTTTATCTAGTCATCTGACAGGAGAGGAGGAGCAGGAGCAGCCACAGGAGCTAGAGGGTTGTGAGGAAGGCGAGACAGAGGACCCAGACACACCGTGGCAGTTTACAGTGGAGATGGAGACAGGTAGTCCCTCCGAGTCACTTGCACAAATGGCACAATGCATGCTCACATGCTTGCGTACTAGTGAGCGCAGAATTGTCTCCATTTGTCAGCGGGAAGACTTCTGGCTCTCCAACTTATTGGACCCTCGCTTCCGGCACAAAATGGGGGCATTTTTTACGCCCACTGAGAGGGAGGACAAACTGACCTACTACAGAGACATCCCACGTAGTCAGTTGGGCGATGTCTATCTGCGCCATGGCCCATACTCCCGCAGGTCTGACTCGGGGGGACCTCTGCGATCACCTTCCACTGCCATGGCTGCTGGGGGGGTGGAAGTAGCAGCAGCAGCAGCTCCATCAGCAGCAGCCTCAGTCTTCAGTCGCTAGTGAGTAGCTTTCTACACCCGCATAGTGAGTCTACTCATGAGCAGCAGGAAGACCTGGAGCTGGACCTCAAACAGCAGGTCATGTCATACCTTGACATGACCATGCCAACACACCTTCAGGATCCACTGGATTTGCTGGGAAGCCAAACTTGACTTGTGCCCGCAACTAGCAGAGTTTGCCCTGGAAAAGCTGTACTGGCCGGACAGTAGGTGATTTAGATGGCAACTGGGCTGCTCTATATAACGAAGCAAAATGGCAAATTTACCTCACTATATAAGCTATTGCCCCTCAGATTTACACAGGGGCTGCTCTATATTATGCTGCAAAATGGCAAATTTACCTCACAATATAAGCTATTGCAGCTCTATATAAATAAAAATAAATAAATAAAAAAAGGGCCTGTAGAAGCTTATTTAGTATAACAGATAGGGTGACATGTGCTGGTTTGGGATGCCCATATGGGCTAGTGTTTTGGCAGCAGTACAAAAACCAATGCAAAATGCAATAGCTTAATAAAGCTGATGCTGATCAACGCTTATTTAGTATAACAGATGGGGTGCAACATGCAGGTTTGGGATGCCCTGCGGCCTGGTGTATTTAAAGCAGACCAAAACCAATTCAAAATGCAATAACTTAATAAAGCTGAGGCTGTAGATGCTTATTTAGTATAAACAGGTAGGGTGCAAGGTGCAGCTTTGGGGTGCCCTGCGGCCTGGTTAAATGAAAGCAGTCAAAAAGGAAGTGCAAACTGAAGTAGCTTAATGAAGCTGATGCTGATCAACGCTTATGTTGTATACCAGATAGGGTGCAAGGTGCCGCTTTGGGGTGCCCTGCGGCCTGGTTTATTAAAAGCAGTCAAAAACAAGTGCAAACTGAAGTAGCTTAATAAAGCAGCTGATGCTGATCGACGCTTATGTTGTATAACAGATAGGGTTAAAATAGCATGTGCCTTGGGATGCCCGTGTGGCCTGTTATATTTCAAGATGAACAAAAAGTAACAATAATCCAAGTATGAGACATAATTTTGACCTTCTTTACAGCGCCATACTTTGAAAAAAAAAATTAATTTCATGCTGATCAATCCAAAGGTCAATGCCCCTAACAAAAATAGTGTTCGGCATAAGTTTTCCTTCTGGAAGGACGTAACCTTTAGTTTACATGTTTGGGGTAGGTTATCTTACAAATTGGGATACCCCAGGCAGCAGTGTCATTGAAAGAGACAGATTGTAATGCAGGCCATACGCAAGCAGAGAAACTCAGGCTGCAACAGGCCTATTTAGTTTACATGGTTGGGGTAGGTTATCTTACAAATTGGGATACCCCACTGTATATGAAACCGAATATAAATGCACACCCAAAAGTGGACAATCAGCCTCCAAGAGGCCTGCTTAGTTTAAATAAGAGAGCTGCTTAGTATGGTAGGTAGGTTATGTTATGTTACAGAATGGGATGCCCCAAGCAGATTTGAGATCAGTATATATGCACACAGCAGCAGTGTGTAAGCAGGCTCATACAGGCCAAATTTCTTTAAATAACTGTGCAGCTTACAGTAAATGCAGAGGCTAATGGTATGTTACAGAATGGGATGCCCCAAGCAGACTTGAGATCAGTATATATGCACACAGCAGCAGTGTGTTAGCAGGCTCATACAGGCCAAATTTCTTTAAATAACTGTGCAGCTTACAGTAAATGCAGAGGCTAATGGTATGTTACAGAATGGGATGCCCCAAGCAGACTTGAGATCAGTATATATGCACACAGCAGCAGTGTGTTAGCAGGCTCATACAGGCCAAATTTCTTTAAATAACTGTGCAGCTTACAGTAAATGCAGAGGCTAATGGTATGTTACAGAATGGGATGCCCCAAAAACCAGAGAGCACCTGGCAGGCAGCAGTAAGACTATGCCCAGCAAAAGTGTCTTTATCATGCCTAATTTCAATTAGAATAGGTGCAAATGGTTAGGTTCTTAAATAGAGGCTGGTGTAGTCACAGAATGGGATGCCCCAAAAAGGAGTGCACGTGGCAGGGACCAGTAGTGCTATGCCCAGCAAAAGTGTCTTTATCAGGGCTAATTTCAATTATAATAAGTGCAAATGGTTATATGGTCTTAAACAGAGGCTGCTGTAGTCACAGAATGGGATGCCCCAAAAAAAGATCCAGTAGTGCTATGCCCAGCAAAAGTGTCTTTATCAGGGCTAATTTCAATTATAATAAGTGCAAATGGTTATATGGTCTTAAACAGAGGCTGCTGTAGTCACAGAATGGGATGCCTTAAAAAAAGATCCAGTAGTGCTATGCCCAGCAAAAGTGTCTTTATCAGGGCTAATTTCAATTATAATAAGTGCAAATGGTTATATGGTCTTAAACAGAGGCTGCTGTAGTCACAGAATGGGATGCCTTAAAAAAAGATCCAGTAGTGCTATGCCCAGCAAAAGTGTCTTTATCAGGGCTAATTTCAATTATAATAAGTGCAAATGGTTATATGGTCTTAAACAGAGGCTGCTGTAGTCACAGAATGGGATGCCTTAAAAAAAGATCCAGTAGTGCTATGCCCAGCAAAAGTGTCTTTATCAGGCCTAATTTCAATTATAATAAGTGCAAATGGTTATATGGTCTTAAACAGAGGCTGCTGTAGTCACAGAATGGGATGCCCCAAAAAAGAATCCAGTAGTGCTATGCCCAGCAAAAGTGTCTTTATCAGGGCTAATTTCAATTATAATAAGTGCAAATGGTTATATGGTCTTAAACAGAGGCTGCTTTAGTCACAGAATGGGATGCCTTAAAAAAAGATCCAGTAGTGCTATGCCCAGCAAAAGTGTCTTAATCAGGCCTAATTTCAATTATAATAAGTGCAAATGGTTATGTGGTCTTAAACAGAGGCTGCTGTAGTCACAGAATGGGATGCCCCAAAAAAGAATCCAGTAGTGCTATGCCCAGCAAAAGTGTCTTTATCAGGGCTAATTTCAATTATAATAAGTGCAAATGGTTATATGGTCTTAAACAGAGGCTGCTGTAGTCACAGAATGGGATGCCTTAAAAAAAGATCCAGTAGTGCTATGCCCAGCAAAAGTGTCTTTATCAGGCCTAATTTCAATTATAATAAGTGCAAATGGTTATATGGTCTTAAACAGAGGCTGCTGTAGTCACAGAATGGGATGCCCCAAAAAAGAATCCAGTAGTGCTATGCCCAGCAAAAGTGTCTTTATCAGGGCTAATTTCAATTATAATAAGTGCAAATGGTTATATGGTCTTAAACAGAGGCTGCTGTAGTCACAGAATGGGATGCCTTAAAAAAAGATCCAGTAGTGCTATGCCCAGCAAAAGTGTCTTTATCAGGTCTAATTTCAATTATAATAAGTGCAAATGGTTATATGGTCTTAAACAGAGGCTGCTGTAGTCACAGAATGGGATGCCTTAAAAAAAGATCCAGTAGTGCTATGCCCAGCAAAAGTGTCTTTATCAGGGCTAATTTCAATTATAATAAGTGCAAATGGTTATATGGTCTTAAACAGAGGCTGCTGTAGTCACAGAATGGGATGCCCCAAAAAAGAATCCAGTAGTGCTATGCCCAGCAAAAGTGTCTTTATCAGGGCTAATTTCAATTATAATAAGTGCAAATGGTTATATGGTCTTAAACAGAGGCTGCTGTAGTCACAGAATGGGATGCCTTAAAAAAAGATCCAGTAGTGCTATGCCCAGCAAAAGTGTCTTTATCAGGCCTAATTTCAATTATAATAAGTGCAAATGGTTATATGGTCTTAAACAGAGGCTGCTGTAGTCACAGAATGGGATGCCCCAAAAAAGAATCCAGTAGTGCTATGCCCAGCAAAAGTGTCTTTATCAGGGCTAATTTCAATTATAATAAGTGCAAATGGTTATATGGTCTTAAACAGAGGCTGCTGTAGTCACAGAATGGGATGCCTTAAAAAAAGATCCAGTAGTGCTATGCCCAGCAAAAGTGTCTTTATCAGGGCTAATTTCAATTATAATAAGTGCAAATGGTTATATGGTCTTAAACAGAGGCTGCTGTAGTCACAGAATGGGATGCCTTAAAAAAAGATCCAGTAGTGCTATGCCCAGCAAAAGTGTCTTTATCAGGGCTAATTTCAATTATAATAAGTGCAAATGGTTATATGGTCTTAAACAGAGGCTGCTGTAGTCACAGAATGGGATGCCTTAAAAAAAGATCCAGTAGTGCTATGCCCAGCAAAAGTGTCTTTATCAGGGCTAATTTCAATTATAATAAGTGCAAATGGTTATATGGTCTTAAACAGAGGCTGCTGTAGTCACAGAATGGGATGCCTTAAAAAAAGATCCAGTAGTGCTATGCCCAGCAAAAGTGTCTTTATCAGGGCTAATTTCAATTATAATAAGTGCAAATGGTTATATGGTCTTAAACAGAGGCTGCTGTAGTCACAGAATGGGATGCCCCAAAAAAGAATCCAGTAGTGCTATGCCCAGCAAAAGTGTCTTTATCAGGGCTAATTTCAATTATAATAAGTGCAAATGGTTATATGGTCTTAAACAGAGGCTGCTGTAGTCACAGAATGGGATGCCTTAAAAAAAGATCCAGTAGTGCTATGCCCAGCAAAAGTGTCTTTATCAGGGCTAATTTCAATTATAATAAGTGCAAATGGTTATATGGTCTTAAACAGAGGCTGCTGTAGTCACAGAATGGGATGCCTTAAAAAAAGATCCAGTAGTGCTATGCCCAGCAAAAGTGTCTTTATCAGGGCTAATTTCAATTATAATAAGTGCAAATGGTTATATGGTCTTAAACAGAGGCTGCTGTAGTCACAGAATGGGATGCCTCACAGCAGACTTAAGATCAGTTCAGTATATATGCACAGTTAGTTAGTATAAGCAGCCTGAAAACGCTAACAAAGCCTGTCAGGCTGGATGAAAAAAAAAAAAAAATCTCCCTGTGACAGCCTCCGATTTTCCCTTCCTTTCCCTGTTTTTTGCTGGCTTTCTGTCTGTCTCCTGTCTGTCTCCTGCCTGTCTCCAGCCTGTCCCTGTCTGTCCCTGCCTGTCTAACAATCTCTCCCTCAGCTACACAGCGTTCTGTCTCTCACGAATGCAATAGAGAAATGAGGAAGGAAAAGCAAGATGGCCGGCCTTAAATAGCGCTGTGACGTCACCGGGCTTGCTGGCTGCTGATAGGCTGCATGTGACTGCCCCAGCTTGCACTGGTGTGGGATAGATGTCCAGACATGTCCCGTCCGCTATCTTAGAATGCCTGTAAATGTAAATGAATGGATGTTAAAGGAAAACTTCGAGCGATCGAATCGCGGGGAAATTCGGATTCGATCCGAATCGAATTTTTCCTGAAATTCGGATCGAATCCGGGTTCGTCCGGATCGATTCGCTCATCCCTATTATTCACTATCAGAACTGGCTTAATTTGCTCAGCAATATCTTGTCGCTGGACATTCTCTGTCTGTACACAAACATCTGATACAGTCATGAACCAAGAGGGATCCATCAGTTACACTAGGAGCAGCATTCACCTGCATATCCCCTGAAATCCCTGACTAATCGATCCCTGACAAATTGACAGCTTAAAAACAAAAAATTATATTTGTTAATAAGAATAGTAGTATGTTTGACCTCAGCTCGACATCGCTCGAAGTTTTCCTTTAACATCCATTCATTTACATTTACAGGCATTCTAAGATGGCGGACGGGACATGTCCAGACATGTAAGCTGGGGCAGTGTATGCTGGGACAGTCACATGCAGCCTATCAGCAGCCAGCAAGCCCGGTGACATCACAGCGCTATTTAAGGCCGGCCATCTTGCTTTTCCTTCCTCATTTCTCTATTGCATTCGTGAGAGACAGAACGCTGTGTAGCTGAGGGAGAGAGGCAGTTAGACAGGCAGGGACAGACAGGGACAGGCTGGAGGCAGGCAGGAGACAGACAGGAGACAGACAGAAAGTCAGCGAAAAACAGGGAAAGGTAGAAAAATCGGAGGCTGTCACAGGGAGTTTTTTTTTTTTTTTTTCATCCAGCCTGAGTGTTACTAGCTGGCTGACAGGCTTTGTTAGCGTTTTCAGGCTGCTTATACTAACTAACTGTGCATATATACTGAACTGATCTTAAGTCTGCTGTGAGGCATCCCATTCTGTGACTACACCAGCCTCTGTTTAAGACCATATAACCATTTGCACTTATTATAATTGAAATTAGCCTGATAAAGACACTTTTGCTGGGCATAGCACTTCTGGACCCTGCCAGGTCCACTTCTTTTTTGGGGCATCCCATTCTGTGACTACAGCAGCCTCTGTTTAAGACCATATAACCATTTGCACTTATTATAATTGAAATTAGCCTGATAAAGACACTTTTGCTGGGCATAGCACTTCTGGACCCTGCCAGGCCCACTTCTTTTTTGGGGCATCCCATTCTGTGACTACAGCAGCCTCTGTTTAAGACCATATAACCATTTGCACTTATTATAATTGAAATTAGCCTGATAAAGACACTTTTGCTGGGCATAGTACTTCTGGACCCTGCCAGGCCCACTTCTTTTTTGGGGCATCCCATTCTGTGACTACAGCAGCCTCTGTTTAAGACCATATAACCATTTGCACTTATTATAATTGAAATTAGGCCTGATAAAGACACTTTTGCTGGGCATAGCACTACTTGTCCCTGCCAGGTGTACTTACTGCTGGTTTTTAGGGCATCCCATTCTGTGACTACAGCAGCCTCTGTTTAAGACCATATAACCATTTGCACTTATTATAATTGAAATTAGCCTGATAAAGACACTTTTGCTGGGCATAGCACTTCTGGACCCTGCCAGGTCCACTTCTTTTTTGGGGCATCCCATTCTGTGACTACAGCAGCCTCTGTTTAAGACCATATAACCATTTGCACTTATTATAATTGAAATTAGGCCTGATAAAGACACTTTTGCTGGGCATAGCACTTCTGGACCCTGCCAGGTCCACTTCTTTTTTGGGGCATCCCATTCTGTGACTACAGCAGCCTCTGTTTAAGACCATATAACCATTTGCACTTATTATAATTGAAATTAGCCTGATAAAGACACTTTTGCTGGGCATAGCACTTCTGGACCCTGCCAGGTCCACTTCTTTTTTGGGGCATCCCATTCTGTGACTACAGCAGCCTCTGTTTAAGACCATATAACCATTTGCACTTATTATAATTGAAATTAGCCTGATATAGACACTTTTGCTGGGCATAGCACTTCTGGACCCTGCCAGGTCCACTTCTTTTTTGGGGCATCCCATTCTGTGACTACAGCAGCCTCTGTTTAAGACCATATAACCATTTGCACTTATTATAATTGAAATTAGGCCTGATAAAGACACTTTTGCTGGGCATAGCACTTCTGGACCCTGCCAGGCCCACTTCTTTTTTGGGGCATCCCATTCTGTGACTACAGCAGCCTCTGTTTAAGACCATATAACCATTTGCACTTATTATAATTGAAATTAGCCTGATAAAGACACTTTTGCTGGGCATAGCACTTCTGGACCCTGCCAGGTCCACTTCTTTTTGGGGCATCCCATTCTGTGACTACAGCAGCCTCTGTTTAAGAGCATATAACCATTTGCACTTATTATAATTGAAATTAGCCTGATAAAGACACTTTTGCTGGGCATAGCACTTCTGGACCCTGCCAGGTCCACTTCTTTTTTGGGGCATCCCATTCTGTGACTACAGCAGCCTCTGTTTAAGACCATATAACCATTTGCACTTATTATAATTGAAATTAGGCCTGATAAAGACACTTTTGCTGGGCATAGCACTTCTGGACCCTGCCAGGCCCACTTCTTTTTTGGGGCATCCCATTCTGTGACTACAGCAGCCTCTGTTTAAGACCATATAACCATTTGCACTTATTATAATTGAAATTAGCCTGATAAAGACACTTTTGCTGGGCATAGCACTTCTGGACCCTGCCAGGTCCACTTCTTTTTGGGGCATCCCATTCTGTGACTACAGAAGCCTCTGTTTAAGAGCATATAACCATTTGCACTTATTATAATTGAAATTAGCCTGATAAAGACACTTTTGCTGGGCATAGCACTTCTGGACCCTGCCAGGTCCACTTCTTTTTTGGGGCATCCCATTCTGTGACTACAGCAGCCTCTGTTTAAGACCATATAACCATTTGCACTTATTATAATTGAAATTAGGCCTGATAAAGACACTTTTGCTGGGCATAGCACTACTTGTCCCTGCCAGGTGTACTTACTGCTGGTTTTTAGGGCATCCCATTCTGTGACTACAGCAGCCTCTGTTTAAGACCATATAACCATTTGCACTTATTATAATTGAAATTAGCCTGATAAAGACACTTTTGCTGGGCATAGCACTTCTGGACCCTGCCAGGTCCACTTCTTTTTTGGGACATCCCATTCTGTGACTACAGCAGCCTCTGTTTAAGACCATATAACCATTTGCACTTATTATAATTGAAATTAGCCTGATAAAGACACTTTTGCTGGGCATAGCACTTCTGGACCCTGCCAGGTCCACTTCTTTTTTGGGGCATCCCATTCTGTGACTACAGCAGCCTCTGTTTAAGACCATATAACCATTTGCACTTATTATAATTGAAATTAGCCTGATAAAGACACTTTTGCTGGGCATAGCACTTCTGGACCCTGCCAGGCCCACTTCTTTTTTAGGGCATCCCATTCTGTGAATACAGCAGCCTCTGTTTAAGACCATATAACCATTTGCACTTATTATAATTGAAATTAGCCTGATAAAGACACTTTTGCTGGGCATAGCACTTCTGGACCCTGCCAGGTCCACTTCTTTTTTGGGGCATCCCATTCTGTGACTACAGCAGCCTCTGTTTAAGACCATATAACCATTTGCACTTATTATAATTGAAATTAGCCTGATAAAGACACTTTTGCTGGGCATAGCACTTCTGGACCCTGCCAGGCCCACTTCTTTTTTGGGGCATCCCATTCTGTGTCTACAGCAGCCTCTGTTTAAGACCATATAACCATTTGCACTTATTATAATTGAAATAAGGCCTGATAAAGACACTTTTGCTGGGCATAGCACTACTTGTCCCTGCCAGGTGTACTTACTGCTGGTTTTTAGGGCATCCCATTCTGTGACTACAGCAGCCTCTGTTTAAGACCATATAACCATTTGCACTTATTATAATTGAAATTAGCCTGATAAAGACACTTTTGCTGGCCATAGCACTTCTGGACCCTGCCAGGTCCACTTCTTTTTTGGGGCATCCCATTCTGTGACTACAGCAGCCTCTGTTTAAGACCATATAACCATTTGCACTTATTATAATTGAAATTAGCCTGATAAAGACACTTTTGCTGGGCATAGCACTTCTGGACCCTGCCAGGTCCACTTCTTTTTTGGGGCATCCCATTCTGTGACTACAGCAGCCTCTGTTTAAGACCATATAACCATTTGCACTTATTATAATTGAAATTAGCCTGATAAAGACACTTTTGCTGGGCATAGCACTTCTGGACCCTGCCAGGCCCACTTCTTTTTTAGGGCATCCCATTCTGTGACTACAGCAGCCTCTGTTTAAGACCATATAACCATTTGCACTTATTATAATTGAAATTAGCCTGATAAAGACACTTTTGCTGGGCATAGCACTTCTGGACCCTGCCAGGTCCACTTCTTTTTTGGGGCATCCCATTCTGTGACTACAGCAGCCTCTGTTTAAGACCATATAACCATTTGCACTTATTATAATTGAAATTAGCCTGATAAAGACACTTTTGCTGGGCATAGCACTTCTGGACCCTGCCAGGCCCACTTCTTTTTTGGGGCATCCCATTCTGTGTCTACAGCAGCCTCTGTTTAAGACCATATAACCATTTGCACTTATTATAATTGAAATTAGGCCTGATAAAGACACTTTTGCTGGGCATAGCACTACTTGTCCCTGCCAGGTGTACTTACTGCTGGTTTTTAGGGCATCCCATTCTGTGACTACACCAGCCTCTGTTTAAGACCATATAACCATTTGCACTTATTATAATTGAAATTAGCCTGATAAAGACACTTTTGCTGGGCATAGCACTTCTGGACCCTGCCAGGTCCACTTCTTTTTTGGGGCATCCCATTCTGTGACTACAGCAGCCTCTGTTTAAGACCATATAACCATTTGCACTTATTATAATTGAAATTAGCCTGATAAAGACACTTTTGCTGGGCATAGCACTTCTGGACCCTGCCAGGTCCACTTCTTTTTGGGGCATCCCATTCTGTGACTACAGCAGCCTCTGTTTAAGAGCATATAACCATTTGCACTTATTATAATTGAAATTAGCCTGATAAAGACACTTTTGCTGGGCATAGCACTTCTGGACCCTGCCAGGTCCACTTCTTTTTTGGGGCATCCCATTCTGTGACTACAGCAGCCTCTGTTTAAGACCATATAACCATTTGCACTTATTATAATTGAAATTAGGCCTGATAAAGACACTTTTGCTGGGCATAGCACTACTTGTCCCTGCCAGGTGTACTTACTGCTGGTTTTTAGGGCATCCCATTCTGTGACTACAGCAGCCTCTGTTTAAGACCATATAACCATTTGCACTTATTATAATTGAAATTAGCCTGATAAAGACACTTTTGCTGGGCATAGCACTTCTGGACCCTGCCAGGTCCACTTCTTTTTTGGGACATCCCATTCTGTGACTACAGCAGCCTCTGTTTAAGACCATATAACCATTTGCACTTATTATAATTGAAATTAGCCTGATAAAGACACTTTTGCTGGGCATAGCACTTCTGGACCCTGCCAGGTCCACTTCTTTTTTGGGGCATCCCATTCTGTGACTACAGCAGCCTCTGTTTAAGACCATATAACCATTTGCACTTATTATAATTGAAATTAGCCTGATAAAGACACTTTTGCTGGGCATAGCACTTCTGGACCCTGCCAGGCCCACTTCTTTTTTAGGGCATCCCATTCTGTGAATACAGCAGCCTCTGTTTAAGACCATATAACCATTTGCACTTATTATAATTGAAATTAGCCTGATAAAGACACTTTTGCTGGGCATAGCACTTCTGGACCCTGCCAGGTCCACTTCTTTTTTGGGGCATCCCATTCTGTGACTACAGCAGCCTCTGTTTAAGACCATATAACCATTTGCACTTATTATAATTGAAATTAGCCTGATAAAGACACTTTTGCTGGGCATAGCACTTCTGGACCCTGCCAGGCCCACTTCTTTTTTGGGGCATCCCATTCTGTGTCTACAGCAGCCTCTGTTTAAGACCATATAACCATTTGCACTTATTATAATTGAAATAAGGCCTGATAAAGACACTTTTGCTGGGCATAGCACTACTTGTCCCTGCCAGGTGTACTTACTGCTGGTTTTTAGGGCATCCCATTCTGTGACTACAGCAGCCTCTGTTTAAGACCATATAACCATTTGCACTTATTATAATTGAAATTAGCCTGATAAAGACACTTTTGCTGGCCATAGCACTTCTGGACCCTGCCAGGTCCACTTCTTTTTTGGGGCATCCCATTCTGTGACTACAGCAGCCTCTGTTTAAGACCATATAACCATTTGCACTTATTATAATTGAAATTAGCCTGATAAAGACACTTTTGCTGGGCATAGCACTTCTGGACCCTGCCAGGTCCACTTCTTTTTTGGGGCATCCCATTCTGTGACTACAGCAGCCTCTGTTTAAGACCATATAACCATTTGCACTTATTATAATTGAAATTAGCCTGATAAAGACACTTTTGCTGGGCATAGCACTTCTGGACCCTGCCAGGCCCACTTCTTTTTTAGGGCATCCCATTCTGTGACTACAGCAGCCTCTGTTTAAGACCATATAACCATTTGCACTTATTATAATTGAAATTAGCCTGATAAAGACACTTTTGCTGGGCATAGCACTTCTGGACCCTGCCAGGTCCACTTCTTTTTTGGGGCATCCCATTCTGTGACTACAGCAGCCTCTGTTTAAGACCATATAACCATTTGCACTTATTATAATTGAAATTAGCCTGATAAAGACACTTTTGCTGGGCATAGCACTTCTGGACCCTGCCAGGCCCACTTCTTTTTTGGGGCATCCCATTCTGTGTCTACAGCAGCCTCTGTTTAAGACCATATAACCATTTGCACTTATTATAATTGAAATTAGGCCTGATAAAGACACTTTTGCTGGGCATAGCACTACTTGTCCCTGCCAGGTGTACTTACTGCTGGTTTTTAGGGCATCCCATTCTGTGACTACACCAGCCTCTGTTTAAGACCATATAACCATTTGCACTTATTATAATTGAAATTAGCCTGATAAAGACACTTTTGCTGGGCATAGCACTTCTGGACCCTGCCAGGTCCACTTCTTTTTTGGGGCATCCCATTCTGTGACTACAGCAGCCTCTGTTTAAGACCATATAACCATTTGCACTTATTATAATTGAAATTAGCCTGATAAAGACACTTTTGCTGGGCATAGACTTACTGCTGCCTGCCAGGTGCACTTCTGTTGGGGCATCCCATTCTGTAACATAGCATACCCCTCTTTATTTACACTAAGCAGCTCTCTTATTTACACTAAGCAGGCCTGTTGGAGGCTGAGTGTTACTGCTCACTTTTGGTGTCCATTATATTCTGTTTCATATAGACCCACCGCTGCCCGGGGGTTCTTTAAATATCACCTACTACCACGCCAGTTAGACTATGTCGGGCAGACAAGTGCCTGGAAGTGAAAAGAGGAGTGGCAGAGGCCAAGATTCCGCAGGCAGAGCTCGCATCAGACTGGGGGCCAGTAGCAGCAGGAGTCACGCTGAGAGACCTAATCTGCCAGTATCTGCTAGCGGTCGGGTCTCCACCAGTAACGCATCTGCCGTGGTAGATTGGTTGACGCGCTCATCAACAACATCATCACAACTTACGTCTGAGACCCCCAGTCTAGGGTCGGTAGGTTCCTCTGACACAACCCTGAGTTGGCATGCCCCGAGAGCAGTCCCTGTCCTCCCATTGCCTCTGGTCTACGCCGTTCCCTCCCCCAGCGACGTATCCTATGCTTTGGGTTCAGCTCCACTCTTTAGTGAGGAGGACCATCAGATAGAGGACAGTCAGCAGCTACTGCCCAGCCAAGAAATGGAGGTGGCTTCTCTAGCTAGGTAGACAAATAGTGATGTGGACAGTGTCGTGGGTGCTGCGAGCGTTCCAGCTCCTGCGCCAGACACTGTTGACGAATCCACGAACATCAGTGACGTACAGCCACAACTCGGTGATGATGATGATGACGATGAAGCCGATCGCACTTGGGAGCCGGGTGATGAAGGGGCTTCATCGTCATCATCAGGAGAAGAGGGGCGCAGGTTGCCCCGGAGTCAGCAGCTGAGGCAGCAAGGTGGTAGCAGTCAGCATGGGGGCACAATTCCAAAGGCTGGAGCCGGCCGGGGCCGGGGCCGGGGTAGAGCACCTGCTGTGCGGCAGTCTACCTTATCGGGAGGTAGTGGAGCAGGGGTTCCTGGAGTTGGCAACAGCAGCAGTGAATCAGTGAGGCCAGGGGGTGGGAAAAGTAGCTACTCGGCAGTGTGGCAGTTTTTCCTGAGGCATCCGCAGGAGGGTAACATGGCCACATGCAAGATATGTAGGCAAAAGGTGAAGCGTGGCCAGGGTCCAAATGTTGGCACCACGGCCCTGCGTCAACATATGATGCGTCACCATAAAACGACCTGGGAGAACCGAGGCTCCCAAGGGGTGGTCCAGTCTGCTTCCTCACCAAGTGAGCTCCCAATTTCTGCCAGCCAAGGCTCCAGCACCTCAGCCGAAGGCAGCTGTGCGTCATACCCATCCTCTGTCGCTCCTGCTCCTCCTCCTCCTCCTCCAAGTCATGCATCCCGCCAGCAATCCATCAGCGAAGCCATGTCCAAGAGACAGCAGTATGCGCCCACTCATTCTACGGCGCAGAAGCTGAATGTGCTCCTGTCCAAGTTGCTGGTGCTGCAGTCGCTCCCTTTTCAGGTGGTGGAATCTGCACCTTTCAGAGAACTGATGGCTTGTGCTGAGCCGAGGTGGAGAGTCCCAAGCCGTCATTTCTTTGCCAAGAAGGCAGTACCAGCGCTGCACACTTTTGTTGAACAGAAGGTGGGCCAGTCCTTGAGCCTGTCGGTGTGTAGCAAAATACATGGCAGCGCCGACATCTGGAGCTGTAACTACGGTCAGGGGCAGTACATGTCGTTTACGGCCCACTGGGTGAATGTGGTCCCTTTGCAGCAGCAGCAGCAACTTGGACAGGTCACGCCGCTTCGGCCTCCGCGCTCTCTGCCCATTGGGCCTGTGACACCGTGCGACTCGGCCTCCTCATCCTCCGCCATCTCCTCACCCTCCACTGTAGGCTCAAGTCTCAGTGCCCCTCCAGTCTACCATGTGTGCAGGGCACGGAGGTGTCACGCAGTGCTTCACATGGTTTGTCTTGGCGAACGGAGTCACACAGGGGAGGAACTGCTTAAATGTATTAGCAAAAAAGAGAGTGGGGTAATCCAGAACACCCCCACCAATGTCTGTATATATTCACCGCACAAACCACCAAAATATAGTAAAGTAATAACCCTTTATTTCATATATGGGTAAAATTACAAATGTTAGTGTTGAGATACTGTCACGCTCCCGGAACCTCAATTACCACTTGGACAACTCCAGCTCTCTTGGTAAGGGCCTCAACCCCCAATCTCCGCAGCCAGCTTCACCTATAGGAGCCCCCGCTTGCCGAGACGCAGAACACGCCTGCTCGGGATCGGTTGCCCCCAGGACTTTATGGCTCAAAGGATGAGGCCTTACGGTACAGAGTGCTGGAGAGCCCGCGGCTGGAAGTGGAATCGGGTAGCCGGTATGTGAGCGTAAGGATGGCAGTCCAATAGACAGGCAAGGGTCGGCAACAGGAGTGGAGATCGAGGATGGTCAAACAAGCGAAGGTCGGCAACAGGAACGGAGATCAAGGATGGTCAAACTGGCAAGGGTCGGCAACAGGAGTGGAGATCGAGGATGGTCAAACAAGCGAAGGTCGGCAACAGGAACGGAGATCAAGGATGGTCAAACTGGCAAGGGTCGGCAACAGGAGTGGAGATCGAGGATGGTCAAACAAGCGAAGGTCGGCAACAGGAACGGAGATCAAGGATGGTCAAACTGGCAAGGGTCGGCAACAGGAGTGGAGATCGAGGATGGTCAAACAAGCGAAGGTCGGCAACAGGAACGGAGATCAAGGATGGTCAAACTGGCAAGGGTCGGCAACAGGAGTGGAGATCGAGGATGGTCAAACAAGCGAAGGTCGGCAACAGGAACGGAGATCAAGGATGGTCAAACTGGCAAGGGTCGGCAACAGGAATCAGGATCAAAATCGAGGACAAACAGCTACAAGGGACTAGGCGCTATAACAGGCAATGACAGACTGACTGGGTTGAGGTTAAATAGGGAACAGGCATAATTGGCCAAGGAGAGTCAGTGTAGTGATTGGTGCAACCAGGAACTTTACACAGATTGGACACATGGGGCGAGCTGCCCAGAATTCAGAGAGAGCTGATTGGAGGGGAGTGGTGAGGGAGTGACGTGCTGCTGGGGTTGGCCAGTAACAAGGGAACATTCCCCCCACCCACACCTGTCACTTTAATTATTTCTCCTCCGGCGGCCGCGCTGAGAACAGCGGCGCCGGAGGGCATAAACACAACGTGCTCGCGCGTGTGCGCGAGCACGAGCGCCGGAGCCGGGGACGCCGGCCAGAGAGGACCCAGGCGCGCGCGCGCCAGGAGGAAGGAGAGCCGCCGCCCGCTGCGGCCGCCGACCAGGAAGCCGCGCGGCGGTACGGGGAGCGCGACCGGAACGGGGCGCAGGTAAGTGGGTGCTGACATTACCCCCCCCCTCACGAGGGGCCTCCGGACCCTCACCAGGTTTTTCCGGATTGTCACGGTGAAATTTCTTTACCAGAGCCCTGGCGTGAACATCCCTAGAAGAAACCCAGCATCTCTCCTCAGGACCATAACCAACCCAGTCAATTAAATACTGTATAGTATTACGCACTCTACGAGAATCCAAAATCTTGTTTACTTCATATTCTTGTGCATTATCTACTAAAACCGGAGGAGGACCAACAGGAGAAGAGTCTTTAGCAGGCTTCAACAGAGAAACATGAAATGAGTCGGAGATCTTCATAGTAGAAGGAAGCTGTACTTTATAGGTAACATTATTAAGTTTTCTGATAATAGGATAAGGACCAATAAATTTAGGACCCAATTTATAAGAAGGCTGACGGAGAGCGATATTCCTAGTGGAAACCCAAACGAGGTCTCCACACTGAAGGATAGGTTCCTGAGACCTGTGACGATCAGCAAACTTTTTATATTTAACGCGCATAGTTTCTAAATTTTTCTTGACACATGCCCAAACCTCTTTCCGTTTCTGAAGCCACTCTTCTAAGACCGGAAAATCAGAAGGTGCTGCAGAAAAAGAAGAAGCCTTAGGATGCTTTCCATAATTACAGAAGAACGGGGATATTTTGGTACTATCACTCGGCGCATTATTATACGCGAACTCCGCAAAGTCAATAAATTCCGACCACTGCTCCTGAGTGTCAGAGATGTAACATCTTAAATATTGTTCTAGGCTCTGATTCGTTCTTTCGGTCTGCCCATTAGACTGGGGATGATACGCGGAGGACAAAGAAACCTGAATCCCCAAACGTGAACAAAAATTTTTCCAAAACTGTGATATAAATTGCACACCCCGATCGGAAACAATATTTACTGGAATACCATGAAGACGAAAAATATGCGAGATGAACAAGCGCGAAAGTTCCGGAGCCGAGGGTAGCTTGGGTAAAGCAATAAAATGAGCCATCTTACTAAATCTATCAACGACTACCCAAATCACAGTGTTCCCATGCGAGAGGGGTAAATCAACAATAAAATCCATCGAGATGTGAGACCACGGTTCTTTAGGGATCTCAAGCGGAATCAGATACCCACTAGGGGCCTTGTGTACCCCTTTACTTCGTGCACAAACAGGACATGCGTCGATAAGGGTAGTGATATCACGTCTCATAGAAGGCCACCATACATGACGTCGAGCTAAAATAAAAGTTTTACGAATTCCCAGATGCCCGGCAGTTTTGGCGTCGTGGAATTCGCGGATTACGTCGGAACGCAAATGCGGTGGCACAAATTGACGTCCTGCTGGTACATTTACAGGGGAATCATCTTGGAACGGCGCAAGAACATTAGAAAGATCGGGGAGTAGGGCCCCGACCACACAACCTGCAGGTAAAATAGGTTCCCCAAAATCTCCTCGATCTTTACACTCACCGAACATACGCGATAGAGCATCGGCTTTAGTATTTCTTACACCCGGTTTAAAAGTAATAATAAAATTGAAACGTGAAAAAAATAATGCCCAACGGGCCTGTCGAGAATTCAACCTCTTGGCGGAGCCTATATACTCAAGATTTTTATGATCGGTATATACAGTGATAGGATGCAGAGAGCCCTCTAACCAGTGACGCCATTCATCAAATGCCAGTTTAATAGCTAATAGTTCCCTATTGCCAACGTCATAATTTTGTTCCGCGGTATTAAATTTCCGAGAGAAATAGGCACATGGATGCATACGTTCAGGAGATCCAGAGAATTGCGATAAAACAGCCCCCACACCCAATTCAGACGCATCAACCTCAACAATAAAAGGTTTGTTGACGTCTGGGTGCACTAAAACTGGCGCCGAAGTAAAAGCCTGTTTTAGGACACGGAAGGCTTCAATAGCTGATGGTGACCAGTTAACAGTGAACGCGGCTTTGCGGGTGAGATTGGTGAGAGGTGCAACGATACTAGCAAAACCCTTGATAAAGCGTCGATAGAAATTGGCAAACCCTAAAAAGCGTTGTAATTCTTTTAAGGATTTGGGTTGCACCCAATCCCGTACTGCCGAAACTTTTCCCCCATCCATCTCCAACCCCCGACTAGAAATAATATATCCCAAGAAGGGAACGGAGGCGACCTCAAACATACACTTAGAAATTTTAGCGTATAAGTTATTCTCTCTCAACTTCTGGAGGACCAGTTTTACATGTTGCCTGTGTTCGGAAAGGTTCTTAGAGTAAATGAGGATGTCATCCAAGTAAACCACAACGAAGTTACCCAAAAAGTCACGAAACACGTCATTAACGAAGTCTTGAAAGACCGCAGGAGCATTACAAAGGCCAAAAGGCATCACTAAATATTCGTAATGGCCATCCTTAACATTGAACGCCGTTTTCCATTCATCCCCTTGCCGAATACGGATCAGGTTGTAGGCCCCCTTTAGATCTAGTTTAGAAAAAATTCGGGCCCCCACTACCTGATTAAATAAATCACCTATTAAGGGAAGAGGATAACGATTTTTAATAGTGATCTTATTCAAGGCTCTATAATCTATGCAAGGCCTTAAACCCCCATCCTTCTTCTCCACAAAAAAGAAGCCGGCACCCGCCGGTGAAGTAGATGGGCGGATAAAGCCTTTACTCAGATTTTCAGAAATATATTCTTTCATGGCCTGCTCTTCAGCTCGATTCAGATTATAGATTTTGCCCCTAGGAGGAATGGTTCCAGGAAGTAGGTCGATGGGACAGTCATAGGGTCTGTGTGGGGGAAGATTGTCAGCGGACCGCTCAGAAAAGACATCTGCCCAATCTATATAAGGCAGAGGCAGTTCTTGGGGCGAAATCTGCACACTCTTAAGGATGGTGGAGAAGCAATGTGATCTGCAGAAATTACTCCACTTAATCAGATCACCGGACTGCCAATTGAATACGGGGTTATGGAGCTTTAGCCATGGGTATCCCAAAACTACTGGTGTTTCCGGACAATCAAACACCAGAAATTCTATAAGTTCAGTATGAGATGAGCCGGCCACCAATCTGAGAGGGGGGGTCTTGTGACTGACCGGCCCTCCCAGGATGGCCTTCCCGTTGATGGCCAAAACCTGAAGAGACTTTTCTAGAGGTACCAGTGGAACTCCCAGGATGGAGACTATGTTCCGATCCAGGAAGTTACCTGCAGCTCCACTATCTACAAACGCTGATACTGCCTGTTTGGAAGGACCCCAGAAAAGCTCTGTAGGGATTAACATCTTATCATGGTGAGGGTAATGCTTCAATTCACCTAGGTCAGCACCCTCTTCCTGACCTAGGCAAGGAAGTTTCCCGCCGGATATCCCTTATTTGGGCAAGACCTGGCAAAATGCCCCGGGGACCCACAGTAGAGACAAAGACCCAAAGACCGTCTTCGTTGTTTCTCGTCCTGAGAAAGACGGGCTCTGCCAACCTGCATTGGCTCCTCTTGAGGGGGAGAGGAGGAGTTTACCCCACCAGAAGTTGAAGGGCTGGGAGTTTGTGAAGGTCTAAAGGGCGTAGTAGCTCTAACCCTTTCCCTGGCTCTCTCCCTAAGACGCCTATCGATCCTGATGGAGACCTGCATAAGCTGGTCCAAATCTTTTGGAGTAGGGAAGTTGACCAGGGCATCTTTAATATTTTCGGACAGCCCCAAACGGTATTGGCTACACAGGGCTGGATTATTCCAGGTAGATTCTACTGCCCAGCGCCGGAACTCAGCGCTGTAGTCCTCGGCGGAATTCCGACCCTGCTTCAAGGCCCGAAGCCTGTTTTCCGCCGTGGACTGACGATCTGGATCCGCATACAACACTCCCATAGCAGAAAAAAAAGATGTCACGGAGTGTAAGGCAGGATCTTCGGGGAGCAAGCTGAAAGCCCATGACTGGGGATCTCCTTGTAACAAAGAAATAATTAAACCCACCCGTTGGGTTTCTGTGCCAGAAGATAAAGGCCGCAGCCTAAAGTAGAGTTCACACGAATTCTTGAAATTTGAAAAGCCGGCCCGGTCTCCAAAGAATTTTTCGGGCAAAGGAACCTTAGGCTCAGGAATATGAGGTGATACAGCGGGTGTTGAAGTCTGGCGGGTTTCTTGGTTGGCCACCCTCTGGGCAAGTTGATTGATAGCGGTGGCCATCGCCTGCACTTGCTGTACCAGGTCTTCCATAATGATATTTTTGGGCCTGTTATAATGTCACGCTCCCGGAACCTCAATTACCACTTGGACAACTCCAGCTCTCTTGGTAAGGGCCTCAACCCCCAATCTCCGCAGCCAGCTTCACCTATAGGAGCCCCCGCTTGCCGAGACGCAGAACACGCCTGCTCGGGATCGGTTGCCCCCAGGACTTTATGGCTCAAAGGATGAGGCCTTACGGTACAGAGTGCTGGAGAGCCCGCGGCTGGAAGTGGAATCGGGTAGCCGGTATGTGAGCGTAAGGATGGCAGTCCAATAGACAGGCAAGGGTCGGCAACAGGAGTGGAGATCGAGGATGGTCAAACAAGCGAAGGTCGGCAACAGGAACGGAGATCAAGGATGGTCAAACTGGCAAGGGTCGGCAACAGGAGTGGAGATCGAGGATGGTCAAACAAGCGAAGGTCGGCAACAGGAACGGAGATCAAGGATGGTCAAACTGGCAAGGGTCGGCAACAGGAGTGGAGATCGAGGATGGTCAAACAAGCGAAGGTCGGCAACAGGAACGGAGATCAAGGATGGTCAAACTGGCAAGGGTCGGCAACAGGAGTGGAGATCGAGGATGGTCAAACAAGCGAAGGTCGGCAACAGGAACGGAGATCAAGGATGGTCAAACTGGCAAGGGTCGGCAACAGGAGTGGAGATCGAGGATGGTCAAACAAGCGAAGGTCGGCAACAGGAACGGAGATCAAGGATGGTCAAACTGGCAAGGGTCGGCAACAGGAATCAGGATCAAAATCGAGGACAAACAGCTACAAGGGACTAGGCGCTATAACAGGCAATGACAGACTGACTGGGTTGAGGTTAAATAGGGAACAGGCATAATTGGCCAAGGAGAGTCAGTGTAGTGATTGGTGCAACCAGGAACTTTACACAGATTGGACACATGGGGCGAGCTGCCCAGAATTCAGAGAGAGCTGATTGGAGGGGAGTGGTGAGGGAGTGACGTGCTGCTGGGGTTGGCCAGTAACAAGGGAACATTCCCCCCACCCACACCTGTCACTTTAATTATTTCTCCTCCGGCGGCCGCGCTGAGAACAGCGGCGCCGGAGGGCATAAACACAACGTGCTCGCGCGTGTGCGCGAGCACGAGCGCCGGAGCCGGGGACGCCGGCCAGAGAGGACCCAGGCGCGCGCGCGCCAGGAGGAAGGAGAGCCGCCGCCCGCTGCGGCCGCCGACCAGGAAGCCGCGCGGCGGTACGGGGAGCGCGACCGGAACGGGGCGCAGGTAAGTGGGTGCTGACAGATACGCTTTTAAGATTAAAAACGATTTAAAAACATGAGGACCCCGGGTGAATATATCAAGCTCTCAGAACAAATATATGTACATATATGAATGAGTAAACAAATAAATAAAGATCAGAACGTCCCTACAAACCTACCATCAATTATCTATTAAAGTGCAAATGCAAGGTGCAGATACAACATCCATTAATATGTGCTGTACTATATATAGTGTAAAAGTAATCAAAATTCTTATAGTCTATTTTTTAGTGCAAAATAAGCATAAAGTGCAAATGCAGAGAATTAATTAATCCATCTGTGCTCACTACATCAAAATCAACTACAAGTCCGTGCTCTCTCAGCATACGCTGGTCTGTGCTGTATAAACAAGTGCAAACATAAATCCAAAGCATTGATCAACATGAATGGGACTAATAAGTAAATAGTACTTCACCAAATATTCAGAGCTGTGTCCCGGGAATCCCCCACCACCTAGACAACGACGCGTTGCGTGATCCGGATTGGATCACTTCCTCAGGTCGTCTCAACCATCTTGTCGCCATGCCCGCCCTTTAAATGCAGGACGCGCGCCCATGGATGATGCGGCGAGAGCGCCCGTCATCCCGTGCCCCGCCCACCCCCCTGATTGGGGAGCGTAAGGGCAGCGTCATGACCGCACCCCCCACACACATCTCCCTGACGCGCCCGCCGGTGGAGGCGACGCCGGGCCGCGCGCGCGCCCGGCACCCGGCGCGCAGGCGCACTCCCCTGCAGTAGGAGGCACCCGCGCGCCGGGACGCACGGCCACGCGCGCGGCCCCGCGCCGCCCCCCCGCCAGCTCTGGTGTCACATAGTAACAGCTGGATTACAAGTGCGGGACAGGGCGACAAGGTATACCTATGATTAAAACAAAATTATACCACATGCAATTACAGTTCTATTAATATTAAAAACACTTGGCGTATTCTACATATTATACAATAATACACTACACTATGATCATTGTTATGACTGCTAGTGGGGCACCTCAGTGTAGTGGTTATCAGAAAGTCCTTAAGACTCATCCTACAGCTTGCATCTGATTCCACCATATATAGGCATATTTAGGCACACTCTCCAATATTCTCATCCCAGATAGTCCAATAATTGTTATATAGTTGATATATACATAGTCTCTGGTGCTTCTCTCCAAAGCCATTTTAACCAGAACTTATTTCATATTTTTCTGAGGAATACTCTTTGCATCATCCCGGATGTAGTGCCCCTTCCTGTAGGTGGTATCATACTGGATCTGTTTGTCAATTCTTAATCCAGTCTGGGTCCTCTTTAGATCTTGTTAGTGGAGAGGGCATTTTTCTCACTCTTTCTGCTTACTTGATGTGTAATTATTTGCTTGCCATGTATGTTTTCCGTGTGTCAAGGAAGGCCTTTCTCCATCCTCAGGATATAGCCATTTCTTGGGACTCCTTGTTGAAGGCATACTCATCTCGCTGGCTGCCACTTTCATGGTTTTAAATATCTTCACATCACATCAGGGAAGGGGGGGGTTTCATCATATGGGTTCTCCACCATTATTCTCCCTATTTTGTATTGTAGTAATTCCTCCCTCGGGATTTGTTCCGCTCGTTTCCAGGCTGTTCGAATAATCTTCCTCGGATATACACGTTGGCGGAATCTTTGTTCCATCTCCTGTGCCTCCTTTTTGAAATCTTCATCTTGTGAACAGTTCCTCCTGGCCCTAAGCATCTGGCCATAGGGAATACCTGTCTTGACTTTCTTTTGATGGAAGCTGTCGAAGTGGAGTAAGCTATTTGTAGCTGTCTCCTTGCGATGGAGTCGCGTGCGGATGTTTCCCTCCTCCTCAATGTTGATTTCCAAATCTAGGAATACAACCAGCGTATAGAATATTTGTAATGCGGGACTCTGAATCCATGGCGGGGTAAATGTTGAGGCCTTCCTTAAAGCTGTAGTAGCATCCTTCTCTGGGTTGGTTTGTTCATCTAAGAGGCTAAGAAGGTCTTCCAGTGCTCTCTCTTCTTGTTCAGCCCCATTAGGGTCTTGTATCTGTTGTTCTGGATTTGAAAAGAATTTTTTTAATGATAATCGTCTACAGAACATAAAGAGGTCCTTGATGGTTTGAAATTTATTTAAGTTGTGCGTAGGTGAAAAGTTAAGGCCTCGTGCTAGTACCGAGGCCTGTAAGTCAGTGATTGGACTATCTGACAAGTTAATAACTTCTAATTCTGTGCCTGATATCTTCTGGTGTTGGATCTCTGATTGGGGGGTGTCCTTCGTCGTCTCTCCTCCCTTGGCCGTAACCGCCTGTGGCCCCATGTATTCTGTCCCCTGTAATCTCCATGTCCTTCCCCTCTTTTTTTTGTTGTTGCGCCCCCTCCTTGGCCGTCTGTATCGCTGCCTGACCCTAAAAAATGGTCCTCCATAGATAGGTCTGAATATTGGCTGGATAGTGAGGAGTCCCTTATGGGGGAGGACCTGTTGGCTTGATCTCTCGAATGTCTGGCGGGTCTGGAGTTTTGGTGCATGCCTCTAGGGTTACCGTGATGCTTCCACCTATATACACGGTTGTGGGCCGCATCCGCCCGGTCCCTGGAGAGTTTATGTTTCTTCTTATCTCTCACTTCTAATTCAAATTTTTCCATCTCCCGTGTAGTAATCTGGTTAAATGAATCTATTTGTTCTTTAGAGGCTAAGGCTTCTAATTTAGTATATGCTTCTTGCAATTCTATTTTTACTTGTGTTATTAATTTCTTATCTTCCATGATTAACATGTCTATGAGCGACATTGAGCATCGCAGTAAATGAGATTCCCATTCCCGTTTAAATTCCTCTGTTACTTCCCAGGCCGGGAATATTTGTATCCGTAATCCCCGTGGGACTAATTGTTGTTCCTTGTATATGGCTAGACTGTTAATGTTCCACCAAAGACGTAAGTACTTTCGCCTCAGTGATTTAATGGACTTTAGTGTCATGGTGTATTCCATATTATCTCTATTAGCAGAGTCTAATATTGGGGTGCCTATGCCCCTTAGTTCAATCAAGTGCCGTGACCAGTCATTTTCAACTAAATCAAAATTCATCTTGGGTGTGCTGGGGTAAAAAACAACCACTGTGTTGTGGTGTCTGGATATTTCCTTGTACACAAAAAAAGTTTTTGTTACCCCGCACCACTCAGTGTGTTCTGGTGTGCTGGTAATATACAGACCCCAATTGGGACAGACAATATTAGCAAAAAAGAGAGTGGGGTAATCCAGAACACCCCCACCAATGTCTGTATATATTCACCGCACAAACCACCAAAATATAGTAAAGTAATAACCCTTTATTTCATATATGGGTAAAATTACAAATGTTAGTGTTGAGATACGCTTTTAAGATTAAAAACTATTTAAAAACATGAGGACCCCGGGTGAATATATCAAGCTCTCAGAACAAATATATGTACAACAACAAAAAAAAGAGGGGAAGGACATGGAGATTACAGGGGACAGAATACATGGGGCCACAGGCGGTTACGGCCAAGGGAGGAGAGACGACGAAGGACACCCCCCAATCAGAGATCCAACACCAGAAGATATCAGGCACAGAATTAGAAGTTATTAACTTGTCAGATAGTCCAATCACTGACTTACAGGCCTCGGTACTAGCACGAGGCCTTAACTTTTCACCTACGCACAACTTAAATAAATTTCAAACCATCAAGGACCTCTTTATGTTCTGTAGACGATTATCATTAAAAAAATTCTTTTCAAATCCAGAACAACAGATACAAGACCCTAATGGGGCTGAACAAGAAGAGAGAGCACTGGAAGACCTTCTTAGCCTCTTAGATGAAAAAACCAACCCAGAGAAGGATGCTACTACAGCTTTAAGGAAGGCCTCAACATTTACCCCGCCATGGATTCAGAGTCCCGCATTACAAATATTCTATACGCTGGTTGTATTCCTAGATTTGGAAATCAACATTGAGGAGGAGGGAAACATCCGCACGCGACTCCATCGCAAGGAGACAGCTACAAATAGCTTACTCCACTTCGACAGCTTCCATCAAAAGAAAGTCAAGACAGGTATTCCCTATGGCCAGATGCTTAGGGCCAGGAGGAACTGTTCACAAGATGAAGATTTCAAAAAGGAGGCACAGGAGATGGAACAAAGATTCCGCCAACGTGGATATCCGAGGAAGATTATTCGAACAGCCTGGAAACGAGCGGAACAAATCCCGAGGGAGGAATTACTACAATACAAAATAGGGAGAATAATGGTGGAGAACCCATATGATGAAACCCCCCCCTTCCCTGATGTGATGTGAAGATATTTAAAACCATGAAAGTGGCAGCCAGCGAGATGAGTATGCCTTCAACAAGGAGTCCCAAGAAATGGCTATATCCTGAGGATGGAGAAAGGCCTTCCTTGACACACGGAAAACATACATGGCAAGCAAATAATTACACATCAAGTAAGCAGAAAGAGTGAGAAAAATGCCCTCTCCACTAACAAGATCTAAAGAGGACCCAGACTGGATTAAGAATTGACAAACAGATCCAGTATGATACCACCTACAGGAAGGGGCACTACATCCGGGATGATGCAAAGAGTATTCCTCAGAAAAATATGAAATAAGTTCCGGTTAAAATGGCTTTGGAGAGAAGCACCAGAGACTATGTATATATCAACTATATAACAATTATTGGACTATCTGGGATGAGAATATTGGAGAGTGTGCCTAAATATGCCTATATATGGTGGAATCAGATGCAAGCTGTAGGATGAGTCTTAAGGACTTTCTGATAACCACTACACTGAGGTGCCCCACTAGCAGTCATAACAATGATCATAGTGTAGTGTATTATTGTATAATATGTAGAATACGCCAAGTGTTTTTAATATTAATAGAACTGTAATTGCATGTGGTATAATTTTGTTTTAATCATAGGTATACCTTGTCGCCCTGTCCCGCACTTGTAATCCAGCTGTTACTATGTGACACCAGAGCTGGCGGGGGGGCGGCGCGGGGCCGCGCGCGTGGCCGTGCGTCCCGGCGCGCGGGTGCCTCCTACTGCAGGGGAGTGCGCCTGCGCGCCGGGTGCCGGGCGCGCGCGCGGCCCGGCGTCGCCTCCACCGGCGGGCGCGTCAGGGAGATGTGTGTGGGGGGTGCGGTCATGACGCTGCCCTTACGCTCCCCAATCAGGGGGGTGGGCGGGGCACGGGATGACGGGCGCTCTCGCCGCATCATCCATGGGCGCGCGTCCTGCATTTAAAGGGCGGGCATGGCGACAAGATGGTTGAGACGACCTGAGGAAGTGATCCAATCCGGATCACGCAACGCGTCGTTGTCTAGGTGGTGGGGGATTCCCGGGACACAGCTCTGAATATTTGGTGAAGTACTATTTACTTATTAGTCCCATTCATGTTGATCAATGCTTTGGATTTATGTTTGCACTTGTTTATACAGCACAGACCAGCGTATGCTGAGAGAGCACGGACTTGTAGTTGATTTTGATGTAGTGAGCACAGATGGATTAATTAATTCTCTGCATTTGCACTTTATGCTTATTTTGCACTAAAAAATAGACTATAAGAATTTTGATTACTTTTACACTATATATAGTACAGCACATATTAATGGATGTTGTATCTGCACCTTGCATTTGCACTTTAATAGATAATTGATGGTAGGTTTGTAGGGACGTTCTGATCTCTATTTATTTGTTTACTCATTCATATATGTACATATATTTGTTCTGAGAGCTTGATATATTCACCCGGGGTCCTCATGTTTTTAAATAGTTTTTAATCTTAAAAGCGTATCTCAACACTAACATTTGTAATTTTACCCATATATGAAATAAAGGGTTATTACTTTACTATATTTTGGTGGTTTGTGCGGTGAATATATACAGACATTGGTGGGGGTGTTCTGAATTACCCCACTCTCTTTTTTGCTAATATTGTCTGTCCCAATTGGGGTCTGTATATTACCAGCACACCAGAACACACTGAGTGGTGCGGGGTAACAAAAACTTTTTTTGTGTACAAGGAACTGCTTAAATGTATTCATCAGGAAATACAAACATGGCTTACTCCGAGAAAACTTAAAATGGGAATCATGGTTACTGACAATGGGAAGAACATTTTGTCTGCGCTGCGCCAAGGAAGCCTGACCCATGCCCCCTGCATGGCTCACGTCTTCAATCTGGTTGTCAAGCGGTTTCTGAAGTGTTCCTCCCATCTGCAAGACATCCTAACAACTTCAAGGAAACTTTGCATGCACTTCAGCCACTCCTACAACGCCAAACACACCCTTCTTGAGCTACAGCGTCAGAATGGTATCCCCCAACATAGTCTGATTTGCGATGTTTCCACCCGTTGGAATTCCACCCTTCACATGTTGGACCGATTATATGAACAGAGAAAAGCCATCACGGATTTCCTGATGATCCAAGCAGATAGGGGGACTCCCCTGTGTAACTTCAATGTCAACCAGTGGCAGCTCATACGTGACACCTGCCGTTTGCTCAGGCCCTTTGAGGATGCCACTTTATTTGTCAGTCGGCAGGATTACGGGATGAACGACGTGATTCCACTGCTTCATGTACTACAGCACATGTTGGAAACCATGGCTGGTCAGGGCACTGGAGACATGGCGTTTACATCTTACGGCCACATGAACCCCGTTGGAGCTGAACTGGAGGAGGAGGAGGAAGAGGAGGAGGAAGAGTTGCCCAGCGAAACACAGTTTAGGCTTGGCGAAATGGCTGGTTTATCTAGTCAGCGGACAGGAGAGGAGGAGCAGGAGCAGCCAGAGGAGCTAGAGGTTTTTGAGGAAGGCGAGACAGAGGACCCGGGCACACCGTGGCAGTATGCAGTGGAGATGGAGACAGGTAGTCCATCCGAGTCACTTGCGCAAATGGCACGAAGCATGCTCACGTGCTTGCGTAGTGACCCCAGAATTGTTTCCATCTGTCGGCGGGATGACTTCTGGCTGTCCACCTTATTGGACCCTCGCTTCCGGCACAAAATGGGGGCATTTTTTAAACCCACCGAGAGGGAGGACAAACTCAACTACTACAAAGACATTCTACGTAGGCAGTTGGCCGATGCCTATCTGCGCCATGGTCCATACTCTCGCAGGTCTGACTCGAGGGGACCTCTGCGCTCACCTTCCACTGCCATGGCCGCTGGGGGGGTTGGCAGGAGCAGCAGCAGCAGCTCCATCAGCAGCAGCAGCCTCAGTCTTCAGTCGCTAATGAGTAGCTTTCTACACCCGCATAGTGAGGCTACTCATGAGCAGCAGGAAGACCTGGAGCAGGACCTCAACCAGCAGGTCATGTCATACTTTGACATGACCATGCCAACACACCTTGAGGATCCGCTGGACTTCTGGGCAGCCAAACTTGATTTGTGGCCGCAACTAGCAGAGTTTGCCCTGGAAAAGCTGTCCTGCCCGGCAAGTAGCGTGCCATCTGAGCGGTTGTTTAGTGCGGCGGGGGCCATAGTTACGGCGAGGAGAACTCGTCTGTCAACTAAAAATGTGGAGAGACTGACCTTTGTCAAAATGAATCAGGGATGGATCAGCCAGGATTTCCACCCACCAATGCCTGATGCATGCGACTAGATTCAGCATGGTGCCACGTTTTACACTTTCCAAATGGTGCAAAACATATTTATGTCTTTAGGCCATTTTTTGGGCTCCTGCTGCTGCTGCTGCCAACTTCTGCCAACTCCAGGGTGTGATTCATCCAATTTTTGGGCTCCTGAAGCCAACCCCAGTGTCTCTTTAAAGTAATATTTGGGCTCCTGCTGCTGCCAACTCCAGGGTGTGATTCATCCAATTTTTGGGCTCCTGAAGCCAACTCCAGTGTATATTTGGGCTCCTGCTGCTGCCAACTCCAGGGTGTGATTCATCCAATTGTTGGGCTCCTGAAGCCAACCCCAGTGTCTCTTTAAAGTAATATTTGGGCTCCTGCTGCTGCTGCTGCCAACTCCAGGGTGTGATTCATCCAATTTTTGGGCTCCTGAAGCCAACTCCAGTGTATATTTGGGCTCCTGCTGCTGCTGCCAACTCCAGGGTGTGATTCATCCAATTGTTGGGCTCCTGAAGCCAACCCCAGTGTCTCTTTAAAGTAATATTTGGGCTCCTGCTGCTGCTGCTGCCAACTCCAGGGTGTGAGTCATCCAATTTTTGGGCTCCTGAAGCCAAGTCCAGTGTATATTTGGGCTCCTGCTGCTGCTGCTGCCAACTCCAGGGTGTGATTCATCCAATTGTTGGGCTCCTGAAGCCAACCCCAGGGTCTCTTTGAAGTAATGTTTGGGCTCCTGCTGCTGCTGCTGCCAACTTCTGCCAACTCCAGGGTGTGATTCATCCAATTTTTGGGCTCCTGAAGCCAACCCCAGTGTCTCTTTAAAGTAATATTTGGGCTCCTGCTGCTGCTGCTGCTGCCAACTCCAGGGTGTGATTCATCCAATTTTTGGGCTCCTGAAGCCAACCCCAGTGTCTCTTTAAAGTAATATTTGGGCTCCTGCTGCTGCTGCTGCCAACTCCATGGTGTGATTCATCCAATTTTTGGGCTCCTGAAGCCAACTCCAGTGTATATTTGGCTCCTGCTGCTGCTGCTGCCAACTCCAGGGTGTGATTCATCCAATTTTTGGGCTCCTGAAGCCAACCCCAGGGTCTCTTTGAAGTAATATTTGGGCTCCTGCTGCTGCTGCTGCCAACTTCTGCCAACTCCAGGGTGTGATTCATCCAATTTTTGGGCTCCTGAAGCCAACCCCAGTGTCGCTTTAAAGTAATATTTGGGCTCCTGCTGCTGCCAACTCCAGGGTGTGATTCATCCAATTTTTGGGCTCCTGAAGCCAACTCCAGTGTATATTTGGGCTCCTGCTGCTGCTGCTGCCAACTCCAGGGTGTGATTCATCCAATTGTTGGGCTCCTGAAGCCAACCCCAGTGTCTCTTTAAAGTAATATTTGGGCTCCTGCTGCTGCTGCTGCCAACTCCAGGGTGTGATTCATCCAATTTTTGGGCTCCTGAAGCCAACTCCAGTGTATATTTGGGCTCCTGCTGCTGCTGCTGCCAACTCCAGGGTGTGATTCATCCAATTGTTGGGCTCCTGAAGCCAACCCCAGTGTCTCTTTAAAGTAATATTTGGGCTCCTGCTGCTGCTGCTGCCAACTCCAGGGTGTGATTCATCCAATTTTTGGGCTCCTGAAGCCAACTCCAGTGTATATTTGGGCTCCTGCTGCTGCTGCTGCCAACTCCAGGGTGTGATTCAACCAATTGTTGGGCTCCTGAAGCCAACCCCAGGGTCTCTTTGAAGTAATGTTTGGGCTCCTGCTGCTGCCAACTCCTGTCAACTCCAGGGTGTGATTCATCCAATTTTTGGGCTCCTGAAGCCAACCCCAGTGTCACTTTAAAGTAATATTTGGGCTCCTGCTGCTGCTGCTGCCAACTCCAGGGTGTGAATCATCCAATTTTTGGGCTCCTGAAGCCAACCCCAGGGTCTCTTTAAAGTAATATTTGGGCTCCTGCTGCTGCTGCTGCCAACTCCAGGGTGTGATTCATCCAATTTTTGGGCTCCTGAAGCCAACCCCAGTGTCTCTTTAAAGTAATATTTGGGCTCCTGCTGCTGCTGCTGCCATCTCCAGGGTGTGATTCATCCAATTTTTGGGCTCCTGAAGCCAACCCCAGTGTCACTTTAAAGTAATATTTGGGCTCCTGCTGCTGCTGCTGCCAACTCCAGGGTGTGATTCATCCAATTGTTGGGCTCCTGAAGCCAACCCCAGGGTCTCTTTGAAGTAATGTTTGGGCTCCTGCTGCTGCCAACTCCTGCCAACTCCAGGGTGTGATTCATCCAATTTTTGGGCTCCTGAAGCCAACCCCAGTGTCACTTTAAAGTAATATTTGGGCTCCTGCTGCTGCTGCTGCCAACTCCAGGGTGTGAATCATCCAATTTTTGGGCTCCTGAAGCCAACCCCAGGGTCTCTTTAAAGTAATATTTGGGCTCCTGCTGCTGCTGCTGCTGCCAACTCCAGGGTGTGATTCATCCAATTTTTGGGCTCCTGAAGCCAACCCCAGTGTCTCTTTAAAGTAATATTTGGGCTCCTGCTGCTGCTGCTGCCATCTCCAGGGTGTGATTCATCCAATTTTTGGGCTCCTGAAGCCAACCCCAGTGTCACTTTAAAGTAATATTTGGGCTCCTGCTGCTGCTGCTGCCAACTCCAGGGTGTGAATCATCCAATTTTTGGGCTCCTGAAGCCAACCCCAGGGTCTCTTTAAAGTAATATTTGGGCTCCTGCTGCTGCTGCTTCTGCCAACTCCAGGGTGTGATTCATCCAATTTTTGGGCTCCTGAAGCCAACCCCAGGGTCTCTTTAAAGTAATATTTGGGCTCCTGCTGCTGCTGCTGCTGTCAACTCCTGCCAACTCCAGGGTGTGATTCATCCAATTGTTGGGCTCCTGAAGCCAACCCCAGTGTCTCTTTAAAGTAATATTTGGGATCCTGCTGCTGCTGCTGCCAACTCCAGGGTGTGAATCATCCAATTTTTGGGCTCCTGAAGCCAACCCCAGGGTCTCTTTAAAGTAATATTTGGGCTCCTGCTGCTGCTGCCAACTCCAGGGTGTGATTCATCCAATTTTTGGGCTCCTGAAGCCAACCCCAGTGTCTCTTTAAAGTAATATTTGGGCTCCTGCTGCTGCTGCTGTCAACTCCAGGGTGTGATTCATCCAATTTTTGGGCTCCTGAAGCCAACTCCAGTGTATATTTGGGCTCCTGCTGCTGCTGCTGCTGCCAACCCCAGGGTGTGATTCATCCAATTTTTGGGCTCCTGAAGCCAACCCCAGGGTCTCTTTAAAGTAATATTTGGGCTCCTGCTGCTGCTGCTGCTGCCAACTCCAGGGTGTGATTCATCCAATTTTTGGGCTCCTGAAGCCAACCCCAGTGTCTCTTTAAAGTAATATCTGGGCTCCTGCTGCTGCTGCTGCCAACTCCAGGGTGTGATTCATCCAATTTTTGGGCTCCTGAAGCCAACTCCAGTGTATATTTGGGCTCCTGCTGCTGCTGCTGCCAACTCCAGGGTGTGATTCATCCAATTTTTGGGCTCCTGAAGCCAACCCCAGGGTCTCTTTAAAGTAATATTTGGGCTCCTGCTGCTGCTGCTGCCAACTTCTGCCAACTCCAGGGTGTGATTCATCCAATTTTTGGTCTCCTGAAGCCAACTCCATTGTATATTTGGGCTCCTGCTGCTGCTGCCAACTCCAGGGTGTGATTCATCCAATTTTTGGGCTCCTGAAGCCAACCCCAGTGTCTCTTTAAAGTAATATTTGGGCACCTGCTGCTGCTGTTGCCAACTCCAGGGTGTGATTCATCCAATTTTTGGGCTCCTGAAGCCAACTCCAGTGTATATTTGGGCTCCTGCTGCTGCTGCTGCCAACTCCAGGGTGTGATTCATCCAATTTTTGGGCTCCTGAAGCCAACCCCAGGGTCTCTTTGAAGTAATATTTGGGCTCCTGCTGCTGCTGCTGCCAACTTCTGCCAACTCCAGGGTGTGATTCATCCAATTTTTGGGCTCCTGAAGCCAACCCCAGTGTCTCTTTAAAGTAATATTTGGGCTCCTGCTGCTGCCAACTCCAGGGTGTGATTCATCCAATTTTTGGGCTCCTGAAGCCAACTCCAGTGTATATTTGGGCTCCTGCTGCTGCTGCTGCCAACTCCAGGGTGTGATTCATCCAATTGTTGGGCTCCTGAAGCCAACCCCAGTGTCTCTTTAAGTAATATTTGGGCTCCTGCTGCTGCTGCTGCCAACTCCAGGGTGTGATTCATCCAATTTTTGGGCTCCTGAAGCCAACTCCAGTGTATATTTGGGCTCCTGCTGCTGCTGCTGCCAACTTCAGGGTGTGATTCATCCAATTGTTGGGCTCCTGAAGCCAACCCCAGTGTCTCTTTAAAGTAATATTTGGGCTCTTGCTGCTGCTGCTGCCAACTCCAGGGTGTGATTCATCCAATTTTTGGGCTCCTGAAGCCAACTCCAGTGTATATTTGGGCTCCTGCTGCTGCTGCTGCCAACTCCAGGGTGTGATTCATCCAATTTTTGGGCTCCTGAAGCCAACTCCAGTGTATATTTGGGCTCCTGCTGCTGCTGCTGCCAACTCCAGGGTGTGATTCATCCAATTTTTGGGCTCCTGAAGCCAACCCCAGTGTCTCTTTAAAGTAATGTTTGGGCTCCTGCTGCTGCTGCCAACTCCAGGGTGTGATTCATCCAATTTTTGGGCTCCTGCTGCTGCCAACTCCAGTGTCTCTTTAAAGCAATGTTTGGGCTCCTGCCCCTCATAGTGATGCCACTTCAACTCTCTTGAATTCAATTGTGCCACTCTGCGATTCTATTAGCGATGCCTCTGATCTGCATGTGATATTTCTTCAAAGTATTATTTAACTAACCCAGCACGCATCCTGTGCGTGTTACAGCAAGGCAGAATGGTTTACAACCCTATTGAGGCTCTAGGAGGCTCAGAAATAGCCGTTTTTAATAGCGATTCGTCGCAAATTTATTCGGGTCGAAGCGATTTTTGTCGGAAAATTCGGCGAATCAGTTGAATCGAATTTTTCAAAAGTTCGCTCATCTCTAGTGAATAACATTGATCAGGTAGTGCTGGAACAACTAGAAAACTGAAGAACTATTCAAGACTTTTGTTAGGATTGTTGAAGGTGTACTGGTCTCATGGGGAACCTAATGATTGACCCATCAATTGATACAGTGGGTTTTTGCCTTTACCCTGAGTTTGCTGAGCTGTATGTTGCCAGGTTTGCTGGTTTAGGGTGAAATGGTGGTGGATGGATTATAGATCCTTTAAGAGTCTGGAATATTTTTCTTTATTTTGGTTTAGCCGTTTGGTATTGTAATCTTATTGTGTTTATTCCTTTCCTATTACGACTTTTTCAGACAGTATTTCACAGTTCTGTTTTGGTTTTAAGGGACTGGGCAGTAAAAATTTAAAATCAATCTCCTTGGCCTTCAGTGCCCCCCCCCCCCCCACCATGACCAACCACAATTTAAACCCTGAGACTCATGCACAGTGCTTCATTTGGTTCATTTGAAAAAAGCAATAAGAACATGTCTATGTGTAGCCCTACAAAATGGAAGTACTATTGAGTGTGCCTGGACAATTACTTAAATAGCCATCTTTTTGTTGTTTCCCCTTTTGGCTACTAGATGTGCTGCATTATACTCCAGCATGAATGATGGAACTTAATCTATTTGTTATTTTGTTCTTTTCTTTCTTGTGCCATTTAACACTCCATTGTTTTTTTTTGTTTGCTGTAATACACAGTTTCATGTATACAGCTGTAATATGCAGTTTTCCATATGCAGCAAATAACTTGTTGGGAGGGTGGTGGATTGACCCTTCTGCTTTACTCTTCTGGACATCTTAGGGAAACCTGTGGACCCTCAATCTTCATGAGTCAATCTTCAAACCCAAAACATGTTCCGGAATACCGGAATACTTTGGACTCTTCTTAGGATCCCTGTACAGGCCACCAGATGGACGTTACCCTCATCTCAATGGGGTGAAGCAACATTAGGGGGATTATGGAATATTTAAGAACCTGAGATGTATAATGGGGGAAGGTAGGTGGCATGTTATTAACATATACACTAGGAGGCACCATATGAGATATAAGCCTTCACTATTTTAGCCGTTCATTGCAGAGTTACAATACACAGGCAGCTTAAAATCAACCATCAATCTTCCAGCAAGGCTTCCTTGATTACTCACACAGTCCCCAGTTTAGCAAAGGATGCTTACCCAGAAGTCCTGTAGTCTAATCCTCCTTTAGCTTGGCTGCTCTGCTAGTTATACTGCCACTTATCCTGTTAGTATGGGGCTCTCTTCAGTGGAACTCTCTGATCTGGCTGTGGGCCCTTCGTTTAAAACCCCTACCTGTCCAATACTTTTATTTACATCTCCCAGAATCCTCAGGGCTACACCCTCTGAGAACTCTTTCACTGGAGCCTCCTACAGCTTCAGTTTCATGGTTAATCCTTTGGATTACTGCTGTAGATTTTTTTATCCGAAGAACAATGCTAGGTGCAGAAATGTGAGCTTATTCGCTAAGGCGTTCTCAGTGCAGAGGCAGTTAGAGGTGAGCCATCCTCCCCCTGTGACTGTGCAGTTGTAGAATCTTGGAGACACGACAGTCAAGGCATCTGTAACTCTGCTCTCTGCCCCTCCCCAGACACATGACAGGGACACAGCAGCCACTATTGATGCCCATATACAGAGCATGGCAGGTTCCCCCTTCTCTCACCCCCCCTCCCTGGGTGTGAGGTGCGGTCACATGAGGAGTGGGCACAAAGTGCTGGCTCTCGTTACTTGCATCATAATGGCAGGTGGACAGAAGCAGGCAGCGTGAGGTCCCCAGACGCTGTGATTCACTTGTCCGTGTGACTCTCTGGATTTTTCTTTTCTCAGCTCGGTTTCTTGCTGAACCTGCTGCCCCCTGCCCCCAGGACATGTTCTGGACACACTATGGTGCAATTCTAAGCTTTAGATGTCTTTTATAAAGCCCCCAGCCTCAGGCCATCGCTTACGGCAGACTGCTGTGTATACTGTGGAAGATGGCTGCTGATCTAGTGCAGGCTGCAGCTTGACTACCACACTTGTTCCCATATGTTGGCTCCTACACTTCCCTCTATATAGGAAGAAATGTGGTAGTTTGGGCTGCAATGCTAATGTGTCCTTTCCCGGCCTGTGGTCACCTCATCTAACTTAGTGCAGTAGTGTTCCAAATAGGGGCTTAGTAAGTTGACTCTGAATTTTTTTATTTTTTTTTTAAAGTGGACCAAAACCCACCCTGGAGTCATATAGGCTTACTCCCCCCAAGGGCATCCCAAATTGCTTTCCCCCGAGCCCACAGTGCATGCACAGCCAGCACCAATCGTCTCCCTTCTCGGCTGTGTGTGGCCCCGCCTGTGGCAACTGAATGGCTGTGTATGGCCACGCACAGCTGAGTAATACTGCATGGCACTCGTAAGTGTGGCTGGGATTTCATGCAGCTTCTCTAGTTGAACATTAATATATGCAGCAGGAGTAGCTGATTGGATGAGCGGCTGAACCAGTGCCGTGGGCTCAAGGAGAGGTGAATTTGACCCCCAATCCCGGGTGCCCCAGGGGAACGATCCAAAACCTGGGATAGTGAAATTCCTGGGTTTTGGCCTACTTTACAAGCTAAATCTGAAAGATCAAGGTTCCCCGAACAGAACAATACCCAACATGCATAGCTAATTTCAACCCTTTTAATTGCCAGCCTAATCTAAATTTTGTCACCCTCTGTTGACAGGTCATTTTTCACCATTTTGGGCTATATTTAATCGTGATTTTTGCAGGAATATCCAGGAAAATTCTATATTTCTTTGCAGCAGCAGTTTAGGCTTTAACATGAAAAATCTTGTTTGTAATTTTACTACTGTTTTTAAAAATATTTTTAAGTAAAAAAAAAATATATATATTTTTTTCAAATTTACTTTTTAATAAAGAAAACCATATTGCATGTGAAAGCCCAATTTCTCCCAATTACAATGGTACCACATATGTATCGGTAGCCCCCGTTCCTGCCCAGGGGACCCCCCCAAACTGAAAAGAGCACTTTATAACATTTACAAATAAAATACAACAGCTATCCACACTATAAAGGCTTAATGAAAAAAAAATGTGGGGAGCATTTTTTGGGGGGAATTTTAAGGGTTAAAAACCCCTAAAAATAAAAAAAATGGCATGAGGTCCTCCCACTCAGCGTAACTAGCCCATGACCAGCTATGGGGGCTTGTAGAACATGGCGCAGGGGCCAGATTTGGTGGCCTTCACCCTGCAGGCTACAAGCTGGCATAAGCTATGGCCCGGCTCTTCTCCCCCCCCCCGGGATTTGGAGAGGCATTTGGAGAGGTGACTTGCCAGACCCAGAGCCTTGTGAACTGGTATAGGGATCTCATATATCCCTTAGCAGTTCACAAAGGGTTAAATGTAAAAAAAAAACAGACACAGAAAAAATATTTTTTCTTTTAACCCTTTAAATGCCAGCCACGTAAATTTTACGTGCCTGATTTTCCCCAATAACAATAAAAAAAGTAAAAAAAAAAGTCACTTAACTGACCCCTTGTTCGATCCGGCCGGGTCTCCTCTTCAGCCAGAGGGGCTCCGATCGCTGATTGGGGCTCCTCCGGCTGCAGGGGAGGGCCCGGAATAGGGTGCCCCCCCCCGTTTCAGCAGCCGCCGGGATTGCCTGCAAAAAAAAAAAAAAAAAAATGACAGTTACTCACCTCCGCGCCCGCCGGCGCCCGCCACCTCTCCTCTTCATGGGGGGGGCTCAGATCACCCCCCGGCTCTTCCGTCTTCTGGAGGGAGGGCATAACAGGCCTCCTTCCGCCGCAGCTTCCGATGGCGGCCGCCATCTTGGATTTTAGCCCCGCCCCTTCGGTGGCTAATGACGTCACGGCCGGGTGTCATGGGGGCACCCTGCAGTTCAGCTGTCAGATGCCGGTGACGGCTGGGCAGAGAAGGAGGAAGGTAGGTGATCCTCCGATCGCCTGCCTCCCCCCTTCTCTACCCAGCTGTCACCTGCATCAGATCGCCGCGGGACAGTGCATCTGAAGATCGGAGGTGAGTAAAGGTTTTTTTTTTTTTTTTTTTCTTTAATACAATTTTTCAACAACCTGTGTGTGTATTTTTTTTATACTGTTAACCCTTTGTGAACTGGTAAGGGGTTCATGAGACCCCTTATACCAATTCACAGGGCTCGGGGGTCTGGAAAGGCACCTGCGGCAAGCGGGTGACTTGCCATTAACCCCTGGCCACCCAAATTACCTGCCTCCCCAAAGCCCAGGGGGGGGGCAGAAGAGCCGTGGCCCTAGGCTATGACGGCTTGTAGCCGCAGGGCCAGGGGCCACTAAAGCTGGCCCCTGCACCCTGTTCTACAAGCCCCCATAGCTGGTCACAGGCTGGTTACGCTGGGTAGGGGGGACCTCACACCATTTTTTGGGGGGATTTTTAAGGGTTTTATCCTTGGGAGGGGGGACCCTATGTCATTTTTTTTTTAATTAACCCTTTGTTACCTGTAACCCAGTAGTTATAAAAGACCTCCAGCAGCAGCAGGAGAGCAGAAGCCTAAGTGATCAGCGTGGGACACAGGGATGGATGGGAGGTAAGTATTAAAAAATATATATATTTTTTTAATAAAGTTATTTTTAGTGTGTCTTTGTGTTTTTTTCTTACTTTTAACCCTTTGTGAACTGGTAAGGGGTCCATGTGACCCCTATACCAGTTCACAAGGCTCGGGGGTCTGGCAAGTCACCTGCAGCTACTGGGTGACTTGCCATTAGCCCCTGGCCACCCAAATTACCTGCCTCCCCAGGGGGGGGGGCAGAAGAGCCGTGGCCCTAGGCTATGACGGCTTGTAGCCGGCAGGGCCAGAGGCCACTAAAGCTGGCCCCTGCGCTCTGTTCTACAAGCCCCCATAGCTGGTCACAGGCTGGTTACGCTGGGTAGGGGGGACCTCACGCCATTTTATTTTTTATTTTTAAGGGTTTTAACCCTTAAAAATAAAAAAAAATGGGGTCCCCCTCCCTGGGAGGGGGGACCCTATGTCATTTTTTTTTTTTTAATTAACCATATGTTACCTGTAACCCAGTAGGTATAAAAGGCCTCCAGCAGCAGCAGGAGAGCAGAAGCCTAAGTGATCAGCGTGGGACACAGGGATGGATGGGAGGTAAGTATTAAAAAAAAATAATTAAAAAAAATATATTTTTTTTAATAGTAATTTAGAAAAAGTGTGTCTGTGTGTTTTTTTTACTTTAAACCCATTGTGAACTGGTAAGGGGTCCATGTGACCCCTATACCAGTTCACAAGGCTCGGGGTCTGGCAAGTCACCTGCGGCTAGTGGGTGACTTGCCATTAACCCCGAGACCCCCCATTACCTGCCTCCCAAAAAAACCCTTATATTCCCCCAAGAAATGGTGCCCCCCCCCCCCCCTGTGAAGGGGGACCCCACAACAATTTTTTTTATTTAACTCTTTATTATGTGGATAATAGTTGTATTTTATTTGTAAATGTTATAAAGTGCTCTTCTAAGTTTAGGGGATCTCCTGGACAGGAACAGGGGGCTACCGATACATATGTGGCATCATTGTAATCGGGAGAAATGGGGCTTTCACGTACAATATGATTTTCTTTAATAAAATAAAAGTTTTTGTTAAAATAAAGGAGACAATTTAAAAAATATATATATGTATATTTTTTTTTTACTTGTTTACTTACAAATATATAAAAAAAGTAGAAAAAATATATATAAAAAAGTAGAAAAAATACAAACAAGACATTTCATGTTAAAGTCTAAACTCTGCCACAAAAAGAAAATATGCCATTTTCTTGGAAATTCCTGCAAAAATCACAGTTAAGCATGGCGCAAAATGGTGAAAAATTACCTGTCAGCAGAGGGTGACAAAATCTCAAGTAGGCTGGCAGTTAAAAGGTTACAGGTACCTATGCATGTTGGGTATTGTTCTGCTCGGGGGACCTTGCGCTTTCAGATTTAGCTTGTTTTTTCTTATTTGCATATTGATATTTTAGGAAAAGGTGTTTTTTATTCTGCTTTTTTATACAATTTTTTTGTGAAACCCTGTGCAACCTAAGAATTCTTTGAGATATTACTCCCAGAAAGATGAGCCCACTACAACAAGCTGGGTACGATTAGAAAGCTTAACATGTTTACTTTCAGGGAATATATGGTTTATCAGGGATATTCCAAATGTAAAGGGTTGTTTTGGTAGAAAAAGCACAAGGTGCGCACTTTGTCTGCAGAGCTGAAATTTTGAAGTAAAATTACCATTACGCACATGCTTTACTTTGGTGTGTTTGGCAACTCTCTCCTTGACAGAATCTATGCATGCTGGGTATTGTTCTGTTTGGGGGATGTTGCTTTTTCAGATTTTCAGTTTTTTTATGGTTTGCGTATAGTTTTTTTTTAGGAAAATGTGGTTTTGATTCTGCTTTTTTATTAATTTTTAGGGAAACCCTTTGTAACCAAAGAATACATTGAGGGATTACTTCCAGAAAACGGCACCTATGTCAACAAGCCTGGTACGCCTAGAAAGCCTGAGGTGTGTACTTCTAGGAAATATATAGTTTGTGTTACGATCCCTGAATATTCCAGTCCCCTCCACCAGGGGTCAGACAAGCCATGGTTGCACTCCTTTCCCCATAATGGGCTGCACCTGGTGGATGGCTATATCAAGCTTCCTGCCCTCCACCTGGGGTAGCAGTATTTTGTCTGTCCTCAGACCTATGGGTTTGCCTTGCCTGGATTATCTTTGATTCTATGTCTCAGTCATTGCCGGTTACTCGAGAAATCCCTGTGTTTAGTTATTTAGTTTATCCTAGTTTACCTTATGTCCATATGCCTTGCTTATTCTGATATTAAGAGATTTCTGTTTCCCTTTATTAATAAAACCCCTTTTCTGAAATTATTGTGTCATTGTGTAGTTGGCTCTGACCACTCTCTGCCCCTGCGTCCCCCGGCGGAGAGTTCCTGTGTAGGAACCCTCCGGCCGTTACATAATACTGCTACCATACATACCATCCGGTCAGAGCCTTGCACATGCTGGGACCTGTAGTCCCTCTAGCTTTTCTGAGCATTGTATATGCTGGGACTTGTAGTCCCTCTTGCCATTCCTGTGTCTCCTTCCTAGCTATCCATTATGGATCCCAACATGATTAAAAGATTAATTACTTTGACTGATAGTCATCCTGATGTTGTGCATGCAGTATTTGCCCTCTGCCGGGCCCCACGCCTTTGAGCCCTCTGCCGGGCCCCACGCCTTTGAGCCCTCTGCCGGGCCCCACGCCTTTGAGCCCTCTGCCGGGCCCCACGCCTTTGAGCCCTCTGCCGGGCCCCACGCCTTTGAGCCCTCTGCCGGGCCCCCTGGCTCTGTACCTGAACCTGGACTATGCCCTGAACCTGGACTATGCCCTGAACCTGGACTATGCCCTGAACCTGGACTATGCCCTGAACCTGGACTATGCCCTGAACCCGAACCTGGGCCCCGTCCCGAATCTGTGTCCGGGTCCTGTCTGGTACCCTCGCTCTGTGGCATCTGGCGGTCCACCTCCATCCCAGCTCCAGTAGACTCTGGCTCTGCGGTGGATCCTGGAGGGGGAATTAATGTCCCGATTCTTGCCCTTTGTTTCTCCCTGAAGAGTGTTTGGGAGTACATTCCTAAGGAGGAGGGTAAGGAGGGGGGTACTGTTACGATCCCTGAATATTCCAGTCCCCTCCACCAGGGGTCAGACAAGCCATGGTTGCACTCCTTTCCCCATAATGGGCTGCACCTGGTGGATGGCTATATCAAGCTTCCTGCCCTCCACCTGGGGTAGCAGTATTTTGTCTGTCCTCAGACCTATGGGTTTGCCTTGCCTGGATTATCTTTGATTCTATGTCTCAGTCCTTGCCGGTTACTCCTTGATCTGGATCTTTGTCTATGTGTTCTATGGTGAGTGCATCTGCACCTCGAGGAATCCCTGTGTTTAGTTATTTAGTTTATCCTAGTTTACCTTATGTCCATATGCCTTGCTTATTCTGATATTAAGAGATTTCTGTTTCCCTTTATTAATAAAACCCCTTTTCTGAAATTATTGTGTCATTGTGTAGTTGGCTCTGACCACTCTCTGCCCCTGCGTCCCCCAGCGGAGAGTTCCTGTGTAGGAACCCTCCGGCCGTTACAGTTTGTCAGGGTATTTCAAATGTAAAGGGTTGTTTTTCTTGAAAAACTGCAAGGTGCGCATATTGCAAAGCATAGTTGTATTTTATCTCAAAATCTCCTAAAGTGTTGTTTCAGTTTGGGGGAGTCTCCTGGGCAGGAAAGGGTGTCTACCTATACATATGTGGTACCACTGTAACCGGGAGAAATTGGGGTTTCACACAAAATAAGATTTTATTGACAAACTTACATTTTTTATTACAAAAAAACACTACAAATTGTAAAAAAAAGTTTTTTTTTTATTTTTTTGCACAATTTTTACCCCAAAATATTGGGAATACACTTAGAAAATGACAAACAAGACATTTCATGTTAAAGCCCAAGCTCTGCTGAAAAAAACAATATATCATTTTCCTGGGAAATCCCTGGAAATCCCTTCAAAAATCACAGTTGAACATGGGGAGCGCAAAATAGTGCAAAATGGTCTGGCAACAGAGTGTGACAAAAACTCCAGGAAGGCTGGCACTTAAAGGGTTAAAAGAAGCCTCCCAGTGCCTTAAGAACTCAATTTTGTTTTTTCACACACCACGGAAGCACAATCTCACAAACAAATAGTACCCGGAAGTGCCGTTGGAAATTTCCCGTTGTAAAGCCTTCTCTCACACGCTAAATCTGGGCTCTGAATCATGTGGAAGTCTCATTCATCACGAGTTTTACACATGAATGTGAAAAAATACAACGCAATTACACACAACAGAAAATACTTTCACACACAACGAAAACACTAATACAATGGAAAAAGCTAATGAGAAATTCACAAATCGCCCAAACCCAACGGAAAAAATACACATACACATGCTTTTTCATATGAAAGTGCATGTGAAAGAGGCTTTGAATCAGACCTATTATGTTGATGTATGCCATGAATATGAAAAATATGTTTTATGAACAGTTGAGCCAGTTCAGGGGCCGACAGGAGTTTCACCAGAGGAAATGCACCATTTTATTGAATTGGTCAACATGACCAATTCAAATGACAGTATTATCCTGAGACAGCGGCAAATCGATAATAAAATCCATCAATATATTAGCCCATGGTTCTTCAGGAACTTCTAAAGGTACCAGTCCAGGGAGTCTATGGGTTCCCTTGTTATGGGTGCATATAGAACAGGCCATCATACATGGTGCTTGGTGAGAGCCAGGGTTTTACAGTTACCTAAGTGACCCGATGTCTTAGCATCATGAAATTCCTGTAATACAGAGAGACGCAAATTCGGTGGAGCATATCAGCAACCAGGAGGCTTGCAACTACACAACCAGGGGGCAAAATGAGCACATTCTCATCGATTCTATACGTACAAAAAATGGGCAAGGTGAAGGTTTCCTTTAAGGTCTGGAAGGCCTTCACTGCCGGTGGAGGCCAAACTTCCACAAAGGCACCTTTATGGGTTTCTGGGTTCGGTCTGTTAGGGGAGTCACAATAGAAGAGAATGCCTGGATGAAACGCCTGTAAAAATTGGCAATACCTAGGAACATCTGTAGGGCTTTCAGGGTTTTAGGTTGTTTCCAGACTGCAGATACTTTGGAGGGATCCATAACCAGACCCTGATTGTAGACCAGATACCCCAGGAAAGGGGCTTTGGTGACCTCAAACACAAACACACATTTGGACAGTTTGGCGTACAGATTGTTCTCCCTCAGTTTTTGCAACACCGCCTTAAAATGCTGTCTGTGTTCAACCACTGAACGGGAGAAAATGAGATCTCCCGCAATTACCATGAATTGACCCAGAAATTCATCATATCTGGGCACCAATAACTTGGTTGAAGAGATCTTCAATAAGGTGTAAGGGGTATCTGTTTCTTTACTGTGATTTTGTTTGGACCTTGGTAATCTAAAAGGCTGTAGCACCCCATGCTTTTTTACGACAAAGAAGAAGCCTGCTCTGGGCTGGCAAGTTCTTTAAATATATATTCCTTCATTCCTAACATCTCGGGCTGGGTGAAATTGTAGATCTTACCCCTGGGGGGCATGGTATCCGGCAATTGCTCAATCTCACAATCATAGGCCCTGTTAGGAGGAAGCAAATCAGACGACTTTTCGTAGAACACATCCGCCCAATCGGCATACGTTGGAGGTAACCCTTCAAGGGTGACATGGGTTGTTTTGAGGGCGGTACAAAAACAATGATCAAGACAAAATGGGCCCAACTTTGTCAAATCCCCATTCTCCTAATTAATAATGAGATTGTGGGTCTATAACCAGGGTAACCCCAGGACTACCGGGGTGTCAGGACAGTCTAAATCCAGAAATTTTAGACTCTTTGAGTGGGAGGAACCCACAATCAATTTTACAAAAGGGGAGACCAACCCCCGCCAAGATGGGTTCATTATTAACCACCATGCCATAAATGGGATTAAAGGGCAAGTTTACTGAATCAAAGGACACAATGTTCAAGTCATCATTTCCTCATTGCATTAGCATCAACTGGTGGTCAATCACGTGACCACCAGCAACCGTTTAACTTTGATGTACAAGTGGCAAAGCTCAGCAAACCCAATTGGTTACAGGTTACAGGCACATGATTGGCAGCCATACAATAAATGAGGAAGTTGACCTTCTTGAATATAGCGCCACTTTAAGATAGAAAATCTCTTCATAACTTCTCCACTTCAAGAACCAATGCGGTGGAAATATTATTCTATTTTTCCTTAGATCTGATGGGACATTGCAGCAGAGAGGTTTCGCTGCTCTAAAGCGGGGCAATAATTTTAATTTCATCTGCTATAAACACATTTCTGTGCATGTCTGCGCATATTTGTTACCACCTAGAAACACAATGCACGAATATTCATTATCAATGATCAGCATTATTATTTATTTTTTGATATAATTTCAGTTGGCAATACCACGGCAAATACAGGTACTGTGAATTACAGTATATTTGTATGCTTGTGCACGCATAGGAATTCATCTTCCGCATTTTTCCCATCTGTGCAGTGAGTGTACACATGCCCGGAGAGGTGGGCTGCCCTAATTACGGTGCCCAGGGAGCAGTTGGGGGGTTAGGTGCCTTGCTCAAGAGCACATCAGTCATGTTCCAGGACCAGGATTTGAACCTACCACCCTCTGGTTACAAGTCCGCTCCCTTACCTCTAGGCCACAACTGCCCCCTGGAAGAAAAAGAAGGGAGACACTACAATCCAGTTCTGCCCATTGTGCTCTATGGGATCTTTAGCTACAGCAGGAGGTTTAGTCTTTGCTGCTCCAACCAGAGCACCCGGGACTGCAACCTTTTCGGTGCTAGTGTTAAATAAGATGCTAGCTGGCGACCGTGTCACGTTGTTTTTTTTATTTGGTAAATTAAATGCTGAGTGCTGCTGAGGCCAAAAATGTGGTACTGTGTGACGCTGACGTTTCTTAAATATGGCTACCATTTTTTTTAAACATTCAATAAACTAACAAAAAAGTTATAGTGTTAGGACTGGCATAAACTGGATCTTGAACCGGCGATCTGCCAGCCTTCATAGCTCCAAGTCTGCTGCTCTCGCCATTGTGCTGTCTGCTGGAGTGGTATGGTTCTCCTGGGTCCTAGAGCCGCATGGTTTGACCCTCACCTGGCATTAATCATGCTGTTGATGTTCTTATAAATGCATGTGCTTGGCCCCGCCCCTGTTGTTGGATCATTGCATCATCTCTTCGTAGCCTAGCCATGCTCTCCAACCTCCCTGTATACCTCCGTGTCCCTATGGGCCTGCCACAGCCTGCTCTGAGGCCCAGGTCTGCCACAGCCTGCTCTGAGGCCCAGGTCTGCCACAGCCTGCTCTGAGGCCCAGGTCTGCCACAGCCTGCTCTGAGGCCCAGGTCTGCCACAGCCTGCTCTGAGGCCCAGGTCTGCCACAGCCTGCTCTGAGGCCAAGGTCTGCCACAGCCTGCTCTGAGGCCCAGGTCTGCCACAGCCTGCTCTGAGGCCCAGGTCTGCCACAGCCTGCTCTGAGGCCCAGGTCTGCCACAGCCTGCTCTGAGGCCCAGGTCTGCCACAGCCGGCTCTGAGGCCCAGGTCTGCCACAGCCGGCTCTGAGCCCCAGGTCTGCCACAGCCGGCTCTGAGCCCCAGGTCTGCCACAGCCGGCTCTGAGGCCCAGGTCTGCCACAGCCTGCTCTGAGGCCCAGGTCTGCCACAGCCTGCTCTGAGGCCCAGGTCTGCCACAGCCTGCTCTGAGGCCCAGGTCTGCCACAGCCGGCTCTGAGGCCCAGGTCTGCCACAGCCTGCTCTGAGGCCCAGGTCTGCCACAGCCGGCTCTGAGGCCCAGGTCTGCCACAGCCGGCTCTGAGGCCCAGGTCTGCCACAGCCTGCTCTGCGGCCCAGGTCTGCCACAGCCTGCTCTGAGGCCCAGGTCTGCCACAGCCAGCTCTGAGGCCCAGGTCTGCCACAGCCTGCTCTGAGGCCCAGGTCTGCCACAGCCTGCTCTGCGGCCCAGGTCTGCCACAGCCTGCTCTGCGGCCCAGGTCTGCCACAGCCTGCTCTGCGGCCCAGGTCTGCCACAGCCTGCTCTGCGGCCCAGGTCTGCCACTCTTCTTGTGCCTTGGCTTGTGCCAGCAGTGTCCATGTGATAATAGTGTAAAGATTGTTACCAAATAACAACACACAGCATTGACCATAAGACGTTATTTATATGTGTTTCTCCTTCTTTTCTTTAAGATATTCTATCTGTACGGAATAAAGGTAATATGATTTGCTTACTAAACATGTTTTGGGGAGAGATAACAATGTGAATGTGGAAGGAGTTTTGCTGTGTAGAGTGCTTACAATATATGTACATGCTAGATGGATGGATATATATATATATATATATATATATATATATATATACACATATGATTATTGTATGCTTGCAGACATACATGGCCATTGTGGGGAAGAATTGCTGAACTCCATTGTCCCTTTTATACCTATACAAAGACTTTTGCGGCTTAGTGCTAAACCTCAACACACAATGTAGCTCAAAACATATCTAGATATTATATATTATAGAGATACAGATAAGAGATACAGATATTTGTAAATCTTATGCCCTGATGTGTTGATGGGGAAAAGCTCTACACATAAGATGACTGGGCTTTCCAATGAGGATGAAGAAGATTTGCAAATAAGGTTTTACACAAACATTAACAACCAATCAAACCGAAACCAGACGCAACACAAATTCCAGATTTAAATTGCACCTGATTGGACATTGAATCAGATATATTAGGCTGGATTCAGAGACACATTCGTCTGGACTTCTGTAGCTGTCTGTGAAAGTTTTTGTGGGTGTTTGTAATTTTTTTGTTTTTTTTTGTCCATTTTTTATTCGTACGAACGTTCGGTAAAATGCGTATATGCGCTTTCAGGGTTTTAGGTTGTTTCCACTCCAAGACTGCAGACACTTTGGAGGGATCCATAACCGGACCCTGATTGTAGACCAGATACCCTAGGAAAGGGACCTTAGTGACCTCAAACACAAACACACATAATTTTAATTTCATCTGCTATAAACACATTTCTGTGCATGTCTGTGCATATTTGCTACCACCTAGAAACACAATGCATGAATTCTCATTATCAATGATCAGCATTATTATTTCTTTTTTGATATCATGTCAGTTGGCAATGCCACGGCTCCAGCAAATACAGGTTCTGTGAATTACAGTATTTTGCATAAAAAAAATTAAATGTTACTCAAATTAATAACAAGTTTTGGTCCTTGGTGGTCAAATACAAAGATTTTATTCTTTTCTATCTTTTTAAGCTATTGAGGTTTTGCCATTTACAGTAGTTAATTGTCGACAAAGAAAAAGAGTTGGGTCAAATAATTATCATGTTCCACATCAAATATAGAGAAGATGACATTTAGAGATGAGCGAACTTTTGAAATATTCGATTCGACTGATTCGCCGAATTTTCCGACAAAAATAGTTTCGACCCGAATTTATTCACGACAAATCGCTATTAAAAATGGCTATTTCTGAGCTTCCTAGAGCCTCAATAGGGTTATAAACCATTCTGCCTTGCTGTAACACGCATAGGATGCGTGCTGGGTTACTGAAATAATACTGTAAATAATTAGGACATGCAGATCAGAGGCATCGCTATTAGAATCGCAGAGCGGCACAATTACAGAGAGTTGAGGTGGCATCACTATGAGGGGCCCCTATATTGCCTGAAAAACACACCCTGGAGCTGGCAGCAGCAGGAGCCCAAATATTGGCTGAAACACATCCTGGAGTTGGCAGCAGGAGCCCAAAAATTGGCTTAATGACACCCTGGAGTTACAAGCAGCAGGAACCCAAACCTAGCTTGAAAGACACACTGGAGTTGACAGCAGGAGCCCAAAAATTGGATGAATCACACCCTGGAGTTGCAAGCAGCAGCAGCAGCAGCCCAAAACATAGCTTGAAAAACACACTGGAGTTGGCTTCAGGAGCCCAAAAATTGGATGAATCACACCCTGGAGTTGCAAGCAGCAGCAGCAGCCCAAACATAGCTTGAAAGACACACTGGAGTTGGCTTCAGGAGCCCAAAAATTGGATGAATCACACCCTGGAATTGCAAGCAGCAGCAGCAGGAGCCCAACATTGGCTGAAAGAGACACTGGAGTTGGCTTCAGGAGCCCAAAAATTGGATGAATCACACCCTGGAGTTGCAAGCAGCAGCAGCAGGAGCCCAAACATTGGCTGAAAGAGACACTGGAGTTGGCAGCAGGAACCCAAACATTGGATGAATCACACCCTGGAGTTGCAAGCAGCAGGAGTCCAAACATTGGCTGAAAGAGACACTGGATTTAGCAGCAGGAGCCCAAAAATTGGATGAATCACACCCTGGAGTTGCAAGAAGCAGCAGCAGGAGCCCAACATTGGCTGAAAGAGACACTGGAGTCGGCAGCAGGAGCCCAAAAATTGGATGAATCACACCCTGGAGTTGCAAGCAGCAGCAGCAGGAGCCCAACATTGGCTGAAAGAGACAGTGGAGTTGGCTTCAGGAGCCCAAAAATTGGATGAATCACACCCTGGATTTGCAAGCAGCAGCAGCCCAAACATAGCTTGAAAGAGACACTGGAGTTGGCTTCAGGAGCCCAAAAATCGGATGAATCACACCCTGGAGTTGCAAGCAGCAGCAGCAGGAGCCCAAACATTGGCTGAAAGAGACACTGGAGTTGGCAGCAGGAGCCCAAAAATTGGATGAATCACACCCTGGAGTTGCAAGCAGCAGCAGCAGGAGCCCAAACATTAGCTGAAAGAGACACTGGAGTTGGCAGCAGGAGCCCAAAAATTGGATGAATCACACCCTGGAGTTGCAAGCAGCAGCAGCAGCAGCCCAAACATTGCTTTAAAGAGACACTGGAGTTGGCAGCAGGAGCCCAAAAATTGGATGAATCACACCCTGGAGTTGCAAGCAGCAGCATGAGCCCAACATTGGCTGAAAGAGACACTGGACTTGGCAGCAGCAGGAGCACATACATTAGCAGGAAGGCACACCCTGGAGTTGGCAGCAGCATAAGCAGGAGCCCAAACATTGCTTGAAAGACACCCTGAAGTTGCAAGCAGCAGCAGGAGGCCAAAAATTGGCTGAGAGAGACACTGGAGTTGGCAGCAGGAGCCCAAAAATTGGATGAATCACACCCTGGAGTTGCAAGCAGCAGCAGCCCAAACCTAGCTTGAAAGACACACTGGAGTTGGCAGCAGGAGCCCAAAAATTGGATGAATCACACCCTGGAGTTGCAAGCAGCTGGAGCCCAACATAGCTTGAAAGACACACTGGAGTTAGCTGCAGGAGGCCAAAAATTGGATGAATCACACCCTGGAGTTGCAAGCAGCAGCAGCAGCCCAAACCTAGCTTGAAAGACACACTGGAGTTGGCTTCAGGAGCCCAAAAATTGGATGAATCACACCCTGGAGTTGCAAGCAGCAGGAGCCCAAACATTGGCTGAAAGAGACACTGGAGTTGGCAGCAGGAGCCCAAAAATTGGATGAATCACACCCTGGAGTTGCAAGCAGCAGCAGCAGGAGCCCAAACATTGCTTAAAAGAGACACTGGAGTTGGCAGCAGCAGCAGCAGGAGGCCAAAATTGCTTGAAAGACACACTGGAGTTGGCAGCAGCAGGAGCCCAAACATTGCTTGAAAGACACACTGGAGTTGGCAGCAGGAGCAGCAGGAGCCCAAACATTGATTGAAAGACACACTGAAGTTGGCAGCAGGAGCCCAAAAATTGGCTGAATGACACCCTGGAGTTGCAAGCAGCAGCAGCAGGAGCCCAAACATTGCTTAAAAGAGACACTGGAGTTGGCAGCAGCAGCAGCAGGAGGCCAAAATTGCTTGAAAGACACACTGGAGTTGGCAGCAGGAGCAGCAGGAGCCCAAACATTGCTTGAAAGACACACTGGAGTTGGCAGCAGGAGCCCACAAATTGGCCTAAAGACACACTGGAGTTGCAAGCAGCAGCAGCAGGAGCCCAAAATTGCCAGAAAGACACACTCTGGAGTTGGCAGCAGCATTAAGAGAACATATACAGATTTTCAGCACAGATATCTTATCCGAAGAATATTAATAAAAAGTAACGTAAAGCAATTTCTCAATAATTACTTGTGGTCTGATGCAGAGGAATGTCTGTAACTGGAGAGCAGCACCTTAAATCTGTTTTGCACGATCCATATTTCTTTAGTGTTGGTCTGGCCCCATGATCAATCTACTCTAATGCATCAGGCATTGGTGGGTGGAAATCTTGGCTGATCCATGCCCGATTCATTTCCACGCAGGCCAGTCTCTGAAAAAAAAAACATTTTTGAAGCATACTGGAGCACATTGAATTGCTCTCATCAGAGCATCACTTACGCACATCTAAGAGTTTCATCATTTTGTTCGTGTTAAAGTCTTCAGGGCCTAGTTACTAAAGACCATAGATAGTTACACACCTGCTGCTCTTTTCGACAAATCCTGCTTTAAGTGTAGTGTAGCGTTTTGTCCTCCCCTCATATACGCACTAAGTATGTCAGGCAGAGAAGTGGCAGGATGGGCACAGAGAAGTTGCAGAGGCCTAAATTCATCAAGCAGAGGTTGCAGCAGACTAGGGGTGAGTGGCAGCAGGAGTCTCAGTGAGAGGACTGATCTCCCGGGATCAGCTAGCGGTCGTGTCTTGACCAGCAACCCATCATCCATTGGTTAACACGATCATCCACTGCATCACAAGTGACATCTGACACCCCCAGTCAACTGTCGGTTATGCGATCTGATAATCAGAAAAATCAGCAACTACTGCCCCGCCAAGAAGTGCAGGAGACACTCGCCGCTTCTTCCACTAGGCGGGCAAGTAGTGATGAGGAGAGTGGCGTGGGAGGTGGTGTTGCAAGCGTTTTGGCTTCTTAAGCAGACACTGTTGAGGAACCTGAAGAGGACATCAGTGAGTTTTGAGGGCACTTTTAAAGGCTTGGAGTGATGGAGAGTGACAGATTTAGCGGCCAGCATGGTGGCAGAAGGGGAAAGTATGGAGGCAAATGTGCTCGGGGTAGACCACTTGTGCGGCAGGCTATCTTCCCAGGAGGTAGTGGAAGAGGGTCCCTGGAGTTGGCGGCGGCAGCAGCAGCAGTGAATTAGTGCGGACTGGCGGCGGGCGGCGGACTTTTATTCACTGTATATCTGGCCAGATTGTTACACGAGGGGGATTGGAGGAGAACCATCCCTGGATTTTTATATGCGTGCTTTGCTTATATAACATGTGAGTGCATTTTTAAGTATTAAAAATACTGCTTTTGAGGGTATCACGCAAGATTTCCTTCTTTTTTTCTTTTATATGTTATGCGCTGAGAACACTGTCTGGAACCCAGATTGGAGAGATATTGTTCCAGCATTCCTGCCTGATTTTATTTACTGCTGAGGTGGAGAAGCTCTCTTTTAACTGGGCCGTGTCTAATTTTGGGAATGATGGAAGATTAATCTGTTAAGCCTACCTGTTGAGACACTTTGGTGGAGAAGCTCTCTTTTGGCCTGGCTGCATTTAATTTTGGAACTGTTGAAAAAGTAACCCGTTATACAGCTCACTTTCTGAGACACTCCGAACATTGTGTGGAACCCAGATTGAAGAGATATTGTTCCAGCATCCCTGCTTGATTCCATTCACTGCCGAGGTGGAGAAGCTCTCTTTTGACTGGGTTGTGTCTAATTTTGGGAATGATGGAAGATTAACCTGCTAAGCTCACCTGTTGAGATATTTTGGTGGAGAAGCTTTCTTTCGGCCTGGCTGCATTTAATTTTGGAAAAATTGATTCTGGAAACATTAACCCGGTATAAGCCCACTTTCTGTGACACCCCGGTAAGGAGATCTGTGTGGTGATGGATGATTGGAATCAGCACGATTCTTTGAAAGTATATACACTGCGGGTGTCGATTTACCTGTTAAGACTTTTTCGGGGCATCCCATTTGGGGATACTTAAGAATACTGCCCTGAACCAGGGGAGCTCTGTATTATTTTTTGCAAATTAGTGCGGACTGTTGGTAGGAAAAATCAGCTACAAGGCCATGTGGCAGTTTTTCATCAAGCATCCGCAGGAGGTTAACATGGCTATATGAAAGATGTGTAGGCAAAAGGTGAAGTGTGGCCAGGGTCCCAATGTTGAACCCACAGCCCTGCGTCAACATTTGCAGCGTCACCATAAAGTGGTCTGGGAGAGTTGGCTCCAAAGTGGTGGTCCAGCCTGCTGCATTACCCAGTGGCACGCCGCTCTCTGTTCCAGCCAGCCAAGGCTCCACCACCTTCTGTGTGTCATACCCATCCTCTGTTGCTACAGATGCTCCTCCTCCTCTTAATCCGAGTCAGTCATTCCGCCAGCAATCCATTGGCCAAGCCATGTCCAAGAGACAACAGTATGTGTCCACTCATCCAACGTGCAGAAGCTAAATGTGCTCCTGTATAAGTTGCTGGTGCTGCAGTCCCTCCCTTTTGAGTTGGTGGACCTTTCAGAGAACTGATGGCTTGTGCCGAGCCGAGGTGGAGAGTCCCATGCTGTCATTTGTTTGTGAAGAAGGCAGTACCAGCCCTGTACAATTTTGTTGACAGTCCTTTAGCCTGTCAGTGTGTACCAAAGTGCACAGCAGTGCCTACATCTGGAGCTGTAACTATGGTCAGGGACAATACATATCCTTTAAGGACCACTGGGTGATTGTGGTTCCTGCACAACCACAACAGCAACTTGGACAGGTCCCTCCACTGTGGCCTCCACGCTCCTAGGCCTTTGTGCCTGTGACAGTGCACTTGCACTTAGCAATGGTGTCACAGAAAAAAGTGGCTAATTGTCAATTACATATTAATAGTTAACATTTATCTTATTTGAACATATTTATAATAATAACATATAATAACATATAACATAGCAACAATAACATCTAACATGATAACAGTAACATATACAATTTAGCAAATTTTTTTTTTTTTGGATATTTTTTTTTTTCATATTTTGTATTTTTTAAAAACATATATATATTTATTTTTTAATTTTTTTGATTTTTTTTTAAATATTTTTTTCCATTGTCTTTTTTTAATATTTTGTGAATTTTTGTACAAATTTTTTTTTTTTTTGTATTTTGTTTTTCTAAAAACTTTTTTTTTATTTATTTTTTTTTCCCAGTGCCCTTCCAGCCTACCATATGTGCAGGACACGGCAGTTTCACGCTGTTCTTCACATGGTTTGCCTTGAGCCACAGAGCAACACATGGGAGGAACTGCTAAAAATGAGAAATCAATACATTAAATCATGGCTTACTCCACGAAAACTGCAAATGGGACCCATGGTGACTGACACTGGGAAGAACATCTTGTCTGCGCTGCGACAAGGAAGCCTGAGCCATGCGTCCTGCCATGGCACACGTGTTCAATCTAGTTATCAAGCGTTTTCTGAAGTCTTCCCCCCATCTGCAAGACATCCTAACAACGGGAAGGAAACTTTGCATGCACTTCAGCCACTCCTACTCCGCCAAGCACACCCTTCTTGAGCTTCAGCGTCAGAACGGTATCCCCCAACATAGTCTGATTTGCGATGTTTCCACCCGTTGGAATTCCACCCTCCATATGCAGGATCGACTATAGGAACAGAGAAAGCCATCACGGATTTCTTGATGATAGGGGGACACCCCTGTGTAAATTCAATGTAAACCATTGGCAGCTCATACGTGACACCTGCCGTTTGCTCAGGCCCTTTGAGGAAGCAACTTTATTAGTCAGTCGCCAGGACTTTGAGATAAACGATGAGATTCCACTGCTTCATGTACTACAACACATGTTGGAAACCATGGCTGGTCAGGGCATTAGAGACATGGAGCATACATTTCACAGCCACATGAAGCCTGTGGGGGCTGAAGTGGAGGAGGAGGATGGGGTGGGGCACAGGGAAGCACAGTTAAGGTTTGACAAAATGACCATTTTATCTAGTCATCTGACAGGAGAGGAGGAGCAGGAGCAGCCAGAGGAGCTAGAGGGTTGTGAGGAAGGCGAGACCGAGGACCCAGACACACCGTGGCAGTTTGCAGTGGAGATGGAGACAGGTAGTCCCTCCGAGTCACTTGCACAAATGCCCACTGAGAGGGAGGACAAACTGACCTACTACAGGGACATCCTACATAGTCAGTTGGGCGATGTCTATCTGCGCCATGGTCCATACTCTCGCAGGTCTGACTCAGGGGGACCTCTGCGCTCACTTTCCACTGCCATGACTCCCTGGGGGGGGGGTGGCAGCAGCAGCTCAATCAGCAGCAGCCTCAGTCTTCAGTCGCTAATGAGTAGCTTTCTACACCCGCATAGTGAGTCTACTCATGAGCAGCAGGAAGACCTGGAGCAGGACCTGAACCAGCAGGTCATGTCATACCTTGACATGACCATGCCAACACACCTTGAGGATCCACTGGACTTCTGGGAAGCCAAACTTGACTTGTGGCCGCAACTAGCAGAGTTTGCCCTGGAAAAGCTGTCCTGCCGGCCAGTAGTTGATTTAGATGGCAACTGGGCTGCTCTATATAATGCTGCAAAATGGCAAATTTACCTCACAGTATAAGCTAATGCCCCTCAGATTTACACAGGGGCTGCTCTATATTATGCTGCAAAATGGCAAATTTACCTCACTATATAAGCTATTGCCCCTCAGATTGACACAGGAGCTGCTCTATATAATGCTACAAACCAAGAGCGGATTTAACTCACACAATATAACCTATTTCTCAGGTTTATATAGGGACTGCTCTATGTAATGGTGCAAAACCATGAATTTACCTACAATATAAACTATTGCTGCTCCATATAATGGTGCAAAACTGAATTTATCTCACAATATAAACTGTTATTCCTCAGGTTTATATAGGGGCTGCTGTATATAACAGTGCAAAACCATGAATTTGCCTCATAATATAAAACTATTGCCCCTCAGATTTACACAGGGCCTGCTCTATATTATGCTGCAAAATGGCAAATTTACCTCACAGTATAAGCTATTGCCCCTCAGATTTACACAGGGCCTGCTCTATAGAATGCTACAAAACCAAGAGCGGATTTAACTCACACAATATAACCTATTTCTCAGGTTTATATAGAGACTGCTCTATGTAATGGTGCAAAACCATGAATTTACCTCATAATATAAACTATTGCCCCCCAGGTTTACTCAGGGGCTGCTCCATATAATGGTGCAAAACAGGGCAAATGTATTGTCCAATATAAACTATTGCTGCTCTGATTTACACAGGAGGGCCACTCTAAAGAATGGTGCAACATGGCAAATTTAGCTCACAATATAACATAGATTGCAAAATGAGATTTTCAGACAGGGCCTGCTCTATAAAATGGCAACTTTACCTCACAATATAAACTATTGCTCCTCAGATTTACACAGGGATTTAGATTGATATATATAATAGTGCAAAACAGCAAATTTACCTCACAATACTGTATAAACTATTGCTCCTCAGATTTACACAGTGAGCTTCTCTATATAATGGTGCAAAATGGCGAATTTACCTCACTATATAATCTATTACAGCTCTATATAAATAAAAATAAATAAATAAAAAAAAGGGCCTGTAGAAGCTTATTTAGTATAACAGATAGGGTGACATGTGCTGGTTTGGGATGCCCATATGGGCTAGTGTTTTGACAGCAGGACAAAAACCAATTCAAAATGCAATAGCTTAATAAAACTGAGGCTGAACAAGCTTATTTAGTATAAAAGATAGGGTGACGTGCTGGTTTGGGTTGCCCATGTGGGCTGGTGTTTTGACTGCAGGACAAAAACCAATTCAAAATGCAATGCTCAGATTCAGCTGAGGAAGGATCAACAAGTGTATTTAGTATAACAGATAGGCTGCTAAGTGCAGGTTTGGGATACCCTGGGGCCTAGTGTTTTGGCAGCAGGACAAAAACCAATGCAAAATGGAATTGCTTAATAAAGCTGATGCTGAACAACGCTTATTTAGTATAACAGATGGGGTGCAACGTGCAGGTTTGGGATACCCTGCGGCCTGGTGTATTTAAAGCAGACCAAAACCAATTCAAAATGCAATAACTTAATAAAGCTGAGGCTGTAGATGCTTATTTAGTATAACAGATAGGGTGCCACGTGGTGATTTGGGATACTCTGCGGCCTGGTGTATTGACAGCAGGACAAAAACCAATGCAAAATGCAATAGCTCAATAAAGCTGATGCTGAACAACGCTTATGTTGTATAACAGATGGGGTGCAAGGTGCAGCTTTGGGGTGCCCTGCGGCCTGGTTTATTGAAAGCAGTCAAAAAGGAAGTGCAAACTAAAGTAGCTTAATGAAGCTGATGCTGATCAACGCTTATGTGGCATAACAGATAGGGTGGAAGGTGCAGCTTTGGGGTGCCCTGCGGCCTGGTTTATTGAAAGCAGTCAAAAAGTAAGTGCAAACTGAAGTAGCTTAATAAAGCAGCTGATGCTGATCAACGCTTATGTTGTATAACAGATAGGGTGGAAGGTGCAGCTTTGGGGTGCCCTGCGGCCTGGTTTATTGAAAGCAGTCAAAAAGGAAGTGCAAACTAAAGTAGCTAAATTAAGCTGATGCTGATCAACGCTTATGTTGTATACCAGATAGGGTGCAAGGTGCAGCTTTGGGTTGCCCTGCGGTCTGGTTTATTGAAAGCAGTCAAAAAGGAAGTGCAAACTGAAGTAGCTTAATAAAGCAGCTGATGCTGATCAACGCTTATGTTGTATACCAGATAGGGTGCAAGGTGCAGCTTTGGGGTGCCCTGCGGCCTGGTTTATTGAAAGCAGTCAAAAACAAGTGCAAACTGAAGTAGCTTAATAAAGCAGCTGATGCTGATCAATGCTTATGTTGTATACCAGATAGGGTGCAAGGTGCAGCTTTGGGGTGCCCTGCGGCCTGGTTTATTAAAAGCAGTCAAAAACAAGTGCAAACTGAAGTAGCTTAATAAAGCAGCTGATGCTGATCAACGCTTATGTGGTATAACAGATAGGGTGCAAGGTGCAGCTTTGGGGTGCCCTGCGGCCTGGCTTATTGAAAGCAGTCAAAAAGGAAGTGCAAACTGAAGTAGCTTAATAAAGCAGCTGATGCTGATCAACGCTTATGTTGTATAACAGATAGGGTGGAAGGTGCAGCTTTGGGTTGCCCTGCGGTCTGGTTTATTGAAAGCAGTCAAAAAGGAAGTGCAAACTGAAGTAGCTTAATAAAGCAGCTGATGCTGATCAACGCTTATGTTGTATACCAGATAGGGTGCAAGGTGCAGCTTTGGGGTGCCCTGCGGCCTGGTTTATTAAAAGCAGTCAAAAACAAGTGCAAACTGAAGTAGCTTAATAAAGCAGCTGATGCTGATCAACGCTTATGTGGTATAACAGATAGGGTGCAAGGTGCAGCTTTGGGGTGCCCTGCGGCCTGGCTTATTGAAAGCAGTCAAAAAGGAAGTGCAAACTGAAGTAGCTTAATAAAGCAGCTGATGCTGATCAACGCTTATGTTGTATAACAGATAGGGTGGAAGGTGCAGCTTTGGGTTGCCCTGCGGTCTGGTTTATTGAAAGCAGTCAAAAAGGAAGTGCAAACTGAAGTAGCTTAATAAAGCAGCTGATGCTGATCAACGCTTATGTTGTATACCAGATAGGGTGCAAGGTGCAGCTTTGGGGTGCCCTGCGGCCTGGTTTATTAAAAGCAGTCAAAAACAAGTGCAAACTGAAGTAGCTTAATAAAGCAGCTGATGCTGATCAATGCTTATGTTGTATACCAGATAGGGTGCAAGGTGCAGCTTTGGGGTGCCCTGCGGCCTGGTTTATTAAAAGCAGTCAAAACAAGTGCAAACTGAAGTAGCTTAATAAAGCAGCTGATGCGGATCAACGCTTATGTTGTATACCAGATAGGGTGCAAGGTGCAGCTTTGGGGTGCCCTGCGGCCTGGTTTATTAAAAGCAGTCAAAAACAAGTGCAAACTGAAGTAGCTTAATAAAGCAGCTGATGCTGATCAACGCTTATGTTGTATACCAGATAGGGTGCAAGGTGCAGCTTTGGGGTGCCCTGCGGCCTGGTTTATTGAAAGCAGTCAAAAACAAGTGCAAACTGAAGTAGCTTAATAAAGCAGCTGATGCTGATCAATGCTTATGTTGTATACCAGATAGGGTGCAAGGTGCAGCTTTGGGGTGCCCTGCGGCCTGGTTTATTAAAAGCAGTCAAAAACAAGTGCAAACTGAAGTAGCTTAATAAAGCAGCTGATGCTGATCAACGCTTATGTTGTATACCAGATAGGGTGCAAGGTGCAGCTTTGGGGTGCCCTGCGGCCTGGTTTATTAAAAGCAGTCAAAAACAAGTGCAAACTGAAGTAGCTTAATAAAGCAGCTGATGCTGATCAACGCTTATGTGGTATAACAGATAGGGTGCAAGGTGCAGCTTTGGGGTGCCCTGCGGCCTGGTTTATTGAAAGCAGTCAAAAACAAGTGCAAACTGAAGTAGCTTAATAAAGCAGCTGATGCTGATCAACGCTTATGTTGTATACCAGATAGGGTGCAAGGTGCAGCTTTGGGGTGCCCTGCGGCCTGGTTTATTAAAAGCAGTCAAAAACAAGTGCAAACTGAAGTAGCTTAATAAAGCAGCTGATGCTGATCAACGCTTATGTTGTATAACAGATAGGGTGGAAGGTGCAGCTTTGGGGTGCCCTGCGGCCTGGTTTATTGAAAGCAGTCAAAAAGGAAGTGCAAACTAAAGTAGCTTAATGAAGCTGATGCTGATCAACGCTTATGTTGTATACCAGATAGGGTGCAAGGTGCAGCTTTGGGTTGCCCTGCGGCCTGGTTTATTAAAAGCAGTCAAAAACAAGTGCAAATTGAAGTAGCTTAATAAAGCAACTGATGCTGATCAACGCTTATGTTGTATAACAGATAGGGTTAAAATAGCATGTGCCTTGGGATGCCCGTGTGGCCTGGTATATTTTAAGCTGAGCAGAAACTTTTGACACTAATCCAAGTATGAGAAATGCTTTTGTTTAACAGATAGGGTTAAATAGCACGTGCCTTGGGATGCCAGTGTGGCGTAATGTATTTTAAGCTGAACAAAAAGTAACAATAATCCAAGTATGAGAAATGCTTTTGTTTAACAGATAGGGTTAAAATAGCATGTGCCTTGGGATGCCAGTGTGGCGTAATGTATTTTAAGCTGAGCAGAAACTTTTGACACTAATCCAAGTATGAGAAATGCTTTTGTTTAACAGATAGGGTTAAAATAGCGTTCAGGCCTAAATAGCAGAAAGGGTTAAATAGCATGTGCATTGCATGCACAGTGTGCAGCTGTATTTAAACCAAACCAAATATATTAACAGTAACCCAGTAATTATGAAATATGAATCATAGCCAGCACTAGGCACCCTGTCAATGTGACTTGTATGCTGCTGGATTGTTACGGTTTTAAACCTATCTTTCCCTAGCTCTGTCTACCACTCTAAATCTCCCTAACTATCTGTCTCTCTCTTTAACTATCTGTAAATCTCCCTACCTATCTGTAAATCTCCCTACCTATCGCTAACTCTCTATCCCTAGCTGCAGCAGCCACCTTTCTCTCACGAATGCAAGTCTGAAATGCGCACAAGCAAGATGGCCGCCGCTTTATATAGCGCTGTGACGTCACCGGGGCTCCTGGCTGCTGATAGGCTGCATGTGACCTTCCCATGATAACTTGCCCCAGGGGATATGTCCAGACATGTCCATCCACCATTTTACAATGCCTGTAATTGAAATAAATGGAGTTTAAAGGAAAACTTCGATCGATCGAATCGCGGGGAAATTCTGACTCGTTCAGAATCGAATTTTTTATGAAATTCGGAACGAATCCGGGTTCGTCCAACCAGAGCGCCCGGCACTGCAACCTTTTCGGTGTTAGTGTTAAATATGATGCTAGCTGGCAACCGTGTAACGTTGTTTTTTTTTATTTGGTAACATTATTAACCACCATGATTAATTAACCATTAACCAACCGGCGATCTGCCAGCCTTCATCATTCCAAGTCTGCTGCTCTCGCCATTGTGCTGTCTGCTGGAGTGGTATTGTTCTCCTGGGTCCTAGAGCCGCATAGTTTGACCCTCACCTGGCATTAATCATGCTGTTGATGTTCCTATAAATGCATGTGCTTGGCCCCGCCCTTGTTGGATCATTGCATCATCTCTTCGTAGCCTAGCCGTGCTCTCCAACCTCCCTGTATACCTCCGTGTCCCTATGGGCCTTTGAACCTTCCTTAGTTAATTTCTTGCCTGTGCCCCTTCTGAGGCTTACTGCCATGCATAGTTTCTGTCTTTGCCTTTGATGTCTTTGCTGGGTCTTATGGTTCACCACTGTTTTGTCTGTATTGGGGCCTGCAGCCCTTCCAGTGTCTAGCTGTGTGTGTATTGGGCCTACAGCCCTTTGTTGTAGGTTAGTCTGCACTGCAGCCTGCTCTGAGGCCCAGGTCTGCCACTCTTCTTGTGCCTTGGCATGTGCCAGCAGTGTCCATGTGATAATAGTGTAAAGATTGTTACCAAATAACAACACACAGCATTGACCATAAGACGTTATTTATATGTGTTTCTCCTTTTCTTTAAGATATTATATCTTTCGAGATTAAAGGTAATATGATTTGCTTTCTAAACATGTTTTGGGGAGAGATAGCAATGTGAATGTGGAATGAGTTTTGCTGTGTAGAGTGCTTACAATATATATACATGCTGGATGGGAATATATATATATATATATATATATATATATATACACATATGATTATTGTATGCTTGCAGACATACATGGCCATTGTGGGGAAGAATTGCTGAACTCCATTGTTTCTTTTATACCTATACAAAGACTTTTACGGCTTAGTGCTAAACCTCAACACACAATGTAGCGCAAAACATATCTAGATATTATATTATAGAGATATAGATATTTCTAAATCTTGTGCCCTGATATGATGATGGGGAAAAGCTCTACACATAAGATGGCCGGGCTTTCCAAGGAGGATGAAAAAGATTTGCAAATAAGGTTTTACACAAACATTAACAACCAATCAAACCAAAACCAGACGCAACAAATATTCCAGATTTAAAGTGCACCTGATTGGACATTGAATCAGAGATATTGTCACTGCTTTAGTGGATTATCTGTCTGTAATGAAGGATAGAGGAGCATGCAGCACAGCGACACAGTGCTCTTCCTTTTTAAATTAGTCCTAATTCATGGTCCCTGTCCAGGCACATGTTACCTTTCTCCCACTGTATCCCCTATGAAAACTGAGCCATTTTAAAGCTTTTCATTCTCTCTGATTAAATGTAAATACCTTAGGTATCCGAAACAAAGCTGCTGGCTTTGCTCCTATTCATGGCTGTGGCTGAGCTAGGAAGGGCATGTCCTGCTGCTGTGGTCAGAGACAGCTGTGGGACCACTGTGGCTTGCCATTCTAGCTTATACAGAGACCCCCCGAAGAGTGGAGTGGCTGTTTTTGCATGAGACCATTTTCTTGCTTGTTTCTGAAGAAATGAAATTGAAAGGAGGCGCAAACTTTGGAGCCCTGCTACAGTTTATATCCAGCACTGCTGGGAAGGTGGGAGGGGCACATGGGACAGGCATCCGGGGAGCTGCTTGCTGCCGTTTTATTGCCATTGCCTGGACTGTCCCTTGAATTTTTCAGCTAAAGCTGTTAATAAAAATGGGTCTGTTTTCTGCTAAAAAAAAGACCAGATTCATTTTTTCTATCAGGCTCGTGCCATTCACTAAATTATTATTATTTTATATCACATACATAATATATGTGTAAAAAGCACAGACATGCACCTGAAATTAACAGATGAAAATTCTATGTGCGATTCAGCACCATTTTAACATTTTACACTTATTTACTAAAGGAACAGTCCATGCAATGGCAATAGGAAGCAGCAAGAAGGTCACCTATAGCCTGTCCTATGAGCCTCTCCTCCTGACGTGAGCTGTAGATACTGTAGCAGCTGCTTAAAGTTTGGCCTTTCATTTTCCATTTCTCAATGACCACTTCCAAATGTGGTCGTACAGCCTCTCATGTCCCTGAGCAACCCTGGAAAACACTGGTCACACTTGCCAGACTCACTCACACTGAGAGCACAAAGGGACAGGGGTGGCTGTGTGACCACACTTGGAACGTGGTCATGGAAAGATGGAGTTAAAGGGAGGGGCAAATTTTGGAGTCCTGCTACAGCATTTACAATGAGCTGCAAAAAAGGAGGAGAGGCTCATGGGACATGCTTCAGGTGTTCTTCCTGCTGCCTTAATATTATTATTGCCTGGACTGTTCCTTCAATAACTTTTTTACACCTGCCTGGAGCAAGTATAAAAACTACTTTCAATAACCCTTTAAACGCCAAGCCAGTGAAATTCACATGGTTGCCTCTCCGACCGTTAACTGCCAGCAATGTGAATTTTACGTGCCTGGTGTCTATTTGCGGGAACAAAAACAATACTCACCTCACTCTTGGGGTCTCCTCTTCCCCTGGGAACTCTGATCCTGCCCCCATAGTCCTCAGCATGTAGCAGAATGCTTTTTCCACGCCCCCATCCCTTCTGACAGCTTGGCCTGCCACCGCATCTCCTATAGGGGGAGCATGATGATGACATCATCTGACTCCTCCTGGGTATAAAATGCTTCTTCTGGTAGCGGGCAGAAGCTGGTAGTGATTAGTGGAGGGTTACATTCTGGTATTCAAAAAAGCTACAAAATGTGAAAAATTATTTTTTAGCCACATATTTCACCCCAAAATATTGATAGATCACTGAAAAAAATGACAAACATGTCATTTCCTGGTAAAGCCCAGACTCTGATGAAAATAATGTATCATTTTCCTGGGAAATCCCAGGACATTCCTTCAAAAATCACAGTTAAACATGTATAGCGCAAAACGGTTCAAAATGGCCCGGCAACAGAGGGTGACAACAGCTCTAGGTAGGCTGGCAGTGACAGGGTTAATCGTAACACAATAATTATTTCTATATATTTATCCTTTTTTGAGATGATGGTCAGATGGTTCTCTGGCTTAGGGAAGATAAAGGTAGAGCTCCGCAGTTCTCCCCTGTAATAATAGTCCATTTTCTGCAATTCAGTCTTGTCATTTTTTGTTTCTGTTTTTATTTTCCTTGCCTCTGATTGGTTTCTGACACGAGAAGATTTCTATCAATACGATTCCCCTCCGAATGAAGGAAAAACAGGTATGTGGTGTCAGCTATGCAGGGCCCTTTAATGGAAAATGAGTTGCTCTTTAACTTGTGTAAACCAATCTCTGTCCATGTCTGCAGAGATAAATAATTAATTTTTATTGTTGATAACACATATCCAAGACAACACATTCAACAAACAACTATTAAAAGCAAATGGCTATTGATTTCCTGCAACCATCATGCCAATCCATAAATAAATATGATAAAATCTCATAATGCAGCTCCTATCCATTTCCACTAAGCCAATAAATAAATCATTAAGTAATAGTATACATGCATACATATAAAGTGCTGATCAAAAAAACATAAAAATACAATTACTATACTACCATAGAAGTTATCCCCAGATAAAGTGCATGTGCAAAACAATCTTAACTTAAATCTATAAAGTGGACCTAAATCATGTAGTAACCCGGATCAAGCCGGGCACTCACTCCCAATATAAACCCCTACACAGACTACTATGTGAGGCTGATTCAACACTAGTGCCACGTATTGCCAGATGAGCGTCCGTTTAGCGGCGCTTAGAGCGTCCGCTAGTAGCCGCTGTAAGCGGGCATCGGAAGCTGTAACCTAGCGTCTGTTGCTGGCGTGATGCTGTAGTAATGAGTTTAGCGTTAATAAATGTAATATGTGTATGGCGCTGTAGAGGAGCTCTCCCTAATTCACTGCAGCGCCTGAGCGTTACAATGCTGCTATAAACTCCCATTGTTTTTAAAGCTATCGGCAGTAAGTTATTTTCCACCCACGTGACCCAAATAGCTTTCTTGACCCCTAAGTCATTATGTTTTTTTTTTTTTTTTAAATGTGGCTGTTCTTTTGTTTTTTTTTGTTTTTTTTTGTTTTTTTCATTTTTTTACAATAAAATACTATGAAAAAACAAAAACAAAACACAAATGTTGGTTTCAAAATATAACTTTTTGTTTATTAAAAACTAAAAAGGCAACATGCCAGAAACAAATGCTGCACAGCAGCAACTTTAATCCCCCCACCCTGTATCTTGTTCTGCAGCTCCAGGAGCATATTACATTATTCCATCACAAATTGCCACAGTCTGTGATGGTCTTCTATGCAAGCTGTGAAAAAGAAAAGACTCTATTAAGTACTACAGGTCAACAACTACGGTATATCCCTATGATCTTTGTTCAACATTGATGTTTCCCATAAAGTCACAAACATTTTTTTTTGACATACACAACAGGCCAACCTTTCATTTTTTTTTTTTTGGCAAAGTAAATGAACCCGTGGAGCCATTCAACCCACCATAGTCTAACATCACCAAGCAAATAGCCTAACCAATAAAGGCCTACTTCACCACACAAATAATTTAGGTAATATAGCGGCCAATAACAGCTGAGGAAAATGAAGCCAAAAATATGTTGAATGAGCTTTTGGTATAAATATTGTTTAAAATCTAAACAATAGGGAATGCACAATTCCAAATGTAGCGGGAATGTAAAATCAGCATGTAAAGTACCTAAGCAACTGCTGCCTTTATCAGGTAGCATCAAGTTACATTAGCAGGGGCAGGAAACATGCAGCTTTAAGCCAATTCTGATTGATTCTTCAGAAAAGAGGCTCTACAGGTATGAGTGTCAACTCTAGACTACCACTAGCATGAGTACATGGACACATACATATGCATTTCTACAAGCTTATTGCCACAAATCACATTACTCACCATGACAGCTGTAGCCTTGGCCCATGCTGCTGGAGCCTTCGGGAGCCTGGTGGTGGCAAGATTGGTGGCAAGATTGAGTGGGGAGGATTACCACTGGGTCTGTCTGTGTGACATTTTCTATGTGTAGAATAAAAACAAAACAGATACAAACATAAGAACTAGTTATGTATTCTATAATTTTTATTATAAACATTTATATGTAGGAAAGAGTTAAATGTGGCTAATTATTGTAACACACTTGGCCATGAATTAGTAATAACTAGGGATGAGCGAACCAGTTCGGACGAACCGGAATTCGCTCCGAATTTCAGGGAAAATTCGATTCGGCACGAACCCGAAATTTTTTTGGTTAGTGCTGATCGAATTTTCCCTGAAATAAAAAAATAAATGCCGGCATGGTGGGAGCGGGCAGGCAGGCTACGCTGTCAGCGGGCCGGCGGCGACCCGCTGACAGGCGTAGCCGGCCTGCCCGCTCCCACCATGCCGGCATTTTTTTTTTCAGATGAGCGATTCGTGAAAGTTCAATTCGGGCGAACCCGAATTTCTTGGGGAAATTCGGCGAATCGCCCGAATCAAACTTTCAAGAAGTTCGCTCATCTCTAGTAATAACATAACTACTTGCCAAAACACATGAGCAAGCCGCATAATTGTTGGATATAGTCGGATACCAGAAGATACCCTACTGTTCTAGAGTCAACATGGGCACTTCACAGCAGAATTGCATGTCACATTATAAATTAATGAGTAAAGCGGACCTTCACCCTAAATAAGAGAATATTTTATGTTTCCCCCATGCTGTACATACAGATTGCTCACATTAAAAATCATCCTACCTGCATCTATTGCATTTTCTGACACTTTAAGCATCCACGATGGTAGCCCATGGAGATGCAGGCTGCCTGCAAACAGGAAGTGTCTTCTGACTGTGCCACTCTGCATTCTGGGATTGCTGACCTTTTCCTGACCCCAGATCTGCTCTGCATGTGCAAAGCACAGCTATATGACCGCTGCCCTGCACTTTAGACCTCTCTTCTCTCCTCAGTAGATGATACTACTGAGCCAAGATGGTGGCGCCCTTATCCTAGAGTGCTGAACAAAGTTGCAGGCCAGTAAGGGAAATAATAAAAAGTAAGTGACTAAAAATGTTCAATATATTAATTTTAAGATGCTGGGAAATAGTTTTTGAGGGGTTTGGGCTTTTCATTAAATGATGCTGAAGGTCCGCTTTAAGGCAGGAACACAGAATGCATAGAGGTGGTGAGCTCTATTAATGTCAAGCTTACCTCCAACCTGCTGGTTCCCAGCTGGGCCAACATAAGTGGAGGAGGTGGTGCCTCTATGATGCCCTGAAAAAAAAATTGTCAATTTTACACATAAGACTGTTACAAATGACCACACAATTCAAAAAATGAAGGAGACTCACCAGGGGATGAGGTGTTTGTAGCTTCACAGGGAGGGCTAAAGGGGAAGCAGGGGTGCCCCTGCTCTTCCAATTTTGCCTAGCTGAGCCAAATTCTGAGGGTCTACCCTCCTCCCTCTGAGTCCCCATACCCTCAGGGAGTGAAGTCCTTTTCCTCCTCCCCACTTGAGAGTAGCCCAGTGGTAGTTTGACTCTACCGAGCCAGACTCAGAGGAGCTGATGCTCCACACTGCCCTCACCTCAGCAGTAGGCTCCACTGGGGCTTCCACTTCATCATCCCCTTCCTCCCCTTGATTTGGGACCGGCAAGAGGGCTCTGAGTAATCAGAACCAGGGTCTCTGATGCGGGGGAGAACACTCTTCCTGTGCTTCTCCAGGGGAGGACGCTTATCTGTGGAGATAAATGTAGAAATTCCGCAGGTTAAAGTGGACATATCTAATAACAGTGTTTGTGTATGTGTATTGAACTTACCAGAAACATAGGCATCATACACGCCCTTGTTGTCCCGGCGCTTATAGTCGGACCACCGCTGCCTGCTGGACTTGGCCCTCAAGTCTGTTTTAAACACCGTGGCCTTCACCCTCTCCATGATGCCGGCCTTCTGCCTAATGGCGTAGTCGTACTCGTGTACACAAAAACCCTAGATGCACAGAAAGGAAATATTAAAAGAAAAAAATTAAGACTGTATATATATATATATATATATATATATATATATATATATATATATATATTAAATGACATTAAATTATATTTACTTAAAGTGTAATTAAAAAAAACAATAAAAAAAATCAGGGTTTTAAAAGAAATAAAGGGATTGTGGATGTACCACAATATAAAATCCCCCAGGTTGTTAAACACAAAAATAAAAAAAAACACAGTTTGGGATGCCCTGGGGTATAAATAAATAAAAATCCCATTAATATAATACTAAGATCTGTTCTATGGGTTGGGGACCCCTTTAAGAACAGTACTAACTGTTAAAAAAATAAAAACATACCAGAATTGACAATACATATGCGCAGAAAAAACGTGTAAAAATTACAGCAAACGCGAAAATGCTAAAACCAGCCGGAAACGCTTGAAAGAAGGTCGCAACACAGCAAAAAAGCCATTATGAAAAATATAGCCCAAAAACTATCTGCCCATTCTCTCGGGCGTCCACCCGCAGCCTCATTTTCCTTGCTGGAGCCTCTTCTGAGGATGACTAGCTGCTGTGGAAACGGCCCACTTGACGTCTCGGGGGAGCTATAGTTCCGCACAGGCAAACCGGAAGCACATAAAGCAAAACCGAAAGCAAGACCTTTAAACCTGTTGCAAGGTACCAACGCTATGGAACGCCCAATCGCCACCGCATTATAAGAATCTAAAAAGTATAAAATGTATTAATATAAATGTGCTAGTAATGGAATGTCCTCCTAATCATTCCTCACAGGGTCCCTAGGGACTAACCCTCGCACTCCACAATAAATTATTGGTGCTGCTGAATTAATTAATGTACTATTTTATTCACAATGACAATTTAAAAACATGATTTACGAGCAATGATACATGGTGCAATACCGAAAATGTCCTCATGGGGGAGCCCGCCGGCTAAATGCAAAAATACAAATGATGTGTAAAATACAAGGTGACTACCTCTCTTTGGAACTATCTAATAAAGTGCTACGTGCTTTCCAACATATTATATGCAAACAACACAGCAGGACCCTGACAAAAGACGGGCCCAGCAAGAAATAAAAGTGCAAGGTGCAACATAAAGCAATATACAATTGATCATAAAGGAACACTCTTACTGTGTCAGTGACCGGGCGGGGACCCCACGGTAAAGCCAAAGCCCACGCGTTCCGAGCCTCTAGGGCTCTTTATCAAGGCTCAATAATGACTGCTGGGCCCGTCTTTTGTCAGGGTCCTGCTGTGTTGTTTGCATATAATATGTTGGAAAGCACGTAGCACTTTATTAGATAGTTCCAAAGAGAGGTAGTCACCTTGTATTTTACACATCATTTGTATTTTTGCATTTAGCCGGCGGGCTCCCCCATGAGGACATTTTCGGTATTGCACCATGTATCATTGCTCGTAAATCATGTTTTTAATTGTCATTGTGAATAAAATAGTACATTAATTAATTCAGCAGCACCAATAATTTATTGTGGAGTGCGAGGGTTAGTCCCTAGGGACCCTGTGAGGAATGATTAGGAGGACATTCCATTACTAGCACATTTAGTATGCATATGCAATAGGGTCCCAGTCTGGGCAGCGCACCCTGTGTATATAGATTGTTCACCAATTTGTGTGCCACCCGCCAACGTTTTTGTTTCATGTATTAATATAACATTAACATTTCATGATTGTATATATCTATTTCATATTTGCATTGATTGATCCACTATATGAATGATTTTCGTAAACAATTCCTCCTTAATCTTGACCATAAAGTGGATCTACATAAAAACATATTATTAGAGACACATCCATTATGTATATGCACATTCATTACTCCTTTTTTATATATAAAATGAATTGTTAACAGTTTCCACTTATAGTTTAGGGCCTGGTATACATAATTCCATAGCACAATCAATAAATATGTAAAATGATAGCGATAATTGTTCCCACATGTGGTGCCTGCCTAGCTGGAGTAAGGTATCTCCTTTAAGCAATGCTTGCAGAAAAATGAAGCATAAAGCCAATCTGTTGTTTACATTCCTTTCTATAAAGAAGAGAAATATACTTATGCTTTGTATTTATCCAGCCCACCCACCTCAATAGATGCGCTGTGAGCTTGTCATTAGTCCACCCTCCACGGCTCAGGTTCCCCAATATTGTTGTTAAAAAGAGGATGTGGTCCATCTGGACCCTCCAACGAGGCTCAGGGCAGTCCCTGCTCATACCATCTGAGCACGGCCTAATTCAAGCAACACATGCTTCCTACTATAATCAGCCTCATTACTAGAGACTTCAAGCCAATCTGAGCTGGGGGGATCAAAGGGCACCAGTCAGGCCATTCCAATGAAAGAGGGGGAGTGGCCAGCACAATCAATACTGTGCTGCCATCACCCCTAAAAATAAGAAAACAGGGATTGCAACAGACGCTGTATGCCTCAGAAACCCCTTTTGACCCGGCCCATATGGGTTCTGTGAATTCTCTTGAATGGTGGCTTTGCAGTGCCACTGGAAAAATAAGTAAGCTTACAAGTGAAGTGCATATGTACCCAGAGTGGTGGGCTGCCCTCAAATTAGTGCCTGGAGAACTGTTGGGAGCTAAATGCCTTGCTAAAGGTCTTCAGTCATGTCCCATGACTGGGAATTCAAGCTGCAACCCTCATGTCACAAGGCCGACTCTCTACATCTAGGCCAAGACTGCCTAGAGTTGAGGAGTCTATATACAGTCTGTCTGTATACAGTACAGCTGTCAATCATAGAGCTGTTGTCATCAACAGTTCCAATAGTCAACAGTTTTGGGCTAAATTTGCCCTTTTGAAATTAATATTTACTAGGAAATATATGTTTCACGTTTTTTTTAAGAGCTTACTAGCCATGCAATAATTTGAAATACTTATTATTATTATTCATTCATTCATTCATTCGGATTATCAATTAAAATGACCTCCCTAGTGTTTTGGTCATTGAATTAAAGTGACCTGCCTGCCTCTATTGTGCTGCAGCACTGTAAATCCAGCCCCCAAGTGTTTAGATGTAAAAGTCCTTCACAGTATGTACCATATAAACTCTGCACGTCAACAACAAATCAGGTGCAAAAGAAACTATACTTTACTCATATTACTTGCGCTTGATTGACTGTTGAGGCCTCTGTCTTCTCTATGATTTAGTTGATAACTGAATTTTGATAAAGATTGTTACAAAATAGTAACAGCAGCATCAATAGTAACTGAATCATCATTTGCATATATTTCTTCTTTCAAGGCGATACAGTCAAGGTTTCCACCACTGTGGGTACTATGAGTTTATACATTTTTTTTTGAGTGTAGCATATTAACCCCTTTCTGACATGTGACATACTATTACGTCATGTTCAAATGGAGCTTCCCGCAATACGTTAATTCCTGTGAAGCACCTAAAGGGTAAATATACTTCCTGAAAGTTGTGTTGTATATGTTGAAGATATGTTGAAGGCTGCAGTTTTAAAATAGGGTCTTGCTCGGGGGTTTTCTGAAATATAGTCCCCAAATCTTACTGTGGCCGGAAGGGGTTAAAATGTCAGATTTCTAATAGTAGATTTTTTATACAAAAGGGAAACACATCCTGCATAAGAAGATCATATTTTCCTTTATACAACCTTAGGTCTGTGACTAGGGCAGTCCCCTGGGGGTGCTGTTAAAATTAGTGTCAAAAACAAATGTCCCATTGTCAGGGATTTAGTGCCCAAGGGGTTAACTAATCCCCAAAAGTTTGGATTTAGAGTAGGCATAAAGTCACAAAAGTCTTGACAGGCTGTAATGTACAAAAATTAGATGACCCACCACATTGACCTATAAAAGAAAACTACAGGTATCGCAGCATCATGCTGCCGCCACTCATCTCAGAATCCATACAGCCAAGAAGTAAAGGAGGACACATCTGTAACAGACCTCCTGGAGGATGTTTTAGGAGCTCCCAATGTATCATTATATAGCCCACTATGTGCAGTATATGTGATTAACAAGAGATCTCTTAAAGCTGAAGCCATTAGCGCTTGTCTAATTCTAACTGGCTGATTGTCTTCTGCAGGAGATGGAAGTCCACCATGACACTTTATATTACCCCAGAGGTGGCAGCACATTATCTGAATGAAATAAAAGCAGAAACCAGCAATGTCTGAGCTTTGCTTCCTCTGGATAAACAACGAGCTTAAATGTTATTAGATTTTAAGGCATAATTACTTGTTTACTTACTTTTCCTTGCTCAAGCTCATAAGGGATGATTTTCTTGGTACTTTGGTGATGATACTTCTGAAAGCAAAATAGAAACTTGTAGCTCAATGATTCAATAAATTCACACTGAAGCTCAATGTGTTCTTTTTATTTTGTGCACATTATATGGAACTATAGATGGTGATTACTTGTGTTAAAGGGGGGTAACAAGTCTTTCAGGAGGAACAACGGGGCATGCCAACAGGCATCGGGAGTGTGGAGAGTATTTGGGTGTGGGGGAGGGATATCAGCAAGCCACCCACCAACATGGAAGCAGGTAACTTGCTAGTCCCCAGCCCTTCCACCTCAATAGACATTGTTATTTAATATTACCTTGTAGCCAACTAGGTGTTGAGTTGATATGATTTTCAAGTAAGTCTTCACCCCATAGAAAATATAAGACATGCTAATAGAAACATCTTGGATTGCTTTGATGTATCAGGGCCTGGCTACCTCACCATAACAGAGTCCACCATACACCCTTCATTGTGCCAGAGAGTTATTGAGGATCATGTGAGACTGTCTGCCAAAACAGTAAAGGTCAGCCAAAATGAAACTGCAAAACTTGACAATGAGCTTTCAGTGCGTCCAACAGAAATAACGGGGGGACCTGAAAAGGGCAAACCAAAGCCTATCTGTATATCTAAATGTCATCAACATGGGGGGAAGTACAGAAGCCTGTGCAGAAACTCTCCCTTATTATGCAGAATAAATCAAATTCTGGAGAAAAGTGGGAAAAACAACATTGTAGCTAGAGATGAGCAAACTTTTGAAAAATTCGATTCAACTGATTCGCCGAATTTTCCGACAAAAATCGTTTTGACCCGAATTTATTCGCAACGAATCGCTATTAAAAACGGCTATTTCTGAGCCTCCTAGAGCCTCAATAGGGTTGTAAACCATTCTGCCTTGCTGTAACACGCATAGGATGCGTGCTGGGTTAGTTAAATAATACTTTCAAAAAATGATCAGAGGCATCGCTAATAGAATCACAGAGCGGCACAATTGCAGAGAGTTGAAATGGCATCACTATGAGGGGCAGGAGCCCAAACATTGCTTTAAAGAGACACTAAAGTTGGCAGCAGCAGGAGCCCAAAAATTGGATGAATCACACCCTGGAGTTGCAAGCAGCAGCAGGAGCCCAAACATTGGCTGAAAGAGACACTGGAGTTGGCAGCAGCAGGAGCCCAAAAATTGACTGACACACCCTGGAGTTGGCAGCAGCAGCAGCAGGAGCCCAAACATTACTTTAAAGAGACACTGGAGTTGGCAGCAGGAGCCCAAAATTGGATGAATCACACCCTGGAGTTGGCAGCAGCAGCAGCAGGAGCCCAAACATTACTTTAAGAAACACTGGGGTTGGCAGCAGGAGCCCAAAAATTGGATGAATCACACCTTGGAGTTGGCAGCAGCAGGAGCCCAAACATTACTTTAAAGAGACACTGGAGTTGGCAGCAGGAGCCCCAAAATTGACTGACACACCCTGGAGTTGGCAGCAGCAGCAGGAGCCCAAACATTACTTTAAAGAAACACTGGAGTTGGCAGCAGGAGCCCAAAAATTGGATGAATCACACCCTGGAGTTGCAAGCAGCAGCAGCAGGAGCCCAAATATTACTTTAAAGAGACACTGGAGTTGGCAGCAGGAGCCCAAAAATTGGATGAATCACACCCTGGAGTTGCAAGCAGCAGGAGCCCAAACATAGCTTGAAAGAGACACTGGAGTTGGCTGCAGGAGCCCAAAGATTGGATGAATCACACCCTGGAGTTGCAAGCAGCAGCAGCAGGAGCCCAAACATAGCTTAAAAGAGACACTGGAGTTGGCAGCAGGAGCCCAAAAATTGGATGAATCACACCCTGGAGTTGGCAGCAGCAACAGCAGGAGCCCAAACATTACTTTAAAGAGACACTGGGGTTGGCTTTTGGAGCTCAAAAATTGGATGAATCACACCCTGGAGTTGCAAGCAGCAGGAGCCCAAACATAGATTGAAAGACACACTGGGGTTGGCTTCAGGAGCCCAAAAATTGGATGAATCACACCCTGGAGTTGCAAGCAGCAGCAGGAGCTCAAGCATTACTTTAAAGAGACACTGGAGTTGGCAGTAGGAGCCCGAAAATTGGATGAATCACACCCTGGAGTTGGCAGCAGCAGCAGCAGGAGCCCAAACATTACTTTAAAGAGACACTGGGGTTGGCTTCAGGAGCCCAATAATTGGATGAATCACACACTAGAGTTGGCAACAGAAGCAGCAGGAGCCCAAACATTACTTTAAAGAGACACTGGAGTTGGCAGCAGGAGCCCAAAAATTGAATGAATCACACCCTGGAGTTGCAAGCAGCAGCAGCAGGAGCCCGAATATTACTTTAAAGAGACACTGGAGTTGGCAGCAGGAGCCCAAAAATTGGATGAATCACACCCTGGAGTTGGCAGCAGCAGCAGCAGGAGCCCAAGCATTACTTTAAAGAGACACTGGAGTTGGCAGCAGGAGCCCAAAAATTGGATGAATCACACCCTGGAGTTGGCAGCAGCAGCAGCAGGAGCCCAAACATTTCTTTAAAGAAACACTGGGGTTGGCTTCAGGAGCCCAAAAATTGGATGAATCACACCCTGGAGTTGGCAGCAGCAGCAGCAGGAGCCCAAACATTACTTTAAAGAGACACTGGAGTTGGCAGCAGGAGCCCAAAAATTGACTGACACACACTGGAATTGGCAGCAGCAGCAGCAGGAGCCCAAACATTACTTTAAAGAGACACTGGAGTTGGCAGCAGGAGCCCAAAAATTGGATGAATCACACCCTGGAGTTGCAAGCAGCAGCAGGAGCCCAAACATTACTTTAAAGAGACACTGGGGTCGGCAGCAGGAGCCCAAAAATTGGATGAATCACACCCTGGAGTTGCAAGCAGCAGCAGGAGCCCAAACATTACTTTAAAGAGACACTGGAGTTGGCAGCAGGAGCCCAAAAATTGGATAAATCACACCCTGGAGTTGCAAGCAGCAGCAGCAGGAGCCCAAATATTACTTTAAAGAGACACTGGGGTTGGCTTCAGGAGCCCAAATATTGGATGAATCACACCCTGGAGTTGCAAGCAGCAGCAGCAGGAGGCCAAACATTGGCTGAAAGGCACACCCTGAAGTTGGCATCAGCAGGAGGCCAAAAATTGGTTGGAAGGCACACCCTGAAGTTGGCATCAGCAGGAGCTCAAAAATTGGCCTAAAGACATAAATATGTTTTGCACCATTTGGAAAGTGTAAAACGTGGCACCATGCTGAATCTAGTCGCATGCATCAGGCATTGGTGGGTGGAAATCCTGGCTGATCCATCCCTGATTCATTTTGACAAAGGTGAGTCTCTCCACATTTTTAGTTGACAGACGAGTTCTCCTCGCCGTAACTATGGCCCCCGCCGCACTAAACACCCGCTCAGATGGCACGCTACTTGCCGGGCAGGACAGCTTTTCCAGGGCAAACTCTGCTAGTTGCGGCCACAAATCAAGTTTGGCTGCCCAGAAGTCCAGCGGATCCTCAAGGTGTGTTGGCATGGTCATGTCAAAGTATGACATTACCTGCTGGTTCAGGTCCTGCTCCAGGTCTTCCTGCTGCTCATGAGTAGCCTCACTATGCGGGTGTAGAAAGCTACTCATTAGCGACTGAAGACTGAGGCTGCTGCTGATGGAGCTGCTGCTGCTGCTCCTGCCAACCCCCCCAGCGGCCATGGCAGTGGAAGGTGAGCGCAGAGGTCCCCTCGAGTCAGACCTGCGAGAGTATGGACCATGGCGCAGATAGGCATCGGCCAACTGCCTACGTAGAATGTCTTTGTAGTAGTTCAGTTTGTCCTTCCTCTCGGTGGGTTTAAAAAATGCCCGCATTTTGTGCCGGAAGCGAGGGTCCAATAAGGTGGACAGCCAGAAGTCATCCCGCCGACAGATGGAAACAATTCTGGGGTCACTACGCAAGCACGTGAGCATGCTTCGTGCCATTTGCGCAAGTGACTCGGATGGACTACCTGTCTCCATCTCCACTGCATACTGCCACGGTGTGCCCGGGTCCTCTGTCTCGCCTTCCTCAAAAACCTCTAGCTCCTCTGGCTGCTCCTGCTCCTCCTCTCCTGTCCGCTGACTAGATAAACCAGCCATTTCGCCAAGCCTAAACTGTGTTTCGCTGGGCAACTCCTCCTCCTCCTCCAGTTCAGCTCCAACGGGGTTCATGTGGCTGTAAGATGTAAAGACCATGTCTCCAGTGCCCTGACCAGCCATGGTTTCCAACATGTGCTGTAGTACATGAAGCAGTGGAATCACGTCGTTCATCCCGTAATCCTGCCGACTGACAAATAAAGTGGCTTCCTCAAAGGGCCTGAGCAAACGGCAGGTGTCACGTATGAGCTGCCACTGGTTGACATTGAAGTTACACAGGGGAGTCCCCCTATCTGCTTGGATCATTAGGAAATCCGTGATGGCTTTTCTCTGTTCATATAATCGGTCCAACATGTGAAGGGTGGAATTCCAACGGGTGGAAACATCGCAAATCAGACTATGTTGGGGGATACCATTCTGACGCTGTAGCTCAAGAAGGGTGTGTTTGGCGGTGTATGAGTGGCTGAAGTGCATGCAAAGATTCCTTGAAGTTGTTAGGATGTCTTGCAGATGGGGGAACACTTCAGAAACCGCTTGACAACCAGATTGAAGACGTGAGCCATGCAGGGGGCATGGGTCAGGCTTCCTTGGCGCAGCGCAGACAAAATGTTCTTCCCATTGTCGGTAACCATGATTCCCATTTTAAGTTTTCTTGGAGTAAGCCATGTTTGGATTTCCTGATGAATACATTTAAGCAGTTCCTCCCCTGTGTGACTCCGTTCACCAAGAAAAACCATGTGAAGCACTGCGTGACACCTCCGTGCCCTGCACACATGGTAGACTGGAGGGGCACTGAGACTTGAGCCTACAGTGGAGGGTGAGGAGATGGCGGAGGATGAGGAGGCCGAGTCGCACGGTGTCACAGGCCCAACGGGCAGGGAGCGCAGAGGCCGAAGCAGCGTGACCTGTCCAAGTTGCTGCTGCTGCTGCAAAGGGACCACATTCACCCAGTGGGCCATAAACGACATGTACTGTCCCTGACCGTAGTTACAGCTCCAGATGTCGGCGCTGCCATGCACTTTGCTACACACCGACAGGCTCAAGGACTGGCCCACCTTCTGTTCAACAAAAGTGTGCAGCGCTGTTACTGCCTTCTTGGCAAAGAAATGACGGCTTGGGACTCTCCACCTCGGCTCGGCACAAGCCATCAGTTCTCTGAAAGGTGCAGATTCCACCACCTGAAAAGGGAGCGACTGCAGCACCAGCAACTTGGACAGGAGCACATTCAGCTTCTGCGCCGTAGGATGAGTGGGCGCATACTGCTGTCTCTTGGACATGGCTTCGCTGATGGATTGCTGGCGGGATGCATGACTTGGAGGAGGAGGAGCAGGAGCGACAGAGGATGGGTATGACGCACAGCTGCCTTCGGCTGAGGTGCTGGAGCCTTGGCTGGCAGAAATTGGGAGCGGCGTGCCACTTGGTGAGGAAGCAGACTGGACCACCCCTTGGGAGCCTCGGTTCTCCCAGGTCGCTTTATGGTGACGCATCATATGTTGACGCAGGGCCGTGGTGCCAACATTTGGACCCTGGCCACGCTTCACCTTTTGCCTACATATCTTGCATGTGGCCATGTTACCCTCCTGCGGATGCTTCAGGAAAAACTGCCACACTGCCGAGTAGCTACTTTTCCCACCCCCTGGCCTCACTGATTCACTGCTGCTGTTGCCAACTCCAGGAACCCCTGCTCCACTACCTCCCGATAAGGTAGACTGCCGCACAGCAGGTGCTCTACCCCGGCCCCGGCCCCGGCCGGCTCCAGCCTTTGGAATTGTACCCCCATGCTGACTGCTACCACCTTGCTGCCTCAGCTGCTGACTCCGGGGCAACCTGCGCCCCTCTTCTCCTGATGATGACGATGAAGCCCCTTCATCACATGGCTCCCAAGTGCGATCGGCTTCATCGTCATCATCATTATCACCGAGTTGTGGTTGTCACTGATGTTCGTGGATTCGTCAACAGTGTCTGGCGCAGGAGCTAGAACGCTCGCAGCACCCACGACACTGTCCACATCACTATTTGTCTGCCTAGCTAAAGAAGCCACCTCCATTTCTTGGCTGGGCAGTAGCTGCTGACTGTCCTCTATCTGATCGTCCTCCTCACTAAAGAGTGGAGCTGAACCCAAAGCATAGGATACGTCGCTGGGGGAGGGAACCGCGTAGGACAGAGGCAATGGGAGGACAGGGACTGCTCTCTGGGCATGCCAACTCAGGGTTGTGTTAGAGGAACCTACCGACCCTAGTCTGGGGGTCTCAGACGTAAGTTGTGATGATGTTGTTGATGAGCGCGTCAACCAATCTACCACGGCAGATGCGTTACTGGTGGAGATCCGACCGCTAGCAGATACTGGCAGATTAGGTCTCTCAGCGTGACTCCTGCTGCTACTGGCCCCCAGTCTGCTGCGAGCTCTGCCTGCGGAATCTTGGCCTCTGCCACTCCTCTTTTCACTTCCAGGCACTTGTCTGCCCGACATAGTCTAACTGGCGTGGTAGTAGGTGATATTTTAAGAACCCCCAGGCAGCGGTGGGTCTATATGAAACAGAATATAATGCACACCAAAAGTGAGCAGTAACACTCAGCCTCTAACAGGCCTGCCTAGTGTAAATAAGAGAGCTGCTTAGTGTAAATAAAGAGGGGTATGCTATGTTACAGAATGGGATGCCCCAACAGCCAGCAGTGCGCCTGGCAGCAGTACTACTATGCACAGTAAAAGTGTCTTTATCAGGCCTAATTTCTATTAGAATAAGTGCAAATGGTTATGGTATTAAATAGAGGCTGGTGTAGTCACAGAATGGGATGCCCCAAAAACCAGAGAGCACCTGGCAGCAGTAAGACTATGCACAGCAAAAGTGTCTTTATCAGGCCTAATTTCTATTAGAATAAGTGCAAATGGTTATGGTATTAAATAGAGGCTGGTGTAGTCACAGAATGGGATGCCCCAAAAACCATAGAGCACCTGGCAGCAGTAAGACTATGCACAGCAAAAGTGACTTTATCAGGCCAAATTTCTATTAGAATAAGTGCAAATGGTTATGGTATTAAATAGAGGCTGGTGTAGTCACAGAATGGGATGCCCCAAAAAACAGAGAGCACCTGGCAGCAGTAAGACTATGCACAGCAAAAGTGTCTTTATCAGGCCTAATTTCTATTAGAATAAGTGCAAATGGTTATGGTATTAAATAGAGGCTGGTGTAGTCACAGAATGGGATGCCCCAAAAACCAGAGAGCACCTGGCAGCAGTAAGACTATGCACAGCAAAAGTGTCTTTATCAGGCCTAATTTCTATTAGAATAAGTGCAAATGGTTATGGTATTAAATAGAGGCTGGTGTAGTCACAGAATGGGATGCCCCAAAAACCAGAGAGCACCTGGCAGCAGTAAGACTATGCACAGCAAAAGTGTCTTTATCAGGCCTAATTTCTATTAGAATAAGTGCAAAGGGTTATGGTATTAAATAGAGGCTGGTGTAGTCACAGAATGGGATGCCTCACAGCAGACTTGAGATCAGTTCAGTATATATGCACAGTTAGTGTATAAGCAGCCTGAAAACGCTAACAAAGCCAGTCAGTCAGCCAGTAACACTCAGGCTGGATGAAAAAAAAAAAATCTCCCTGTGACTGCCTCAGATTTTTCCTAACTTTCCCTGCTTTTCGCTGACTTTCTGTCTGTCTCCTGCCTGTCTCCTGCCTGTCTCCAGCCTGTCCCTGTCTGTCCCTGTCTGTCTAACTGTCTCTCCCTGCCTACAGCAGCGTCCTGTCTCTCACGAATGCAATAGAGAAATGAGGAAAAGCAAGATGTCCGCCGACTTAAATAGCGCTGTGACGTCACCGGGCTTGCTGGCTGCTGATAGGCTGCATGTGACTGTCCCAGCTTGCACTGGCGCGGGGTTGATGTCTGGACATGTCCCGTCCGCCATCTTAGAATGCCTGTAATGTAAATGAATGGATGTTAAAGGAAAACTTCGAGCGATCGAATCGCGGGGAAATTCGGATTCGATCCGAATCGAATTTTTCATGAAATTCGGATCGAATCCGGGTTCGTCCGGATCGATTCGCTCATCCCTAGTCACCGTGCTTGCTGGCTGCTGATAGGCTGCATGTGACTGCCCCAGCATGCACTGGAGCAGGGTAGATGTCTGGACATGTCCCGTCCGCCATCTGAGAATGCCTGTAATGTAAATGAATGGATGTTAAAGAAAAACTTCGAGCGATCGAAGCACGGGGAAATTCGGATTCGATCCGAATCGAATTTTTCATGAAATTCGGATCGAATCCGGGTTCGTCCGGATCGATTCGCTCATCCCTAATTGTAGCATTTGTTGCTGTAATAAATAATAACAATGGGCCATTCTACCACCCAAATATAGTGTTCAGACTCTTTTATAAAGTCTTTTGTTACTTTTGTCCCATCAATACAACTCTGTACCAAACACAAATCATGTTTTATGTTGGCTATAAAGACCTCAAACTACTTTCCTGCTGTACAGAGGAGCTGAGGTTAGCCAATGGCTGGGATCCTGGTGTAGTCTTTATTCTTCTCAGCTGGTGATGATGCTGAAGACCATCATTTTCTATCCTTCTCGGGATTCAGGACACGAGATAACACTGTAAATGAGAAACTGATCCTCACTTTGTGTGAGATGGTGATCCCCACAGTGTCTTCTCACTAAGGAGACAGACAGAGGAGAAAGCAGAGAGCTGAAGCCACTCAAGGCAAGCTTCTGATATTTAATTTTGACTTGCCAAACACTGGGAAATCTGGGGGTGGTGCCATTTTATATATAGTAGTAGATTGATGTTGTTCCCTTATGCACTGCACAGTTCATATTTACATAAAGTGTTCTTATTAACAAACCACCCCCCTAATATTTACTGTATAACCTCTGAGCAGCAATTATAAGCCTAGAATGGCTCCTGGCCCAGCTAACCCAGCATAAACCTATGGAAGGATTCCAGCTATTCATACATGTGCCAGTAATTTTGGTCTATGACTTTCCCTTTATCCTTTTATTGCAATAAGCATGCTCGACAAAGGAACTTAAAGGGTAATTCCACTTTCAATGGCTTTTTTATAAGTTTCCATTATTGTGTGCCAAAATGATGTCTTCAATTCGCTGAGCTAACCTTTATTTTTTAATTTTCTTTTTGTTTTCTGTTATAAAAGAAAACAGTTTTTCATAGCAACAATGTGTTTACTTTAGCTATATTCACCAAAGTGGTGATTTTGAATACATAACAGAGACTTCCTCACTCTAGCTTGCTAATCATCCAATTGGCTAAGGTATGGACGACAGGTTTAACCCATTCTGCTGAAATGCATCTTATTTAGCTTGAAAGGATCACAGTCTTTTGTTCCAGTAGCAAAAGGGTTAATGGCAGGGTTCACACCTGGATAGGTCATTAGGCAGCTTAGACTTACTCAGAGTTGGGGATTAGCTCACCTATTACATTGGAAGATTTGTGGGACTTGTAGTCCATAGTTTTTACTAAAGGCCTTGAAAACCACTCCAGCAAAGCATAGCCCCAGGGATATGAGTATCATAGAAACTGCATGCTGATAAATAACTCACAGGCCTGGGGGCAAAATCCTCATGCAAATGTCTACTTTACATTCCAAAAGAGCAAAACAATTAAGTGTTGCTTAATAATTGTCTATATTTCAGTGTAAATGGGACATAAAGCTGCATCAGGTTTTCAAAAAATTTTCTAAAGTAGATAAAGAGACCAAATCAAATTAAATTGAACAGTCTAAATTATTAGTTGGGAGAAATGTTCCAGTATTTACATATTTGTAAATGGTAAAAGTATGGGAAACTTTGCTTTCATTATCAAAAACTTACCTGATCACCTGATCCAAGTCCTGCACTTCCCACCGCAATCATTGGCCCCTTCTGTAAAATTGACAATGGACTTCCCCCTGGCATCAAAAGTACTAAGGCACACCCCCTCTATTCACTGCAATGGAGTGGAGGGGGCGTGTCAAGACATGGCATGCCCCCTTGTGATAATAATAGGTCAAGTGGCAACCTGGCCGCCATTTTGTTTGAACCTTATCTAGATCGTATCTGCCATTTTGTCTAGATTTTATCTCGATCTTATCCGCCATTTTGTCTCTATTTGGCCATTTCGTGTTCTAAAATGGATGCCATCTTACAGCTAGCAGACATATTGTGATCATGGTGTTATGGCATAGCAAACATAAGTCAGAGACATGTCTTGACATGCCCAGGATGTGAAAAACAACTATGATATAGCAAATTTAAATGAAAAACATGTTTACTAAAGTTTAAGTTGAAATTATATTTTTCAGGGGGGCGTGCACGCGCAGCCGAGCAAGATGGATGCCTGCTAGCTCAGCTCCACAGGTCAGAGAGGCTTCAAGCACACAGCAGCAGCAGGGCAGATCGTGAGAGGCCCCTAAAAGGCACAGGAGACCTTTGGAAGCCCCAGTCCACTTACCAGAGGCGATGAACACAGCTCACAGCAAGAAGAAAGCTGCTAGGGAGACACGCAGATCAGCAGCTCCAGCAGGCAAGATGGCCGCAGTCCCTGACAGTGCTGAGGAGGAGACAGCTCACAGCACTCCAAGTAAGGAGATCGGTGGGGGGATGAGCGCTGGGGAGGATCTGTCCCTCAACTCCACAGATAGCTGGCCGCAACACCCTCCATCCACACAGACCACAGCCCAGAGCCCCACAGCAAACCAGGTCCTCCTCAGCCAGCTGAGAACCATAGTGAGGGAGGAAGTTACTGCAGTGTCTGCCAGGCATACTGACACCCTCCTGAAAGAGATCAGAGATCTGGGGGGACGTACAGATGCATTAGAATCCCGCATGGACGATGGCACTACAGTTTAGATAACCAGGGGACTTTATTACAGCAGCTCCATGAAGAAATCACCCTCTTAAAGGGCCAGAATGAGGAGCTGGAAAATTGCAACGGCAGATCTAACCTGAGATTCAGGGGGTTTCCGAAAACTATGGAAGACACAGTGGGCACTATCACAGCCCTTTTACAGGAGCTAGTACCTGAAATCCCACTAGAGAGACTGGAATTAGACAGAGCTCATAGGGCCCTAACCAGGAGACCTGCAGAGAGCCCACCATGTGACATCATTGTCAAATTCCACTTCTACCAAACAAAAGAAATTGCATTGAAAGCCTCCAGAGATAAAGTACCCCTCACATTTCAGAAGCACAGCTACACTCTATAAATACACTATAAATACACTCTACAAGTGTTCTGGCATTGCAATGAATGGAGTAGGTGTTCTGCGGGGTGTCTGACTCATTTATGGCCTATGGCTTGGATAGGAGAGAACCACAGAGGATGCTGGATCTCTGTTTTTTTACATTTTTGGCTGAACAATTCCTTTAAAATCTTCTCTAAATCTGTCTGGGAAGCTCATAACGCAGTAATTAGAGGGCTCTTAATCCAAGAATAAGCCTGGCTAAAGGCTAGCTACAAGAAAAAGCTCCTAGCATTAAAAGATGCATACCAAATAGCCTTGACTGCTTTTAAGAATTGCCCGTCAAAGCGGAATAGAGTCCTGTTTAACAAGGCATGTGATCAGCTAAATCTCTACTCATCGGGGAAGCTGAACTCCAAATAAACCAGTCCAGGTTCAAATGGTATCGTCTGAGTAATAAACGAAATACCCCACTGGCTAAGAGGCTCAGAGGGATTCCACACCCTGGAGTTGGCAGCAGCATAAGGAGCTCATATATTGCCTCAAAGACACACCCTGGGGTTGACAGCAGCATGAGGAGCCCATATATTGCCTGAAAGACACACCCTGGAGTTGGCAGCAGCATGAGGAGACCATATATTGCCTGAGAGACAGTTCCTGGAGTTGACAGCAGCATTAGGAGCCCATATATTGCCTGAAAGACACACCCTGGTATTGTCAGCAGCATGAGGAGGCCATATACGGCCTGAAAGACATGCCCTGGAGTTGGCAGGACATTTGTTATAGCAAGAATATTATTAAAAGTTAAGTTTTATCTAATGCATTTCCTCAATAATTACTTGTGGTCTGATGCGGAGGAATGTCTGTAACAGGAGAGCAGCACCTTAAACCTTTTTTGCACTATCCATATTTCTGAAGTGTTGGTGTGGCACCATGATCAATCTACTGTGATGCATCACGCATTGGTGGGTGGAAATCTTGGCTGATCCATGCCTTATTCATCTTCATAGCTTCATCATAAAGAAGACTGGGAGAGCTGGCTCCAAAGTGGTGGTCCAGCCTGCTGCATTACCCAGTGGCACACCGCTCCCTGTTCCAGCCAGCCAAGGCTCCACCACCTCCTGTGTGTCATACCCATCCTCTGTCGCTCCAGATGCTCCTGCTCCTCCTACTCTGAGTCAGTCATTCCACCAGCAATCCATTGGCGAAGCCATGGCCAAGAGACAACAGTATGCACCCACTCAACCAACGCGCAGAAGCTAAATATTCTCTTGTCCAGGTTGCTGGTGCTGCAGTCCCTCCCTTTTCAAGTGGTGGACTCTGCACCTTTCAGAGAACTGCTTGCTTCTGCAAAGAAGGCAGTACCAGCCCTGAACAATTTTGTTGAACAGAAGGTGAGCCAGTCCTTGAGCATGTCGCTGTGTACAAAAATGCACTGCACGCCGACGTCTGGAGCCGTAACTGCGGTCAGGGACAATGCATGTCCTTTACAGCCCACTTGGTGAATGTGGTTCCTGCACAGCAACAACAGCAATTTGGACAGATCACACCGCTTCGGCCTCCACGCTTCCAGGACGTTGTACCTGTGACAGTGTGCGACTCTGTCTCCTCATCCATTTTCTCAGGCCCTTTGAGGAAGCCACTTCAGTCGCCAGGATTACGGGATGAACAATGTGATTCCACTGCTTCATGTACTACAACACATGTTGGAAACCAGGGCTGGTCAAGGCACTGGAGACGTGGCGCCTGAGGAACTGGGAAATGTTTGCTGAAGATGTGGCTGTGCCCCTCTGGCTTGGTCCTCCAAACCTGAAGTTTATAACATTTATAGGAGGTCAGGACCTGGGCAAGCCACTGGGACAACATGGCTCTAGCGGTTCTTCATTTACAGTAGATACCTGTCTTGAGAATGTTTTATAAGTCACAGAACACCATTCTGAATCTTTGAATTAGCTGACTACCCTTTCCCCAAACATAAATAATGATCAAGCTGATTGGCATTTGTCTCGATTAGGTAAAGTTTCTTCAAATCTCATGAAAATAGGGGCCATTTCATGCTTTATTTCAGAGATAAGGAGCTATTTAACCCTTTAACTGGGTGGAAGGAGGTAAGTAATAATAATAATAATATTATTATTAGAGATGAGCGAACTTCTTGAAAGTTCGATTCGGGCGATTCGCCGAATTTCCCCAAGAAATTCGGGTTCGCCCGAATCGAACTTTCACGAATCGCTCATCTGAAAAAAAAAATGCCGGCATGGTGGGAGCGGGCAGGCCGGCTATGCCTGTCAGCAGGCCACCGCCGGCCCGCTGACAGCGTAGCCGGCCTGCCCGCTCCCACCATGCCGGCATTTTTTTTAAGCAAAAATGCCGGCATGGTGGGAGCGGGCAGGCCGGCTATGCTGTCAGCGGGCGGCGGAAAATTAGATCGGCACGAACCAAAAAAAATTCGGGTTCGTGCCGAATCGAATTTTCCCTGAAATTCGGAGCGAATTCCGGTTCGTCCGAACCGGTTCGCTCATCCCTAATTATTATTAAAGGAATTTTCAAGTGTGTGTGTCTGTGTTTTTGTCCCTGGCAGGTGTATAAAAGACAATACAACACAATAATAGAAACAAAAATTACAACACACATGTGAATCACATACAGTTAAAATATCTGGAGGTCTAGTGCCCAGTAACCCTTGCCCGTTGACCTCTCCTCCCGCCATACAGCATATTTATATGGATTTTTATAATTGGGACATTTTTTGAGATAGTGACCATTTAAACATTTAAAAAATGCCATTGGGTCCACCCTTTCCAGCAAGGTCAGCCTGAGCACCAGCTATGTGGGCTGGGAGATCAGGTCTAGGAGTCTAAGCAGCCAGCCCTGGCCCCCGACAGCTACCAGCCCACATAGCCCACCTGTGTTTCTGCACCCCCCTGGCCGTTGGGGATGCAGGTAATTGGATGGGCTGCTTTGGCAAGTCACCTGCTTGCTAGCAGGTCACTTGCTGACCCCTTCTGCATTTGAACTGGTAAAGGGGTCTCAAAGATCCCCTACTAGTTCACAAAGGTTACGTTTTTTTTTAAATAGTACTTACCCCCTTTCATCACAGGGTGCTATCCCACGCTCTCCAATCTCAGCCAGGAATGAGCAGTGTAAGCCAGGATTGGGGTGAAGGATGTGTGTCCTCTGCCCCACTTCTGGCTTCCGTCCCCTCACTCTCAGCTTCTGCCACTCGCTTCCATTGCTTTTTATACTGACAGAGGGAGTAAACGTCAGCTCACTCGATGGTATAAAAAGCCAGTTCCTTAATTGGGGAATGAGAATCAGAAGAAGGTCAGAAGCAAAGGGGCAGATAATTTATTTCTATTCAATTTATTGAAGACCCTGGCCCGACAACGATTGGAGGCTCACTAGGTGAGCTTTTTTTGGCTCTGAAGAGTAGAAAATGGCAAACACATAACTGTGTCAATGCCTTTGACTTGCCTCTTTATTATAATGTATTGCTACAGAGAAAATAATACAGATGATAACAACCCTAATAATGGTTGTAAAATAATAATGATATAGCTCCTGATCCATAGCATAACTACAATGGTATCTGTGACCTAAATCATTGAGTGATCAGAATGAATTACCAGTGTAAGTATTACCAATTAACTTTAATTAGGTAATTACCATACATGACATGAAACTCCCAGTAATATTATTTACTCGTCTCCTTTGTTTAGCTGCATGGTAACTACAGTAACTTGTTGTGGTGAGCTGTGATTAGATGCCGCTGTCATGAATCGGCCTAATACATCCCAGATGTAATAATATGTTTATCTAACTGTTCTATAAGTGGATGTTCTTGGCGTTTATTTGGAATGTTGACACTTAAGGTCGATTTTCACCTGTATTTTTATTGCCCGGCTTAATGAACTAATAAAAAGTGCTTATTGTTTTATTGACTGATCAACAGTCAACTGTACTATCCTGGGTTCTGTTCCATGCCCTGGGGGCATCTCATTTTGGGATGCCCTGCTGTGTGAAACCCCCCAGATCACCTATAATTACTCACCTCTTTCCGGTCTAATGGTGCGTGCGTGGCCTCTCATCCAGTCATTTGGCTTCAATGAGCATAAGTGCGTCATGTTCTGTCTACCCCAGCCTACCTGAATGGCTGGGACTAGAGATGAGCGAACTTTTGAAAAATTCGATTCGACTGATTCGCCGAATTTTCCGACAAAAATCGTTTCGACCCGAATAAATTCGCGACGAATCGCTATTAAAAACGGCTATTTCTGAGCCTCCTAGAGCCTCAATAGGGTTGTAAACCATTCTGCCTTGCTGTAACACGCACAGGATGCGTGCTGGGTTAGTTAAATAATACTTTGAATAAATATCACATGCAGATCAGAGGCATCGCTAATAGAATCGCAGAGCGGCACAATTGAATTCAAGAGAGTTGAAGTGGCATCACTATGAGAGGCAGGAGCCCAAACATTGCTTTAAAGAGACACTGGAGTTGGCAGCAGCAGGAGCCCAAAAATTGGATGAATCACACCCTGGAGTTGGCAGAAGCAGCAGCAGGAGCCCAAACATTGGCTGAAAGAGACACTGGGGTTGGCTTCAGGAGCCCAAAAATTGGATGAATCACACCCTGGAGTTGGCAGCAGCAGCAGCAGCAGGAGCCCAAATATACACTGGAGTTGGCTTCAGGAGCCCAAACATTGGATGAATCACACCCTGGAGTTGGCAGCAGCAGCAGCAGGAGCCCAAATATACACTGGAGTTGGCTTCAGGAGCCCAAAAATTGGATGAGTCACACCCTGGAGTTGGCAGAAGTTGGCAGCAGCAGCAGCAGGAGCCCCAACATTACTTTAAAGAGACACTGGGGTTGGCTTCAGGAGCCCAAAAATTGGATGAATCACACCCTGGAGTTGGCAGCAGCAGCAGCAGGAGCCCCAACATTACTTTAAAGAGACACTGGGGTTGGCTTCAGGAGCCCAAAAATTGGATGATTCACACCCTGGAGTTGGCAGCAGCAGCAGCAGGAGCCCAAATATACACTGGGGTTGGCTTCAGGAGCCCAAAAATGGGATGAATCACACCCTGGGAGTTGGCAGCAGCAGGAGCCCAAATATTACTTTAAAGAGACACTGGGGTTGGCTTCAGGAGCCCAAAAATTGGATGAATCACACCCTGGAGTTGGCAGCAGCAGGAGCCCAAATATTACTTTAAAGAGACACTGGGGTTGGCTTCAGGAGCCCAAAAATTGCATGATTCACACCCTGGAGTTGGCAGCAGCAGCAGGAGCCCAAATATACACTGGAGTTGGCTTCAGGAGCCCAAAAATTGGATGAATCACACCCTGGAGTTGGCAGCAGCAGCAGCAGGAGCCCAAATATTACTTTAAAGAGACACTGGGGTTGGCTTCAGGAGCCCAAAAATTGGATGAATCACACCCTGGAGTTGGCAGCAGCAGGAGCCCAAATATTACTTTAAAGAGACACTGGGGTTGGCTTCAGGAGCCCAAAAATTGGATGATTCACACCCTGGAGTTGGCAGCAGCAGCAGCAGCAGGAGCCCAAATATACACTGGGGTTGGCTTCAGGAGCCCAAAAATTGGATGAATCACACCCTGGACTTGGCAGCAGCAGCAGCAGGAGCCCAAATATTACTTTAAAGAGACACTGGGGTTGGCTTCAGGAGCCCAAAAATTGGATGAATCACACCCTGGAGTTGGCAGCAGCAGGAGCCCAAATATTACTTTAAAGAGACACTGGGGTTGGCTTCAGGAGCCCAAAAATTGCATGATTCACACCCTGGAGTTGGCAGCAGCAGCAGCAGGAGCCCAAATATACACTGGAGTTGGCTTCAGGAGCCCAAAAATTGGATGAATCACACCCTGGAGTTGGCAGAAGTTGGCAGCAGCAGCAGCAGGAGCCCAAACATTACTTTAAAGAGACCCTGGGGTTGGCTTCAGGAGCCCAAAAATTGGATGAATCACACCCTGTGGAGAGTCATGTGGAGAAAAAGTAGCTTAGTTAGTAATATCTACATAAAATTATGAATAAACAAATGCAAAAGTATTGCCAAAGTGAAGTTTTGTTTGAGGGTGTGTTTCCACCTTTTAATTAAATCAGAAACAAGAAGGTATCATTGCCTCTGACTAATTAGCCCTCAAAAATTCTTGGAATTTTTAATCTGGAATCATGTCTGATCCGTCTTATCCGAAGAATATTAATAAAAAGTAAGAGTAACGTAAAGGATTTTTTATCAATACTTACTTGTGGTCCGATGCGGAGGAATGTCTGTAACTGGAGAGCAGCGCCTTAAATCTGTTTTGCACGATCCATCTTTCTTTAGTGTAGGTCTGGCCCCGTCATCAATCTACTGGAATACATCAGGCATTGTTGGGAGGAAAGCTTGGATGATCCAAGCGCCATTCATTTCCACGCAGGGCAGTCTCTGGAAAAAAAAAGTCTGTATAAACCAGGGTCTTTTTCATATAAAAACAAATGGTTATTCTTGCTTGTAAACCATATGTTCCACAGATTTACCAGTCATTGTGTCAGCCAATGAAGCAACTTTGTCTCGAAGTGCTGCAAAAGCAGTCCACTGCATCACAAGTGGCATCTGACACCCCCAGTCAACTGTCTGTCTGTTATGCTTTGGGTTCAGCTCCACTATCCATTGATGAAGATCTGATAATCATAAAATTCAGCAGCTACTGCCCAGCCAAGAAGTGGAGGAGACACTCGCCTCTTCTTCCACTAGCCGGCAATTAGTGATGAGGAGAGTGTCGTGGGAGGAGGTGTTGCAAGCCGAGGTAGTGGAAGAGGGTCCCTGGAGTCTGCGGCGGTGGCGGCGGCAGCAGCAGCAGATTATTGCGGACTGTTGTTCGGAAAAATCAGCTACTCAGCGATGTGGCAGTGTTTCATGCAGCATCCTGGGGAGAAAAAGTAGGTTAGTTAGTGTATATACATAAAATTATGAATAGACAAATGCAATAGTATTGCCAAAGTGAAGTTTTGTTTGAGGGTGTGTGTCCACCTTGTAATTAAATCAGAAACAACTAGCTATCATTTGCCTCTGAATAATTAGCCCTCAAAAATTCTTGGAATTTTTAATCTTGATGTCTGAGGGATTTCTCCTCTCAGACAGCGTCACCATAAGTCCAGCCTGCTGCATTACACTTGGAAGAACATCTTGTTTGCGCTGCGACAAGGAAGCCAAAGTCATGCGTCCTCACATGGCACACGTGTTCAGTCTAGTTTTTAAGTCTTGCCCCCATCTGAAAGAACAACAGGAAAGAAAGTTAGCATGCACTTCTGGCACTCCTACACCACCAAGCACAACCCTATTGAGCCTCAGCGTCACAACGGTGTACCCCACCATAGTCTGATTTGCGATGTTTCCACCCGTTGGAATTCCACCCTCCATATGCAGGATCCACTATAGCAGTGGTCCCCAACCCTGTCCTCAAGGCCCACCAACAGGCCAGGTTTTGCAGATCTCCACAAAGATGCACAGGTGGAGTAATTAGTGCAGCTGCAGAGCAATAGAGCTGGCTATTTGGAGATCCAAAAAACATGACATGTTGGTGGGCCTTGAGGACAGGGTTGAGGACCACTGCACTATAGGAACAGAGAAAAGCCATCACGGATTTCTGGATGATCCAAACGGATAGGGGGACACCTGTGTAAATTCAATGTAAACCATTGGCAGCTCATACGTGACACCGACCGTTTGCTCAGGCCCTTTGAGGAAGCTACGTTATTAGTCAGTTGCCAGGACTATGAGATGAACGATGAGATTCCACTGCTTCATGTACTACAACACATGTTGGAAACCATGGCTGGTCAGGGCACTGGAGACATGGCACATACATTTCACAGCCACATGAAGCCTGTGGGGGCTGAAGTGGAGGAGGAGGAGGGGGTGGGGCAAAGCAAACCACAGTTTAGGTTTCACAAAATGACCATTTTATCTAGTCATCTGACAGAAGAGGAGGAGCAGGAGCAGCCACAGGAGCTAGAGGGTTGTGAGTAAGGTGAGACAGAGGACCCAGACACACCGTGGCAGTTTACAGTGGAGATGGAGACAGGTAGTCCCTCCGAGTCATTTGCACAAATGGCACGATGCATGCTCACATGCTTGCGTACTAGTGAGCGCAGAATTGTCTCCATTTGTCAGCGGGAAGACTTCTGGCTCTCCAACTTATTGGACCCTCGCTTCCGGCACAAAATGGGGGCATTTTTTACGCCCACTGAGAGGGAGGACAAACTGACCTACTACAGAGACATCCCACGTAGTCAGTTGGGCGATGTCTATCTGCGCCATGGCCCATACTCCCGCAGGTCTGACTCGGGGGGACCTCTGCGATCACCTTCCACTGCCATGGCTGCTGGGGGGGTGGAAGGAGCAGCAGCAGCAGCTCCATCAGCAGCAGCCTCAGTCTTCAGTCGCTAGTGAGTAGCTTTCTACACCCGCATAGTGAGTCTACTCATGAGCAGCAGGAAGACCTGGAGCTGGACCTCAAACAGCAGGTCATGTCATACCTTGACATGACCATGCCAACACACCTTCAAGATCCACTGGATTTGCTGGGAAGCCAAACTTGACTTGTGCCCGCAACTAGCAGAGTTTGCCCTGGAAAAGCTGTACTGGCCGGACAGTAGTTGATTTAGATGGCAACTGGGCTGCTCTATATAACGAAGCAAAATGGCAAATTTACCTCACTATATGAGCTATTGCCCCTCAGATTTACACAGGGGCTGCTCTATATTATGCTGCAAAGTGGCAAATTTACCTCACAATATAAGCTATTGCCCCTCAGATTTACACAGGGCCTGCTCTATATTATGCTGCAAAATGGCAAATTAACCTCACAATATAAGCTATTGCCCCTCAGATTTACACAGGGCCTGCTCTATATAACGAAGCAAAATGGCAAATTTACCTCACTATATAAGCTATTGCCCCTCAGATTTACACAGGGGCTGCTCTATATTATGCTGCAAAATGGCAAATTAACCTCACAATATAAGCTATTGCAGCTCTATATAAATAAAAATAAATAAATAAAAAAAGGGCCTGTAGAAGCTTATTTAGTATAACAGATAGGGTGACATGTGCTGGTTTGGGATGCCCATATGGGCTAGTGTTTTGGCAGCAGTACAAAAACCAATGCAAAATGCAATAGCTTAATAAAGCTGATGCTGATCAACGCTTATTTAGTATAACAGATGGGGTGCAACATGCAGGTTTGGGATGCCCTGCGGCCTGGTGTATTTAAAGCAGACCAAAACCAATTCAAAATGCAATAACTTAATAAAGCTGAGGCTGTAGATGCTTATTTAGTATAAACAGGTAGGGTGCAAGGTGCAGCTTTGGGGTGCCCTGCGGCCTGGTTAAATGAAAGCAGTCAAAAAGGAAGTGCAAACTGAAGTAGCTTAATGAAGCTGATGCTGATCAACGCTTATGTTGTATACCAGATAGGGTGCAAGGTGCAGCTTTGGGGTGCCCTGCGGCCTGGTTTATTAAAATCAGTCAAAAACAAGTGCAAACTGAAGTAGCCTGATCAACGCTTATGTTGTATAACACATAGGTTTAAAATAGCATGTGCCTTGGGATGCCCGTGTGGCCTGTTATATTTCAAGCTGAACAAAAAGTAACAATAATCCAAGTATGAGACATCATTTTGACCTTCTTCACAGCGCCATACTTTGAAAAAAAAAAATTAATTTCATGCCGATCAATCCAAAGGTCAATGCCCCTAACAAAAATAGTGTTCGGCATAAGTTTTCCTTCTGGAAGGACGTAACCTTTAGTTTACATGGTTGGGGTAGGTTATCTTACAAATTGGGATACCCCAGGCAGCAGTGTCATTGAAAGAGACAGATTGTAATGCAGGCCATACGCAAGCAGAGAAACTCAGGCTGCAACAGGCCTATTTAGTTTACATGGTTGGGGTAGGTTATCTTACAAATTGGGATACCCCACTGTATATGAAACCGAATATAAATGCACACCCAAAAGTGTACACTCAGCCTCCAAGAGGCCTGCTTAGTTTAAATAAGAGAGCTGCTTAGTATGGTAGGTAGGTTATGTTATGTTACAGAATGGGATGCCCCAAGCAGACTTGAGATCAGTATATATGCACACAGCAGCAGTGTGTTAGCAGGCTCATACAGGCCAAATTTCTTTAAATAACTGTGCAGCTTACAGTTAATGCAGAGGCTAATGGTATGTTACAGAATGGGATGCCCCAAGCTGACTTGAGATCAGTATATATGCACACAGCAGCAGTGTGTTAGCAGGCTCATACAGGCCAAATTTCTTTAAATAAATGTGCAGCTTACAGTAAATGCAGAGGCTAATGGTATGTTACAGAATGGGATGCCCCAAAGCTGACTTGAGATCAGTATATATGCACACAGCAGCAGTGTGTTAGCAGGCTCATACAGGCCAAATTTCTTTAAATAAATGTGCAGCTTACAGTAAATGCAGAGGCTAATGGTATGTTACAGAATGGGATGCCCCAAAGCAGACTTGAGATCAGTATATATGCACACAGCAGCAGTGTGTTAGCAGGCTCATACAGGCCAAATTTCTTTAAATAACTGTGCAGCTTACGGTTAATGCAGAGGCTAATGGTATGTTACAGAATGGGATGCCCCAAGCAGACTTGAGATCAGTATATATGCACACAGCAGCAGTGTGTTAGCAGGCTCATACAGGCCAAATTTCTTTAAATAACTGTGCAGCTTACAGTTAATGCAGAGGCTAATGGTATGTTACAGAATGGGATGCCCCAAAGCTGACTTGAGATCAGTATATATGCACACAGCAGCAGTGTGTTAGCAGGCTCATACAGGCCAAATTTCTTTAAATAAATGTGCAGCTTACAGTAAATGCAGAGGCTAATGGTATGTTACAGAATGGGATGCCCCAAAGCAGACTTGAGATCAGTATATATGCACACAGCAGCAGTGTGTTAGCAGGCTCATACAGGCCAAATTCCTTTAAATAAATGTGCAGCTTACAGTAAATGCAGAGGCTAATGGTATGTTACAGAATGGGATGCCCCAAAGCAGACTTGAGATCAGTATATATGCACACAGCAGCAGTGTGTTAGCAGGCTCATACAGGCCAAATTTCTTTAAATAACTATGCAGCTTACAGTTAATGCAGAGGCTAATGGTATGTTACAGAATGGGATGCCCCAAAGCAGACTTGAGATCAGTATATATGCACACAGCAGCAGTGTGTTAGCAGGCTCATACAGGCCAAATTTCTTTAAATAAATGTGCAGCTTACAGTAAATGCAGAGGCTAATGGTATGTTACAGAATGGGATGCCCCAAAGCAGACTTGAGATCAGTATATATGCACACAGCAGCAGTGTGTTAGCAGGCTCATACAGGCCAAATTTCTTTAAATAACTGTGCAGCTTACAGTTAATGCAGAGGCTAATGGTATGTTACAGAATGGGATGCCCCAAGCAGACTTGAGATCAGTATATATGCACACAGCAGCAGTGTGTTAGCAGGCTCATACAGGCCAAATTTCTTTAAATAACTGTGCAGCTTACAGTTAATGCAGAGGCTAATGGTATGTTACAGAATGGGATGCCCCAAGCAGACTTGAGATCAGTATATATGCACACAGCAGCAGTGTGTTAGCAGGCTCATACAGGCCAAATTTCTTTAAATAACTGTGCAGCTTACAGTTAATGCAGAGGCTAATGGTATGTTACAGAATGGGATGCCCCAAGCAGACTTGAGATCAGTATATATGCACACAGCAGCAGTGTGTTAGCAGGCTCATACAGGCCAAATTTCTTTAAATAACTGTGCAGCTTACAGTAAATGCAGAGGCTAATGGTATGTTACAGAATGGGATGTCCCAAAAACCAGAGAGCACCTGGCAGGCAGCAGTAAGACTATGCACAGCAAAAGTGTCTTTATCATGCCTAATTTCAATTAGAATAGGTGCAAATGGTTAGGTTCTTAAATAGAGGCTGGTGTAGTCACAGAATGGGATGCCCTAAAAACCAGCAGTAAGTACACCTGGCAGGGACAAGTTGTGCTATGCCCAGCAAAAGTGTCTTTATCAGGCCTAATTTCAAATATGATAAGAGCAAATGCTTATATGGTCTTAAACAGAGGCTGCTTTAGTCACAGAATGGGATGCCCCAAATAGGAGTGCACCTGGCAGGGTCCAGTAGTGCTTTGCCCAGCAAAAGTGTCTTTATCAGGCTAATTTCAAATATGATAAGAGCAAATGCTTATATGGTCTTAAACAGAGGCTGCTGTAGTCACAGAATGGGATGCCCTGGGCAGGAATGGACCTGGCAGGGTACAGTAGTGCTTTGCCCAGCAAAAGTGTCTTTATCAGGCTAATTTCAAATATGATAAGAGCAAATGCTTATATGGTCTTAAACAGAGGCTGCTTTAGTCACAGAATGGGATGCCCCAACAGGAATCGACCTGGCAGGGTCCAGTAGTGCTTTGCCCAGCAAAAGTGTCTTTATCAGGCCTAATTTCAAATATGATAAGAGCAAATGCTTATATGGTCTTAAACAGAGGCTGCTTTAGTCACAGAATGGGATGCCCTGGGCAGGAATGGACCTGGCAGGGTACAGTAGTGCTTTGCCCAGCAAAAGTGTCTTTATCAGGCTAATTTCAAATATGATAAGAGCAAATGCTTATATGGTCTTAAACAGAGGCTGCTTTAGTCACAGAATGGGATGCCCCAACAGGAATCGACCTGGCAGGGTCCAGTAGTGCTTTGCCCAGCAAAAGTGTCTTTATCAGGCCTAATTTCAAATATGATAAGAGCAAATGCTTATATGGTCTTAAACAGAGGCTGCTTTAGTCACAGAATGGGATGCCCTGGGCAGGAATGGACCTGGCAGGGTACAGTAGTGCTTTGCCCAGCAAAAGTGTCTTTATCAGGCCTAATTTCAAATATGATAAGAGCAAATGCTTATATGGTCTTAAACAGAGGCTGCTTTAGTCACAGAATGGGATGCCCTGGGCAGGAATGGACCTGGCAGGGTACAGTAGTGCTTTGCCCAGCAAAAGTGTCTTTATCAGGCCTAATTTCAAATATGATAAGAGCAAATGCTTATATGGTCTTAAACAGAGGCTGCTTTAGTCACAGAATGGGATGCCCTGGGCAGGAATGGACCTGGCAGGGTACAGTAGTGCTTTGCCCAGCAAAAGTGTCTTTATCAGGCTAATTTCAAATATGATAAGAGCAAATGCTTATATGGTCTTAAACAGAGGCTGCTGTAGTCACAGAATGGGATGCCCTGGGCAGGAATGGACCTGGCAGGGTACAGTAGTGCTTTGCCCAGCAAAAGTGTCTTTATCAGGCCTAATTTCAAATATGATAAGAGCAAATGCTTATATGGTCTTAAACAGAGGCTGCTGTAGTCACAGAATGGGATGCCCTGGGCAGGAATGGACCTGGCAGGGTCCAGTAGTGCTTTGCCCAGCAAAAGTGTCTTTATCAGGCTAATTTCAAATATGATAAGAGCAAATGCTTATATGGTCTTAAACAGAGGCTGCTTTAGTCACAGAATGGGATGCCCCAACAGGAATCGACCTGGCAGGGTCCAGTAGTGCTTTGCCCAGCAAAAGTGTCTTTATCAGGCCTAATTTCAAATATGATAAGAGCAAATGCTTATATGGTCTTAAACAGAGGCTGCTTTAGTCACAGAATGGGATGCCCTGGGCAGGAATGGACCTGGCAGGGTACAGTAGTGCTTTGCCCAGCAAAAGTGTCTTTATCAGGCCTAATTTCAAATATGATAAGAGCAAATGCTTATATGGTCTTAAACAGAGGCTGCTTTAGTCACAGAATGGGATGCCCTGGGCAGGAATGGACCTGGCAGGGTACAGTAGTGCTTTGCCCAGCAAAAGTGTCTTTATCAGGCCTAATTTCAAATATGATAAGAGCAAATGCTTATATGGTCTTAAACAGAGGCTGCTTTAGTCACAGAATGGGATGCCCTGGGCAGGAATGGACCTGGCAGGGTACAGTAGTGCTTTGCCCAGCAAAAGTGTCTTTATCAGGCTAATTTCAAATATGATAAGAGCAAATGCTTATATGGTCTTAAACAGAGGCTGCTTTAGTCACAGAATGGGATGCCCTGGCAGGAATGGACCTGGCAGGGTCCAGTAGTGCTTTGCCCAGCAAAAGTGTCTTTATCAGGCTAATTTCAAATATGATAAGAGCAAATGCTTATATGGTCTTAAACAGAGGCTGCTTTAGTCACAGAATGGGATGCCCTGGGCAGGAATGGACCTGGCAGGGTACAGTAGTGCTTTGCCCAGCAAAAGTGTCTTTATCAGGCCTAATTTCAAATATGATAAGAGCAAATGCTTATATGGTCTTAAACAGAGGCTGCTTTAGTCACAGAATGGGATGCCCTGGGCAGGAATGGACCTGGCAGGGTACAGTAGTGCTTTGCCCAGCAAAAGTGTCTTTATCAGGCCTAATTTCAAATATGATAAGAGCAAATGCTTATATGGTCTTAAACAGAGGCTGCTTTAGTCACAGAATGGGATGCCCTGGGCAGGAATGGACCTGGCAGGGTCCAGTAGTGCTTTGCCCAGCAAAAGTGTCTTTATCAGGCCTAATTTCAAATATGATAAGAGCAAATGCTTATATGGTCTTAAACAGAGGCTGCTGTAGTCACAGAATGGGATGCCCTGGGCAGGAATGGACCTGGCAGGGTACAGTAGTGCTTTGCCCAGCAAAAGTGTCTTTATCAGGCCTAATTTCAAATATGATAAGAGCAAATGCTTATATGGTCTTAAACAGAGGCTGCTTTAGTCACAGAATGGGATGCCCTGGGCAGGAATGGACCTGGCAGGGTCCAGTAGTGCTTTGCCCAGCAAAAGTGTCTTTATCAGGCTAATTTCAAATATGATAAGAGCAAATGCTTATATGGTCTTAAACAGAGGCTGCTGTAGTCACAGAATGGGATGCCCTGGGCAGGAATGGACCTGGCAGGGTCCAGTAGTGCTTTGCCCAGCAAAAGTGTCTTTATCAGGCTAATTTCAAATATGATAAGAGCAAATGCTTATATGGTCTTAAACAGAGGCTGCTTTAGTCACAGAATGGGATGCCTCACAGCAGACTTAAGATCAGTTCAGTATATATGCACAGTTAGTTACTATAAGCAGCCTGAAAACGCTAACAAAGGCTGGATGAAAAAAAAAAAATCTCCCTGTCAGCCAGCTCCGTTTTTCCTACCTTTCCCTGGCTTTCTGTCTGTCTCCTGTCTGTCTCCTGTCTGTCTCCTGCCTGTCTCCTGCCTGTCTCCAGCCTGTCCCTGTCTGTCCCTGTCTCCAGCCTGTCTAACTGCCTCAGCTACACAGCGTTCTGTCTGTCACGAATGCAATAGAGAAATGAGGAAAAGCAAGATGGCCGCCGTTAAATACCGCTGTGTGACGTCACCGGGCTTGCTGGCTGCTGATAGGCTGCATGTGACTGCCCCAGCTTGCACTGGCGCGGGATAGATGTCCAGACATGTCCCGTCCGCCATCTTAGAATGCCTGTAAATGTAAATGAATGGATGTTAAAGGAAAACTTCGAGTGATCGAATCGCGGGGAAATTCGGATTCGATCCGAATCGAATTTTTCCTGAAATTCGGATCGAATCCGGGTTCGTCCGGATCGATTCGCTCATCCCTAGCTGGGACAGGAGCACACACACAGCCAAAAGATGCAGGAGATGCGCCCACTTGCGCTCCACATTGAAGAAAATCAGAGCCATTTGCCGAATGACATAGTCATAGCAAAAAGCTCTGACTGGACGAGAGCCCAGTCGTGCAACGTTGGACGGGGAGAGGTGAGTTATTTTGGGCAATCTGGGGGGTTTCACACAGCAGGGCATCCTAAAACAGGATGGCCAGTGGCCAGCCCAGGAATATTCCAGGGCTGGACAATCAGGGTTTTGTTCTGCTTTACGTTTTGGAGAGGCTCTCCACATATCTAAGGCCCTTTCTCGCTTTAAAAGGAAGCAAAACCCAGTATTTTCGTTATCCTGGTTTTTGTTTTGTCTGCCAAGGTATTCCTAACCCAGGATGACCCAATTTGTTTTATACCCTGATATCACCTAAAATCTCAACATGTCCAGGGTAAAAAAAAACAAAACTCTACACTCACATTTTGACTAGCCTGCCATTGCAGTGAATGGAGGGGGTGTAAAGTGGAATTCCAGCAACATCCCAGCGATGGAGGAAGTGCCATACATTATCTTGGTTAGCAGTAAACCAGCTCCAAACGTTGTAGCCTGGTTTAAAGACAAAAGGTAATTAACCAGAGATCTAACATCTTCCAAAAAAAAAAACACTTCTACAAGGGAACACTCCAACCATTACCAGGGCCTCGATTCGAGTTGAAAAAAATTCTCATGGTAGTAAAAAATTTAATTATTGAGAAAAAAAGCCTGAGAATGTCACTGTTGCTAAATCAGCAGCTAGGAAAACAATGAAAGTCAATGGGACTTTTTCACTCCTAAGAAAAGTAGAGAACTGTTTACCCCTTTCTACACTGTAGTAAAAGCTGCCATTGTCTTCCATTGTCTTTCTATCTGGTGATTCAGTAACAGTGACATTCTCAGGCTTTTTTTTCTCATGAATTACATTTTTTACTGCCATGAAAATTTTTTCAATTCTTATTATATCGAGGCCTATATCCTTTATACACAGTAACTTGTTAGAAATCACCGGCACTGACAGGCCGGAGTTCATCAATCAGTGGGAGTCAGAGTTAGGCAAACAATTTAAAGGAGAAGATTGTGACAAATCACTCTTGCTTTCTCATAGGATGACCATCCCATCTAGAGCCCAACAGAAAAACACTACAAACTGCTTTCCAGATGGTACAGATGGTACTGGAGTCCAGTTAGAATACACCAGATGTACCCTACAATTACTAAAACTTGCTGGAGATGTACTGCAGCTGAAGGAACCTGGTGGGAATGGCCAGAAATTAACATGTTGATGATGATACAGCACATGGTTTGGATCTAGTGTTGGGCAAACCTGAACCGCAAAGTTTCAGTTAGTGCGGAATGCGTTTGGCTTCCCAAACATGGACTTCTGGATGTAGTCCGTGTTCATAGTTGGAAACCCAAACTCGCAAAGTTTGGCTTTCTGCCCTGCTAACAGCCGATCAACACAGCTTACCTATGCAGAGTGTGCAGCAGGAAGCGCTGGTTACGGCTGTCAAATGGGCTATGGCTGGGGCCACAGAAAGGGGAAGAGTGAGGACAGTGAAAGCTCGGGCTCCTCACTCTGGAGAGTGGCTACCATCTTTCTGTGGCCCCGGCTGTAGCCTATTTGACAGCCAGAATGCCGACTGACAACCAGGGCCCAGATCGCACACTCCACCTGCCATCACAATCTCTTTTTTTTCTGCCCTGATTTTACTTCTGGGGACCCCTTGACAGGCCGGCCCCCACAGGCAGAAACACCCCCCAAAGTTTGGAATCCCCATTGAAATTTCAATGGGGACTGGGTTTGGATCCCCGAACTCGCACTTTAATTAAAAAGTTGAGCTAATCTTTCCTAACCCGACCACTAGGGGGTTCGCCCTACACTGTCCGTAACCCCTAATCCTCCAGAGGTAGTTTTATTGTCTGTGCTTCTGGGCAGTAGACAACATTTTAAAAAAAGGAACTGTACACCCCTTTATATATGCAGCCATTTCCCCTCAATTGCAGAATGGTATGCTGAACTTGATGATATTATGATGAGGGAGGAACTAACATCACAATTGAAGAAATTTAATGAAAAATATATTAAAACATGGATGATATGGATTCTGTTCAAAAAGTCAGCAATATGTACCGATATGATACAAAGTTCAATATAATACGTGCTGGAGGTAAGAGGTATACATATGAATGAATGACTGTATGAGTGCATACTCACTCGTCTCACTATCCAACCATTCCTACTTCAACAACCAACTGCTCAGTCTGTTTCTTTTTTACCATTTATTGTTATTTTCTATTTTTCAATCTTTTCTCTTATACGACAGGACTTAATTTTACAACACGTACAAAAATATACAGAAACCTAACAACCTTTATAGAGCATTGATAATTAACAAGCCTATCTTCCTTAATTTTACAGTTCTCCATACACTTTGGTTTCCAACTCGACTTACAATATATATGTAAAAGATTCTGTGGGTTGTTTAAGAAACACTAACGCCACGTAGTACTATGTAGCGTCAGGTGAAGGCCGGGCGCAGTATGTGAAAACCATATATATATATGAAAGTCAATCTGGTCAGCGCCTCTAATAGCGAGATATAGCGCCACATGTATCACTAGTGGCAGCTCAGTGTAAAGCGCGGGCGCTGTATGTTCAGCAGCGCCTTGTAGTATCTGTCGATCAGTAGCGCTCTGCCATACATTTCCATTGTGCTTTTTTGCTTGTGTATAAATAGAGTTTAAATTAATTATTTTTCTCGATTTTAGGATTAAATGATTGTGTGACCTCTCCTGCCCGGTAACCATAGGTAACACATATAGTACAGGGAACAATACAAAATTAGATTCCACAAGTTTTAAACCAAGTGTTGTGAGCACAGGAGACAATAGGAAGGAGAGACCTGCCCTTGCAAGCTTACAGTCTAAAGTTGTTGTTGTTATATTTTGATTTTTTTTTTTATGCAGAATTGTAAGTGCGGGTCTGCCATTGTGATGTCATTGTAACAGTGTTAAAACATTGTCATTCCATATGTTTTCGGTCTGGTGCTGGTGTATATGTGAGACACAGACTTTTTTCATATACTGGTCGGCGCTTGACGCTAGAGCACCCAGTTTTATAGCACCAACGCTGGCTTTGTGATTGATTTTCTTTAACATGGGCTTCATACCGAGTGCCGAATGCACTTAACTGGTTGTTATATGTCCTGTTGATTTATGGAAAAAATGTGGTGTAGAGCGCTGGAAAGAGAGGCGGGGGGAAGGGGAGGTTTTCTGCGACCTAATGGTAAGAGACCAACCTTACACGTGTTAAAAGTTCGGAGAGGATAAGATGAAGATTGTTCTTTGTTCACTTATATAGTGTCCTCAGAAGCAATCTGTATTTAGGTGCGCTACCAGGAGAATATGTCACAGGTAAGTAACCCCGGTCTAATTATATAGACTGGGATGCCTCGCTTACCTCTGAAATTTATTATAAGCTGAGTGTTATGTGATAATATTTACTGCATATTAAATAAATCAAACAGCTATTAGGTTTGGCAAGTAGTCCATAAATAAGATACAAAAACATGAAATGGTAGTAATAACTGGTATATAATGAATAATATGGGCACTCACCGCCACGGCATGGGGGTACACAACCTGCCCAGGGCCCTTGACAACTTCTGATTCACTTTCTAGTCGATGAATAGTTGCACATTGGTTCGTCTTCGAAGTATCCTTAGGCTGTGTTGCAATAATGACGAAGGTCCACGTTGTAGGTTAAACACATTTATTGAAGCAAGAGGGGGAGGGAGGGGAGGCTGGGGTAGGCCAGCAGTCACTGGGTTAAAAGTGAGGGACTCGTCAGTCCGAGTGATCTAAAAGAAGGGGATCCTGTTTCCGTGGAGCAGATAGATGTTGTAGACCAACAGCGGTGTTCCCAGCATTCTGTATGTTGCTGTCTGAGAGAATGCGCCGCAGCGTTCTCGTAGCTGGTAAACTACTGTTCCTTTGTTTGGTATAGAGTGAGTGTCTCTGGTCCAGTAGAAGAATCCTTTTTTGATGCTGGTTATATTAGCCGGTGCGGGGCGCGCTATGGCGTCTTCCCCGCTTGCTGTATCCTCAGTACACCGACGCACTATGATAGATATCACCCAGAAGACGGCAACAAGCCGAAACGTGCGTCGGTGTACTGAGGATACAGCAAGCGGGGAAGACGCCATAGGGCGCCCCCTACACGAACTAATATAACCAGCTACGTTATAGCTCCAGACACCCACTAGCAGAAGCTCTAAGCGCCGCTACATAAATTCTCAAATGGCAATACTGGCTCTAGTCTTAAATCAACCTCCACAATGTTGTTTACAATGTTTCAAAGAATCCAAACATGGTCCAGGTCCTGGCAAAGGGTTTTGGGGAAGGGAAGGTTCCCTTTAGTTTTGCAATTGTCTTGTTGCTCACACATTGTTTATAAACCCCCCTCCACAAATGAGTGAGTGGGGGAGGAGTTGGAAGCTGTATATCAAGGGTATGATTGCGCTACTACTACATAAATAATTAGACAAAAAAGAGGAGTGGGTGATATAGAATGAATATAATGTATTGGGATCGATTTATAGCCTGATGAGAAAACTTGTTTTTAAGAGAGAAAACTGCCATTCGCTTTCATTGTCTATCGTGTGTAGATTTTCTATCCAGGCTCTGAATCAACCGCAATGGTTTTGAAAAAAATAGGCCTGCTTATAATATACACCCACATATAATCCAATAGCGTGGTTGAAGAAATTAACCCACCCTCTGTAGAAAATACCCCCCAAGTGATATACCCTATGGAGCAGATGGGGAGAAGCAACCGCAGGGGAAGACATATCTCTCTGGGAGGAGCGTTGAGTGTTTTAGGAGATGAGTGTTCCAAAGAGGCAGTGAACAGGAGCCAAGGAACTGACTCTGTTCACAGTCATCATGTTTAACTCAATGGATGAAAACATAATCGATCGATTTAGTTAGCTGCTAGTATAATAATACTGTAGGATCATTAAGATCCTACAGTATATGTGTGCCAATTAACTATGATTTAGGATAATCCATTGCAGGTCCCCGCGTGGGGGCTCATAGCACATAAGCCACCAAGCACAGCTGCTGGCAGCTCAATGCAGGGAACTGTTTTCTGCTGGACCAGCTGGGTGACTACATCCCTCTACCCAGAATGGCAAAGCAGGAGTTCCTGAGCAGCACGCACCCGCACAAGGGTGGCACACATGCTGTATCTGGGGCCTTCAACAGATTTTGTGCCCAGGGGCCTCCACCACGCTTAATCCATCAATGAAAAACAATTGTGCATCCCATCTATAAAGCAAAATAGAAGAAAAGGGTAATGGGATTACCTTTAACTAGCATGGGTCGGCTCAAAGCCCCAATATTCTCTGATAGCTTCTATCTGTGCATGATGTCCTTTCCTCCAGACTTTACTAATGACTAAAGCCAGGACAATCCGGTTTAAAAATCCCCTGGCTATATAGTTCCCACTATCCAGCATTCCTCCTGAATGTTGGATACCGTAGTTCCAGCCACCCCCAACATGTAAACTGCTATAGGGATCCTCTCTGAAGATCTGCTTTTGGTAGGGAGCTGATTTTGCGGCCGTTCTGCTAGCATCAGTAGTGAGGGGACCCAGGTACCCTCCTCCTTCTTTTCCATCCCTCCAACTAATGGTGGGCCACCAGGACAAGGAAGATTTAATACTAGCTCAGTGGAAGATGTTTTCATTTTAGCATTTTGTTGATATACATGATGTGTATCATACCTCCCAAGTGTCCCTGATTTGGAGTACATGGCCCCCACCCCTTGTTGTTCTCCTTTGTCCCTCTTTGAGGTGTAACATGCAGATCTGTACCAATAAATGATTAATTTACCTTTTAAATTGTTTATATTGTTGTAAACTGTTACATCCTATCTCCTATTCATCCCTCAATGAGGGGGCGTGGCCTAATTTAACAAATGTCCCTCTTTCAATCCCTGAAAAGTTGGTAGGTATGTGTTTATTATGTATCTTGTTCCTTTTGTTCTCTTAATCCTTTTTAATAATGCAATATATACGAACACCAATACTACCAACAATTACGGTAATCTGCAGCACTACAAGCCAAAGTTATGCAATAAATAGAACAGAGAGTGATAATAAAAACTGTTTGGCAGCAATGCTTCCTCCCATCCTGTCTTTCTTTTAGGCCTTTAACCAGTGGATTGGATCCAGTGTTTTGCAATTCTAGCAAAGATTTGTAGACATCTACTGTAGCAAAGATTTGTAGTAGACATTTATAGACAAAAGGTAAAGTGAATGGAGGCAACGTTATTACTTAATAGTAATGCAGTGCCAGCAATCATCTTGTTTTATTGCCTGTTATTGTTGTTTTATTTGCTCCTAACCAGTCATTCATCTATTCTGCTGCTTCTACTTTATTCTGGTTGACTATAGTTAGATATGGTATAGGCCAAGGGTACTCAACCACTTCTTGTAAAGGTCTATTTAAAGGAATCCAGTGAGAGGTGAAGGTTAGGGCAGAGGGCTGCCGCGGAGGTGGATAGTTTGAAATCAGCACACTGGGGGAGGGGATATAGATTCCCCTGGCAAAATTTAAAAAGGCTGCTTACCCACCCACCCCACTCCAAAAATCCTACTGGGCCCCACAGAAACTACAGACAAAGTTGAGACGCTGTGGACATTGGATAGCCAAAACGGACAAGGGAGGACATGAATGGTGTCAGCACCCACTTACCTGCGCCCCGTTCCTGTCGCGCTCCCCGTACCGTCGCGCGGCTTCCTGGTCGGCGGGCCGCGGCGGGCGGCGGCCTTCCTTCCTCCTGGCGCGCGCGCCTGGTTCTTCTTTGGCCGGCCACATAGTACTATGTAGCGGCAGGTGAACGCCGGGCGCAGTATGTGAAAACCATATATATATGAAAGTCAATCTGTCCAGAGCCTCTAATAGCGCCATATAGCGCCACATGTATCACTAGTGGCAGCTCAGTGTAAAGTGCGGGCGCTGTATGTTCAGCAGCGCCTTGTAGTATCTGTCGATCAGTAGCGCTCTGCCATACATTTCCATTGTGCTTTTTCGCTTGTGTATAAATAGAGTTTAAATAAATTATTTTTCTCGATTTTAGGATTAAATGATTGTGTGACCTCTCCTGCCCGGCAACCATAGGTTACACATATAGTACAGGGAACAATACAAAATTAGATTCCACAAGTTTTAAACCAAGTGTTGTGAGCACAGGAGACAATAGGAAGGAGAGACCTGCCCTTGCAAGCTTACAGTCTAAAGTTGTTATTGTTATATTTTGATTTTCTTTTGTTATGCAGAATTGTAAGTGCGGGTCTGCCATTGTGATGTCATTGTAACAGTGTTAAAACATTGTCATTCCATATGTTTTCGCTCTGGTGCTGGTGTATATGTGAGACACAGACTTTTTTCATATACTGGTCGGCGCTTGACGCTAGAGCACCCAGTTTTATAGCACCAACGCTGGCTTTGTGATTGATTTTCTTTAACATGGGCTTCATACCGAGTGCCGAATGCACTTAACTGGTTGTTATATGTCCTGTTGATTTATGTAAAAAATGTGGTGTAGTGCGCTGGAAAGAGAGGCGGGGGGAAGGGGAGGTTTTCTGCGACCTAATGGTAAGAGACCAACCTTACACGTGTTAAAAGTTCGGAGAGGATAAGATGAAGATTGTTCTTTGTTCACTTATATAGTGTCCTCAGAAGCAATCTGTATTTAGGTGCGCTACCAGGAGAATATGTCACAGGTAAGTAACCCCGGTCTAATTATATAGACTGGGATGCCTCGCTTACCTCTGAAATTTATTATAAGCTGAGTGTTATGTGATAATATTTACTGCATATTAAATAAATCAAACAGCTATTAGGTTTGGCAAGTAGTCCATAAATAAGATACAAAAACATGAAATGGTAGTAATAACTGGTATATAATGAATAATATGGGCACTCACCGCCACGGCATGGGGGTACACAACCTGCCCAGGGCCCTTGACAACTTCTGAGTCACTTTCTAGTCGATGAATAGTTGCACATTGGTTCGTCTTCGAAGTATCCTTAGGCTGTGTTGCAATAATGACAAAGGTCCACGTTGTAGGTTAAACACATTTATTGAAGCAAGAGGGGGAGGGAGGGGAGGCTGGGGTAGGCCAGCAGTCACTGGGTTAAAAGTGAGGGACTCGTCAGTCCGAGTGATCTAAAAGAAGGGGATCCTGTTTCCGTGGAGCAGATAGATGTTGTAGACCAACAGCGGTGTTCCCAGCGTTCTGTATGTTGCTGTCTGAGAGAATGCGCCGCAGCGTTCTCGTAGCTGGTAAACTACTGTTCCTTTGTTTGGTATAGAGTGAGTGTCTCTGGTCCAGTAGAAGAATCCTTTTTTGATGCTGGTTATATTAGCCGGTGCGGGGCGCGCTATGGCGTCTTCCCCGCTTGCTGTATCCTCAGTACACCGACGCACTATGATAGATATCACCCAGAAGACGGCAACAAGCCGAAACGTGCGTCGGTGTACTGAGGATACAGCAAGCGGGGAAGACGCCATAGCGTGCCCCCGCACGAACTAATATAACCAGCTACGTTATAGCTCCAGACACCCACTAGCGGATGCTCTAAGCGCTGCTACATAAATTCTCAAATGGTAATACTGGCTCTAGTCTTAAATCAACCTCCACAATGTTGTTTACAATGTTTCAAAGAATCCAAACATGGTCCAGGTCCTGGCAAAGGGTTTTGGGGAAGGGAAGGTTCCCTTTAGTTTTGCAATTGTCTTGTTGCTCACACATTGTTTATAAACCCCCTCCACAAATGAGTGAGTGGGGGAGGAGTTGGAAGATGTATATCAAGGGTATGATTGCGCTACTACTACATAAATAATTAGACAAAAAAGAGGAGTGGGTGATATAGAATGAATAACATGTATTGGGATCGATTTATAGCCTGATGAGAAAACTTGTTTTTAAGAGAGAAAACTGCAATTCGCTTTCATTGTCTATTGTGTGTAGATTTTCTCTCCAGGCTCTGAATCAACCGCAATGGTTTTGAAAAAATAGGCCTGCTTATAATATACACCCACATATTATCCAATAGCGTGGTTGAAGAAAGTAACCCACCCTCTGTAGAAAATACCCCCCAACTGATATACCCTATGGAGCAGGTGGGGAGAAGCAACCGCAGGGGAAGACATATCTCTCTGGGAGGAGCATTGAGTGTTTTAGGAGATGAGTGTTCCAAAGAGGCAGTGAACAGGAGCCAAGGAACTGACTCTGTTCACAGTCATCATGTATAACTCAATGGATGAAAACATAATTGATCGATTTAGTTAGCTGCTTGTAGAATAATATCAAATCAGTCATTAAGATCCTGCAGTATATGTGTGCCAATTAACTATGATTTAGGATAATCCATTGCAGGTCCCCGCCTGGGGGCTCATAGCACATAAGCCACCAAGCACGTTCGCTGGCAGCTCAATGCAGGGAACTGTTTTCTGCTGGATCAGCTGGGTGACCACACTACCCCCCCACCCAGAATGGCAAAGCAGGAGCTCCCGAGCAGCTCGCACCCGCACAAGGGGCTTGATCTGATGTTCCAGTAAGTAAGCGGGCGCCAGACAACCACCAATCAGTTTCCTGGCTGGACTAATATTTTAAAGGAGAAAAAATGCTGTATCTGGGGCCTTCAACAGATTTTGTGCCCAGGGGCCTCCACCACGCTTAATCCATCAATGAAAAACAATTGTGCATCCCATCTATAAAGCAAAATAGAAGAAAAGGGTAATGGAATTACCTTTAACTAGATATGGGTCGGCTCAAAGCCCCAATATTCTCTGAAAATCCCCTGGCTATATAGTTCCCACTATCCAGCATTCCTCCTGAATGTTGGATACCGTAGTTCCAGCCACCCCCAACATGTGAACTGCTATAGGGATCCTCTCTGAAGATCTGCTTTTGGTAGGGAGCTGATTTTGCGGCCGTTTTGCTGGCATCAGTAGTGAGGGGACCCAGGTACCCTCCTCCTTCGTTTCCATCCCTCCAACTAATGGTGGGCCACCAGGACAAGGAAGATTTAATACTAGCTCAGTGGAAGATGTTTTCATTTTAGCATTTTGTTGATATACATGATGTGTATCATACCTCCCAAGTGTCCCTGATTTGGAGTACATGGCCCCCACCCCTTGTTGTTCTCCTTTGTCCCTCTTTGAGGTGTAACATGCAGATCTGTACCAATAAATGATTAATTTACCTTTTAAAGTGTTTATAGTGTTTATATTGTTGTAAACTGTTACAAACTATCTCCTATTCATCCCTCAATGAGGGGGCGTGGCCTAATTTAACAAATGTCCCTCTTTCAATCCCTGAAAAGTTGGTAGGCATGTGTTTATTATGTGTCTTGTTATGTTCCTTTTGTTCTCTTAATCCTTTTTAATAATGCTATATATACGAACACCAATACTACCAACAATTACGGTAATCTGCAGCACTACAAGCCAAAGTTATGCAATAAATAGGACAGAGAGTGATAATAAAAACTGTTTGGCAGCAATGCTTCCTGCCATCCTGATTGTCGTGTCTTTCTTTTAGGCCTTTAACCAGTGGATTGGATCCAGTGGATTGGGCACTTCTGTTTTGCAATTCGAGCAAAGATTTGTAGACATCTACTGTAGCAAAGATTTGTAGTAGACATTTATAGACAAAAGGTAAAGTGAATGGAGGCAATTTTATTACTTAATAGTAATGCAGTGCCAGCAATCATCTTGTTTTATTGCCTGTTATTGTTGTTTTATTTGCTCGTAACCAGTCATTCATCTATTCTGCTGCTTCTACTTTATTCTGGTTGACTATAGTTAGATATGGTATAGGCCAAGGGTACTCAACCACTTCTTCTAAAGGTCTATTTAAAGGAATCCAGTGAGAGGTGAAGGTTCGGGCAGAGGGCTGCCGCAGAGGTGGATAGTTTGAAATCAGCACACTGGGGGAGGGGATGAAGATTCCCCTGGCAAAATTAAAAAAAGGCTGCTTGCCCACCCAACCCACTCCAAAAATCCTACTGGGCCCCACAGAAACTACAGACAAAGCTGAGACGCTGTGGATTGGATAGCCAAAACGGACAAGGGAGGACATGAATGGATGGGGCAGAGAGACTGGACTGGGTGGGGCAGAGCTGAGGGCACAGGAATGAATGGGGCTGAGCTGGGGGGACAGTGATAGATGGAAAAAGGTGGGGGGACAGGAATGGATGGGGCTGAGCTGGGGGGACCGTGATGGATGGAAAAAGGTGAGGGGACAGGAATGGATGGGGCTGAGCTGGGGTGGTGGGAAAGGATCAGATGGGGCTAAGCACTAAATCCCCGATCAAGGGGGAAACTCTGAGCAGGGCACCACAAAGCAACTGAGTAGCAGGTTGTCAGGGCAGGGGTCCTGAAATCTGGCGTTGAGGTCCGCCAGTTTAGTATCGCTGGTATAGGCTAACATTTTAGGACTTTTCTCTGTGTTCAATTTCTTACTACTTACAAATTCTACTGCCTCCACTTCTCTCCTACCAACTGTTGTTTGAGCCACTGCTACAGTATTTCAATATGCAGGGAATGCTTTTTTTAATGTTGCTTATAGTGTTGGGTGAACTCTCCAAGATTTGAATTCAGTAAGTTCGGCAAGACCAGAACCTGGTCTCCATTGAAATCAATGGGGCCCTAAACTTTAGAGGGCTATTCACAATTGAGGATGAAAAAAAAAAGAAATTGCTGCCACTAGGAGTGTCCTCACCCATGGGAATGGCCACCATCTTTCTGTGGCCCCGGCCTTAGCCCATTTGACAGGCATGCCGATCGCCAAACAGGAACCGGATCTGGGCTCAGGTGAGACAGGTGAGAGAGGTGAGAGCACTTCCTGCTGCACACTCTGCTTAGGTAAGCTGAGTTTGTGGGCTGATGTCCCCAATTTCCTCACTTAAATGGTGCATGTGCGGTCTCTCGTCCAATCAGAGCCTGTTGCCATGTTTACTTCCTTTGGGCAAAGGGCTCTGATTGTTGAGAATGGGGAGCACATGCAGTGTGTGCTCCCCATTCAAGTCTATAAGAGCAGCCTGCCGAAATACTTATTATAAGAAGGGCTAGCACCAGGCAGTGCCTCGTAGCGTTGGCTATGTTGGCATTGGAGGGGTCTCAGAATATATGTGCAGTATCTTGGAAGTATCTGGGTTGTTGAAAAGCTTAAAAATAAAAATGTATTTGAAAATATAAAAGTCATGTAAAACATTGTTATACATACTAGGTAACTTTCTAATGTTCACCCTTGAAAAATAAGTTAAAGATGCTAAAAAAACAACCTAAATAACATTGATTCCTCCCTAAATAACATTGATTCCTAAGTGGTTCGGCACTAAAAGGTGGCGAAGGCAAAAGTGTTCGAAAGTCATTTGGCAAGCCAAACTGAAGTAGAAGTAAATTCCAAAAACATGGACACCGCCGGCGGAACATGCAACATTTCACTTCGGAAATGCGTAAACCCAGCGGATGCTGGCAAATTGTTTTGTAAATTGCTCCCGTAACGTAGCAAGAGATCTTAAAGCTATTTTATTAACACCTTAAGCAGACCAAATCCAGGATTTTTACTATCCAGAGTTTCGTTCCATGGCCCAAGGACATCCTGATTTATGATGCTTCGCTATGTGAAGCCCGCCAGATCACCCAGGATTTACTCACCTTTCCCCGATATTATGGTGCATGCACAGGCTCTCTTCCAATCAGAGCCGTTAGCCATGCGTATTAAAGCTTGCCAAATGGCTCTGTGCTTAGCAGTCGGGAGCACTCATCCCCAGCAGATCTTAATGGCTGGGCATGTGTCAGTCCACAAAAAATATATATGCGCTCTATTCCTGGGTAGGGCAAACATATTTGGATATTCAATATCTGGAAAGCTTGGTGCCGAGAAAGAATTAGAGAAAGAGGAAATTGTATTCACAGATATGGCAATAAATCAAAAAGCCATTTTTTTATACCAGTTGCCCTTAAAGTGTACCAACACCCAGGATTTTGACTATCCTGGGTGTTGGTCCACTTCGGCGCTGTGTGAAACCCCCAGGAACCCCGAAAAACTCACCTGTCCTCGCTCCCACTTGACCGCCACTGCCAATACCGCCAACGGACAAGCGGGAGGCAGCGACGGACAAGAGAGCGCGCCCGCCGCCGGCTCCCGCACGTCACTCTTACAGGGCGTGCGCCCGCGCCGATCATTCGCAAATGGCCGGCGCGGGTGCGCGTCCTGCTAGAGGGACGCGCAGGAGGCGGCGGCAGGCGCCGCAGGATCGAGGATAAGGTAGGGATTTAGGGGTTTCTGGGGGGTTTCACACAGCGGGTCTGATCGGTCCGGGAATCTTATAGATTCCCGGGCCGATCATGGGAGGGTGTTGGTCCACTTTAAAGCAAGGACACCTCTGATGCATTTATGGTGTACATGAAGCTTGCGACTTGATTGCACGTGCCCATTGCAATGGTGATGCACAACACCGGAGCTGCATAGAGTTGCCGGCAACCATTATTCCCACTACTCGAGCTTTAATTCATTTTCTCCTCCACTGTTTTGTTCACAATAGGCTTTTATTTCTTCTTTTTCACTGTTTTTTCTCCACGGTGGGATGTCATCTTCCTCACCGCTGTACGCCATCCTTACTGCCACCAGTGGGGGTTACCTTCTCCACAGCTACCTGGACTGTCATCATTGCCACTTTTATCTATTTTCAGCCTATCATCTTGTCTGCTATGTTTTATTACCATAATTCCATCCCCTCTACTGATTTTTTTCTCACCAAGCAGTCGGCATCTTCCTATTGCTGCTTCTGTCGTTCTATTGACTTGATGCCACCTTGCCTTCATCATGGCCTCTGCTTTTTCTCACAAGTCATATCATCTGCATTGAACAAAGTGTCCTATGGAGAGACATGTGTAAATGCAAATTTGTGTAGTGCATAAATATTGCTCTATTATTCTTTATAATCCTTCTATCAAACCATTTCATATTCAACAATCCAAAGTCATGCCAGGTTTCTGTAATTACTCTTCATTACTATTTGATTGATTACTGATTTACTTTGGAAAGTCTTCTATTTCTCAGTCTCTAAGCCTGACTGTTAACAAGGTGATTAATGTAGTTTCAATGTGTGCCTGTCTATTATGAGGCTTATTCATTATCATTGGTGCGGGTGCCACTTGAGCGTTATATAACTAAACATGGATGAGAGATGAGAGAGTAAAAGTCTACATATGGCTACTTATGCTTACTATGTTAGTTATATTTGCGATAGAGAGCTCGGAAAAGAGTGACTTTCCTAGAATGGAAAGTATTTGCACAGTACCCAGTCCAAGGACAGATAGCATTACCCATCTACCCTTGCAGTAGGCAGAGCTATGCAAATCATCTCTTTACATCTCTGTGCCATTCAAGGCCCTTAGAAATGCTAAGAGTGCAATGCCAAGGATTAGCTATTAATTTAACACAGCCAAACACATTCAACTAGTGGACACGTGTTTCGAGCTTTAGGCTCTCATCAGCACTAGGGCAGATGCCTCTGGCTGTATGGGGGGTGAGACTTGGTGAGTACCAAAACATAGTTGAAAGCCAGTATGTGGAGAGACTCATGTTAGACTTAATATAGAGGGGCTAAAGAGACCAAAAACCCTCTACTTAGGTAAAGGAAAAGAGTGGCTTTCCTAGAACAGAAAGTATTTGCACAGTACCCAGTCCAAGGACAGATAGCATTAACCATCTACCCTTGCAGTAGGCGGAGCTATGCAAATCATCCCTTTATGTCTCTGTGCCATCCAAGGCCCTTAGAAACGCTAAGGGCACAATGCCAAGGATTAGCTATAAATTTTACACAGCCAGGCACATCCAACCAGTGGACACGTGTTTCCTAACAGAGAAATATGTCCTGTCATGCAGAGCCACTTATTTTTTTTCAAGCCATGGTAGATGGGGAGGCCGATTCATTAATAGCGCCAGGTAGCGACAGATGAGCGACTGTAGCAGTATTTTCAGAGCGCACGCTAGTAGTCGCTGTGCTTGGCCGTTGTTCGGTTGTTGACAGCGACTCAGTCGGTGTGTGGTAATGTTGAATATTGGGTGAGGAGTCGCTATTTGACAGGTTCCGCGCTGTATGGGAGCGCATGATAGCGAATGGCCATAGCGAACGGCTCCCACCATATTCATTAACAAATCACGCTCAAAAAATTCTCGCGCTGTGAAATGCATGTTTAAACCCCAGAGCGCTGGCGGCGATGGGTTAAAAGTAGTTTTTTAACCCCCAAACAACCATATTTTTTGAAACCAAAAAAACAAGTTTATAAAAACATTTTGTAATATGAATACATTAATATCAGACCTGTAATATCAATTCTGCACAAATTTTTTTTGAATTTTTTTTTTACCTTAAAAAAAAATATCTTACATTGCAGTGGTAACAGAATTTTTCACATTAAAAAAAAAAAAATTAATAACAATTATTTATGATTATTTAAAGATTGTTCCATTGAAATGCATTGGAGAGCGCCAGGTAGCGAGAAGTCATACCTGTCGCTGTTCAAGGTCGCTCGCTGGCGCTGTGGGCTGAGGCTGGAATAATGATGAATGATTCGCTATCTGGCGCTCTCTCAGTCGCTAAGCAGGATCGGCTTGAAAAATGTGTGATTGTGGTGGGGAGCCGGGGCTCTCGTGGCGGTGACCGTCATTACCGTTCGCTCACCAGTCGCTACCTGGCGCTATCCCTTGTTAAATAAGGGCCTATGTATGGGAATCTCCAATAGTATCAGCAGTAGAGCTAAGATTTGGGCCAGTGTTCAATCAAACCCAAATATTGGCAGTTTTATTTTACCCAGACTCGAATTGCAGCAATATTCGGGTAAAATTCAGGACTTTTTAAAATTGTTGGCACCCTCTGTTGCCAGGCCATTTTTCACCATTTTGCGCTAAACATGTTTAGCTGTGATTTTTAAAGAAATGTCCATGGATTTCCCAGCAGAGTTTGGGCTTTAACAAAAAATGTATTTTTGGTAATGTCCATGATTTATCAATATCGTGGAATGAAATATGTGGAAAATAAATAACAAATACTATTTTTTACATTGTAGCTTTTTTTAATAAAAAAAGTTTTTTCATTAAAATCATATTGCATGTAAAAGCCCTATCCCGTATGTATCAATAGACATCCATTCCTGCCCAGGAGACACCACAAATTGATACAGCGCTTTAGTAGATGTTCTATTAAAATACAACTATTTGCACCTTGCAGTTTTCCCTTTTACAAAATCTCCCATAAACTCTATGTTCTCTGGAAGTACACACCTCAAGCTTTCTAGCCGTACCAAACTTATTGTTGTGGGTGCAGTTTTTATGGACTGGTACAGGGTTTGCCTAAAACATTAATAAAAAATCAGAATTAAAACTAAAATATCAATATGCAACGAAGAAAGAACAAGCTAAATCTGAAAACACAAGGTCCCCCAAACAGAACAGTACCCAACATGCATAGCTATTTGGGCCCCTTACCAGTTCACAAAGGGTTAAATGTAAAAAAAAACACACACACAGAAAAAAAAAATTATTTGTTATTTTTATATACTTACTATACTTTAATACTTACCTCCCATCTATCTGTTGCTATCTACTCCTGCTGCTGCTGGAAGCAAATTTTTCCCCCACGTACAAGGCGCATTTATAAATAGTTCAACCTTTCCATAGCCCAATTGGGCTCTGCCATGTGTCCCTATACATGCCTGCTTATTTTGAGGGGCTTAGCTTGCCTTCATTCTTTAATTCAAGCTTTATGTGACCTCATTGCCACCACTATCTAACTATACTTAGAGGGTATTAAGCATTGATTCTATTTATTATTTTCGCATCTCAAATTTGATATTTAATATTCGCATCGCTTTCATGGTCTCTACAAACATGGAGCCCATACACACGCTGCGTTAACCTAGACGGCCAGGTGCCGCATCACTTCCGGCGGCCTTTTTTCCGGACATGCGGTGCGCTCCGGCTGCCGGAAGTGACGACGACGTCCTGCACACTACAACAGACTGGTCTCCGAGCCACACTTGCGAGCGGCGAAGGAGACCGTCTGTGCGGGGGCGCTGGGAGGCGGCGATGGCCCCCCTCTTGTGTCCCGTTCGTGACACCTGATCCGTCCATCTTGGATCAGGGGTGGGCAGCCACAGCTTTAGGCATTCAATTTCCGAGTGATTTAAGGAGGACATCTCTACAACAACTCCACACCAGGCACTAAACAAAGTATTGATAATACTAAGCATGGCATTTTACCCTACGGTATATGGTATAGGAGTGCGCTACTTATGAGCCCCCATTTTATCTATTTATTTATTATTCCATCTACCGTAAATCTTAAAATACTTTGCCATACTATATTTATTTATTTATTTTATTCTTTTCCATTTTTGCTTCAGCACAGTTTGCACAAGATTATCTAAGTCTGCTTTGCACTCATGATTAAGCCCCAATATCAGGCACGATAGTTCTGGACGCATGGTGAGCCTGGGTTATGGACTAATCGTTATGATATTATTCCTATTGACTATGTTTATTTCCAAACAATGTCTACAGCTCTACCGTGGGGGGTTAAAGGGATACCCCACCTACTTATTTGCCACCGATATCTTTCTGACTGAGCCTGCGTAATGCAAACAACTTTCATTCAGTTATTTATGCGCAGCAGCTGCCTTCCACATCCAGGTAAAAACTTTGGCCCTTATTTATGAAGGAATAGTGACAGGTAGCGACTGGTGAGCGGCCGGTAATGACGGGCCCCGCCACGAGATCGCCGGCTCCCCACCATAATCACACATTTATCAAGCCAATCCTGCTTAGCGACTGAGATAGCGCCATATAGCCACTAATTCATCATTATTCCAGCCTCAGCCCACAGCACCAGCGTCCGACCTTGAACAGCGACAGGTATGTTTTTTTTTTTTTTTTTTTTAAATGTGAAAAATTCTGTGACCACTTCTGCCATTTTAGATAATTTTTTTTAAGGGAAAAAAATTAAAAAAAAAATTGTACAGAAATGATATTACAGGTCTGATATTAATGTATTCATATTACTAAATTATTTAAAATACTTTTTTTTTTGGTTTCCAAAAATATGGTGGTTTAGGGGTAAAAAAACTACTTTTAACACATCGCCGCCAGCGCTCTGGGGTTTAAACATGCATTTTACAGCGTAATAATTTTTTGAGCGTGATTTTTTAATGAATATGGTGGGAGCCGGTCGCTAGGGCCAGTCGCTATCATGCGCTCCCATACAGCGCGGAACCTGTCAAATAGCGACTCCTCACCCAATATTCAACATTATGGCAAACCGATTGAGTTGCCGAACAACTGTTAAAATAAAAAAAAAAACCCATCCACCATCCAGCATATTTATGGATTTTTATCATTGTGTCATTTTGCGCCATAGTGCTTCAATAACAAGTAATGTCTTGTTCATAATATTTGGGGTAAAAATTGTAAAAGAAAATGTATATTTCTTAAATGTCTTTTTTTAAATAAAGTAAGTCATTTTTTTAAGAAAACCATATTGCATGTGAAAGCCTCACTACTCCAGATTACATCGCTACCCCATATGTATCGGTAGCTCCTTGTTCCTGCCCAGTAGACCCCCAAGACTAAAAAGAATGTTTTATGACATTTTGAAATAAGGTAAGTGGACTTATATACTGGAAGGAGTAGATGATGTCATCATCTTGCTCCTCCTATAAAAGACCAATCAGCCGAGCTTGTCAGTAGCAGGGGGGGGGGGTGAGTGAATAATAGGCATTCTCCTGGCCACTGCAGCCCCCAGGGGGAAGAGGAGACCCCCAGCACTGGATCCTGGACCGAGGTGAGCCAGGTGAAAGTGTTAAATAGTGGACAGAGCTGATCTGACCATATCATTAGATGCACCTAAGGTTCAAAAGAGGGAAATAAGAAAACAAAAATCTGAACCATATGATGTGCTAAAATTCCCCTCCACCCAAGAACCTAATAACAGGAAGTGGCAGAATCCCCCATAGCAGGCAGTGTGGTAGAATCCCATCAATAACTCCATAACAGACTGTGTGCATAATCCCCCCAATCCCCCCATAACAAGCAAAGTTGCATAATCACCCAATCCATCTATAACTGCCCCAAGTCCACTATGACAAGTAGTGTGCAGAGTCCTCCCAATCCCCTTACAACAGACAGTGTACAGAATTGTTCCTGTCCCCCTATAACAAGTAGTCAGCAGAGTCCGCCCAATCCTCCTATATCAGCAGTGTACAGAGTCTGACCAATCCCCCTTTAACAGGCAGTGTGCATTATCCTCCTCCCAATCCCTCAATTACAAGCAGTGTGGCAGAATCTCCCCCATCCCCCTATAGCAAGCAGTGTGGCAGAGTTTTTAGGGGATGCCACACCGGACCGTCTTATTTTCTTCCTATTTTATCTTTCACCACTTAAAGTGGACAAAAACCCAGGATTTTGACTATCCTGGGTTTTGGTCCTTCCCCAATCGGGGCGCCGCGCTATGTGACACCCCCCATATCTACGTCTTAGCACAGTGGCTCCGAGCATGCTGGCGGCCGCATCCCACGCTTCCCGCTAACAGTGCCTGTGCTGGCCATGCACAAATGGGCCACGCCCTGCTAGAGGTATAGCAGGGATGCGGTCACGGCCCGCACATGTGTCGTTGGACCGGGAAGTTAGGTAAGTGTAGCGGGCGACCTGGGGGGTTTCACACAGCAGGGTATCCTGATCTTGGATGCCCCGGGGGGAGGGAATGGATTGGCCCGGGAATCACCGATCCCGCTCGTTTTCTGCCCACTTTAACTGTTTATTTCCATTTCTTCTCTATTTCGGTCTTTCTGTTACCTTTTTCTCTTCACTCTTCTATACAAAACTATTGACCTCAGATGCCTATCTCCAGATGGTATATGTAAAAACCCCATGTAAAACTCGAAGTTATGGATGTGACACAACAGATCACCATATATATCCCAAGAACTCTAGATTGTATACCAACAGTTCGTAATAGCATGTAACCTAAGTATATATTTTTGTCTATACCACATTCAGATTTTCAGATTTGCTGTAATAAGATTGTCTATTCTATTATTTTGAAAATCTCAACAAAACTGATTAAAGACAAAAAATGAACACAATGAGATGACTAACATGTGTTATTACATCTGCAAGAATGTGTCTACTGCTGTCCTGATCATGTTGAGGGTGTAAAGATTTGGAACCACACCACTATTGCATTCTATTTTCGATAAATGTTCTTGTTTTTTTTTACGGAAAGTGGTGTAGATCCACGGAAGTACTATGCTCCCTGCACTCTACCTGCACAAACACACAATTGCACCTAATTTTTGCTAGTTTCGGGTTGATTGACCGCCACAATAGAGGGTGGTGACCACTAGAGATGAGCGAACCAGAGTTTGCTCTGAATTTCAGGGAAACATTCCCGCACAAATCCAAATTTTCTTGTGATTTTTGGCAACTGATATCTTCCCTGAAATGAAAAAGAAATAACTCACATTCTCTCTCGCTGTCCTCCAGCCGCTGTCCCGCACTGCTCTCTGGTTGCTGTCCAGTGCCGCTCTCCAGAGAAACCACAGCCACATCTGGGTTCCAGGCAACTATCTCCTTGCCACAGAGAGGGGCTATTTTACCGATGAGTGAGATGACATCAGCTTACTCTGCCGGTATAAAAGGTCCCTCCCTGCAGTGGGGAGCGACATGTCTGAACCCGGAGAGATCACTGGAAGCTGGACGCAAGGCAGCTCTGCCCTGCACCCAGCTTCTGCCATTCAATCCAGCTGTCAGAAGCAAAAGTGGACACCACGGGACACCACCAATCCGCAATTGTGGATGGGGGAGAAGGGAAATAATAAAATACTTTATTTTGTGTGTAATGTTTTTTACATTTAACTTTTTGTGAATTGAGATGGGGTCCTTGAGATTAGGAAGGGCATCCTCAAAGCAGCCCGTGAGGGCTATGCAGGCTGGTAGCCTTTAGGACCAGGGCCCAGACACTCAACCTCTGCACCCCCATAGCTGGTGCCTGGGCTGGTGCTTGGATGGGGGGGGGCACTCATTTTTTGCTATTTTTAAGGGTTTAATATAAGCATTAAACATTATGCATTATACATAAGCTTTTAAAAACACACATGGGTACCCCTCTCCAGTTCCCAAAGTGGTAAATGTGAAGAAAACGATTGCTGGGGTTCTGCCGCTGCTTCCGACAGCCGGAATGATCGGCGGAAGCCAGACGCAGGTCAGAACTGCCCCACTCTCAGCTTCCATGACCTCTCCCGCTTCTGACATTTTGCTCCCCACTGCAGGGAAGGGCCATTTATACTGGCAGAGTGAGCTGATGTTAAAGATGGGAGTCCAGTGTGGGGCAGTTCTTTGTCCCGCTGAAGAAACTTTCTTGGGAAAATTTGACAAGTCGCTCGAATCAAATTTTTAAAATTTCGCTCATCTCTAATGACCACTGAAAATAACTTATCTCAAACTAGCAGAAAGTCACGGCCATTGTAAAATAGGCCCTTTCTTCTCCTCACACTACAGTACCTGTCTTCTAATCAGGCGTGTTCACCTTGTATCTGTCTGAGCTACCCGAACATCTTCTCTCTCTCACCTTTATTCCCTACCTTCTCTTCTACTTTAATTTTACTACATAACATTTTTCAAGCTTTTGGCGACATCCAAAACTTCAAGGATTTTGTGACTGACTTTCAGGTATTTCTGACGCTAACATGAAATGGAGAGCTTACAACCTCAGGAGGTGAGTTATCCTTTTGGATAACCCCTCTTAGTGTTGACAAATCCAGATGTAATAAATCCTGGTAAACAAAACCTCTTTTCATAGGCTCACAGTATAACCCAGCTTGCCCCGGAAGTGTGGCAAATGAAGAATACCAAGCTGCAGTGTTTAACATTTAGGCCCTTGTTTAACAAGGGATAGCGCCAGGTAGCGAATGGTGAGCGAACGGTAATGACGGTCACCGCCACGAGAACGCCGGCTCCCCTTCGCAATCACACATTTATCAAGCCGATCCTGCTTAGCGACTGACAGAGCGCCAGATAGCAAATCATTCATCATTATTCCTGCCTCACCCCACAGCGCCAGCGAGCGACCTTGAACAGCGCCAGGTATGACCTCTCGCTACCTGGCGCTCTCCAATGCATTTCAATGGAGCAATCTTTAAATATTCATAATTAATTGCTATTAATTTTTTTTGTTTTTTTTTAAATGTCAAAAATTCTGTGACCACTTCTGCAATGTTAGATATTTTTTTAAGGTAAAAAAAAAAATAATAAATTTGTGCAGAATTGATATTACAGGTCTGATATTAATGTATTCATATTACAAAATGTTTTGAAAAACATGTTTTTTTTTTTTCAAAAAATATGGTTGTTTGGGGGTTAAAAAACTACTTTTAACCCATCGCCGCCAGCGCTCTGGGGTTTAAACAAGCATTTCACAGCGCGAGAGTTTTTGGAGCGTGATTTGTTAATGAATATGCTGGGAGCCGTTCGCTATGGCTGTTCGCTGTCATGCGCTCCCATACAGCGCGGAACCTGTCAAACAGCGACTCCTAACCCCGTATTCAACATTACCGCACACCGACTGAGTCACTGTCAACAGCCGAACAACGGCCAAGCACAGCGAATACTAGCGGGCGCTGTGAAAATAACGCTACTGCCGCTCATCTGTCGCTACCTGGCGCTATTAATGAATCGGCCTCCCCATCTCAAAGTAATTTATCTTAGGGTTTAAAATCATACATTGATTCATTACGAAAGGCACTAATAGGCATAGCCTCTATAACATTCTGTTCTGTATAGTAAACTTTCCATGAAAACATTGCCTCTTGCAATAGTGAAATCTTAAGAGTTATATGTTATTAGATGTATATTATTAACAATCACTGAGGGCCTTATTTATAAAGGGATAGCGACAGGTAGTGCCTTGTAAATGAGAGGTAGCCACAGGTAGTGACAGGTTAACGCCGGACATGGCACGCAGTTACATATTTATCAAGCAGAATCTGTTGAGCGACTGGGATAACGCCATGTAGCGTCCGATTCATCATTATCCCAGTCTCAGCGAACAGTGCCGGCGTTCAGCCTTGCACAGCGCCAGGTATTACCTCTCGCTACCTGTCGCTCTCCCATACATTTCAATGGACGATCCTTTTCTTCTCTTTTAACTGGGTTTATTTTTTTTTTTATTGTTTTAAAAAATCTCAAAAAATGTTGTGACCTCTTATGGCATTGAAAATGCAGTTTTTTCAAAAATGTTTCATGTTTTATATAATTCTACAGAAATGACATTACAGGTCTGGCATTATAGTGTTCATGTTACAATGTTATTACAATGAAATTTCATATGTTTTCGCTTTGTTACTAGTGGATACATACTGAAAAACAGACTTTTAACACACAGACTCCGGAATATGTTGTGAGTCGGTCGCACTGACCAGTTGCTAACATGCGCTCCCATACTGGTCAAATAGCGCCTCATCACAATGTATTCATCATTGCTGCACAGCGACTGAGTCGCTAAGAACTAGCGACCCACGGCCGAGCACAGTGACTACTAGCGGGCACTCTGAAAATGTCTGCTACAGACGCTCATCTGTCGCTACCTGGCGTTAGTGATGAATCAGCCTGCCCGCTATTACATTTTTCTCCTCCAGTGCAGTGCAGACCCAGGATTATAAAGCTGAACAAGAGTGTTCCAAGTAAATCTAAATACAGTCGCCCCGTACAATATATTATGATTGTTCTTTTTTTTTCTTTAAAAATGATCATTTATAAAGGGGGTGACATGTGTAGAAAAGGCCTTTTGTAATGCTTTGGGTTTAGGTCTGGTTTAATTCCAATTACAATAAATATTTTTTTAAGTGTTACTTTTTTTTATGTAATATTACATTTTTTCATTACTTTCATTTTTTCCCTTTTTTTTATAAGACTTTAGATATCCTCAGTATAAAATGTGCTATCCATGAAAATATTTGTGGAGAAAGATAAATACTACAGCGGTCATGGAGCCACTACTCCAATCAGCAGAATAGCCAAGCCACTGGGGTCTACTGTTGCTAGCCCACAGGGATGCCAAAGCTGCTGTAGAGCCAAAGGTGACAGAGCAGGCTATGGTGACAAAAAAGGTGCCCCCCTTGACACAAGACAGGGGTATCAACAAGAAAATAGTTTTCTGCTGGGCAATTAACATATGAATAGCGTTGCTATTGTTGCACTATTCAGATCTAATAACATCACCATGGCCTAGTCATCTTTAGTTACTATTGTCTACTGTGAGGCCCTTCCCTCTTTTTTATTTTCTGATTTTAACCTTAAAGTTATACTAAAGCTGAGTGACGATTGTTGTCCTATTGTCTCAGGCTACACGTTGCAATTAGGGATGAGCGAATCGGTTCTAACGAACCTGAATTCGCTCCGAATTTCAGGGAAAATTCGATTCAGCACGAACCCAAATTTTTAGTGGTTCGTGCTGACAGAATTTTCCCTGACATAAAAAAAAAAAAATGCCGGAACGGTGGGAGCGAGGAGACCGGCTGCGCTGTCAGCGGGCGGCGGAAGCCGTCCGCTGACAGCGCAGCCGGCCTCCCCGCTCCCACCAAGCCGTGAAATGGAAAAAAAGAATGCCGGCATGGTGGGAGCGGGGAGGCTAGCTGCGCTGTCAGCTGTCATCAGAGGACGCGTCATCAGAGGAAGCCGGCTCCCTCTGATGACGCGTCCTCTGATGACAGCTGACCGCGCAGCCGGCCTCCCCGCTTCCACCATGCCGGTAAGTGTTTGCTGTATAGTGGGAGCGGGGAGGCCGGCTGCGCTGTCAGCCGGCGGCGGAAGCCGGCTTCCACCGCCTGCTGACAGCGCGGCCGGCCTCCCCGCTCCCACCATGCCGGCATTTTTTTTTTCCATTTCAGGGCTTGGTGGGAGCGGGGAGGCCGGCTGCGCTGTCAGCTGTCATCAGAGGACGCGTCATCAGAGGAAGCCGGCTCCCTCTGATGACGCGTCCTCTGATGACAGCTGACAGCGCAGCCGGCCTCCCCGCTCCCACCAGAGATGAGCGATTCGCTAAAGTTCGATTCGAACGAACTCAAATTTCTTTGAGAAATTCGGCGAATCGCCCGAATCTAATTTTTGAGAAGTTCGCTCATCTCTAGTTGCAATATCCCAAATTTTAATCAGTTTTCAACAAGACCCAGCAGTTCCTAAGTTATTTACTTTATAAGTATTAGAGCATTGGAGATTCATAGAAAAAATTAAGAGAAACAGTGATTGTGGCAACAGCGATGTGATGTACGCACACTAAGTATGAGAGAAGAGAGGAGGGCAGGGTTTTAGTGCTGCAGAGAGAGGCAGCCAATTAGGATGTTTAGGCAGGGAGTGGGGGGTGTTTCCATTCCTGGTCTACTGAAGGATGATTGATGGACCAGATCAGCAGGGGGGATATGAAGCTTAATGAAGAAGTGATTTTCCTACTAAGGAAAGAGACAGGAGAGAAAAGAACAGTGCTGCAGCAGCTTTTGACTTGCGAACACTATAATTATGTCCCTACTTCTCTGGATTTCCTTGGCATCTTGCTTTTTCCAAATGGCGCATAAAGTACAATGGCTGCCTGGGCAGTGTGATCCTTGGCAAGGACCTTCCTATTCCCTTGTATTTCTATTCTTCATTGTATGTAATGTCATAAATTGATTTGGTTTTACGGGTCCTTCCGCCATTTATTAGTTCACAAGTTACATTAAAGAAAAACTCCTCACCCTAGTAAAGATCCAATTAAATTAAAAAAAGGTGTGCTGATCCACAAGCTTAAGAAGCAAGATGAAAATGAGAATGTCAGGCCCCGTGGGACACCCGCCTTCAAGGTAAGCCCACAACCCCCAATCTCCGCTGCTAGATTCATCTTTAGTCAAGCCCCCGTTCGGCGGAACGCTAAACACGCCTCACCAGACACGGTTGCCCCCAGGACTTAGTAGAACAAAGGGTTTGAGCTTACAGGGGGTGAAGGCAGGTGAACCAAAGGCCAGACTGGGCAATGTCGAGAAGCTGGGGTCATACACGAGTAGTCGATCCTTAAATATCGCGGCACCAAGGAAGAGACAATAGAAGAGTCAAGATCAAGCCAAAGGTTAATGCGAGTGGTCACGGGTTTGCGGTGCAAGGGGTAAGACAGAAGCAAGGTCAAGGTACAAGCAAGGGTCAGTCCAGGCGGCAATCACAGAATGGTCAAACTAAGCAGGGTTGGCAATGGGATCAAACAGGCGTAATCAAGATCAAAAGCACACTCAGATAAACAGGGCTGGATTATGAGGGGGGCGCAAGGGCCTCTAGCCTCGGGGCCTCCACCACTTGGCCTGCAAAGGGAGCCTCCACCAACCTTTGGGTTTCTCTTGGTCCAGGACTCTTTTCTTGGTCCAGCAACAAAGCTAATGGCGCCCCCCGACGCGCGCCTGGCCAAGCCTTTTTTGTTTTTGCATATCTGAAGCCAAAGCCACCAAAGCAGGAGGGAGAGTCTAGAGCAGCAAAGCTCCAGTGATGGGTGCATGCAGAACTGTCACCAGCTGGGCCACTACACTAACCCCCACCCAGAATGGCAAAGCAGGAGTTCCCGAGCAACATGCACCCACAAAAGGGTGGCACAAGGGACTCGATCTGATGTTCCAGTAAGTGGGCGGGTGCCAGACAACCACCAATCAGTTACTTGGCTGGGCTATTATTTTAAAGAGCTGGATGCCCAATAAGCTGTAGGCTGGATGCCCAATAAGCTTTGAGGACCGTTTCACCCTGGTTATACCTACAAGGGATTGGTCCCTTTAATCAGCCTCTGGTGCCCGTGCTGAGTGCAGCGCCGCCGGAAGGCATATGAGGAACGTGCGAGCATGCACGAGGAAGCGTGGCCGTGCAGAGGAGGAGGATGCTCGGCATGGCCAACAGGCAGGAAGTGTCCCAGCTCGGCGTCTGGGACCCAGGTGAGTTTCTGTGACACAGATAAACATGGCAAAAATGTTACTATGCTACAGTGGATAATAAAGTCTGCACACATGTTACTATTGTACTAATTATTTGGTGAAGCAAGGTGCACTTCTGGTGTGCCTTGTGGTGTGAGTAGAAAGCTGCATCTCTGTGATCTTTTTAATTGTACCACACAAGAAAGTTCAATAAATATTTTCCTATGATGGGGATTTTTACAGGTGAGTTACATACCTTTTTCCAATTAGGAAATAATTTTTTGGTTTATGCAGAAAAAAATAGCCAAGGCCGAGATTTCTACTGCTCTGACAGCAGTAGTCTTTAGGTGCCGTTCGGACACCTGCAGGAGAGTAAATCTGTCCCCACCCCTTGCATCCGTTTATGCTTTCCGGCAGTGAAATTTAAATGGGCCAATAGGTCATGTTCCAATAAATGGCTCTCAACCATCAAAGTTCAAGGAAAAGATTTCAAACCTCTTTGTGCATTGGGATAATAAGCTGACTTAGACATTGTCCAGATACCCATTATAGCGCTCAGCTTGGATGCATTACTCTGTATGTAAGTGTATCCAAAAGTATTAGCCGTGTATGACCCTGACCTTTCACTGACCTTTTCTTTGTTACCCCCCTTGTACCTCATCTGGTGATTTCTAGTTTATGACCCCTGGTTTTCCTCTTGGACTCTGGATTTGCTTCATCCCTGTACTTCAACATTTGGTTCAGACTGGCATCCTATGAACACGTTCGCTATCTTAAAATACCTGTTTACAATTCTCATGAGTGGTTGCCAACTTGTGGTCCCAGAGCTTGCACATAAGTCCTCAGGGGGCAACGATACCTGGGTAGGCAATTCCAGTGTGGGGTCTGTCCAATAAGGGTGAAGAGGCAGTGATACATTGGGCAATATCCTTCTGACCTGGGTTCTGCAAAAGTCTGATCCATACAGATTGGCCTTTTCTTCTTTTTCACTATAGTTTTTCTCCATACCAGGATGTCATCTTTCTCACTGCTGGCTGTCATCCCCACCGCCACCACTTTCCTGTTTACTGGTTTGCCATCATCCTCTTCACAGTCACCTCTTTACTGTCAGTCTGTCATCTTGTCTATCACAGATTTGTTTTAACACCAGTGTTCCATCCAATCTGCTGATCTTTTTTTCACCTCCAAGCAGTCATCCTCCTGTTGCTGCTTTTCTCGTACTTGTGGCGTCACCTTGATGCCACTTAACCATTCATTATGGCCTCTGCAGTTTCTCTCTGTCATGACTGACATCCTTTGCATTGAACAAAATGTCATATGCACAAACAGGTTTAAATGGAAATGAGTAATAATCTGCATGAAGATGTCTTCTTTATTCTATCTAACCCTTCTCTATACTCATTTGATATTTCGTCATATTGCCATTAATTATTATTTGATTGATTACTGATTTACTATGGAGACAATTCTCTTTCTCAGTCTCACATAATTTAACAATTGTTAGCAAGGTTGTTAGGTTGCTTCGTGGTGTCCTGGTCCAATAAAAGCTTGAGAAGCAAGCGGAAAACCTAATATGGTTGCAATTTGCCTATTTTACACCAACTACAGCAAGTTTTTTTCTGTTTGACTGAGTTGACCTTCCACTTGAATTCCTCCCATGACTACAAGTGAAACGTGAAAGCGATTTGCAATAAAATTCATTAACATTCAATTTGTAAATGAGCATATGGCCTAAAGTTATATAACTAATGGATATGTACATGTATATAACTAATGGAGAGATATGTACAAGTCTTCATGTAGCTACTCATGCCAAAAACTTTACTGTGTGATAAAAAAAAGTGAGCACGCCAGTTACCAGCACATCGAAAAAAAATCACCTTTACCCCATGCGGTGCTGTTATTTTCAAATAAAAAAATATTCTTACCAAATTGGATGTACATCACTTGTAAAAGTGCCCCACTGCAGGTCAGGGAGGTTTATCACAAAATTGTGTACTTTATAAATATCCATATAAACACATTAGCTAATGAGAGGATGAGTCATTTATATACCTGAACTGAATAAAACGTCCACCAAGCTTGTGGTTTCTTCTCCTAGTAGGAATAAAGTACAGGGTGACAGGTTTGAGTGTATCAGGGGTGACATAACCTGTCCTCCCTGATTTCCTCCTCCCTTCCATTACAAGAAGAAACAAGCCTGGCAGAATATTTCTTGATACAGAATGTATAAGTGACCTCTCTGGTTATCCAGCAAATTTATATGCATTCTTATCATTGGAACATTTTTTCACGATAGTGCTCTTTTAAAAGCTCACTGAGATGCATGTTGCAATTTACAAAGCTAGGCACACCCGAAGTGCACCTAGATTTTCCACATATTTAGTATAACCCACAATGGCAAGTTACTGTCATGTATAAAAATCAGCCCAAGAAGAATAATTTCCGAAATTTTCCACCTATATTGTCACATTGTCACATATTTCAATAAAAAACAAACATAATCAAAGAGGAGAGTGACCCTGACTCTGAGGATAGTTCTTCTCCTTGTTGGCAGCTTGAATCGTCTGTGGGAAGGTTGTTTTCACAGGCGACGGAGGTGCTGGAGGAATCCAAGATGGCTCTTGGGCTCAGCGCAGCCAACACGGCTGAGATTGAAGACAGCAAGGCCTCCTTCTTAGCAAACTTGTCAGCCCCTGTAGTGCAATCAGATCTTAACTCCTACCTGCTGAACAAGTTTAACACTATGCTTACAAAGGCCCTAGCAGTTAACACAAAGAGGATTACTGATCATCTCACTAAAGAGCTGGAGAAAGTTGCACATAGTCTGGGAGCCCTGGATGATCGGATGAAACAGCTGTGCTAAAGTGCTTACATGAGGGGCGAATGGAGAAACTAAAAAAGGATTACTGCTTAGTTCCAAGCTGAAAGACATTGAAAATAGAGATCATAGATCGAATCTGCAATTAAGGGGATTCCCTTAGCATATGGAGAATGTGAAATCTGTTAAACTGCTGTGTGTCAGAAGCTACTGCCAAGGATCCCTATAAACTGCTGGATGGGGTTGATGGGGCCCTGGGGTCCCAGAGATCACCTGAGGAACCTCCACGAGATATCATAGCTAAATTCCATTTTTATAACACTAAAGAATACATTTTCTCTAAACCTATCTTTCAGGGGCACATTTTCAGGTGTTCTCTGATCACTACCCAGCTACACTGGCAAAAAGAAAAATAGACTAGGCCCTTATGGAAGATATTGCAGGACAAGAAAATTAAATATAAATGTCTTGCATGTCCGGTTACAGAGGCAAATCTTTTATCGCTACAACATTGGATCAATTGCAAGCTTACTTGGCATTTGGCAACTATAGGCCTGTTTAAGCATCCCTCCCAAAGCACAACATCTAAGTCCACAAGAGCTGATGAATACCTCCCCAATTCTCAAAGGGCAGGAAAAAGGCAGAGACGCAGAACCCAAACTGCAGATCTTCACTCTTCCAGCCAAAGTATGGACACAACATTTCCAAGGATTACAGTTGGTGAATCCATAGTTACACCTGTTACTTGCCGTTTTTGCAACACTGCATTGTCCCTTTATTTGTTGCCTTGAACACGGACTTCTACTGTAGATGAGTGTCATATCCCAGAATTTGGAATTTGGATCTTACTACTACAAGCAATTGTTTATTTATTATTTGTTTTAATCAAGATTCAATGCACTACTAATACATTATAGTGGAATATGGTTTTAGTATCTGGTATTATTTGTTTGTTTGCTTGCAGAGTGTGCAGTAGGAAGCATGCTGCTGTAACTCACCTCAGCCTTCCATCCCCTTCCTCTCAGTAGCACAGCGGCATTCGGATTTAGCCCCAGCTGGGGCTACAAAAAGATGGTCACCGGCTCCCATGAGTGAGGACACTTCTAGTGCCAGCTACCAATGCTTGCGCTAAAAATGTCCTCACTCATGGGTGCCAGTGGCGATCTTTTTGTAGCCCCAGCTGGGGCCAAATTCAAATGCCACTGCAGCTCCGCCACCGCCGCTGAGGAAGAAGATTGCTGGTTGAGGTAAATTACAGTAGCTTCCTGCTGCTGCACCCTTAGGTGAAGTGGGTTGATGGGCTGCGCAGGCCTGTGTTTAGGTCTGATGCTGGACTCGAACATGGACTTCTGGCTGAAGTTCATGTTCAGATTTGGGAATCCAAACTCGCAAAGTTCGTTACGAAATCCCAAATTTTGCGGTTCGGGTTCCCCATCTCTAGTTGCAATAATTAGCAACTAGGTTCACCCCCATTTTCTTTCCCTGAATCCCCTTTTCACTTTCCCTACTTCATACTATGCCCCCAATGCAAATTAGATAGGTTTCCTCTCTAATTTTTTTCTAAGGAAATTCTGTTTAGGCCTAAAATAGAAGGTGGACTGGGATCCCTAAACTTTTAAAAATATTATCAGGAAGCACAAAGCGCAGTTGGACTTTACACTCCCACTCAGATGTATCAAATTGGTTAAAGATCGAAGCTGAAACATGCTCCCCTATAAAGGTAGACAATTTGCTTTGGGTCACTCCAAAATTTAGAGATGCTATATCAAACCCTATTATTTGGCATTCGGCTGATGTTATTGGGTAAGCTAGCCTTGCCACACCTTCCTTTGCTCTCTGTATGGAGTAACCCTATGCTTTCCCCAGATTTATTGCCGCTGTGCATGTTTTGCTTTTGGAAGAAAGCAGGGTCTAAGAAGGTGTCTAATTGTTTACAAAATTATGCTATTCTTACATTTGAGCAATTTCAAGGTAAATGTCATACTCCAGCAAGAGAAATGTTTAGTCATTTGCAGATCAATCATTTTGTAAGCTCTATTCTCAGGGGAAAACAAGGCTTAGACACATGTGCATCCTTTGAGACACATTGCCGACCGGGCAATCTCGAAAATTTACAATCAATTGATTTCCTTCTTTGGCAATCCTATTCCCCAATGCCCATTGGGCATCAAGAATTTAATGACAATCCTGATCAGAAAAGCTGGTGCGAGATAAGGAACCCTTCTTTTGGTAATTCTTTGTCAGTAACAGCAATAAAGGTTAATGTGGAGCTCATCGCCAAGTTGTATTTGGTTCCTGAATGTATTGCCGATTATGTTCCGGGACACCAGGGGTTGTGTTTTCTCGGAGATACCTCTCTCCAGGATCCAACCGACACATGTGGTGGGGGTGTAGTAGAGTCAAAAGTTTTGGGTCAAAGGTTTTTAAAGTTCTTACTAAAATATTGGGTAGGCAGGTTAAGGAAAGATCCCTGGATTGCACTCCTTAATAAACACGTTGATCAAGGTACTAATTTGCAAAAGCAACTTATTTATCACAATTTAAAGCTGGCAATTTTAGTCTTTGCTTAAGCCTGGAAATCCCCTATTCCGAGTTTTGTGGCATTTAAGAATAGAGGTAACTACATTATGATTATGGAAAAGAAGATGTCTGCTATTACTAATGCTAACCTTGAACACTTACAAAAAATTTGGTCCTCTTGGGTGCAGGCCTTTTTGCCTTCTGATTTTAACACAAGGCTGCTTTCTCTGTAATAACATTTCTTGTTCTCTTTATCTTTCCCCTCCCATTGTTTTTTCATTCCCCCCCCTGATGTTACCCTTTCCCTCCATTCCTCTTTTCCCCAAATTCTGGATTAACAGAAAGTGATTGATCAAAATTTAGGAATTGCATAGATCCTTTGCTTTCGATTGAACCTTGGTCAGATAACAAGGGTTATATTTAGACCAATATTAAAGCTGGTAGACTTTCAAGAAGAACAACACGAAGTAATAATGAATGGTGAATTTATTTTTTCATGCTAAATTGCAGATTTTCATGCTGAGATTATGCCTGGATTTATAACCTGTAACTCTTATGAATGTCTGATTTGTGATGTTCAGTAAAAATTATTGAAGGAAAATAAAGACAAAAATATTTTAATCTGGAAAAATAAAAATTAAGAATTATAATAATGTGGTTGCATAAATCTGCACTGCCAATACTAATGCAGTACTTTGTTGAGATATATGGCAGCATGGCATATCTAGACATGTAATCTTTCAAATTGAGAGGACGTTTCTTGTGTACAGCCTTTTTCAGGTCATGATATTTTTTTTATTATAATAGTTTAGATACCCACAGTATAGTGTATAATATAAATGCAAATATTTGTGTAATAACAGGTATACTCTAGCTGTCATGGAGCCACCACTCCAACCAGTAGAAGAGCCAAGCCTACTAGTGCCTCCCATTGCTAATCAAAGAGGCTGCTGCTGTAGAGCTAAAGGTGAAAGAGTGAGCTATGGTAAGACCTTGGAGGAGCAGGTAATTGGGCTGGGGTATTGCCATTGTGAATTGAAGAAGCAAACTACAGCTTAATAACGAGTTTAATAAAAATCCATTTTAAAAATCCCAAATGCATTGCAACAGGGTTCTCTATGAGAAAACCTTCACGTCTCCAGGAAAAACTGGGTATCTGAAAGCCACCTGCAACACAGGCAGGTCATTTGCTGACCCCACTACTACTCTAACTGGTATATGGGACCATTTACCAGTTCACAAACAGAGTAAAAACTCTTGTCAAGAAGCAATTGAATACAAAAGAAAAAAGTTTACACTCACTTTCCACTGGTGTCCTCCTCTCTGGTGGTGGCATTATGGCATCTTCTGGGCTTGATATGGTGGCTTCCCACATTCTTGCCCTGGGTGTCTGTGTCATCCTCAAGTGTATTGTTTTTTGGGGTGCAGCCTGAACCTAAGACTTGAACCTAGTCTCTCTGCTGTCTGAGGCAAACTATATAAAGGTACCCCCTTTGCCTTATCAAGTAGTAGTTTATATCAAATATCATTGGTGGTTCAGTAGTCCCACCCTCTAGTCCCCCCCCCACACACACACACACACACACACACACACACACACAGAGTCAGGACCTCTGAGCCACCAATGATTAAAATGTATGATGACATACTGGAGACTATACGGCCAAACAACCACCAAAAAAAAACTACTTGGCTTAACTCTACTGGTGGGGCTGTAATGTTTTTTTATTTGAATGGTTTAGTTTAGGCTTCAAGTTTTGGCAATTTCCTATTGAGAACATTGAGATTTTATCAAAACAAAGCTCAATGTCCTCTTCTGAGGAGTGCCTCGATGTACTTGTTCTGCAGGTCTAAATGTATTCATCAGTTTCATTATACTGTAAATACAGCTGACTTTGATAAATGTTTTAGATCAAGGGTTCCCAACCTATTTTCATCAAGTACCGCTTTCCAGTTTCTGATTATATCAAGTAACACCTGAGCAGTGCGTAAATGTTGTCAGTCACCCAAATATGTAATCACAACACACAAAACAGCCATTTAAAAGTCTATGACTCACACAAAAAAACACGCTAGAGTGAAGTATAGATGGCAGCAGATCAGGTTGGGGTACAGGTAAGTCTGCAGCCTTGTTGAGTACCACCTGAAAGGATCTCAAGTACCACCAGTGATACTAGTACCGCCTGTTGGGACCCCCCTGTTTTAGATCATTGAGAAATCCGGGATTTGTGCCAAGGTGCATGAGAAACATTTTAGGCGTTGTATTCCAGCAGTTGCCAGACATTTCTGGCACAATATTGACTTACACACAAAATGTACCCACATAAACATCTCTGTATTCATATAATAATCTCTGCTGTACAAGGAAGTATGGGGACATGGAATCTCTGAATGCATAGGAGTTGGATGTAAAAGAGAATATTATTTTGTCACTGCTCCATTTTCAAGTGCTCAGCAGTGAACAAATAAATAATAATCATATTTGGAACAATATAGAAAATGTTTCTTAATTTGTCAGATGAGGAGGAATTGTTCTCATTGATATGGGATCCTAGGATTCAATATCAGGGGATAGAGATATAGGGATTCATGCTAAATATATGGTGCAGCGGAGTGTTGACAGCCTTTATACACTTGGCATCCCCTCTCCAGCATAACTCAGGAGCTCCACACTCAACTGCCTTTGTGACCATTGGCATGCAATGGTGTGTGGTGCAGGTATGCACAACTCTGATGACGTTATCGGTTGATGATGAAACGTACATCAGTTCAAACACAGGGGTGTTGTAGTATGTGTTGTATGTCATATGGTGTTTTGACAAATATTCAAAGAGGTCCGCAAAATATTGGCTGATTTAGAACCCTGAATAAGGATTATTTTTGCAGCCAACAAGTATGTCATACCAAAGAAAAAAAAGAAGGAATAAGTGATGGCTGAAAGGATCCTCTGATGATGTGCATAGCTCATTGCAGCACAATACACAATTTGTACATCTCAGACTATTGAGACCAGTGAATTTTGTGACTTGCCGCAGGCCCACACTTTTCATTTCTATTGTTAAGTAGTAAACGTGTATTTTGGCTGTTGTTTATCGAGCATTGTTTCATTTATATACTAGAGCATAATCATGAGCCAGCTTAGGGAAGACATCCATGTTAGGTGGTATAAATGGTTTAAAGATACAGAAAAGCCCTTTATTTTTAGGTACAAGGCAGAGAGTGCTTTATTAAAACAGAAAGTATTTATATACTGCATAATATAATTTCTCCCAAAATGTTATGCAGTGGGTGGAGCTATGAAAATCCAGACTATTCCCAAAAGCTCCTAGAAAGCTAGAAATGCTAAATTGGAGAAAAATATTGCAGGCCATATGGAATTAGTATATTGTGACTTTTATTCCTTACCCAGCATACAGAACAGTTAATACAGACCGCCAGTCAAAAATTAATTAAGGGCTGCATCTAGCCCGAAACGCGTTACAAGTTCCCTGTAGTGGAATTCATGCATGTACCTGTGTCCGGATGATGCATACTGGAAACTCTTTTTTTCTGTGGATTTGTGCTCTTCCTTTTAACCATTAGATTAAATGTTACGTTTTATTTTAACCAACAAGCTGGACATCGTACTGCTATAGCCTACCCCCGGTGCAGCCCAATTATATATTAAAAGGAATGCCTGGTCAGACACATACATTTATTCAGGCAACATCGCCTAAATCTCCCCACTTACTCCGTCTATAGAGAAGCCTCCGTTTGCCAGGACAACACACAGTTGCCCCTCAGACTTTCCAGCATTAGGAAAGTTGTCTGAAGTAGAGAAGGCAAATGTACTTCCAGGGTACACAGTACAGAGTGACAGAATGGTCAGGACAGTTAAGTCAGCAATACGTGATCAGCCCAAAGAAGCTCTAAGCCAAAGTTAGAGGCAAAGGCATATTCCAGTGACAGACCATGGGTCAGAGGTCATGCAGACAGAGAGGTATCTGAAGGTATCTGAAGGGTCGTAGCAGATGTAGGTTCCTCAAATCCCAGGAGTGTGAGTCTTTTTAGCATGATCTTGGGCTTCTTTTATTGGCATAGCATCTCAAATCAGGATGCCCGTGCCATAGATCTAACTTTCAGTCAGAAGGGGGTAATATTTAAGTACAATATTCTCTGGATGTTATTTTCACCAGGGTGTCTATTATCATGGCCTCCTTCGAGAAAATAGGAAGTGGCTCAGTGCAGCATCGGTGAAGGTTAATAAGCATGTGAACACAAATAAATATAACATATCAGACTTCATTCCAGCATTTTAAAGGAATTGAAAAGGTCAGTCTCTATTGTATGTAAATTACTGGAAGGAGGTATAAGGAAGAACATTCCTTACCAAATGGCATGCCTAACAATAAAACCTTAACTGCTCTCCTGCCTGGGCTGATAATGGATCAGTCTTGTCAAACAAGTCTAACCATTTTAAGACCTGGATAATAGAAATACTTTTTTTGTTATGCATTTGGCTTTTGCCGAAGCATTGTTGCCTTGTGACAGGGGATTGCAGGTTCAATTCTCGGCCATTGGACATGATTCTTGAGCAAGGCACCTAACCTCTTAACTGCTCCCTGGGCACCATAATTAGGGCAGCCACCCGCTCCAGGTATGTGTGTACTCACTGCACGGATGGGTTAAATGCAGAGGAAAAATTCCATTTCACATTCACAATAATCCAGTATAGATAAATGCAAAGGCAAAGTTAGTTAGGTAGTTAATTCAACGCGATTGACGTTAGCAGGGTTGTCAAAAGATTCATGGCACAATTTTGTTGATCTGGTGGGGAATTAAATTAAATGTAATGTAGCAATTTTAGTTGCTAACAATATAAGATATAGAATTAATAGTTGTAATGAATAGAGATGGGCTGAATTTCCTAAAAATGTAACTTAAAGGAGCACTATCACGAAATTGTGTAATATTAAAAAAAATATAAACACGTTGGCCAATGAGAGGAGGGGTCGCTTATACACCTGAACTAAATAAAACTCCCACCAAGCTTGTGTTTTTCTTCTCCTGGTTGGAATAAAATCCAGGGGTGACAGGTTTAGTCTACTCTGTCAACTGCTGTATCACCTCCAGCATTGCAGCGTGCCTGGCATTCTCGTTGCCCAGAAATGGGGATTGCAGGCTCGGCCCCCTAGCTAAAGATTAATTCAATAGTTGCCTTCAGGATTTGCTGTTTTGTTAGGCTCTCACACTGTTCCCAACCAGTGCTTGTTTTACTATTTCATCTGAATTTCTAACCCTGTCCCCTACCTCAAGCCATGCCTGTCCAGATTCAAGTGCCTAGCCCTGTTGCTGACCTCAAGCCACATCTAGCCAGAACCACCCTGGTGCCAGCCTCAAGCTTATCTCTCTATATTCAAGTGCCTAGCCCTGTTGCTTATCTCAGACACATCTGAACAGATTCAAGTGTCCAGCCCTATTGCTAACCACAAATAACATAACGCAACTATGTCTGATTGCCTAGTCCAATTGCTGACCCAAGCCACCTCTTACCAGATCCAAGTGCCCAAGCCTTTTGCCGACCTCAGGACACATCTGATCATATTCAAGGGTTTAACATTGTTGGGGATCACAAACAACATCAGTCTGATTGCCTAGCCTTGTTGAAAACCATAAGCTGCATTTAACCAGATCCGATTGCCCAGTCCGCTAGCAATTGCCCAGCCCACTGCCTAGCACTGTTTCCATCCTCAAGACATATCTGACCACATCCAAGCTTCCAGCCCTGTTGCTGATCTCATGTCCCTGTCTAACCAGTTTTGAGCATCTTGTGCTTTTGCCAGCTCCAAACCATTTATGACCATGTCAGTGCTATCACAACAGGCCTACAAAGCACCAGCATGCCACCATTGCACCTAGCAGAATGAGGAAGCAGCATCATTAAGGCCCCAAACATATAATGTGATGTTGTTTATTTAGGCCATACTGTTCAAAGACTCTGGTTTAGTGTTACAGTTGGACTTGAAAATATGCACTTAATCTGCCTCTGTATGTTCTCTTTTTGCAGATAAAGCATTTAATGACCCTTGATGTGGTATGGTAGAAGTCATTACTTGCTGATGATATGAATAGCCTCTGAGGGTCCTTAATAAAACATTGAATGACACAGATGGAAGCCTCTGTTCAGGCTACAAAATAAAAAAGTCTCGACTCATCTTTTGTCCCCCCGCACTACCCCTAGGCAGCTCCAGTGTCCAGTAGAGGTGATGATGCCATTCTGCCAGACATGATAGCATCTATCTATTCTCCTTGGCGCCCCCTCTATTCCAATGAATAGATTGAGAGTATTTATAAAGAGTATTCATAAACAAGCTTCGATGGAGGTGAAGTCACTGTTGCTGGAGGGAGGGATTGCTTGCTCTCCGTCATTGGTAAGTGTGAAGACACCAGAGCCGCATGGCAGAGCTGCAGTAGACATTAATGCTTTTTATTTTATTACCTAGAGAGCCCCTTTAATGTTCTTACTATTTCCTGTCTACACCCACATCAGCTGGGCTTTCAACCACCAATGGATGCAAAATAATCACTGCATGCTAAACAATAGGGAGAAAAAGGAAAGTGTCAAGGGACCAGTCCAGCCAGACTTTTTTAAATCCCCCATGCCCTGCCACCCTACCCCAGCGTTGAAGCAGGGCAGGATGGGGGGTAAAAAATTACCTGTCCAAAACCGATTGTTGAGCGATTGCATGGATGTTAGCCACCATCTTTGTTTCTCTCAAATGAATGGGCGTGCAGGAGGAGAGAACTGGATTGCAGGACAGGTTAGGAGTTTTGAGGGACAGGTAAGTGTTTTTTAAGGTAACCTTCAGCACTAGGGGAGGGTGGATTTAAAAAACAGTCAATCTGGCTGGACTCACCCTTTAACTTTATGAGGCAATGGTAGATACCCACATCAGTCCATATCAACACCTACGTGAACTGCTTTTAGAAACACTTTAGGCCAAAAACCACTCTCCATTTTCCAATTCTCTCAAGTACTGTATCACACAATACAGTTCTCCTCAGCGTAGGGGGGGGGGGGGGTGAATCCTGTAATTAAGACACTGACTGGGACACTGGCAACTGGTTACATTTTTCGTTCGGAATGTTAATCTTGTAGAGTCATTATGGTGAAACAGGTTTTGTCGGCAATGCTTCAAAACAGTTTAACTGGTTTAGGTTAATGATGTTCAAACTTTGGTTCACAACTGGATAACAAGGTCTTCCATATATAAGGAGTCATGCAAATTAAAGGAGACCTTCCTCTTCTTCTCTTAGCTGAAGAAGATGACAGAATATCTGCTATATGTAAAAAGTGATGTAGATTAAAGGATAATTTCTTCCTCTTTTACTAGATGAAGAGGAAAATGGACTTCTATGTGTTAAGAGGGATGTAGGTTACAGATCCACTTTTCTCAGATGTGGAAGATATAGATTAAATGAGACCTTCTCTTTTCCTAGCTGAAGAAGAAGAGGGATACAGATTAAATAAAACCTTTTTTATCTTCTAAATAAAGAAGGTCTTCTATATATTAAAAATTATGTAGATAAAATAGTCCTTCTTTCGCTTCTTTTAGCTGAAAAAGAAGATATTTTTCTGGAATAGATAAAAAGTAAAAGAAGGTGTTATACATATTAATATGAATGCAGAGTAAAGGATAAATGCAGGATAAAGTTCTTTTGTGTATGAAGGTGACATAGATTGGCCAGCCTGACTTGTTTTTGAAATGGGTTCTCCACAGTTCTCCATAAATGACAAGCAGTGAAAAATAAATGTTTTCAAGGCGAAAAAAAAGCAGAACAAAAAGAAGAACGCCTACTATATAGACATTTTCCCTTCTCCTAGACCATGGGTCCCAAACCTGTAGCTCTGTAGCCACATGTGGCTCACCAACCCCTGTTGTGTGGTTGTGCTGCTGGACCAAAACACTTTTGGAATTCTATTACAATGGGGGTTCAATGGCTTCTAGAATCTCTTTACATCAATTGGGGTTCCCAACCATCTATCAGTGCTGAATGGGGCTCCCATAGCAAGAAAAGTTGGGGATAACTGTCCTAGATGAAGAAGAATGCTTTCTAAATGAAGAAGTCTTCTGTATATAAAGAGGGGAGGATACAGGAGATTAAAAGAGTACCTTTTCTTCATCTTCTAAATGAAATACTGTAGAATGTCTTCTTTTCTGTATATTAGGAAAGATGTACAGAGGGGACAAACTTTAGAATGCCCTTTTCATCCCACAACATGATGCGCACATCACATTGTAGTGTAAGCTAATGTATCTAAATTCCAACAAAAGTATACAAATTCTAATACAAAAGTATTTTAAAGTCTTCTATAAATGATAAGGAAGATAGATAAGGAAGATTATATTCCTTTCCTAAATTAAGAAGATTAGGAAGGTCTTCTTTATATATGAAGATGATATGTTAAAAAAGAGAATGTGGAAATCAAAGACCTTTATAATTTTCTCGAACAAGAAGAAAAATAAGTTCTAATATATTTGTAGTGTAGTGCAGATAGAAGAAAACTACCTTCGTCTTCTCCAAAGATAATGGAACAGATGAAGGTCTTCTTTATAAGAAGATATAACAATTACAGGAATTGTGTAAAGGTCTGTCCAATTTATCTGGTTTTGTGACTGGCCATCACATCTGTTAATTGTATTCTTCAATAGGAAACCTCTGTCATCTGGGAAAATGTGTCTTCTGCACTTCATCTAATCACTTTACCCCTTTCCTTCTGGCTCATAAACCACAACTGGTGTCTTGTAGTTTTTGGGTCACTCATAATAATGTAATTAAGTCACTTGCCAATGTTCCCCTGCAATAAAGCAGAGCCAACAGACCAAAATATCAACAAGTCTTTTGCAAAAATAATATTGTCTATTTTTTTTCATACAGCTGACAATTCCTTGTTAAAGGATTAGGTTAACCACAATAAATATTGACTTTACTCATGTGAATTCACACACGAATTCCCCAACACGTGCATCGTCAGTTGTGGTCTGTGGCCAAAAACATTTAGATAAACTGAGATATTTCCTATTATTCATCAGCTCGGCTGAAAATGCTGGCGGAACATGCCCAATGAAAATGTATAAAGCAACACCCATGTCCAGGAGTCAGGCAGAATTAGGCTTTGAATGTTTACTTGTATGGTTCATCTTTACTCTCCAATACTGTGGCCAGAAGCTGACCCTATTCTGTTTTAATAGTGTTTGGACATTTTTTGGTATATTCTGTTTCAGCACGGCGATTCAAAAATTTGTTCAAGTTTAGGGGAAAACTTGTTATCTGGGTTGTTTTAATTAAATTCAGAGTTAATAAGAATACATAACCTAATCCTGTATATATTATATGGTAAGTATGATATAAATGGGATTACGCTATGTGTTCTTCATAACTATGAATTTATTCCTTCTATTTCCAGCCACATAAAATTTACATGGCAGCCTCAATGACAGTTAAACGGCAGTCACATAAATTTTACATGCCTGCCTTTCCTTCCTGCTAGCGGCCCAAAAAAAAGCCACTCACTTGACCCCTCAATCTATCCGGCTGGATATCGGCTTCACCCAGGATGTCTCTGATCCCCCCGGGGTCCTCTGGCTTCAGGAGAGAGCCCGTAATAGTCCCCCTGCTCTTCAGCCACTGCCAGCATTTACTGTGAAAAAAAACTAAAAACGACATTTACTCACCTCTGTGCGCGATCCCTCCCACCGGGTCCCCTCTTCACCAGGGTGGCCTCTTCCGGCTTCAGGAGAGGGCCGGACAGGCCCCCTTCCCCTGCTTCCACCATCGCCCTTCATCTTGTTGAGGTCATCCTGCTCCCGACCTGACAGTTGTCAAATGCGGTTATCACTGGAGAGAGGGGTGGAGGGGCATGGGATCCTCTGAGCCCCTGCTTCCCCCCTCCAGATCACCACATCTGTCATCAAGATTGACAAGGGACACAGGAGCTGATGATCAGAGGTAAGTAAAGAAAAAAATGTTAGTGTCTTTTTTTTTTCAGTTAACCCTTTGTGAACTGGTAAGGGATCCATGAGACCCCTATACCAGTTCACAAGGCGCGGGGTCTGTCAAGTCACCTGTAGCTAGCGGTTGAGTTGTCATCAACCCCCAGCCCTCCATTACCTGCCTCCCCAATGCCTGGGGGGGATAGAAGAGCCCAGAGCAATTTAGGCTGTGAGGGCTTGTAGCCTTGCAGGGCCAGGGGCAACCAAAGCTGGCCCTTCCACCCTGTTCTACAATCTGGTCTCCGGGCTGGTTATGCTGGGTAGAGGGGGAGCCATACATTTATTTGTTAAGGGTTTTTAACCTGTCAACAGTGGGTGACCAAATCTCAAGTAGGCTGGCAGTTAAAAGGGTTAAAATTTCCTTAGGCATGTTGAGTATTGTTCTGCTCAGGGGACCTTGTGGACCTTTCGGATTTAGCTTGTTTTTTCTTGCATATTGATATTTTAGATAATTGTGTTTTTTATTCAGTTTTTTAGGAAAACTCTTTGCAACCAAAGAATTCATCAAGGGATTACTTCCAGAAAGATGATCCCACTACAAGCTGGATACTGGGTACACCTAGAAAGCTTAACATGTGTACTTTCAGAGAATATATGATTTATGTGGAGAATTCCAAATGTAAGGGTTGTTTTGGTTGAAACATTGCATGGTGCGCCCTTTTCCTGCAGAGCTGAAATTTTCAAGTAAAATTACCGTTACGCGCATACTTACTTTGGGGTATTTGGCAACTTTTCCGTTGACAGTACCAATGCATGTTGGGTATTATTCTGTTTTGGGGATGTTGCTTTTTCAGGTTTAACTTGTTGTTTCTTGTTTGCATGTTGTTTTTTAAGGAAAATGTGGCTTTGATTCTTCTTTTTTTATTATTTTTTTAGGGAAACTCTGTGCAACCAAAGGAATAATTGAGGGCTTATTCCAAAATACTGCACCCACATCAACAAGGCTGGTACATTTAGAAATCTTGAAGTGTGTACTTCCAGAGAATATGTAGTTTGTGGGGGGTATTTCACATTTATCTTGAAAAACTGCGCATAGCGTATATTATCTAAAAATTTCCTAAAGCGCTGTTTAAGTTTGGTGGAGTCTCCTGGGCAGGAAAGGGTGTCTACCTATACATATGTGGTACCGCGTAACCGGAAGAAATGGGGCTTTTCATTTAAAACTTACATTTTTTATAACAAAACAAAACTACAAATTAAAAAAAAAAAAATTCTTGCACATATTTCACCCAAAAACAATATATAATGTTCCTGGTAAATCCCTGATAATCAGTTAAAAAACATGTACAGTGCAAAATATTGAAAAATAGTCTGACAACAGAGGGTGATGGGAAGGCTGATTTATTAATAGCGACATGTAGCGACAGTTGAGCGACTGTAGCGGTATTTTCACAGCGCCCGCTAGTAGTCGCTGTGCTTGACCATTGTTCGGTTGTTGACAGCGACTCAGTCGGTGTGCAGTAATGTTGAATACAAGGTGACAAGTCGCTATTTAACAGGTTCCGCAATGTATGGGTGCGCATGATAGCGACTGGTCAGAGCGACCGGCTCCCACCATATTCATCAAAAAATCATGCTCAAAACATTCAAGCGCTGTGAAATGCATGTTTAAACCCCAGAGCGCTGGAGGCGATGTGTTAAAATTAGTTTTTTAACCCCCAAACCACCATATTTTTGGAAACCAAAAAAAAATAAATGTTTTTAATAATTTAGTAATATGAATACATTAATATCAGACCTGTAATATCAATTCTGCACAATTTTTTTTTTTTTCCTTAAAAAAAATCTAAAATGGCAGAAGTGGTCACAGAATTTTTCACATTTAAAAAAAAAAAAACATTATTAACAATTAATTATTAATATTTAAAGATTGTTCCATTGAAATGCATTGGAGAGCGCCAGGTAGCGAGAGGTCATACCTGTCGCTGTTCAAGGTCGGACGCTGGCGCTGTGGGCTGAGGCTGGAATAATGATGAATGAGTCGCTATATGGCGCTATCTCAGTCGCTAAGCAGGATTGGCTTGATAAATGTGTGATTGTGGTGGGGAGCCGGCGTTCTCGTGGCGGGGCCCGTCATTACCGCCTGCTCACCAGTCGCTACCTGTCGCTATTCCTTCATAAATAAGGGCCAACATCTTCAGGTAGGCTGGCAGTTAAAGGGTTAATCCCTGCTGGGAGAGATACTGGGGTTATATATTGACAGGATTTATTGCGCTACCTATAGAACTTTCCAGGGAGTTTGTAGGTTTTTCTAAAGATTTGATGACATATGTCTTATTCAGTGTAGCGGTTGATAAGGGCAATTGCCTTACTTGTGGTGGCGGTGGTGATGGATAACAGCTAGGATTTGTTGGTGACGTATTTCCACTGTGATCACCACAGATTTATGGACTTCCTTTTGAGACTATTGAGACTGTTATTAGTTTTTGCTCCATGCTATTGGCATTTTTATGTTTTAGAACCTTTTACTAGAACAGATTTATCTGCATGTATGAGCATTCTTGTTAAAGTTTTCTTGTTAAAAATATTCTTAGAGTTTTATCCTTAGTGTTTTAAACTGGACCTTCACCCTGAATAAGAGCCTATCTTGTATGTTTCTCCTGATGCATACAGATTGCTCACATTAATCCGGACCTTCACCCTGAATAAGAGCCTATCTTGTATGTTTCCCCCACCCTATACATACAGATTGCCCACATTAAAGTGGACCAACACCCAGGGGGTAAGATTCCCGGGCCAATCAGATCCCTCCCTGCGGGGCATCCGAAATCGGGATGTCCTGCGGGGTGAAACCCCCCAGGACGCCCACAAACCTTACCTTAACCCCGTTCCAATGGCGCATGCGCGGGCCGCGGCCATGTCTCGCGCTTCCCTCTAGCAGGGCGCGCACCCACGCCGGCCGTTTGTGAATGGCCTGGCGCGGGCGCGCTCCCTGTTAGAGGGAATCGCGAGACGCGGCCTCCAGCACTCAGAGCCGCTGTGGTTGGACACCGCTTGTACGTGCATACCACAGCGGCTCTGAGCGCTCTGATTGGACGAGCGCCCACGTAGAAGCATGTGAGGTGAGTGTTTCCGGGCGTTCTGGGGGGTTTCACACAGCGGGGCACCCCCGATCGGGGTGCCCCACCGAAGTGGACCAAAACCCAGGATAGTCAAAATCCTGGGTGTTGGTCCACTTTAAAAACCATCCTAACTGCACCTAGTGCCTTTTCTGAGCCTTTAAACATGATGGCAGCACATGGAGTCTCAGGCTGCCTGCGAAAAAAAGTGTCTGATGTGCTGCTCTGCATTGTGGGATTGCTGTCCTTTACCTGACCCCAGCTCTGCTCTGTCTGTGCAAAGCACAGCTATAACCCTTCCCCTACCCTTTCCCCCCCGTCTACTCTCCTCAGTATGTGATGTCTTGAGTCAAGATGGCGGCACCCATATCCAAGAGCAGCTCACCGGAGGAAAGAGTAAAATGTAAGTGACTGAAAATGTTAAATGCTGGGGAATAGTTTTTAAGGCTTTGGGCTATTCATGAATTGATGCTGAAGGTCCAGTTTAATATTTATTATAGTGCTGTATATTGTCTTTTTTTTTGGTCTTATATGTATGCTTTAGAATGTTATGGTAGAAGTTGAAACATTGTGTTCTATAAAATGGTTGCCTTTCTAAATCATAACGGACAACACTACTTGTGTCCGTTGCCTGATCATTAATTGTTTGTACCAGTAACTGATATAATGGTCAAGGAAAATGTACTTTGAGGGCCTGAAATAAAAAAAAAATATGAATTTAACACAATTATTAAACAAATTAGACATTTCATTTAACTTGCAATATAATAATTGGCAATATACTGAGCCTCATGTAAGCTGTATAAACTAAGGAGAAATGATATAATGAGAGCACATGAAGTTCAAAATTGGGGTAGAGATGAAGGACCACTCCTCTATATTGGTTTTATCCTCTCTTTTTGCCACTTCCAACCTCTCTTTGTTAACACTTTCTTAAAAGTATAACATATTATTTATTGTGGCAATAAAACCATATAAAATCAATACAGTGGTGTTAATTCATTGTTTTCAATGCTTTTTACGTATTGCTTTTTTAAGCTTTTTTTGAGCTTTTTCAAGGGTATACATTTGATTTCCTGTAATCTTTTTCACACTCCTGTGTAGGTTGGCGGTGAGAGAGAAAACAAGTTCGATAAGATAAGACAGGGATAAGACAAGTTGGGAGGAAAACTGACCCGGCAGGGCAAAGGTGAGAGAAGGAGAGGAGACTTCTACTTACATGTATTTGCAAAGTTTGAAAGAAATAGAAGTGCGTCTTCTGCTTTGGCATATTTCTTAGAGGCAAGTTACTGCTTGAATATATACCGTATATACTGTAAATAAAAGATATATCTTTAACTTCTCTTCTTTATTTTTTCATAAACATAATCCACCACTATTTTAATTCCCCCGTTTCCTTATTTATCTTCCACTTGGAGCATTATGTTAACCCCCCATATTTAATCGAACATCCCTGTCAAGTGTATAATATTAACATAAATTGACATATAATTTACCCGCATAAACTCAATCCATTGACCACAGATCCTATTACTGAACCAATACACTTTGTCTTTGGTCTTTTGAGATCTAAGAATAGAAAACATGTATTTAAATATGTTAGTTAGCCAAACAGATGCCTCCTTAGACGATCTAAAAGTAAAAAAGTACCTGACATTACCTAAAATAAACTGTAAGGAAGGTATCTAGGCTACACGGGTGGGTGAGGCAGATGGGTGCATAGCAGCAACAGTGTCCCTCTTAACTGGCTCCCAACTCAACATTCCACAGCACCAATCTGCCAATGGGTTAGGAGCAGAGGCGGACTGGGGCCAGAAATCAGTCCTGGATTTTACCAGCCCCTGGCCGTCATGAAACATCCCTGCTGAGGCCCCCCCAAACATGATACTGGGGCTATAGCATTGGGGTTTGGGGTTCCCTGGTTTGTGGGTACAGGGGGGCTGGGTACAGGAGGCTTAGAGGGATACTAAGGGGGCAGGGATTGAATGTGGGTGTTAAAAGCAGCAGCAGCCAAACAGGCCCCAGAGAAGCGTGGCCCATAAGGCATTATCCGGGGTCTCCCTATGGCCAATCTACCCATTGTTAGGAGGGACACAAGTGCTGCTACATTGCCCACCTACATCAACCACTCTGGAGATGGGTATCCTTGCAGTTAATGTGTGGCACTTTTTTTTATACTTACTGAGGAGGCTTCTGTTTAATCTAAGATCTCCAAAGACATGGTTCAGTGATATTATTACTGGTCAATGGATTGAGTTTCTGCAGGTAAATTATATATCGATTTGGGTTAATATTATATCCCTCACAGGGATATTGAATTAAACCTAGCTCATAGCAGTAACAATTATGGAATCTTAGGAAAAAGGAGTCTTTTTTTACTCTTTTTCTTACAGTTTTAAGTGAGAAAGGATGGAATCAGAGAAACAAAATGATAGCACATAGATATACTGTAAGGGAGGTTGACATAATGCTCCAAGTAGAAGATAAATAAAGAAACAGGTAGTGGTCCTAAAATAGTGGGGGATTGTATATATATATATATATATGAAAAAATAAAGAAGACAAGTTAAAGATATACCTTTTATTTACAGTATATAGTCAATGTGAAGACCTAACATTCACCATTCCATTGCAGTGAATGGAGGGGGGCACAGCAGCTCACAGTGACTGATGGCGAGGCGTACATACTATAGGGGCAGTGCAGGCAAATGCCGCCGGGGGCACATGCTGCCTGCACCACCTCTCTAGTATGTACTAGCTCTGAGCATACTTACCTAGCCATGCTGCCTCCTTCCCGCTGACTGCAGTCCACTGCTTTGCTTCCACCGCTTGGGGCACCTCAGGTCACCACCGCTCATGCACCTCAGGTCTCTGGCAAGTGCGCCTCCAGTCTCTGCTGTGCGTTTCCAGTGCAGTTGTGAGCCCCCTGTGTCTCTCTCTCACTGACGGTGAGCATCTGCGGGCAGGGGGGAGCACGGCAGGTGTGTGCTTATGGGGGCCCATGGTGATGCTGGTGAACATCCATGGGGGTCGGGGGTGACGGGTGTCTGATGATGGGGGCCCATGGTTGGGCCCTGCTATGGGGCCTCATAGGGGCTACGTATTTTCCCGTCAGAGGACAGAGGAAGAGGTGAGTGATCCTGCGGGCAGCACAGCGTTTAAGTAAGAGCTGCAATCCCAGATCAGCAGCGATGATCTGCGCCGGGATACAAGGTGAGTATGGCGTTTTTTTTTTTCTTTTTTCGAATGAAAAACATCTTTAATATCAAAAATGACTAAGGCCCTTATTAATCAAGCGATAGCGCCAGGTAGTGTCTGACGAGCGCCAGGTCCCGCCAGCTAACGGCGGCTACCGACTCAAGTACGCCCGGCGCCGGCCACAATGACGCATTTAACAAGCTAAATGAGTTTAGCGACGGGGAGACTGACAGCTAGCGCGGGATTCATCATGTAGCCGACTGCAACGAACAGCGCCGCTGCTAATCCCATCACAGCACCAGGTATGACCTGTCGCTCCCTGGCGTTGTCCAATGCATTTCAATGGAGCAATCTTTAATTAATCATAATTAATTGCTATTACTGTTTTTTTTTTTTATGTCAAAAATTCTGTGACCACTTCTGCAATGTTAGGTTTTTTTTTAAAGTAAAAAAAAAAAAAAAAAAATGTGCAGAATTGATATTACAGGTCTGAAATTCATGTATTCATATTACAAAATGCTTAGAAAAACTTGTATAATTTTTACATATAAAAAAAAAGGTTGTTTGGGGGTTAAAAACTACTTTACACACATCGCCGCCAGCGCTCTGGGGTTTAAACAAGGAATTCACAGTGCGAGAAATTTTTGAGCGTGATTTTTTAATGAATCTGCAGCAAGCCGTTCGCTCTGGCCATTCGCTGTCAGGCGCACCCATACAAGCGGAACCTGTGAAACAGCGACCCCTAACCCCGTATTCAACATTACCGCACACCGACTGAGTCGCTGTCAACAAGCAAACCCTGGCCAAGCACAGCGAATACTAGCTGGTGCTGTGAAAATCATGCTACTGGCGCTCATCTGTCGCTACCTGGCGCTATTAATAAATCAGCCTCCTTGTTTAATGTAGGCAGACAGCTGGAAGCTTTATGTCCCTTTATGTGCTTTATCTGTGCTCCCACACTAATTCTGTCTTTAAATTAACCCTGAGGAAGTGGCCAAGTTACTGGGCCACGAAACGCGTGGGATTCTATCTCCTGTCTTTGGGAGCAGTGGGGTCACCATCCCTTTCGGGCATCACATTTAGGTGAAATCTTTTCTTAATTATCTGCTTACACTTAATATATTGGATAATTTTGCACATATTGCCTCAGCACTTTACTTTACCACTTGAACACCTTTGCTTATTTGATTGTAAAATTATGTATGCGAAAAATAGATATACTTTTTAGCTGTTTTTTATTCGTTTGTAGATAGGATTATCAATTTTTGGCTCTTCTCTTGCCCAAGGGTGGTCGCTGGAGTTATATGTGTGTGTAACTGTGTGTTTTTTTATGACATGATGAGTGTGATTTTAAATTAATAAACATAATGCGGATAATTTTGGCTTTATTGAGTTTTTTTCAAGGGATTTTTTGGGTGCAGTGGGTTTAAGCCAACCCCTTCTGCGGCAGCTGGAGCCGCAACTTGGCATAATTGTTCGGAGCTGACTTTAAATTACAAAACAAAACTGTAATAATATCATTCAGGGTTTTCAACGTGTTTAACTTCCTGATGCTTAATAAATGTGGCGTTGGTTTTAGCAGCTTATGATGTGATGAGGGTTAAGGGTTGGCCAAAGTGATCTGAAAATGGAAGCGGCTGAGATCTCACAAGGAAGCAAAATGCGAATATTATTAATAACAATAGCTAAAACGTGGCGGAGGATTGTTGAGGATTATCTGAACGATAATAAATATTGACTCAGATTAATAAATCCACACCCACAAGTCTATAAACAAAGCGGGATTTATTGAATATGACAATCAAGGTCATGTCCACCATGCAATGGCTGACTTCCGGATTAGTGGTGAACTTTAGATTTAGGTCAAAGTTGGATTCTGTGTAACATTTGCCAGATTAGTTTGGTTAGAACTTTGGCAAGTTTTCGTCCCATTTTTCCTGTCCTGGTTGTAATTTGGCAATGTAGCAGTAAGCTCCCAGTAAATATAGTAACTATATGACCCAAATACTTTTTTTGAGCACGCTCTTTTGCAAGCATACTGGACATCCGATGACCCTGAAAGCAAACTTGTGACTTTAGTGTTCGCTTCCCTGGCCCTCTCCCCGAGCACTGAAATGTTACCCACCCTGTCCTGGCCTTAGCATATTCCTCCAATGCTCCTGGCAGTGGCCATAGCAAAGAATAGAACAATTTGGGAAGCGCTAGAAGCGGACGATTGAGCTGCTGCCTGAGAAGGTAGGGTCACTCCTCCAATTTGTATTTTAAAGGAGCACTATCGCGAAAAAAATGGACCAATGATAAAAATCCATATAAATATGCTGAATGGAGGGTTGAGGTGTCACTTATACACCCGGTATCGAGAAATAGCCAGCCAGGCTTGCTTTTTTTTAGTTTAATGAAAGGAAAAGGACATCTCGGGTGACAGACTCTGTCACCCCTCATAGACTAAACCTGTAACCCCAGAATTTTATTCCTACCAGGTGAAGAAATCCAAAAGCTTGGCGGGAGTTTTATTCAGATTGGGTGTATAAGTGACCCCTCCCCTTATTAGCTAAAGGGTATATATGGATTTTTAATATTACACAAATTCGCGATAGTGCTCCTTTAAGTGGTTTGTATACAGAATCCCTCTCTGAGGTGATCTGGTAAATGCCAGAAATGCCTAGAAAGGTGGTTCAGTTTAGGAACGCTTTGAGTAAAATTCAAATGATTTATTTAGAACTGGTGGTGTTACCGTAAGTTGAAAATTGGGATCTGAGATCATCCTTTACAATTTGTCTCTGCTTTATTGACAGAGATAGTTTTGCTTAGTAACCGATGTAAGTAAATAAATAGTTAAATGGTTAATAGATGTGAAGACAGTGAATTATCACTCACCGCCACGGCCCGGGGGTACGTAACCCACCCAGGGCCCCAGAAATCCAAGGTTCGGCTGAGACAGATTTGGTTGTCATCATAGAACGAGCTCCTGACTGGTAGAGAATGGTTGACAAGGAGATGAAAAAATCTACTCACCGCCGTGGCCTGGGGGGTATCGACCGACCCTAGGCCAATGAGGATGTGAGGCTTCAGTAGCATTGTCCTGCTGGTAGCTGGTATTAATGTTGCTGTATAGAGACGTTGGCTTTGCCTTTAAATGAAGATGTAGTGCTTGGAGTATGTTAAAATAAATGTAATAAACAAAACACATAAAACAAATAAATAAAACAAATAAACAAAATCAAAGTGCTTGTGCTGAGGAGTCTCCCTCTATAGACGTTCAAAGGTAAGTAGTATCGTCAGAGGTTTTTAATTTCTTTTATATGTTGTTCAGCTGCACTCCCTGTGCCGCTGACTGCCCAACGCGCGTTTCACCTTTCAAAAAGCCGTTTTCAGGGTGCTTGGTGAGCCTGCGCAGTTGCCTGCTTCTTATTTGTTGATGATGATGTGTTCTTGCCCAAGGGTTGATGGGAAATGTAGTTCCTACCTTGTAGTGGCCATAGCAAGGCTTCACATATTGGCACCCTACACTATGTGCACTCTCACCAGCATCACTTAAATTGCTGGGCCAGTGGGTATGCACAAAGAATTGTCTCTTTAAAACTCCTAGCCATGGGGATCGACTCAGAGCCAGGTGAGAATTCTCACTCCTTTAGAAGACAAAACCATCATTGACTTTCACTGACTACCTGGTGTAAACTTTCTCCTGGCTCTGAATCAGCCGCAAAGTAGACAATGAAACTCTATGGCAGTTTCTCACCTGGCTCTGAATCAACCCCTTAGCGTGGCTTGAATAAATATTTGTGGCAACTTCTATGTTGCATTTAGGGTGCTGGTCTACAGTGTCTTCCGATTTCCTCAATCACCATTCGGAATCATACACCCAAAAAGTGAAATCAAGAAAATTAGCCAACCTTAACGCAAAGCGAGGTGGAAAGTAAGCAGACAATTAAGAATAAAGACTTAAAGGAGCCGCAGCACTCAACCTTGTTAGCTTGCAGATCAACCTATAATCTGTCTCTAAATCTGGTAAAAACAGAGGCTCGGTCACACACATCTGCAGAAGTATGCTTAAGCTGCACCACTACGCCAAGGTGCCTCTATGGGTGCAGTCCTAACTCTAATCTATGAGAGCCCCCTTTGTTCACTTTGAATTTGTGCAAGCACATGGGGTGTGGGGTCTAGGCTGTATTGCAAGGTCTCGACCCTTCCACCCCATGGCTTGCACGTGACGTTTAGGGCAACCTCAGGTAAGCTGCTCCCATTTTATCTCTTGCATTGTATGTCCCAAATGGGGCTCTCATAGATTAGAGTTAGGACTGCACCCATAGAGGCACCTTGGCGCGGTGGTGCAGCATAGCATACTTCTGCAGATGTGTGTGACCGAGCCTCTGTTTTTACCAGATTTAGAGACAGATAATAGGTTGGTCTGCAAGCTAACAGGGTTGAGTGCTGCGGCTCCTTTAAGTCTTTAGTAACCTAATTGCCCTGCTGACTTGCACCTCCCAGGTTAGTTATAAAATGGTCTGAGCGGCTGCCACTCCCCCTTTGTTCACAGACAATTAAGAATAACTGCAGGCGTAAAACCATAACCATTAAAAAGTGGAGATTCTTTAATTTGTTGCACTTGCACAGGCCAGTAAAATTGGATACTGGAAAGAAAAGATTAGGGAAAGAAAGCACCATTGGTTGACTACATAGTAACATAGTAACTTAGTATGTGCGGCTGAATAAAGACTTCCATCCAGTTCAGCCTGTTTATATCTTTCCAGTGGTCTAGCAGCCATACCTGGAAATGTAAGGAAGGCATCAAGGCCACTTTTGAACTCTTTTAGTATATTCTTCTTAACTGCCTCCTCTGGCAGCGAGTTCCATAGTCTCACTGCTCTTACAGAAAAGAATCCCCTCCTATGTCAGTGGAAAAGGTACCTTTCCTCTTACCTTAGTGGATGCCCTCGGGTTATGGTTACACTCTGGGGTATGAAAAGATTGCGGGACAATTCTTTGTATTGAGCCTGGATATATTTATACCTAGTTATTAGATCACCCCTCATGCATCTCTTTTCCAAACTAAAAAGACCTAACTTTGACAGTCTTTCAGGGTACTCTAGTCCCCGCACTCCATTTATTACCTTAGTCGCCCTTGTTCTAATATGTCCTTCTTGTGCACAGGTGCCCAGAACTGTACACAGTACTCCATATGGGGTCTGACCAGTGACTTGTACAGGGGCACAATGATGCTCTGGCCATTGGCACCTTTGCCCCTCTTGATGCCATGGTCCTGTTTGCTCTGGCAGCTGCTGCCTGCCCTAGGTCCTTTTCCATTTGTGTTTTACTAAGCATTTCCCTATTTAATGAGTAATCATGGCACAAATGTCTCATTTCCATGGGCATAACCTTACATTTATCTGTGTTAAACTTCATTTGCTTTATTTGTTAGACTTCTAAATCTGTTTGTAGCTGCCTGCTGTCCTCTTTTGTGTTTATTATTTTACACAGCTTAGTATCATCTGCAAAGTTTAAGTTTCCAGTTTATAAATCTCAATATTATTCTTAAGCCGAACTATATACCTTCCTCAGTATAGGTAACTTTGGGAAATGCTCTTCCAATAAGATATCCTGATGACAAAACATCCACAGGAAAGGGAAATCAGCAGTCTCAGATTCTAGAAAGTTTTTAAACTGAGGAATATAGGTGAAAAGCATCTGACAATAAGATAGCCAGCTTAGAAATATCAACTCACCAACCTCCGCTTAGGGGAGTTTTTTTGTGTTTTGACTGAAAATTGTCTTTAATAAAAACCTCCTTTGTTGATTGGTGGCAGAGGACAAGCCACTTCAGTAGGTTTTTATTAAAGACAATTTTCAGTCAAAACACAAAAAAACTCCCCTAAGCGGCATCTGCAGCTCTTACCTGATCGCTGGATCCAGGTCCATTGCTGCCACGTCGAGCAACTGGTTGAGCGTTCTTCTCTTTCGTTTTCTCCTGGCCTCTTGATTATGAGCTAGCACACACCCCTTGTATTCACTGCAATAGAAAGGGGCATGATAGGTCTTCACAAGCCCATTTCCTTTGCAGGGAATGGAGGAGGGCCATGCCAGCTCACTGTGACTGATGGCGGGGGGGGGGGGGGGAGGCAACTCCACATCTGCGAAAAAGGAAATGCACAAATGACCGGGTGGCGATGGAGCTGGATCCAGCGATCATGTAAGAGCTGTGGCTTAACAATTTAAGCAAAGCTCTGAAGATACAAAGGATTGAGACGGGGGGGGGGTGGTTAGGTACACTAAGTATAGGCTTTTTTTTAATCTCAGACTAATCTTTTTATTACATTGAAGACAAGATACAGTGACATTCTGTTGGAAAGTCTGCTCCTTTCAAACCGTCAGAATTGCCTGTGGTTTCTGATGGTTGGGTGTCCTAATGTAATTGAACACCCTTTTTAGCATGACCCCCAGAGTGTTCTATGGGAGTGAGCCTGACTGTGCCAACAAAAAAGAGGCAAGCTGGCCAACTTGCGCTCAGACCTCAGCACATTCTAAAATATTAAATTCCTTCAGTATGTAAGTGTACCGAGGCAAAAATAGCCTAGTGGTACTACTGCGCCTGCTGTGCATGATGTGACGAGCTATGCCAGGCTGTGCCGACTTATGCTCGATAGAAGCAGCTCCACAGAGCTTTAGTAAATCCAGGCCTTTATGGAATTGTACAACTTTCACTTCTTTACTCCGTGGCAGAAACTGAAAGAACATACAGAGATGATTATAGCTGAATTGGTGTCTTTGTTCTGCCCCGGATTATATAACCAATATCATCACAATAATGAAATTATTAATATCTTTGAGCTTTTAGTCTGACAGTATTTAATATCAAATTTTAATCGGTTCGCTGTGGGAAAATCCCGGCATGTAGAATGAGGAAATACTTTGGCAAGCCTGATTCAGATTCATTGAGCCGTTGGGTTATCAGAAGTACAACGAGCTGGGAACCTGTTACAATATGCAGAACTTGTCAGGCAGTGAATTGTCACAATAATACATTTTGAGCATTTCGGCCCCTTTCAGCTGACCCTGAAGATTATTGTTAGGTGGATAGGTAACCTTCAACAATCTGGTGGAGGCTGAGTTAAGATTAGCTCCTTGTATTGCCATTTTTGCGTCTATGTAACTGTGCTCAGAGCGTCCGGAAGTGGAGGCTGCAAACGGGGGCTTTGGCGCTGTGACCTAGCTTCGGTGCTGGACAAGTGACGCTGTAGTATCCTGTCCAGCATTTTGATATCTGCAGGGCACTGTAGAAGCGCTCTCCCTGATTTACTGCACCGCTGATTGAGAACACTATGTAGTGCATGAAAGCAGGCCAAGGCGACACTACATATAACAACGGGACAACAGGAATATAGAAGGCTATCAAGTTTTGAGAACATCGTGGCATCTACAGGTTTGACCCCCTGGTGCATGAGAAAAACAAATGTATGGCAGATAGCATTTTCTCTCTAAGGAAACACACATTCTTGGCCAAACGCTTAGGAGAATCCAATAAGTCCATCAAGTACTATACTCTCTATATAATTGTTTTTTAATGTATGTTGTGTAATTAGATTTTATATGCAAGTTAATGAAAACATAGGACATTATTCTGGTTGTGCCATAGTATGTGAGTGGTAGTCAAAAATGTAGCAAAAATAGACCAGATATCAGGCTCTAGAGGAGATATTAAAAAGTAGAAATATGTTTTTATTATGTTTTATAATTTTTTTTATCTATCTTTACTTATTCAGTATCAATTCGTTTTACAAAAAAATGTTATAGGTATATATATATTGGAAGTAATGGTGATGTGGTTTCTATTGTGTTGGGTTGTTTGTTGATACACCCTCATTAATCAAGCCGCTAACATCCCTGTCACCTAAATAACACATTGCGGTTCCATATAGTAACCAGCCCGGCGTGTTTAATGGGTCAAGAAGAGATGATTCATTTCACAAGTATTTGGAACCAAAACATGAGAAGTATTGATGAGCCGCCATCAACCGTTCCTATGATGATCCAAGAGTTTGAGGGGTTTTTAATAGAACATTTAGAGGTTGAAGACTAAAGATTTTTTTCACTAAAAAACAATTTGGACAGGATGAAGCATGCAGTGGCAATGTGACATAGACAAATCTTAAAGGTGCCCCAGCATTGAACTCTGTTAATCTGTCTCTAAAGTCCAGTTAGAGGTCTACATCTGCAGATCTTTGTGAAAGCTGCACCATTGCACCACAGTGCCTTTGCATAGGTGCAGCCCTAAGTCTAATCTATGGGAGCCCTCTTTGGGACATGCAAAGCTACAGAAGAATTGGAAGCTGCCTACCTGAGGTTGTCCTATACTTCTAGAGCAGCACATGTAGGGAAGGGGTCAAAAGCCACCCCCAGTCAGCTAAAGACTAGTGTCGAGCAAACCTAAGCTGAACTCTTCATGCCCGTCCCAAACATTGCGGGTTCAGGTCCATGAATTCAAACACACACTTCAGTCATAAGTCTGTGTTCAAGTTTGGCATTTAGCTAAACAGTGAAGCAGTAATAGGCAGCCCATCAACCAGCTTTAAGCCCATAGCAACTACAGCTATGGCCAGTATGAGCATTGCTGTGACCCCGCTGTATAAGAGGAGGAGTCACGTGTCCCAGCACTGTTACAACCTATAGCTTAGATGAGGAAAGGCTGCAGCTGCAGTGAGGGATAGTAATTACCCCTATTTTGCAGCCCTCTAACACATACTACCCCCATTTTTTTGGGTCCCCATTCAATAGTGTCCACCATGCTGAACCCGAACTTCGCACAACACTACTAAAGACTCCCACCAAGTGCTTGCACAAAGCCATAAGATGCAACAGAGAAGGGTGGAAGCCACTCAACCAATTTATAACTAACCTGGGTGGTGCACGTGAGCAGGGCAATTTTACATAGACAAATCTAAAAGGAGCCACAACACTCAGCCCTGTTATCAATCAACCCTATAATCTGTGTCTAAATCTAGTGTAAGACTCTAGGCTCTTTCAGGGCACAGGCATACATCAGGGGTAAATAAATTCCAACTTTAAAAAAGGCTTTCTTCAGCATACAAATTGGAAATGCAGGTCCTCAAAACAAACAGCTGTCACTGTATTCCAAGTTCAGGTGGCCCTCCAGGCCTACTCACAGTTTAAGGGTGCTTCTGCTCTGTTGACTTACTGACTTGGTTTGGCAGCAGGCCTCTAGCTGGCCTTGCTCCTGGTGCCTCCTGCACCCTGCTGTAGTCGATACAGATACCTGTCTGAGAACTCTCCTTAGCCCAACCATCTGTAGTGCACTTCAACACTTGGCTGCAGGTTCATTATACCACTCTTGCAATGGATCAGTACTGGACCGGGCTACTTGGCCAGCAGGACCCATCCAGCTTCCCTTACTGGTCAAACTCCAGGCTGCCAACGTCACAGCTCCTCTTCGTAGCTGCAGTCCTAACGCTAATTTTTGAGAGCCCCTCCTTGGGACATGCAAAGCAATGGATGAATTGACCCCTAGTTTTGACTAGACTCTGAGGACATATTATAGGGTTGGTTATCGGCTAACAGGGTTGAATGCTGTGGCTCCTTCCAGATTTGTGTATTCTAATTGCACTGCACCTTCCAGGTTAGATATACATTGGTATGAACGGCTGCCATCTTACTCTCTGTGCAATTACATGGAGAGGGGATTTTTAGCTGAATGTCGCAGTTTTTAGTCCCCAAGTCTGGACAAGCACTGAAACTAAGGTTCCTGGAACATCTTTGGGAAAATATGGTTTCCGGAGAAGTTATGAAGCTGTGATTTTTATTTTTACAGAAATTGGTGTCAGTGACTGGAAGCATATGTTATGCTGAGATACCTAAACAATCACCGTTGGTAAGGTTCCTGTGCCAGCATTGAAGCACATGTTTTTGGTGCGGGGAACAGATCTAAAGCTGAGGTTGCTGGGGTTTCTGTAATAGTCTGGTGCCAATGCCCAAATCATGCAGCATGTATGAATCTGGTACAGAGATGACAAAGCTCAGATAGCCATATATTGGAATTGAAGGTTAAAATATTGGGTTGGGCTATCTCTCCCTAATGCTGACACTATAGCAAACAAGATTAGTCATTCTGAAAAGCCTGCCAGCTCCCTTGTGTTACATTGTTTTACACTATTACAGCTGATTTATCTTAATTGCTTCTATTGTAATCATCTGTTGTGTGCTTGGTTTGTCTACTCTATATATTGAAGCATGTTGTACTGAAGCAGGGTCCATAGGCATGTGGAGCAGTTTTAAAAGTGTGGTTGCTGGAATAGCCATGGAGCTTAGATTTGTGAGGAAACCTGTTTCCAGTGCACAGAAACATGAAGCGGGTATTAAGATGGGATACTTAATTACGAGAGCTTATGATTCTGAAGCATGGGGCTTAAGTGTGTGGAGCAGCTCTAAAGGTAAGGTTGCTACAGAAACTACGTTGATTGGGATGCTATAGAAGCCTGGATGCTAGTGAATGGAAGTTAAAACCATTTTTAAACCTAGTATCTGGAGCTAAAGTTTCTGGGTTGTGGCAGGCTTAGATTTGTGCAGAAGGTCTAAAGGTTGGCTTATTGAGTAGCTATAGAGTGGGATTTCTGGGGAACCTTAAGTGCTACTGCTAGGATGTCTGAAGCATGTCTAAGGCTATAATATTTAGACAAGCCCTGGAGTGAAGGTTTTAACATTGGAACAGAAAGGTTAGGTGTGGAATAGAGTAGCTTAAGTTCCTGAAGGAGCTCAGTGTCAGTGTTTAAAAGCACCGAATATGCCTCTGCTACGATTTCTAGATAAACACTGGGGCAAATGTCTATGAGAAAACTTTCAAGAAGGAGGCTTGGGTTTGGTTTTACGTTCTAAAGTTGGGGTTGATGTAGTAACAATGGAGCCATGGTCAGGGGCATAACTTAAGGGGGTGCAACCGCACTGTGGCCCAAAAGATCAGGGATGTCACATCATTGTTGCTCCTCCACCTTTATTAGATAATTTGTGCTAACTTGGCATCATTTAGAGAAAAGAATGCTAGATTTGTTTCTGCTGTTTCAGTCTTTAGTTGTGTAGCTGCATCCAATTGGGTTAAAAGACGGAAAAATGTTTTCTATATGAGCTTTGAAAGGGCCCCATTTAATGTTTGCACCAGGGTCCCATCACATTTAGTTATGCCACTAGCCATGGTTTGTGGAGAAGCCCAGGTGTGTACATGGACCAACAAACTGAACAAAAAGGTGCATGAGGTAATGCTGGTTTGTATTTTGTTGATTGTGTGGTTGAAGTTGAGCACACTAACTGATCCTAGTTTTGCAGACAACCTTGTATGTACTTGTTTGTTGTATTGCATGGACATATGACATGTCGGAAGCTTGGATATCTGGACAAGCTCTCAAGCTGAGGATTGTGGGTGGCACATATTTGTTCTAAAGCTGGAGTTCTAAAGCTGGAGTTGACTATGTAACTATGGTACTGATGTTTCTGGAGAAACACACGTGCCAGTGCATAAATAAATACTGTGACAAAAGTGTGTAATAGCTGGACAATCTCTGGAGCTTCCGATTCAGGGTCAGCTTTGGAGCAGGGTTGATGTTTCCGTAAGTTGAGGGGGCTGAGGTTTGCGAAGTGGAGAAGCTATGGTCCTGACATTTTTGGGACACCAAGGTTTCAGTTCCTTGAAGAATAAGGCATGTCTCAAGGTCAGGACAAACCATGGAGCTAAGGTTACTGGGTCAGCTTTGCAGTGGGGGGTCTTGATGGAGTAGCTATGGACCTGAGGTTTCTGGGATTAACAGAATAGCTATGGAGATTTATGGAAAGCCCAGGTTCCATTTTCATAGAAAACAAGGAATGTCTGAAGATTTGGATCAAAACTCTGGATTTGGGGTTTGATGGCTTAGCTATTAACCTAAGATATCAGGGATACCTGGTCTCCAGTTCCATGAAGAATAAAGCACGTCTGAATCTGACTTATCTGATCAAGCTAAAGTTCCTAGAAAAGCTTTGGAATAGGGACTCATCTTTGTATTAGAGCTTCCAAGCTGCAATTGAGGGAGTATCTATTGAGCCATGATTTCTAGAAAAGTCCCATTCTGGGACATCTGGACAAGCTCTGGAGGCTTTGTGGCCAGAAAAAAATAACGTGGCTAGGGGATTCATGGAGATGCTCTATTATAGAGGAGCTAGTGCTCAACATGTGGAGCAGGCCTGGAGCAAGAAAATATGCAACTCTAACAAAACCTACTAGACAGCTTCAACAGGAAGCAACTTGGGCTGAGTGAACCCTCCAGCATGCAGCCCACCTCACCTGAAGCCTATACATCACTTTCCTTTAACATCCCCCTCTCCTCTCTTGTTCCCAACTCCTTTTCTTATACCTGGTTCCTTTGTGACACCCCTGTCCATGTTTTGCCCCTATAATTATATACCCACCTCTCACATCTGCCCCTACAATGCTAAAGCTTCAGTACCATAAGTTATCACATATCAGCCCCTGCCCGTGATCCCCTGTTCCTGCAAAGTTTTACCACACAGTGATCAATAGAAAGCTCCTTGGGGGGCGGAGCTAGGAAGCTCATGGGCTAGTGTTGGGTTGATCAGGGCCTGTAAATTCTCTGAATTATTTTTGTCATCAGTCCGTCCCTGGTTTCTAGCAAGAAAGAAACCACATTAAAACCTCAATATAATTCACAACATCCCCTTTTTTCCCACCATAATGCGACCAGACATCTTCTTCTCTTTTCAGAATCCATAGATGGAGTCCTACAGCAGCTCCATGTTGAAAGCACATTGTTCCTATAACCTTTGTTGGCATGTAAATAAGGGCTAATTAACATATGTACCATTAAAATGAGGTGTTAGGGAGTAAGTGTTCTGTTAGCATACAATCAGTCATTAAGACTCACAGAAGAAACTGAATCATCTCACCTTGCTGTTCGGTTGGACCTTGGTAGGGTGCCAAGCTCCTCGGACTGGAGTCAATGTGTCTTTCATAATGCGAGATGGGCAGATCCCTGCCTGTGTTCTCAGGTATGCAAATAAGTCACCTGTGCTGTGCACTGCTAACCTTTATATACAGGGTATGTGCCAAGGAGCTCTTAGTCCTGGGCAGGAGAGGAGCAGGTAAGCATCTCTTTTGTGTGATGAGTCAGAGCTGCTCGGGCTTTGATGGTGGTGGGTTACCCTGGGGAATTTCTAGAGAAGACAGTGTGCAGGACCGGCAAGAAACTCAGATTAGGCGATAAAATGAGTTATTGTTCTGTATCATTTCTAATCTATTTACAGGGTGCACATTAGGGAGAGATAAGGGCACATGTGGGCTGATGTGTCACATATCCTGGGCAAGGGAACACTTGCAAGAAATGTGTAGAGGGTCATTTATAATGATGAGCTGAACCTGTATTTATTCTGTTCTGACATTTTGCAACATCTGCATTACCTGAATCCAAATCCCATTAAAAACTATGGAGGGGGAGGGGGTTTAATGTGTTTTGGGGTATCTGAAAGGCAACTAAATGCCCCCAAATTGCATGATGGGAAGACCACAAAATCTGGGGTATATTGTTAAGTATAATAGGTCACCTTTAGCTGAATATTATAATTAGGAGTCAAAGAAGGATCTCTTTTGATTGCCGTTAAAGTAGACCAAAACCCTTGATTGTCAGCTGTGGGGTATACAAGACTCCAGGGTCATCTGATTCCCTCCCCGGGACAATCAAATTCAGGATGTGTAAACCCCCTGGGATCGCAGCTATACTTACATTGCTGGTGATCCCATAGCACGTGCATGGCCTGCAGGGCACATACTCAGAATCTCAAGACTGTGGCATCCAGCCATTTACACGCAGACCTCAGGGTGCCCGGGGATGTGGGTGCTTCCCTTTCTCTATGCTGCAGACCTGTTTCTATAAAGAACTGTATGGCGTGCATTAACATGCACGTAATACATCACTGATTATACGAGGGCACACACATGTTTATGGGGACAGCTGGAAAGGCAAGTTTGTAGGTGATCCCAGGCAGGGGCGTAGCTACGGGGGAGCAGGGGGACACTTGCCCCGGGTGCAGCAGGTCAGGGGGCCCTGAGAACAGGTGGCGGGGCGCCATTTTGAATCTTTGCCAGAAAGCCTAGATACTCCTCTGATCCCAGGACTTCCTATATCGGGATGTTCCAGACAAATGAATCAAAATCCACAACGGTAACAATTCTGGGTTTTAGTTCACTTTAAAAGATCTGTATGTAAAGGTTCGAGGGTTCCTTTAATAAAATAAGGCTTCTTCTTTCATTCCTGATGCAGGGGTGTAGCTGGGGGGGGCACGTGTCAGGGGAGTGCCAAAGGGGGGGCCTGAGCCCAAGTGGGGCGCGCCATTTTGAATCTTCGCCTGATGTGCCAGAAAGCCTAGCTACACCTCTGCCTGATGGGTGGACCAAAACCCTTTAAAACAACCTCCCCCATTGGCAGCTTTTTGCAGAGTGAATCCCAATTTGACAAACTCACTGGCAATCCCACGGTGCCTGCATGGGCTCTTGTCCAATCACAGAACGCGGTTTGTAATTAGAGCCGTAGGGGAGCACTGCATGCATCTGGCATACCTTTGGACGCTCTGCTACAGCTGTGCATGCCCACACCACCCATTCAGGTAGCCCTGGTGCATCAGTCCGTGGGATGCCACCGCGGCCTGCACATCCACTATGGGATCTCCAGATTAATGAGTATACAACAACGAACCAAGGGGGTTTAAAAAAGTGTGCATCCCAAATCAGGAAGCCCCAAGAGACAGGGGATCCTCTGGCCATGATGTATTTCAGACTCTACAACTGGCATTACAGGGGTTTTGGTCCTCTTTTATGATAAAATCTTCTGCTACATTTGGAAAGGTGTTAGAATTGTATTAGTGAAGAGCAGAAGCCTTTGAAAATATCCGGTGAAGGTTAATCAAGTTCACTTTTTTGGGGTTGTTCTTTAAGCTTTTTATTAAGGGGTGCTCTAGCATTATATTCACATGGTATACTATAAAGAAATGGGTTATTCTGTTTAAGAGGACCTCTAGCTTTTTATAGTGATTTTTTAAAGAAGTTGGGGAAAGATTATTCTTTCACTGTTAAACATATATTATTCTAGGGGACCTCTAGCACATACTGATGTTGAAAAGGACTAAAGCAGGGATTATCCTTTCACTGTAAAAATTAATAATTTGGTTCAAATCTCTTGCGTTAGCTTTACACACAAATGTTTTAAAGTGAACCAAAACTCAGTAATTTGACTATCCTAGGTTGTGGTCCTTGCCCCCGGAGCACCCCGATCGGAGGTGCCCCACTGTGTGAAACCCCCACCAGGTCACGAACTCACCTGTTCCCGGTCCCACGGCCTCTCGTCCGATCAGCCCGCTCAGATCCGTTCACGTCCCTTTGTCTAAGGCCAGTGGAACCGAGCACGCTGGAGGTCGCATCCCCTGCTACCCTCTAACAGGGAGCGTGCCTGTACCAGGCATTCACAAATGCAGGTCCCTTGTGCCACCTTTGTGCGGGTGTGTGCTGTTCGGGAACTCCTGCTTTGCCATTCTGGGTGGGGGGTAGTGTAGTCGCCCGGTTGGTCCAGCATAAACCAGTTCCCTGCATTGAGCTGCCGGTGGCTGTGCTTGGCGGCTTATGTGCAGTGACAGCTCTGCACCCATCACTGTAGCATTGCTGAAAGCGGCTTTGCTGCCCTAGACTCTCCGTCCTGCCCTGTGGTGGCTTTGGCTGCAGGTTTGCAAAAAACAAAAAGAGGCTTGCAGCCAATAGCTTTGTTGCTGGCCCCGCGGCCCGCTAGACCTTGAGAGTGAAAAGCCTCATAGACCTGGACCAGACCATAACCCAAAGGTTGGTGGAGGCCCCCTTTACAGGGCAATTAATGGAAGCCTCCGGGCCTCTCATAATCCAGACCTGAGTGTGCAGACAAGTAGTGGGCTGCCCAAACCATAGTGCCTGGGGAGCAACTGGGGGGGAACCTTGCTCAAGAGCACCTCAGTCATGTCCCAGCCAGGGGTCACTAGACCATGACTGTTCCTTAAGACAGAACAAAACCCAGTGCAACCGGCCCTGGAATCTAAGTGTCCCTATGCACGTCCTAAGTGTCCCTATATACCTGGATGTGTCAGTGTGTGGGAGCGTGAGCCACTGCCAAGATTTAATTACTGCAGGTGTCAAGTGAAGAAGATTTAATAGGGAACATCCCATCATCTAGAATCCGGTCTTTCCTCTCTGCGTGATTATTAATGAGACACAATCACCTGTAAATGTATGTGCTGCATTTACTCTGTTACATAACCACTGATTCTCCCACCCGAGATTTTATATTCATTCATTAAAGTGTTAATGTACATAGCTTTTTTAAAAATAGATACTAACCTGCCTCTCCACTGCCTTAATGCATATAGTCTTGCCTGGCCTGGCCATGGCAAGCTGTAGTCTGTACGCCTCTGCATCCACTCAACGAGGGAGTCTGTATGCCTTTAAGCAGCACTTTAAGGGATACTCCAGGCAATGACAATAAAAAGGCAGCCATGAGTTCTCCTGAAGCCTGTCCCATGCACCTCTTCATCATTTCCTACACTGTGCTGTAGATACTGTGGCAGGGCTTTATACCTCACTTCTCTATTCCTTACCATTTCTCCAAGACCACCTTCAGATGTGGTTGCCCCTGTTCTTTAGTGCTGCCAAGTGTGAGTAAGCACGTCAAGCCACAGTGGTCACATGTGCCAGACTCATTCTCACTGGGGGTGCTGCAGGTCAGGGAAGCTGTTCGACCGCAATTGGTTTGTAGGCACAGTAAAAAGGAAAGAAGGGGCAAACTTTGGAGACCTGCCACAGCATCTACAGAGAAAACAGAAGGGAGGCACATGGGACAGGCTTCAGATCAGTTCCTTTCTGCCTTATTATTGCCATTTCCTGGACAGACCCTTTAAAGCCAGAGAACTTCATGGCAGTTCCCCTGGGAAATCCCTTCCATGTCCCTCCCCTCCAGTGATGTCCTTAGTCACATGGGGGGATTCCTCAGAGGCTCCCTCTCTGGAGTATAAAAGCCTCACTGCCCCAACGGGCTGGAATTGGCTTTGTGAGGACCCAGGGAAGGAGCAGGGGACCCGTGCCCCCCCTTACTACAGATAGTGGTTAGGTGGCTGCAATAAAGGCCCCTGGAAAGCACCCCCCAGGAAATCCCTTCCATGTCCCTCCCCTCCAGTGATGTCCTTAGTCACATGGGGGGATTCCTCAGAGGTTCCCTCTCTGGGGTATAAAAGCCTCGCTGCCCCAAAAGGTGGCCCCTGGAAAGCAACAGACCAGCTCTCGATGGACTAGGGGGGAAGCCCCCAACTCGGAAAACCGAGGGGGCACCGCCCTGCTGTCATTTAACTGTCGGTGAACTGGGAAGGAGTCCAAGAGACCCCTATACAAGTTTACAGGATAGTGATAGCCGACATGCCACCTACCAGCATTAGCATGCCAGATAATTTTATCAGGATCTTGCCGCTATGTGGGATGGGGCAAACTAGAAAGAAGGATCTTAAGCCCATCACTAGTCATTATGGAATTAGGCTTTTGCACCATTGCAATAAACCTTGATGTGCATTTCAAACACTAGTGTCAGGCTTCTGTGAAGGGGAACACTGTTGGAGGCCCCCATCAATGCTGTTTATGAACAATGATTTTTGGACTCCCAATGCGATTAAGCTATTGCGCAATTGTACAATTGCATTTGTGATTCATGCAATAGCTTAATTGCCTTGAGAATCTATGTAAATCAGACATGTATCCTAAGAGCAAAAAAGGTTTTGTACCAACCAGCCATCCTCCCAACATCACATTTGTATTATGCTTCGTTTCCGGCCCTGAAGTTATAGCTGGAGAAAGGGGGGCATCCTGACTGCATACCCTGTGGCCCTGTTCTGCTTACCTGCATGGAGCTTACCTGGGAGTTGACCATAGGAAGTAAATAGCAGGAGAAAATACTTTCTAAGAGTCAACAGTCAAAATTTAAAAAACAAGATGGTGTCTCATGCATTTGCAGGCCACCTGCAAGCAGGAAGTGATGCTGGGCTTCCTGCTACTGTGCCTTGTCAGTTATGTCAGTTGAATCTGGCAGCAGCATGGCTGAGATGCTGGGAGAAGAAGCTCCAAAATGGCCGCTACCTTTATTTTCCAACTGTGCTAGGCCGTTGGTCTGGTTTAACCCTTTAAATGCCAGCCTACCTAGATTTTTTGTCACACTCTGTTGCCAGACTGCTTTTCACGTTTTTGTGCTACACATGTTCAACCTTGATTTTTGAAGGGATTTCCAGGGATTTTCCAGGAAAATTATATATTGTTTTTTTCAGCAGAGTCTGGGCTTCAACATGACATATCTTGTTTGGCCTTTTTTTAGTGTATTCTCAATTCTTTTGGGTGAAATATGTGCAAAAAAAAAAAATCTATTTTTTACAATTTGTAGTGTTTTATTGTGATAAAAAAATGTACGTTTGTTAATAAAATATTATTGCGTGTGAAAAGCCCTATTTCTCCCGGTTACAACGGTACCACATATGTATTGGTAGATCAGAGCCACCCTGCCTCCCACCCTCCCTGCTCCGATCGCTACCGACAAGTGACAGTCGGAGCCCGGGTGCCGGTATACGAGGAGCGGGATGACGTGATCATGCGCCCTCCCACAAGTGGGCGGGACTAGGGCGGGGCCATCGCCGGCCGAAGAGGACGGTGAGGGCCCGTTGCTGGGTCCTCACCCGAAGAGTGGTAAGTCCGGGGGGGGGAGCCCCCCCTGGTGAAGAGAAGACCCGGGGAGAGAGATCGTGCTGTTAGGTGAGTTTGTGTCATTTTCTTTTTTTTTTTTCTTTCAGATGGCGCCGGGGGGGGGGGGGGGGGCGGGTTGAATTGGGGGGGGCTATTCCGGGCCTGAAGATCAGAGGCCCGGGGAAAAAAGTTTTTCCTTTTTTTTATGGGGCTCTAAAGTTAGATACGTGAGTCTCACGTAGCTGGCACTCAACGGTTGGAGAGGCAGCTACGTGAGACTCACGTAGCTGGCACTAGAAGGGTTAATGTGGAACTTTAGTCAAACATTGACTGGTGCTGAGGCAGGATGGGGGGGGGTACAATGGAAAACCCTTACCTTACCCTCAGGCCAGTGTCCCACCTCCTAGACCAACAACCGTTGAGTAGAGGCTTTCCTGTGGGCTGAAAACAGCACAGAGACGCATCCCCCATTCTGTGCACTCATTCACTTGAATGGACGGGAGTGCACACACGCCAAGGGTGTCATTCTGGCAAGATGGCGGACCCCAGTGCTGGCCCGATGGTCAGGTAAGGGTTTTTTCTTTGTAACCCCCTGTCCTGCCTCAGCACCAGGGTAGGGTGCAGGGTCAACTTTCCACTTTAAGAGCTTATCCATAAAAACACAGACATTTTTTTAACCCTCCTCCCTGCACCTGATTGTATGTTGCGATAGACAGGAAGCAGAATTTTTCAAATGATCCTTTCAATAAAGGCAACAAGAAAAAACCAAAGTCCTGAAGACCCTTGCATTCCCCTTTCAGAGATGCCGATTCTGATGCCGACAATGTCCCCTCGCCATGCTCGGTCCCGAAGCAGTGTTGGGTGATCTTGAGCAGTCGAGATGCCGACCAAAGAACGATCCTGCTCCCCCATGATCGCCAGGAACCGATAGTGAAGGTGGGGAGAATTGCGCTGTCAGAGGACTGGTGCCCACAGCGCCAGTTCCCTTTTACTTTTGCAGCCTGGACTGAGACTGCTTAAGGCCTTTCCCTCTTAGGAGTTAGACTTCATCATCAAAGTCCCTAGTCTATAAGACTCGAAGGCTTGTGGTGTCCCTCTCTTTTATCAATCTAACTGATTTTGTGTAGACACTGGGTATTTTCAAAACAAAAAAATTGTCGTGGTTGCACCAGAACGCCCTGCCCATGACCCACCCAGATGACCGCCTGGCGACCAATCGCAGGACTCTCTCCCGGCGCTGTCTCATAGTGAATGTAAAGAAATCGGGTGCTCTGGGGGGTGAGGTTATGTCCGGGGCCGATCTTGTTTTTATTAGCTGTCAGCAGGACCAACAACCATTGAGCAGAGGCTTTCCCGTGACCAGACTGTCCCTTTAATCACACGGGCAATGTAGTGCACAAGGGCGTACCCATTACTATTAGGGCATCTATTTTGGAATCATCTAAAGGAGCTGCGAGCTGTGCCCTGGCCTCCCGCCAGGACTCCTTATTATTAAGCAGAAAGCAGCTTGATAAATATGTAAGAGCTTTACTCACTCCACTTACCCAAAAGGAATTTCCTGACTCACCCAGCAGCCTGATCCTGAGCCAAGTGTCAGGGAGAAGCCACGGAAAATCACAAGCCATTCCAAGTGCCGACATCTGGGAACTAAAAGAGTAACAGCAAAGAGAAAATGTTACTACTACTATTATTACTAATACAAATATTACTACTACTAAGACTACTACTGCCACTATGGCTGCAGTTACTACCACAGTACTATTATTTTTACTACTACTATTACTAGTACTACTACTAATACAAATATTACTACTGCTAAGGCTGCTACTGACACTATGGCTACAGCTACTACTGACAGCACTACTATCATTACTACTAATGCTGCTATAGCTATTATTACAATTACTACTAATATTATTATGACTATTAATGCAGCCGTTACTTCTACAATTCATATCACTGTTATGACTACTACTGTTTCTACTACTACTAGAACTACTACTAGGATTGCGACAGCTATTCTTATTAATTCTTATTCGCTAAGCCTGATTTTATTACAACTCGTAAAACTATTACTACTACTAGAAATAGTGCTGCTGCAATTGCTACTGCGATTACTCATGCTTCTACTATAATTACTGCTACGATTACCAGTGCTGCTGCCGCTGCTAGGCCTCTTGACACAGCGATTACTAGTATTTTTATTACTAACACTTAAACAAAAATAACTACTACTGCTAGGATTACTAAAGCTAAAACTATAAAGAGAAAATGCTACTAGTACTATGACTATTACTAGTAGTAGTAGTACTACTATTATTACTTATACAAATATTATTACTGCTAAGACTACTCTAATGACTATGGTTGCTTCTACTTTTACTAGAACTACTACAAGGATCACTACATCTTTTCTTATCATTAATCCTACAACGTTTACCAATTCCACAACCACCAACACAGCTAAGCTTGCTTTTATTACAACTATTACTACTACTATTACTACTACTATAAATTTTGCTGCTGCAATGCTACTGCTACTGCTACTACTCCTACTTCTACTATTATTATTGCTATGATTGCTATGATCAATAATATCACTACCGCTGCCACTGCTAAGCCATCACTACGATGATTATTAATATTACCATTGCTATCACTAATAGAAAAAAAAATACTACTACTACTGTTAGTATTACTAGAGCTCTTTTTATCATTAATACTAAAACTTTTACAAATGCTACTACCACTACTAAGGTGGACTTTATTACAACGAGTAAAACTATTACTACTACAATAACTGCTGCTGCTGCAATGACTACTGCTATTACTCCTACTTCTACTAATATTTCTACTATGACTATGGCTACTTTTACAACTGCTACTAGTGCTACTGCTGCTGCTAAACCTTTCAGCGCTACTAATATTATTATATTACTACCACTAATACAAATCTATTACTAATACAAATCCTATGACTACCACCGCCACTTCTAAGGCTGACTATAATTACAACTAGTAAAAATATTACAACTACTACTGCCATCACATACCTTTCTGGGGATCAGGCCTTTGTAGATGCAAACAGCTGCCTGCAATACCACCTGCGGCCTCCCCAGAGGAGAGACTGGGGAAACTCAGCAGAGAGGAGGGCCGGAGTGTCAAGTGTGAGGATGATGCAGAATCAGGAACACCAGGCAGGAATGGAGAAAAATCTGGAAGGCAATAGAGAATTAAAGGTGAATATAACTGAGGCGTGCCATCGGGGAGTAATTGGTAAAGTGCTACACCAGACACTGGTTTCAGTGTGAGGAGTCTGCCGACAGATCTGGTTTTAGCCAGAGCCTTCCACAGGGGGGGTCGGACTGTGCTGCAGAAAAGTCGTAGTCCCATTACTGTTGCCAATGGCCAGTGAGGCCAAATATGGGAATAGTTCAGTCCAGGTTTTTGGGGAAGTTAATGTAGAGTAGCCAGAGAGTCCAAAGCCAGGGAAAGCCATAATCCAGTGCCAAAGTTCAGAGAAGCAAAACAGGTCATCCAAGCCAGGAGTTGAGAGCCAGAGATAGGTCGTGTTCAAATCCAGGTTAGAGCTAGGTCAGAGACATATTGGGTCATAATCCAAAGCCAGAAGATTTGCAGGTAACTACGCAGTGCTGCAGGCCCCCTTTTAAAGGGCCTTAGGCACCCAGGGTCAGGGGCTCATGTGAGCAGGGTCACCTATGTGACCGCGCATGCCCCCGGCCATTCACAGCCCAAACAGAGACACCCAAAGGGCGCAACTGAGTGTGCGCACACTCACGGGGATTAATTTACATCAACCGGCGCACGTGAATAGAGACAGGTCTCCTATTGTGACAACTACTATGACTATTGTTGCTGCAATTACTATTACTAATGCTACTTTTAAAACTACTGCTGCTGCTGACAAATCTTTAATTTATTAATATTTCTACCACTAATACAAATTTACAGGAGTATACTTTACTACAAATATTTTTAATATTAATAGTAGTAGTAGTATTTATAGTGGACCATCCAAGAGTATATTTTAGGATAATGACAATGTACAGTCTTTGTAATTATTATTATTATTATTATTATTAGTAGTAGTAGTAGTAGTAGTAGTAGTAGTAGTAGTAGTAGTAGAATATAACTTCCCTTATCACTAATACTGCTACAATTAAAATTATTATTATTTCTATTATCAATAGTATTATTATTTAGGCCAGTGTTTTCATATGAAATATATTTATGATTAATGACTTCCTTTTCATCTATTCCAGTTCATTAATTTTCATGATTTAATCAGCACACAGCCTGACCCCGCCTGCAACCTTAATTCTAAATTAGTGACAGTTCATAAACGTCATAAGTTCATAAGAGTCATATTAAAAACAAATTGCTTGTCAGTTTAATTCATTATGTGGTTACCTGTGTCATGAAACCTAGTTATACTTGTTTGTTTGGCCTCCATGAACAGGTGTCCTACTTCTTTCTTTTGAATGTCTGCCCCCTGGTGGATGTTTTTCAGACTGCAGCTAGCTTGTAATTTAGTAATGTTTGACTGTTATTGATGGAGGATTAGTTGATTTGTCATATCTCATGGCCACCATTACCTATAGTAACAGATTTGTTCCTGCACAGTACCTTACAATAGTAGCCTGTAGCTACCACTACATCATTGTTTTTTATAACTACTGCATACAGATCATGCTGGCTTACCCTGCCAAGATAATTTAGCCAGGTGCCAATGTCTGAAGAATAGACAGAAAAAAACAGAGTTTGCTTTCAGTCAAATAAACCATTTTTTAGACTGTGATATGCCCCTTTTTTACCCTCAGTATTTTTTTGGCAGATCAGAGGAGTAGCTAGCCTTCTGGCACCCGGGGCAAATATTTTAAATGGCACCCCCCACCTGTGCTCAGGCCCCCCTTCTGGTGCCCCCTGACCTTCTGCACCCGGGGCACAGGACCCCCCGCCCCCCTCCCAGCTACGCCCCAGTGGCAGAAAATGGCATATGTCGCCTTTAGCTCAATCTCAAGCTTACACTGGGATTCTGTGTTACAAAAGGAAGCTTAACATGGACGAAAACTCATATAAATGAGTTGGCCCTCAATATTATATATATATATATATATATATATATATATATATATATATATAAATCCTGATTATCTGGTTATCTGATTGTCAGTCCTCAGCTGTGGCCAAGCATAACCCCATGCTGTATGACCCCCCAGCAACCCCACACCTTTTGGCCTGCACAGATACATTGCCCAACTGTTCCACTCTCCGTGGAACAGTCCCACTTTGAGACATTTTGTCCTACTGCCCCCTGAAAACTTCAGACACCTAAACCAGACCAACACCTGTTTTTTCTCTAACGGGTGTTGGTCCTGCTGTCAGCGCATATAATGCCCCAGTAATCCTCACCTTCACTACAGGCAAGCGCCAGGAAATGGAGTCCTGCAATGGCCACCGGGCGGTCACATGGGCCATGGTCGCATCCTTGGCGCCAGCCACCAGAATGACCTGCTCCTCTGACCACCAACTGGCCACTCGCGGGAATCCTTTCCCGATACTGGCTCATAGTATTACGTACGTTCTGGGTGGTTATGTGCGAGGGGGCTCCAGCATTTTGGATGCCCCCTGAGCTTGTTGTGATTAGCTGACAGCAAGACCAATACCGGTTAAAGGAAACATGGGTGTTGGTCTGGTTTAAATGTCCCACTTCCCTGACATTAGAGGGAAGACTATCCTAAATCCATGACATCTGCTCAATTTACAGCTGAGACCCCATCCGGCACAATGGCTGAATTAGCTAAGCAGCTAAGAGCTCTGAACAAATGTCTGAAGTTAAACTTCAGGCCTTGGTCATAGATAAGCAGCAAAGTTCACAGCAGAAGCTGGGTCAAGCCAGAGGATCAGTCCACGGATGAGTCATTAGCAAACTCATAGAAAAAGCTGGGTCAACACCAAGTCATCTCAGAGGTTCCAGGATATATGATACAGCGTCGTCCTGATCCCCTCACTTTGTCCAAATAGTTGGACCATTAAGCATACGAATGGCCTTTACATATGTCCTGTAGCCATTCCGTTTTATATAGCATTTGCACAAATACTATTATGTTATTGAGGTTCAATATACTATATATCTGGTTAAGAAGATGGGAGAAATATTGCACTTCATACAATATAGGATGGACAAGTTCTGTGAGTGGTTTCCACACACCAGAGAAAATCTGTGAGTTAGCTGTGCTCATGAATTAAATACAATGTATCACAGCAGGTGACACAATAGGTACAATTGTTACACAACAGAGAGCCTGGTTATTAGAATGTGTTACAAGTAGCAAGATGGCTGACTTTTACAATATAAGATGATGACTAATCTTTGCTTGCTTCATTACATAGCAAAAGGTAGAGATGTTGCAGTGTGAAGGAAAAACCTCTTAGCTTGATAGTCAGTGCATGCTGTAATGGCTTTATACAAACTGACCTGCATTTAGGCTCTATCTCCCCTATCTGCTATAACCCCCCTTTTGTCTAACCCTTTTTATGTCTACCTCCACAACTCTTTTTTTCCTCACAGTGTTTCCTGATGAGCATTTATTCTTTTTTTGTTATTCATTATCTAGTAGCTTACTATGTGAGCTTGACATTTCCAGCCATTGCCGCATTTTTCATTCCATAAGACGAACCCTCGTCTAGAGGAGGAAAATAAGAAAAAAAAAATCTGAACCAAATATGTGCTAAAATACCCTTCTCCCAATCACCACATTGGAGACAGTGTGCAGAATCCCCCTCCCTCCAATTACCCCATTACAGGGAGTGTGCACCATCTCCTCTATTACAAGCAGTGTGCGGCACCCCCTATTACAGACAGTGTGTGCCATCTCAACCATTACAGGTAGCTAACGGCATCCCCTATTAAAGGCAGTGTGCGCCATCTCCCCAAAAAAGGCAATGTGCAGCATCCCCTATTACAGGCAATGTGTGGCAACCCCCCAATAGAGGCAAGATTTGGCATCTCCCATTACAGGCAGTGTGTGGCATCCTCCCATTAAAGGCACTGTGCAGCAACCCCCCTTTCTCCCATTGTGTGAGGAGAGAGAGCGCAATAGAGGACCGGAGGGCAGAAAGCAGTTAAACTTACACTTGATGCCTAACGGCCCTCCAATGCCCGGTTACACACACACACACAAACACACACTGCCATATCTTACAGTGCTCCCAGAGGTGGGCTTGGCCGATTTTCAGGCTGCGTTTCACAAAAGGACACCAGCAGTGCATGGGTCATCTCCGAAGCTAAGAACGCAGTCAATGCTGTAGGAATGCTAAAAGGTAAGGTGGTGTGTGTGTGGCTCTGGGCATTGGAAGACCAGCAGGTCCTCCTTTGCATTCCTTCCTCAAACACACACACACATTCACTCCATAAGATACACCGAAATCCTCCCTCCCCTGACCTTTGTGTCTTTTGAAACAAAAAATACTCCTAGTAACTATTTCCAGCACAAATACTTTAAGTGAAGAGCTGTCATTTTTTTTTTAAACATTCTTTTTCCCTCTTATTTCTGTTTAAACTACTGTTTATTGACATTGCTGTTTTGTTTTGCTGCTTTTTTAATGTCCTTTCTTGATTTCATAGCATAGTTGTATGACTTTGGACACAGTTGCAAAAATGACCTTAATTGTTTTTGATGTTTTTCAGAGATGGGGGCCCATGAAATGCTTTGGCTATGTACACTTATCGCGATAATCACAGGTAAGGAGGACGAGACACATCAAAATATGTGGCGTAAAATATAGGGGGGGGGGGATCAGTAACTTTACAACCAAGCAATATGAAGCTTGATAGCCTGGCACTGGTTTCTGCCATCAGCTAGAGATGAGCAAGTGTTATTAGAAGGTTAAGGTAGCAGTAAAACACCAAGGCAAAGGCATGGTGTATTTTCCTCCAAATGGTTTCCTCTGAGTAAAAAAATTGGAATTGCACACCTATATATACAATAGGTATACAAAAATGTGTGCTACCCCCCAGATATTCAAATAAACAAAACAACACATAAGGGAAGGCAGGGAAGACAGCGCCACAGTTATTTCTGAAGAAGCTGCCTATGTTTATGGTGAAATGCGTTGAGATAAGAATACCGTAAAGGTGACAATTTCTTTAATCCCTCCACCATATAAGGGAGCACCTGTGTTCATTTTCATTTTGCAATACTGTTGCGTTTTCAGCAGCCATGGTATGAATTCTTGAATATCAATATGTAAAGAACACAAACACCTTGCACAACAGTGCTATTTGTCCAGCACCACCCAAAATGATAATAAAGCAGACCTGATGTGCCACAAAAATACCCCTAATATATAGCCATAAACAGGAAAAATCGGTGGTACCAGCAAAACCACCCAAGGGGAATGTATACTTAAGGGCACCACCTATCTGCTAATCATAAATGACACTAATAATTCATCAAAAATAGATTTATTAATCCATAGCTATATACAACATAAAAATACAATACAATCACCTACATTTAAAATACACAACATATACACATACAACCAGCAGGAGTGACCCTATAAAAGACTACCTACCTAACAATTTTATGTGCAAAATATGCAAAATCTCCCTCATATCCTAAATCAAACTGATACTGTGCAATAGAAATATAAAGTGCTAAGTGCTGAATAAATTTGTGCACAATAGTGCAATATAATGCCAGGCCAACAAAGCCGACCTGCACCTCAGTGTGACAAGTTCTCACCCCTGCTGGAAGGATCCTCACCCACGCGTTCCGTGCCCACCTGGCACTTTCTCAAGATGTAAAGAACATATGCAAAAAAAAATGTAAAGAATATATGTAAAAACAATATGAAATAAAGCCTTGCATTGAAAAGTTATTAATCCAGGTCATATATCTGTCCTCCCTCAACAAGGTTGGATCCCCCAAACATAGTCTGGGCATCTACTGTAGATATAGTACAAATGGCATGCCAAACAAGTAATGAGCACAGTAATGCACACTAGAGAAACCCTAAACTACCCCCCAGCTGTATAAAAGGATGACGTCACAATAATCACAAATACTTTTTCAATGGTATTTGAATTAATCCTATTTTACATTTGGGCTATTAGTTAAGGTCCACTTATCATAGAAAAGTTCAAATGCCTTGACTACTGGTTTGCTGACCTTTGAAAAAACGTCTACTCAAATATACCCCTTGGGCCATACAGGCTTCTCTAATGGCTAAACAGGCCTTAGAAAACAAAGGCTGCAGGTTGCCACCATGACTTGAGTGGCCATCTTAAAGGGTACCTTGATTTGGGATTCATCGCTGTTTGAGACCCCCCAAGATCAGCAGTCGCCTTACCTCTTCCCAGTTCAACAGGGCATACGCGAGCTCTCGACCAATCTAAGCCACTTGCTGTGCCTATGTAATTTGGCAAACCTCTCTTACTATTTGCAATGGAAAGCAAGAGCGGTCGCATTCCCAGCATCTTTGGGCTGTGTGTGCGCTCTCGTCCCAGCCATTCAGATAGGCTGTGGCAGGGGAATCGAGAGTTTGGATAGGCAGACAGTAATCCCCTGGCACTAATGAACTATAGAATCTGGGTAGCAGAGACTTGGTCACACAAATTCTAAAGGTCATGGGCAGACAGAAGGCAGTAATTTTGATTAAAGGGGTTGTCCAGGCTAAAAAATAAAATAAATAATACAATTTCCTATACTCACCTTTTGTCCTTCTCAGCTTCTATTTGAGGGTCTGGTGTGCCAACTGCCAGCATCTGCACAGTACACGAGGGTGGGGATCCAGCGGTTCCCTTTTCCGGCATTACAGCCTCCCTCAACGGCATCCGGGGGCCTTGTTACCATCCTCACATGCCTACATTTATTTAAATGGTGAGGTTGTGCCAAGTAGAAGTCAGTGTGCCCCATCTTGGAATGCCCTCTCCATTGCAATGATTGGCGTAGGCGTGTTAAGGAGCATGAAGCCAGCCTGAGGGATGCCACTGCCCCAAAGGACAGAATTACAGGTTCTCCAGTATCAATAACTAAGTAGACAGCAACACTGCACGGAGGAGCTATGGGGAAAAAAGGTGAGTATAAACTTTTTTAATGCATGGTTTACAGTTGCAATGTCCAGCTTGAGAATGGTTAAAACTTAGCTTTTACTTCATAGCTTAAAATGAGGATAATTCCAAATGTAAACATACAGCCATCAAACGTCTTGTATGTCAGAAAGTGCTCCCCTCCACCATTGGGACCAGGTAACGCGTTTCAGGCTGTTACCAGCCCTTTTTAATGCATGGACAGACCAACAGTCAAAAATGACTTAAAGAGGACCAAAACCCGCTCCCCATCGGCCCCTAAAAAATATTTAAGATTCCAGGGCCCCTTGATTCCCCTTGCTCTGTGAAACCCCCCAGGTTGCCCAGAAACTCAGAACGTGCAGATTGGACGAGTGGCTGCACATGCATTGTAGGACCGGGAAGAGGTGAGTTTGTTCGAGTGACCTGGGGGGGTTTTACACAGCGGGGCATCCCTATCGAAGTACTCGGGGAAAGTATATAAAAATACAGAGTAGTTGAAATCATGGGTTTTGGTCCACTTTAAACCAAACCAACACAACAAACAGTGCTCATGTGCATCCCTCCCCAGGGCAATTCATATTGCTGCACATAAAAATGTATTTACTTTTTTATAACTCCTGCTGTGGTAAATTTTAGAAACAAAATGGTGGCTAATGCATTTGCAGGCCACCTGCAAACAGGAAGTGCTGCTGGACTTCCTGTTACTGTGCATTGTCAGTTATGTTGAATTCAGGCAGAAGCATGGCTGAGATGCTGGGAGAGGAAGCTCCAAAAAAGCCGCTAACTTTCTTTTCCAACTGTGCCAGGCTGTTGGTCCGGTTTAAGTCTATAAGTAGAGGTAATGTGCTGGCAGCAAAGAATCATAAACAAAGGTCCATAGCAATGGGCGAGATCAGGTGGTTAATCCAGACAATGGTCAGCAACTAACAGGCGGAATCAAGAAAAGTCCTCTCTGGGATAGGGACAAGGCCACAACTAGTAAGGATCCTAAGATCTGGCACCCTCTTGGCACCTTAGCTTCCCATTGAAAAGCCCTTGCACGTGTGCAAAAGGTTGCACTCTTTCCTGCACTTGTTCACCAGTAAACACTTCTGGTGGTCCCATGACAGAGATGGTCCATAGGTAATAATTATACATTTACATAGTTACATAGTTACATAGGGCCTTATTTATCAAGGGCTAGCGCCAGGTAGTGTCTGACGAGCGCCAGGTACCGCCAGCTAACGGCGGCTACCGACTCAAGTACGCCCGGCGGCGGTCACAACGACGCATTTATCGCGCTAAATGAGGCTAGCGCCGGCGAGAGCGTCAGCTAGCGCGGGATTCATCATGTAGCCGACTGCAACGAACAGCGCCGCTACTAATCCCATCACAGCGCCAGGTATGACCTGTCGCTCCCTGGCGCTCTCCAATGCATTTCAATGGAGCAATCTTTAAATATTCATAATTACCCTTCTGAAGCCGCATGGGGGCGGCGGGCGCGGGTGGCCGGGTTACGTGAGGTCCCTTCTTTAGTGATGCTGTACTGACATGCTGGTTGCCTGATATAAGAATTTTGGGCACTGTGTCAATATTTTACATTCACTGTGCTGACATGCTCTATTGCGCCTTTGTCTTTTGGTGTATCCTATATCACCTGTCCTATTGATTATTGCCTATGCAGTATTTGTAGTACATCGGTTTATTGGCATGTTATATTTATTTGCTGTACAGAGCACATTGTTTAAGTTAGTTTTTGTCAAAGATAGTTTTTGTTCACTTTAGTTTCCTCATTAATTGATGTTGTAGCAAGTGTTTTTCACTGGTAATAGGGATTGTCATTGACTGTATAGATATAAGTGTTGCATTTACTCTCTGTATGTATTTATATATATTTTTATCTTGAGCACTCAGCACTTCAGTTTTTTGGTTATGCATAGCAGCTTAGATTCACAGTGGTTACTTTAGTTTTATTGGGCTTATTATTACTTTTATTCATTTTCATTCACTTCATGGGGGGATAGGTGGGCATTACAACATACAGACCCTGTTTCTTTTTGGGGTTCACAGTGCCGGCACAGTTACTGCGAGAAGTTGATGCAGAGGTTCTGGTTACCTCTGTACATACTTACCTCAGTATTTTATTTACATACAGAAGATTTTTTTGCCCAGTTGGCATTATTTATGCATTGTCAGTCTGTGTGCATCACATTATTTGCAATATTGCTTTCCCCATGCTTGGGGCTGTTAGATATAGACTTATCCATATATATTGGGACCCATTAATTGTTTTTAAGTGTCTTGTGTCATGTATGTGTATTTTATGTTTTTATATGTGATAATAAATTTTGTAAAGAGAGTTTTGATGTGTTTTGGTGCTCCTTGTTAGGGAGGTAGGCGTGTTTCTTCACGGCCACTCCCATGGAATTGGTTCATAATTAATTGATTTTTTTTTTAAGCTGTCAAAAATTCTGTGACCACTACGACAATGTTAGATATTTTTTTTAAGGTAAAAAAAAATATATATATATGTGCAGAATTGATATTACAGGTCTGATATTCATGTATTCATATTACAAAATGTTTAGGAAAACTTGTATCATTTTTACATTAAAAAAAAATGGTTGTTTGGGGGTTAAGAACTACTTTTCACACATCGCCGCCAGCGCTCTGGGGTTTAAACAAGGAATTCACAGGGCGAGAAATTTTTGAGCGTGATTTGTTAATGAATATGCTGGGAGCCGTTCGCTCTGGCCATTCGCTGTCAGGCGCACCCATACAACGCGGAACCTGTGAAACATCGACCCCTAACCCCGTATTCAACATTACCGCACACCGACTGAGTCGCTGTCATCAAGCAAACCCCGGCCAAGCACAGCGAATACTAGCTGGCGCTGTGAAAATCACGCTACTGGCGCTCATCTGTCGCTACCTGGCGCTATTAATGAATCGGCCTCATAGTTACATAGTTACATAGTTAATACGGCTGAAATAAGACATATGTCCATCAAGTTCAACCAAGGGTGTTGGGGTAGGGAAGGTTATGTTTTATTTTTTTATTTTTTTTTTTACTGATAACCGCTAATAGTAACTGTTATTGTTATTTTCTTCTAAATAAGCATCTAATCCTTTTTTGAAGCTATTCCACAGATTTATAGTTCTTACGGTAAAATACGATTGTCGCCTCCGGAGAATGGATTTCTTTTCTCCAGTTGAAGGGAGCGCGCTCTTTTCTTTACAGAGGATTTTACCTGAAATAGTGTTTCCCCATATTTTTTGTAGAGCGTCCTTTCTATGGACTAGTACCAAGAACTGGACGGCATATTCCAGGTGAGGGCGCACCAGTGCCTTGTAAAGAGGCAAAATTACATCTCTATCCCGTGATTCCAGGCCTCTTTTAATGCATGATAATATCTTGGTGGCCTTGGAAGCAGCTGCTTGGCATTGCATGCTGTTATTTAGTCTGTGATCTACCAGTACCCCCAGATCCTTCTCAACAAGTGATTCTCCCAGTTCTACTCCCCCGAGGATATATGTGGCCTTCAGGTTATTAGACCCCAAGTGCATGACTTTACATTTCTCCACATTGAACTTCATTTACCAAGTGGAGCCCAGACACTCAAAGTGTCCAAGTCAGCCTGAAGCTTGTGAACATCTTCCATAGACTGCACTGTGCTATATATCTTTGTGTCATCTGCAAAAACGGAGACGGTGCATTCAATCCCAGCTTCTATGTCATTTACATTTATCAGATGAGCAGAACTCCACTGAATGCAGACCCCCCAAAAATGAAAAAGAATAATATGTAGTGAAATTTTAAACACGGGGAGGCCGATTTATTAATAGCGCCAGGTAGCGACAGATGAGCGACAGTAGCGTGATTTTCACAGCGCCGGCTAGTATTCGCTGTGCTTGGCCGTTGTTCGGTTGTTGACAGCGACTCAGTCGGTGTGCGGTAATGTTGAATACGGGGTTAGGAGTCGCTGTTTGACAGGTTCCGCGCTGTATGGGAGCGCATGACAACGAATGGCCATAGCGAACGGCTCCCAGCATATTCATTAACAAATCATGCTCAAAAAATTCTCGCGCTGTAAAATGCATGTTTAAACCCCAGAGCGCTGGCGGCGATGTGTTAAAAGTAGTTTTTTAACCCCCAAACAACCTTATTTTTGGAAAAAAATAATAAACAAGTTTTTTAAAACATTTTGTAATATGAATACATTAATATCAGACCTGTAATATCAATTCTGCACAAATTTTTTTTTTTTTACCTTAAAAAATAACATTGCAGAAGTGATCACCGAATTTTTGACATTTAAAAAAAAAAAAAAAAAAAAAAACAATAATATCAATTTATTATGAATATTTAAAGATTGCTCCATTGAAATGCATTGGAGAGCGCCAGGTAGCGAGAGGTCATACCTGGCGCTGTGATGGGATTAGCAGCGGCGCTGTTCGCTGAAGTCTGCAACATGATGAATCACGCTCTCGCCGGCGCTAGCCTCATTTAGTGTGATAAATGCGTGATTGTGTTCGCAGCCTGGCGTTCTGGAGTCGGTAGCCGCCGATAGCTGGCGCTACCTGGCGCTAGTGAGACACTACCTGGCGCTATCCCTTGATAAATAAGGGCCTAGGTCTTTTGTGTGTTTCTTGTTATCAAGGTTTCATCTGCTTTAATTATTTCTGTCATTTTTTAGATATTAAGTGCACAAATCCTGCAGGGAAGCAATTTATTACCACCTTCATACAAAATGGAGTAACAAGTGGGAGCAATCAAAGATGTGAGCTTCGGATTAATGGCCTTCATGATCAGACTTCTGTCAACATTGTTGTCCTTGAGGGAGTTTACAACGCTACTTTTAAAGTAGATCAAGGAAAAACGGTCACTGTACGACTGCCAGCATCAGTAGAGCAAAGGGGAAATGGGGTTGTTAAGGACATAACCGTCATAACAGCCAGCCAAGACATAGTTGTTCTTTCATTCCATGGAAAAGCTAGTACTGGGGAGACAACCCTTTTGCTCCCAAGTGCCAGTTTAGGTAAGGAATATTACCTATTTACCCCAAGCACTGGTCCTTCAGGTTCTTCTAAGGTTTTCGCAGTGGTGGCAGCAGAAGAAGAAACTAGTGTTGAGATTCGTACAAAAGGATTAGTTCAGTACAATGAAAAAAGATATCCCGCAGGCAGTGTTGTCTCTATAACTTTACCACCCTGGAGTGCTGTCCAGATGTTAAGCTCTGATGACCTTTCTGGCTCTCTTGTGATGGCCAATAAAAATGTGGCTGTAATTAGTGGGCACACTTGTGCCCAGAAAAACACAAGGTGTAATCATGTCCTTGAACAACTCCATCCTGTGCGCAACTGGGGAACCAATTTCGTTGTAGCTCCTTTTTCATTTCAGCAGAGTTCAGACACCATTTATATCTTAGCAGCGAAGCCAACAGAAGTGACCGTTGTGTCTGGTGAAACAAAAAAAAAAGAAAATTTGGTGGCCGGTCAAGTCTTTAATGTTGAAATCTTCAAGACGGCTGTGAGAATTGAAGCCAATGATGGTGTACAAGTGATATTCCTTAGCTCTGGTGGAAGAGGCAGAAGATCTGAGTATGGCCCCTTCATGATGAACATCATAGATACTGATAGTTATTGCTCAGCTTACGCTGTGTTTGGACAACAAGGTACAGAGAACATTGTCATTCTAGTGGCCGAGAATGCAGCTCTTAAAGAAATCACATTTGATGGAAAACCCTTCAACAACCAAAATTGGAACCCAATTGAAGGAACGGAATTTAATTGGCTGGAACATAGCTTCGGAAGCTCCATGACCACTCACAAAGTTGAGAACCCCACAAGTAGATTTGGCCTTCAGAGTTTAGGGATCAGCCTTCCCTTCAGCTATGGCAGTCCAGGAGCCTGCGTGAAAGGTATTGTTTTACAACTTTATATTTTCCCTTTTTTAGGCTAAAATCATTTTTATAGTTTTATATATAAAAAAACGATCTAATCTAAAGATCTTATTGGGTCGCAATCATAACAATAATACACCAAACTGATCAATTTGATATGAAAATAATTAAAAATTAAGTATAACCAATCTTAATTGTTATGTGCAAATGGAGGAATCTGAGGTTTTGATCTTATCAATCAAAGATCTGAATCCTGCGCAATAGCACGGGATTGAGATCTTTGTTTGATAAGATCAAAACCTCAGATTCCTCCTATAGTTTTATATAGTGGGGAAGAGTTAGCCAACAGATGTGTCTGCTCTTTAATAACTGTGATTTAGGGTAAATGATATACATTCAAAATGTAACTAAATCCCTGGAAGCTTCATTGTGCATAAAAAAAAACATCATCTGGGCTCCCGTAGACTTTTAAAGGAAAAGACTATACAGGTATAAGGTCTTGTGACCTAGGCCTTGATCCCTTAAAATATCTCCTAAAAATTAGGACCATTTCAGGCTTTATTTCAGAATAAGACATGAGTTAAAATAAGGTGTTATTCAAAAGAGAAAGAACATTACAGGAGTTTATAAATGACACATATGTTGGGTATTAAGTATTAACACCTAAAATATTTACTACAAGGCAGTAAAAAATCTGATTTCATTATGATTTGCTTTTTTAAAGCAATGGGGCTGGTCATGGGCTGACCTGGGACAGAATATTCCCAGAGGGCTTTTTGGCCTGATTCTGTAATACTAATACATTCGATAAAGGGATCAGCCAAATAATTTGACCATTTTTTGCCTTTTGTTTGCATAAAGGAAAAAAGTGCCCCCTTCCCCTCAAGGCTACCAGTGCACAAGTCCCTTTGTCTGTCTGGATGCCATGGAAGAACAAGGGAACCATGATGGTAGGAACCGGGCTCTTTTGCACACCTTGTGCCAAGGAGTGATGAGGGTAATCGGATTTGGGTATCAACAAGCAACCTGCAACATGCAGGACAGGTGGTTTGCTGACCTCACTAAAATTTGGACTTTATTGGAGTGAGTGTCACAGTAGAAAAGTGCACCTTCGATAAAAAAATACGTAATAATAAATTAAAACTAATATTTACTCACCCTTCACTGGCATATTTTTTCCTGTCTGACCTGATAAGTGAAGACATCTCCCTATCTGGTGCCTTCCTTGAAGATCTCCAGTTGCTTCCCAGGAAATTTAGGCTTAATTGCAGTACATCAGTTTACTGTGTCCCCGGTGCTTCTCCTTTTGGGGAAACCACATCTCCCTACTTCATTTCTGGTTACTCGGCAGAAGTTGGTCATTAGCTTATTCGACCAGGCTTGACCATCATCCCTAATAAACGCATTCTGTAATACTAATACATTCTATAAAGGGATCAGCCAAATAATTTGGCCATTTTTTGCCTTTTGTTTGCATAAAGGAAAAAAGTGCCCCCTTCCCCCCAAGGCTACCAGTGTACAAGTCCCTTTGTCTGTCTGGATGCCATGGAAGAACAAGGGAACCGTGATGGTAGGAACCGGGCTCTTTTGCACACCTTGTGCCAAGGAGTGATGAGGGTAATCGGATTTGGGTATCAACAAGCAACCTGCAACATGCAGGACAGGTGGTTTGCTGACCTCACTAAACTTTGGACTTTATTGGAGTCCCTGTGAGTGTCACAGTAGAAAAGTGCACCTTCGATAAAAAAAATACGTAATAATAAATTAAAACTAATATTTACTCACCCTCCACTGGCATATTTTTTCCTGTCTGACCTGATAAGTAAAGACATCTCCCTATCTGGTGCCTTCCCTGAAGATCTCCAGTTGCTTCCCAGGAAATTTAGGCTTAATTGCAGTACATAGTTCACTGTGTCCCCGGTGCTTCTCCTTTTGGGGAAACCACATCCCCCTACTTCATTTCTGGTTACTCGGCAGAAGATGGACATTAGCTTATTCGACCAGGCTTGACCATCATCCCTAATAAACAACGGTATATTAGCGTTCCTCTTTATATTTCAGTTAATATATGTTGACATTTCTCCAGTATTTTGGTTTATTTACAGACTATGAAGAAGATCTACGATATGCTTCTTAAACCTACTTACGTTCATTCTTTATTTCCTTCAGATCCAGGCCCTCCACCTCCTTCGTGTAGAGACACTCACTGCCCCGCACGTCTAGTGTGTGTCATGGAGAATAAGAAACCCAAATGTGTCAGACCACAAGTAGATTTGTGCTGGGCATCTGGAGATCCACATTTCTATACATTTGACCGAAAATATTATGACTTCATGGGCACCTGTACATACAAATTTGCTGTTGTCTGTGGGGACGTTGACCCAGACCTACCAAAATTTGCAGTTAATATAAAAAATGATAATCGTGGAAGTGTTCATGTTTCATACATTGGTCAAGTCTCATTAGAAATAGGGGAGTATAACATTCTGATCAAGAAAGGAGAGTATGGATTTGTGAGGGTATGTATTACTCATTTCAATTGTTTCTAAAGTCAAAAGATAATGAATAAAGTGACTCATTTAGAGAAATGATATAACTGTTTAGGGCCCAGATTATGTGAGCAATGTTCCATATTCTGTTTGCAGTTGGCAGTAAGCCAAAACAACTAATCTAAATGGCATTATGAGTTTTTAGTTCTTACCTCTGCATTGAGTTTACTGTGAGTGATCCAATCAGCACAGGCTATTTATTGGAATACAGAAATGGCCCAATTAGTTAGCAAATGTTAAATCAGCTGCAATTGCTGAAATTATATATATATATATATATATATATATATATATATATATATATATATTATAAAGTTGAGAAGATCCACATAGTTGAAAGAGTAGATAGCAAAGATCTTTACGCCTTGGACTTGAAACCAAAAAACAAGGGAAATTGTCCTGCAATCTCAAAGACAAAACACCCCAAGTATCAAGAAATTGTAATGGACTTCTGGTTTAATCCAGTACAGCAGGGGTCTCCAACCCTCAAGGCCAACCAACAGGCCGTGTTTTGCTGCTCTTAAACTGGACCTTCACCCTGAATAAGAGCCCATCTTATTTGTTTCCCCCCTGTACATACAGATTGCCCACATTAATCCAGACCTTCACCCTGAATAAGAGCCTATCTTGTATGTTCCCCCCACATTGTACATACAGATTGCCCACATTAATCCAGACCTTCACCCTGAATAAGAGTCTATCTTATATGTTCCCCCCACCCTGTACATACAGATTGCCCACATTAATCCAGACCTTCACATGAATAAGAGCCTATCTTATATGTTCCCCCCTGTACATACAGATTGCCCACATTAATCCAGACCTTCACCCTGAATAAGAGCCTATCTTGTATGTTCACCCCACACTGTACATACAGATTGCCCACATTAATCCGGACCTTCACCCTGAATAAGAGCCTATCTTATATGTTCCCCCCACCCTGTACCTACAGATTGCCCACATTAATACGGACCTTCACCCTGAATAAGAGCCTATATTATATGTTTCCCACACCCTGTACATACAGATTGCCCACACTAATCCAGACCTTCACATGAATAAGAGCCTATCTTATATGTTCCCCCCTGTACATGCAGATTGCCCGCATTAAAAATCATCCTACCTGCATCTACTGCATTTTCTGAGCTTTTAAACATCCAAGATTGAGGCCTGTGGAGTCTCAGGCTGTCTGTAGACAGGAAGTGTCTTCTGACTATGCCGCTCTGCATTCTGAGATTGCTGTCCTTTTCCTGACCCCAGCTCTGCTCTCTCTGTGCAAAGCACAGCTATAACCCACCACCACTGTACCTTGCCCACCTCTTCTCTTCTCAGTATGTGATGCTTCTGTACATACAGATTGCCCACATAAAAAAAAAAAAAAAATCCTACCCGCATCTACTCCATTTTCTGAGCCTTTCAACATCCAAGATGGCAGCCCATGGAGTCTCAGGCTGTCTGCAGACAGGATGTGTTTTATGGCTATGCCGCACTGCATTCTGGGATTGCTGTCCTTTTCCTGACGCCAGCTCTGCTCTGTCTGTGCAAAGCACAGCTATAACCCGCCACCCCTGGAGTTCCCCCTCCCCTCTTCACTTTTCAGGATGTGATGCTTCTGAGGCAAGATGGAGGTGCCCGTGTCCTAGAGTCCTGTACAGTTACAGCCAATCACAGCAAAGAATAATAATAATATTAATTAAAAATAAGTGGCAAAAAGTAAAATCTATGAATTTTAGATGCTGGGGAATCATTTTTTAAGGGTTTGGGCTTTTCATTAAATGATGCTGAAGGTCCAGTTTAACACAGATGCACAGGTGGAGTAAATAGTGCTCAGACACAGCTACAGAGGCAGCTTTGTAACCACAATAACCTGTCGGTGGGCCAAAAACGGGGAGGCCGATTCATTAATAGCGGCAGGTAGCGACAGTTGAGCGACTGTAGCGGCATTTTCAGAGCGCCCGCTAGTAGTCGCTGTGCTTGGCCATTTTTCTGTAGTTGATAGCGACTCAGTCGGTTTGCCGTAATGTTGAATATTGGGTGAGGAGTCGCTATTTGACAGGTTCCGCGCTGTATGGGAGCGCATGATAGCGACTGGCCCTAGCGACCGGCTCCCACCATATTCATAAAAAAATCACGCTCCAAAAATTCTCGTGCTGTGAAATGCTTGTTTAAACCCCAGAGCGCTGGCGGCGATGGGTTAAAAGTAGTTTTTTAACCCCCAAACCACCATATTTTTGGAATTAATAAAAAACAAGTTTTTTAAATAATTTTGTAATATGAATACATTAATATCAGACCTGTAATATCAATTCTGTACAATTTTTATTTTTTATTTTTTATCCCTTAAAAAAATAATCTAAAATGGCAGAAGTGGTCACAGAATTTTTCACATTTAAAAAAAAAAAAATTAAAAACAATTAATTATTCATATTTAAAGATTGTTCCATTGAAATGCATTGGAGAGCGCCAGGTAGCGAGAGGTCATACCTGTCGCTGTTCAAGGTCGGACGCTGGCGCTGTGGGCTGAGGCTGGAATAATGATGAATGAGTGGCTATCTGGCGCTATCTCAGTCGCTAAGCAGGATTGTCTTGATAAATGTGTGATTGTGGTGGGGAGCCGGCATTCTCGTGGCGGGACCCGTCATTAAGGATGAGCGAACCAGTTCGGACGAACCGGAATTCGCTCCGAATTTCAGGGAAAATTCGATTCGGCACGAACCCGAATTTTTTTGGGTTCGTGCCGATCGAATTTTCCCTGAAATAAAAAAAAAAAAAATGCCGGCATGGTGGGAGCGGGCAGGCCGGCCTGCCTGCTCCCACCATGCCGGCATTTTTTTTTTTCAGATGAGCGATTCGTGAAAGTTCGATTCGGGCGAACTCGAATTTCTTGGGGAAATTCGGCGAATCGCCCGAATCGAACTTTCAAGAAGTTCGCTCATCTCTACCCGTCATTACCGGCCGCTCACCAGTCGCTACCTGTCGCTATTCCTTCATAAATAAGGGCCTAAAGCTCATATGTAGGACCATCAGGTGTAAGAGATTTGATTGCTTGTTGAAATAGAAAGACCTCCGAAAATCAGTGCTTGGGTATTTAAAAAAAATATCCGTTACCAAAGTGAGCCTTGCCTCACCAAATCTATTGGCTTACTCAATAGATTTCCATTCCCAGACATAGATAAAAAAAACTTTTAGGGTATCACTACCTAAAAACTATTATCTACATTTTCTACCAACGATTGTGGTAATAAAAAATTGATTTCTTTTGTAATTAATAAGAAACTATTTTACTGTTATTTCTTTCAGGTGAACAACTGCCTAAGGAAACTTCCCATAACTCTAACCAATGGCACTCTGAGAATTTTCCAAAGTGGCAATGCTGCAATGATACAACTCGGGAATGACATGATGACATCTTATGACTGGAACCATTATTTGTGGATAGAGCTCACTCGACGCTATGCTGGGAAGATGTGCGGTATGTGTGGAAATTATAATCAGGATCCAGAAGATGACCATAATATGCCATCTGGGATCAAGGCTGAGAATGTTGTTGGGTTTGGAGCTAGCTGGGCAGTAAGTTTTATCAGACTTCCTTTCTATAATCTGCCTCTGTGACTTTTTTTTTTTAGTGTGTAGCACTGATTCTTATTCCTTGAATCTTGTTTTGCTAGGTACAAGATAACACATTCTGCTGGCATGACTGCCACGGACCCTGTCTCAGCTGTCCTCCGAACGCTGCTCAGCGATATGCAGCTGACAGCTTCTGTGGACTAATCAGCAAAACCAATGGTCCATTTGCTGCTTGCCATTCGGTTCTACCCCCAAAGATGTACATGGAAAACTGTGTGTTTGATGTATGCACAAACAATGGCTACAAGCTGCTCTCATGTCAAGCTGTCAGTAGTTATGCTGAGGCCTGCCAAAGGTCCGGGGTGAACATTGGACAGTGGAGGGACACAGCAGGATGTCGTAAGTAATACATGTTGTGAACACAAGTTTCAGCTATTTAAGATACTTACACAATTCATATATTAATTTTGTAGCTATTCTCCAGATTCTGACCATTTAATTGTTTGTAAGATACATAAAGATGTAGAATTCTTCATTGTAAACTCAAAATCATAGAAAACTCAGAAAACCATGAGTCTGCTGTGAGCTGTTAACTTTTTAATATCAGGCTCATGGCTGCTATGCCTTGTATCACAGCAGGTGTAGCAATAACATTTGCAATTGCAAGTGTTACAATTGTAACATCAGCAATAGCCTGGCTGTTACAATGTGCTTCACAGCAGGGAGCTGACTGGCTTTTACAATGTAAGTACATGACCCATCTCTGCTTAAAGCATTAAACAGAAGGAGGGAGAGATTCTGCAGTGCAAGGTAACAACCTCCCAGTCTGAGATTCAGTTATGCTGTGTCTGTACCTTTCCATAAAGACTAAAAAATGTACTACAAACCAACCACATAAAACAACAGGTTGCTGTGGTTACAGGATCACAATGGACCCATATTTATGATTATCAAAAACATGTAGTAAACCAAATGAATAACTCTTGAGCATGAATGTATATTAATTTCCACTATTAATATTGTAGCAGCCACTTTAAACCCATCCCCCATTAAAAAGGATAACATCTAATGAACATACTGCCACATTATCACATGCCATTCACCTCTAATAAAGCTGGCATGGGATGAGAAGCACCGCAGGACCAAGAGGAAATGTCAGACAACGCAACATACCTTGGCAGAAGAATAGGGCAAAAAAGGTATCGGGCTGAGGAGCATCCCCTAGTTAGGCCTGTGGGGAGGTCCAAGCAGCTGTGACATTAGATCCTAAAAGACTCATTGTCTTACCACCACCTATGCTGCTCTGTCTTAACACCCTTTCACTCACCAGCTGACCGCTCTACATCTCTACATCTCTAAAGACTTAAAGGAGCCGCAGCACTTAACCCTGTTAGCTTGCAGACCAGCCTATAATCTGTCTCTAAATCTGGTAAAAACAGAGGCTCGGTCACACACATCTGAAGAAGTATGCTAAGCTGCACCACCACGCCTCTGTGGGGTGCAGTCCTAACTCTAATCTATGAGAACCCCATTTGGGACATAAAATGCAAGAGATAAAATGGGAGCAGCTTACCTGAGGTTGCCCTAAACCTCATGTGCAAGCCATGGGGTGGAAGGGACAAGACCTTGCTATACAGCCTAGACCAGCGATACTCAACTGGCGGACCGGGGTCCGAATGCGGACCTTGGCACCAGATTTCCAGACCCCTGCCCAGACAGCCCTGCACTCAGTTACTTCTGTGTTGACGTGCTCAGAGCTGCCCCCTTGATCGGCGATGTAGTGCTTAGTCTCCCGGCCAATGTCATGGCTCCCTGAAACCTAGCATTGCAATATGAAGTACTGCACAGGAAGTGGCATTGCAAGGTACACACAAACTTTGTTCATCATTCTCTTTGTCCAATCCTGTCCCGCTGCCCCAGCTCTGCCCCATCTGCCCCTGTCCCACCATCTCGCCCCCCCCCCCAGCTCAGCCCCATCCATTCCTAACAGATTTGCTCCATCCATCCCATCACCATCCATTCCTGTCCTCCCAGCTTTATCCATCCAATCCCTGTCCCCTCAGCTCTGCCCCATCCAGCCCAGCAAGGGCAAGCAGCCTTTATTAGTTTTGCCTGGGAAATCTATAGCCCCTCCCCCAGTGTGCTGATTTCTAACTATACACCCCCTGACCTTTACAAGAAGTGGTTGAGTACCCCTGGCCTAGACCCTACACCCCATGTGCTTGCACAAATTCAAAGTGGACATACTACATCTACTACATCTCTACATCTCTGCTGCTCAGCAGGACTTGAAAGAAATCACAAGAGCCCTCAGAAGCATCAGGGGACAAGGTGTGGGCTAGGCTTGACTTCTACTTCTGGGGCAGCTGCAACACTTTTGAGTTGCTCTGTCCAAAAACCCTAAAACAGTGTTTTTAATTTTAACGCCATACTTTCCAGCTAGAAAATGATTATCCCCATTTACTGTAGGCTTTCTGGTCCATTCTATTTTTTTTTTTGGGGGGGGGGGGGGGTGGAAATGTAAGAACAGCCAGGGCTGACAGCTAAGATTTATCTTTTAAAAAACTCTCCTGCCTTGTTAGTGGGGCAACAGGAAGCACATTTTGGTCTGCATTATGTCTATATTCAGGGCTGTTTCTAGTGGAGAGCTAGCAGAGTGATTGCCTTGGGCATCAAGACCATTGGGGGTACCTTTAGTGATGCAGGCCATATGACAGGCACATCATTCCTCATACTGGGCTTAGTCTTGGGGAGGGCATAGCATGGCACAAATAACAGCAGAAGGACCATAGAAGGGGTAAGGAAAGGACTATTTTGCCTGTAAACTGCCCTGTCCCCATTGGATTTTACTGTTCCCAAACACCCAAAAATAATCAGCTTTTCTCTTGCTGTGCAAGGGTAGAATTTATGGGCTTATCATTCAAATCATCAATCATAATAAACAACCAAAGCTAAAGACTGTACCTTGCCCCATATTAAAAAGGGTTAAAATGAGTAATGAAGTTAATCTTGCGCAATGTTAAAAACGGTCTCCAAATAGGATGATCTAGTGGAATAGTGGAAAGTGTGCAGCAATTCACACTGGCAGGGGTATCCACAATCTATCCCTCTAATCAGAGCCAATAAAATAAAAATGAGATGAACACATAGTATTATAAATATATTAAATCACTTGAATCTTGAGAAGGTACAACCGCACAAGAGCTCAGAAGAACACGATAAGAACATTTTAAAGCCTAACCAAACCAGCAAAAATGTATGAATTGAACACTTGTATAATTTATTATGTATTATGTGGAGAAAAGTGCAATTTTAATGCTTTGTTTGTAATGAAGTTTTCCATAGTAAAATTGATTAATTGACCTGAAGCCTTTCTGATGCAATGTCTGGTTTAGGGGGTCATTAATCTGACTAGTCAGGTAAAAGTGGGTTACACCACTATTTTGAGACTATTTTGCAATTATCTCAGGTACTGTCACTTCCACAACTAATATGGACTTCTCCAGGAGGGCGGAGGTCCTATATTGGCCAAACAACGCAAGTTCTTCTGCCAAAAATGCAGTCATACCAAGATGCTCAACTCCTGCAGCTTGTTCATATGGCTACCTGGCACATTCTATTCGAGCAGTAGCTTTATGCTTCACCCCCAATGGCTTTGAGTACCACCAGAATGGAGCTCAAGTACCACCAGTGGTACTAGTACCACTTGATGGGAACGACGGGCATAAGCGATTTACTTTATAATGGTGCTGCGTTCTTATTAATGTATCTGTGTCTGCAAATGATGTGGAATGCTCTTTCCCACTGCCAGTGCCATTCAATTTTATTGAAATTTTGAAGCTCAGCATTTACCAATAGAGCCATGAAGCTGAGTGATGCCTCCACCATTTCCCTCTCCAAGCTCTGTAAGAGTTAAGGTAGAGAAGCAACTCAGAGGGAGGGGAAAGAAGCTCAGTAGAAGTCTACGGCTGTGTGCCACAGGACAGGTTCTGTGGTCAGATAGCATTTATTGCAGTCAGAGATGAGAATTTATATTATCCAAACATTTCCCTTGTTGGGGGACTTTCATCAGGGCTTAAAGCAATCCCACAAGCTACAGGTGAATGTGAGGCCACAGTTTGCATCTTTGGGGGACATCCCAGTTGGTGATGAAACCCCCACTCAAGTACACATCCGCCAGCCATGGAAACATACTTTTTCTTAGACTAGATCCACCAGTGGTTGGTCCCAGACAAACCTGACTGCTGGTGGGCAATAACTATGGCCCCATGATGACAGCAATTGGCTCCCAGCAGTTATGTGGGTTGAAATCTAGAAGAAGAACATGGAAGTTGTGGAGTTGAGTTCTGTTGTCTTATTTTTATGTCTGCGGTAGGCTATGTGCAGGAATGGGACACATAACCAATTGAGCTACCTCCCCATGCACGATGTGCTCTGGATTTTGTTGTGCTTAACTTTTCATTCAAATATCATCAAGGCACCTATTGGGACTTTATGGATTGTTCAATTACAGTGGACAAAAACTAATAACAACTAATGTGGACCATCTGATGAGATTTCAATAGGAAATCCCCACCTTGCAAAGTGAAACCCTTTGGTTTTAAGGTATAATCCCCTGGAGCCTTATTTCTACGGCACTCCAGGAACACCCCATAGCATGTCTGCTCCCTCCATCCGGCATTGCCCTGTTGACAGATATTCAACCCTACCGAGCACAAGTGTGCAGAGCATGGATACCACCACATGCACTTTTGGATTGAGGATCAAGATGAGCATATAAGGGAGCAACAATTCATGAATGTGTTAAGAAACTAAATATTAAAGTATAGACATTGTTATTGAAGTAGTCAGAAAAAAGTCTTGTGTGATAGGAATCACGGATGTTTTTCTCTGTGTGTTTTGTATAGAAATCAATTGTAATTACTGGAAATAGTATTAGACATGTCTTTTAACTTAATTGTTGGGAAAGATGAGTTCAAGAACACAATATAATTACCATCAACTTTTTATCCTCAGCCCTTCCTTGCCCGGAAAATAGCAGCTACAAATCCTGTGGTCGAGCTTGTCCAGCAAACTGTGAAGACCTAGAAGGGAAAGCTAACTGTACTGAGCCATGTGTGGAGACCTGTGAGTGCAATGCTGGATTTGTATTAAGTGCTGGCAAGTGTATACCAAAGGCAAGCTGTGGCTGCTCCTACAATGGATTCTCCTATGCTCCCAATGAAGAATTCTGGGACGACACTGTATGTCGCCAGAGGTGCAAGTGTAATCCTGGGACCAACAAAGTGGAATGTAAAAACAGTCCATGCCGAGACGGCGAGGAGTGCGCTGTGAGGAATGGCATTTTAGACTGTTACCCAATGTCCTATGGGGTGTGTGTTTCCTCCAGTGGCTACATCACCTTTGATAAGAACAAGGTTGACTTCCAGGGCACCTGTGTGTATCAGCTTGCCGGACTATCAGACCAAAGTCGAGGGCTACCCAATTTCCAGGTCCGTGTTCGGAATCAGAAACGAGGAAATGTCAACATTTCGTCAACCACAGCAGTTTACATTACTATCTATGACATGGAGATTCAAATCAGCAGGAAATACCCCAATAAAGTTCTTGTAAGTATTGATATATACAATGAACAGACTAAATACATTAAAATGTATCAAATTCATGTAAACTACTCTTGTTAGCCACATAAATGTCCATGTGCCATGTCATCTCCCCTTTATTCACCTCTTTCTTCCTTCCATCTCCCTGCCTCTGATCAGAACATCGGGATATTGGCATATGGGTAACCATGGCTCCTCGAAGATAAATGGCTTTGTTTTTTAGTATTGAATAAAACCAATTAAAAATGTAACACTGTACATACACTGATACTGGTGAATGGACAAGCATGCCTTTACTGCCTATTTTTAAGCTGGTCGCTAAAACGCTATACCCACTGGGAGCCCAGAAGCAATAATAATTCTGTAATCACTTTTGGACTTGTGTGCCCTTTACCCCCATTTCATCACCTTTTTCTTGTGCTTGTATCTCCTGCTCCCAATAGTAAGCGAAGGATCTTGTAAATAAGAAACAGACCCATGTCCATGATAAAGCTATCAGTGGTGAAACGCGTCAGGGAAGTTATCTATATTCACATGCAGACTATACCAAAAATATGGAAATTGTAAATATTATTCAGTTTTTATGCATTGTCTTGTGAGAAATGATTACCATGTCTTACAAAGTATTTCAATTAGGTAAATAACCTAAAAGTGCATTCACTGTAAGGTGAATCAAATTGTTGATTTATGCTCCCCACTTGGAAGAATAGAACAATGGAAGGATACCCTCCTGGAGGGCAACGCCCTACCACTTGTCAGACAGACGGAGGAGGGTCAAAAAGTAAATACCAGTAAAAAAATAAAAGCAACAGCCCCCCTTAATACGGCCAATTCTCCCACATCCAATAACAGGGCCAAAGCAAAACCAGGAGATGTAAATCCAGTAGCAAATATGCAGTCAACCAGTGAAAAAGATTGTTAACCACTAGGCCTCACCTTAAAAATTAGTTTTGGGAATACCACTGCGATAGAGAGCGCTGTTCTAAATACTACGATTTAATCGCCACAATATCCCAGGACTAGAGTATGCAGCATGGGTCAGTGGTGGGTTCGCTAGCTGGAGACACTGATGGCATTCAAAATCAGGTTGCCCCCTAGGGAGAATTTTTAATGGACCAAGAGTCTATTGAGGCTTTTGATTCACTTTATCTCTACCAAGACTTGAAAGCATTCAAGACACATTGTTCTACACATGATCAAAAGCTTGAATGAAGTGACCTCTTCCATTGACTTTCAATAACCATATTGGTGATCTAAATTTGAAGCCAAGTACTGGATACAACAATGTAAAGACATTGTAGTGTTTTTTTATGAATTGCTTTAGATTTGGCCCGAAGTTCATAATGGTAATAGGTAATTATATACTGGTATACCAGGTAACTTTTCTTTTTTTTATTTTAGGTAAACAATCAACTCCTAAATCTGCCATACAAATCTCCGGATGGCAAATTCAGTTTTTATCGCAGCCCCTGCACGGGTGTCTTCAATTTCCAATCCGGCATGACAGTCCAATATAACTATGAGGGTCTCGCTAGACTTACACTTCCAGGCACTTATGCTAATGCTGTCTCTGGACTTTGTGGAAACTTCAACAAGAACCCCAATGATGACTTAATCCCCAAGGGAGGGAATGCCATCACAGATCCTGTGACATTTGGAAAGAGCTGGAAGGTTGAGGAAGTATTCAGGTGTCAAAATGATGGAAGCCCTATCTGTGATGATCTGGCATCTGAAGAGAAGAGGCAAAGAGATGGTTCCACCGAGTGTGGAGTTCTTGTTAGTCAACAAGGTCCATTCCGTAAATGCCATTCCATTGTAGACCCACAAATGTTCTTTGCAAGATGCGTTAATGAATACTGTGTCCTTCAGAAGAGTCAGAGAACATTCTGTTCCATCATGACATCATACATGATGGCATGCCAGGATGCAGGAATAACTGTAGACCCCTGGAGAAGTAAAGATCTCTGCCGTAAGTACAATTTTACAGAACATATGAAAATGAAAAAATGACGATACATAAAGATAATTTACATGGCTCAGCCTACTTGCTAAGAGTGTTGGGGTCATCCTGTTATTCTTGGTCTGTATGTGTCATATGTTTCTGTTTTAGGAAAGTTCTTTTTTCTTCTAAATAGGGGCTGTTTGGAGAGGGGGATGGGATAGGCGTTAAGCTTGACTTGGGCACTAGGATTGGAGAAGGACTTTATCCCTTCAAACCACGGCAAACTACCACCAAATAGAAGGGGTGCTATGTACTGTGTGTTACACTTCCTGGAACAATGGGTTATATATTATTTATTGATATAGAAAAAGGGGGTGCAGAGTTACAAACATAGAGACATGCACAACATGGAAATACATAACAGGCTGTAGGTACAGAAAGCCAGGGGCAGACTGGCCAAAGGAACAGTAAAGTGGACCTCAGTGCTTTGGGACTGGGTGTAGCCACTCACCTTGAGCCCGTATCCTTGTCAGTACAATGCTTCTTATAACACCCCACACTTGCACTAGTCCACCCCTGCAGGACACCACAGGTGGAACATGAAGCAGGCCATGGGTAACCAAATGTTTAAATAAATGTAGAGAATAAAACAGGGCAACAGAGATAGACACTATGGAAGGAGATGTTTATTTGTTGGAAACAAACATATATGGACAAGGTGCTCCAATGGTTACAACAGACAGTTAAAGTAACTTCTAGTTTCTCAGATCCAAGGAACATATTTAAACCAACACAAGAAACAATTTTTCAAGCCCATGTTATTTATTTGAATGAATCTAAACTCTCCTATTCTAACTATGCATTATATATGTTATATATAATTTCTTGCAGCATTTTCCTGCCCAGCACAGAGCAGTTATGCAGTTTGTACGGATCCCTGTCCAGTCACCTGCAATGGTCTTAGTATTCCAGATGCCTGCAGTGGGAATTGTACTGAAGGATGTGTTTGCAACGATGGCTTCATTCTCAGTGGTGGAGAGTGTATCCCCATTTCTGATTGTGGCTGCAGTTACAATGGTGCCTACTACTCCATTGAAGACACAATTTATGTTGGTGACACCTGCTCCCAGACATGCACTTGCACTCTTGGTGGAATCATGAAATGTGTTTCCTCATCCTGCAGCCCCAACGAGGAATGTCGTGTAGAGAATGGAGTCCTTGGGTGTCATCCTTTAGGTTCGGCCACTTGTACAACTTCTGGTTATTCCAATTATCAATCCTTTGATGGCAAGTCTTACAGGTTCCAAGGACAATGCTCTTATGTGTTGGCTCAAACTTGCAATGATGGAGCATCTGGAAGTAGCAAGAAACTGGATGAGTTTAAAGTGATCATAAAACATGAGAAGCACGGTTCCGGGTCTGGAGTGGTTGGAAGCCTAACTGTAGAAGTTGGAGGACATAGCCTTACTCTCAGACGTAATCAACAAGGGGTTGTCCAGGTAATGCTTGCCCTAACGTAGGATTGACAGTCACACCAGCTAAAAAAAGTGGGAATTTTTTTTGTATGTGACATCAACTGGTAAACATAGGCCTTCTTTCAGTTTTGTCAGTTTTAGATGATTTATTTCCCAGCCATAGACATATTCAAGTTTTGGATACATTGGGAAATGATTAAGGTCACAGTGGTTCTCTTTGTTTTGTGTCATCCATCCATCAATCAAAATAAACATTTAGTTTGGTCACTGAAGGCATTATTAGTTAATCACAGTAGAAGGTTTACATGTATTAATGTGACTCAGGATTGAGGGGTCTTCTGACTTTGTGTACTTCATTAAAGGTTAGAGAACCACATTCACTGGAGAACCTACTTGGGTACAAAAGAAATCACATTTGTGTTTTAAGAAGGTGGAGCATAAATGAATGGGATTAGTGAAGGTCACATTGGTTTTTGGAACTAGTATAAGTTTGCAACTGCTGTTGGATCCACATTAGCAATACAGGAAGTTAATTAATGTCAAACCAGTCCTGAGTTATGACAATGCAGGTACATGTACCAGTGCAGAATGGTACAGACAGCCAAACACAGGGGGAATATTCTACAGTTTAAGAACTCCCTCTGGATCCTTCATTATTGGATCCTGGATCCTTCCTGCACAGACTCCATGTATCTATATAAGTCCCTGAGTCCTTATTTTGACTATCCTGGGTTTTGATCCTTGTCCCTGGGGCACTCCGATTGGGGTTGTCCCACTGTATAGAAACACCCCAGGTCACCGAAACCAACTGACCTCTTCCCGGTCCTATGGCGCATGCATGGGGGCTCGTCCAAACAGCACACTCAGATCCGCTGACGCCACTTCGTCTTAGGCAAACGTCTCCGAGCTCGCTGACGGACGCATCCCAGGCTGCCCTCCAACTGAGAGCTTGCTGGTGCCGGCCATTCACAAATGCCTGGTGCTGGCACACGCCCTGCTAGAGGAATAGAGGGGGTGCAGCAGCGGCTTGCGCATGTGCTGTTGGAATGGGAAAGAAGGTAAGTGTATGGGGCGACCTGGGGGGATTTCACACAGCTGGGCATCCCAATTTTGGATGCCCCAGGGGGAGGGAATTGATTGGCCCAAGAATCGTGTATAGATTACTGGCACAATTGCTGTGGGTTTTTTGTCCACTTTAAAATGCTGTTGCATGTATATGAAGCTCAAAGCAATCATCTGAGAACATTTTTCAATGTAAAGCTAGATATCAAATCATGTAGTCCTTATGAAGAGTTTCTGTTATAGTCTGGGTTTATAGCCAAACTAATACACCTATAAGCTTACACCAATACTTCTCTAAGGTCCAAGAACCTAAAAACACAATGATTTTTTAAACTATGTGTGCCCACTAATATATTACAATGGCTCTCTGACTAATTCATAACACCAATTTGGACCAAGGGTCCTCTAAAATAACCCATTCCTAATACCAACACCCATTTCACCCAACTTCAGGTGCTACTAAACTTAGTCATGTCGCCTAATGAATTCTAACTTCATTGTTCAGAAATCCACTACTATTCTAGACATAGCATGAGTTCCAGTGCATGCCTCGATGCGCAATTACTAGAATATACATTTCTGTAGATTTCTTTTATATCTTTTTTTCTTGTTACTGTATTTTAGATAAATGGAACAAACTCTAGAATTCCAGCAACTTTACAAAATGGCAAAATCAGAGTGGAGTGTTATGGTCAAGGTACTCTTATCAAGACATCTTTTGGTCTGCAATTCAAATACGACCTTGTAAGCTCTATCACAGTCACCGTTCCGGGCAACTACAAGAACACCATATGTGGCCTTTGCGGCAACTACAATGGAAAGGTGGATGATGATGGTGTAACATCGGGTGATGTTATTGAATTTGGAAATAAGTGGAAAGCACCTGATGATCCAGGAAAGGAATGTGGTGACTGCGGCAGCCAGGCCAAACCATGCCCAATATGTACTGACCAGAAACTGCAAGTCTTCAGTCAAAACACATATTGTGGCCTTATAAAGGATCCATCCGGCCCATTCGCAAGATGCCATTCTGTTGTCAATCCAGCTTCCTTTTATGATTATTGTGTCTCTGATTTATGCCAAACCAATGGAGAAGACAGCAGTGTCATATGTGACAACGCCTATGTCTATGCCGATGCTTGCCGACGAGCAGGGGTCAAAGACTTGACATGGAGGACAGATGCTTTCTGTCGTAAGTCAAATGTTTAAAGGGCTTGAAAGCTAATTAAAACAGTTAGTAAACTTTTCTCCTTGTTATACAGAACATGCACTTTTCAGCCATTTCCAAGGTGTTCATTTTCGTAAAGGGAAAGTTTAGGCAATGGCATCACTAAGACAGCAAGAAGTTCACCTGAAGCTTTCTCCATGTGTCTCTCCTCCATTTCCTGCACCATGCTGTGCATGCTGTTTCAATCCATGACTGGGTGCAACTGTGGTCACATGGCTCCAATTGTCCATTTGCTCTCCCAGCATAAGAAACCCCTGCAAAGCCACAATGGTCACACGTGCCAGGCTTGCTCACAATGAAAGCTCTAGGAGACAGGGGAGGACATGCAATTACATCTTTTGAGATCCGCAACAGCAAGAAATTGAGGAGAGGGATGTAGTTCTTTTAAAGTGGAACAACACCCGTGAATTTGACTTTCCTAGGTTTTGTTCTTTCCACCAGGGTATCCCGAATTGGGATGCCCTGCTGTGTGGAAACGCCCAAAATGATCAGTACAACTCACCTCTTCCTCGTTCCTACAGTGCATGAGCGGAACCGCTGACAAGCAGAGCAGTTTGCGGTGTTTACATCCTTCGGCAAATTACGCTCATTGAATTAATTGTGGAGGGCACGCTGCTGCATCCCAGTGGCGTGCACGCTCCAGTCCCGGTCTATCTGAATACCTGGGGTGGAAGCATTCACACACTACCTGGGATGCAGGGAATGCAGCAGCGTACGCTGCCGATTGCTGATTGCCGAATTACATAGTCACAGCAGATCTCTCACATTGTACGAGACAAGAGCCTGTGCATGCACTGTTGGACTGAGGAAAGGTAAACAATTACCAGTGCCCTGAGGGGTTTCACAAAGTGGGCCCCCCTGATTCAGGATGCACGGGGGAAGCCAGCAGCCGGCATCTGGTCTCCTGAATGGTTTCCTGTGCCAAAGTATTCAGATAGGCTGGAGGCCGGAGTGCGCAACAGACGGGAGGGAAGCTGGGGATGCGACCAGTGTGCTTGTGCATGTCAGTCGGAACATTTGAGATCACCCTATTGGCAATCTCAAATCTGCCAGCTGGGGCGTCGGTGCGGTGGTGAAAAACTGTGGTGGCGGGATAGGTAGCGTGTATAGGGGAGGTTTGGAGGTGTTTGGCCCACTTTAACCAAAACTCCTGGTTTAACTTAATCTCTAAAAGTAATCTGATCAGGACCAGTCCTAGGACAAATGTAATTTTTAGAAGGGGCCCAGGAAGGATCTTTTCCTTAACAGAACAAATGAGACCTCACTTGGCTAGATTTTTTGCCTTCCTCAAGTTTTTACAGATGTCCTTTATTACCAGGTGTGTAGCTAGAGGGGAGTAGGGGAGGCCCCTTCCCCTGGGTGCAGCAGGTCAGGGGGCACCAAAGGAGGGGCAGAGAACAGGTAGGGGCGCCATTTCAAATCTTTGCACCGGGTGCCATAAAGCCCAGCTACTCCTCTGTTTATTACTATCTGTAATTGCGGATTTCTCCCATTTTCTTCCAGCGATGACGTGCAATCCTAACACTCACTACAGCTTCTGTGCAGACATGTGCTCCACCACCTGCGCCTCCTTCTCAGACATGTATGAGTGTTCTGACATGTGCGATGAAGGCTGTGAGTGCAACCAGGGCTTTGTGTTTGACGGAGCAGACTGCGTGCCATTGGACCAATGTGGATGTTATGACAATGGACGATATTACCAGGTATTACATACATAATATTTTCTTTTCCAGAAACATACAAGTGGTGCACCACAAAAATGCTCTAAACAAATGGGGGCGTGCTCACCTAAACAATAGACAATGTACAAAAAAGATGCAGTTGAGGCAGCAAGCTCCAACCGTCACCAATAAGGGAGCACTACCAAACAATTCAATTAATCAAATTTATTGAGAGTACAAAAAAACTAAAATCAACATATACACACAAAACAATTAAAAACAACTGCTGCCTCAATCTCATCCAACCTCTAGATAACCCACAACGTAAATTACATAACCATGATAAGAGGGACCCAATTAATAATAAATATAATCTTATTTTTGTGCCGGCACAAAAAAAAAAAATATACCCTCTAACAAAGTGACCATGCAATATATAGCAAAATTACAAGACAGCTTAATCAATTAAATACACTATAAAGAAAGGTAAGTATTCACCTGTGCTGAAAACCAATCAATTGTTACATACAACTATCAAAAATCACTCGTGACAGATACATTATTGCACAAAATATATGAGTACAAATTTTTTTTTATTATTATGTGATAAAACAAGACAATATCAGAGCACATGGATAGATAAAGCAAGTGTATAAATATCCAGAACCAATTACAAAGTGCAGTGCCTAGACAAAATACAGATACAAAATTACCAGCAGCAGACAAAGCACATGGTGTCCACATGGTGGGGAGGGAGGATGAGGGGGCGGCAGAGAAAAAGACCACCTGCACTCGCGACTTCTCGTGTCGCTTCTTGCTTGGGTGAGAGTAATATTTTCTTTTCAGTCAATTTATTGAAGTTGCAGAGTAAACATAGTAAATTCAATCTTCAGAAAATTAGCCATTCATTGCCATTTTTGTTAGCACTATACAGGATAGGAGAAATTAAGTATGATAATATAAATTAAATATGAGATGTTTCTTTATAATTGCTAAAGTCAGACAAGTCTAAGCAAGAAGATATAACCAATGTTAGGATATATTCACTGCCTGGCCAAAAAAAAGGTCAGTAACTGGATTTAACTAAGCAAATAGTTAAGAGCGTCCCAATAAATAATTATTGCATGGGTGATTTTGTTTTAGTAGGCAACAAGATATTTAATAGTGTTGGGCGAACCCAGGGTTCGGGTTCGGCAAATTCAGACCAACTTTGAATAAAAGTTTAGGTTCCGGGTCCCGAGCCCGGTCCCCATTGAAATCAATGTGGCAATTCTTCTTCTGGTTCCCCTCTGCCTCCTAACCCCCCCCCAAATCACAATCCACCTGGTCCTGTCAAGGGGCCCCAGAGGCAGAATTGGGGCTGAAAATAAAATTGTGACAGTAGGTGTGGGGGTGCAGAGTGTGCAGCAAAAGCACTGTAACTCACCACTATCTGACCTGAGTACTGCTGGCGCTAGGAGTGTCCTCACTAATAGGAGGGGCGGCCATCTTTCTATAGTCCCGGCCATAGCCCATTTGACATGACAACTGGAATGCTGACCAGGGACAATATAGCAGGGCTCAGGTGAGTTATAGTGCTTCTTGCTGCACACTCTGCATAGGTAGGTCAGATTGACGAGCTGCTTAGCAGCCCACCAACCGGCTTTTCTGTGTTTGGCCCCAACCGCTGAACTTGAGCAGAGACTTCTGGCTGAAGTCCATTTTTGAGGTTTGGGGACCCGAACATGCAAAGTTCGGTATGAAGCCCAACTTTGCCGTTTGGGTTCGCCCAACACTGTTATTTAATCTTAACTGATGCAGTGAGTAGCTTTACAATTGTTAAACAATCAAGTCGATAACACATCCTCTGGACTTGGAAAGTATGTTAAGCTGTTCCAGAAGGTTCAGCTTATATACGATCAGGAAGAGAATTGCTGAAACTAGGAAGTAAACTATTGAAAATGTCAGCATGTATCAAACAAAATGGCTTTCTTTTTATAGGCTAATGAAATTGTGCTGAATGACGACTGCAGCCAGGAATGCTCATGCAATCCACTCTCGGGAGTTACTTGCCGCAACAAGACCTGTGCACAAGACGAGAAATGTCAGATTTTGGATGGTGTCCGGGCTTGTGTCAACACTGGTAAGTAGTTCTGAGCTTCGGATATGATTTTAATAATCCCGGGTGTCCCGGAACCATATTGATCCTTTCCAGCTGAGCATCCAGATTTGGGAAATCACCTGGATTGCCTGCTATACACACCTGTCTGGTTCAGCGGCTCACAATCCCTACAGCCCTACTAGCTGCTCAGTTGTTAAAGCAGTGAAATAAAGCTGATTGGAGCATGAATTGCTTGCTACTCCCCCCACGTAAAAGGCGGACTGGCTATTGGGAGACCTGAGAAAATGCTGCACTGCTTTGGGGCAGTCTGGGCTGCTACCTTTACTAACATTCCCATCCAAATCCAGCCCCTCATCCCCTTCACCACTCTATCCCCTCATCCAAGCAACCCCAGCCCATGTCTTCACCCTAATGATATAGCCTCAGTCTTGGAGCACTACTGGCCAAGAAGCAGCAGAGATGCCACTGGCTGGTCATGGGCCAGATGAGTGCTGGTAAAATCCCAGGCTGAATTTTGGCTCCAGTCCGCCACTGCCCACATATCTGTGCCAGTGATTCAGAAAAAACAGGTGCTGATATGCACCATTACATTATCACCTATAGCGACACTTTAAAATTTAAAACCTCTCTGGGAAATCTGTCTTAGAGAAAGTATACTTAAGTTCACTAGGAGTCCCCAAAAACCCTGACCACCAAAGAACTATACCTATATCTATATCCAGCCTATGTCTCTATCCAGCTTGGAACCAGAAGGCACAGCAGACAATGTGAAGGCTGACACCTTGTCTCAATGGAGTACCCGGAAAAATTATCTGAGTGGTGTTCGGTAGGAGGCATGGCACAGATTTGGCATGGAATCTCCATTCTCCAGTTAGCCGCAGGTCTGGGGGGGGGGGGGGGTCTTGGGAGCTCCCCTGCCTCTTCCAGTGGTGATATAAACTGATATAAACTGATTCAATTTTAACAATGTCAAGGGAAAATTTTTGATCCCCTTTTGGAATAAGCAAAAAAGGGCCTATGTAGGCAACTCAGCAGCTCACCTCATCATGGCTGGCCTTTTCCTTCCTGTCAGAATGCAACTACTCCTGAAAGTAGAAACAAGGCAAAGAGTAGTAGCACCCCCCTGAATTATTTTGCCATAGACCACCAATAATAGTGCTAAGCTGGTGGTCTAAAGCTCCACATCATCAGCCTGTGGACTCTGGAAGAGAAGGAGAACAGTCAGGATGATGAGAATGCCTGTCTTACAGACCCTGCCCATAACGCTGATTATTATGGGCCACATCCAAATATTTCAAAAGATAATTTAAGGGAGTTGTGTACAGTAATAGACAAGTCGTTATTTCTAATATTTGTGGATTCCATAACTACAGGGTCTGTTCCGAGGGATTGGCGCTTGGCAAATGTGGTGCCAATATTTAAAAAGGGATCTAGGGGGGAACCTGGGAACTACAGACCGGTAGGCTTAACATCTGTGGTGGGCAAGCTGTTTGAAGGTTTCTTAAGGGATACTATCCTGGAGCACCTTAGGGAAAATGACCTTATTACTCCATATCAGCATGGATTTATGAGGAATCGCTCCTGCCAGACAAACCTAATCAGCTTTTATGAGGAGGTAAGTTCAAGATTGGATCAGGGGGAGTCATTGGATATCATATATCTTGACTTTTCTAAAGCATTTGATACTGTGCCACTTAAAAGGCTGGTACAAAAGATGAGAATGCTTGGACTGGGGGAAAACGTGTGCAGATGGGTGGGAAATTGGCTTAATGATCGGAAGCAGAGGGTGGTTATCAATGGTACACACTCAGATTGGATCACTGTTACTAGTGGAGTACCACAAGGGTCAGTTCTGGGACCAATTCTCTTCAATATATATGATGCAGATGATACTAAGCTGAGTGAAGTAATTAAAACAAAAGAGGACAGCAGGCAGCTACAAACAGATTTAGATAAATTGGAAGCATTGGCAGTTAAATGGCAAATGCAGTTTAACACAGATAAATGTAAGGTTATGCACATGGGAAGGAGAAATCTGTGTCATGATTACACACTAAATAAAGAAACACTTGGTAAAATAAGCTCAACTGTAGTAATCAATGCCAGGCAGCTGCTGCCAAGGCAAATAGGATCATGGGGTGCATCAGGAGGGGCATAGGTGCTCATGACCAGAACATCATTTTACCCCTGTACAAGTCACTGGTCAGACACCATATGGAATACTGTGTACAGTTCTGGGCACCTGTGCTTAAGAAGGACATATCAGAACTTGAGCACGTTCAAAGAAGGGCAACAAAGTTAATAAAAGGAGTGCGGGGGCTAGAGTACCCGGAAAGATTGTCCAAGTTAGGTTTATTTAGTCTAGAAAAAAGACGATTGAGAGGTGATCTAATAACTATGTATAAATATATTTGGGGTCAATACAAAGATCTATCCCACAATCTATTTATACCCCGGAGTGTAACTATAACCTGAGGGCATCCACTAAGGTTAAAGGAAAGGTGCTTTGTCCACTGACATAGGAGGGGATTCTTCTCTGTAAGAGCAGTGAGACTATGGAACTCGCTGCCAGAGAAGGTAGTAATGATGGATACAGTAAAAACGTTCAAAAGTGGCCTTGATGCCTTCCTGGCATGTAATAACATTTCCAGCTATGGCTACTAGACCACTGGAAGGAGTTAAACAGGCTGAACTGGATGGACTAAAGTCTTTATTCAGCCTTACATACTATGTTACTATGTTACTATAATTCACAAGGTAAAAGTGTAAACCTTGATATCTCGGCCATTTTGTATTCAATTTTAAAGCGGAAAACATTAACTCATTCTGATGAGATTTTCTTCACAAGACATGGTAGAGTTTCTTCTTTAGTGTTAGAGGTTTCACCAGTTTAAATGCATTTAAAGGATAAAAGATTGTCTTTTTTGTCTTTTACCAACACGAATATTAATCATTTTCATTGATACAGATCCTTGCAAGTCCAAAAACTGTCGTATGAAGGAGAGTTGCCAGCTCCAAAAGGGCCTTCCAGTTTGTGTTCCGGATTACACTGGCCTATGTTGGGCATGGGGTGACCCACACTACCACACTTTGGATGGCAAGTATGTGGTGGCCCAGGGCACCTGCAGCTACATTATGTCAGAGTACAATGGTAATGATACCGGTTTAGTACCATTCTTGGTCATCACCAAAAATAACAACAGAGGATCTGAAGATATCTCCTTTGTCAAAAAAATGGAAATATCCCTGTACAACTACAAGGTTACTGTAGAAGTTGGACAATTTCCTCAAGTAGATGTGAGTAATTTCTCTTTAGATGGTGCATAACTGCATTTTTCGATGTCAATTCTAGCTAACATTTCTTTTTAAAAAAAAAATAAAATAATAACAGATACACACCTACAGTGCTGCTTATTTGCCCCATACCATTAGTTTAAAAATTACCACCATTGACCATCTCGTCCCTGCCATCCCAGCAGTCCGGAGCCAAGTGGCCATCCCCATGTGTCAGACCCAGCCCTTGACACCCCCCCCCCCTTTGAAATGAATAGAGCAGGTAGGTAGTGAGAAGACAGCAAGGCAAACACAGGCCGTGGTCGTGAGCAGAGAGGTTGTGGTCTGAATCTCCGTTAGAGGTAAGTTTCAAAATGGCAGATCATTTGTGACAAGTATGTATCATTTATTTCTTTATTATTATTTCCTGGACAGTCCCATTAAGACAACATAGGTAATTTAAAACTCATATATACACTATGTGACCACAGAATGCAACATTCAAGGTACAAAGGGACAACATTTCCCCCCAATATAGTAGAAGTGTAGACTTCTCATTAACACAGTCCAAAAATGAATCAGCAGACAATTAGGAAGTGCTGTAGAGTTAAATAAAAGTCTCCTTTATTTCCAAATAAGCCCAAGCCCTCCAACATTGGGGAGGGTGCCCTGAGCTGGCTTCCACAAATAAGAACACTTTCACAAAGCACTGACCTTTTCTGCACTGACCAGTGTACAAAAAAGCATTGTGGGTAATTGGGAAAAGGCAATCACAATCTACCTTGCTACCCCAGGGGAGGAAAGTATGTATATATCCCTACCATCTGAATTAATAAAGTGGTCAAATGACCCTCACCCATTCATACTCTGAACACACACACACACACACACACACACACACACACACACACACACACACACACACGTGTGAAATGCTAGCTCTCTTTATTGGTAAACTTATTAAATAAATATTAAAGTAATAAAGTAAAAGTAATAAAAAGAATCAGTACAGTAAGTACAAAAAGTAAAAAATTTTTTTTTTCCAGGTTAATGGTGAATTGGCAAACCTACCCATCACACTAGCTGATGGTAAATTAAATGTGTACCTTAGTGGGTTTGATGCTATTGTGGAAGCAGAAAACGGCATAAAGGCCTCGTTTGATTGGGATGGGTATTTCACTTTGACCCTTCCAAGCAGTTATTTTAATGAGGTCTCTGGGCTGTGTGGGAACTTTAACCAGGATCCAAACGATGACCAGAGAACTCGAAAGGGTGAATTGGTCACCTCCATTACAGACTGGCTAAGAGAATGGAAAGTCTACGATCGAGATCCCTTCTGTTTTGACGAGTGTCCATCTAGGTGTCCGACTTGTGAGGAGGCCAAAAAGGCGGAGTATCAGAGCGAGAAGAAGTGTGGTATCATTTTCAAAGAGAATGGTCCTTTTAGAGACTGCGTTAAAAAGGTCAGCCCCAACCAGTTCTTTGACGCCTGTCTATTTGATGTTTGTATGAATGGTGGTGCTCAAGCTATTCTGTGTCAATCCCTTGAGATCTTTGCAAGCGCATGCTTGAAAGAAGGACTTAAGCTGTATGACTGGAGGACATCTACCAGCTGCCGTAAGTACATTTTATCTATGCCTACAGATAGATTTACTATATAAACTAATGTCCTGGCAGCTTTGGATGATGCTTGACGGGAAATACAACATGGTGAGGTAGGCCAAAACAGGCATTGCTTGCCAGCAATAATTGCCTGGACCTAATTCGAAAAATAATGCACCTGGCTAGGAAGCAAGCCAGCGTTACACAGGACAATGCTAGACTACAAATGCCATATCAAAATTGGAACACTTGCCAAAACCAATCAATGTTTTCCATGTATACAAACAAAACACAACTGGGCTGATACAGCACATTGAGCACCTTTTTACTCACTTTTTCTAGAGAGAATGCCTTTTCTAATGAATTTTCCCTCTGCGCAGTTCAGCACCATATTTAGCTGTGCAATTTTTTAAAAACTGCAATATTTAAAATAACTCACCAGGTTCGCACTCGCATATGACTGCTGGTGGCAAATGGGTTTGCCAGCCATGTGTGTACATTGCAGGGCATGTGAACAGAGTGTGGGGGAATGATCCATGTGAGGCTATACAAGATGTCCTAGGAGTGGCTTGAGGTATAAAGATGCAGCTCCAACCACTCCGAACTTGGAGACTGGAAATCATAGGACTTACGTCAGCCATTGAGAGTGTGTGCTGCTTAACTTGTTGCATGGGGATTCATCCTATGAGGGGTTTAGTATAGTTAGTGTTGGGCTGGAGGTGGTGGTACATAGCGTTAGATACCAAGGTAAACGCCTGTTTTGCACCAAATGGTGTAGTTCCATTAAAATGCCATGTCTGGGCAAAATCCAAATTGATGTACCCAGAGATTAAAAGTAGTGATGGGCGAACCCAAAAGTTAAAGTCTGTGCCAAACTTTGTGAGTTCGGGTTCCCAAACCCGAACACGGACTTCAGCCAGAGTGGCAGCTGAGGACACTTTTGCTGGCACTAGGAATGTCCTCACTTATGGGAAAGTAGCGGCCATCTTTCTGTGGCCCTGCTCAGAGATATTATGCAAGCTGCCGTGAACAGAAAAAGGAACTGGTCCACGGGGCTGGGGTAAGTTACATACAGATGCTTCCAGCTGCCATCACAAGTTTGTGATGTTCGGGTTCGGCAAGTTCGGCCAAACCTGAACTATAGCTGGTTCGCTCATCCTTAATTGTAAGAATGTTCCAAATAGCAAAAAAAATGAGTGTGAAGTCAGGGTTAATTATTAATATAAGGCTAAGCACAAAATAAGTTGTAGTTATGTTAGCCAATCGTATAAACCACCACGCAACCCTGTCCAACTGCAGAGCCAAGGCTTTTTTTTAGGATCTAGTGGGTGCCGGGAACTTGGTGCCCTAAATCACATGCAACATATTTTTTCACACTTTAAGCCATTGCTTAATGGATCTGTACCTCCCATTCAAAGCGACCTTCACCCTGAATAAGAGCCTATCTTATATGTTTCCCACACCCTGTACATACAGAATGCCCACATTAAAATTCATCCTACCTGCATCTACTGCATGTTATGAGCCTTTAAACATCCAAGATGGCGGCTCATGGAACATCAGGCAGCTTGCAAACAGGAAGTGCCTTCTGACTGTGCTGCTCTGCATTCTGGGATTGCTGACCTTTTCCTGACCCCAGCTCTGCTCTGTCCGAGCAAAGCACGGCTATAACCCTCCCCCTGTACTTTATCCCACTAAAAACTAAAATATATTAACTTTAGATGCTGGGGAATCGTTTTTTATTGGTTTGGGCTTTTCAATTCAAGTCATGGGGAAGGTCCGGTTTAAGAGGCCGATTCATTAATAGCGCCAGGTAGCGCCAGATGAGCGACTGTAGCGTGATTTTTTCAGCGCCAGCCAGTATTCGCTGTGCTTGGCCGGCGTTAGCTTGATGACAGCGACTCAGTCGGTGTGCGGTAATGTTGAATACGGGCTTAGGGGTCGCTGTTTCACAGGTTCAGCGTTGTATGTGAGCGCCTGACAACGAATGGCCAGAGCGAACGGCTAGCTTCATATTCATTAACAAATCACGCTCCGAATGTGCTGTCGCTGTCCATTCCTTGTTTAAACCCCAGAGCGCTGGTGGCGATGGGTATTAACTAGTTTTTAACCCCTAAACAACCATATTTTTTGAATGTAACATTAGACATGTTTTTAGAATCATTTTGTAATATGAATACATTAATCTCAGACCTGTTAGATCAATTCTGCACAAATTATTTGAAAATTTTTTTTTTACTTAAAAATAAATCCTAACATTGCAGAAGTGGTCTCCGAATTTTTGACATTAAAAAAAAAAAAAAAATTAATACCAATTAATTATGATTAATTATAGATTGCTCCATTGAAATGCATTGGACATCGCCAGGGAGCGACAGCTCATACCTGGCGCTGTGAAGGAATTTGCAGCGGCGCTGTTCGGTCCAGGCGGCTTCATGATGAATGCCGCGCTAGCCGTCGCTCTCGCCGGCGCTAGCCTCATTTTGCTTGATAAATGCGTCATTGTGACCGCCGCCGGGCGTACTTGAGTCGGTAGTCGCCGTTAGCTGCCGCTACCTGGCGCTCGTCAGACACTACCTGGCGCTAGCCCGTGATAAATAAGGGCCTAAATTTGGTTAGTACAAAAACATACAGCTAGAAAATTTACAGTATACATTTCATTAATGACTGATAAGTGGCAATATTGCCTGTTTCTTACTGTTTGTCTCTCATTAATTAGTTTTATTTTTTTTTTTGCCTTACTAATTTGCTCTTTTATTCATTTTAGCAAAACTATGTGCGGATCCAAACAGCCATTATAATGCCTGTGGAAATGCCTGCCCTGCTTGTTGCTCAGACAGAAATGCCCCATCGAAATGTACCCAACCCTGTGTAGAAACCTGTGAGTGCAACACCGGCATGCTCCTCAGTGGGGGTAAATGTGTTCCCATTTCAGATTGTGGCTGCCAATACAATGGGCGCTATTATGATGCCAACCAGTCTTGGTATGATGAGAAATGCACTCAGTTTTGTAGGTGTGACCCTATTCTGGGCATGGTGGTTTGCCAAAAGACAAACTGTAAAAAGAGTGAGACTTGCATGGTGTCTGACGGAAAACGAGGCTGCTATCCTACCCAGTATTCCACATGTTCGGTCTCTGGGGATATTCATTACACCACATTTGACAAGAGGCAATTTGACTTTGCAGGAACCTGCACCTATCAGCTAGTTAAAGTTACTTCTGTTGATCCATCCTTACCCACATTCACAATCTCAGTCCATAATAACCGCCGAGGCAACACAGCCTTTGCCTACATCGAAGATGTGTCACTGGAAGCCTACAACAAGACCATTACAATAAATCACCAATTCCCACAGAGGATAAAGGTACAGTCAACCACAGAACTTATAGATTCTACTAATCTGTAAACGGTTCATTCCTTTTTCTAACATAAGATTTAGTCAAGTCCACTACATCAAATATTATATCATTTTGTTTTTAGGTGGTGGTAGGTTTCACGAGAAATATTTTTAAAGCTATACTAAATCAGAATCAAGTAAATATACAGCTAAGCAAAAAATATGAGTGTGAAAAGTCAGGGTTAATTATTAATATAAGGCTAAGCACAAAATATATGCAGTTGACCTTAATGTTGCCAAATGAGTTGTAGTTATATTAGCCAATCGTTTAAACCACCACGCAACCCTGCCCAACTGCAAAGCCTTTTTTTAGGATCTACTGGGTGCCAGGAATGTGGTGCCCTAAATCACACGCAACATCTTTTTTCACACTTTAAGCCATTTCTTATTGGATCTGTACCTCCCATTTAAATATGGTAAGGTGTCTCCTCAACCTTCCTTTAATAGTATTTGATGCGTTTATTAACCTTTGAAAGAAATCTGTTGACCTGCATTTGTCCTGCCAATTTATAGGTCAGAGAAGGGTGCAAAGTATATAAGATCCAATTTTCCATGGTGTGATAGATGTCCTAATATTTCACGTCACTCTGAAATTTTGGGGGTACAGAAGGTACCTGTTTTTAGGGTTGGAGGAGACCCATTGTAAAACAAATTTCAAGCAGACTCTATCTAAATGAAGGGGGTTTGGATCGTATGGAATATTGGAAAGTCAGCCTTTCTTGGGAATGTTGTAGGCCTTGCAGTCTGACGATAATTTTTAACTGTGAAAATCGTGCTTTAGCTTCTTCAACTTTCCATGAAGATTTAAAGTTTTACTTCTCACCTGGTCACTGATATTATGTAAGAAGAATCAGGAACCCCAGAACTTTTTGGGGAGTGACTCATGCTATAATGGGAGTTTTAAATCAACACCCACTTTACTCAAAATTATAAGGGGGGAGGGCCATCCCGATTGTCATTTATCCTTTCTTACAACCCCCATTTATTTTACCTGCTTCTCAATCCCTCAAATAACTGGGTCTTGAGATTCCCTCTGAGGTTCACATAGTACAGGGCTCTTTAAGTGGCTGAAAACACGGAAGAAGACTGTCCGTGACTGTTGGCGGAAAAACATGCAGCCCAGTTTCACCTAGGGAACATGATGCAGGTTAGAAAACCAGGGGTGCTGATGCATATGAATATATCTTGAAGATCTTAAACCGGACCTTCAGCGTGATTTAATGAAAAGCCCAAACTCTTAAAAAATGGTTCCCCAGCATCTAAAATTAATATATTTTACGTTTTTAGTCACTAACTTATTATTCTTTCCCCCACTGGACTGCAACTCTGTTCAGGAATTTAGGATACGGGCGCCGCCATCTTGACTCAGAAGCATCACACTTACTGAGGAGAGGAGAGTGAGATAAGGTACAGGGGGGCGGGTTATAGCTGTGCTTTGCTCAGACAGAGCAGAGTTGGGGTCAGGTAACGGTCAGCAGTCCCAGAATGCAGAGCAGCACAGTCAGGAGGCACTTCCTGTTTGCAGGCTGCCTGATAAGATGGCGGCTTCCATAAGCCGCCATCTTGGATGTTTAAAGGCTCATAACATGCAGTAGATGCAGGTAGGATGATTTTTAATGTGGACAATCTGTATGTACAGGGTGGGGGAAACATATAAGATAGACTCTTATTCAAAGTGAAGGTCCGCTTTAAGAGGTTTTCGGTATTATCCTATAGGAAAAATAAACATAAGGGTTATAAATTCAAAACTTAATTAGGGCTGTATTTGGCATGCCCTAGGCACTTTGGGTGCTTCTGGGTCTCTTCGTTGAAGAGTCTCTTCTGGGTCTCTTCGTGTTTGAATGCAGACTGTGCGATGCAGGACAGACAAGAGTCACATGACCACAACATGACCACATGACCACAACAGATCAAGTCCCATGACAGCTGCCCATCATAATTAAATATAATATATTTGGAGCATTTAATTATCCAATTTTAAATTACCCTCATAACACGCTAGATGGCAAGTTTGTACTTGGATGGGAGACCGCCTAATATAAAATCTATTACTACTATTTTGTTTTAGGTTGATGGGCAATTTACTAACTTACCCTACTATTATAACACATCGAAAATTATTGTGTACGCATCGGGATGCGAAGTGGTCCTTACAACGGAATTCAACACGAAAATCACATTTGACAGATTTGGTAATTTACATGTAACCGTACCAGGCACCTATGCCGGAGCCATTAGCGGTTTATGCGGCAACAACAATGGAAATCCCTCCGATGATTTCAATATTGGAAATAACATAACAGCGAAAAACGAGAAAGAATTCGGGGACCACTGGAAGGTGGGAGAAGTAAATTCTTGCACCAGTGAATGTACCAATTGTCCAAAATGTAATGAATCGGAAAAGGATATCTACAGGAGTGATCAGTACTGTGGGCGTCTCACCAAACCTGGACCATTTAGCCAGTGCCATGCTTCTATTGACCCAACACCCTTCTTTGAGAACTGCTTGATGGATGCATGCGCCTACAAGGGTCATCAGTCAGCTGTTTGCAACAACATAGCCTCCTATGTTTCTCAATGTCAGAAGAATGGCTCTATGATCAAAGAATGGAGGACTCCATCTTTCTGTGGTAAGCTATAAAATAATTGTACAGGCAAAGTTCAATCATATTAATTAGTATTATAATACAAAGAGTAGAGATGAACAAATCTGTTGAGTTTTGTTTCATGCTTATTCACCTTAATGCAGGTGCATTGAAAAAAAATTGAATATTATAAAAAAAAAATGATATTTTTAGTAATTCATTTGAAAATTGAAACTCATATATATATATATACAGAGTGAACTTTTTTAAGTGTTTTTTTTTTGTTAAAGTTGATGATTATGGTATGGAAAATCTAAAATTAATTATCTCAGAAAATTAGAATATTATATAAGACTAACTGTAAAAAAAAGAGTTTAACACAGAAATATTGGCCAAATGAAAAGTATGTAAAGTAAATTCACTCAATACTTGGTTGGGGCCCATTTTGCATGAATGACTGCATTAATGCGGGGGAGCGCAGCATGGAGGCTCTGCAAAGGTGTTATGGAAGACCCAGGTTGATTTGATAGCAGCCTACAGCATGTCTTCATTGTTGGATGTGGTGTCTCTCATCTTCCTCTTGACAATACCCCATAGATTCTCTATGGGTTAAGGTCAGGTGAGCTTGCTGGCCAGTCAAGGACAGTGAAACTGTGGTTATTAAACCAGGTCTTGGTGCCAAGTCTTGTTGGAAAATGAAAAATCCATCTCCAAAAGGAGATGGATTTTTCCAGAGGGAAGCTCTAGAATTTCCTGGTAGATGGCTCCACTGACTTCCTTCAGGAAGTCTGAATGAAGTGAGCACCTCCGTCCACATCGCCGTCTTTGCCTCTAGCTGTGGCTATGCCCAAACCGGCTATTCAGAAAGGTCTTCTACAGATACATGCTTAGCTGGAGGTATGCTGGGGATGTGGCCATGTGGCAAGGGCTCTGAGAAGAGGTGAATTGTTTGGGCAATCTAGGGGGCTTCCCACAGCACGGCATTGTGGCAAGTTAATAGATCATGGCAAGTTAATAGATTGTAAAGTATCATGATAGCTGATGAATGGTGTTACTTACGGGTTTAAGTTCGGGATTTAATGAAAACCAAATCAATAAAATACTTTTTAAAAGTCTTTTTAAACAATACAGGAAAGAAAAGAGTTGAGCTCCCCGAACCTGAACTATCAACTATGCTTATTGGCCCACATTGGCTAATGAGGAGTCACTCCTCCCCGAACTGAGAAAAATGCCTGCCAAGCATGTGGTTTTCTTCTCCTGGTAGGAATAAAATCCAGAGGTGACAGATTTCTGAGTGTATCAGAGGTGACGGAATCTGTCACCCCTGATTCCCTTTCCTTCCACTAAAAGAACGAAACAACCCTGGCTGGATATATTTCTTGATGCTGGGTGTATAAGGGACCCCTCCACCTGCCCTGCAGCATATTTTTGTGGGCCATTATTTCATGATAGTCCTCCTTTAAGACACAGGGGAAAACAACCAAACCTATAGCTGGTAAAAGCACTAATGCTCTATTAAAGAGGAAATCCAAGCTTTTTGTAACCCTTCCTCATCCTCTCATCCCTCCCCTGTGCTAAGCACAATCAGGGCAATAAAAAAACAAAACAAGCCCTATCGCTGTGATATTCTATTTATGCCATAAGGGGGTAGGGCTCTGCAAAGTTGTGGAATTGAGTGACAGTTGGGCTTTAGTAACAGGCCAACCACCCAATCCAGGAGCAGTGACTGGGTGACAGACCTTTCTCCCAGAAGGTCCAAACTTCAGCTTCCGTGTAGAGTGCCCCGCTCCCCAGTCTAAAAGTAAAATATGATTGGAATTTACAATGATTTAACATTCAAAAGTATGCAATTTAAATGCCTGACCTATTGTTTTTTTTTTCATTTTAAGGTCTTATCTGCCCTTCAAACAGTCACTATAGTCTTGTGGGCAACAGTTGCCCCACCACCTGTTTTGGTCTCATTGCTCCACCATCTTGTGTACGATCATATGCTGAAGGTTGCTACTGCAGTAAAGGTTTAATCCAGAGTGGAGGTGACTGTGTTCCCATTTCAGATTGTGGCTGTACTTTCGAAAATACCTACTACAAACTGGGACAGGAGTTCTACAGTGACAATGGCTGCCAGAGGAAATGTACTTGTGGTGCCAATGGCATAACTACATGCACAACTAGCCCCTGCGGAGCCAATGAAGAATGTAAAATTGTTAATGGAGTCCTGGGCTGCAGTCCCAGGGAGTTTGGGCAATGTGCAGCCTTGCCAGGTCCATACTATATCAGCTTAGATGGATTAAACTATAAGCTTCAAGGCACCTGTACCTACACACTCCTACGGGTAAAAAGAGGCCCTGTTAACTTCGAGGTGTCAGTCATATTGGATAATCAGGCGCTCACTAAATCAGTCAACATGAAAATTGGAGATGATGTCATTGACTTGCAGAATAAGAAGACCTGGGCTGCTTTAGTGAGTAGATAATAATTGTTCTTAATAGTGATACATGTGTAAAAGTTCTCATCTAGCTCATGGTGTATCAGTAAGTACAAACAAAAAAAAAAGGAAAATTGTGGTCCCAGCAACCACAAAGGGATATCCCACAGGCACCAAATCCTCAACAAATCGCAAATTTTCAATTTCATACATTAATGCAAAAGCCAAAATATAAAGTGTCAGTGCTCTAAAGTGCTATATGCAATGCCAACTACTCAACTGCAGAAAGAGAAAATACAATCAAAAGACAAAGTGCTTAATCGAGGTCAGCATGAAAGAGTATCACCATAGTGAAGGCTGAATAGTATCCCCGCTGTGACCTGATACTCTCTATTGCCTACGCGTTTCGTGGGATAAACCCACTTTTTCAAGGTGCCAAGTTACCTACCTGTCTACCATTTCCACCTTAAAGTGGACCAACACCCAGGATTTTGACTATCCTGGGTTTTGGTCCACTTCGGTGGGGCACCCCGATCGGGGGTGCCCCGCTGTGTGAAACCCCCCAGAAACCCCAAAAAACTCACCTCTCCCCGCTCCCACGTGAACGCCGCAGCCAATCCCCGCCAACGTCTAGGCGGGGGACAGGAACGTACAAGCCTCTTCCGTCGCCGCCGCCTCCCGCGCGTCACTCTCGGCACAGAGGGCCGGCGCGGACGCGCGCACGTCTGGAGGGGCGCGCGGGAGGCGGCGGCGGCGGAAGAGGCGGCGGAAGAGGCGGCGGATCAGGTAAGGTCTTTTTGGGGTTTCTGGGGGGTTTCACCCCGCGGGACATCCCGATCTCGGATGTCCCACGGGGTGGGAGGTGATCGGCCCGGGAATCTTATAGATTTCCGGGCCGATCACCCCTGGTTGTTGGTCCACTTTAAATAGTATGCTCCAGTGTGTTAGCACGTGTGGCCGGCAGCCTCTACTTGCACGAGAGGTGTGCTCTGACATACAAATCACCCCCTGGCCCCAAGGTAACTGTCCCCTCCCCGACGCCACCCCCCCTCCAAACAGCCGTTCGCGTCATGCATCAACACCGCATAGCGGTGTGTAGTTATGGCAACGGACGCCAAGTCAGGGAGAGGCAGACGGCGAGGGGGAGAGAGACAGCCACACTGAGAGAGCAGCGGCGTGTGAACAGGTCACAGTGAGAACAGGTAAGCAGTACATATAAAATACTTACAAACAATATACTTTATTTACATTTTAAATACAATCTAATTAATTATTATATACGCCAAATTCCTAAACATATATTTCTGCCAGGCTACAAAAGCAATATAATAATTCAAGATAATTTATGGGGGAAACCGATACAATAGCTAAACAAATTTGTAAATATAAATACAGCAAAATATATGTATATGGCCATTAATATACATTAAATATGTACCCAACTCTGACCTAACTTAATCTAAAATCAGACCTAACATGGAAGAATTCAGTAACTCTAAAGGGACATGAAAAGATTAAAATAAAATACGATAAAATAAATTAAATAAGATAAATAATTTTAATTAAAAAATTATAATTTATATATTTTTATAAAATAAAGCAATTTTTTTTGAATGAAGTATTAAGCCCTCTATGTCGAATATGTCGCTTTTTCCGTTCATTGGTGACGTCTGCAGTGATGGTCGAGGGGATATCGGGGGATATCGATTTCGAATATGTCGCTTTTTCCGTTCATTGGTGACGTTTGCAGTGATGGTCGAGGGGATATCGGGGATATCGATTTCTTGAATTGGAGGGCAATTCAAGAAATCGATATCCCCTCGACCATCACTGCAAACGTCACCAATCGTGAAGCTGTTAATCACCAAATCCCCACACATCCAAACGTGAACTCTAGGAATAGCTCAATGGTGTATCTGAACCTATATACCAAAGCAACTAGATACAAAGCCAGTTGCTTTGGCTTATTAGTACAGATACCCCACATTTTTGATGTTTCTTAAAAAAAAAGAGAGCAAGTCAAGGTACTTTGCATTTTTTTAGTAATAATAGATGTGCCAATACCTTTGCTTATCTGAAAGTATTTTTCTAGTTTAATGGAAAAGAAAATTATACTCACTAGGTTCTGCTTCTTTAAATTGTACCCATCTTGAAAATCATCCCAGGTGAGAACCAGGGATAGGGAAGTGAAAAGCAAATGATTCTAAGTAAAGGTACTGTGTGGGGGGACATCTGGGTATTTATGAGATGCTGCCCCTGGTGGAATCTGGCCCGTGTGTTACTGCAGTGATTAAGTGGGCTTGACTCTTTCAATGGCCACATGCATTGCGGACCACTTGACCACAGGTGAGCAGTCATATGACTAGATTTCACCAGGGAATGCGGTGAAGGTAAGGAAAATTAGGGTTAGTGGCAACCTATGCACAGTGATCATGATACCACTTGCACTTGGACCAACGCCTATTTTGTGTAAAAAGGATGAATGAAGGTCCATTTTAATTGGTGTTAGCTAGTGCTAGGTACTGTTTCTACAGAAAAGTCTAAAAACTCTTAAGTTTTAGGTGAATCCTTAAATAGGGAAACCAACTTGGTAAGACACAGCATAGATAAGCAAACTAGATGGATTGGGGGTCCCAACATACCTGGAACAGCGCACTTATTTTTGATTGTCTATATAGTCCTATTAGTAGAAAGATAATACCGCGCTGCTCAAAAGATAAAAATATAGCTCAACGTGTAATACAAAGGGTTCCTCACCCTAAACAAATAATTCAAATAACCAAAGAGAAAGGCACAAAGCTAATAAATGTCCACAGTGATGAAAATAAATCCACACGTGTCTTCCACAAACTGAAAAATCCGCCACCAATAGTACAAGCTTCTTACCAGATGGCCAATGTAAAGGTGCCAAAAGATGGTTTCTTGTTAATATCTTGATCTCAAATGAATTAATTTGAATTAATTTAAAGCCATCAGTAACAAATCATCAACCAGGCGTTTGGGTATATGAAGAAGATTCTGCATCAATCTCCAGGACTGTATTCATAAAAGGGATTCCATCCACTTCACAGGTCACAACCAAAACTCAGCAATAATCCAAAGTAGAGACCACGCAGGCACCCAGGATCAGCATGTATATATCAAGAGGTCCAAAACGAATAAATCATATAAAGAGGCTGACTCGTCCAACGCGTTTCGCCCCTCCCCTGGGGCTTTTGCTAGGATCTCTACTTTGGATTATTGCTGAGTTTTGGTTGTGACCTGTGAAGTGGATGGAATCCCTTTTATGAATTGTCTATATAGTCCTATGTAGTCCTATATACAAAACTTAAAGAGGAACTCCAAGGTTTTTATGACTTTGCAACCACCCATGTTCTAAGCCCAGTTTGAGCATTAAATTACTAAACAACCTGATTACTGCAGTCCAGATTCCAGCAGGGGGTGGAACTCTGCATGGCAGTCATAGACCCAAATGACAGTTGGATTTGATGAATGACCAGTGCAGCTGCCTGTGCAAAGCACAAAAAATGGTCTGGTAGTAGAATTTAAGAGCACGTTTAAGAAAAAACACTTTAGGGCAGATTAGAGAGTCTATTAAGTCAAGACAGTGTGATCGAAACATTGTTTTCTAACCATTTCTGATTTGTATTTTAGATTAACAAAGAGCAATACAACCTTCCTTGTCAGACACAGAGAAAGGAGTATTCAATAAATAAGGAAGGTAACAACATCATAGTCCTGACCAAGTATGGGTTTAAAGTTCTGTATGATGGAAAGCAGGTTGTGTATGTCTGGGTTCCAAGCACCTTTGCTGGAGCCACTCAAGGACTCTGTGGAAATTTCAACAAGAATCCAGATGATGACTTCCAACTTCCAAATGGTACAGTGGTCACTGACGCGGCAGTGTTCGGTGAGTCCTGGGCCTCAGGATCAAATTGCGGTGGATGTTCTGGGGATCAGTGTCCAAAGTGTGATGAAGTCAATGAAGCTCAGACATCCAAGTGTGGCTTAATTGCGGATCCCAAAGGCCCATTTAAGGGGTGTCATGCCTTGGTGCCCCCAGAAAACTATGTTAGGAGTTGTACATCTAAAATCTGTTCAGGAAGTGGTGGACAAGATTCTCTGTGTGCCAACTTGCAAGCTTACGCAGCGCTGTGCCAGGAAAAGGGAGGAAAAATCGAAGCTTGGAGAAGTAACGCTAATTGTCGTAAGTATATAAATAGTTGACTAGTTGACTTGAATAGTTGCATAGTTGTGTTTATTAATCAATTAAGAGAATTAATACATAAATGGGGGTGGAGGTAATTGACTTTTGCATATAAAACACCCTAACAGTAACTTATTCTGATACACTAAGCCAATAAATCAAAGTATAAACATTGCAATTTCTAATTTTTCTAGTCCATGACACTCCGTTTTCTGAAACTCAACATTTGGTCCCTGCTTGTCACTGTGGCCCAGTTTCCCTGCATATTTTACATATCAATCCTTGATTCAAATATAAAAAAAAAGTAATTTTCACAACTCAAATTTTTGTCTCGTCTGTTTAAAACATGCTTTTCTACTGTGCATGGAACCACCTACATTTGTACCCGCCTCTGAGGAGCTTGCAGAAAAATATCTCTATATATCCCTATAGTTTAGTATAGACAGGGATTAACCTAATGAGACCAACCAAATTCATATCACATATTCACAACGTTATCTAAAAAACGCTATGCCCTGTCCATTTTGTGAATCCTGCTTGTTACCCTATACCTGATCTAATGAATAAAGGGGGGTGGGAGCAGCTCAATCACTATTTATACAAAATTATTATTATTATTCAGGGCCTGGGAACTAATTTACCGCCCAGTTTAACCATCTCATCATCAAGCAACAAACATGTCTAGCTATGTGGAAAGACAGAGATTTGGTTGCACATATCTGCAGATACATGTGGAAGCCACACTGCCCCGGCAAGGCACTCTGTGTTTAATGTGGTCCCTACTCTTAATTTTGAGTCCCCAAAGTTGGGACATGCAATGCAGACAAATATTTGAGAGCTACTCACCTGGGAATCTGCCAGCCTCCCTTTAGAACACATCACAGGGAGAAATCCATATTGACTGAATTCCTCCCTGCTTGTGCTCATGGCAATTCAAATGAATAAAGGGGGGTGGGAGCAGCTCAATCACTATTTATACAAAATTATTATTATTATTTAGGGCCTGGGAACTAATTTACCGCCCAGTTTAACCCTCTCATCATCCAAATATCAAGCAACAAACATGTCTAGCTATGTGGAAAGACAGAGAATTGGTTGCCTGATCTAAAACGTTCTTACCCAGTGCATATTTGTGAGCCTGATGCAGAACTTTACAATGCAATTTGCCATTAGAGTTGATTTTACTATAAATCAAACTTCTGATACCAGTCCCTTCCCCCTAGGAACCATGACGTTTTCTATAGTGGGTCACTTTTTATTGGTTTAGAGTTTTCTGTCTCTTGCTTATTCAGACAAGCTTCAAATATTTATTCTAAGCTCTTAAAGATGCTCTTCATATTTTCCTCCAGCAATGGGCTGTTCTGCCAACAGTCATTATGAACTGTGTACCCGCACATGTGACGTCTCCTGTAATGGTCTCTTAGCGACAAGCACCTGCACTAGCAATTGTTTTGAAGGTTGTGAATGTGACCTTGGATACATGTTTGATGGTGAAAATTGTGTGACCATGAATAATTGTGGTTGTAACTACTATGGAAGGTATTTCAAGGTAAGATCATTTTTATGTTTCATGTTTGGTAGGCCCTGATTTATTAAAGCTGTGATGAGCTTCTTTGGCCTGGCATAGGTTGGCATTGCGCAGCACAGCTGACAAAGAAGTATCACCAAACTATTTTTGCCTCAGTGTAATTACACACATTCCATATTTACCCTATTTTTGCTGCACAGTCTCATTCCCATAGAATACAATGGGGAGGTAATGAAGCATTTTTATTAGATAGTAGGAATAGGAATATTTTTAAACCTAAATTCATTGTAAGATATAATTAGCGTTGGGCAAACCCCCAAATTCAAGATTGGCCAAACTTTGAATAAAAGTTCAGGTTTAGGCACCTGTACCCGACTCGAACTTTGGGGGCCCACCGGGTGGAGGCTACCTGTTAAAGGGCCCTCATAGGCAGATTGGAGAGAACAAAAAAACTTGTGATGGAGGGTGTCGCCAGGGGTGCAAAGTGTGCAGCAAGAAAACCTGCCTATAACTTACCCAAACCCCCCCAATTCCATTACCATCGTCTGCATTCCTTTCAAATGGTCCATGGCCAGGACCACAGAAAGATGGCCACGGCTTCCATGGGTGAAGACACTCCTAGTGCCAGCTGGCACTGATGGGAACGGGATCGAGTGGCTCAAGTAAGTCACAGCAGCACTTTCTGTTGCTGCACCCTTTAGGTGTGCGACCGAACTTGAACAGAGACTTCTGCCTGAAGTCCATGTTCGAGTTTCGGAACTCAAACTCACATTTTTGGTATGAACCCGAACTTTGCTGTCTCGGTTTTCCCAACGCAAGTTATAACGCTTTTACAGTGTGCAGATCTTTTTATTTGCTATTACAAAGAGAAATAATATATATCTCTAATAAAAAAAACATAAATTTTTGAAATCTATACATTTTTCATCATGCAACTCTAAGGAATTTGGGTTTTGGTCTGTAACCTCAGGGCATCCCAATTTGTTAAACCCAGCCAGTTGCTCGATTTTCATACCTTGCCAGTGTATCCATGGCGCAGGCACTGCTCAGTCAGCTGATTTGATCACCCATATTAATATACGGCTAAAGAAAGTGAATGGAAGCTTAGCCACAGCTTGGCATCCCCTGCATCCCTGTATGGCTGTGCGTGGCCAAGCCAGCCATTACGGCAGGCACAGCCGTGCATATATCTAGAAAGATGTGAGAGGTGCTGCCGGACATGGGCCAATGTAAGAATAGCGAACAACTGGCAGGGTTTCACACAGCATGGCATTCCAAATCAGGATGCCCCCAGGGGTGGATATTCAACCGGGGGCACCGCACTGCCAAAGGGAGCCGAGTTATGCCTTGTGTTGTTCGCATGTGTGTCTAGGATTCCATTTAGCTTCTCTAGCCGCACATTAATATGCCCAACCGGAGAAGCTGACTGGATAATCGGATGCGACTGTGGGCTCGAGGAGAGGTGAGAGAGCTTGGCGTTCTGGGAGGTTTCACACTTCGAGGCACCATAAACCGGGGTGCCCCAGGGGGATGGACCAAAACCCAGGATACTGAAATTCCCAGGTTTTGATCCCCTTTAAATGTAAGGGGGCACTAGACTTTGATGGAGTTGGGTTTTTGCAGTTGTTTACTTAAACACTTCATATGGAGAACTTTCCCTTAAATCTAGCACGGTAAATTAAAAAATGGATAATATTTGGCATCTGATTGGATAGGGAGAGGTGGAAGCCCACTAAATCAGATGGCAACACCCTCCAAGCGGTAAAAATGTTTTCTATCACATTTCATAGCAGGAGGGGGAGAAGCAGCAGTGCAAGTGCAAGATTTGATGCATTCAGTGCTGCTTCCTCAGTGACATGACATTACCATCACCAGACGGGGCTACAAAAAGATGGCTGCCAGCTCCCATGAGTGGGGACACTTCTAGTGCCAGCTAAAGTGCTGTCACTCGAAGTGTTCTCACTCATGGGAGCTGACAGCCATCTTTCTGAAGCTCCGTCTGGTGATGGTGATGTCATGGGCCGGTCAGGTGTCCCAGGTTGGGGCCAAGTTAAAATGCTGCCCTGCAGAGGAAGAGGTTCAGGCAGAGGTGATTTAAAGCAGCTTCGGCTGCTGCATCCCATCAATCAGCTTTTCTGTTTATGGGCCAGGAGCCGAATTCGAACACAGACTTCTGTCGGAATTTCTACCAATAAGCCTATCTCTAGTAATAAGCCTAGAGCAGGGATTCCAAACTAGTGGTACGAGTACCATTGGTGGTGCTTTAGGTCCTATCAGGTGGCATTCAGCCAGGCTGCAGACTGATCTGTGCCCCAACCTGATCTGCTGCCATCTAAACTTTACCCAAGCTAAGTTTGCTCTGCAAAGAAACAGACAGCTTTTTGGGGCATTTATACACATTATAGGGTGGTTCTGTGAGTTTTTAACACTGTTTTAGGTGCTCACAACTCATACATACCACCCAGGTGGTACTTGATATATTTAGAACTTGATGAAAAAAGGTTGAGTGCTTTTGGACAGTCTACATTTCACACTATAGCATTGCAGGTATTGAGGTGGATATGGCCACTCTTTAATTGATTGTACTTGAGTTTTAATATTGTAGAGACTGGGACAGATAATTATCCAGGGCATGTATCCCCCCCCAGCTATGATGCTGAGGCTATAGCATTGGGGGGGCAGAACATGTGTTAGGGTGACATGGTTGGGGGTGTACAGTGAAAAAGGGTAGAGCCAGAGGCTGGGGTGGGAAGCTAGGGTGGCAGGCATTAGATGGGGGTGTTAGAAGGAGCCCAGCTGACCCTAAAGCTCGGGTCTCCCTATGGACAATCCTCTGCATCGACAGCACACTAAGATTCTGAAGCCGTATTTTTCTATATATATATTCTTCCTTATCTTTTGTCCTTGTACATGTCTATTTATCAGATCATTTTTAACATTTTGGGATTAATTACTAAAAAAATACTTCTAGCTAAACATATTTTGTCCTTTGTTCTAGTCTAATGAAAGTCTCTTCAGTGAGGACTGCAGCCAGGAATGTATTTGTATCTCAGGCTTCGGAGTCCACTGCCAGAAAAAGAGCTGTGCTGAAGATGAGATCTGTCAAATTCGGGATGGTATAAGGTCCTGTGGGAAAAAGGGTAAATTATAGAAATCGAATTAGATAAAGCTATAAGTGTGTATAAATATCCAGCCTTTAAGGGATGGCACAGGCTAAGTGCTACATTAAATCATTGTTTGCTCACCTGCCATGCAGATCCATCCAAGTGAGCTAAAAAATGAAGCTGTTGTTGCTAAAATCCATTCCTCTTCTGTAGCCCCGCCCCTGGATTTCATTAGTTCATGACCACCTTTTTTTAGCACTGAGATCTGGACCTACACAGTAAAGCAAGGAAATGATAGACAAACCTGGACTTCAAGGATGTGTAGTGTCCAAAAGCTGCAACTGCTGTTAACCATGGTACACTGAAGCACAACTACTGCTCAGGATCCAGAAACTAGCAAACACTTTGTACTGTCAAGAAGCTAATCATCACTAGATGCCATCTACTTTCCCAAATATAACAATCACTGTCAAATTTAGCAATTATGGAGGCAAGGGCCATTCAGCTTTGAACTGGTTACCTTCCAATAGCACTTATGGCTTCTATACAATTTATGACAGAAGGTTTAGCTCTTATTACAATTATTACAATGCCTACACAGCAGGGAGCCCGACTGTTACAATGTGTTACTAGTAGGAAGCTGGCTGGCTTTTACAATGTAAGATGGTGTCCCATCTCTGCTTAAAATATTGCACAGCAGGTGGAAGAGATCCTACGGTGCAACGGTAAAACCTCTCAGCCCAATATTCAGTAATGCAATCAATTCTGTATATAATCCATGATATAGCTATTCTGTCTAGGTGTGAAATGCAGATACTTGAACACAGCATCATAGTTGCCATACCTTACTGCTTTCCTTTGGTGCCAATAATGTAAAACCCATAGGAATGTTTTAGGTGTACCATCTATTTGACTCTACTACTTTAAAGTGGACCAAAAGACTCTGAAATTGGGATGCTGTGCTGTATGAAACCCCTGGGGTCACTGGTAAACTTACCATTACTGGTGGCTCCCATGACACATCTCTGGTTTCCCTGTAGTCTTGAGATAGTCTGGGGACAGGAGCACTCCTCAGACTACAAGGAAACCGTAGATGCAGCCCACTAGCTGGTCACACCAGACGGCATTCTTGAGATCAGCCAATAGGCGATCTCAAAAATGCCATGAGGCATTTTTTTGGTGCCGCTTCAATGTCCCAGCTTACTCTTGTAGTTTTTTTATATTGTTCATTCAGGTTACATGATATGTCTTCAAGACGACAAATACAGCAAGTCCAGTTGCTTTAACATCTCGTTATTGATATACTATGTTCTAGGTTAATAATACGCTTTACAAATAGGCTGATGTTTCTTTTTATTGGAGGCTTGTTTAAGTGTTCTCACCTACACAGCCCTCATCCCTCACATGTGGAATCTTCCCTACCTCTTGGTCAGGTGTAACAGCGTCCCTAGCTCATGTTCAGATGCAACACATTTTTTAAGTCCCCTGCACCTGGTTACATGTTGCAACCAAGAGGTTCTTCAAACTAGAACTTAGAGTTTCTCAACACTTTGATAACTTCACCTCTGTCCCTTAAGTGGGCATGGCCATACAGTGGGTGCCCTGGACTTGCCTGTGGACTGAATATATATTTTCTTATTTTAGATCCATGTGCAAATAAAACCTGTCATGAGAAGGAGAGCTGTAAGTCTGAGGAGGACCAGGCAGTATGTGTGCCAGATTACATCGGCGAGTGCTGGGCATGGGGTGACCCACACCACCGCACATTTGATGGCAGGAACTTTGATGCCCAAGGCACCTGTGCCTATGTTATGTCACAGTACAATGGTAAAGAGGCCGGTCTAGAGCCGTATAGGATTGTTATGAAAAATGATAACAGAGGAACTGAAGCAGGTTCCTATGTCAAGAAGGTGGAACTCTCCATGTATGGATTCAATATTTCTATAGCTGTCGGAGATTTCAATAAGATTCGGGTAAGTTTTGTGTTGGCCTTACATTGTTCTGAAAACGATTGCTGCATCCACAAAGAGGACACAATCAGAGATGGATGAACTTCGTACCAAACTTTGCGAGTTTGGGTTCACAGAACCAGAAGTTTGGTGTCCGGTCCGACCACGGAAAAGCTGGTTGATGGTTGCTTAGCAGCCCATCAACCTGCTTCACCTAAAGGATGCAGCAGCAGGCAGTTGCTGTAACTGACCTAACTCACCTAAGCCTCAATCCTCTTCTGTCAGCGGTGGCGGAGTGGTGGCAGCAGTAACGTTCCAAACTGGCCCCAGCTAGGGCTTCAAAAAGATGGCCACCAGCTCCCATGCGTGAGGACACTTCTAGTGCTGGATCTAGAAGTGCCCTCACTAATGGGAGCTGGTGGCCATCTTTTTCTATCCCCGGCTGGGGCCAGTTTGGGATCACCACTAACAGATAGGGATATGGGCTCAGGTAAGTTACAGCAGCACTTTTGCTGCACACTGGGTCCCCATTGGTTTCAATGGGGACCCGGTTCGAGTACTGGTTCAGTTACTGAACGCGAATATTTATTGAAAGTTCGGCCGGACTAGCGAAACCCAAACCCTGGGGTGTTCGCCCATGTCTAGACACAACCGACCTGCCCAACAACTGTCATTGCATGTTTAACAGTTATTAATTCTATTGAAACCGTTCAGTTCAGTGAAGTTATACAAATACAATATGCATCATGTAACAACTTTCTGTTTTTCCATAACAAAAGCCATGGGATATGTGGGAAAAACATAATGCAGCAGAACACAAGAAGCCAATGTTTTAAGGCCTCCTTGAGGAAGGGGCTCCTCGTGTCTCTGAAACATTGCTCGTATTCTGCATCGTTTTTTTCCCACTCTGATTTTTTAATGTAATTTCATCAAACTAGATTCTTTGAGTGGTGTATTTCTCTACTACTCTGGATTATGCGGCAGCCTTTTTATGTACTACCAGTGCTACATGTGCCACGGATTGGGGAATATCACAGTACAGACTTTGTGGCTAAACTAAAGGCACATCTACTAAAACATACTAAATGACTGTATATGTATTGTTAGCCATATACACTTTGTGTCAGCTGCTGTGCCCTAAAGCAAAATTTCACTTTCAATGGCATTTGTAAAAGTTTCCATTATTGTGTGCCAATGTGATATATTCAAGGTGCTAAGATTCCCTTTCTGTTTATTTGCAACTAGGAATGGGGCGAACCTCCCAAAGTTCGAGTACAAAAAGTTCATCTGAACTTTGAAGGAATGTTCTGGTTCGGGGACCTGAACTCAGTCCTCATTGAAATCAATGGTCACCTGAGCGTTGGGGGGTGGTGGCTGTGGTGGTGATGGGTGGTTGTACAGAGTGTACAGCAGAAGCAAGCTGCTTTAACTCATTAAGAGTCTCCTCACTCATGGGAGCTGGCAGCCATATTTTTGTAGCTCTGGCTGGGGTCGGTTTCGAACGCCGCCTCCCTGCCACCGCTCCACCACTGTTGACAGAAAGAGGACCAGGCAGAGGCGAGTTACAGCAGCTTCCTGCTGCTGCAACCTTAGGGTTCGCCTATCTCTATTTGCAAAGGTTTGTTATGAAAGAAAACAGTTTTGCCTAGCATCAATGAGTTTATCTAAGCTATGTACAACAAAGAGTCGTTCTGGAGCACATATCAGAAACGTACTCTGGTTTGCTAACCATCTGATTGGCTAAGGCAGAGCTAAGGGGAGTAACCTCTTCTGCATTAATTTAAAGTGGACCAACACCCTCCCATGATCGGCCCGGGAATCTATAAGATTCCCGGACCGATCAGCTCCCTGACTTTGGGGCACCCTGATCGGGGGTGCCCCGCTGTGTGAAACCCCCCAGAAACCCCTAAATCCCTACCTGCTCCTCGATCCAGCGGCGCTCTCTTGTCCGTCGCTGCCTCCCGCTTTTCCGCTGGCGGAGATTGGCTGCAGCGGTCATGTGGGAGCGGGGAGAGGTGAGTTTTTGGGGCTTTCTGGGGGGTTTCACACAGCGGGGCATCCCCGATCGGTGTGCCCCACCGAAGTGGACCAAAACCCAGGATAGTCAAAATCCTGGGTGTTGGTCCACTTTAACCTCTCCAGAAAGGGGGGGGATCACAGTCCTGTGTTACAGTAGCTAAAGCGTTACCAAGAGTGTATTTAGCTAGAGAGGCCAGTACTGCAGCTTTCTTTATCCAAAGCTGCTGATGAGTTGACCTGTTGCAGTAGAAGGATTCTGGGATTTGTAGTAAGAAAGTATTCTAAAAGGATTCTCATGGCCAGGAAAGCCAGTCCCACTTTTTCCAACAGAAAGCCAGAGAATATAAGAAACTTGGTATCGGCGTGCTTATAAGTAAATTACAGGTATGAGGGCATAATCCTGAAATGTTTATTTTACATTTCAAACGAGGAAAACAAAAAGGCAGAACACCACAAACCAAACAAAAAGGTGTTTAACCAACTGTACTCTAGTCCTTTTTGCATTTTCTATTGTCACCAATCATCCTCTAGTCCTTATTGCCTTCCCTATAGCCACCAATCATCCTCTAGTCCTTTTTGCCTTCCCTATAGCCACCAAACATCCTCCAGTCCTTATTGCCCTCCCTATAGCCACCAACTGTCCTCCAGTCCTTATCTTCTTCCCTATAGCCACCAATTTTCCTCCAGTCCTTATTGCATTCTCTATTGTCACCAATCATCCTCCAGTCCTTATTACCTTCCCTATAGCCACCAATCATCCTCCAGTCCTTTTTGCCTTCCCTATAGCCACCAAACATCCTCTAGTCCTTATTGCCTTCCCTATAGCCACCAGTCACCCTCCAGTCCTTATTGCCTTTCCTATAGCCACCAACTGTCCTCCAGTCCTTAATGCCTTCTCTATAGCCACCAATCACCCTCCAGTCCTTATTGCCTTCCGTATAGCCACCAATCATCCTCCAGTCCTTATTGCCTTCCCTATAGCCACCAACTGTCTTCCAGTCCTTATTGCCTTCCCTATAGCCACCAATCATCCTCCAGTCCATATTGCCTTCCCTATAGCCACCAACTGTCCTCCAGTCCTTATTGCCTTCTCTATAGCCACCAATCACCCTCTATTCTTTATTGCCTTTTCTATAGCCACCAATTCTCCTCTAGTCCTTATTGCCTTCTCTATAGCCACCAATCACCCTCTAGTCTTTATTGCCTTTTCTATAGCCACCAATTCTCCTCTAGTCTTTATTGCCTTCCCTATAGCCACCGATCATCCTCCAATCCTTATTGCCTTCCCTATAGCCACCAATTTTCCTCTAGTCCTTATTGCCTTCCCTATAGCCACTAATTGTCCTCTAGCCTTTATTGCCTTCCCTATAGCCACCAATCATCCTCCAGTCCTTATTGCATTCTCTATTGTCACCAATCATCCTTCAGTCCTTATTACCTTCCCTATAGCCACCAATTATCCTCTAGTCCTTATTGCCTTCCCAATCATCCTCCAGTCCTTATTGCCTTCCCTATAGCCACCAATCATCCTCCAGTCCTTATAACCTTCCCTATAGCCACCAATCATCCTCCAGTCCTTATTGCCTTCCCTATAGCCACCAATCACCCTCCAGTCCTTATTGCCTTCCCTATAGCCACCAACTGTCCTCTAGTCCTTATTGCATTTTCTATTGTCACCAAGCACCCCTCAGCCCTTACTGCTTTCTCCGCTGCCACTAAAGACTCCATCATTGCTTTCAGTTGTCACCTGGTTCTCGACACCTTCTGAGCCTCCATCAATGCCCTCCATTCCATGCCACCTTTTCCAATGTTGCTGATGATCCATGAACAGGTCTGCACACAACACCTGGCATTTGGTGGTTTGGGTCCACTGTAAAATAATACCACGGCCAAGTGTGAGCCTGAATGGACCCCTAAAGATGCCATGGCCCCTGGCAATTGGCCAGGTTTGCCCTGTGCTGGCGCCGTCCTTGCCACCTGAGTTTATTTCATGTGGGGGATGCTGGTCAGAAAACAATTCATTCACTGTTACTGTGTTTCTCTCTGTCTACAAGGTACAAACAGTTATTGGGCATCCTATAGTGGCAGCTGGTGTAAGCACAAGGAAGTGCACACCACCTGCATGTTAATGTGAGTTTACAGGCTATGCTGTATTGCCTGGGAGCCCTGGGCATTAGAATGAACTTTTTTCTAGGGTGGTGCCAGATCTCTGATCCCCTCAAGGCGATGCGGAGCAACCCCCCCATCTAATCTGCCACAGGTTATAAATAGGTAATTAGTTATGTTTTTTGGTGGTTGTAATTTTTTCTACATAAAAATGATACTTGTCCTTTAGGAACTAATAAATGACGGGAGGATAAAACTTCACTTTCACTTTAAAGTTATTTTCTGCTGCTGATCGCTCTCCAGTCCTTTTTGCCTTCCCTATGGCCACCAATTCTCTTCTGGTCCTTATTGCCTTTCCTATATCCACCAATTTTCCTCCAGTTCTTATTGCCTTCCCTATAGCCACCAACTGTCCTCTAGTCCTTATTGTCTTCCCTATAACCATCAATCATCCTCCAGTCCTTATTGACTTCCCTATAGCCACTAATTGTCTTCTAGTCCTTATTGCCTTCCCTATAACCACCAATCATCCTCCAGTCCTTATTGACTTCCCTATAGCCACTAATTGTCTTCTAGTCCTTATTGCCTTCCCTATAACCACCAATCATCCTCTAGTCTTTATTGCCTTCCCTATAACCACCAATCATCCTCCAGTCCTTATTGCCTTCCCTATAGCCACCAATCACCCTCTAGTCTTTATTGCCTTCCCTATAGCCACCAATTGTCCTCTAGTCCTTATTGTCTTCCCTATAGCCACCAATCATCCTCTAGTCCTTATTGCCTTCCCTATAGCCACCAATCACCCTCTAGTCTTTATTGCCTTCCCTATAGCCACCAATCGTCCTCCAGTCCTTATTGCCTTCCCTATAGCCACCAATCGCCCTCCAGTCCTTATTGCCTTTCCTATAGCCACCAATCACCCTCTAGTCTTTATTGCCTTCCCTATAGCCACCAATTGTCCTCTAGCCCTTATTGCCTTCCCTATAGCCACCAATTCTCCCTATAGCCACCAATTCTCACCAATATAGGCTATGCTGTATTGCCTGGGAGCCCTGGGCATTAGAATGAACTTTTTTCTAGGGTGGTGCCAGATCTCTGATCCCCTCAAGGCGATGCGGAGCAACCCCCCCATCTAATCTGCCACAGGTTATAAATAGGTAATTAGTTATGTTTTTTGGTGGTTGTAATTTTTTCTACATAAAAATGATACTTGTCCTTTAGGAACTAATAAATGACTAGAGGATAAAACTTTCACTTTCACTTTAAAGTTATACTAAAATCAAGCCTGATTGTTGTCCCATTATCCCGGGCTACATGATGCACTGTCCTAAACTTCAATTCGTTTTCAAAAATACCCTGTAGTTCATAAATTATTAGTAAAAGCATTAGAGCATTGGAGATGCAGAAAAAAAGGAGGAGAAACAGTGGATGTGGCAACAACAATGTGATGTAAGCACACTGAGAGGAGGGCAAGGTTTCATAGGTGCAGAGAGGCAGCCACTCAGGATATCTGGGCAGGGATTGGGGGGGGGGGGGGGTTCTGTTCTTAGTCCCCCAAAGGTTGATTGGTGGACCACATCAGAGGGGTGGGGAAGGTAACCAGAATGAGGAAGTGAGTTTTCCTCACTAAGGAGGCAGACAAAATATGTAGAAAAATGTATATTTCTTTTTATAAATGTTTTTTTTTCGTCAATTTTGAATGTCCGATCACTCAGCGAGTAATGTAATATCCATCATTGTTTGCTCTGATACAGGTGAATGGAGTACTAACTAACCTACCAGTTTCCCTTGCTGGCGGTAAATTGAAAGCATACCAGAGTGGCTTCACAGGCATAGTGGAGGCCCAAAATGGTCTCAAACTCACTTTTGACTGGAACTGGGATTGCACAGTCAGTTTACCAAGCAGCTATCACAACATGGTTTCTGGCCTCTGTGGAAACTTCAACCAAGATCCCAACGATGACCAGAAAGGACCTAATGGGGCAGAAATGAGCTCCATCACAGACTTCCTAAAACAATGGAAAGTGCCTGACAATGATATATTTTGCTTAGAGGAATGTAAAGGTCAATGTCCAACCTGTGATGAAAATAAGAAACGTCAGTACGGAGGAAATAATGACTGTGGTATGATTACCAACAAGGATGGTCCATTCAGAGATTGCATCCAAAAACTACTCCCCACGCCGTTCTTTGAAGCCTGTCTTTTTGATGTCTGCGTGAATGGTGGAGCTAAGGTCATATTGTGTAATGCCATGGAGGCCTATGCAAAGGCATGCCTTAAAGAAGGAGCTAAGGTCTACGATTGGAGGACAGCTTCAGGATGTGGTGAGTATAACTAACATATGTTTTTGGCCTATAAGAAGCACCTGCCCATAAGATGCACCCAGGATTTGGAGAAAAAATATTCTGAACCAAATGGTTTGCTAAAATACTTACCTCCCAATCACCCCATTATTGATTAGTGACAGTGTGCATAATCCCCCCATCACCCCATAACAGACCCCTTATTACAGGCAGTGTACAGGCATCCCAATAACAAGAAGTGTGAGGGCATCCTAAATACAGGCAGTGTGCAGGCATCCCAATTACAGGCAGTGTGCAGGCATCCCAATTACAGGCAGTGTGCAGGCATCCCAATTACAGGCAGTGTGCAGGCATCCCAATTACAGGCAGTGTGCAGGCATCCCAATTACAGGCAATGTGCAGGCATCCCAATTACAGGAAGTGTGCAGGCATCCCAATTACAGGCAGTGTGTGGGTGAGCCGGTTCCGGTCCTGGGGAGGGGCGTGGCCTGCGACTCATCCCAGCATCCAATGATGCTGGGGGAGTCATAGGCCGTGCCCACCTAGGGGCCATGGCTGGCTCGCCCTGAACTTGCAGCTGCTGACCGTTGCTTCCGTGGCCGCCACTCCTGCCGCTGCCCGCTGCGAGATCGGAGCGAGCTAGAGTGGCAGGAGTGGCAACTACGGATGCGGAGGTCAGCAGCTGCGGGTGTAGAGCAAGCCAGTTCTGGCTTCTGGGTGGTCGTGGCCCGTGACTCCTGGCAGCGTCATTGGAAGCGAGCACGATTCACGGGCCACCCCCCACCTGGGGGTCAGGGCCGGCTCGCTCTGAACTGAGCGACGGCTATGAAGGTGACGGGCAGCAGGGGAACCAGGGATTGTAAGGTTTTTTTTTTTTTTACTTACAATCGCACGATAAGACGCACTGACATTTCCCCCTACTTTGGGGGAAAACAAGTGCGTCTTATATGGTAAAAAAATACTGTAATTGTTGTTTGATAAGCTCATCTCTAGGTATGGCTCTACCGCTTATGGGATAATGATCATAAATGGTGTAATATAATGATCATAAACGGTGTAATGGCTCCATCTATTCAAAAAATATAAAAAGATAAAGGGGGCAGCAACTCAAACCAATTTATAAATACACTAGGACATGCACATGAGCAGGACAGTTATAGCAGACAAATCTTAAAGAAGTCACAGCACCCAACCCTGTTAGCCAGCAATCTTATAACATGTCTCCAAAGTTTAGTCAAAAACAGAGGTCTTAGTTGGCACACATCTGCAGGTGAATGTTGAAGCTGCATTGCCAATGCTACAGTGCCTCTGTGTAAGTGCAGTAATATGAGAACCCCATCCCCCCACCTTTGGAACATACAAAGCAATGGATAAACTGGAGGCATCTTACCGGAGGTCACCCTTTATCTCCAGGGCAGGACATAGGAAGGAAGGATCTAGGATATTATGAGGACCACCATAGTTGTGTACTGTGTGAGAAGATTGATCTTTGCTAAAGGGTAGGGCCCATAATATGGTCTATAGAAAACTGCTAAAAATAACAACTATTTGATCAACATATCTTAAATGGTCCACAGCACTCAAATTGATCTTTCTTTTTCTGGGCAACAAACAAAAGCAAAATAAGGCAACATCTTAACCAAAAATAAACAGCTCCAACAACAGCAAATGCCTGCCAACAAAACAACCATTTACCCAAATACAAGGAAAGGAGGTGGCATCTACTTTTCTTTTCGGGTGGGAGAGGTAGACGTCGCCTCCCTCCATTGTAGTTGGGTATATGTTTGTATTGTCGACATGGCATTTGCTGTTGTTGGGGGTAAGTAGAATCCAAAGATCTGGTTTAAAAAAGGTGTGAATAAGGCCAATTATGTGAAAACCAAGAAGCCAAGCTTGAATAGAGGGGGAGGGGCTACGAAACCAATTGTTGGCCACTTAGAATGCTGGGTTAACATCCCACCCAAAACAGCTTTTACTTGTTGCTGCTAGATCCTGTACTAGTCACTCTGAGTCAAGAAAGACAAACTGTATTCCTACAAAACGTTATATACAGTATATAGTAGCACCTTTCTGGGCGCAGACATACACAAGGGGTAACTAACTCAAATGGTTTGTTTCAAGTCACTAAGGCCAACATAAAATGGCTTTCCTCAGCAATAATATGGAAACAGGTCCTCACAACAGACCTCTTGCCGGCCCAGGTCTTGGTGCCACCTGCACCCTGTCAGCTCATACAGCTGCCTGGCTGAGAGCTCTCCTCAGCCCGATCATCAGCTGCCCTCTGAGGCTCATCAGCCTCTTTATAACAATCCTAGCCTGGAGTCCTGGATTGGAGTGAGTGGCCAGCAGGACACACCCAGCTTCCCGTACTGGCCAGACTCCAGGGCCCTATAGAATGCTTTTCCAGCTGCCTCTTAAAGAGTAACTGAAGAAACACTCATCCCTACAATCCTTTGCCACTTCAACCCAGGCCAGCCTTCTGGCAGACCCACTGGCAAAATATATATATTCTAAGCAATAATCACCGCAGCCATCCAATCATGCACTTCCACGCTACTTCCCGCTAGCTCCATTCACTATGTTTGGGTGCCTTGTTTAGTAATAACATTTAGTGATCTAATTTTTATTTGTTAAGGCCAGGGATGCAAAGTCTTCAACTGGGGGAAAGGGGGGACACATGCAGACCAAGCTGCCTTCTTTTGCACCACCCTCGGCACCTCTCTACCTATGCCCACCTCAAATCATCTTACCCCTGCCCACTTCTTACCATTTCACCTTATCCTGCCTCATATCTGCTCTCTACACTTCAGCCTACTTCGTCCTTTGCCCACTTCCTCCCACCTCACCTCTTCCTTTTTTATCTCTGCTCACACTTCACCTCAGCCCATATCACCTTTTCCTGCCTAAAACCCTGTCCATTTCTTGCCACATCACCTCTTTCTGCTTCACCCCTGCCCACCTGAGCTCATATCAGCTTGCTCATTTCTTCCCACCTCACCTTTTCTCATATCACCTCTTCTCATCTCACCTCTTACCACCACACCTCAGCCCATCTCACCTCTGCTCTTCTCCCCGTAACTCACCTTACATCTTTCCACTTATTCCCACCTCCCCTTTTTCCACTTCTTCTTTGCTCACCTCATCTCTACCCATCTCATATCTGCCTACTTCCGTTTACCTTTTCATATGCATAAAAGCATATGTAATGTTTTAAAGCAGAGTATCCTCAAGTCACCACTTCCTTATCCGTGGTGTAGGGCACTAAATGGCAGTTAATCAGGTGACCAATGGAAACCATTCAGGTTTGATGTGCAAGCCCAATGAGAATCCAGATTGGTCACGGGCAGAGTTTATGAATGAGTAAGTAGTTAACAGAAGGGTAAAGGATCAGCTTTCCTGCAGTAAACTGTTTTGCATTGTATTGCATCTCCTTGAAGTAGAACATTAAGAAAATTGGGCCTTAGACCCAAAAAGGTTGTACGATGACTAATCTTTTAATACTTATCTTTCAGCCATGGTGTGCAAAATTGAGAACAGCCATTACAATGCCTGTGGCAATGCCTGCCCAGCTACTTGCTCGGACAGAAATGCCCCAGCCAGATGCACCAATACAGCCTGTGTGGAAACCTGTGAGTGTAAGGAGGGAATGGTCCTTAGTGGGGACAAGTGTGTCCCACCTTCAGACTGTGGCTGTGAAAACAATGGATACTATTATGAAGCTGGTCAGTCATGGTATGATGAAACCTGTGCTACACTCTGTAGGTGTGATAAAGGAAAGGCAGTGTGCCAACCCAGCAAATGCAAGAGCAGCGAGACCTGCAAGGTTGTCAACGGAATCCAAGGCTGCCATCCCATAGGATATTCAGAATGCATAGCTGAAGGAAATCTTCATTACAGGTCGTTCGATAAAAAGCGCTTTTCATACAAGGGCACTTGTATCTACCAACTGGTGAACGTGACTTCAACAGATTCCTCCTTAATCCCCTTCTCAATCACTGTTCAAAATGGTCAGCGGGGCAACAAAGCAGTTTCCTTCACCAAAGATGTGACCATGAAGATCTACAGCAAGACCATAGCTCTGAGCAGAGACCATCCAAAGAAGATCAAGGTACATGATATCTCTTTATAGTATAAATTACTTTTATAAAGCTAACTATCTACAGCAGTATACCCCAACGCTCTGCTTAAGATCCACCAACAGGTCATGTTTTGGGGATCTTCATATGGGTAGGTGCAGTTAACTGGAAGGGAAAATAACATTTTCCTGTACCATGAACCACCTTCCCAATAGCCATTTCAAGGTAGCACTTGGCAGAGTTACTGATGTAGTAGGACTTTAAAGTCTACTATTGTGGACTTCTTCTAACATTCCAATGCCCTGCAGTCCAAGGGTTAAGTAGCAGATCCACTTACTTTACCACCACTCCTGCGCCACCGATCGGCCTCCCACAGCCCTGGTTTTTAAAGCTGCACTTTCCAGTTCTGGCTAAAAAACAATAGGTGCCTTCAAACCAGGTGGCCAGGCCCACCTGCCAGTCAGAACCTGGAGGTTGCGGGAGATCGATTAGGTAAGGTAAGCATATCTTTTAGTTACCTCTTGGACTTCCCAGCTGGAATATTAGGAAAAGTGGACTTTTCCTTTAAGTGAACACAGAAAGTTAGAATTGAGGATACTGGGAGAGACCTTCTGGATCCAGGTGCCATTTACCCAAGCTGACAGTACTTTCTTATAGCTCTCGTATGTATTTTGTTGTAGAAATTAATACAAATAAGCTGTTGCAGAAGGTGCAGAGAGTGTACATTGTGCATTTGTTGTTCTAGCATAGTAAAGCCCAACCTGAGGCCCTCAAGAAACTACTATGGGTTCTGAAGCCTTAGTAGAAAATGTAGGTGCCTATATCAACTACTTTGTATTGATTCCCTGATTTCAAATCTCCAAGGAAACCCTACCAAGGGTAGCATCTGAAAGCCAGTAGCCAATTTACCAACATACTCATGTGCAATTCTTGGCCTGACCCCTGGCTTGATACAAGTGGGATGGCTTGGCTAGATGCATGATAAAGAACATACGCCAAACTTGTTATTTTCGATTGATAGTATAAATTTACCTGTCACAGGTTTCCACTACAATTTCTTAATTTGCTCACCACCTTGCCTCATTTGGCTCCCCACCCATATTGCTGATGTGGCCATGAGTTATAGCATGAGAGGGTGATGGTAATGGATGTAATTCTTATAGGACTAATTTCATTGTCAGACATCACGCTTTAAGAAAATGAACTCCTTTCTTTTCAACATTTTCTGTTAGGAGAACCGTAGGGCCGATTCAACACCATGCGCCAAATCCTGTTTCATGTGCACAATCCTTGGCGCATACAGGAAGTTACTCATTGCCACATGATTCAGGGACACATACACCAAAACTCTACATTTGTGTGAAACATGCGCCAAAGCCATGATTAAATTCTGTCTTCATGGGCCATTTTACACTTCGCATTTAAACAGTTAAAAGAATCACGGAATGCGAGTTGTAAAAAAAATACATTGATAAAACCCATGTCGGCAATAATTGTAAAAAATAAAAGCACACTGGGTGGCGCCTGGCCCTGCCGTTACCAGCCCTCATGCCCAGGGCCGGATTAAGTGTGGTGGAGGCCCCTGGGCACAAAATCTGGTGAAGGTATTTTTTTTTTTCCTTTAAAATAATAGTCTAGGCAAGTAACTGATTGGTGGTTGCCTGGCACCCGCCTACTTACTGGAACATCAGATCGAGTCCCCTGTGTCACACTTGTGCGGGTACCTGCTGCTTGGGAACTCCTGCTTTGCCATTCTGGGTGGGGGGTTGTTTAGCCCAGCTGATATAGTAGAAAACAGTTCCCTGCATTGAGCTGCCAGCGGCTGTGCTTGGTGGCTTATGTGCAGTGAGCGACCGGCGATTGACGGCTCTGTTGCCGGCGTGTCAGACCAAAGACTGAAAAGCCTCCTGGACCAGACCTGAACCTAAAGGTTGGTGGAGGCCCCCTTTGCAGGGCAAGAGGTGCAGGCCCCCGGGGCTCGCGCCCCTTGCACCGCCCTCATAATCCGGCCCTGCTCATGCCCTTCATTATGGGTTTGGGGCTCTTCCAGGGTTGCAGTGGGCACCGCTGGAAGAACCCCATGCCAATAATGATGGGCACCAGGCTCTTCTACACCCCCAGTGTCCCAAATGGGAGTGTGGGTAATAGGGCTAAGTAGAGGCATGTCGATGGCAGGTGACATGCAGGCCCCCTACCCAGTGAACTGCTCTAGAGGTCTACTTGACCCCTTATGAGTTCACCCTAAGTTAGCAAAATGAAAAACACACACAAATGTCTTTATTTATTTCACTTCTTACCAGTCTTATCTCTGCTTCATCTTCAGGGCTCTTTGGTACCCCTACACTTTCTGTTTTTCTTAAATTTGAAAACATGTGGATGGGGCTAATTTATGTTAATTTATAACATTAAGCATTTTAGTGTAGTGTGGTGTAGTTATTTTTTCTTACTTAGGGTTAATTGGTAAGGGGTCCAGGGGACCCTAGACCAGTTCACCAGGTGGGAGGCCGGCATGTCATGCTGGTAACCCTGCCAATTAGCCACACCCCCATTTTGAACTCTATGGGTACTGAAGCCCAAACCCCTTGAAGATCCCTGAACCCATACCAAAAGGCATAAGGTCTGGTAAACCTGCAGGAACAGGGGCCGGACAGCTTGGGTTACCAGCCCTTATGCCTGGTACCTGAGCTAGTTGGCTTTTTAGGGGGGACACGCTTTTGTTTTTTTACAAATTGAAAACTATAGTACAGGAAGAAAACTTGTCAGCTGTCAATTTAATTCATAAAAATCAAGCCAGTTATTGCTGGCGTGAGTTTTACCAATGAAATAAGCATGTCAGTTAGTAGAAGTCGGCATTTTACTTGCTTTTAGAAGGAGTAAAATGCTGCTTAGTAAAAACCTGTTTCCCCTGCAAAACACTCCCTGTATCACATGCAATTACATTGGCGCATAAGCTCTGGCTCCTTGTGCAAATTTGCAGACTCAGGAGTTAGGGGAAAATGTGAGAAAACGTATTGTCTTTACTCACGGTGTTGAATTGATCCTTATGTCTTTCAAGAGAGCAGTGGTCCATACACATGCTTCTGTGTAGGAGCCAATAAATCATGAGCCAAACTGAAAAAGTGTGGCCACCTTCAGTTGTGGAAATATGTTAATACTCTATTGGTGGTAAATGCCCCCTGCATTGATGTGAATATATTTTAATTAGGTTGATGGAGTAATTACAAACCTACCATATTATGACAAATCAACAAAGATCACAGCCTACCTTTCGGGAACACATATAAAACTTCAAGCAAGCTTTGGTCTGAGTCTGAGCTATGATGGCCATGACTATCTACGAGTGAAGGTACCAAACACATACACAGGAGCTGTTGGCGGTCTGTGCGGCAACAACAATGGGAATCCTTCTGATGATTTTGTCAAAAGAGATAGGGTAACAGCTAAGACACCAAAAGAATTTGGAGACCACTGGAAAGTTGGAGAATTGGCTGGCTGTAGAGATGAATGCACCGATTGTCCCACATGCAATGACGACCAAAAGAAAATATACAGGAGTGATAAGTATTGCGGCCTCCTCATCAAAGCTGATGGACCATTTGGACAGTGTCATGCCTCCATCGACCCAACCTCTTTCTTTGAAAACTGTGTACATGATGCTTGTGAATATAAGGGTCACCAGTCTGTTATTTCCTCCAGCCTTTCTTCCTATGTTTATGAATGTCAAAGCAATGGTTCTGCAATTAAGCAATGGAGAACACCAAACTTCTGTGGTAAGCCATATTCTATGTCACTACTTAATTATGAAAATATTCTTCAAGTCAACATGTTGCAACTATTATTCATTATGATAGGCTAAGTGCAAACAATGCAATTTGTTGTAAACCTTTTTTATTTTATTTACTGTACCTTTTATTTTATTTTTTCAGCAATGAATTGCCCTGCAAACAGTCACTATGAACTCCTTGGCAATGGCTGTCCTGCCACCTGTTTTAACCACATTGCTCCACCCTCTTGTGAGCCATCGTATACTGAAGGCTGCTACTGTAATGATGGCTATATTCGCAGTGGGGAGGACTGTGTACCTATTCCAGAATGCGGCTGTGTCTTTCAAAATATTTACTACAAAATGGGACAAGAGTTTTACACTGACAATCGCTGCCAGAAGAAATGCACGTGTGGCAAAAATGGTGTTATCAATTGTGCGTCTAGCTCCTGTGGAGCCAACGAAGAGTGTAAACTGGTAGACGGAACACTTGGATGCCAACCCAAAGAGTTTGGCCAATGTATAGCTTGGGGTAATCCCCACTTCATCACTCCAGATGGAAATTATTATGATTTCCATGGTACCTGCAAATATATTCTTATCAAAATTAAAAGTGGCACAGTTGACTTTGAGGTGACAGTGGACCAAAAACCATATGGAAATGTTGCAGTCACCAAATCTGTCACAGTGAAAACTGGACCATATGTCATATTCATGGGCAGAGAAGGAACTTGGAGTGCTTTGGTGAGTAGTTTAGCTTGATCGTCATACATTGGTGATGAGGAAGGGAATGGGACCACTCTTTATTGTTGTATTCACAATCAGCAAATCTGGCCCTGTGAGATCTGGACCTTATGTTATATTACTGGGGAGAGAAGGAACTTGGATTGTTGTGGTGAGTAGCATAGCTTGACCATCATACATTGGATATGAGCAAGGGGAGGACTTACTGTACATTATTGTATTGTAAACGAGAAAGGTCAGAGAGAAATAACCTAACAAGCAAGTGACTTGCATCACGTGACATAAGTAGTTGCGATGCGTGGCCTACTTTATCCACAAAAATCCATGCTAAACCCAAAAATGGAAACATTTAGATGTTTAAGCATTTTGGGAATTTTTTTCCAGACAAGATGCTTCCTACAAGCATTGCTAGTGTGCGAACATGTAACCTAGACCTTACTGTTTGCAATGCAGGCTGTAGAATTTTCCTGGAGTCCGAAAAGACCCAGTTTGCACTACTAGATGGTTTCATGTATGTCACGTTTTAGGATAACATGTTTTACATGCTCCCATAAGAATTTGCTGTACATATCTTCAGTTAGGGTTTGGTAACATGAATTATGATCATAGGCTTGTATTCAGCTACTTGAGTAAATCTCAAGTCTTGATCCTTGTGAAAAACAGTCCTTGGGCTGAAGCTGCTTCCAGAGGGCATTTGGACTTTGGTAGTATTGGAACTGAGGACACAAATTTCTATATACAAAGTCATGCCCTTTTGACCTAAGCACTTTGTGAATGAGGGGTTGTTGCTTCTAAACATTTCCTTTTTACAAAACCAGAAGTTGCAAATATATATATATATATATATATTACAGTGCCACAATGAAAGTGAGCTGAGTTCACAGTTCAAAAATCACCACTTTTTTTATTCTTTGTTTTTTAGATCAACAAAGAGAGATACAACCTCCCTTGCCAGTCTCCAAAACGAGATTTCTGGATAAGCAAAGAAGGAAATAACATAATCGTTTACACCAAAGACCAGATTACAGTCATGTTTGACCATCAATTCTTTGTTTCTGTTTTGATTCCAAGCACTTTCTTTGGATTGACTCAAGGCCTCTGTGGCAATTCAAATAAAAATCCTAATGATGACTTCCGCCTTCCAAATGGCACTGTTGTCACCAATGTAGCTGAATTTGGTGAGTCTTGGGTGGTAGACAGAGATGGACCAAACTGTAGAGGATGTTCTGGAGATCAGTGTCCAAAGTGTGATGAAGCCGGCAAAGCTTTAGCCAACTCGCCATCTAAGTGTGGAATGATCACAGATCCAAAGGGTCCATTCAAAGACTGTCATAAACTTGTAAACCCAGAAAACTATGTAAAGAGTTGTGTGACTGATGTCTGTAATGCACGTGGAGGTCAGGAGGCTTTTTCTGCCAGCCTTCAATTCTACACAGCGTTGTGTCAAGCAAAAGGAGCTAAAGTCGGAGAATGGAGAAACCTTACCAGTTTCCGTAAGTTATTTTTTATGCATTCAAGCCCAAATCTAGTGAATAAGATACTCACAGAGGACAGTTGATTAATATTAGATATAGCTGTAAACAGGGGGGCACCCAAGGGTTGTCCCACAGTTTGGAGCTGGTGGAGCACAGCACTACTGCAGCTGCTTTTTTGGCACTGTTGAGCACAGTATGGCCACTATTTGCATTAGGGGATGCTTAGTGGTAAGGAGCAGCCACAGGATGCAGGGGCCATAGCCCATCTGTGCTGTGCCCACTCATGGAACCTCCAGATGAAATTCCTGGGTTCTCTACTAGTTGTAAGCTACACAGACCTATCACTCATCACAAATAACCTTGACATTTTTCTTTTAATTTACTGCAGCTCCTTCCTGTCCAGATAACAGTAACCACAGTACATGTATGAATTCCTGTGACTTTACCTGCTATGCCGTTTTGGCCACCAGCTCCTGTAGTAAAAGTTGTTATGAAGGATGTGAGTGCAACTCTGGATATGTGTTAGATGGAGGTCAATGTGTTGCCATTGACCATTGTGGTTGCATTCACGAGGGAAGATATGTAAAGGTAAGACACATGTGTAATCATCATCGAAAATGTTTCTTCAAGCAGTCTCTGTAGTGTTTTGGGGATTGGACAAGTGCTGAAAACGATTATCATTTATATAACATTCTTAACATTTATTACAACCTCCTCTAGTCTCTCTGGTTTTGCTTCCCCAAGTTCAAGGGAAAACAACATTGGGGTTGCCCATCTTTTTGTTCTGTCTTATCAGTACAGATGCAGCAGAATATATGGGCCCAATTTTGAGCTAGTTGGTGGCAGAGGCAATATCCTTTACAAGCCATCTTTCACCTGCAACCTTTGCAGTGTATTCATTGTCCAGCAGATGGAGGTAAAAGCCAAATGACTTATTAGTGATGGCAGGGCCGGCTCCAGGTTTATGTGGGCCCTTCGGCGGGATGGTCTCAGTGGGCCCCTTTGTGTTGAAAAGTTGCGTCACATCACTACTCACTAAGGATCATGCTATTTGGACCAAAACTAGTTTTGGTCTACTTTGAAGCACACCAAACCCCTTTTGGATCTGATTCCTCCTGTGTGACCCCCCCTCCTTTGTTCATTACTTACCTGGAACTGGTGAATACACTGTGGGATCGCCAGTTTGAGTTAACGGCCAAACCAGGGGGGTTCTTTCACAAACAACGGCATCCCAAATTGAGTTGCCCCTGTAAAGCGGACCAAAACTCAGGGGTGGAATTACTTGCATAGTGAGTATGGCAACGATCCCAGGGGGTGTCACACAGTAGGGTATCGCAGATTGGGATGCTCAAGGGATAGGAAATCGGCACTTCCTCCCCTGAAATCTAAATGGAGATGCGCTGTTGTATGGAATCCCGCCATTCAAGGAGATGTGGGCACCAGCTGTGGCGGCGTCCTCCCAGTCCGCTGCTGGTAAAGCGTTGTTGCACACCCCAAAGAGTGGCCCTGTCAGTGGGTCCTGAGTGATGGTATTTGGCAATATGTAATTTGTATGTCCTAAACATTGACCCAAGTTGTTATTGTCTTCTATTTCAAATCATTTCAGATATGCAGACACTTACAGTGGATGGAGAGGGTAGATTGCTCACCTGAAGGTGACAGATACTGTAGTTTATTGAAGGGATCCTGTTGCCTTGATCTATTAGTCACTATTACAATTAGTAGTTACCTATTACAATTTTTAGTATGCAGCCATGATGCGATGTTGTGGTCCCTGTTGCCTTGACCTGGAACCTAAGGTTCTTTTAGTGACAGTTCACTGAAGGAACCCCGTTGCCACGACAAAATACTGATAAAGGGTCTAGTCCAGGGGTTCCCAACCATTTCCACTCTTCATTTCCACTCTACATCGAAGGCCACCGAAAACTGTATTGAAGATGCCCAAGCGAGCTATTTAAAGTAAATAGTTTACATCAGCTTCAGTAGTTTTGTACTCTTTGAGCAAATCATAGATGATTGAGATCAGGTTGGAGTAAAGGCCAGTCTACAACCCGGCTGAGCAGCACCTTATAGGCTCTTGAGTACCTCCAGTGGCATACAATAAAGCTTACCTTATAGGGGTTAGGTGGCACTCTCTGGAATGACTCCAGAATTTAGGGCGATATATAAAATATTCCTCAAACCTCATCTCAATTCACAGTCACGTGAAGGAAAGGGTATTGATAGAGAGCTATCATTTGTTCTAATATGGGCAAATCTAGATGTTGTTAATGACATTATATTTTTTGATTTTGATCCTTACAGGCAAATGAAACTTTGGTAAATGACAACTGCACTCAGGAATGTACTTGTGATCCATATAATGGTATGATATGCATCAAAAAGACCTGTGCCATAGACGAAAAGTGTCAGCTCCTGGATGGGGTGAGGTCTTGTGTAAGCACAAGTAAGTATAGCGAAAAGGTTGAAAGTTGACAGCAGAAGGAGACCCCATGGTCTTTCTTCTCTGCTGTTATGTGTCTATGTTCTTTTTATCTCAGGATAGATGTATACTTTCACAAGCATATTTGCATTCATTACTAGTGTTGGGCAAACCCGAACTGCAAAGTTCTGGTTTGTACTTTGCTGTGCAGCCCATCAACCAGCTTCACCTATTGCAAAGTGTTGCAGCAGGAAACGGCTGGACACTTATGTGAGCTGACAATTCGGTCCGCAGTCACCTCGATACTGGCTATGGCCAGGGCTCCAGAAATATGGCCACCACTCCCATGAGTGAGGACACCGGCAGCTAGCACTAGAAGTACTGCTAGCTGCTGCCAGTGTCCTCAATCATGGGAGCGGCGGCTTGTCTTTTCGGACAGTGATTTCAATGGGGACCGGGTCAAATTCGGGTAACCGAACCAAGCTTTTGTTCAGTGTTCGGCCTCTAGGGGTTTGCATAAAGTAGGGGTCTACTGGAAGTTTATTCCCAACATTTACTACTCTTTCAAAAATAATTTATTCAAATAATAATTTCTGACATTGCTCCTTAAAACACATCCCTGTTTTGATGAACCTGAACCTTGTTCAGTCCTCTCACATATTTAAAGGTCTTGAACAGTACCCCGCTTTCCATTCCTTTTTCTAATTTTCTGATAAATTTAGAGTTGAAATCCTTCACCATTTTGGTTACCTGCCTTTGAACCTGTCCTATTTGAATCATATACTTTTTGTAGGTGTGGTCTCCCGAGCTGCACAAATTTCTGGAGACCTCACCTACACCTACAAAGGTAGGAAACTAAACTTGCTTCTCAGGCACTCTGTGTGTGTGTGTATCAGCAGCAGAAGCTGGTTCCATGCATGCCCAACTGGAGAACCCCATTGGCTGCGGCCATCGTGTAGACAATGGGAACAGCAAAGGAGCAGTGATGGGCAAATTCCTATTTTGCCCAATTTTGGCTATTTTCAGGAAGATCTTATCAGTCGGTCATCTCAAGTTGGGATACTTGGGTTTAGGGTTTGGGTGTCCGCAAAAGCCATTGAGTGATTCTGGATTACAGGACCACTTTAATGCACAACCCCAACTCATTTTAATAGAGACTAGTGATCCCAGTTTTTTTGGAGAGAGCCTGGTGAACTCAGAACCACAATTGAGAGTCGGTGTGAGAGCTCCTGAATTGCAGACTGGCACAGCTTTGACCACCTATTTGGCATTGTAGATGGATCACACATGAAAATGAACAAAAGCTAAGAAAAAAAAAGAATTCATAAATTATTTATAATCAATAATATTTATGTTAATAATTATACGTTAGCCTAATTGTTTTCCAGAAAAAAAAAAAGCTTTCTCATAAAGAATTCTGCTTTTAACAAATGATGCTTTCATTGTATAGATCCATGCAACTTTACGAAATGTCACGAGAAGGAGACTTGCAAGATCGAAGACAACAAAGCTGTTTGTATTCCAGATTACATCGGCAACTGCTCAGCCTTTGGTGAAACCCACATTACTAGTTTTGATGGCAAGGAATTTTCCTCCCAGGGAACCTGCAGCTATATTTTTGCCAAATACAATGGATCTGACCCAACTTTGGTGCCATTCGAGGTTAGGATCAAAAGCAATAACAGAGGAAGTCAAGCCACAGCATTTGTCAAGATGATAACAGTGGAAATTTATAATACCGAAATCAGCTGGCAAGTTGGAGAGTTCCCCGATATTCGAGTATGTCATTATGATGTATTTTCTTTTACCAAGATTTTATTGAAGTTAGCAAAAGGTTTACATTGCAAGTCAAAACAGTTGTACATAGTAATATGCAATAAACAATCACTTTATGCAGGCATAGTCAAACAAGATCTGGATGTAAGGAGACAAAAATCGACCTGGAGAAAATGGCTGGATCCCCTATGTATAGTTATAGACAGAAAAAAAAGGGGGGGATCACATTGCAGTAATCATCACCAATATTGTTATGGTACATTAAACTGATGTACTACATTTACTGATCGCCAATTAAAACTGTTATGTAGACAATAAGTAGATGTAAGTACAAAGGATTTCTTATTGCAACATTAGAACCAAAAAACTTCATTTCACTATTTTTCAAGAACAAACACAAAGGGACTGGGGGGGGGGGGGGGCGGGGAGGGGGGGTGTCCAGGGAGGATCGCGTCTGATGAAGGAATAACAGCTGGGTTGAGTTAGCAATCGCGGGAGGGACGGGGCCTATAATTCATACCAAGAGGTTTTTGGATATATCAATAAACTCCATCCAGGGGTTCCAGGTGAGATAAAACTTATCATAGCTATCATTTCTAACAGCTGACATTTTTTCATTGCTCATTATGTCCGATATCCTATTCTGGACTTCAGTCCACGCCAAGGTAGGTGATTTCCAATTCCTAGCAATGGTTACTCGCACTGCAGAGAAGATGTGCTGCATTAGTTGCCATTCCTGCTTCGTATATATGGCTGATTTAAAAGAAAGTAAAGATTCCCAAGGGTCCCCCACTCTTTCTATATGGAGGATATTTGAGAGTACTTTGTACGTTTTTTCCTATATAGCCCTAACTACCGGGCAATACCACCATATGTGGGACATGGTCCCCGTCTCCTGGCATCCCCTGAAGCAGAGGGGGGAATCAGAAGAGGAGAATTTATGAATTTGGTCCAGGGTATAATACCAGCGGTACATAACTTTGTAAGCATTCTCCAATACCAGAGTGTTAAATGATGTTTTGCCCACATTCCTCCAGATTTGCTGCCAGTCCTCCTCTGATTTGGAAGCTCCCAGCTCCAGCTCCCATTTAAGCATATCGTTATGCTTTATTGAGGGGGATGGAGATATCAATGTGGCATAAATGCTAGAGATAAGTCCCTTTGCAAACTGATCATGGGAACATCTATGTTAAAAATTCGTCATCTTCTAGGGTGGGAAAGTTTTATTGAGGAGGCTTCTCACAAAATGCTGAACCTGGAGTAACATTATGATATATTTTATTTAGCTAATTTTATTTAAGCTATTGATAACTAGCAGGTATTTGACAAAACACCACTGAAAGAGAAGGGGTATGGTGGAGAAACTCCACCTCTGAGTACAAATACAAATACTCACCTGACCAGACTGTCACTACCCTTGAATGGCAGACAATGAAGGACAAGAGGGGACCTGTGTCCATCCTCACTTTATTTGCTGCCGGGGCATCTATTAGATGCCTCCACTAGCTTCATTTTAATACATGCATCCCTGGATGGGGAAAAGTAAATCGGGCAGGAAGCTTGAAGTCCCTCTGCCCTCTAAAGTAGTAATAATAACAAATGATTCAACTTGTTTATAAGCAACATAGAAGATGGAATTATAAGCACTGTCTCTATTTTTGCAGATGACACAAATATATATTGCCCAGGGCAGTCTACTGTTGAGAAGTACTGGTAGATCACAGGCTAAATAACAGCATGCTATGCCAAGCAGCTGCTTCCAAGGCCACCAAGATGCATTATTAGAGGCATAGAATGTCATAGGCTAGAGATGTAATTTTGCCTCTTTACAAGGCACTGGTGCGCCCTCACCTGGATTATACCGCCTAGTTCTGGGCACCCATTCATAGAAAGGACGCTCTGACTATGGAAAGGGTGCAGAGGAGAGCCACCAAACTAATAAGAGGAAAGATCTTTGTTATGAGGAAAGATTACGAGAATTAAATCTGTTATGTCTTGAGAGGAGACGACCAAGGGGGGGGGGGGGGGGGGGGGGACATGATTAAATTGTATACATTTAAATAGCCAATACAAAAAATATGGGTAAACACTATTTCGGGTAAAACCCTCTCTAAAGATAAGGGGGCACTGCCTTCGACTGAAAAATTTTTGTTGGGATCACACAGTGGGGAAGGCCAGGGAAAAGTCAGCCTCTTGTTCTGCTTTAAACTGGGGTTTTAACTATCCCGGGTTTTGTTCACTGCCCCTGCTGTGTGTAACCCCCAGATTGCCTCTTATCAATACTACATGAGCAGATTTTCTTCCAATCAGAGGCATCTTCTCTGCATATTAACTGTTTGGTAAATGGCTCTTTTCTATGGTAATCAGAGCGAGAGTGGCAGTATTTCCTGCAGTGTACTCCCAACCACAGCCCAAATATGCAGCAGATGTGGCCGCTGGTGTTTACATCGGCGAGGAAGAGAGAAAGTAATTGTGTGTTGTGGCACCCAAGTGAGGGGGAGTTACACAGCACAGCAGGATATTCCAATATGGGATGCCCTGGGGGAAGCCCAGCAGCCAGTGCTGGAATCATTTTGAAGGGTTTTTTTCCATTTTAATACTGATTCCACCAATCTAGTTTGGCCTTTTTGTATTTGATAGAGAAACATGGCAGCCTAATTCGTGTTTTTCTTTCAATTTTTGGAAAGCCCTTTTAGCGCATTATTTCAAAAATAATTCCTTGAGAATACATAACTTGCATCAATAATATATTTCTATGGTGCTGATGTATATGTTTCCTTTGTGCGCAGGTCAATGGTGTCAAGAAAAATCTGCCAGTTAATCTCCTTGATGGGAAAATCATCATTACTCGAAGTGGCTTTAATGCTGTTTTAGAGGCTGCCAATGGCCTGGAGGCACAATTCGACTGGAACTGGCATGCCACATTGAACGTTCCCAGTAGCTATCACAAGGAGTTATTTGGTTTGTGTGGGAACTTTAACCAAGATCCAAAAGATGATCAAAAAGCCCCCAATGGAACTGTCATTAGTTCTATTCTAGACTGGATCACGACATTGACAGTATACGACCGAGATCCATTCTGTTTCCATTCCTGTCCAACTCAATGTCCAGAATGCGAAGAGAAGAAAATGCAGCAGTATGGAGAAGACAATAACTGCGGCATGATTTTCAAAGCGGACGGTCCTTTCAGAGAATGCATAAAGAAAGTGGAGCCCAGATATTTCTTTGATTCCTGCTTGCGTGATGTCTGTTTGAGTGATGGCGCCAAGAGTGTTCTTGGCCCGTCCTTGGAAACATATGCAAGGACATGTCAAAACCAAGGTTTGAAAGTTTATGATTGGAGGACCCCGTCTGGCTGTCGTAAGTAACGCTTATCATTTTGTTTATACTTTTGAAAATGGCAAGAGATATGCGGGGTTTAGACTATCAAATTGGGATGCCCTGCTGTGTGAAATCCCCCCCCCGCCAAAAATCACCCAATCACAACTCACCTCTTCCCGGTCACATGCACGGCCAATTAGAGCATTTGATTAGCGACAGTAGTCTGCATCCCTTGCGGCGAGCCCCCACCTCAGCCTTCTGAATGGCTGAGAAGGAGCATGCACACAGCCCAAGGATGAAGGGGATGTGGCTGCTTCCTCTCCCCATGATAATCAGAGCCTTTTGCCAAATTACATAGGCACAGCAAACAACTCTGAATGGATGAAAGCCAGCGTATGCGCCTTTGGACAAGATACAGATGAGCCAATACAAGCAATCAGAGGGGTTTCACACCAACCTGGGATTCCCAGGATTAAGGCCAGTAGCCAGACTTGGAACATTTTAGATTCTAGGGCCGGCTGCCCTGGGTTTTGTTCCTCTTTAGGCCAAAGATGACGAAGAGGATCCTTTAAAGTGAATGCTTCATTAGGTCTCATCTGGTTTGTTTTTGAGCATTCTGGAGCAAGTTTCAAGCACATTTTGTCTCAATGTGACCCCTTTGCCAATTTTCCCCTTTGGTTCAATGTTTGCCATCTATCTTTCTTGAACTCCTTGTTGCAGGAAGGCCAAAGCTATGAAAAACAAAGTCAAGTTATTGAGGACATAGAAAAACATATTGTAAGCATAGAACTGGATTGCATGTGGGTATTGAAACAGCAGATTCATGGTGTAGGCTCTTAAAAATTAGGGATGAGTGGACCCCCCCCCCCCCCCCCCCAAATTCCGGTTCGGCGAGTTTGGCTGAATAAGTATTTTTTCAAATTGAAATCAATGGAGGCCCAAACTTTGGGGTGTGGTTGTGGTGGGGAAGGATGTAGAGTGTGCAGCAGAAGCACGCTGCTGTGTCTTACCCCTGCCTGCAATCCCTCCCTGACAGCGGCGGTGGCAGCCGTTGAATCTGGCCCCAGCCAGCACACATGGGAGCTGGCGGACATCTTTTTGTAGCCCAGACTGGGGCCAGATTTAAATGTTGCTGCGACCGCTACTGCCACTACTGCTAATCCCGCCGCTGCCAGAAGAGGATTGGGCAGATCCCAGACCCAAAAGTCCAGTTTAAACAAACTGCTTGACAACCTAGCTGTTGCCAGCCAGTAGCTTTACAGGGTACTTATGCCACTGAAAGCCTCAATCTCAGTTGCATATACCTCCCATCCAGGACCAACCCTTACACTCTTCGTTTAGACCAGGGGTCCCCACAACCTTTCTCACCTTGAGGACGACAGCCACCACTGAGAGATGGGTGAAAATCATATTAAAACAAAGAGTTGGTTTACACTAATGCCATTGTGCATATATATATGGCATCAGTTTATCTTGTGTGCTAATCCTATCCTCTTCCCTTAAAATCCATAAGCTCAATGTGTATGGATACCCTATAAAATACTTGCTCCTCAAGAACCCTCCCCCAGCTCCAAAGAAGCTGAATGGCTCATTTGGGTAAGTGAAGAAGTGTGCTGGCTCACCTGTTTCTTCAACTTCTATCTTCCATGTGGGCAGTCTAGGAAACAATATGCGGGTAAGCCAACACACTTCTGTTCTTGTCCTCTTCATTAAGCTCATACAGCCGGCAAGCCACAGAGCAGGGGTTTGTGAGCCATATATGGCCCCCGAAAATACAGGTTGGGGATCCCAGCTTTAGTGTAATTCATTAGCTATTATATTACTGCTACAATTTTACAGGTAACAAAGAAAAATAAAAGCAAGTAAAATATATAGTTTCTTCATTGGGCATCGAGAAATAATCTGATTTATAATAACCTGTAATGATTTCTCTTTCAGCTATGGTCTGCGAGGACAAGAACAGCCATTATAATGCATGTGCCAATGCATGTCCTGCTAGCTGTTTTAACAGAAATGCTCCAGCCACATGCACAAGACCTTGCATAGAGGCATGCGAGTGCAATGAAGGCATGGTCCTTAGTGGGGACAAGTGTGTTCCTGTCTCGTCCTGTGGTTGCCAATATAATGGGCTATATTTTAAGCCCAATCAAACCTGGTATGATGACAAATGCTCTTCGTTCTGCCAATGTGACTCCATCCTGGGGTTCGTAGACTGTCAACCAATTGGCTGCAAAGAGAATGAGGACTGTATGGTCATTAATGGAAAACGCGGCTGCTACCCAACTGGGTATTCAACTTGTATGTCCAATGGGGATCGCCATTATTTAACATTTGATAAGAGGAGATATCGACATATGGGCACCTGTTCCTACCAGATGGTAAAAGTCACATCCAAAAACACATCACTGACCCCATTTACAATCAATGTCCTAAATGACCATCGTGGTAACCAGGCCGTGTCCTTCGCCAAGGAAGTGACTATGGAAATCTATAATAAGTCCATATCTTTGGGCAAAGACTATCCACAACAGATTAAGGTAAATTTTTATTTTGTGCAGGGCTGTTGTGGGAAACTCCTCCCCCAGCTGTTATAATCTATAAAATGACAACATTTTAAGGGGCAGCCCAGGCTATTACAATAATACGTCAGCAAGGATCTTACCTGACGCCTGTCCAATGTGCCATTCTTTCATTGCCTGCATGGTACTGTAGATGCTGTAGCAGTGCTTCAAAATGAGAACCTCCTTTATTTTCCATTTTTCCATGACCACGCTCCAAATGGGGTCCCAAGACACCTCTTGTTCCTCAGTGCATCCACCCTGAGTGAGCTTGTCCTTACAGGCACTCTTATGCTGGAAGCACTGAGGGACAGCGGTGCAATTACATTTGTCTTTGGTCGTGGAGAAATGGAACTGAAAGGAGGAGTAAGACCTACTGCAGCATGTATCCTGCACTACAGGAAATGGAGGAGAGGCACATAGGACAGGCCACGGGTGAGCTTCTTGCTGCCTTATTAAGAATACATCTATCCTATAATACACACTTAAAGACCCACTAGATGGATCATGTGATCTCTTTCTGCGTCAGCCTTCTATGTTTTCTATAATGTACCACTGACCTTAGTTAAATAGTAGATACACAGCAGACGCATGTCCAGATGGTGGCTCGGGAAACCTTCCACGTGGTAACATGGTCTCCAGCCATGGCCCTCAAGCAAAAAACCTGCCTTATTCCTGCCGAGTGGACAGACAGATCACCCCTGCTGGAAGTAGGTTGACATGCCTGTGAGAAAGGCAAGCAAGAGTAATGGGAAATGTTAAAGGAAACATCAAGGTAGCACACCAGTGGATGACATAGGGACAGCATGAAGTCTTCCGGACCCTTCCTTCTTGGGCCACCGACAATGAACACCCATTGGCTGTGACCAGGAGAGGGGAAAGGAGGGCAATCTTGGGGTCCCAAATTCATTTGGTCTGGATCATTTGATGATTATTCCTTCGAATTGTTTGTAATATTTTAAAAAAAAATTTTAAAAAGCTCAAACATTTCAAAATCAGTATAAAACCTTTAGGTTTCGAATTTTGGGTTTAGGCCATATTTAGTTTCCTCTAACTCAGTTTGCTCACCTCTAAATGATACCTCCACCTTCCCCTCTGCTATTTGCATGTACAGAGAGGAGAATACCAGGGGTAGGGGGGATGGGGTCATTTAGAGGTGAGCAAACTAATTTAAATGGAATTACATTTGGCTGAATCCCTAAACTTACGCAATTTAATCTAAGGCCCCTTTTACACTTTCCTGTTTGCGTTAAAGTAGAAATACTCCAATATGTCAAAAACAGGAAACAAAATGCAGCCCTTTCCCATCTGTGCCCTGCATTTTGCAAAATGCTGCATGCAGCGACAAACACAACGCAGTCCTTTGAAGTCTATGGGCACCACAGGTAAAGTGCATGTATTGTGCTTTACCTGTTCTGCATTGAGGTGCAGTAAAAGCACTGTACACACTGTCGCCACTCTGGCTATCACTGCTTGTCCCCCGCGGCTATCACAGGCCTCTGTCCTCTGGTTCACTGCCTTCTGCAGCCGCCTTCTTTGGGTCTTTCCCCCAGGTCCTTACTGGAGCACACCCCTACACGTTCAACTAGAGCTGTGAAACTCCTCCCTTTGCTGTGATCACAGCATGGAAGTGCAAAGCTCTGCCTACTGTGTACAGAAGTAGACAACAAGTGCTGCCTCTGTCCATACCTTCTCCCGTGACAGTTAGAACATGTCGCAAAACCAAAAATGAGCTATATTGTATTGATTTGGGTTAAGACTGTGGACCTAGACAAATGCAGGGGTGTCTACAGAAGCCCTTTAAAGGGATTGCACATGCAAAAAGTAAAAAACAATCTACACACCTTGTGAGTTAGCTCTTCCATCCAGCTCCACTGATACCAGGGAACGAGCACCAGTCTTCAATCTCCGCCTCCTCCAAGGTTTCATTTAACTCAAAATCCTCCGTATATTGTTGGAGTTTGCCTATTAATATATATTTGTTTCCTATTTGTGTTTTTTAGGTCGATGGAGTGCTTTTCAACTTGCCCTACTATTTCCAGTCAAACAAAATAACTGCATTTATTTCCGGAAGAGAAACTATCCTCCAACTTGACATAGATGTAAAAGTGACCTATAGTGAAAGGGACATTGTCCGTGTCATCCTCCCCAGCACATACAAAGGGGCTGTCAGTGGCTTGTGTGGCAACAATAATGGAAACTCCTCGGATGACTTCCTCATTGGAGATGGCATAATTGCCAAGACGGCCGATGAATTTGGTGAACACTGGAAAGTGGGAGAGGTGAAAGGCTGTACGAACAGTTGCCCGGATTGTCCAAAGTGTTCTGAGAAAGATCAGGAACCCTACAAGGCTGATAAGTACTGTGGTCTCCTCACCAAGTCTGATGGGCCATTCAGCCAGTGCCATAAGGCCATTGATCCTTCTCCTTATTTTGACAACTGTTTATTGGATGCATGTGCCTACAAGGGCCACCAATCCGTTGTATCTGCCAGCCTAGAGGTTTATGTAGCCGATTGCCAGAAAAATGGCTCTGTGATCAAACAATGGAGGACACCATCTTTCTGTGGTAAGTGTCTATTTTTCTAGACGTAGCCAAATCAAAGCCGCCATACATGTTTTTACCACTGAACAATCCTCATTTTATTATGAATTAGGGACATTTAGCTCCATTTCCTATATGAGATAACACACATAATTACTATGAATATATACTTATATATAATTACTATGAGTATATGAACATATATATCTCCACTTCCTATCTGAAATGACACCACAGGAAATGGTAGGTATATTTAGAATGTTCCATTTTTCTGGAAACAATGTAGCCAAGTCAACGTCATGTTTTTAACATTGAACAAATGTATCCTCTATTCACTATGAATTAGGAATATTTAACTCCATCTAAAATGAAACCACAGGAAGTTTATCTAATGAAAAAAAATTGTTGTTGGGCTGTTGACGACCATAGATTTTCAATAAAATTTTCTTCATATATGGTAAATTAAAAAAAGAAAAGCTCCAAGGTTTTCAAAAATTTGGGACATTCACTGAGACTCCACAAAACTGAATTCATGGAGAATATTATCCCACTGGTGTCTGTGGTGGATACAACAATGAGTATACAAATTTTCTTTTGGTTTGGCAAATATGAGAAGCCAATAATAATTACATGGGATGATAAAAGTATAGTAAGGGAATGGTTGATTATTTTTAGTAGGACAGGTAAAAACAAAACCTTAATGGTGCAACACAAGTCATGGTTATGATCAGGAATATGCCTAGGAACACAATTGAGTTAATGTGATGATGGAAAACAATAGGCAACAATGTGATGGTGGACCAATATGGAGCAAGGGATGAGATGGTGATACAATACTGAACAAATGTCATGGTGGTGGGATATAGGTGTGTGAAAGCTGTGATGGTAGAAAAGCTAAGCAAGCAAAGCTGGTGGTGGAACACAAGTGAGCAAAAGCTCCAATTGTAAAAATAAGTATGCAAGGCTTGTGATGGTGGAATAACGAGCACAGTCTTTTGAAGTAGTGTTAGCAAAGGTGGCAAAGGCAGAAACAGATATACAAAAGACAGAATATGAGTGTTCACATGTTGTGGTGGAAAAGAAGTGATGAGCGAACCCAAACTGCAAAGCCAGCTGCCAGTGTTCTCACTCATGGGGGTGGTCATCTTATTGTAGCCCTGGCCATCATCTGCTACATACTCAGCATTAGGTTATTGGGCACCCCTCACTCACCGGCACATATATTTTTTTATAATCCCAGTCTGATTCTGCATCTGAGGGCCCCTTGACAGGTGGGCCCCCACTCCTCCCCCACCAGTTGCCTTTTTTTGTATTTGTGGGCCCTATGGATCTTAATGGTGTTCGAGGTCTAGCGAAGTTCAGGAACCCGAACCAAACCGAACCAAAAAGTTTGTCTGATTTTTTACTGGTTTGTTCAACACTAGTGATGATCGTAAGCTTAGCTTGCAATAGCGGGACATGATAGTGGCATATCAGTGTGGAAACGTGTAGTGTTTCGTAAGTGCGCAACGTTGTTGAAGGTGAACAGCGTAAGCAAACATCATGGTGGTTGAAAGTTAGTGTGCAAGAATGGTGACATGGGAAAATGCTAAGCATAGATCATAATGGTGGAATATTATTGTGCCAATGGTGTGTTGGCATAAAAGGTGTATGCGAAGATAGCAATGATGGGTAGTGTTCAAAATGGTGAAAAATAGGTGTGCAAATATTGTGAAAGGTGGAAAAGAAATAATTTTGAACACTACCCAAGCAAAGCTTGTAGAAGTGGGAGACTATTCGGCAAAGATTGCAAAATGTTAAGATGGTGGCACAGAAGTAAGCAAAGCGAGTGCTGATAAGGCACTAGTGGGTTGTGATGATTAGGGATGAGCGAACCGGTTCGGACGAACCGGAATTCGCTCCGAATTTCAGTGAAAATTCGATTCGGCATGAACCCGAATTTTTTTTGGTTCGTGCCGATCGAATTTTCCCTGAAATAAAAAAAAAAAAAATGCCGGCATGGTAGGAGTGGGCAGGCCGGCTACGCTGTCAGCCCGCTCCCACCATGCCGGCATTTTTTTAAAAAGCAAACACTTACCTGCATGGTCAGAGCGTGGAGGCCGGCGCCGCTCTCAGGCGCCCTGTGATGACGCGTCCTCTGATGACGTGTCCTCTGATGACAGCTGAGAGCGGCGCCGGCCTCCACGCTCCGACCATGCAGGTAAGTGTTTGCTTAAAAATAAAAATGCCGGCATGGTGGGAGCGGGCAGGCCGGCTGCGCTGTCAGCGGGCCGTCGGCGGCCCGCTGACAGCGCAGCCGGCCTGCCCGCTGCCACCATGCCGGCATTTTTTTTTTCAGATGAGCAATTCGTGAAAGTTCGATTCGGGCGAAGCCGAATTTCTTGGGGAAATTCGGCGAATCGCCCGAATTGAACTTTCAAGAAGTTCGCTCATCTCTAGTGATGATGTAAAATCAAAAGCCATGATTATAGATGAGCGAACTTCCTAAAAATTCGATTTGGGCGATTTGCCAAATTTCTCCAAGAAATTCGTGTTTGTCCGAATCAAACCTCTAAGTGGAAAACACACAGCACGGTGGGAGCAGAGGAGTCCGGCTGCACAGCACAGCTCCTCCGCTCCCACTGTGCCGGCTCCCCTTCTTCCCTGCACAGGCTACACTGTCAGCTGTGCAAGCCGCCCTCCGACCCCCACTGACAGTGCGGCCATCCTCCTCCGCTCCCATTGTGCTGGCATGTAGGTAAGCTACACACAGCATGGTGGGAGCGGGAGAGGCCGGCTGCACTATCAGCTGTGAACGTCGGCCCGCTACCAGTACAGCAGGCCTCCTCCGCTCCCATCATGCTCTGTGTAGCTTACCTACATGCCGGCACAGTGGGGGGAAGAAGGCAGCTTGCACAGCTGACAGTACAACTGGCTACACTGTCAGCTGTGCAAGCCAGCTTCTGCCGTGCACACTGGATCGAAGCGTAGTGCTGGAATGAGGATGGGGTGAGTTTTTTTTTCTACCCACCACCCAGTGAATTTCAGGAAAAATTCAGTCAGCATGAACTTGAAATTTTTCCTGAAATTCGGAACGAACTTGGGTTCTGACGAACCAGTTAGCTCACCTCTAGCCATGATGTTTGGACAATATAATGAGAAAGGTATGATAGTAGAGTTAACAGTTGTGACAGTGGGATAAAGCTTGTTGAGGAAAATGTTGTCCTTTGATCTTGTCCAATCTACTCAGCTGTTCAACTGGTCATTGTTAATTGCAAATACAAATTAAATAAGTAAGGTATCTATACTGATGGTACAGGGTTAGCATTATGTCAATGACTTGTCACTAAGAGCGTTCTGGCCCATTACACAATGGTATCTGTTCACAGCTGTAGTAACAATTGACAATTAATCTACACAAATCACATCATTAGCTAACCATTTAAATAGTTCAAAGGCATCTTTCTTACCTTTTGAATGAGGCTCAGAATTGTCGTTGTAGAAAAGTCGTTATTTTCACTTTGCCTGTCTTTTTTTTTTAGTATGTAATCATTACTATGACATGATGCTGTCTTACTGAAATTTAAAGAAGAACCAGTTAACCAAAAACATGAAGGATAGAAAGCTTAGGGAAATCAATCAAGGTGACACTTAGAAAGGAATTCACAGTAAATCTCTTTCCAAAATGAATCAATGTGTTTCTGCTATGGTGATATCTTTTTACCCAGCAGATATTCTTTCTTGTCATGCTGTAAAAAGTAGAGAGGCCCACATTACCAGAATATGAGCGACCAAACTAAAACACCTGTCCTCCCTTTCTTCCCATCCAAGGTTCGAAAGGAACTTTTTAAAAGCAGGTTTAAGGTTAAAAGAATGCAAAAGGTTTAAACCATTTCATTTGTAAAATTGATATTTATGTGTTCTACAGAAATGAGCTGCCCAGATAATAGTCATTATGAGCTTCCTGGAAATGGCTGCCCTGCCACCTGCTTTGGCCTCATGGCTCCACCAACCTGTGAACCATCATACACTGAAGGCTGCTACTGTAATAATGGTTTTGTTTTGAGTGGAACAGACTGTGTGCCAGTCTCAGATTGTGGCTGTGTCTTTGAAAACACTTACTACAAGAAGGGACAGGAGTTCTACACCAACAACCTTTGCAAGAAGAAATGTTCCTGTGGCCTGAATGGCATTACAAGCTGTCAGGACACCTCCTGCAGAGAAGATGAAGAGTGCAAAGAGGTCAATGGATTGCTAGGCTGTCATCCCAAGGAGTTTGGCCAATGTATGGCCTGGGGAGATTCACACTTTATAACCCTTGATGGTAAATACTACAATCACCATGGCACCTGCTCCTATACACTTACTAAAGTTAAAAAAGACAAAGTTAATTTTGAAGTCACCATGACCAATAAAGCATATGGAAATGATGCAGCAAAATTGGTGACTGTGAAAATTGGAGATGATGTTATATACCTGGAAAGAGAGAAATCTTGGAGTATTTTGGTAAGCAGTACAGTATGAGTTTTTTATTATATCATTATTAATAGTCTGTATAGAAAAAATATGACTGAGACTGAGTCTGATTTTCCGTGTTCAAGATACATGCAAAGTCCGAATCAGAATCAACCAGAAAACAAATCAAACCAACCATAGCAGAATAAGCAATAGATAGCTGCCTAATACAGAATAAGGGGGAGGACATAACAAGAACTATAACTCACTCACTGGGCAGCCAGTTTTGAGGCAGAGTAGCTAGTGGAAGTTTTAAACTAGAGCAGGGTTTTCCAACCAGTGGTATGAGTACCACTAGTGAGTCTGTACTCAGCAAGGTTGTAGACTGTCCTGTACCCCATCCTGAAGCATCTATAATTGACCAAAAACTGATTTGGTAAACAAGTGCTAAACTGCCCCAAAAGCTGTCTATGGCTGTTTTAAGTTTTTTTTTAATTAGGTTTTAGGTGACTGAAAACCCACATGTACGGCCCAGGTGTTACTTGAGATAACAGAGAAAAACAGTTAGTAATCCCTGACCTAAGGGTAGTGGAAATAGAGCCTCCTACTTGGGCAGCTATTCAAATGCAAATAGTACTTGATGAAAGGCAAGAAAAAGCAGAAGTTGGAGTTGGCAAAAGAGAAGTCTCCCATCCAGGAGGCCATGTTGGAGCTGCTGGGCTGTGTGGGGAAAGTTGGGAGCATGGGAGGATCAGATAGTGAGCTTGCAGTATATTTTTGTATTCATTCTGAAAATACAGTTCCCAGTCAGCAAATGATCCATACATTTATAACTAAGAACAAGGCTCATGGAAAGTGTTCATGGACGGAGCGGCTCAGCATTCCTCTGAGGGATATTTACATTGAGAACCCCTTGTAAATCAAGCCATGTCTGCTAACTGGTTAGATTAGAACCTAGATCCAGGGAATCGCCCAACACAAGTTAGTCATGCCAAGGACACTTCCACAGTCCTTTTGAGGTTTGACTTTATTGGGGCAGTGTTGTTTTGCTTCTTCTTTAGTTTGACTTAAACTGTGAGCAAAGTGATAGAAACTGGAGGCCCAGAGACAGGTTCATGTTAATTAATGGACTGATATGAGTGACAGCTTTACTTAAAGAAGAAAAGACACGATAGTAGTGATGAGCTTTGGTTTCATGTCATTGATACATCTATTGCCTATCTGGTTTGGCTTGGCCAGACCTGATCACATTACTGTAGCAAGACTTTTGTTAACCTTATTTATATATTTTTTCAAACCACCTACTGTGTGGCTTCTAATAACATACCCAGTTAAAGGAACTGGTATCCTCAGGGCTTTGCAGCATACCAGCCTCTATGACCTTCACCATATGTTTCCTTTTCCAGGGGTGAAAAAACACTGGGCCCATGCCAATGGGCTATTTGATACTCCCGATGCCCAGGAAGAGGTGCAGATAATTGTGTAGGGTTATAGGCAAGCCACCCATTGCTATTGGGGGCAAGCCACCTGGGGCATCATTGCAGGTGCTGTACCTCTGGAAGAACCAAGAGAACCACAAGGAATAGGGGATGGTATTTTGTCATGCCTGAGGCCTCCCTCTGATCCCTATGCCTAGTTTGCCAGACTAGAAGGCCCAGGGGCATTTATTTTAAATAGTATAACAAAAGAAGGGAAATGGTTTGGCCAATGCTCTCTCCCAAAGAGTTTAATAGTTGGTATTCAGGAGAACTGAATGTTGAATACCTAGGACAACCCTTAAGACAAACAGATCATTGTTTGGATCCTTACTACTCTTTAGCCTGTTAATAGATAAAGAAAAGTATATGGCAGTTATTTAGATTTACATTCATAAGATGTTATTCAGCTCTTAGTTGGAATCCAACTAATATTCCCTGTTGTCTTTACATTTTTACTATATAATTTTATCCAGACAATCAATGAATATCGTCAAAATGGTCATTGCTATTCAGTCATATGTTTATGTGTGTATTGCAGCTCAACAGAGAGAGATGCAACCTTCCATTCCGTTCTCAGAGCCGTAACTTCTGGATAAACAGAGAAGGCAATAATATCATCATAAATACACATTTTGGGTTTACAGTCTTCCTTGATTCGCAGTACTTTATTTTACTCATCATACCAAGCTCCTATGCTGGACTCCCTGAGGGTCTCTGCGGAAATTACAACAAGAACCCAGATGATGACTTCCGCCTTAATAACAAATCCATAGTAACTGATGCAGCAGTGTTTGCTCAGTCTTGGACTGTGGCTCGAGATGGTTCCAGCTGTGGAGGATGTTCTGGAAATCAGTGTCCAAAGTGTGATGAAGCTAGGTCCACTCAGGCTAATTCGACCACTCAATGTGGAATGATTGGAGATCCTCAGGGTCCATTCAAAGAGTGCCATGGCCTAGTCAACCCAAAACAATACGTAGAGAGCTGCGTGTTAGATATCTGCTCTTCACGGGGAGGCCAGGCAGCATTGTGTGCCAATATGCAGGCTTATACAGCATTATGTCAAGAGGCAGGAGCCAATGTAGGAAACTGGAGAAACATGTCTAAGTGCGGTGAGTCCATTGTTTACAGTTAATCGACTGATTAATCATTTAAATGACTAGCATTTTAATGTTCATAAGAACATTGTATACTTTTAATTTTTAACTTGTCTAGTGTCTTTGTTTTAGGGGGTGACTTCTTGTTCCCTTCTCATTTGCTCTTGGTCTCAGCTGAGACACCATGTTCCATATCACATTCTTCTACTTTTTTATTTGTTGCAGAAGTGTGCTCCCTCTAGTGCATTGTGTGAAGTATTACTCCCTCCTTTAATTTTTCTATCATTTGTAATATTAGCAGATACACAGTAATAGAGCAGTTCATAAGTTAAATTACAGTGTTGTAAATCCATGGGAACAGGCTAGTAGTAGTAACAGAAAATCATAAATATATAAATATATATGAAAGTTTGCTTCCTCGCAATATGTGCAGGAAATCATAGCTCATAACATCTCTATTTTGTTTTATAAAATTGCAAGAAACCTAATCTTACTACAAGATTAATATGGGCAATGGGCCGATTTATAAAACTCCTTTAAGCTTCTGAATAGTAAAAGTATGTAGCCTTTATAAATGAACGGGGAAAAATAATATCAAAACATAAAATGGGGGGTAGCATGTTAGCATAACATATAATCTAGCATAGCATTGCTTGAATTACCCCTTCGCACCCTCTGCAGCTGCCACTCCCTGATCGTGCCAAAAGAACTGACTAATGCTGTGCATTAGTATGCATGGCATAAAGGGCTAATTGGATGAGAGCCTGTGCATGCACCGTGGGAACAGTGGAAAGTTAAGTTGAGTGGGCAATCGGGGGGGGGGGGGTTTCATAATAGGGCATCTTAAGTCAGGATGTCTCAGTGAGATAGACAAGGATATTGAAAATCCTGGTGATCGGGCCACGTTATATAGGCCCAAAATCATAGGTCATAAAATCTCTATTTTCTTTCTTTCTAAAATTCCAACCTAAACTCACTACATCATAGCCATGGGAAAAGGGACACGTTTAAATAGTAGAAGTATCTAGGTCTTATAAATTTCAAGGATAAATTAAGGAAAGAAACAAAGGGGTGGGAGCGTGTTGGCATAACAAATTATTTAGTATAGCATTGCTTGAATTACCCCCTCTTTCAAATTACTCTGAACACTAGAGGCAGCTTAATGGGCCATGCAGTTTTTGTTCTGCTCAGCAAGTTGTAAGCAGGCTCCCTCTAATGTTAAGTGAGTAGCAATACACGTGTAAGTAATGCTGATGTTTGGAGGAAGGAGAAGATGCTAGTTTTAGCACAGTGTGTTGCTGGCCTCTGGGGTATTTTTGAAAATATAAATTGGGCAAGATTAGGGGTTAACATGCCACCACTTTAATAGCCTTTGTGGATACCTCATCAGACCATTCCCTACTCTCTGAAAGCCCAGCCAACAAGTGTGAAGATATGCTGGATTGTAGCTGAGCTGTAGGCTCCAGGCTTTATTATTGAAGACGAGATAGCTCAGATCAATATATACATACAGTTTGTACATTTTGTTTATAGAAACCACATCTACAACAGTATACTAAATCAACCACTCTAGTGGGCACACCCCCGGTCTGACCACCGTTAGTAAGATACCCATTCCCCTTATTCCGCCAACCCTCCCATCTAACCCCTGTGAAACCCCAAGGTCCGGACTCAACCAAAATCTCGTTTTCGGGACTCCCACCTAGTTCCGCATTCCTGTGGAGAGTCCTCGGTGATGTGGCACGTATGAATTTCGCACAATAAAAGAACAAAATTCCCAATCATCCTCTTAACCGTGGGGTGAGGGAGGGAGGGAGGGAAAAAGGCACAGAAAGACCAGATAGGGAGTAAAGAAAAGTGAGAATAAAGAAAGAATTAGAAAAGAAAGGGTTCCATGTCTCAACAGCCTCGCCCTTCAAGGTACCTACATCTTAAATCGTCAGAAGCATACGATCAAATTTCTTCGGGTGAAAGTGAGATATCCAACCCTCCCAGGTCTCTAGGGAGGGGGCCAGGTCTCCAGCCTTTTTTTAACCTTTTAAAAGTGTTCATGGGTCACAGATGTGAATGTTTCCAAGGCCTATACAGGCCTCAAATCAGAAGGCTGCTACCATTTCAACACAGAGAACCCCAGAGTTGGCTAGCTGAACACCCCATGTTAAATGATCAATATGTCTGACCTGTGCTAAATTGGCTTACTTTGATTCTGATACTGGCTAATTTAATCTTTGATTCTAACACTAAAGTAAACCTATTATAAGAAAAAATGGGGGCAACCATTGACCCCCTTCTCCATAAAAGTACTTACCTGGTTTATTAAGTCCAAAAGAGACAAGGTTGCAGTCAGAAACACTCCAGCCATTTCAACACAGTTGTCTAGCTGAACTCCACATGTTGACATGGTCAGATAAAATTCTGAGATACAGTGGCTAGTTTTTAAGGAACTTATAATATGGAAAAATGGGGGGAATCATTTATCCTTCCTTCACCAAAGTACTTATATGGCTTAATTGGACAAGGGGAATGCTCCCAAAAAGTATACAAGGTTGAAGCGAGAAAGGCTCCTGACATTTCAACACAAATTGCACCAGAGTTGGTAGGCTGAATACCCAGTCAACCAACATTTTCTTTCAGTGCTAGATACTAACAATATCTATATCAATGACTGAGCTTTTGATATTCCCTGTATAATTAATAATTCTTTCTTATAAAGAAACATTTTGGTAATATGGTGATATATCAACTGTTTGTGCCTTTTTCTGTTGTACAGCACATTCATGTCAAGCCAACAGTCACTACGAGCCCTGTACCCGGACCTGCGACTTCACCTGCAATGGGCTTCTGGGACCCAACACTTGTAGTAAAAAATGCTTTGAGGGCTGCCAGTGTAAACCCGGCTACATGTTTGATGGTGTAAACTGTGTGACAGTGGATAAGTGTGGATGCTTTTACAATGGAAGGTACCTGAAGGTAAGGCAAAGGTTGATATCATTATTAGGCTTTGAATTTGGGTAAAAAGTCAATTCAATCAGAATTTTGCAAGATTGGTTCGGTTTGGCAGAATAACAGGATATTGGCAAAATGTGGCTCTAATTTCACCAGCTCTGTTTTTTGGTAACAGTAGTCAGTAGATAAAATGCCAGAGGCCACCAATTGCCAACTAATGTATTTGAAAGTGGAAAAAGAAGAAATCTCCTTAATGATAGCAAACTTCACAACTTATGTTAGTGTTCCATGTTAACAGAATAATGTATTTTCAAAGTGGACGAATAATTTAACTTTAAATAAATGGTCCAGACAGGTAAATAAATCAGATCTCCTAATGATTTCCTAATGTTCCCAGTTTTAAACATTTTTTTAAAGTCTCCAATGCTGAGAAAACAAACTTTTACTTTGCGCTCGTTTCAGAAAATACTGGGAGGTGAATGTGGCTGAGTACTGAGGACTACAATGCTTACATTAGCATAGGAGAGGGCTAAGAACCATTATACATACACAAAATTGGCTTAGATGAGAAGGCTACACGTTCCTGACAGTCTATGGCTCAGAGCCAAGCTCAGGGGTATGCAAATTAGAAGAAAGGAGAATGTCCAACAGCATGTTGTTGCATTTTGTGGACTGACTCTACTGAGGCATAAGAAAGAGACTAATTTGTGCAGTTAGAAAACAGGCACAACATGAAACCTGAAAACAAAAGAACCCCTGCTTTACATCAACTATCAGATAAGAACCAGCCTAAGACAAAGAAACATTTGGATTGGCTGTCCACTTAAAACAGACCTTCACCAACCCAATGAGAATCTCGATGATTAGGGATACCCCAGTGCACAGTGCACAAAATTACCCACAACCCTTATAACAGGCTCAGTCTTTGCCACATGTGACTGACATCACTTGAGTTTGCCAGAAGTGCATAGAAATAGCATGTCTCTCTGGCAAACCCCACTGGCCAGAGGCAGTCACAAAGGTCACTATAATGGAACAAGAGTATGTAGCCCATAAGGAGTTACACCCAATTCTGGGCCTCTGGGTTATCACTGTGTGATGGTAAGTATCAAATAACCAAAAAAACCTGAAAACACAAGATTGCAGCCTTGCAGGGGTGCCATCGGGAGAGAATGTCCAGTCATATTTGACCAGGGAACATTGTCTACCCCCTCTGCGTGAAGCTTCAGTGGTTAATGTGACCATGGGGCTCTCAGGGTTGGTATGCTCCCTGGCGCACTCCAGTTTTCTGGAGGTTCTCATACAGAGGGGCACAAATAATGTTCACTTTACGAGATTTATTCATTACAGATGCACTAAAAACCTATACCTGACATATACCTACAATATAGGTTAAACTGACCTTTCTTTGCAATTTAGACAAATGAAGTGCTTGTATCAGAAGACTGCTCACGGCACTGTACCTGCCAGTCGGGTACTGTTTCCTGTGTCCATCGGACTTGTGCAACCAATGAGACGTGTCAGCTAAGAGATGGAGTTCGCAGCTGCCAGCCAAAGAACTCTGAGTGCACGCTGGGTGCTAATCTTCGCTTCACTACTTTTGATGGAGTCTCAGGAAAATTCCCTGAGATTGGGTCCTTTATACTGGCATCGTCATGCAATGCAAGCAACGATGAGAAATTCATGGTGGTCGTTGATATCCACAGATGTATTTGGAATAAAAGAGCAGCCTCTCTCCAAGTCTTTACTTCTCAAGGGTTATTGTCAGTCAACCAAGATCAGCAAATCTGGGTAAGCTTTACTCAACTGTTTTGGGTAGTAAATAGAACAAAAACAAACCATGGCAAAATGTTTTGCTGAATAGGCATATATGTGCACTATATTTATTGGCAAAAAGAGAAATCAGTACTAGAGTTGAGTGAAAGTTAGAATTGATTATAATAACCCCTAAAGAGGAAGCCCAAGCATACTTCTGTAACACAATAACAGTTTGGAAGCAGCAGCATTAGAGATTTGTCAAAGAGGAACATCAGTGTTAAAACCTCCCCCAAACCTCACTGATCTGCTGTCCCCCACCGGTTTTACCTTTGAGCCCTACTCACCTTGCCGGGCGATTCATCTTTGGGGTTCCTCATTTCCGGGCGACCTTCCGTCTGGCGGCGCCCGTCTTACATCCCATCAGGCACTCCGTGCGGCCTTCGATCTCGAACCTGAGAAGTGGGATTTCTTGGATCCGCCTAAAATCTTGTGAGATGTCCCTGAATGGTGCGGGACTTTGAAGAGCATGGCTAAGACGTTCTATCATTTACAGACGGTGTAGCCGGTGGTGAGGATTAGGCCCCAAAGCAGCTGGATGTCTGGGTAATAAGAGAAGTAGCCGGCTGATGGGGGGAGTTGCCCCCTTTAAATTTTTGGTCCGATGTTCCTCTTTAAAAATTTGATTTGGACAATCAGACAAATTTCCCCAAGAAATAGAGGGCCTGGTTTATCAAGTACTTCTGCTAGACAGTGCCACATCGGTGCATATTCGTTTTCTAAAACATTAGCGGTGCAGCAACATGCTGTAACATTTATAAATCATATTTTGCACTACTCTAATTTGCACTGAAATGGCATTGTCTGGCAGAAGTGCTTTATAAATCAGGTTGAAAGAGTTTGTGTGAATAAAATGATTCCCGAAACACTGTTACAAACCTCCATCCTTGTTCCAGTGCCCCACCACACAGAGAGGAGGGTCCCCAAGCCATTTTTTATTTTATTTTTAGGGGTTTAAACAGCGTGGAGAAGATATTTAGAGTAATTAGGAGAGCTTCAGGCCTAGACATACAGAGTGACCCCAAAACGTCCCTATTGGGTGGCAATGGTGATGGTATTGATAATAGGAAATGTAGGTTGATCGAATTAATATTAACAGCTGCAAGTCTAACCCTTGCCCACTCATAAAGGACGGAGACAATCCCCTTCTGACAATTTTAAGATTAATTGGTTGGTGCAGAATGAGAAACTGAATGAGAAACTCTCCGGTATACAGGGGGATGAACAATCAACATCAGTTTGACACATTGTGGGAGAGTTGGAGTTTTAGCAACAATGGAAATTATAATATATAATTATAATAACAGTGGGAGGGGACCCAGGGGTAGCACACAACTTTTCTTTCTTTCTTTTTACTTTTCTTCTTCCCTTTTATTTTTTTCCATACTCTTTCTTCCTCTCCTTTACCTCCCTGGGGAAAGGAGGACCACAACTAAGGAACGGTGGAAGGTTGGCTGGACCTTTAGCCCACAGACAAGGGTTGGAAAAGGTGCCGTGTAAAGAACTCTGGGGGATATACAATAAAACATGGATTATTAAATGGTATCTAACAGATTTATTAGGTCCAGGAGACAATTTAATATCATTCCCATCCCTTGTTAAGTGATAGGACTTGAATAAGGAATAAGGAATGAATACATTAGAGGGATTCAGAAAAATATTGTCTCCAGCAAAACCAACCCTGGAACCAGCTATGTGAGCTTATAGCGCAGGGCTCGGAGGCCGAGCAACCATCCCCTGGTCATAAACTATACCAGCCCACATAACCCACAGGGGCACTGTGCTCTTCTGCACCCCCAGGGCCTGTGGGTGTAGAGAAATTGGGAGGGGGTTACTTGCTGGCCATGTGTGCCCTTTAAACTGGTAAAAGGGGTCCCAAGGACCCCTAATTAGTTCACAAAGTGTAAAAAAATACACCAATTATATCTAATTTACACTATTACTCACTACCTTCCTCGCCATCCACTGCCTGGTGGTGTACTCCTATGGTCTCCAGCCTTTTGTCCGCATCTGCAGCAAGGGTTATTTATAGGTGGAAAGCCAGCTTAGAAATCCTTCATGCCCCCTGTGAGGGATGCAAAAGGCTTTCCTGGCTTCCCATATCAACATAGCCCCACCCTGCAGTGGGGAGTGAGCTTTACTCGGCTTTACTTGATTTTTCAACATTGATCATCTGAACCAATCGATCAGAAGATTTAGATTTATCACTGGCTTGCCTGTTTATTAACCAGGCAAATAGATCAGAAGTCTGGGAGCTCCTAAAGATCACTCTCTTCTCTTCTTCTATGAGGACAGCACATGGTTTTGTACTGCATCTGTGCCATATCTCTTGATAATCTTCTGTAACACCTCCCCTCTCGCCCTATGCTAAGCCTGATTGGGGCAATAACATAAAAAAAAAATACTCACTGGGGGGGCACTCCAAATGGATGCTGAGGCTGGGACCTTGAGTTACAGGTTAGTCACCCAATTCTTGCAAGTCTAGCTGTCACTCAAGTCAATGGCTGCTGTCCTAACCCCTGCAGGTATCAGGGGAGGATTGCAGCAAACAGGCACATTGTTTTATTACTTCAATGGCCAATTTGGGCTGCACAAAACTTTGCCTTAAATTAAGGCTGCTTCTTGAAAAAGGGTATATTTTAAGAAAGGGTCATAAAGGCCTAATTATTACTTGCTGAACTCCAATATGAAGCTTTTCCAGATTTATACTGTTAATAGTTTGATTACCTTGTATTTCACTTGAAACTTTTTTTTTGACCACACAGTTAAATGGATGGGAGCTGAAAGCCCCGACTAATCTTGCAGGGGGCGCCATAAACATTCAGACCTCTGCATCTGAGGTAACTATAGAACTTCGTGATAGGATCACTGTTGTCTATGGACACACTCAACTAGTCAAGCTCATTGCTAAAGAGAGAATAGCCCGAAACATATGTGGACCATGCGGTAACTTCAATGGAGAAGCCAGTGACGATCTGTATCTGAGAAACGGTGACTCGTCGGTTGGCATTGAATTCACAGTCCACTCCTGGGCTGCAAAACACCTTTCCATGTGGTAAGGCCATATTCATTTTATTTCTGGACCTCAAACATATCAATGTAATGTTCCTAATTAACTAAGGAAAGTAAGGGCTACCTACTATTTGCAGAAAACCTTAATGCCCCACTGGAGAGGAATAGAGATGAACGAACCAGAACATAAAGATGAACAAAGTTTGGGCTTGTACCGAACTTTGTGAATTTGGGTTCCCAAACCCGAATATGGCCTTCAGCCAAAAGCCGGGTTCGAGTTCGGCGTCCGGCCTCAACACAGAAGTGCTGTCGTCAAATGAAAGTAAAAAGATGAATGGCATTTGTTCTTAAAACTTTGCTATCCTCTTATTTTTTTAAGGAAGGTGGAGGTCTGGTCTATGGAAATTAACAATACAGGCCAAATAACACCAAATTGCAAAATGGGAAGACTTTATGAGCTGGTCTGAGGACCAATGTGGTAGCTGAAAAAAGTCAGACAACACAGAAGCTACTAGTAGTCCACCATGACTCTCTATCAGGGTATTAAATTAATGGGGAAGGGGTGGTCTTGGAGGTAAATTCAAATCCCAAATGCTTCAAAACATATTAATGCTGCACCTGTACCTGAGCCCCAAGCCTCTTACCTGAGCCCCAGTGGTCTGTATTCTTTCCTCGGTACAACTTTGTACAACTTACCTGAGCCTCGCAATCCCATCAACAGTCGGCGTTCTTTCCTCTGTTAAAATGTCTATGGCCAGGGCTTCAGAAAGAGGGCGGCCCCATGAGTGAAGACACTTTATATTGTAATTTGCTGCCAGTGCCCTTACTCTTTCTGAAGCCCCTGCCATAGACATTTTAACAGAGGAAAGGACTCGGGGACGGGATTTCAGGGCCCAGGTAAGTTGTACAGCTGCTTCCTGCTGCTGCACACTTTGGGTTAAGCTGGTTGATGGGCTGATGAGCTTTTCCTGGGTTTGGGCCACTTGCCTGGCTGATTGAAGTCGGTGTTCGGGTTTGGGAACTGGAACTCGCAAAGTTCGGTACAAACTCATACTTTGCAGTTCAGGTTCGCCCAACACTAGTCATGAGCTTATACATTAAAAAGTATGTTCTAATCACAGGACACCCATCCAAAGAAACTTTTAATAAATAAGCACAGAGTAATACAGTGTTAAAAATAAATATATAATTCCTAACACCCTGTTATAGCATAATGGACATTTAAGATGCATACATTTATTTATAAAATTTTATAATGTTTTACTGTAGCTCTGACCTTATTTACAGAAGATTCATAGTGCAGGTTTAGAGCCACAGAACCCAGTCAGAATTCATTCAAGAATAAAATGCTGAGCCAACTGCCACATAATCAATGTTGATATGATTTTGTTTTGTCTTTATTTTCTCTTCTAGCCTCTCCTAAAAAAACAAAAATCTAAATCTCCAAGTACAGTACCACATGTTAGAAAATGAAGCCTCGGCTCTCAGCTTCGGAAAAGCAAATTCTGTAGAAACATTACCTTTATTTGGACAGAGCTCTCAGTAATGTTTTTCATGTAATGCCGATGTCATATTTTCATTCAAATGATCCAATTTGTAGTCATTGGCTGAAACGAAATGTGATGCAATTAAATATGTGCTTGTTTTCTTTTTATATGTAACTTTGAAGCTGCTCTAACTCAGTCATGAGTGTTTTTTTTAGATTGATATTATAATTACCATGCATGTTCTGCATTGCAAAGCTACTTTTGCATTTTATGTTGCTTATATGTGAAGCTAAGTTTAAATGGTGTCTAACAAATGGGCTTTCTTTATCCTGAATAAAATACTGTTTATAAGAACAGTGTCATTTTTTACATTGTGATTTTTATTATATTGTTTTCTTTCTAAAATGCAGATCACCAATTTTCAAGCCATTCCTCCAGAAATGTAAATAGGTTTCACTGTGCCCCATAGCAAAAGTCATAGTGCCCCCCCCCCCACCCAAAAAAGGTCTCCCCGCTAGCATCAAAGTTGACCGAACCCACCTTACCTGGCCCTAGATTCAAAATGTTCCAGAGCCAGGTGAAAGCCTTCTCCAGGGGCATCTCAATTTGGAAAGCCCCATTCTGTGATTCTCCCTAAATCTTAAGTCATTTCTCGTTCTCATAGAGCAAGTGAGCTTCTGGCGGCATCCTCTGCACCACTCCATCCGATGTGCGCACCTGTGCATTTTTGTGCACAGCCTGGCGGAGTCGGGCACCCAATTGTAAATTAATTCCGCATTGTTTGCCATGCATTAAAATATACAGCAATCAGGCCTGTTTGCAGAAAAGCCTGTGCATGTGCCGTAGGATTGGGGATCAGAATAAGACTTCAGATGGGGATTTACACACAGGAGCAAAAAGGGGTTTGGAGTAATGCACACCGAACACAAGATTGTCAATGGTATAATGATATATTTTATAAAAAAATAGTGTTAAACATGCATGCTACATCCAACGCATATAAGAAACAGACCGAGTACAAATCATCACAATATGATTGTCTGATCTCACCAAGTGTCATTTTAGAAAAAATGTCACGTAATAAACTACAAATCGGGAGACATAGGGTGTGTTAAGTCAATCTGCGCACAAATGTAAAGCAAAGGATAACTTCTCCTTGCTGTATGAGAATCTAACGTCATCAGAAACACACTATGTTTTCCAAAGTGCAGTTATAGCGAACAGAGTGCTATACTGCCTGTGCAAACAGCTAACTGCATATGACCAGATCAGTACATCTAGAATCATAAGAACAATATGACAAGCAGATATTAATTCACACTGTTTCAAAAAACACCTTAGTCATGTGATCGATTCATATACATATTAACATGAGTTAGAATAAGTGATAAGCACATCACTCAATGTGCAGCAATCTTTGGCATTTTAAACAAGGATCAGTGCAACAACAGAACAACAGAGCAAAAGGAACAAAAAAGATTGCAAATATAACAGGCAGTATTACACGCAAGAATGGCATGAACAGCTCATTATGATTACCTGTTATAGGATCGCTCAAGGGACGTTTCGGGACTCAGTCCCTTCCTCAGCTGAGCGATGTGTGTGCAGCGTGCTTTTAAATCAGTATCCTCCCCCCCCGCCAGCCGGAATGGTGACGCACTGCGCGCATGCGATTGGATGCGAGCCGTGACGTCACATCCGCCCGCAGCCGTCCCGGCCATCCTCCATCTATCTGGTTTTGACTAACCAAGAAGATGGCGGCAGCGCATGGGGCGGCGACAGGCGTGGCCTCAATAGCTTTATTGAAAATGGAAAAGCAGACAAACGAACACAATTGAAGATAGTGGCGCCGTTGCGAGGCTTTTAACAAGGAGGACGTGCGTTTCTTCTAGGGGAGTCTGCTGGACTGCACAGGGTCATGAAATACTGCAGGATAAACACAGGAATGACATATTTAGTATTTTAGCATCAATAACGTGGTATATACAGATAAAAATAAAACCGTTGTGATTATAATGAACAAAATGAAAAAATGCTAATCCTCATTTATTCCATACATAAACCTATACAGAAGCAGACTTGTCTATACACTTGTAAACAGTTATGATCAGCCGTACCTGTTAAAAGTCATAGTCCTTGATGTAGGTAATCAAAGAGATGGCACGGCCATGAGCGCTCCTCCCATAGCAACCTGATATAGCAAAGACGCCAGCCAATCTCTGATTAAAAGGATACTCGATCCACTTTTATTATCCAATCAGTTTAAAAGAATTTCCATCCATATAATAAAGCCGGTGTAAAGCATCAGGAAACTGACAGATTGCCAACGCGTTTCGGGCAAACATGGAAGTTGGCAGTCATGTCATGAGTAAGGGCTGAGTGTTTGCCCGTAACGCGTTGGCAATCTGCCAGTTTCCTGATGCTTTACACCGGCTTTATTATATGGATGGAAATTCTTTTAAACTGATTGGATAATAAAAGTGGATCGAGTATCCTTTTAATCAGAAATTGGCTGGCGTCTTTGCTATATCAGACTTGTCTATACAGTCCATTATCCAATAAATTAGCTATTTTGGCATTAGGGGGGTGGGGAGGGTAATGTACAATCTGTTTGAATGTAAATAGTCTTACGGATTAAAAAAGTCTTTAATTGTGAACAAGATAGGGTTTAATTAAAATTGGATACCTGAAATAATAATGGCTTCTAGAATATGTAATTTAACCAAATAAAATGTACCAAACATCCTACATGTAAGGTGAAACGTCAATATCTTCGTTTAAACCACGAGGGGACTTGGTCCCGAGTTTATAGATCCACCATAATTCCCTTTGTAGAAGTAGCCTTTCCAAATCTGCCCCGTGGTGGTCTGATCTGATCAATCACAGTGAAGCGCAACTGGTGAACCTGATGATTATTTTCCAGAAAATGTCTGGTCACGGGAGAGGTGAGGTCGGCACGTTATATGTTACTTCTATGCTCGCTTATGCGGGTGCAAATCTCTCGATTCGTCTTCCCTACATATCCAAGTCCACACAGGCACTTAATCAAGTATACCACATGTGAGCTTGAGCAATTGAAAAACTGCTTAATGGGAAATCTCTGTCCTGAAAGGGGGTGTGCGAAGGTTTTCCTTTCAAAACATAGCTACATTGGCTGCAGTGCCCACAGCTGAACATTCCAGCCGGAGCCTGTCTATCTGTCAACCATTGTGAGCCCTGAGGTAGATGTCTTGAACCCTGTGTCTCTTGTGGATAAACGTCTGCTCTAATAAGATGGTTCCGTAGATTGGCAGTTTTTTTGCGGACAAATAGAGGTCTATTTTTAAAAATGGGGTCTAATTGGGTGTCTGATTCAAGTATGTGCCAGTGCTTAAGGATAATCCTTTCAACATGTGGAGATTGAGTAGAAAAAGTGATTGGGATAGGAAGTCTCTGCTGTGGATTCCTTGGTTTGTGGCGAAGAAGAATCGAACGATCTTGGGCAAGAGCCCTATTAAGGGCATCATCTATCATATTCGGATCATAGCCTCTCTGCTGAAAGTCAATGGCCAATTCACGAGCCCTTCTCATGTATGTTTCATCATCTGATGTAATTCTCCTCACTCTAATGAATTGACTGTATGGTAGCCCTTCTTTAAGGCGTCTGTGATGGAAGCTGTCTGCTCTCAGGTAAGTATTTCGGTATAGATCTGTGAAGATGTTACCTTCACGATTGTACACAAGAACGTTTAGAAAGTGCAACTGTTCAGCACTATACTCTAATGTAAAAGAGATAGTGGGTAGGTGGTTGTCCAGTCTGGTCTTGAATGATAGTAGGTCAGATTCTGAGCCCTTCCAGATACAAAAAAGTGATCAATGTACCTTAGCCATATTAGCATATGATCAGTAAAGTATGGGTCAGAATATACAAATTTGTCCTCAGAACTGGCCATAAAAAGATTTGCGTAAGCAGGGGCCATGTTTGACCCCATCGCCGTCCCTTGGAGCTGTAAATAAAAGTCATCCCTGTAGCGTAAGTAATTCCTCAAAAGAACAAGCTCTGCCAGGTGAGAGCAAAACAAATTGAATTCACTGGATCCATTCATCGTTTCAAGGGTCTCCCTGAGTACTTCCATCCCAGAGTTATGAGGTATGGACGTATAAAGTGCAGTTACGTCCATACTGCATAAAATGGTATTGACAGGTGGATCTCTAAGAGTGCTGATTTTAGATTAAAAATCCCCTGTATCAAGAAGGTAAGAGCGGGTCTGCAATACCTTGGTTTGTAGCACTCGGTCGAGAAAGTTGCCACTGGCTGGAATACCGAACCGGTTCCTGCTATAGGTCTATAAGTCATCCCTATATAGAACTATAGGTCATCCCAGTGGATTCATGGGGTCCTTGTGGACTTTGGGAAGAATATAAAACACAGGCGTTATAGGATGTGTAGAGAATAAAAACCTGTGAAGTTTGATGTTAATGATACCTGACTCTACCGCTGTCTGCAGGATACCATCCAATTCTGTCTTGATGTCTTGGAGGGGTCGCCCTTTAACTTTTTATATATCCGGGTGTCACTAAATTGAACCATGATAGTCTGGTGATAGAAGGAACTATCCATCAATACTGTTGCCCCACCCTTGTCTGCAGGCTTTAAACTATGGAGGTATCCTGTTTTAATGACTGCAGGGCCGACCATTCTGCTCTAGTGAAATTTTGATTCACTCTTCTTGAGTGGTCACCCCATTTAATTACCTGCAGGTCTCGCTCGACGAGACGCATAAAAGTTTCAACACTGTGCGAGGTCTGTGGTGGAAGCCAAGTGCTTCTAGGTTTACACCCGATACCTTCCGGAAAGTGGTGGAGAGGAGAAAAAGGATCTAATCCTTAGTGATCTGGCTAGATGTTGCACAATATAAAGGACTTAAAAGCCCAATTAGAAAAAAAATTTTCAACGGCGGACTTTCAGAAATTTATAGAAGAGACCAAGGTGAAATTAGATGAGTATAAGAGCCATTTTGCATAGGACACATGACCACGCATTGCCGCTGGAATCATTGTTTTCAAAGGTCACTTGCCCCTTGTTGCCTAGGAGAAGTTGCCTATGTTGGGACCCCTTTTTTAGATACAACAGGTGCCACATTTTGTGGACAGATAGGTTATGTTAACAGTCTTTCATTGCTTTGTCACATGTAAATGCTTCCAGAAGGGTCTGCTTCTGAAGAAGTTGGCTGTTGACCGGTGAAACGCGTCAAGGAATATTTGTTGCCAAATTGTAGAAAACCTTTTTCTTTGTTATGTAAAAATATGTTGTGCACACTTGTGACTGATCTATATGAAATAAGAAAATTCTCAAATAAATTAGAACTTATTAAGTGTAACAATAAAGTACAGTAAATTAAAAATAGCTACTTGTAAGTCAAGGTCAAAATGTGAATGTGTTAAAACATCCCTGGCATTGTGGGTGCAGAACCCCTCTTTTTTTGGAGTTCCATATACATTTTATGCTTACAAACTTCAGATTAACCCAAACAATAAGGCATACATCCTTTAGCATAATTAGGAGTCAACTGGGACCTAGAATTAGGCTTTACTGTCCCCAACAAGCCCATGACCACCCCCACAGGATGTTAGGCTGCCTCCATTGTGCCTCCCAGGTGTTCAATAGGTATATATGTCAGCTGAGTTGATAGTATTGCAGAGAAAGATCTTGGTCAGGGGTGGATATGACCACTCATCAAACAAGGGTGCTGAAGCTTTAGTACTGTAGGGGCAAATACTATGGAAGGGTTGTGTATGGTCCCCACAGGCATAATGCTGAACCTATGCCATTGCAGGCTCAGAACATATTCTGGGCTGTAAGAGTAAGACTGGGTAAGGAGATGGGCAGGGGCAAGACATGAAAGGCAGAGCGTAGAGGAGGGTGTTGGAAAAGGAATAAGTGAATTCACAGGGACTTAGTGAGTTGGGCTGTGGAAAAAGAGGGACCGTAACAAATGCAAAGGGGGTGGAGTCTGCTTAATTGTAAAATACTCTCTACAGCCTGCTCTGCGGGAGGATACATGTGAGGGGAATGACCATTTGGAGTCTGTATGGGTAGAAATACATGGAGGGAGATACTAAAATAAAATACTGGGGGTTTGCTACAAACCTCCAGATATATCCGAATCCATAGAAAATATGATTCTAAGGCAAATAGATATAGCCGCTAAACTAAATGAGGTAGTGATTATGGGGGACTTTAACTACCCAGATATAGACTGGGATGCTGAAACATGTGGTTCACATAAAAGTAACATTTTTTTATCTAAAACAAAAGATAGCTACCTTTCCCAACAAGTACAAGCTCCAACAAGGGGGAAAGCCATATTGGACCTAATACTAACCAATGTACCAGACAAAATAATAAAGGTACAGGTTGGGGGAAAGCAGTATTCATAATATCGTTAATTTCCACTTAGCAGTCACTAGGGTGCCTTATCAAAGAGCCACAAAAAAGTGAAACTTCAAAAAGGCAAAGTTTGACCAACTTAGAGATGCCCTAAACTGCATTGACTGGGAAAATGTCCTTAAAAACAAAAGCATGGACACTAAATGGGATACTTTCAAAGGAATCCCTAATTTTCATTGTGACAGATATATACCTTACAGGAATAAAACTATTAGACACACATGTAAACCGATGTGTCTAAACAAAAATGTTAAGGGGGCAATAAACAACAAAAACAGGCATTTAAACGTTTAAAGCAGGAAGGGACAGTGGAAGCATTAAAAAACTATAAAGAAGAAAAAAAAAAAACGATGTAAACAACAAATAAGGGCAGCTAAGCTGGAGACAGAAAGACTGATTGCGAAAGAGAGTAAAACTAACCCCAAATTATTCTTTAGCTACATAAACATAAAGGTACAAACCTGAGGGTGTGGGCCCCCTGAAAAGCAAGGAGGGGACATCTATAGAGGGAAATGAGGAGAACGCAAATTTACTAAACAACTTCTTTGCTTCTATATTCACAAAAGAATTTGACATGCCGAGTGAAATGCAGGGGAATAACTGAAACCCTCCATTAAATGTCACTGGTCTAACCAAGGAAGAAGTCAAGCACCGTCTCAAGCAGATAAAAATCGATAAATCACCGGGACCAGATGACATACATCCTCGTGTTTTAAGGGCGTTATGTACAGTAATAGACAAGCCGTTATTTCTAATATTTGTGGACTCAATAACTACAGGATCTGTTCCGATGGGATCTAGGGGGGAACCTGGGAACTACAGACCGGTAAGCTTAACATCTGTGTTGGGCAAGCTGTTTGAAGGCTTCTTAAGGGATATTATACTGGAGCATCTTGGGGAAAATGACCTTATTACTCCATATCAGCATGGATTTATGAGGAATCGCTCCTGCCAGACAAACCTAATCAGCTTTTACGAGGAGGTAAGTTCAAGACTGGATCAGGGGGAGTCATTGGATATCATATATCTTGACTTTTCTAAAGCATTTGATACAGTGCCACATAAAAGGCTGGTACAAAAGATGAGAATGCTGGGACTGGAGCAAAATATGTGCAGATGGATGAGAAATTGGCTTAATTATCAGAAGCAGAGGGTGGTTATCAATGGTACACACTCAGATTGGGTCACTGTTACTAGTGGAGTACCACAAGGGTCAGTTCTGGGACCAGTTCTCTTTAATATATATATATATATATATATATACACATTGACATTGGGTATGGATTAAACAGTAAAGTCTCAATCTTTGCAGATGATACTAAGCTGTGTAAAGTAATTAAAACAAAAGAGGACAGCAGGCAGCTACAAACAGATTTAGGTAAATTGGAAGCATGGGCAGTTAAATGGCAAATAAAGTTTAACACAGATAAATGTAAGGTTATGCACATGGGAAGGAGATATCTGTGTCATGATTACACACTAAATAAAGAAACACTTGGTAAAACAACAATGGAAAAGGACCTAGGGGTTTTAGTTGACAATAAGCTCAACTGTAGTAATCAATGTCAGGCAGCTGCTGCCAAGGCAAATAGGATCATGGGGTGCATCAGGAGGGGCATAGGTGCTCATGACCAGAGCATCATTTTACCCCTGTACAAGTCACTGGTCAGACCCCATATGGAGTACTGTGTACAGTTCTGGGCACCTGTGCTTAAGAGGGACATATCAGAACTGGAGCACGTTCAAAGAAGGGCAACAAAGTTAATAAAAGGAGTGTGGGGGCTAGAGTACCCGGAAAGATTGTCCAAGTTGTTTTTTTTTAGTTTAGAAAAAAGATGATTGAGGGGTGATCTAATAACTATGTATAAATATATTCGGGGTCAATACAAAGATCTGTCCCACAATCTATTTATACCCCGGAGTGTAACTATAATCCGAGGGCATCCACTAAGGTTAGAGGAAAGGTGCTTTTTCCACCGACATAGGAGGGGATTCTTCTCTGTAAGAGCAGTGAGACTTTGGAACTCGCTGCCAGAGGAGGTAGTAAAGATGGATACAGTAAAAACTTTCAAAAGTGGCCTGGATGCCTTCCTGGCATGTAATAACATTTCCAGCTATGGCTACTAGACCACTGGAAGGAGTTAAAGTGGCTGAACTGGATGGACTAAAGTCTTTATTCAGCCGCACACTATGTTACTATGTTAAAATGATCTCTCTTGGATATGGTCACCCTTCAAATGATGCAGGGCAGGACATGTGCCAGTGAGTCTTGGCTGCAGGCTACAGTGAGATTGGGTATGGAGGGAGTCTGGTCTGGAAAAGGAATTCTGGAACAGGGCCTGGGTGAGGGTGACTGTGTGCTGCAGAAATTATGCCCAATCTGGCCATTTCAAAAGCAGTGAAGCCCACTGGGAACTCTCCCTGTGCTCCCTATGGCCACTCTACCAGTGGGATATCCTACTAAGGTTAAAAACTAGTGATGAGCGAGTAGTATTCGACCGAGCCGGTATTCGATCGAATACTACGCTGTTCGTCATACTCGATTTCGATCGAGTACAGCGGCGATGGCGCACTCACAATTCGTTTCCCCTCCCACCTTCCCTGGCGCGTTTTTTACACCAATCACCATGCAGGGGGGGTGGGACAGGTCCTGGGAGGACGCTGGCATCGCGAAAACGGCGTCTACACGCATTGGCTGGAAAAACCATGTGACCTCGAATATACAAAACTCAGCACTTCCTCTTCGTCAGCATTAGCAGCTTGAACTTAGTGAGGGACAGACGCTCACAGCAGGGAAAGACAGGCTGTCGCTGGCAGGGCCCCAGAAGCTCGGAATATCGCTTTTACCACCATCTATACCAGCTACCAGAAGACAAGACAGTCCTTAAGAGCCCTTATTAGGGCTGCTACGCTGAACAGTATATAGCTCATTTTCTATTTAGTCAGGCAGGGCCCCAGAAGCTCAGAATATACCTTTTACCACCATATATACCAGCTACCAGAAGACAAGACAGTCCTTAATAGCCCTTATTAGGGCTGCTACGCTGAACAGTATATAGCTCATTTTCTATTTAGTCAGGCAGGGCCCCAGAAGCTCAGAATATACCTTTTACCACCATATATACCAGCTACCAGAAGACAAGACAGTCCTTAATAGCCCTTATTAGGGCTGCTACGCTGAACAGTATATAGCTCATTTTCTATTTAGTCAGGCAGGGCCCCAGAAGCTCAGAATATACCTTTTACCACCATATATACCAGCTACCAGAAGACAAGACAGTCCTTAAGAGCCCTTATTAGGGCTGCTACGCTGAACAGTATATAGCTCATTTTCTATTTAGTCAGGCAGGGCCCCAGAAGCTCAGAATATACCTTTTACCACCATATATACCAGCTACCAGAAGACAAGACAGTCCTTAAGAGCCCTTATTAGGGCTGCTACGCTGAACAGTATATAGCTCATATTCTATGTAGTCAGGCAGGGCCCCAGAAGCTCAAAATATACCTTTTACCACCATATATACCAGCTACCAGAAGACAAGACAGTCCTTAATAGCCCTTATTAGGGCTGCTACGCTGAACAGCTGTCTCAGCTCTTGGGCCTCCACACAATTTTTAAAAGGTCTCAGCTCTTGGGCCTCCACACAATTTTTAAAAGGTCTCAGCTCTTGGGCCTCCACACAATTTTTAAAAGGTCTCAGCTCTTGGGCCTCCACACAATTTTTAAAAGGTTTCAGCTCTTGGGCCTCCACACAATTTTTAAAAGGTCTCAGCTCTTGGGCCTCCACACAATTTTTAAAAGGTCTCAGCTCTTGGGCCTCCACACAATTTTTAAAAGGTCTCAGCTCTTGGGCCTCCCCTACTGCTGGGGTGACACACTGTAACAAACCTCCTCCTGTAAGCTTCCCCTACTGCTGGGGTGACACACTGTAACAAACCTCCTCCTGTAAGCTTCCCTGACTGCAGGGGTGCCACACTGTAACAAACCTCCTCCTGTAAGCTTCCCCTACTGCTGGGGTGACACACTGTAACAAACCTCCTCCTGTAAGCTTCCCTGACTGCTGGGGTGACACACTGTAACAAACCTCCTCCTGTAAGCTTCCCTGACTGCTGGGGTGACACACTGTAACAAACCTCCTCCTGTAAGCTTCCCCTACTGCTGGGGTGACACACTGTAACAAACCTCCTCCTGTAAGCTTCCCTGACTGCAGGGGTGCCACACTGTAACAAACCTCCTCCTGTAAGCTTCCCTGACTGCTGGGGTGACACACTGTAACAAACCTCCTCCTGTAAGCTTCCCCTACTGCTGGAGTAACACACTGTAACAAACCTCCTCCTGTAAGCTTCCCTGACTGCTGGGGTGACACACTGTAACAAACCTCCTCCTGTAAGCTTCCCCTACTGCTGGGGTAACACACTGTAACAAACCTCCTCCTGTAAGCTTCCCTGACTGCAGGGGTGCCACACTGTAACAAACCTCCTCCTGTAAGCTTCCCCTACTGCTGGGGTGACACACTGTAACAAACCTCCTCCTGTAAGCTTCCCTGACTGCAGGGGTGACACACTGTAACAAACCTCCTCCTGTAAGCTTCCCTTACTGCTGGGGTAACACACTGTAACAAACCTCCTCCTGTAAGCTTCCCTGACTGCTGGGGTGACACACTGTAACAAACCTCCTCCTGTAAGCTTCCCCTACTGCTGGGGTAACACACTGTAACAAACCTCCTCCTTTAAGCTTCCCTTACTGCTGGGGTGACACAATGACACAAGAGGACATGTCTGACCACATCTCACACACACACACACACACACACACACACACACAATGACAATTAGGGGTGGGGTCTATTTATTTTCCCCCTTGCCTATGCCATCTGTGGTTGTCATTAGGCAACGTGATTTTAAGGGGTGCAGAATTTTGTTCTTCTTTTTTGTACAGTTTGGCTTGGGGTCCATGGCAATGTAGAGGAAAGAAGGTTTCCTTGTCTTGTCTCACTTTACGTAGAAGTAATATTGTGTTTGGAGTGTATTATTGAGAGGCTGTGATAGTGGCGTAATAGTGCGACTTGGGCGCGTTATATGCACCCAGACATGCTTCCCCTGCTGTCCCAGTTGCATTCCAGCAGTGTTGGCATCATTTTCTGATGTTTCAGGGTGGACTTGGTGACCTCCAAGTGGTCGAATTGAGATTTCCAAGTGTCGAGCATTTTTTTCCCATAGACTATAATGGGATTCGATATTCGGTCGAGTAGTCGAGTAACGCGGTCTATTCGAATCGAAATTCGAAATTTCGAATATTTCACTACTCGCTCATCTCTATTAAAAACTATTTCATTTTAATTTCCTGGAAATTATTTATATTTAGTCTGGGCTAAATATAAAAAAAATGAATTCCCATAAATCCAAAGAATTTGAAAGGCCTGTCCCTGCTAGACATCAAAAACCTATACTCACCCTTTCCCTCATTCATTATTTCCGTTTGGAATTTAAAGAGACTGTCTGGGCTAAACATTAACATTTTTACTCATTTTATCTCCATTGCAGCAGCTTCTTTTAGGTCTAGGCTACAAAATTTACCAGTCTCTGAAATTTCGTTTGGCGGGGTGCACGTGCACACCAATTATTTACAAGAAAACGGGTGAAAACGTCCCTACCTATGCAGTGAATTAAGGGTGCTGCTTGACTGACTGTAACATAGGGGTGTGCTATGCACTGTCTGTGTGCACTTCCTTCATACCAAGCAGCAGGTGCGTTCAGACAAGTCACGCAGGTCCAGACAAAACTATCTAACAATCTGGACCCAGAAAAAGCTGCCGGGGAAAGAAATGGAGAGAAAAGACTTTAGGTCCACTTTAATACACTATCATGTGCAACCTGACTTGGTGTGCCCCACTTGCTAATGAGCACTAGCAGGCCTTAAAATTGGTTTAATAACTTTCTTAGTCTAGGTTCCCACTTTTCATGACAAATTTTTCAAGACCACTAAGTTGCATAGCACTGGACTCTAAGGAGCTGCAGTGGGAGAGAAATGGTGAGTATAAGCTTCAGGTCCTTATAACACCTTACGCGGGCATCCCTATTTTATGTGCCCACTTGTTATCAATTAGAAATCCAGAAAATGCTTTTGCATCCCATGTTTCTATTCTCTAGGCATGCATGGCACTCACTCACTCTGGGTGCCCAGAGATCACACTTTCCAGGGCTTTTGAATAGAGGGGCCTTTCAACTTAATGAGAGCCGTCTGCTGAACGATGTAGTCGCACACACATTGGATGAGAGCCTGTGCATGCGCCATTGGAGAGTGGGAAGGTGAGTTTTACGGGCTTCCTGTGGGGTTTACACAGTGGGGCGCTGTGTCCTTAACCACTAGGCCGTGAGTGTTGAGTGAACCCGTAAAAGTTCAAGTTCAGCAAGTTCAGTTCCCGTACCTTAACTTGACCCTAACCCAAACCCCATTGAAATCATTAGGGACCCTGGTTACTAGGGATGAGCGAAGCCCCTAAAGTTAAGGTCCGGCAAGTCGAATAAAATTGGAATAAAAGTTGTGTTCGGGGACCCTGGAGGACAGGGGTGGGGGTGCAGAGTATGTAACAGAAAGCGCTGCTGTAAAAATTACCTCATCCCCTTCCTGTTATCAGTGGCATCATGGTGGAATGGCCCCCTGCCAGGGCCACAGAAATATGGCTGCTCTCCCATGAGTAAGGACACTGTGCAGGTTAAAGTAGTGGCATTAGGAGTATCCTAACCCATGGGAGCAGTGGCCATCTTTCTGTGGCCCCAGCGGGGGACCATTCCAACATGACACCGCCGCTGACCAGGGACCATGGATCGGGGCTCAGGTGAGTTACAGCAGCTTTCTGCTGCTGCACAGTTTAGGTAAAGTGGGTTGATGGGTTGCTCAGAAGCCCATCAATCAGCTTCTCCATGTTCGGGGAGGACATCGAACTCGAACACAGATTTCTGGCTGAAGTCTGTGTTTGGGTTTGGGAACTATTGGTGACCAAAAAATGGCTGTAAAATGGGGGTATTAAGGAGTAGAGGGCTGCATAATAGGGTAGGGAAGTACATAAAATAATTACATAACATAAAAAAATAAAGAAAAAATTATTTAAAATCAAATAAAATATTTTTTAAATGTGAGTATACACTTGCAGTTACCGACACTGCCTTGAAAAGGGCATTTCATTAGAATTACTAGCTGTCTCTTACTATATGAGCCTCCTCTCCCGACCTACCTGCCCTGAAAAGGAAACATTTATTACATTATTACATTACTTTATTACATTTTTTCTCTATCCGTCTCTCACTGTACCTACAGCCTCTCCTTGGTTAACCTACCAAGCTGTAACAGTGCTGGGGCACGTGATCCCGTCTCTTATACAGCGGGGTCATGTGTCCCGCCTGACCAATCACAGCCAAACAACCAATCACCGCCATACTGGACATGGCTTGGTTGCTATGGGCTTAAAGCTGCTGAGCAGCCCATCTGGCTTTTGGGGACCCGAACCCATGATTTTCAGCACGCACCTGACGAGTCGGGGTCCACTCATCTCTAACAGTAACATATTATGTCAAGCTGACCTAAGACTTTAGTCCATCAAGTTCAGCCTGTATATAAAAGAAGCTCTCCTTCCAGTGGTCTAGTAGCCATAGTAGCCATAGCTCATAATGTTATTATATACAAGGTAGGCATCCAGACCACTTTTGACCTCTTTTAGTGTTTTTCTCATGACTATCGCCTCCAGCAGCGTGTTCCATAGTCTCTCTGCTCTTACAGAGAAGAATCCCCTCCTATATTGTTGGATCCCCTCGGGTTATAGATACAGTGCTGGGTAGAAATAGATTGTGGGACAGATCTTTGAGAGTATTGACTCCGGATATATTTATACATAGTTATTAAATCACCCCTCAGGAGTCTCTTTTTCAGACTAGATAAACCTAGCTTTGACAATCTTTACTCTAGGCTCTGCATTCCATGTGTCACGCTCGGGGTAACTCCAGCCCTCTTAATAAGCTCACAACCCCCAATCTCCACAGCCAGCTTCACCTGTAGGAGCCCCCGCTTCTCGGGACGCAAGATACACCTACCCGGGATCGGTTGCCCCCAGGACTTAATGGCTCAAAGGATGTAAGCTTATATGTGGGAAGACTGGAGAACCAATAGCAAGAGCGTGAGTGACGGAAGTCCAGAGACAGGCAATAGGTCGATAACGGGAAGGCAGAGATCGTAGCGGCACCAGGGGTCAGGCAAGACGTAGTCGGGGTTCAGGCAGAGGTCAGCAACTGGGGATCAGGATCTAGAAGCGTCAGTTCAGGCAAAGGTCGGCAACAAGGATTCAGGATCGAGAGGCGTCAATACAGGCAGAGGTCGGCAACAAGGATTCAGGATCGAGAGTGGTCGTACAATCAAATCGGCAACAGGCTAGACTTCACAGGAGTAGGTAACACAGGGTTCTGAGCGCTATCACAGGCAATTCACAACTGAGAGGGAATTGCCTTTATAGGGACAGGTCTGAGGGAAGCAGTGTACTGATTGGAGCACATAGGATTCCAAGGGTAATTGGCTGGCAACAAGGGAGGAGGTAAGGCCAAGATATCAATGGGGCTGATTGGCCTGCAGAGCAGAAGAGGGCGAAGCCCTCAATCCCCTAGGATTCATTAACCCTTTAATTGATCCTCCGGCGGGTGCGCGCAGCACAGCGCCGCCGGAGGGCATAACAGACACGACCTCGTGGCCGCGCGCGAGCACGTCTACTGGTGGAGGAAGCGGGGGGCCTGGCTGAGCTGGGTGCCGCTCGCCACCCGGCGCGGCCGCGGCACAGTGACAGCTGCAGCTGGCTGCCTGGAGACGTCGCTGGAACGGGGATCAGGTAAGCGGTTCCTGACACCATGTAATAATTTAGTTGCTCGGCTTTGAACGCGCTCCAGTTCTGATATGTTCTTCTTATGTACCGGTGCCCAGAACTGTACAAAGTACTCAATATGGGGTCTGACCAATGACTTATACAAGGGTAAAATTATGCTCGGCCCATGGGCACCTATGCTCCTCTTGATGCACCCCATGATCCTGTTTACTCATTATAGTTTAGTTCATTGTTAACTAAAACCCTTAAGTCCTTTTCCATTATCTTTTTACCCAGCAATGTTAGGACACTTCTCATATCAAGCCTAGCCTAAAACATTGCTTCTTGAGTTCTGCTTTAAAGTTACTAATCTTGGAATTCCTTTGTCTTCAGAAATACGGGACTTCCTGGTAGAACTAACCAGTAGTAGACGTTCCCATTTATGGTGATGGCTTTTTAATTGCAGTTACACAGTTGACTAAACAGATACAATTCAAGTAATTAATCATCTACACAAAAGAGACACGGGGAAGATATTGATTAAAGGCAGGGAAAACCCACATTTAGATTCCCAGGATCGCTATTATCGTTAATATATAAACCCCATGGAGTTAAGTGCGAATGGTAAATACGTATAAATAATTTGGGAAAGTAAATCAATCAAGTATTCACTTTTCAAATATTTGTTTATAATAATAAATCATGTGAATCTACAGTATAAGTGAAAAAAGGCAACAGTGGTGCTGGAATCTGGTTCTGTTCGGATGCAGCTTGGTGAATTATTTTAGAATGATCTGGTTCTATGAATCACATTTAAGTCTTTAGTTAGAACATTGTGGTTGTGTTTTGGCCTCTGAAGAGCAAATAAAGCAGCTGAATTTCTACATGGTGGGAAGAACAACTGGCCAGATGTCTCAACTTGGTCCCACGTCCCCTGTCGAGGCCCACTGTTCCTCCGAAAACTCTAGGGACACCTAAATGTCCCACTTTGCTGACATGGAGAAGACAGTCCCACCAAATCCCAGATGTCTGGTCGATTTACAACAGTTTTGACTCTTTGGCTGAATGATGGTAGTGGAATGCATGGATTGGCATCCTGACATATTTTATGGACCAAGGATCCCTGGAGAATATGACCGGGGCTACCCCTACTTATACACATTAATAGCATAAAACACTGTGTTGTTCCTAGGCCCAGAAATAAGCCCCAAATAAATCGCATCCCACCACCCACAAACTGGATTAAGCTCTTTCAAAAATGGGCAGTTTATGGGCAGAGCCCCAAATATCTGAGGAACACTGTGCCTAAAAAATTATATATATAGAGAAATGCACTTTATAATGATCCAACGGTCATTTTTTAGAAAATAGGTGTAGGTCACTAATCTGCTTGACACAAAATCAATTTTACTTATCTGCACCCAGCGATCCCAGCTAAATCCAGCCTCATGAATTGGCCATCAAGAATTCTGTGGTCCAGAGTCTCTTCCGCAAATCTGGATGCTGAAAGAGCCCCAGACCAGGTAACCACCAGGGGTCAGATATTACCACGTGGGCACGGTGGAGTGTAACTAGTGTAACAACAACAACAAGTGGAACTGATATTGCAGGGAGAGCATGCACGGTGGAGACCCCCACTGGAAGGGCCGAAAGCCTCGGAGAACAGCTTCAGACCACCCACTCCGTGTGCTTGCACAAAATCAAAGGAAAGAAAGGAGGGGTGGCTGATGCTCAGACCAATTTATGACTAAGCTGGGAGGGGCATGTGAGCAGTGTAATTAGGATACATAAGTCCTAAAGGGCCACAACACTCAACCATGTTAGCTTGCAGCCAAACCTATAATCTGTCTCTAAAGCCTTTTTCTCCTTTAACCAGTCTGTACCTCTCTTGACTGCTCCCACTCTGTGATTCAGATACACATTTTCTGTCTGTGCCCCAGTTTCTTGGACTGATATCAAATTACTGTTCTTGGATTGCATTCTGGTATCCTCTCACTTGCAGACTCACTGCTATGCAAGGCAAACTCTTCTCATTACTAAAGTTCACTTGATGTTCAGTGAGGGGACCTTGGACATTTAGGTGCACTAGAGCCGGTGATGTGTGGAAGTACAGTACTTCTATGGTGTTTTAGCTTATCCTGACAATGTCAATTTACAGTAGAGGAAGGAAAGGGTTCTTGTTGTGTTTGGGGTGGATAGTGGGGATTTGGTCACCTATAGGATTTTTGAGATACTTTAATAAACTTTTTTCTAATTTATTCAAGCCCTTGCAGTTTAGATGCCTATGTAAATCCCTCACCAGGCAGCATGTGAGCTTTAGACCTTCCAGTTTGGGGGTTATGTGTCAGCCGCTTAGTTGGTCTCTGTCTCTGCTGGCCCTGACGCAGCCTGAAGCTTCCCAAACTCTCGTGAGTGCCTGGTAATCTCTCACATTTAGATCTTACAAATATTTCACATTTTCAGAGATGTGAAGCATAAATTGTTTATACAACAATGAAAAGTAAATGACACATCTACTCTCATGCTTGATATTTATGTTCAAAATACGTATCAAAATAAAAGAAAATTCTAATAGTAACTAAATGCTGCTACTAGTTTGCTCCTTGTTAATAAAGGGAACAAATTGCTTTTAAGCTCTGCTGAAGCCGAGGTCAGAAAACAATGCACAATGGCATCATCCATCATGCGGCTTATCTGAAAGTTATTAATTCGCTTATAAAGATCAAATCTATCCAGTAACAATGAGGGTGCTGCTAATTAAATGGAAACTTCACAAAGCAAAGCTTGATGGTTAGAAAACCAAAAACGAAAACCCCATTGGTCGAAGAATTGTTTTGAGCCGTTTGTATAAAATAGTGCTGGAAAGAAGACGTTGTATTTAAAAGAAGGTAGCTGCAGCCGGTGAGTCCTAACGTAAAATGCTTCACCATTACTGAAATAGTCAATGTATCTTATTTGCTGCTATGTGACTAAGAAGGGTGAGACGCAACTTTTGGAATATTCTTGTGTTATAACTCTATTGAAACACGCCGTGGATAAATACATTGCAACTTTTGACTTGATTGATTGGTTTTGGATTGGGACATTTGCATTTGGTGCTGGAGGAGTTTCCCATCTTTCTCCTCGAGAGCCATGATTTGGGGATATCCAAATACAGTAGCTACCTCTTTGACTTTGTTTAAGCATTAATTACTTAATATGTGGGGCTCTCAGGAGTTTGGTCGGGGTAAAGATCAACGATTGTAAGAGTTAAAGCTACATTTAAGGGGCAGTCCTTTAAATTTTGCAGAGGTTCTTAACATGTTTAAGGTACTTTTTTTGAGGCTCAGGGCTGTTTGTCTTTGGAACCATGACTTTTACATTTGAATAAGATAAGGAAATATAAGATGAATAAAGAAGGACAAGCTTAGGCAGGCCTAAAGTCAGAAAATATATTATGACTTTAGTACCCCATGGAGCATTAACATTTAGTGGAACGTTGAATTTTAGGATAGCGAGGCCATGACAGCCTCCTACAAATACTGTATGTAAAGTATTCTGAGCCCAAGTGCAAACCTTTGACTGCCCCCTCAATAAAATCTTTAACTCAGCAGTTTGTTTAGCGATAAAAATAACTCAACAACTGGGTATTATAATAACTTTTAATGGAAAATGTTTTTTCTTTTATCAGGGTCATTTCCAAAATGGGAGGCAGCTTATTTTGTGTACTTCTAATTTGCATAGCTTGTATACCAAGTAAGTAGTTTAATTTTAACAAGTACTTGTATACTTTTTGTGTTTAAAACAGGCCTTCAATTGGAATCCAATTACCAAGGCATTCCATTTTGAGATGTTCCTTTGGTTACTAACTAAAAGGAAGCTTAAAGCAATGCAAAATACATTCAGTCATTTCTGACAGTACAGTAAGTCCATCAGTTGAGCGGTTGCTCAGTCGAAAAGTATGTAAAACTCCTTGACTTACTTGAAACACTTTTCATGAATCTTTCCTCATTTTAATCTTCCTTACCTCAATGCCCAAAAAGATTGTATTCCGAACTATAGAGCTCTCCAAACTCTATGGAATTCTAGATACTAACTAAAGTTGGGGAACTCCCCAACATAAGGAATAAACATGAGACTCATGGGGTTTGAATCCAAACCTAATTTTGGCAAAATTTAATGACTTTTGGTCAGCTATATTTTAATTATATATAATATAATATTTTAGCTTTTATCTTAAGTAACTTAGCTGTAGATAATGGCAAAGATCCCCTTTATCTGACTAGTGTACTATATGTTTAAAGTAAGCAAATGGTAAAAGGGAATTTCTTCATCAACTTTAAAAATATATGTTTGGCTAAATTGCACTTCCTATGCAATTTGGGTGAAATTTGGCTTTAGTTACTTTCCAGACCCCCAAATACACAACCCACCTATAAACATGAATGGTATTCAGCATATAAAGCAAGAATTAGAATGAACTGCTTGCAAAGAGAAAAAGCAGCATTAATGTGGTAATGATGTTAATTGAGATTTTGGCAATAACTCAAAAAGATTTCGAGAGGCTCTCCACATCCTTTACAATCTTTAATAAAAAAAGGTTCACTTGGAGAACATCCTCAGCACATTGTCCCAACTGCATCAGAGGCATATTCCATCCGAGCTTTTGGGGAGCTTAAATGGACTATCCAAAAAGTTATTAGGTCCTCTTAAACTTTGACTTGGAATTGACCCTGCAGTTAAAGAGCAATAGAGATTCTGAAATCAAAATGGTTTGCTCAATCTGTTCTCCCTTAGCCACTCTTGTGCCCTCATGCCCACTAGCGTTCAGTGTGGTTTGATGGATGGCCTGTGCATGGTGGCATACAGAAGGATGCATATTTTGCCCTATTATACTTAAAGGGTTCTTAAAGCCAAATACATACAAACGTATTCCTCCCACACCAAAGCTTCTGTCCAGTCCAGGGGTCAGAATCCTCCAGATTTGCTAGGATGGGCCCCAAGTGTTTCCCTCACTCCTCATGTCAGTTGCTGCATGTTTCCTCTATTCACTGCATTTAAATAGACTTGAACTTGCACAGGTACTATGACAGGGTGACCTATAGAAAGTATATGATGCATGCTCGTAGAGGCAAAGAGGAAAGGTAATGTGAGTAACATTTTGTTTTTAATTTGGGTTTGCTGACCTTTAAACCAGAAGGGCATCAGAAATTAGCTTTAGGTCTGATGTAATATGTTTTTTTATTAATGTATTCAAACAAATTTGCAACTGTGAAGGTTCCTTCTGGGTACTCACCACCTTTATCCCCAGTAGATGATGCCATACTGGCCCTTGTTCCTGTTGGCAAAGATCCAGTGCACCTTGACGTACACTAGGTCGAAGCCAATAAGGTGTTCCACACTCTCAGTGCCTTGTAGGAGTATTGAATATGGGTATTTGCAAGTCCACAGCTCGCATGCTGTCCAGGCTCGAAACCCCCTACCCTTTGACCTGTCCTAGGGGTTCTTGGGAACCGTTACCAAATCCAGAGTGCTGAAAAAGGTAAATAAAACACCACTCCCCTTTACTAAACTAGATAATACAATAGCATACTAGCTTACCACCAATGTTTTTCACCTATTTCAGCCCACTGCCTTAAGTTGGGCTTAAGGGATGCTAGTTTCCAGCAGGCTTTCTGAGCTTCTGGAGTGCCTGACCCAGCATCCTCTGACTTGCCAGTTTTAGCTGCTACCTATGCATTTATTCTTCAGGGGGATAGTCATTTGTCAGTGTCGTAGGGGAAACATAATTTATACCTTGAAGGCATGGCTTCCCAGAGCATGGCATTCTGACATTAGGGTAATATGACCTGATTTTTGTCTGCTTTAACTTATTTGACCCAAATCCAAAGCTCAACACTGGTGTCTGATCTTTTCTGACCATGAATGTCGTAATGTACAAGCTACTTTATAATAAGGTTTTAGGAGTAATAAGTTATGCTTTAACTTTCCAGGGCTCAGTTTTACACTGCACACCGGACAAGACTTCATCACAGCCTTTCTTCAAAACTCGAACACATCCATGAAGGACTCGAAGTTTGAGTTCATAATATCTGCTTTCAGTGACATGACTCGTGTAAGTGTCTTGGTGACCAAACAAAACCTCAGCTGGTCTCTAAATCTCAACAATGGTGAAACACAAACTATAGGATTACCAAGAGAGATTGAGATGGTTGGTTCGGGATTCTTTGATTTATCTGTTTTAATAATCGCCGACCAAGACATTTCTGTGACTATGAGAAGTTCAAAGACAAATTCTACTGACCGCACATTGGTGCTTCCGGTAGACTATCTGGATAATGATTATTATGTTGTAACTCCCAGTGAGTATCTCAGTGAGAAACCAGTTGACAATTTAAAGGAGTTTGCCATTGTCAATTATGATTTACCATCTAGGGTTCAGATTTATGTGAAAGGTTGGGTGTTATTTGATGGTGCTAATGTGACATCTGACAACCCTCTTATTATCAACCTTCGACCTTTTCAAGTCTTTCAGTTACAAAGTTCTCGTGATCTTTCAGGAACAAGGGTTACCTCAACTAATCTTGTAGCTGTGCTCAGCGGAGTCACCTGTACTTGGAAGAATAAACGCTGTGCTCACATTTATGAGCAGTTATATCCAGTGTCCTACTGGGGGAGACAGTATGAGGTGGTCCCAATACCCTACCAGACCATATTTGATATTTTATATGTGACGGCTTCACAGTACACTCAACTCAACCTTACAATGATTTTCGAAAATGTCAGTATTGTAATAAGCAGTGGGGAAGTATTCAGTTTCCCGATCATGGTCAATGAACTCTTACAGATCTCTGCCAATGTTTCCATTCAGGTTTTGTATTATTGTACTGGCGGAGTTACTAGGGATCTTCTTTTAGATCCCTTTTTCATTGAACTTCCAGACATTTCCAAATTTTGTACCAAATACCAGGTTCAAGGTCTACAAGACGTCACTAATGCTGTTTTGATCATATCCAAAACATCCAGTGTTTCTGGGATTAGGTTCAACAGACTAAATCTTATATATCTCCGGTGGAAAAAGATTCCTGGGACCGAATATTCATGGTCATTGTGGCGCTATGGACGCCAAAATAAAACAAATGTTGTGAGCCATTCTTCTTCAGCGATCTCAGTGTTAAATGTGGGCATCGCACCCAACGAGAGTTATGGACTCTCCGGAGTTTGTTTAATGAGTAAGTTGCATTTTGTCTAATATACATGACTTTATCTGTAATGGAATTTGTTGGTTTTTAACTCTTGTTGGGGAACCCCCTCTGCTGTAATTTTCAGGTAATCCCATATAAACCATCATAAGTGCAACATTTGAAATGCTAAAAAGCATTATCCTGAGCATAGTATATTGTAGATTTTGCTTCATCATCAACCTAATTACCTTTTTGCTTAGGCATGATGTTAGATAGCAGAGACCAGCTGTAATCCACCCTACTCCCTATCTATAGAGTTGATTCAGAGCCCCGTAAAAATGTCCATTCTCGTCTATTTTTCCCCCTTGTCTGATTCAGCAGAGCCTTTTTTTTGCGTGAAATGTTTTAATTTTTGCGTGATTTTTTATTTGGTAGCAAGACCTCCAAAAAAACGGCTCTGAATCAACCCTTATGTTGGAGTTCCCCTGGATTAGTGAATTATTAGGAGTTTAGAGGTAAAATTCAAAACTGACCATTTTTACCCTTTTCCCGCTGTGAGTACCAGTGTTGAACTGCATGTTGGGTAGCAAATTTAAAACAAATCTATAGCCAAATAAACCACACCCTTGGGGCTTTTGCATTTCCCAACATTCAGGTGTCCTGAACGGAGATGTCTGTCTACTGTTGACTTTCCAGGCTGGTCAACTGATGGTGAATACTTTTTGTAATTTTTGTCATACATCAACATAGCAAATGTGTAGTGGAAATTCTGAGAGGGGGTTAGGATGGCTGGGATGGTAGAGCATTCCTGATAGATTTGGAATAACTATATTTTCAGTTTTTGTAGTTGCATTCTCTCTTAAAATATACCAAAGTATAATCCAAATGGTAGACACCAAAGTAAACAACCAATGGGGATATAATGACCTGGCTAAAAGACATTGAGGAAAGAGCAGGGGACTTTGACAGACAACTAAAAAGGCAAAAATGGGCCAAAGAGCTGAAAAGAAATGTAGAAAGCTATAAAGCAGGCAATGAGCCAAATAAGTCAAAAATTCAAAGTGGGACAACTGGTGTATAGAAAAAAACACAACACAAAATTACTCCATCTTTACTAGTAGAGCTCTAGTAAGCATTTGTGCTGGATTCATCAGAGGGCTTAGAAAAAAAAGTGCCTATCTGCTGGTAGTCCGGATATTGCCCAAAATATAGTAATAAGCTTGTCCTCTCTTTGATATACTGGTGATCCCATGGTCCTTGTAATCAAAAGCACCCAATGGGGTTTTCCAGATTGGCTAACATGTCACCTGATTATGGAATTCTATTGGTCAAGTTTGGTCGCAAGGACAGTCTGTGTGACTAACACATGGAAACTGAGTCTCAGGAGCTTAAGAGGGGAAGCCTAAAGAGCTATATGATAAATGTGGAGTCCCTGTGCGTCATCTTTGTTTGCTGTCCACCAGTTGTCCCCCGTTTGATCGTCATGCTTTCTGACTCTATAGGGTCGATTCAAAGCCTGGTAAGAATTTGCAACCCTTTTTTAGGAGAAAAAACTGCCATTCACTGTCATTGTCTACCTTGGGACTGATTCAGAGCCAGGTGAATATTGACACCCAGTAGACAATGAAAGTGAATGCCAGTTTTCCTCTCCTTAAAAAAAGTGAGTTTTCTCAACAGGCTGTGAATCTAGCCCATTGTGGCTCAGATCCTTTGGCAGAAGACTCTTTACCTGATGAGCCACAATATACGGACCAAAAAAAGTTTTAAAGGGAGACACACCTATAAATCAAAATCACATCTTTATTGAATATCACATATAAATCACAAGACTTGTTAAAAACAATTAAAATACACAAAATGACATAAACACCAAAGCAGAGGTAGAGATGGGGGGAACCACAATAAATGAATGAGACAAAATTATAAATACATATATAAATATTACACTATGCTTCTTATGATTCAGATCAATAATAAGCCATATGTACAAAACAATCTAAATATCCTATAATAAATCCATTGTACAATGCCTACCAATAATCAAAGAAACATCAGTGCAAACATATCACAATAAAAAATGACATCATATAATACTGTAGAAAGATCCAATGAATACTATGCGCAAACAATCAGAAAATAAGGAAAAATGCTGAATAATCAAAAAAATCAATACATCCAGACAACCAAATCAACAAAGAGTCTCCCCAATTTCACACCTCACTAACCAGCTACCTCACTAACCTCACTAACCATGTTTTGTGGGTCCCAATGCCCACTTCATGAGGCTGCTATGGTGTGGTATGCACTCACCTTAAGTAGCTGTAGAACTGGCGCCGCCACCCACGCGCACCGTCCACCACCATCTTCCTCAGCAAATTCCCAGAAGGCTTCCATGGCCTCCATGATATACTACCCAGGCCGGGTGTAGATCTTAACAGCGGGTTGCGCAGGCGCAGTATCCACAAGCGTGCTAGTCCCCACACACCCAACACTAAAGAGGACAGACTACTAAGAGACTGCTCTGCCCAAGTCTAGACTCAACTGTGAGTTGCCCAGGCGCAATATCCACAAGCGTGCGCATCCCGAGGCTGAGGGAGACAAAGCTTCCAATTACTGCAGCCCAGCCCTTGTGCCACACCCCTCCTCCCCTTAGAGTGGCCAATCTCTTTGATTATTTGTAGACATCATGCTAATGGATTTATTATAGGACATTTAGATTGATTTGCACATATGGGTTATTAGTGATCCGGATCATACGTAGCATAGTGAGATATTTATTTATAATTTTGTCTTATTCATTCACTTAGCCCCCCATCTCCACCTCTGTTTTTGTGTTTATGATTATGTCATTTTGTGTATTTTAATTGTTTCAATAAAGGTGTGACTATGATACATAGGTGTGCCTCCCTTTAAACCTATTTTTGGTCTGTTTATTGTGGTTTTATGGTATAAGGCTTGGGAGTAGCACCTGGTTATACTTTATTGTGGGTTTTGTGCCGGCAATTTGTATCTTTTCCTTATGAAAACTTGTCTAGCCTGAAGGTTGCCTGCATTGTGTTTTCACACTATTATATTTAGTGAGGAGCGAATCGGTTCTAACGAACCTGAATTCGCTCCGAATTTCAGGGAAAATTCGATTCAGCACGAACCCGAATTTTTAGTGGTTCGTGCTGGCTGAATTTTCCCTGAAATAAAAAAAAATGCCTCCCCGCTCCCACCATGCCAGCATTTTTTTTTCCATTTCAGGGCTTGGTGGGAGCGGGGAGGCCGGCTGCGCTGTCAGCGGGCGGTGGAAGCCGGCTTCCGCCGCCCGCTGACAGCGCAGCCGGCCTCCCCGTTCCCACCAGAGATGAGCGATTCGTTAAAGTTCGATTTGGACGAACCTGAATTTCTTTGAGAAATTCTGCGAATCGCCCAAATCAAATTTTTGAGACGTTCGCTCATCTCGAATTATATTGTATGTTAAAGTCATTGTAGATTACATGTTTAGGTGTACCAAATGTTTACTTTTCCTCAAACGAGACCATTTCTACCTTGTGTTGCTGAATTAACATTCCATCCTATTAACATCCACTTTGTGCTTACTTGTGCCTCTGTTTTACACTGACTTTTGTATGCAAGTCAATACATTTTGATTGGTTGTCTTCTCGCAAAGGCAGGCAGAAAGCAAATATAAGGCAAAGCTAAAGTTTACATGGGTGCAAAGTGGAAATGGGCTCAAACATGCAATTCGAGTATGGCTGTCATGCTTATATTGAAAGCAATACATTCCGTAATGATTACTTACCTCTAATATTATTGGGTTCATCCATTCTAGAAGTCAGGGCAGTTCCATTTCTTGGTCATGTATAGCATCTTTGTCCAAAAGTGTGATCCATATGGCCATTGAATTGGGAGAATAATAAGCTTTAGCCTCAAATCTAGAATGGAAGAACTGACCAACACTCATTTTGACAGCGATAACGCCTATGCACGTTCTCTTTATTGATCTAATTAATCTTTAAACAAACACTGTGATTGTTTTTCTTTGACAATTCAAACACTACTCTGTATTATATTTGTATTTAAGGTGAGAACCCTTGTGCCAATAAACAGTGCAGAAAAAAGGAATCCTGCGTTATTCTTGGCAACAAGGCCGCCTGTATACCTGACGGTGAAGCCATATGCCAAATCTGGGGTGACCCTCACTTTCTGACCTTTGATGGACTACAATATAATTTTCAAGGAACGTGTACATATACTGTAGCTAAGTCTTGTATGGATCTTAGAGATGGAGGTGATACTACATTACCAGAATTTGCCATAGAGACGAAATGTAACAATCGAAAATCAGGGCAAAGTTCCTACATTGAATCAGTGACCATCCATATCGATGAATACAATATCACAATGGTGCAATATGAATTTGGAATCGCAAGGGTAAGTGATTTCTTATGTTGTAAAAAACTGATATCTTAAACAGTAATTGTTAGAAAAAATCAGTACATATCCTCTTTGGAACAATACACTTTTCTATCACAGTCTTTACCCCCACCCGCCAAACAATCAACACCCACTTTTCTCAAAATTGGGTGTTGTCTTTCTTTAGCTGCTTATGTGCAGCACCGTTAAATATAAAATTACTCTCCCCAACACGTTTACCAGTTTAACAGTCTTCCCTTTTGTCTTGGTCTTTCGCCTTTATGTTTACTGTAACTAGTCTTCCTCTTTTCTGACTTTTTTCTTCTGTTGCTGAACGTAAGGATGTGCCACCTACCTTAGAAGCATGTGGATTGCTATTGCCCTATTACAATGACTCACATATCCTTATAGGGCAGTGGTGGCGAACCTATTGCACCCATGACCGAGACGGAATTTAGAACGCTCTCTGTGGGCACCCAACATCTTTCCAGGACACATATTTTGTTTTTTTAATCTCCCCCTTGGCACCAGAGCCATTAGGTTGGTGCTTATATAATGTTTTAGCTACAGTTTGAGCACTCGGTTCCTTAAAATCTTTGCCATCACTATTATAGGGTACATGAACAAGTCTGTTGCACACTGGCTCTTCTATAGGTGTTCATGGGGAGAGCGCGTGGCAGAGCATCAAAAAAAATGTTGTTGTTTGGCTGTGAGCAATGGGGATACCATCACATGCTCTGAGATAGCAGCTTGGGAAGAGGAACCAACTGCTTTAAAAAAAATTTAAATACCTAACAAAAAGGGTTCATTTAAAGTGGACCAACACCCACTGCTGATCCCGGGCCGATCAGCTCCCTGCCCGCGGGGCACCCCCAATCGGTGTGAAACCCCCCAGGACCCCCAAAAATCCTACCTTTTCCTCGTTCCAACAGCGCATGCGCGGGCCGCCGCCGCCTCTCGTGCTTCCCTCTAGCAGGGCGTGCACCCGCGCCGGCCGTTTGTGAATGGCCGGCGCGGGTGCGCTCCCTGTTAGAGGAAAGCGCGAGAGGCGGCGGCGGTGGGTGCGCTCTTCTTGTCCGGTCCATATTCTAGCTTGTCCGTCCTTGCTGATTGGCAGAGCGCTCGCGCATGCGCCGTAGGAGCGGGGTGAGGTGAGTTTTTTTGGGCTTTCTGGGGGGTTTCACACATTTCACCCCCGATCGGGGTGCCCCGCGGAAGTGGACCAACACCAATAATGAAAATCCTGGCTGTTGGTCCACTTTAACCTCTTGCAGTGCTGACCTGCCTGGGAGTCAACAATACATGGCATGTACAGTACAGCACATATTTTTCAAATCTGGATAACAACTTGCATTTAATGAAACTTGAATGCGTGCAGGATACTTTATTCTGCAAAATTCTTGTAGTTCTGTAGAAAGTTGTATCCTCTTCCTAGCCAACTACTTTGTTAAGAGTTGGAAACAGGAGGTTATAAAAGCTGGTACCCAAATCATCAATCATCAAAATATAATAGGGAAAGTCTCTCCCGCCCACTTTTTTTTTTTTTTTTTTACAATTAGGTAAATAATATCAGGTGGGACCTTCCCATTTTTCTGGATGATGGAAGAATACGTATCATGGCTACAGGATTTCATGCATTACTAGAAACAAGCTTCATCAGAATACGATATGATTGGAATGTCTTCCTCTTTATCAAGATCCCAAGCAGCTTCTTTGAGAATGTCTGTGGCTTGTGTGGCAACTATAACGACAACAAAGATGATGACTTTGAGACTTTTGAAGGAGTCAAAATTTCTGACCTGAAAGAATTTGGTAAGAGTTGGAAAGTAACAGACGAGTGTTCCAGTTGCTGGGACGACTGCCATTGGGGCTGCCAACCTGTAGCCCCCACAAATGAAATGCTGTATTATGGTGTGGAATCATGTGGAATTATAAGGTAAGGGTTAACGCAGAAGATCTCTTCCTGAAATAGTCTTACTGAGATTTATTGATAAGCTAGGAAAATGATGTTGCCTTGTCTTTGAAACTATACTACAGATAAAATATTATGGTACTGCTCATTGTCATTGATCAGTGAGAAGTTTTAAATCTAAAATTTCAATGGCAGTGCAAGAACAAAATTGAAATAATATTTTTTATATCTAGTAGGAATAAGACAGATGAATAAAGGGGGGTGGGAGCAGCTCAATCACTATTATTTATACAAAATTATTATTATTATTATTCAGGGCCTGGGAACTAATTTACCACCCAGTTTAACCCTCTCATCATCTAAATATCAAGCAACAAACATGTCTAGCTATGTGGAAAGACAGAGATTTGGTTGCATATATCTGCAGATACATGTGGAAGCCACACTGCCCCGGCAAGGCACTCTGTGTTTAGTGTGGTCCCTACTCTTATTTCTGAGTCCCCAAAATTGGGACATGCAATGCAGACAAATATCTGAGAGCTACTCACCTGAGAAGCTGCCAGCCTCCCTTTAGAACACTTCACAGGGAGAGATCCATATTGACTGAATCCCCCCCCCCCCCGCTTGTGCTCATGGCATTTCAAATGAATAAGACAGACCTTCTTAGCTTACCTTATTTTGCTCATTCAATAAACAAAGCTTACCTCTAAAAGACTCCAGGGCCAGTGCTATCCTACCCACGGCACATCAAGATTCCCTGCTGTGTAATACCCTGGGCTCACCTGTAATCTCACCTTTCCTGGCAGCTCCTGTGGCAGTCCTGCTGCCTGTAGCCGCACCCCTGGCTTCCCTGTAGCTGAGACAGGCTACCGCTCCCTGCCTTTCAGACAGGCTGAGGGCATAGAGGTCTGGGTAGGGATTTTATGCTGCTTTGAATCTAAATACTCTTTTAGTCTATAAGGGGGGTGTGTGTTCTGGTCTCTGGAAAGCAACTAAGTCAGCTAAATGACCTAAAATTTCATGGAAAATCAACAAACTCCAGAGGAAAATTGAGTTAAAACTGCTTTCTCAGTACAATCAGCATAAATATATGTAAATTGTTGTATATATTCCTATCAAGGTAAATGATAATATTTGTATTTTTTGTTAACGGCAGCTACATCTACGGTCCCTTTTATCGCTGTCATTCAGTCGTGAAACCTGCAGTATACTTCAATGCTTGTGTTAACGACATGGTCAAGAATGGTGGCTACAAGAAGGTTCTATGTGATGCCATCTCTGTGTATTTAGTGGCATGTCACGTTCAAGGGGTTCGAGTGGAAGACTGGAGAACCCACATTGGCTGTGGTTAGTGTAATAAGAATTATTATATCATGTTTTTTTTCTGGGTTGCAATTCTGTTTTCTGTTATCTGGACATACAAAGCATTTGACTCATAGAAAAGCTTACACACCATGCATCGAAAACACATTTTAAAAATGTAACTTGCAGTTTTATGGTGATTGCAATTTGTGAATAAATAATCACAAAAGAGATTACAATCAGATGAAAATTGATCAAGCGATCTTTGAGAATTAGCATGTTGCTTGAGTGCCTCTCAGAAAATTTCTCGTTCATTGGGTAATTGTTACTGTTGCCATGTGGCATACTGTCTACAGAGGAAAAAGTCCTTGTTTTTACCATAAGAACTATAAATCAGTGGAATATCTTCCCACATAAGCTTGTTACACCATTACCAGCTTTAAAAAGGATTATATGCTTTACTTAGAAAAAATAACATTATCAGTTGCTGTTAGATATTAGATGTTATCTGTATTTAATAATAATTAAAAAAATTCTCAACCCTGTCCCTTGCTTAAACTTGATGGACAAATGTATTTTTTCAACCGTATTATCTATGTGACTAATATAAAAAAAATAAAAGAGAGGCAATGGCAGCTAAGCTAAGCTAAGGAGGTTAGCTAGTATACCTTTGGCTGCACATAGACATTAGACACTACCTGGGGAAATGTTTTCTTGTCAAATATTTAAAAGCTTAACTGAATCCCAAAACCCAAATCCTTGATTTCCAATAAAAAAAAAAACACTCAGTAGGTGCAAAAATTTCTCTGTATTTGATGCTTACAAAAAAGAACCAGCTATAACTGCATTTGTCTTATTACTTTACAGAAATGGAATGCCCGGATAACAGTTGGTACAATCCTTGTGGGAATCCATGCCCTGAGACCTGTGCTGGAGAACTTTCCTTATGCCAAGAGCAGGTGCAATGCATGGAAACATGTCAATGCTATTCCGGCTTTGTGCTCCACACAGGAAGTTGCATTCCCAAGGACCAATGTGGCTCTTTCTGCAATGGCCGCTATTACCCTCCTGAAACAAAATTCTGGGGAGATGGCGGCTGCACACAACAGTGCTGGTGTGAAATGCAGTCCGTGAAGTGTTCCAGCAATTCCTGCCCATCAGGAGAGGAGTGTGCTGTAATGAATGGAATACGGGATTGTTATGCTACAAGCTACGGCCATTGTACTACCTTCGGAAATCTGCACTACAAAACATTTGATGGACTCCACTTTGACTTCCATGGATCGTGCCAATATCAGCTATCAGGATTATGTGATAAGACTAGAAACCTTACAGATTTTACTGTTGAGATGTCAACCCACCAAGACCAGCATGCTTATTCTTCCAGGTCTTTGATGATAAAGGTATATGGGGTTGAAATTCTGCTTAGTAAAGAAAACAAAGGAAGAGCTAAGGTAAGACAAACTGTTAGAAAATAAGTATAAATACCAAGTCTAAAAGTGTATTCACAAAGATGAAGGCTATAAAGATAATGCCTATGTCTATGCATGGTCAACACAAGACGCAACCTTGCATTTACATTGAGAAAAACAAGGGGTGTCAAACTCAAATAAACATTGAGCAAAAAGTTAAAAATTGGACAAAGTCGCTGGCCAACCTCCACTCTGCACTTTTACACCTAAACACCTCTCCTACTGCCCACAGTGAATGATACATTTTATCCATAGGCAGAGCAGAAGTCACAGGAGTAGGGGATGATGGCTGCTGTAATGTTTTCTGAGATTCCCAGTCGGGTAAAATGTATCACTCACTGGGGAAAAGGTGATTGGGTGCAGAAGTACATTAATTGGGTGCAGGTCCATGTTTAGATGATTGGCCAGGAAGCTCTGCACCACTAAGTTGAGCACATGCTCCAGACAAGGGATGTGCATTAACCCAGCTCGGTCCACTGCTACAAGGTTACGCCCATTGTCACACACCACCTTGCTGGGCTTCAGGTGCAATGGCAGCATCCACTCATCTGTCTGCTCCTGGATGCTAGTCCACAGATCCTGTGCAGGGTGGGGTCTTTCACCCAGACAGATGTGTTTTAGCATCACATGCTGCCATTTCCCAATGGTAGTGCTAAAACTGGTGGTGCAGGGGCTGCACTGACTGCTTGTGGAGGAAGCAGAGGAGGTAGCAGAATAGGAGGAGGAGGCAATCCTCCAGCAATTTTTGATGACGGCTGGGACTGAGGCTTCCCGCTTCAGTCCCAGCCACCACTACATTGACCCAGTGGGCGGTTAGAGAGATGTATCATCCATACCCATGCTTCAGTGGTGTTGTGGACACTGGAACCAACGGATTGCCCACTGCACATCTTATTTTTTTTCCACAACCTGTTGGTGCAGGGTAGGGATGGCCTGGTGAGTAGTGATGGCTGGGCAAATTGTATTGTGGAACAGCCTCTGCCATCTGATTTTTAAACTGTCCATCTCCACCAGGCAGAATGTGAGTTTAGCAAACTTGGAAATGCTTGCATTCAGGGACAGAGCTTGTTTGTGGGATGGGCCCAACTTCCAGTTTATCTTCAATGTTTGCGGGGTGGAAAGCTGGATGCTTTCCTGGGATGGTGTGGACAGGCTTGGTGATGCTGGTGTTGCTGCTGTTGTTGGTGGTGGTGGTCCCGCATCCCTTTGGGGGGAGACAGATGGCCTTGTTCTTGGGGAGGTGGTGCTAGAGGTGGACACAATTGATTGGTGTTTGCAGGTGTTTCAGGTGATTTGCCTTTGCAGCTTGTGTTTTGTTTGCAGTTGCCTGGTCATGCACAAGATGCTTAGAATATTATCACTTTTCCCTCTCTTCAGCGACTCTTGGCAAAGCATGCACATGATCCATGGCTTGTCCTCTGTGCACTGCTTGAAAAAATGGTAAGCTGGTGAGATCTTTGAGGCAGCTTTAGGCATGCTGAGTCCTTGGGCTTGGTGGGCAGTAGTCACAAAGGGCTGAGCGCTGATAGTTTGCAACCTTCTCCTTCTTCTGCTGCCTGGGGCTTTGTGACCACCCCCTCTTCCTCCACACTTTGATGGCCTTCAGTCCGCATTGAGTCTAGGACCCGGTCATCACCCCTGGCATCTTCTTCCACCCACTTCTCCTTGCTAGCCCTCCTCTCAGCCTCAACATTGCAGAAAGCTGCAGCAGTTGGTACTAGGGTTTCATCAGGCCACATCATCATCCTCCAGCATTTAGGAACCATAGGTCTGAAACTGGTGGATGGCCCATGGTATCCCAGCTAGGAGTGTCATCATAGAGCATTAGTTGCTCCATGATTGTTGCTGGGACAGCCATACTGATTTTAATCGGGGTGAGGTGGAGGGCTCAGCGTTGTCAGCAGGAGTGGAGCTGGTGGAAGACAACGTCATAGAACTAGTAGCACTGCGTGCCATATAATTTACATCTGCCTCAACTTGTTCTGGCTTCACCACTCTGCCAGCTGTAATGGGGCTACAAAAATGCGCTTCAAACCCTGGCGCCTGCTTGAACCAGAGTAAGGTGTAGCAGGCAATAATGAAAGATTTCCTCTCCCTCCAGCACCAGCTCCATTACCAACAGCAGCAGCAGAAGCACCACGGCTACGTCCATGTCCCTTATTTGCTGCCTTCTGCATTGTTAGACACTTGTCTAACAAGTTACAGCAGCCTAAAATGGACAATAAAAAAATAACAACAGGAAAATGATCCTTAAGTGCCCTGAACAAGTGGACACTCCATTAACAACTGTCACTTAATTCAACTGACATAGAAAAAAATCATTTTGGTTGGAAAATCTGATCACCTGCAAAAACGTAAGTAACTTAGAGGGATTAGATAACAACTGGTATTAAACAGTAGTGACACACAACTACCCTGAGCAAGTGGATACTCCACTAACAATTAGTATTATAGAGCCGTGACCCCCACCCAAACCACCCAAGTGGTTTGAGCAACTGGATACTTGGACAATAATTGATATTAAAGAGTAGTAACCCCCCAAGTGGCCTGAACAATTGATATTAAAGAGTAGTGACACCCGAACCAGTGGATACTCCACTAACAAGTGACACTCTAGTGTTTTGAGCAATGGGGTACTCCACTAACAATTGGTATTAAACAGACACACACAAGCCCTAAACCAGTGTACACTACACATTTTTAGGTGCCCTGAACTATTGGTATTAAAGAGTAGCGACATTAAAGTGGATTAAGAAAGTGGTATTAAGGAGTAGTGACACCCAAATGGTTTGAGCAAGTAGTGTTAAACAGTAGTGGCACGCAAGTGCCGTGAGCAAGTGGATACTCCACTAACAATTGGTATTAAAGAGTAGTGACACCTAAGTGTTTTGAGCAAGTGGTATCAAACAGTAGTGACACACAAATGCCCTGAACCAGTGGATATTCCACTAACAACAGGTATTAAAGAGTAGTGACACCCAAGTGTTTTGAGCAAATAGATACTCTACTAGCAATTGGTATTAAAGAGCAATGACCCCCCCCCCCCCCCCAAGTGGTCTGAGCAAGGATATACCCCAGTATTACTTTATATTAAACTGCAGTGACAGCCAACTGGTCTGAACTTGTGGACACTGAATTACAATTTGTGATTGAGGAGAGAAAAAGGGCCTTAGGTGACCGCACCTAAATTACCCTCACTTCAGTGGCTGTCCCTGAATAAATGTCCTAAGGAAGACAATAGCCTGCTTAAGAACAACCTATCTAGCCCTCACTCCAGCCATTGTCCCTAAATAAATGTCCTTAGGGTGACAGTTTTTGAAGCAAACAGCCCTATCTGTCCCTCAGCAGCAGCAACCAGCACTTTATCCTTCTACAGAGCACCAGCGAGATCTGCGGGACGCGGACCCCACCTTTCATACGGTGGGGTCACATGTCAACACGTCACATGCCTGGCCAATCACAACCATGCCCAGAATCCATGTGCAGGTCGGCATAGACCGTAACTTTGCGAGTCGCATGCGCTCAACCCTACTTGTAAGAACCATTTTTTTCCCTTGCAATCTGACAGCTGAATAAATGAGTCAGACTCACTATCCTTATGACTATTTGAAATTATCTATTGAAAATAATGCATATAACTGTAGTTACTGAGCTGTAGTTATTGGGCTAATTATGTCCATGTGTAAAAAAAGTTTAATTAATTAGGTTCATCGTCTTCACCTGGTTTCACAGTGGTTTCATTCACCTACAGTATGTTGTAACATTTGTTTTTTGCAGCTAAATGGGATAATATACAATTTCCCATTAACCTTGATTGAGGATCACATCCAAATATTCATGCATGGATGGGATGGAGTCATCTTAACAAAATTTGGCCTCAAAGTAACTTTTGACTGGAACCGACGAGTAACTGTTACCCTTCCAGCAGCCTATTATGGAGCGGTGTGTGGACTTTGTGGAAATTTTAATGGCGACACACAAGATGAAATGACAATCGAGAAGGGAGGAATACCGCAAAGTGTAACAGCCTTTGCAGCAAGCTGGAGGACAACAGACAAATCCAAATCGTGCAGAGAAATGGAGATGTCATCCTGCCCACTTGTCCATGACATGGAAAAAGTTCAAAGAAAAAAGTTTATAGAATGTGGAATCATCCTGAAGCATGGGGGGCCATTTAGAGATTGTCATAACCTGGTAAACCCTGAAGAATACTTCCAAAGTTGTATTTACGACTACTGCTTATTTTCGGCAAGACAAAACGTTTACTGCAAGACGATTGAAGCGTACACTGCTGCTTGCCAGGATCTAAATGGAACCGTCTATGCTTGGAGGGAAGGGAGCTTTTGCAGTAAGTTCATATTTATAGAATCCCTAGAACTTTGCTAGTTGAGCTTACCTCTGCCCCTCTAGCAATAAGTGACTTAAGCTTTTTTAGAGTGCTAAATAAAATGCAGCTGTTGCACCCCTGAACAGCATGGGTCCAGCCATCTTGCTATAAACCCGATAGTCCTGCTTTTGAAAACTTTCACACAAAATTGCATTAAAACTCCCTCAATCATCCCTTATAACTAGCGAGAAGTAGTAAGCCAGCAGCTGTAATAACTCATCATTGCACTGCTCACAGCAAAGCTCTTTTAGCCCTTTGAGTGCCGGCCTACCAAGATTTTTTGTCACAATCTGTTGCCAGACGACTTTTCACGTTTTTGCGCTACACGTGTGCAACCTTGATTTTTGAAGGGATTTCCAGGGATTTCGATGAAAATTATATATTGTTTTTTTTCAGCAGAGTCTGGGCTTCAACATGAAATGTCTTGTTTGGCCCTTTTTTAGTGTATTCTCAATACTTTTGGGTGAAATATGTGCAAAAAAATGAAAAAAAAACTATTTTTTACAATTTGTAGTGTTTTTTTTTGTAATAAAAAATGTACGTTTGTTAATAAAATATTATTGCATGTGAAAGCCCTATTTCTCCCGGTTACAATGGTACCACATATGTATAGGTATACCCCCTTTCCTGAAACAGCAGTTTAGGAGATTCCAGATAGGATACAACTATGCAATATGATTGCATAGTTGTAAGGGGTTAATAAAAAAAAAAAAAATGACATAGGGTTCCCCCTCCCGGGGGGGGGGGGGACCTCATTTCTTTTTTGGAATTCTAAGGGTTAAAAATCCTTAAAATCCCCAAAAAATTGACATAGGGTCCCCCTTACCCAGCATTACTGACCCGGACCAGCTATGGGGGCTTGTAGAACAGGGCGCAGGGGCCAGCGTTGGTGGCCTCTGGCCCTGCAGGCTACTAGCCCACATAGCCACGTGGCCCGGGCCCTTCTGCCCCCCCCTGGCCGTTGGGGAGGCAGGTAATGGGGGGCTGGGGGTTATGGCAAGTCACCCGCTTGCCGCAGGTGACCTGCCATACCCAGAGCCTTGTGAACTGGTATAAGGGGTCTCATGGACCCCTTACCAGTTCACAAAGGGTTAAGTTAAAAAAAAGACACCAGACAAATATTTTATTATTCTATTTTCACTTATACTTACCTCCCATCCAGTGTCCCACGCTGCTGCAGATGACAGTTGTCGGTAGTGATCAGAGCAGGGAGGGTGGCAGGCAGGGAGATCAGAGCCACCCTGCCTGCCACCCTCCCTGCTCCGATCGCTGCTGACAACTGACAGATCGGAGCCCGGGTGCCAGTAACCCGAGGAGCGGGATAACATCATCGAGTGGGCGGAGTTAGGAGCGGGGCTAGGGCGGGGCCAGCGCCGGCCGAAGAGGATGGTGATGGCCCGTTTCTGGGCCCTCACAAGCAGCGTGGAAAGCCCAGGGGGGGATGAAGAGAAGACCCGGGGAGAGCCATCGCGCTGCCAGGTGAGTAAATGTAATTTACTGTTTTTTTTTTTAGATGTCGGCGCCGGTGGGGGGGGGCCTATTCCGGGCCCCCTCCTGAAGATCAGAGGCCTGGGGGCGGAATCGCTGGCCCTTTCAAATGAGGGGTAAGGTAAGTTTGTATGTTTTTTACTTTTTGTTTTATGGGCCTCTAAAGTCAGCTACGTGACTCTCACGTAGCTGGCACTTAACGGTTGGAGAGGCAGCTACGTGAGAGTCACGTAGCTGGCACTAGAAGGGTTAGATACACTGTTTCTACTGTCTGAATGCTCTCTGTCTGTCATACGATTACGATGCAGGAAGATACATAGTAACAGATTCCTCCTCACACACAGATTTTCTTTGCTACCATAGCTATTTATTCATTGTGTGTGTGTGTGTGTGTGTGTGTGTGTGTGTGTGTGTGTGTGTGTGTATGTAATGACATACATGCTGTTTTGTGTTTCTGTGGTATTTATCTCTCTCTCTCTGTTGTGGGCTGCTGTTGACCTTATGCTTGTGTGTAAGTTGGACTCTCAGCTGTGAAGCAAGATGGCTGCTCCCATGCGGTTCAGGAGCACTGTATCTTCATACTATTCCACATCTGCATGCAGTTAAGCCTTCTCAAACATCTTACACCACCGATCATCAGGGGTAAAAGGGTGTAGAGGAGCAATTTACTAAACTTTTATTTGTCTGGTCCGCTTATATTTTAAGAACAGATTTAAACTGCTAATAACTGATTTATATTTATATTATATTTAATACTGGTAACTGGACTAACATAATGTCTTTATGAAGAACACATCAAATCCAGTGACTTTTATGTAATACATACTGTACAAAGAAATAACAGCTACACCTATTGGATTCACCATTCAACTGGGGCAATGGTGCCCATACAGGATGAATTCCAGATGCTTGTATGTAGAGATGAGCGAACTTCCTAAAAATTCAATTGGGACGATTCGCTGAATTTCTCCAAGAAATTTGGGTTCGTCCAAATCGAACCTTTGACAAACGCTCACCTATAAGTAGAAAACACACAGCATGGTGGGAGCACAGCTTATAGTACAGCAGGCCTTCCCCGCTACCACCGTGCTGTGTATAGCACACACTTACCTACATGTCAGCTTCCCTGACGTTTGGCCCAGCGGCTGACTGTTCAGGAGAGGAGTGGGGAGCCAGCTGCACTGTTTGCAAGCCGGCTTCCTCCACACACACTGGATCGAATTGTGGCACTGGAACGAGGATGGTGGTGAGTTTTTTTTTTTTTTTTCTACCCACCGCCCAGTAAATTTGAGGAAAAAAATGGTCAGCACGAACTCCCAAAAATTCAGTTTCCTGCTAAATCGAATTTTTCCTGGAATTCGGAACGAACTTGGGTTCTGACGAACCAGTTCGCTCACCTCTACTTGTATGTATTTGGGGGTAAGATCATGAATCCCTTATTTGTTTGGTCCTGAAAATGCTCAAAATGTATTTTGAGTCGTTGAGCTCTTCATAGAATGCATATATACCTGTCTTCTATTCAGTAGTCATCCAAGTAGAACCATAGCCTACTGGCATGGAAAGGTAGACCCACAGACATACTGCAGGTGGCACTGAGCTGCTAGTAAGCAGCCACCAGCTGGTGTCCCACAGAGCTGTCTGGTCAGGTGTTCCCCAACCCCCACCTTATGAGCCACCAGCAGGTCATGAATCTCCACATAGCTTCTTTGTAGCTTTGTCTGAGCAACATTTGCTTCAATTGTGTATGATTGTGGAGACCTGCAAAACCTGACCTGTTGGTAGATCAAGAGGAGAGGGTTGGGGAACACTGATGTATGAGACAGTTGGAGTCCACCTGTAGGAACCTAGGTATAAAATGCCAAAAATAAAGCTTGCAAGTAAGCAAAAATATTGTTTTATCTTTTTTTACTCCTGTCGAGAGGGGCTAACGGCGATGAGATTGGCTAATTTGAATTTAAATCACTTTCAATGTAGCTAATCATTTTCTGTTTCTTTTCTTTAGAGACCTGGTGTCCGTCAAACAGTGACTACACGTTAGACTCCAGTGGTTATCCTAAAACCTGCAGCGGCCTAAGTTTGCCATTTGGATGTCATGACTTGAGAAGAGAGAGCTGCGATTGTAAAGATGGCTACCTTCTAGATGTTGACCATTGCGTCCTGCCTTGGGCCTGTGGCTGTGTGCTTTATGGTGTTTACTACAAAACCAATGAGGAATTCTTTCCTACCCCAGATTGCCGTGAGCGGTGTGTATGTGGGCCTGGAGGACTGGTGAAGTGCCAGCCATTTTCTTGCCGCGATTATGAGATTTGTAAACTGGTTGATGGAATCAGAAAGTGTCACCCAACTGAGGAGGCCGTGTGCTCCGTCACCTCCGGGTCCTACTATCAAAGTTTTGATGGACTCAGCTTCAGCTTCTATGCTAAATGCACCTACGTATTGACAAAGAGTTGTTACCAAACCTTAGGTTCTCTTCCTGTGGACTTTTCAGTTTTTATATCAGTGGCTGCTACTCAGAAAATCATCGTTTTTGTAAATGACATCAAGATTACAATAACTGAAGGAACATATGGAACAATTCAGGTGAATCAAAATGACCATTAATTAGACTAACACAAGGTTAAAGAACACTTTCCACATACTGCTGGTACCCTAGGGACACCAAAGGCCCAAAAAACAAAGCTAAGGTCATTGGGAAGATATGGCTGTCAATGGGATACTAGCAAAGAATATTTTTAATGGAAATAATCCCTTATTTTTTCTTTTTGGTTCATGAAAATATCTTGCTGAGGCTTAAAAAGGAACAAATCCCAAGATTTTAACTTTCTTAGTTTTTATTCCTTCTAGCAGGGGGGTGGGGGGGTATCTCAATTTGGAATGTCCCACTTTGTGTATTCCCACAATCACCTTTAAACTCACCTTCTCCTCCTTCCCAGGGTGCATGAGCGGGGGCAGTCAGCAAATCATCAGCGCTCGTTCCATTCAGATTTCCTTTGCCAATTTGAATGGAGCTAGTACTGCCGGCTGCATCCTCAATTGCCTTTAGCTATTCTGCATGCCCCACCAAGTCGATATGAATGGCTGGCGAAACCATAGGAGCACAGCCAGAAAGGAGCAGGATGTGCCTGATAATCTAATCACAAAGAATACAGAATAGATTACATGGTATTATTATTCACTGCAAACTATTCTAATTGTCTGGAAATCTGCACATGCCGCATGGGGACACAGAGCAAAGTAAGATCAATTAATCCCCGGGTTTTGGAGATAGCACAAAAAATACAAAATACCGCGATCAGCGCTACAAGAAAAAAAGCTCAATGTGTAGCCAGTCCTTCATCTCAAAAGTAGTCCAAAACTGTAGTAAAACACAGAGCTGGTAGTAGATGATAACTCAAATCAAGATTCAACAGTCCCACAGCGCATGCACCTCCACCGTGACATCACCAATAAAGCTGGCCTCTTACCAAATAAATGATGACAATGGGCATATAAGGATCAGCAATTAGACTCAAACTTCCACGGCTCCACACTGAGGGGGTATAGCGGTCATTCAAATAAAGACCAGTATTTAATAAGAAATGGACTCACAAATATAAAATTAAAGACAGCGTATCTCAGATACAACAGAAGCCAACAGTTCTTACCGCCAGGGTTCCTTGAAGTAAAGAAAAGGCACAGCCTTTGTCCTTATCCTAAGTACGTTTCACCGCCGTAGCGGCTTCGGCTGCTTAAATACTGGTCTTTATTTGAATGAGCACTCTGCACTAGATGGTTTTATTTATCTCCCACATGGTTAATCACTCGACCGGATGGTCTTTGGTGCATACCTGAGGATATTAAAGCGTTGCAAAACTGCATCTGGGCATTGGAAGCTATACCCCCTCAGTGTGGAGCCGTGGAAGTTTGAGTCTAATTGCTGATCCTTATATGCCCATTGTCATCATATATTTGGTAAGAGGCCAGCTTTATTGGTGACGTCACGGTGGAGGTGCATGCGCTGTGGGACTGTTAAATCTTGATTTGAGTTATCACCTACTACCAGCTCTGTGTTTTACTACAATCCCCGGGTTTCACACCAAAAGATATCCCAAATTGGGGTATTGCCCCTGTTAACTGGACCATAAACCAGGTTTAAACACTTCAAAAGGGGACCAGCTCCTGGTATTTTTTACCATCCTGGGTTTTAGTCCTATTATCTGGGGCATCCCAATTTGCAGGCCATACAGCTCTGTTTACTGACAGAGCCCGACATAAAGATCGAGGAGGAGATGCATCCCAAGGATTCCAAGGAATCCTCTTCCATGTCCCTTTCCTCCAGTGAAATCATTAGTCACATTAAGGAATCCCACAGAGGCTCCTCCTCTGTGGTATAAAAGCATCTCTGCCCTAGCAGGCTAGGATTAGGACCATGGAAAGAGAAGGGGGGGCTCTCTGGCATCAAGTAGATCACAGCCCGCTTGACCAGAAGAGGTCTCCCGATCTGCTGGTTCAGCAGACAGGCTGCCGCAAGATGGGAGACAGTTAAATCTGGGTTTGGATCACCAGAATTGAATTTTCATAAAGTTAACTCATCTCTAGTAGTGATGGACAGCATGCCACCTGCCAGCATCCATAGGTGACATGCTAAATACACTAACTTGACCCGAATTTTGGCTCAGATCCAAAGCCCATCACTATTTATAACTCTATTTTGTGCTGGTCACTACTTTATAGTCGAGTGTGTTATCTTATTGGTGATCTTCCTGTTTAATCTGAAATCTGAATCTGAAATGAAATCTGTGTATCTCTGTTTTTAGGTGAATGATAGTTTATTTAGCCTCCCACTGGATTTAAAGAACAAAGGCATTCAGGTCTACCAGCAAGGTATGAGTGTGGTTTTAAACACCAGTTTTGGACTTGAATTGACCTACGACTTGGCTTCCCAGGTTCTAATCAACATATCCAGCAGTTTTCTTGGTGAAGTCTGTGGCCTTTGCGGAAATTACAATGGAGATGCTATGGATGACTTTCAACTCCCTGGTGGGACACAAGGAACCAACATTACATCCTTCAGCAAAGCCTGGCAGGACAGTAGCCTGGGCATACCTTGTGAGAACAAACAACAGTTTGGAGGCCCATGTAAGAACAAAGAAACTTACGAAGGGAACCTCCATTGTGGCATGTTGCTTGTTAGAGGAGGACATTTCAGTGCTTGTCATGATTTTGTTGCCCCTTTTGGGTATTTTGAGGAATGCGTAAGTGAGCACTGTCAAGGAGGAGAAGAAATTAATTTAAAGTGCAAAAGTCTTCAGAGTTACGCGTTTGTGTGTCAAAATATGGGCATTGCAGGCCTGAAATGGAGAGATGGCTTTTGTGGTAAGTTTGGGGATTCCTAAAAACTTTTACTCAAAGAAATGATTCTGCTTTCTTACAACAGAACATTTTCAGTACAGCCCCCCAACCTGATGATTAATGGGTCTCCAGCTTGCTATGAGCCTTTTAAAACACCTTGGAGTTAGGTGGAGTAGAGACGACCAAACTTTTTAAAAGTTCTGTTTAGCATTAATTAGCATATTTTAGCATTAATTAGCATAGTTTCTCCAAATAACCCAAACTAAAGAAAATAAGCTTAGCTCCACCCACTTTCAGTGCCGGAGCAATGTCCTCATCCTCCGGAGCTGCTCCGCAGCATCTAAATCCTTGGCTGGTCTCCCCCCATCTCTGCTGGAGGGGCTGGTAAGTCACCACCTGCATCCCCAAAGACTGGGGGGGTGAAAAAGAGCCTGTGATCCATGAGCTATACAGGCTAGTAGTCTTGGTCTACCAGACCCCATAGATGGTGCCTAGACTGGTCTGTCTGGATAGGGGGACCCCATGACATTCTTTGTTGTAATTTCTAAGGGTTTCCCATGTCGTTTTAAATTTTTATGTGTTTAACCTTTTGGGTGCTACGAAGACCGGTGTGGGGCAGCAAAAAAATGGCGCGGGGCAGAGAAGGAGAAGGTGAGTTTGAGGGAAAGTTTGGTTGACACAAACCCCAAAAACCTTGGGTTTGTGACGAATCAATTTTTTCCTGAAACTCAGAGCAAATTCCGCTTTTAGCAAAACAGTTCGCTCATCTCTAGTCAGTAGAGACAGCTGAGTTCTCATCAGGACACCTAATGATTATTCTACTGGAGTATCCCAACTGTCAATTATTATTAATATATGGGGTGTGGCTTGTCAGTATAACTTGTTGCTTTAATATTCAGCAACAGGGAAGAACCGCAAGCCGAACACTATTCTTGTCTATGGGGAGAATATTTTTGGTTGTGTTTTCTGGTCTCTGTACAGGAAGTACAAGCTGGTGGATGGAACTTTGCCCCTATCAACATCACAGGGAATGGAAAACAACAACAGAGATAGATTGCAAGGCTGTACCACAGTTTGCTTAATTTATTCTAATTTGCAGGCTACCATTTATGCATTGATCCCTCAGCCAAATATTCCCTCTATCACATAACTATAAATCCCCACCCACCCCTGGCTTGCGATGCCACATTGCACCAGAGCTACTTTCATGTGCCACTTGTGGTGCCAACATTGTGACCAGTGACCACTCGTGCACGCTCCATCAGCCAGTCAAGTAGGATAATAAGAGCAGCACACAAGCACAGAATCTTCTTCCTGATTTTTGGTCTGTCTCATCTGAGTTGTAGGGCATCCCAAATCAGGATGCAATAACAGCTAAATGTAGCCCGGAATTAGACAAAATTACTAATCTGTGCCTGTGGTCTATCACCTGCCAAGGCTGATCTGGCACACCACCAGACAATCAGCAAACAATCGTTTAACGTGGGACGCTGGACCTGCAGGGAGGGGTATTTATACTGGGAGTGAGCTACGACATCACACACCCGGCTTCAGCTGATCTCTGAGCTTCTGTTATACAGAACAGGCTTTGCTCAACTGTTGGGATGCCCCATGTGTGTCTGTGGGAGGAGGGGGGGGGGCTTGCATGATTTAATCTCCAGTCATTTTTAACTGGAGATCATCTTTTAGGAAAGCTTCAGTGAGTATATATATATATATATATATATATATATATATATATATATATATATTTGCCACAGCAACTGGACTTACTAACTTGATAGCTAATAATACAGGACATTTAAAAAAAAAAGTCATTTTGACATATTGGTACAGATTTACCCATACCTGAATAAGTGAAACCCTTTCAATTTGCAAAATATACTATATTTCTGATTAAATGTGAGTCAGCATAGTCACAGTGGTGGTTATTAGCATCATCTCATTGGTGGTCATCAGCATAATCACATTGGTGGTTTTCAGCATAGTGAAAGTGGTGGTCCTCAGCAAAGTCACAGTGATGGTCTTCAGCATAGTCAAAGTAGTGGTCCTCAGCATAGTCACAGCGGTGGTCATCAGAATAGTCACAGTGATTTTCCTCTGCATAGACCAGTGGTCTTCTTTATATTCACGGTGGTGGTCTTTTTTGATTCCTTTTAGCTCTGGAATGCCCACAGAACAGTCCTTACAAATCCAGTGCAGCATATCAGCATAACCACGGTGGTGGTCATCAGCATAGTCCCATTGGTGGTCATCAGCATCATCACATTGGTGATCATCAGCATCATCCCATTCTTGGTCTTTAGCATATTCACAGTCAATGTTTTCATCATAGTCAAAGTGCTGGTCTTCAGCATAGTCCAACTGGTGGTCATCAGCATAGTCACAATGGTGGTCTTCAGCATAGTCACAGTGATTGTCTTCAGCATAGTCACAGTGATTGTCTTCAGCATAATCACAGTGGTGTTCTTCAGCACAGATGCAGTGGTGGTCTTCAGACTAGTTACAGTAATTTTCTTCTGCATAGACCAGTGGTCCTCTTTATAGCATAGTCAAAGTAGTGGTCTTCAGCATAGTCACAGTGGTGGTCTTCAGCACAGACACAGTGGTGGTCGTCAGCATAGTCCCATTGGTGGTCATCAGCATAGTCATAGTGGTGGTCTTCAGCATATTCGCAGAGGTAATCTTCAGCATAGTCACAGTTCTGGTCTTCAGAAAAGTCACAGTGATTTTCTATTTTGTTTCCTTTTAGCTCTGGAATGCCCACAGAACAGCCATTACGAATCCTGCGCTGATACCTGCAAGACTACCTGTGCCGCTGTTGTTGCCCCTTCAGCATGTTCCAGTGTGTGCGTTGAGGGCTGCCAATGCAATGACGGCTTTTACCTTGACCGAGACCAGTGTGTTCCCCTTACTAGATGCGGCTGTTACATTGAAGGACGATATTTCTCAGTAAGCATTTCCTAGCGTTGTTGAGCGAAAAATAATGATGCATATACTTAAACTTGTAGTTCTAACTAATAGATAGGGGCCCATAATAGTCTATTAAACTTCTATCTACTGTTTAATAGAAAACAGGTGGACATAATTCCTCCTTCATCACAGTGAATGAAGTGTTCCACTGCCTTCCTTGGCCTCAGCATGCTCTCTCTTTACCCAGCACCTGTACAAACCCCAACCCTCCCAAAACAATAAGGTTTTGTGAACCAGACCCAGTGAAAGCTGCTGCAAGCCAGACACAAACTCTAAGGCGTTCTGGACCAAAGTGCACCACGTCAATTGACTTAAATCTATTCAGCAAGCCTGTCTGGAGCATCACCCTGTTCCTAGTATCTAGTTCCTTAAAGAGGAACATCGGGCATAAAACGGAAAGGGGCAGATACCCCTCCATCGGCCCCTACTTATCCTCTGCATGCTGCCACTACTTGATAGGGTGGCATCCAGCTGCTTCAGGGCCCGATCCTCACTTTGACGCCCAATTAGCCATTGCTAACTGACAAGCATTACCTTAGCAGCGCTCGTCAACTCTCGCAGCTCCGCAAAGTCTTGTGGGATTTCGGGGCGTCTGCATTGAATCCCATTTACGGATCGGAGTCCTAGAACAGATGCAGCAAGAGGGCTTACCCTCCACAATACACAATACACAAGTTCTTACCTTATTCTCTATAGAAACTTAACCTTCATACGCTGTTCCCAACTGAGAGCCTCCATTTAGCTCAGCGGAGACTGTCTTGGCAGATTTTACAGTAGGACTGAGCCCTCTGTGACCTAAACAAAGAGATAGCAATGCTTTTTTACGAATTTTAAGCTTTTCAGCTTTGCCACACGTGTTTCATGCATTTCCTTGGTAGACCCCAAATGCATTAGCAGGCTGCTACCTATTTTTTTGACTGTTATCATCTCTAGCTCTACAATATTTCATGCATTATCCACTAGATGGTGCTGTCCTGCTTATTTAAATTAGTGACAGGAAGTGAGTTTTTAGTTCTAGTTGGTCATTCAGTCAAATCAGAAATTGCTGTGACTGAATTCTATTTTCCGGAGCCTATCTTTGGCAATGACATGCATCTTAAGATCTGGTGCCCATCAAAACAAGGGGGCCCTGCCCATGAAGTGCAGCTTGTGGATTATAGGTGAAGAGACTTGCCAAAAAGGGATAATGGTGGGATGGATTGGAAACTATTTAGAATTGCCTGGAAGCCAGGCAGCTGTGTATACTGTTTCTGGAAGCCTCATACTGGACAAAGAACACTCACCTACTTCTACAGTCCCTTGTCCAAGCTTTCGCATTAGGCACCCATGTGACTACTGGTGACTAAAGCGGCTCAACGGGCTGGCAGACTTACAGTGCTTTGCAAGCCTGCCCCACAAACTTCACTGGTCTCCACTGGTTATGTGGCACTGTGAGCTTGCAAGGGAACATGGAAGTAAATAAGTGCCGCCAACTGGTATCATGCTTTCAGCTATGATAAGCGTGATGGGGTATCCATAATTGAAATGTTAACAATGAAGCTTTACTTAAAGCTCCAGTCTGCTGCCATTTATTTTGAAGACTTTGAGGCTCATAATAGCAAGTGGTGTAGCAGCCTGTGTGGTCTATCGGTTGGGCTTGCGCAGTATAGCACATGGCGCATGCATTCCCAGTGAACCCTACTGGATGTAACTACAGCATCCCTAGGAACATAGAGGATAGAAAAGGTCCACAGGAACATAGATGCTTAGGGGGTGGGGATGAAATGGCCCTATTAGCTAATAGTTTGCTTTATAATACTGAACCCCCATTTATCTTCCTTCCAATTATTTGCTACTTTAAAGGATTAGTAAAGGCATTGTAAAAAAATACCTTTCCAGGTGCAGGCTTAAAGTGTTTTCACTATCCCGGGTTTTGGTTTTGGTCTATCCCTCTGGGGCACCTCGATTTTGGGTGTCCCGCTGTGTACATACCTCATCCAGGGAAATACCCAGTTCCCCTCCTTGGCATTCCTAGTTTTTCTGCATCCCTGCAGCACACCCACATCAGGCGTATTTGGATTTTTGGGATGGGCAAGCGGGGGGAGTGGATGAAGAGATGCCGGACACCCCTCAGCGCTCTGTGCCAGTTTTTGTTTTCATTCAGCATTCTATGGTGCTTGGGATGTCCTGCGGACAGGGACCAAAACCTGGGATTTTTCATATCCCGGGTTTTGGTCCCTATCCCTGGAATATTCCAGTTGGGGTCTTCTTACCTCTTTTTCACTTCCATGATGCATGCCTGGACTCTCCTCCAATCACTTTAATTGTTTGACGGAAAAGGTGTTCTGAGCCTGCTATAATTCAATAACTTTTTGTCCTCGCAGCAAAATGAAACATTTCTTATCGATAACTGCAAGGAGAACTGTATATGCGGTGTAGACGGCGCTGTCAGGTGTCTGCCAAATATCTGCCCTGGGAAGTGCATCCAGATACTGGAGAACACCTTCAGATGTCAGCTTCAGGCATATGGAGGACATTAGCCTCTAAGGACCTGTGGACCATTGCAGACACTGTTGCGTAAGGCATTGTGCGCATCACTATGCGTTTCATACAAGGATGGGGTTGGCTAAAAACAATTTCAGCAATTCAACAGCGGAATTATTTACCCTCCATGAAGGAGGATTAAATACTCTTACACTTAAAAACTTCTCTTCGAATTGGAAAGCCTCTGTATCTTACCTAGAGAATATCCACACCCCAAAACCCTATCTAGTGGAGTAGCTCCTCAAACATTGGTCAGTTCTGCCACGTAAGTTTGAGAAAATCTCCACCACATAGAAAACTGGTCCAGCAATATATAAAGCCTATGAGATGGTGATCTGTTTTAGATAAACTGACCATTTTATTTGGAACTCAAAGTTACACACTTACCCAAGTGGGACATTTAGATGTTGGTGATTGACCTAATGCTCAGTCAGTCCATACATTCCACTATTTGGTGGATTCAGTGGCACAGTCTTCCCAATAATGGCAGGAAGGTGAAATGTTAAAGCATTCCCCGAGTTTTTGGGGACTGTTACATCAAAAGTGGGACATTTGGTCAGTTTAGTTTTAGATCAGTTTTTTTATTTACAATTAGGGTCTTACATAGTTAGAATGTTTGAAACAAGACATATGTCCATCAAATTCAACCAAGGGACAGGGTTGGAAAGAATTATTTTAATTTTATTTTTTTACTGATAACAGCTAATAGTAACTGTTAATTTTACTTTCTTTTTGAAGCTGTTGATGTTGTAACAATCTTCTTTGGGAGTCTATTCCACAGATGTATAATTCTTATGATAAAAAATGATTGTCTCCTCCAGAGATTGAATAATTTTTTTCAAGGGAGTGCCCCCTTGTCTTTAGAGAGAATTTTAGCTGAAATAGTTTTTCTCCAATTTTTCGTATTGGCCATTTATATATTTATACAAGTTAATCAGAACCCCACCTCAGAGTCAGTTTTATTGAACCCTAGGCCAGCATCCCCCAGCATCTGCTAGTTTCTACCAATTTCTACCGCTTTAAGCTGTATTTCATGTAAACTGGCAGAAACCAACGAGCTAGTCTAGTTTTTTCTGGGAAGCACCATAGAAATAATTGCTAGCTTTTCCCCATAATATTTTGCCTTCTTTTTTTAAGCGCTTCTCAAGTCTATAGGGTTGATTCAGAGCCCCTTTCTCACATTTTGTTTGCGTGAATATTTCCATTCTCGTTCATTTTTTCCACTCATCTGATTCAGCAAAGCCCTTTTTCTGTGCGAACTTTAGTGTGAAATGTTTTCATTTTTGCATGATTTTTCGTTTGGTAGCAAGACCTCCATAAAAATGATGAGAAAGGGGCTCTGAATCAACCCTTATATCCTTAAATCGTTCACATATTTTAATGTCAAATAGTGGACAGAGCTGAAAAAGTACGTATCCTGAATAATGTCATGTTTTTTATCTAAAATTATCTCATCAAGATTCCTAATATATCTTCTTACTCCCCCGAGGATGTGTCTGATGCCATCCTGGTCATGTTACAGGGGATTATCTAAGCTTCTGAATTGTAAAATGGAACATTTTTAACTGCTAGCCTATGGCATGTACTATTTTTTGATAGATGTTGTAGAAGGTTAACATTGGAAAGTGGCGTAAACCAGTGGAACATGTGATGACTCCAGCGGTTATCATTAGTTTTCACTAGTTTCTGCCAGTTTACGCTCGTGTGACCACTGCATTAGAGACAACAGTGGCCATGACTGGTGGAAATATTTAAGATTTAACTAGCAGAACCTGGTGGCCACTGTAAATCAGGCCATATAAGCAGATTGAGACACATGCAGACCAGCACTGGAGTCTAAGGACAGTCTAAGCACAGCCCCGCTGTATAAAACCCCTGGGATTACCCAAAAAAATAACTTTTCTTATGGCTCCCATGGCATTTTTGTGGCCCACAAACGCATTCCCAGTTTTCTGGGGATTCAGTTTTCTTTAGCTGAGGAGCGCTGCAGCGCCCAGCTATCCATAAAGGCTGGGAGGGGGAGCATGTCCACGGCGAGTGGGCTTGTCACGTCAGCCGAAAAATTTGAGATTGGCCAGTCTGTCAGCTTTTTGTGGCTATGGTGGCAAAAAAAAACCTTTTTTTTAACTGAGCCACTGCCTAGCCAGCAGAATCGCCACAGGTCTTCGGGTGGGGGGGGGGGGGGGGGGCGTCTGGGTGCTTGGGGGGGGGTTTAGAGGGTTTTGATATTTTAATATATACATACTGTTAAACCAGACCAACACCCATTCTTTCTTTAACGAGTGTTGGTCCCACTGACAGTGAATAACAACAAGCTCGGGGGGCATCCAGAATGCCTGATCTCCTTACCTTCAACTTCAGAGAAGGAGTCCCTCGATTGGCCAACGTCGAGGACGCGACCATGGCCCACGTAACCGTCCAATCACAGGACTCCTTTCCCGGCACTGGCTGGAGGTGAAGGTAAAGATGAGGGGCGTTCTGGGGGGCTTATGTTGAGGGGGGCTCCAGCCTTCTGGATGCCCCCCTGAGCTTGTTCCTATTTCCTGTCTGCGGGACCAACATCAGTTAAAGTTAAAAAGGCTGTTGGTCCGGTTTAATACTAACACACAAAATGTTACATTTTTGCCTTAAAGCATATTTTATCTAATACAACACTTTTTTTAAACTATTTGTATATGTACATTGAATAAACCAGGTTTATTGCTAGTATTATTGTCATTATTATTACTGTTTAATTATAGCACAGAAAAAATAATACACACACTATAACAAGTGAAATGCAACAAAAGGCTAGGAGAACAAGGAGAGTTGAGCAAATCAATTTAGATACAGTCAAATTCATTCTGAATTTCTAGACCAAATGGAAAAGGTAAGGGATTCATTTCTGACATTTTTTTTTTTTCATTTTTACAAAAGGGATTTCTTTTATTTTCTAAGGTTTTTGACAATCTTTTACATTTTTGGGATTTTTTTTTTTAAATATTTGTTCAAAACCATTGTTACACTTGCTTCCCTAAATAATTAGCATGACCTCCACTAATAAAAAGCTCCAACACACATGCAAAGATTAAGGCCCTTATTTATGAAGGAATAGCGACAGGTAGCGACTGGTGAGCGGCCGGTAATGACGGGCCCCGCCACGAGAACGCCGGCTCCCCACCACAATCACACATTTATCAAGCCGATCCTGCTTAGCGACTGAGATAGCGCCAGATAGCCACTCATTCATCATTATTCCAGCCTCAGCCCACAGCGCCAGCGTCCGACCTTGAACAACGACAGGTATGACCTCTCGCTACCTGGCGCTCTCCAATGCATTTCAATGGAACAATCTTTAAATATTAATAATTCATTGTTATTAATGTTTTTTTTTTTTTTAAATGTGAAAAATTCTGTGACCACTTCTGCCATTTTAGATAATTTTTTTAAGGGAAAAAAAATAAAAATAACAATTGTACAGAATTGATATTACAGGTCTGATATTAATGTATTCATATTACTAAATTACCGTATTTAAAATACTTTTTTTTTTTTTTGGTTTCCAAAAATATGGTGGTTTGGGGGTTAAAAAACTACTTCTAACACATCGCCGCCAGCGCTCTGGGGTTTAAACATGCATTTCACAGTGCTTGAATTTTTTGAGCGTGATTTTTTGATGAATATGGTGGAAGCCGGTCGCTCTGACCAGTCGCTATCATGCACTCCCATACAGCGCGGAACCTGTCAAATAGCGACTCGTAACCCCGTATTGAACATTTAGCCACACCGACTGAGTCGCTGTCAACTATCGAACAACGGCCAAGCACAGCGACTACTAGCGGGCGCTGTGAAAATACCGCTACAGTCGCTCAACTGTCGCTACATGTCGCTATTAATAAATCAGCCTCTGAGAGTTGAGCAAATCAGTTTGGATATATAGGCATATTTAGTCTAAATTCTCTATTTTGACCAAATCCAAAACCTAGTGCAATCGATTTCCTCCCCACGGGGCATCTAAAAGCTGGATGCCCCGCTGTGTGAAAATTATTAAATTATTTTAACTTTTTAATTTTTTCTACTTATTGTTTTTAAGTTTTTAATACAATTTGTTCCAAACAAATTTGGAGCTGAAATTCATCTTTTGATTGATTTAAAAATCTCAGAGCCCAAAAAATCTTGTAAGATTTGCTCATTACTAATAACAAGATCCAACACAAATTTAAAGATTATACACTGACAAGTAGAGTTGAGCAAATCATTTTGGATACAGTCTAATTAAGGTTTTTTTTAAAAAGGGACAGCGTCAGGTAGCGCCTCGTAGCGGCAGGCAGCGTCTGGTGAACTCTGGGCACTGTACGCAAAACCACATTTATGAAAGCGATTCTGGTGAGCGCCTCCAATAGCGCCATGTAGCGTCACATGTATTAATCCAGGCGGCTCAGTGTACAGCGCCGACGCTCTAGGCTCAGGAGCGCCATGTAGTACCTGTCGCTCAGTGCCGCTCTCCCATACATTTCAATGGGCTTTCATTCATTGAGTATAAATATTGTTTTTGGCATTTTTAATAATTTTTTTTTTTTTTGCTCCAATCATTGTGTGACGTCTCCCGGCTGCAAACAAACACTTTTACAAACTTTTTGACTTTTTATATTTTTATGCAGATTTGTCATTACAGGTCTGGCACTAAAGTGTCATTGTCACAGTGTTAAACAATGTTATTCCATGTGTTGTCACTTTGCTACTGGTGGATATGTGTTCAAAAACAGATTTTTATCACACAGCGTCTGGCGCTCTATGCTACAGCGCCCAGCTTTAGAGCGCCGAAGCTGTGTGCGTGTAGTTTTTTCTTGAATATGGTGTTAAGCGCCGAGTGCCGGTCACTGAGCTGTCTCTACCCCTTGCTTGCTGTAGCGCTGTACTGTTGTTAGAGCGTCCAACACACATCACATTCATCAATGCCAGCCAGGTTACTACAGCGACCAAGACGCTAGGTTACAGCGCCCGATACCCACTTACAGCGTCTATTAGTGGCCGCTCTAAGCGCCGCTATACAGATGCTCATCTGGCAATACCTGGCGTTAGTAGTGAATCAGCCTCCAAGTCTGATTTTCCCTAAAATTTAGACCGGATCGGAAATGTTAGGGATTCATTTCAGATGTATTTTTTTAGTTGTCCAAAAAATTAATGTTTTCATTTTTTTTTAATTATTTGACAATTTTTTTATTTTTTTCATCGTTTATAACAAGGTTCAATGCTCCTTAGAGCCCTGGGCATGCACACGCTTCACACCTTAAAGGAATTTTCCAGGAAAACATTTTCTTTTAATGAAATGGCAGCTTAGCTTATCCACTGTCTTTACGCTCTCTTCTGTCTCAGGAAGAAGACATTTCTCTTCCTCCTTGTTCACGCCAGCTCCTCCCCCATGATTCCAACCACGAATCCAAGGCCTTGGACTATTTCAAGTTGACGCCCCCCTTCTATTTCGAGAAGGCTTGAATGGTGCTCTCAGAGCTGCCATTCAACATTTGCTAACCCCTCCCTCCCTTTCTTTGTGCTTTCTATTAGCAGACTGCCCATTATGCTAATGCGAAGCACACAGTGTGCTTGCGTAACAGTGTCCAGACACTCCTATGTAATTTAGAAAAGACACCAAAGAATTGGGGGTGCCCTCCAAATACCCCCCTTAATGGGTCCCTGGGGACTAACAATTGCAGTCTCAAAAGGGTAAGAATATAAAGTAGCCTTTATTAGCTGTAATCACATTAAAAACAATTTAAAAAATTACAGCATTATCCCATCCTGCCAAGGTACAAATTAATATAATGTGCATCAATGAATTGTGACTAATACTAGGTACACCATTGATATATAATGATAAAGTGCTATGTGCAAAAACAGACGTGCATCAATTTTCAAAAACAAAACCTCTGAGTAAAAGCAGGCCCAATAAGGGATGACAGTGCAAGGTATACAAACATGAAATAACACAAAATAAGATCCTTACTATGTCACTGGCAGGAAAGCAACCCCGCAGCAAGCCCACGCGTTCCGAGCCACTAGGGCTCTTCCTCAATGCTAAAATAATGATGATTTTGAGAGTGCAATTGTTAGTCCCCAGGGACCCATTAAGGGGGGTATTTGGAGGGCACCCCCAATTCTTTGTTGTCATTGTGCATTTGCAGGGTCTCCTATAGGGGCAGTGCACCTCATACTATTGTCTAACATATTAGAGGTGCCACCCGCAGTACTTTGCCTAATTTAGAAAAGAGAAATGGGGGTAAAACTTTCAACCCTTATATCTTGGCGATAAAAGATTTAAGACATTTCCAAGAGTAGCCCTACACAATGGGCTAACACTTGTATATGCAAATAGGGAAATGTCCAGCACCGCTGTACTGTTTAATAAATGCCATTTATTTCTTCGCAGGATAAAAAGCAATTGAAATAGACCTCGCCAGCTGCCGTTATATATTTCAGGTCATTCTTAGTTATATAACTAAAGCCCAGAATGACCTGAAAAGCCACTAGCTACCAGACTGCCATAAAGCAGTGAGACCCATTGTGAATTCTCCCATATCTCCTTTTGACCAATCCGCGTCTGCCTATACATACTTTATTTTGCAGTGAGATACAGGAAGGATGTAACTTACTGATGAATATACAGAAACTATAGCTAGCCATATGCTTTTACCTCCAAAAGCATCTTCTAGAACATTGTCTTGGCTGTCATGGGTGTGAAGGATGTGCCATTGATGTTCTGCCCCTCAAGGCCTGATGACGTAGTAAATTTTTCCAAGTGGTATGTGAAGGACAAAGTGTTTGTACTGTCACTTGCACAGGACTTACAGCAATTAAAGCAACCTATGGATGATACAACTGATCAGACTTGATGTGGACACAAGTGTGGCAAGAACTAGAACTCGAGCATCATGCAGTCATCTTCCACGTCACAAAAGGCGCCCACCTACAATATCTGTCCATAGAAACTAGAAGAGTTACTTTTCCTGTTATATTGGTATTTTTGAAATAAACACATTTTAGCAGTTGATATGTTTTGCTTTATATGTTGTATCAACAGGAACAATGGAATTACCTTTTCTCAAAGCAAGGGCTGATCATAACAGATATTGGTTAGTATTGAGGGCTAATGCTCATGGAGTATGTCAAAAGGGTTAGTGGTATTTTTGGCACCCCATACTGCTGACCACATGGAAATAAAGGGAAGAGCTGATTGCCAGGTTGTGAGGGGTCACCCTCCTTTAGATTTCTGCCTGTTTGCAAAAAAATGCCAATGTTGGAAGTGGAGAACCTATAATTTTCTCTGTCTGTATGTTATCGTTCTAAGGTGTATCTTAATCCTTATTCCTCTTGGTGGTCCCGCTGCACAAGACTAAATACACATGATTTAATACCGTGTTTCGCTGAAAATAAGACAATAAGAAAATAAGGTATTTTATATTATTTTTTATTTTTTATCCGAAAGATGTACCAGGGCTCACTTTTCCATGAACAATCTACACTTGTTTTTCATTTTTACCGTTCGTAATAGGCACAAAAAGGCCTCAAGAAAGGGCACAGCTCAAAAATATATACGTAAATACAATTTTATTGATCACGAACCTAAAAGTTAAAAATACATACAAGACACAATTTAAAAACGGCACACCTTTTATCAAACCATAAGCTAATGGTTGGGAACTACCAATCTCAATTAAGGCCCTTATTTATAAAGGAATAGCGACAGGTAGCGACTGGTGAGCGGCCGGTAATGACGGGCCCCGCCACGAGAACGCCGGCTCCCCACCACAATCACACATTTATCAAGCCAATCCTGCTTAGCGACTGAAATAGCGCCATATAGCCACTCATTCATCATTATTCCAGCCTCAGCCCACAGCGCCAGCGTCCGACCTTGAACAGCGACAGGTATGACCTCTCGCTACCTGGCGCGCTCCAATGCATTTCAATGGAACAATGTTTAAATATTCATAATTAATTGTTTATTATTTGTTTTATTATTATAAGGGAAAAAATTCTGCCACTTCTGCCATTTTAGATATTTTTTTAAGGGAAAAAAATGAAAAAAAAATTGTACAGAATTGATATTACAGGTCTGATATTAATGTATTCATATTACTAAATTATTAAAAAAACTTGTTTATTTTGGTTTCCAAAAATATGGTTGTTTTGGGGTTAAAAAAACTACTTTTAACCCATCGCCGCCAGCGCTCTGGGGTTTAAACATGCATTTCACAGCGCGAGAATTTTTTGAGCGTGATTTTTTAATGAATATGGTGGGAGCCGGTCGCTAGGGCCAGTCGCTATCATGCGCTCCCATACAGCGTGGAACCTGTCAAATAGCGACTCCTCACCCAATATTCAACATTACGGCAAACCGACTGAGTCGCTATCAACTACCGAACAACAGCCAAGCACAGCGACTACTAGCGGGCGCTCTGAAAATGCCGCTACAGTCGCTCAACTGTCGCTACCTGCCGCTATTAATGAATCGGCCTCTAAGTCTATAAGGGGTTCAGTGCTTCAAATCATTGCCTGTTCAGTATACAAGTTTATACTGCTCCTGGACTTTTATCTCCTTATTAGCAACCACATCTAATCATACATAATACAATATCAATAACGATAAGAATCCATCAATAAATAGCCAAAGTGCAAGTGCAGTGTTAAATAGTCAATTAATCTCTAAAACAAAAAAATGAACCTTTACCTGGCCCACAAATGTGTAAACATAGCGATAAGTGCAAGAATTATTATGCAGCCTAGGAGTCAGGACATAAGCAAGAAAGCACAGTAAAGCATATAATAAAGATAAATGAGCATCAAATAAATATCAAAATTAATAGGTATAGCGCCCTGTATAGAGATCCATAATAAAGCTGGGGTAAGGCACACCCTTTCACAACCCTTCCCCCAGCTATATTATGGATCTCTATAAGGGGCAGTATACCTATTAATATTGGTGTGCCGTTTTAAATTGTGTCTTGTATGTATTTTTAACTTTTAGGTTCGTGATCAATAAAATTGTATTTAAATCTATATTTTTGAGCTGTGCCCTTTCTTGAGGCCTTTTTGTGCCTATTACGAATGGTGAAGTTGGCTTAATGGCACGGGCCCCGGTGCATGCTTTATTACATGACACATTTCTGGAGTTGTGCCCGCTTATTGTTTGGACGCTGTTTTTCATTTTCATTCCCAAATTGGTTGCACTACTGTAACATGGCCACCCCCTCCCCTCATGTTACTGGTGGGTGCCACTTCATTAAAAATGCTAATATTTGTGATGGACACTGCTTTGCCTGTAGGGGACTTGAGGATGGACAAGGCACTGCTGCAGATTGTGTAGTGTGTAGTGTGAGGCTCGCTGTATACTGGCTCCTGCATGTGCCTCTCTGGCATCTGCATGGCTCCATAATATGTCACAAGCTTTTATGTCGGTACCCTATTGGCGTGGCGGGTTGCTGCCATGCATGGATACCCGTTGCCCTGGGAAAGATAATATCCTGACAGTGATGGGGACCTTCTGGTCCTGGTGCCCCACCAGGTAACTGCCTTGTGTTCCCCTGTAACTAGGGCTTATTTTTGGTTTATGACTTATATTTAATGCATTTAATGCCACTCCCCTTTAGTTTACTTTGAATTTGTGAAAGCACATGGGGTGTGGGGTCCAGGCTGTATTGCAAGGTCTTGACCCTTCCACGCCATGCTTTGCACTTGAGGTTTAGGGCCACCTCAGGTAAGCCTGCGCCCAATTTATCTCTTGCATTGTATGTCCCTAATGGGGCTCTCAGAGATTAGAGTTAGGACTGCACCCATAGAGGCACCTTGGCGCTTGGTGGTGCAGCTTAGCATACTTCTGCAGATGTGTGTGACCGAGCCTCTGTTTTTACCAGATTTAGAGACAGATTATAGGTTGGTCTGCAAGCTAACAGGGTTGAGTGCTGCGGCTCCTTTAAGTCTTTAGTAACCTAATTGCCCTGCTAACATGCACCTCCCAGGTTAGTTATAAAATGGTCTGAGCAGCTGCCACTCCCCTTTTGTTCATAATGCATGAAAAAAGGTTGGGGAACCAATACCAGGAGCTTGCAACGCAACCTGCTCATGTGTTTAAATAGTCCTGATTGCCGAGTACCATGTCATCCAGCTCCTATCTCTATTCCCAACAAAATGGCTGCTTCTTTGTCCTCACCTTTGCACTCCCATTCCATTTATTGCAGAGGCTGGGGGAGGGGCATACTGAGGCTTTATTGCCCCTTTATTGTAGTGAATGGAGTGGCCTTGTAGAAGAGTGGACATCCGTCATGAGGGAGAGTCATGAGTGGGGTGCTGTAGAGCAAGGTACTCAATCTAGGCAAATGGTAGGATTCAACACACTTGACAGAGCAGTTTGGGGAGTATAGTTTTTATTTCTTTATGCCTGGACGAATGCTTTTAAACAAAAAAACAAAAAAAAAAACCAAAATTTATATATATATATATATATATATATATATATATATATATATATATATATATTTATTTAAATTAATATATATAAATTGACTTATCGTACTTAGGATTAAGAAGGTCATCATTTTTGCCAAACATTATCAAACTGAAATGTTGCTAAACAGTTTCTTCCTTGACTAGTCAATACAGCTCGACTTCCTGATTCAGATGGACGCTGGAGGCTGAATTTTTTTATACTCTGTATACTGGAACATACTTTACATTCATGCGCTTCCTCCTAATTATATATTTATTTATTAACGACTGAACTGTTTGTACTGCACTTGTTACATTCACATGTTGGGTGGTAAGTGGGACCATTCCATGATTGAGAAAGAAACACAAAGAAGTGTCATGAATCTGTATACACATTGGTGTGTTTCTAGCCATCCCAAACAACTGTCATGGTGTTCTTACCTTCAGCCCGTTCCATAGGGAACAACATCCATTGTATTCCTGTAGAGTTTTTCTTTATATTCTACATTTACATTCTACTGTTTAGGATAGCCAAAGTACTTTGGTATGGATTATGGATTAAACAGTAAAGTCTCAATCTTTGCAGATGATACTAAGTTGAATAAAGTAATTAAAACAAAAGAGGACAGCAGGCAGCTACAAACAGATTTAGATAAATTGGAAGCATGGGCAGTTAAATGGCAAATTAAGTTTAACACAGATAAATGTAAGGTTATGCACATGGGAAGGAGAAATCTGTATCATGATTACACACTAAATAAAGAAACACTTGGTAAAACAACAATGGAAAAGGACCTAGGGGTTTTAGTTGACAATAAGCTCAATTGTAGTAATCAATGCCAGGCAGCTGCTGCCAAGGCAAATAGGATCATGGGGTGCATCAGGAGGGGCATAGGTGCTCATGACCAGAGCATCATTTTACCCCTGTACAAGTCACTGGTCAGACCCCATATGGAATACTGTGTGCAGTTCTGGGCACCTGTGCTTAAGAAGGACATATCAGAACTGCAGCACGTTCAAAGAAGGGCAACAAAGTTAATAAAAGGAGTGCGGGGGCTAGAGTACCCGGAAAGATTGTCCAAGTTAGGTTTATTTAGTCTAGAAAAAAGACGATTGAGGGGTGATCTAATCTATGTATAAATATATTCGGGGTCAATACAAAGATCTGTCCCACAATCTATTTATACCCCGGAGTGTAACCATAACCCGGGGGCATCCACTAAGGTTAGAGGAAAGGTGCTTTCTCCACCGACATAGGAGGGGATTCTTCTCTGTAAGAGCAGTGAGACTATGGAACTCGCTGCCAGAGGAGGTAGTAATGATGGATACAGTAAAAACGTTCAAAAGTGGCCTTGATGCCTTCCTGGCATGTAATAACATTTCCAGTTATGGCTACTAGACCACTGGAAGGAGATAAATAGGCTGAACTGTATGGACTAAAGTCTTTATTCAGCTGCACATACTATGTTACTTTCGCCAGCTGCTGTTGGTAGGTGCTGCTACAGATAAAGCATCGGAAACTACCCCCCCTTTAGTTTATTGAAGTGTAATCAGTTTTTGTACCGCACGCTTCCACTGTCTATAGTCTCCAGGAGTTGCGCAATCCATTTTTGATTTCCAAAGAAGCCGTTTGTTGACAGGCCATAGTCATAAATGTATCCTGTAAATCCATAAACCCGGAACCGTCATGTAAGAAAGGATTTTTTTTTTAGTTCTTTTAAGTATCATTATAATTGCAGCTAATAAAGGTAGTAGAAAATCTAAACCATATACAAATAGTAACAACATGTCACATATATTTATGGAAAAAAGAAAGAAGGAGGAAAGATAAAGAAGGAAAAAGGGGAAAAAGTCATATTATGTCATATTCATTTATGAAACATAGCAGGATATTAAATGATTCCCCTTCATCCCCTGCCACTGATAAGTAGTCCGGCGATCCGCAACTCACCTAACCGCTGGATATGAGCCCATGCCATAGCCCATGCTGTTGCCCATGCAGAAAAATTTTCAGGTTATGAAAGAGAAAGTAATCACTGGTAGCCAGGTCTGGACTATAGGGTGAATGGTTAAGCTCCATGAAGCTGCGTTTCCTGATAGCAACTTTGTTAGACCTGTGACCTGGCACATTGTTGTGACAAAGCAACACACCTGCCGACAACTTCATATGGAGTTTCTCTTTATGTGCCTCATGTTATGCTTTCATTGGTAAACCACAGGTGTCTCCAGAAGTCTCCTTTTTGATTATTATTTATTTTGGTTTTAAAGGTCCTTCCATGTTGATAGAGTTATCTACCCTGGATTTTTTTTTTTTGTTTTATTATTATTTATTTTGTTATTTCTTTACATGGTATGCAGCTGTTTCCTGACCCCCATTTTACAGAGCCCCACAAGGAAAAACTGGGTTCACAGTCTGCACAGAGTTCAGCATTGGAATGGCCAACTGGGGTACAGGGGAATCCCAGATGGGTAGAAAGTTAATGGAAAACAGCACCTTCAATTTATAACTGGGTGGTGCACACTGGGCTGGACAATTAGTCCAAAAGAAAAAGAAATGAAAAGAAAATTGCAAATGTATGGGAAGCTGTAGGGCCACGGCTCAGCACCTCTTTTTCCTGCAGCCCTACAGTGGGACGGTGGGAGCTCCCCCATTTTTGAGATAAACAGGTACATAGCAATAGACAAACCAAGAGGTGAACTTACCTGAAGCTGCAGAGGGATCTAGTCCTTTAACTCTGGTTAGTCAAGGGCCTTTGGGTCCCCAATATCAAAGGGGCCCCTTCTTTAAGTTCCTAACTGCTCCATTCTATCTATTGAGCATTAAGGTCAGCCGTCTCTTAGTTTTGGTCCTCCTGCAATCTATTTAAATGATTTTAAACCAACTTAATCAAACTCCTCCTGGGGCATGTTGACTTGGGATGCCTCTCTGTTTATGCTTCAAATTGGGACTTACTTCTTACACTTCTGCATTCTAGCAATGTGGCTACCTGTAGATAACAGCAGTGCATCATGTGACCTCTGGTGCCCAATTAGTGAATGTGTAAACACCATACACACACATGCTTTTTCAGTTTTTGTTACTTAAAGTGTTTTGAAAAAGAATTCATGTCTAGAGATGTGCGAACCCCCCAAAGTTTGGATTCGGCAAGTTTGGACCCTAACCCTGTCCACATTGCAGCCAATGGGGACCCACATTTTTGGGGTGGCTTAGGTGGGGGGTGCAGATTGTGCAGCAGAAGCGCTGCTCTAACTTACCTGAGCCCCAATCCCCTGCCTGCAGCGGCGGCAGCACCAGCAGCACACAAAACTGGCTACAAAAGCTGGGGCTACAAAAGTATGGCCACCTTCTCCCATAAGTAAGGACATTTCCAGAGCCAGCACTAGGAGTGTCCCCATTCATGGGAGCTGACGGCCATCTTTTTGTAGCCCCAGCTTGGGGCCAGTTTGAAACGTTGCTGTTGCTGCTGCTGAAAGCAGGGGATCGGGGGCTCAGGTAAGTAACAGCAACACTTATGCTGTGGCGAACTTACGTTTGGGTTCGCCCATTCATCGCCTATTCATGCTGCTTGAGCTTTTCCACATTTTTAAACATTACATTCTAAGCTCACCAGCGTCTAGTGAGCTAAAAACAATCAAACCTTGATAACTGACCAAAACAAAATGATATATATATATATATATATATATATATATATATATATATATATATGTCAGGTAGAAACCAAACAAGCTCCCTTTTCTCATTGTTCCTCAAAATCAGCAACAGCCCTTAAAGGAGCACCATTGCAAAATTGCAATTAAAAACCCATATGAATCAGATGAAGGGGAAAAATGGACGAGCATGGAAATTTCCCTGCAAAGAAATGGTGAGAAAGGGGCTCTGAATCAACCATTACATAAGTGACTAGGCACAAGTGAATTACACACAGTGGACAAACCGGTGTATAACACCTTATATAACACCTTATCAGTGATTACACACTAGTTGGCAGTGCAGCGGCACATGTGCCTGGAGCGGTGGGCAGCTCTAAACTCGGTGCCCGGAGAGCAAATGGGGGTTAGGTGCCATGCTCATGGGCTAGGAATCAAACCTTGCACCCTCTGGTCACAAGGCCCCTTCCTTACCTTACTAATGAAGGATAGGGTTAATGGCTTTGGGTTTTGCTTAGTTACTACTAAATAATGGAGAATTACATAAATGTATAACATTTATATCTATATAAAATACAATAATAAAAATTGTGACAAAATATCACATATATCCATGAAGAATACTGTAGAAGGGGTCTAACTTTTTTCTGGCATAAATACTCACCAATAGCATATATTTTCAAGAAGAAAGATTTCGATTTTGGGGGTCATGCTATTTATTTTGTACCTGTGATGGGGCATTTTTACAGGTGAGGCACATCAATTGTCCAACTTATTTTTTCTTCATACCCCATAGGGGGCTGTGGTTTCCAAACTTCCAAAATATCCTTACCTCATTGAAAAAATGACGTATCTTTCCTGTAAAAATGCCACATTACAAAACCATATTACTATTTTTATTTTGGCACATTTTGTTTGTTAAAGTATTGTGAGATGGGTATGGTTTGGGAGAACAGATATCTGCCCTTGAAATGGTTAAACTGTGAATGGTAAGCCTTGGGTGTGTCTCTGGTAACCAAAGGGTTAACACAGACACAGTATAAGCAGGATTGATAGTCTATGTTGTCTATGTTGGCCATAGCTAACATAGACAGATTGTAAAATACGTACTGGGACCTGCTTGTTCTGGAGTGAGTGAGGTTGGTAGTGGGACGCTCACTCCACCCGGGGGGGTTCGGTCCGGGGCTTCCACAGCCCGCAGCTGTGGATCCTCGGGTCCTAATTTAAAGCTCACTGCAGAGCTGAGGAGTGTGGCCATACCCGGAGAGATGACTGCTGGACTAGAGGAGGTATTGAATGGGCCACACAACGCTTGTGATTTGTAACTGGGGGCCGGATAGCCAGTCCCACGTATAGCTAGGGATTGTTATATTTTAGTAAGTTGCTTAGCCGAGCAGGACTTTATTTTTGTTTAAGCCTGATGTTAAGGCCCTGTGTTTGTTGGAAGCTACAAGTGTGAAATAAAAACACTTGAGTTGAACTGTATCCTGTCTGTGACCCTGCTTACTGCACAGCTACCAAGTATCTACCAGAGCGGTTCCCCACATATGGTGGCTTGGAGCGGGCACAGTGCAGTGAAACATACACTGGGTGCATGTCCTGGCCTTCAACAAGCAACAAGCCACAGCCATGGATGAGCTAATTAAACAGCTGGTTCAGTCCAACTTCCAGCAACAGAAGGCACACTCTGAGGCTATGCAGGCCCAGCAACAGGCCAACTTACAGCAGCAAGAAACTAACAGGCTGCTAGCACAGCAGATGACAGCACTGGCGGCTGCACAACAAAAGCTGGGTGCAGCAATACCGGAGCGGGATGCCAGGAGAGAAGTTCGGAAAGCCATCACAAAGATGACGTCAGAGGACGATGTAGAGGCCTTCCTAACAGGCTTTGAAAGAGTGGCCACCCGTGAAAGGCTGCCGCAGGAATACTGGGCAGAGGTTCTGGCACCCTTCCTCATAGCAGAACCACAGCAGGCCTATTTCGACCTAAGCGAGCAGGAAGCCCGGGATTATGCTACTGTAAAAGCGGAGATCCTAGCCCGTTTGGGAGTTGATATATACCTACGTGCCCAAAGAGTCCATAGCTGGAGGTTCCAAGAGGCGTTACCACCAAGGGCCCAGATGCACCACCTCATCCACCTGGTTCGCAAGTGGCTTCAGCCGGAGACATCAACCCCAGCCAAGATGGTGGAGAAGGTTGTTCTGGACCGCTTTTTGAGGGCCTTGCCAGGTGAGATACAGCAGTGGGTAGGACATGGGGACCCAGCTGACGCTAATACTTTGGTGGGGATGGTGGAGAGGTACTCAGCCACCCAAGCTCTGAGGAAAAAGGCCTCTCCCACCCCAGCCAGCCCCAAGTCCAGAAGGCCTATGGTACCTGCTAACTCCCGGGCCAGTGTAAATCCCTATGTTCAGGTGATGCCCCAGGGGAGGAGGAGAGCGGAGGCTCCTATCTGTTGGACCTGCCAGGAACCTGGCCATATTGCAGCCAAGTGTCCCCATAAACCTGAGCCCATGGACTGCAGCTCTGCCAGGAGGGTTTCCCTTTATGCGGCCCCGGTTTATACTGCTGCTACTCCAGACTCTATGGATGAGCGCCACCTCTGCCAGGTGACAGTGGCAGGGCTCCAGGTGCTGACGCTGTTGGACTCTGGAAGTCGGGTGACTCTAATTAATGGATCCCATATTAACCCTGGGACTGTCACAGGCCACACAGTTGGGGTCCGGTGTATTCATGGGGACGTGAAAGACTATCCTACTGCCATTGTGACCATCCAGACCCCCTGTGGAGAAAGTCAACATGAGGTTGGGGTTGTCATGAACTTGCCCCATGACCTTATTTTGGGACGGGATTTCCCCTTGTTCTGGACTCTGTGGCGGGGAAATCAGATGACGGGGAGACCACCCTTAAGAGTACAACCCCAACAGAAGAGTCAAGTCTTAGACCCGGAGCCCAATGACCCAGACTCTGGGGTCCCAGCTGTAGGGGTGACCAGTGATGAAAGTAATGTAAGCACTGTATTTCCCCTAAATGTGATGGCCGGTGAGACTGAAGAGTTAGTGACTGGGCCACAGTTTTCAGATTTGGAGGTATCCCATGACAACTTTGGCACAGCACAACTCCAGGACCCTACACTGGTCCGGGCTAGGGAAAATGTTGTGGTGGTGAATGGGGTGCCCCAGCACGCCAATGCTAATCAGATATTTCCCCACTTCATGGTTGACCAAGAACTTTTATATCGGGTTGACAAGATGCGGGGTGAGACCTGGGAGCAATTGCTGGTGCCCAAGCCTTATCGCCAAACCGTGCTGATGTTGGCTCATAAACATGTGCTTGGGGGACACCTAGGGGCCACAAAAACGTTGGATCGCATCCTGCAGCGGTTTTACTGGCCAGGGGTATATACTGAGGTTAAACGTTATTGTGAATCATGCCCCGAATGTCAGTTGCGTGCTCCTATGGGTCATTTTCGGAATCCATTAGTACCTCTTCCCATCATCGAGGTCCCATTTGAAAGGATTGCCTTGGACTTGGTAGGTCCGTTGGTTAAGTCTGCCCGGGGGCATCAGCATATACTTGTAGTGATGGATTACGCTACACGGTATCCTGAAGCCATTCCCCTACGGCACACATCGGCGAAGCTGATAGCTAAAGAGCTATTCGCCATGTTTTGCCGGGTGGGCCTGCCCAAGGAGATCCTCACGGACCAAGGTACCCCTTTCATGTCTAAAGTCACCAAGGAACTGTGTAAACTCTTTAACATAAAACAATTACGCACGTCGGTATACCATCCACAGACGGACGGATTAGTGGAGAGATTCAACAGAACCTTAAAGAGTATGCTGAAAAAGGTGGTGGACAAAGATGGGAGGGACTGGGATGTTATGTTGCCCTCTTTAATGTTCGCAGTCCGGGAGGTACCCCAAGCTTCTACGGGGTTTTCTCCCTTTGAATTAGTCTATGGCAGACATCCCAGAGGCCTGCTGGACATTGCAAAGGAGACTTGGGAACAGGAGCCCACCCCCCACAAAAGTGTTATAGACCACATCGCCAGTATGCAGGACAGGGTGGAAGCCATTATGCCCATCGTTAAGGAGCACATGGAGGCTGCTCAGAGGGCTCAAAGCCGGGTTTATAACAGGTCAGCCACAGTAAGGACCTTTAAACCTGGTGACCGTGTTTTGGTTCTGGTTCCCACAGTGGAGAGCAAGTTTCTAGCCAAGTGGCAGGGGCCGTATGAAGTATTGGAGAAGGTGGGTGAAGTAAACTACAGGGTACATCAGCCTGGTAGGAGGAAGCCTAAGCAGGTGTACCATGTCAATTTACTCAAAGCATGGAAGGACAGGGAGAGTCGGCTTACAGAGAAGTCTCCGGTTAAACTCCCTTCTGTGCTACCCCCTCAGGCTACCGTTAAGCCTGCGGAGGTGGGGGCAGAAGTGACGATTGCAGATACCCTCACGAAAGGACAACGCCAAGAGGCTCTAGAATTTGTAGCTAGGAATACAGACGTGTTTTCAGAGTTACCAGGGTACACGTCCGTAATCAAGCATGACATTGTCACAGAGCCTGGGGTGAAGGTTCGGCTAAGACCATATCGAGTCCCTGAGGCTCGTCGTCAGGCCATTGCAGAGGAGGTTAAGAAAATGCTGCAGTTGGGAGTCATAGAGGAGTCCAAAAGTGAATGGGCCAGTCCCATTGTTCTGATTCCCAAGCCAGATGGTACCCTACGTTTCTGCAATGATTTCAGAAAATTAAATGAAGTTTCTAAATTTGACGCCTATCCCATGCCACGTATAGATGAGCTTATTGAGAGACTGGGAGGTGCTCGATATTTCACTACGCTCGACCTCACCAAGGGATACTGGCAAGTACCCCTGACAGAAAGCGCTAAAGAGAAGACAGCCTTCATCACCCCTGAGGGCCTATTCCACTATGTCGTGTTACCGTTCGGGTAGTCACAAGGTGGTTTTTGTCGTTGCAAAATTTCAGTTTCTCAGTGGAGCACCGAGCTGGGAGACTGCAAGGTAACGCGGATGCCTTATCCCGGACCCATTGTTTGATGTCAGAAGTTCGCCCCAGTGGGTCTGAACTGAGGGGGAGGGAGTGTGAGATGGGTATGGTTTGGGAGAACAGATATCTGCCCTTGAAATGGTTAAACTGTGAATGGTAAGCCTTGGGTGTGTCTCTGGTAACCAAAGGGTTAACACAGACACAGTATAAGCAGGATTGATAGTCTGTGTTGTCTATGTTGGCCATAGCTAACATAGACAGATTGTAAAATACGTACTGGGACCTGCTTGTTCTGGAGTGAGTGAGGTTGGTAGTGGGACGCTCACTCCACCCGGGGGGGTTCGGTCCGGGGCTTCCACAGCCCGCAGCTGTGGATCCTCGGGTCCTAATTTAAAGCTCACTGCAGAGCTGAGGAGTGTGGCCATACCCGGAGAGCTGACTGCTGGACTAGAGGAGGTATTGAATGGGCCACACAACGCTTGTGATTTGTAACTGGGGGCCGGATAGCCAGTCCCACGTATAGCTAGGGATTGTTATATATTAGTAAGTTGCTTAGCCGAGCAGGACTTTATTTTTGTTTAAGCCTGATGTTAAGGCCCTGTGTTTGTTGGAAGCTACAAGTGTGAAATAAAAACACTTGAGTTGAACTGTATCCTGTCTGTGACCCTGCTTACTGCACAGCTACCAAGTATCTACCAGAGCGGTTCCCCACAGTATGAAAAGTTTAGGTATAAGATATAAGTTTCAATTCACACCTAAAAGTGCTCCCAAAGTAAATCCTTCTTAACAAGAAGTAGCAAAACATATAATATTATAGAGAGTAAATTCAGGGAATAATACTCTATGAAAGGACCTTAAAAGCTAACTATTCATTTAATATAAATAAATACCAATGCCCCTATCACATCTAGCTGTTTTTGTGTCCCGTTGGAGTGTACATACTCCAACATGCCGCAAATGGAAACAGAACGCAGCACTTCCAGGCGGACCTGAAGGGCAAATGAGCAAAATAACAACAAAATATACTACTAAAGGGAAGCTGATAAGATAGGGGGCACAGTTGCAAGTAGGTCAAAAATGGAATTTTGAGTAAACAGACAGTTTACAGGTCCAGCTAAAAGTAAGGCGCAGTAGAAGGCCAAAGGAGTAGGAGAAATGGGGCCTTAAAATAGGGACATGCCCTCACAATTAGGGAGTGAGGGCAGGGAGCCAAATAGGCCACACTAGAAAAGACACATAAATACATACAATGGGGCCCAGCTGATACAAACCGATGGCAAAGGGCAAGCAGATACATGGGCAACTTGGACACAGGGATCAGTGTACCTAATGAGCAACAAGGATTAACTAGTTTAGAGGAGCAGAACAAAGGTTAGGCAAAACATAGGCTACTTGGCAAGAAGGAGCAGGAAGACCAATGAGCCCCTAAACAAACCTGTACTTATACTTCTGCGCCACAGGAAGTACCAACGCCACGTACATGCAGTCGACCACGCCCATGATGTTGGGTATATTCACTAAGTTGAAATAACTCAACTTCACCACGTTCTAGCCTGCCAAGTTGTCAGGAAAAGTGATGCATTTCTCCTGCAGGGCAACCATGCCATCCAGAAATGTAGTAAGGGCGCAGCTCAGCGAAGGCTGGGACATGACAACTGATAGTGCCCTCAGCCTCTGGAGGGAGCCATTCGCTAATAATTAAATCCAGCCAACTGATTTGGTCATGTCATCAATCACATACCCCCTTCTTGTGGTTGGGGCCAACCATGGCCGCAACTCTAAGTAAAGTTTCTCGACAGAAAGCCGGTTAAGTCAGGTCAATTCAAATACATATTTATCAGACATACAATCAATGTTCAGATGACAGAGGGTGAGGGGAATGCCACATTGCCTATGGGAATGGGAGGTGGGATGCCACACTGCCTATATGGGGGATGGGGGGACGATGCCACATTGCCTATGGGAATGGGATGGGGAAATGCCACACTGCCTATGGGAATGGGAGGGGGGAATGCCACACTGCCTATGGGAATGGGAGGGGGGAATGCCACACTGCCTATGGGAATGGAAGGGGGGATCCCACACTGCCTATATGGGAATGGGATGGGGATGCCACACTGCCAATATGGGGAATGGGATGGGGGGATGCCATACTACCTATATAGGGAATGGTATGGGGGGGGATGCCACACTGCCTATATGGGGAATGGGATGGGGGGATGCCACACTGCCTATATAGGGAATGGGAGGGGGAATGTCACACTGCCTATATGGGGAATGGGATGGGGGGACGATGCCACACTGCCTATGGGAATGGGAGGGGGAATGTCACACTGCCTATATGAGGAATGGGAGGGGGGATGCCACACTGCCTATATGGGGAATGGGAGGGGGGATGCCACACTGCCTATATGGGGAATGGGAGGGGGGATGCCACACTGCCTATATGGGGAATGGGAGGGGGAATGTCACACTGCCTATATGGGGAATGGGAGGGGGGATGCCACACTGCCTATGGGAATGGGAGGGGGAATGCCACACTGCCTATATAGGGAATGGGATGGGGGGACGATGCCACACTGCCTATGGGAATGGGAGGGGGAATGCCACACTGCCTATGGGAATGGGAGGGGGGATGCCACACTGCTTATATGGGGAATGGGAGGGGGAATGTCATACTACCCATGAGGAATGGGATGGGGGAATGTCATACTACCTGTAATGGGGTGTTTTAACACAACATTTGGTTTAGAATATTTCTTTCTTATTTTCCTCCTCTAAATCCTAGGTGCTTCTTATGGGCAGGTGTGTCTTATAGGGTGAAAATACTGTAATTAAAGGGTCTGTCCATTAGCAAACAAAAAAATCTAAACTTAACACTTTCATCAGCTTCTATCCTGGTCCTGTGCGTTACAATGTACCGATTGCTGAGTACCCTGTCATCCAGCTCCTGTCCCTATTCACAACATAATAGCTGCCTCTTGCAAGATAGATGTCCGCACACCTTTGCACACCCATTCAGTTTATTGCAGGGGGCATGCTGAGGGTGTATTGCCCCTTTATTGCAGTGAATTGAATGGCCTTGCAGAAGAGCGGACATCCGTCTTGAGGGAGAGTCATGAGTGGGGAGCGGCGCTGGACAGCGGGGTACTCAATCTAGGCAAATGGTAGGATTCAACACACCGGAGCTTGACAGAGTGGTTTGGGGAGTATAGATTTTTTTCTCTTTGTGTCTGGATGAATGCTTTAAAAACGAAAAAAATAATAAATATATAAATTTAAATTATATATAAATATAAATTTATATATAGTGGTAAGGTGTATGGGAAAGCAATAAATGGTGTGTATTTTTCCCCTGCTATGCTGTATCAGGCACGATCTATGCCGGGTTTTCAGGACCCAGTTCACATTCCCCAGTCCTCTACAAGTTTGTTCCCTGATCTCAGGCCTCGCGCAGGTGATGAGGCTGATTGCAGGGGAAGCCTAAATAAAAGGAGCCACTGAGCCTGTCAGTTTGCTGTTGACCAGCCTGGAGTAAGGAGCCCAGGCTGTACTGCTCAATGTGAATAAGAGAACTGGACTAAAGCCGAAGGACTTTTCTTGTGTTACCTCAAACTTGGACTTGTGGGGATTAACAGCGTGGGCTCGTATGCCCCGGAAGTGGACCTTGTACAACAAGGACTTTACTAAGAGACGGTGAGGTAACCGCTTACTATTCTGCATTTTGGCTGCAAACTTTCTCTGATGTTAATAGCCATTTGGCTGTTGAATCTTTATTGTCAATAAATTACGTTTGATTTGAAGGAGAACTGTCATCTGAGTCACTGCAGCTCGGCCCAACCCCTGACAAAATATATATATATATATATATATATATATATATATATATATATATATATATTTATTTAAATTATATATATTTATATTATATATAAATATATAAATTGACTTATCGTACTTAGGATTAACATTAACATACTGAAATGTTGCTAAACAATTGCTTTCTTTACTAGTCAATACAGCTCGACTTCCTAGTTCAGATGGACGCTGGAGGCTGAATTATTTTATACTTTTTATACTGGAACATTCTGTATGTTCATGCTCTTCCTCCTAATTAAATAACCACAGAACTATTTGTACTGCACTTGTTGCATTCCCATGTTGGGTGGTAAGTGGAGCCATTCTGTGATTGAGAAAGAAACATAAAGAAGTGTCATGAATCTGTATACACATTGGTGTGTTTCTAGCCATCCCAAACAACTGTCACGGCATTTTTACCTTCAGCCTGTTCCTGCAGCATCCTCGGACGGCACGGGCTTGGGCGGCTGGCCAGCTTACCTGCCTCCTCCTCTTCCTGTCGTGCTCCTGGCTCTTGTGCTTGCGTGCACAGCTGATTTGTCCCCTCTGGTGGCCCTGCACACAGCTTGGCCACCGTAGGCTGATTTAAAGGGGCCAATGAGCCCAGGGATTGTTCTGGGCGAAACGCCCTAAAAGTTTGAACTGGGCAATCAGCAAAAGTGTTGTTTTACTGTCCAATGAGCCTGGTTCTTCCCGTCCAATTCCCTGCACCCATGCCCAATAAAAGTATTCCCAGGTCACCCAGTCATTGCCCGTGATAGCGTTTAGCTGGGTGACTATCCTGACTGCTGCCTGTACTGACTCCAGCCTGAATTACGACTACAAACCCATCTTATCCCTTGTGCCGCAAAGTTCTCTGATCTCCTGGTTTGACCATTGGCATGACCTTGGACCTTGCCTGTTTTCTCCCTCAGAGTTCCCAGAACTGTATTCTGTACTTACCTTGGTTACCCGATTACGTCCAGTCTTACCTTTAGTTCATCCGTCTTCAGCCCTTTGAGCTAATAAGTCCTGGGGGCAACCATGTCCGGCGAGGCGTTTAAAGCGTTGCACACCCAGATCTAATAATAAAACAATTGGCTTATTAATTGACTAGAAACAAACTGTTGGAGATACAATACTTTACAACAGCTTATGCTTCTCTCTAAATGTGATTTTGGGACTTTGTCAGATTGACTGCAGTGTAGTTATGACAAGTTATGACACTAGATGTTGCCATTACCAATGCATAACCGAAGTCTCTCTATGTATTATTTTGCTGTATTGTGTTTCCTGTATATTTATTTGCACTCTATCACCTTTTTGTTTCCTATCTATTTTAGCCATTTAAGGTGACATTCTCTTACACCATTCATGTTCCAGTAAAGCTAGTTCCTGTTATACTACTAATGTATATCCGGATTCGACTCCATTGCACCCAGTGCTCACACTCTGCAACACAAATAACATACAAATGAAAAAGCCCTGACAGACACATTATACAATGAATAAGTCCTGACGGACACTTATTACACAATGAATGAGTCCTGACAGAAACTTGTGATACAACAAATGAGTCCTAACATACACTTATTATACAACAAATGAGTCCTGACAGATACGTATTATAGAACAAATGAGTCCTGACAGACACTTATACAACAAATGAGTCCTGACAGACACTTATACAATGAATGAGTCCTGACAGACACTTATGATACAACAAATGAGTCCGGACAGACACTTATGATACAACAAATGAGTCCTGACAGACACTTATGATACAACAAATGAGTCCTGACAGATACGTATTATACAACAAATGAGTCCTGACAGACACTTATACAAAGAATGAGTCTTGACAGACACTTATACGACAAATGAGTCCTGACAGACACTTATACAAAGAATGAGTCTTGACAGACACTTATACGACAAATGAGTCCTGACAGACACTTATACAAAGAATGAGTCTTGACAGACACTTATACGACAAATGAGTCCTGACAGACACTTATACAAAGAATGAGTCTTGACAGACACTTATACAACAAATGAGTCCTGACAGACACTTATACAACAAATGAGTCCTGACAGACACTTATTATACAATGAATGAGTCCTGACACCCTGTTGGAGATACAATATTTTGCAGCTTTGGCTTCTCTCTGAATGTGATTTTGGGACTTTCGCCAGATTGACTGCAGTTTACAGTTATGACAAGTTATGACGCTAGATGTTGCCGTTATCAATGCTTAACTGAAGTCTCTCTATGCATTTTTCTGCTGTATTGTGTTTCCTGTATATTTATCTGCACTCTATCACTTCTGCCAGACACTTATGATACAACAAATGAGTCCTGACAGACACTTATTATACAATGAATGAGTCCTGACAGACACTTATTATACAAATGAGTCCTGACAGACACCTATACAATTAATACTTCCTGACAGACACGTATTATACAACAAATGAGTCCTGACAGACACTTATGATACAACAAATGAGTCCTGACAGACACTCATTATACAATGAATGCGTCCTGACAGACACTTATGATACAACAAATGAGTCCTGACAGACACTTATGATACAACAAATGAGTCCTGACAGACACTCATTATACAATGAATGCGTCCTGACAGACACTTATGATACAACAAATGAGTCCTGACAGACACTTATACAATTAATACTTCCTGACAGACACGTAAACAAGGGAACCTTATGCCCCTGTGGCCTTCCTGAGTTTTAATAGAAAACGTTTATTAAAGCCCATCAGAGGGCATTAGTGTCATGAATAAGGACCTCCGTGTCTGAAACGCGTAGACAGAGGACTTTCCACCCTGTTTTTTATGGGATTGCCTGTACTTGGATAGGATTTTAACCATGGATGATTAAAGCTTAAAATTTTATCGCAAATGCTGGCTGGCCTTGGTATGAATTGTACGTATTGTGCAAGAGGAGCGCTCGCAGCCACCCTGCTAACAAGACTTGGCCTCAAATATTTTAAGGTAGAGCTGACAATTCTGTTTGTATACATGTACATTCACTGCTTGTGTTTGTCTCACTGCACGAATGAGTAGGGGCAGAAAAATTCAGACAGGGGTGCATCAGAAATTGGGATGCCCCCCGGCATAGGAAACAACAACCTTTGTATTCCTGTTTAATGTTCTGTAGAGTTTTTCTTTAAATTCTACATTTCAATTTTACCGTTTAAGATATTCAGAGTACTTTCGCCAGCTGCTGTTGGTAGGTGCTGCTGCAGATAAAGCATCGGAAACTTCGTCCCTTTGGTTTATTGAAGTGTAATCAGTTTTTGTACTGCGCATTTCCACTGTCTATGGGCAAAGGAGGGTTCCAGGAGTTGCGCAATCCATTCTTGATTTCCAAAGAAGCCGTTTGTTGACAGGCCATAGTCATAAATGTATCCTGTAAATTCATAAACCAGGAACCATCATGTCAGAAAGGATGTTTTTTTAATTCTTTTAAGTACCATTATAATTGCAGCTAATAATAGTAGTATAAAATCTAAACCATATACAAATAGTAACAACATGTCACATATATTTATGGAAAAAAGAAAAAGAAGGAGGAAAGATGAAGAAGGAAAAAGGGGAAAAAGTCATATTATGTCATATTCATTTATGGAAAAATAGCGGGATATTAAATGATTTCCCTTCCTCCCTTCGTCCCCTGCCACTGATAAGTGATAGCCCGGCGATCCGCAACTCACCTAATCACTGGATATGAGCCTGTGCCGCAGCCCATGCTGTTATAATAGAAAGTAATCACTGGGAGCCAGGTCTTGACTATTGGGTGAATGGTTAAGCTCCATGAAGCTGCATTTCCTGATAGCAACTTTGTGAGACCTGTGACCTGGCACATTGTTGTGACACAGCAACACACCTGCAGTCAACTTCCTATGGAGTTTCTCTTTGTGTGCCTCATGTTTTTGTCCGGCGATCCGCAACTCACCTAATCACTGGATATGAGCCTGTGCCGCAGCCCATGCTGTTATAATAGAAAGTAATCACTGGGAGCCAGGTCTTGACTATTGGGTGAATGGTTAAGCTCCATGAAGCTGCATTTCCTGATAGCAACTTTGTGAGACCTGTGACCTGGCACATTGTTGTGACACAGCAACACACCTGCAGTCAACTTCCTATGGAGTTTCTCTTTGTGTGCCTCATGTTATGCTTTCATTGTTGAACTATAGGTGTCTTCAGTAGTCTCCTTTTATATTATTATTTATTTTTGTTTTAAAGGTCCTTCCATGTTGATAGAGTTATCTACCCTGGATTTTTTATTTTTAATATTATTTATTTTGGTATTTCTTTACATGGTATGCGGCTGTTTCCTGGCCCACATTTTACAGAGCCGCACAAGGAAAAACTGGGTTCACAGCCTTGGAATGGTCAGTTAGGGGACAGGGGAGCCGGCCAGTAAAGCCAGGTACCGCAACTAGAACGCCGGTTCCCCTCCACAATCACACATTTATCAAGCCGATACTGCTTAGCGACTGAGATAGCGCCACCTAGCAACTCATTCATCATTATCCCAGCCTCATCCCACAGCGCCAGCGAACATCCTTGAACAGCGACAGGTATGACCTCTCGCTACCTGGCGCTCTCCAATGCATTTCAATGGCAGAATGTATTTTAATTAATAATTATTTTTTAATATATATATATATTTTTTAAATTTCCCCAAAAAAATCTGTGAACACTTCTTCCTTTGAAAATGTATTTTTGGGGATTTTTAAAAAAATTTTTTTTTTTTGCAGAATTGATATTACAGGTCTGATTTTAAACTATTCAGATTTGAATATTATTTCAAAATCATTCCATTTTTGTTTGGGTGGTTTGGGGGTTAAAAAACTACTTTTAACACATCGCCTACTGCGCTCTGGGATTTAAACATGCATTTCACAGCGCTAGGAATTTTTAAGGCTGATTTTTTAATGAATATGGTGGGTGCCGGTCGCTATGTCCAGTTGCTATCATGCGCTCCCATACAACAGCGAACCTGTCAAATAGCGACTCAGCATCTTGTATTCAACATTACGGCACACCGACAGGGAGGCCGATTCATTAATAGCGCCAGGTAGCGACAGATGAGCGACTGTAGCGTGATTTTTTCAGCGCCAGCCAGTATTCGCTGTGCTTGGCCGGCATTAGCTTGATGACAGCGACTCAGTCGGTGTGCGGTAATGTTGAATACGGGCTGGGGGGTCGCTGTTTCACAGGTCCAGCGTTGTATGTGAGCGCCTGACAACGAATGGCCAGAGCGAACGGCTAGCTTCATATTCATCAACAAATCACGCTCCGAATGTGCTGTCGCTGTCCATTCCTTGTTTAAACCCCAGAGCGCTTGCGGCGATGTGTATTAACTAGTTTTTAACCCCTAAACAACCATATTTTTTGCATGTAACATTATACATGTTTTTAGAATCATTTTGTAATATGAATACATTAATCTCAGACCTGTTAGATCAATTCTGCACATATTTTTTTTTTTTTTGACTTAAAAATAAATCCTAACATTGCAGAAGTGTTCTCCGATTTTTTGACATTAAAAAAATTAAAAAAAAAATGAATCCCAATTAATCATGATTAATTATAGATTGCTCCATTGAAATGCATTGGACATCGCCAGGGAGCGACAGCTCATACCTGGCGCTGTGAGGGAATTTGCAGCGGCGCTGTTCGGTCCAGGCGGCTTCATGATGAATGCCGCGCTAGCCGTCGCTCTCGCCGGCGCTAGCCTCATTTTGCTTGATAAATGCGTCATTGTACGCCGGGCGTACTTGAGTTGGTAGTCGCCGTTAGCTGCCGCTACCTGGCGCTCGTCAGACACTACCTGGCGCTATCGCTTGATGAATAAGGGCCTAAGTCGCTATCATCCACCGAACAATGGCCAAGCACAGAGACTACTAGCGGTCGCTGTCAAAATACCGCTACAGTCGCTCAACAGTCGCTATCTGTCGCTATCTGTCGCTATTAATGAATCAGCCTCTTAGTTTTGGTCCTCCTGCAATCTATTAAAATGATTTTAAACCAACTTAACCACCCTCCTGCTCCGTTTAATCAAAATTACATTCTTGGAACTGTGCCCCCTAAAATTAAAGCTAGCCAATTTGGTCATGCCATCCATCTCATGCCCCTTTCTTGTGGTGGGGGCCAACCATGGCCACAGCTCAGAGTAAAGTTTCTTAAGAGAAAGGTGGTTCAGTCAGGTCAATTCAAACACATATCAATCAGACATACGATCAATGTTCAGATGACAGGGTGTGCGTAAGCTATGGCAGGTACAGGGTGAGCAGCGCATGGCACTGCAGATGCTTGGACTTTGCCAGATACTTGTCCATTGCACATGTCCTCCGAGCATCCGCCAACAATCCCACCATAAAAATAAGGGCAGAAGATTGGACCTCTTACCTGCTGACACTTCTCCTCATGCTGCTCCTCCTCCTCCACTGCTGGTCTCCTGCCACTGATTCCCTGCGGCTGGCCTCCACCCGCTGCTTCTGCTCAGCTGCGGGCTAGTCTCCCGTTGCTTCTCCTCCAGTGCCTGACCCTCTGACCCTGTGTTAGGTCCCCACCTGGTGCTTCTCCTCTGCTGCCTGGTCCCCCACTACTGCCCCCTCCTTGGCTGCCTGGTCATCTGCTGCCTCCTCCTCCTCTGCAGCCTGGTCCTATGCTGCTGCCTCCACCCCCCTGCTGGACTCTTGATCCTATGCCGGGAGCCATCACTTGTCCCCTGGTGTAGCCGCTGCTGATCCCTCGCCAAAACGGACGAGTATCCCCGGCTGGAGTTGCGGCTGATCCCCAGCTGGAGCCGTCAAATAATTGCTTGGGGACAGGAAACAACTGCGCAATGCAGGGTGGCATGTTATACCATCCCTGCAATGCAGTGAAGACACAGAGCAGCACACAGCTATAATTGCGGTGGAAGTGCACAATGAAAAAGTAGGCTTAAAAATATTGAAGCACTGTTTATGACTCTAATGATTAAACATTTAAAAAGATGAAAATAAATTCCAATTTCAAAGCAGTACAATATTTTTTTTTCTGCTGTACAAGGATAAGAGCCATGTGAATGTAAAACCGAACCCTTCATTCCAATGATCCACAGGGGCACTTAACTATCCCAATTTGAAAACTTTGGGATTGGTTTCTGGTTTCAGAATGCTGAAAGTCATTTTCATCAAACTCACCAAAAAATTATATTAAAAAAAATCTTTAGTTTTATTTTCTTTTTGGAGGAGGGGGTTGAAAAGTGGTCGCGAGAATGTTGAAAGTATACAAAGCATTTGAAGGGAGACCTCAGAATCTGTCTAAGGGGACCGGGATTCAGAACACTTCTAGTCCTGAGATCTCACAGCAGTTTCGCGAAATTTGCATTAAAAAAGATAAATAATTAAATAGCCACACAATAGCTTCTAACATGTGTATAAATAATCTGGCGATAGAAAAGGGAAAAAATATCTGCCTTTCTTTTAAATTGTATAATGCCAATGGCTCAGTCCATTTGCTGAATAGGGGGATCTGCTGGGTTGTATTTAGTGAGCTGCTTCATTTAGCCCACTGGTCTCCTAGCAACACTTTACCTCAGAGGCTGACACTGTAATCAGTGGTAACGGCTGTGTGTGTGTGAGGTGCTGCTTTTGTTATGAGACCAGGTGACTCAAATGTGTAAAATCTATACAAAATAAACTAAACTGACTGAAAACGACTGAAATTCTTCTTTGAATAACTGTGCAGGAAAATCTAAAGGTATTAAAGTGGAACAAAACAATGAGTGGCCGACCCTGAAGTCTATAAGACCCGGCCATTGACCTTCCCCCTTGGGCATTCTAAATCAGGATGCCCCACTGTGTGAAACGACCCCTGGATAACCACAGATCCCCCCATTTTTCTGGCGCGCTCACGCAGATAGTCATTTAGACAGGCCGGGCGGCCAGGAAGGTTACTGCTCAGGCTCCCCATATGCGTGCAAACAGCGTTGATTGGATGAGAGCCCGCACATGCGCTGTGGGACAGGGAAAGGTACGTTTTCACAGGCGAACTTGGGGATTTCACATATCAGGGCATCCCAAGTCGGGATGCCCCTAGGGGCACAAAACAAAACTCCAGATAGTGAAAATCCTGGGTTGGGCTTTGCTCAAAACACACAAATCTGAAAGAAAGATCATATGGAAAAATGTGTTGAGAAAAGAGAGAGAAAATGGTAAACTGAAAGATTCTGCAGCAGAGCCAACATGAAGGGAAAACTGTCAAAATCAGCTAAATGACTTCTAGAGATTTTCTCTCTGTTTTAGATATATAAGTTCTGGCCAGGCAATGTTGCAATGTTGTTATCTTATGCTGGACGGCTGCCAGCACTGAACAGCAGAGACTTTGATACATTGTTTCACTCCTCTCCTCAGCATGGAACAGGCCGACACTCAGAAGACATAAACATGAGCTATTAGTCTCCAGCTGCTCAACACACACATCATTTTTTTCTAAATGTGTAATTCTTACTCCAACACTTACCTACATTCAAAGTACCATTTAAATATAAGCCACCAACAAAAATTCGCAATACTGCTCCTTTAAGAAGAAGATTGGCCTCCGTTTGAACAGCGACAGGGACACCATTCTGAGCAGCACTTTATAGATGAATTATTTCCTTATTACCATTGTATGCACATTGCTTGAAGTTCCTCTCCGATGTATTACTTACCTAATTTATTCTAATTTATTCATTAGCACTATAGTTAGAACTTTATACACTACTGGCACTTAGTTTGGTACTGAATTTGTGAGAGATTTATTTGTGGAATTTTTTTCTTATTATTTATGTGCTTTTGTGGGTATTGTTACTTTTTATTCTAATGCTCAGTTGGATACTCCTGCCATGGAATTGTTTTTAATTATGTGTTTTTTATTAAATAAAATACTTTATTGGATGAATTGAGGTAATTTATTTGGTTTGTTGCCTTTATCTTTTTGTGGTTGCAGGGGCCACATTTTTGGGGAGACTACAGAATATCATACATGAGTTTTTAGGGCAACTGAAAGTCATACTAAATCAATTCAGACTGAAACATCCTTACAATGGAATAGAAGATTCTCTCCTCATTAATGAAACATATCCCTTTAAAGTGGACCAACACCCAGGATTTTGACTATCCTGGGTTTTGGTCCACTTCGGCGGGGCACCCCGATCGGGGGTGCCCTGCTGTGTGAAACCCCCCAGAAACCCCGAAAAACTCACCTCTCCTCGCTCCTATGTGACTGCCGCTGCCAATCCCTGCCGACGGACAAGCGGGAGGCAGCAACGGACAAGAGAGCGTGCCCGCCGCCGCCTCCCACGCGTCACTCTCACAGGGCGCGTGCCCATTCACAAATGGCTGGCGCGGGTGCGCGTTCTGCTAGAGGGACGCGCGGGAGGCGGCGGCGGCCGCTGCTGGATCGTGGATAAGGTAGGGATTTAGGGGTTTCTGGGGGGTTTCCCCACAGTCAGGGGTCTGAACGGTCTGGGAATCTATAAGCCGATCATGGGAGGGTGTTGGTCCACTTTCAGGGTAATTGTCTTTGGGTTTCATTTAGTTACTACTAATAAAGAAAGAAGAATAATAAAGAATCACATAAATAGTAATGAAAACAGATTATTTTTCATCTAAGGTGACCCAAAGTCTAAAAGGCAACTCGGGATGTGCAACCAATATAAGGCATAGAAAGATGGGGCCAAATTTAGGCACCAGAGCATGTCAAAGAACAAGCCGGGTAAGTGGCCAGATGCAAAGGTAGTCCTCAAGTCAGATCAGAAACCAAAAACAAGTCATGAAAAAATCAATGCTAGAACCTGCTTTTTGATCTAAGTATGTTTGTGAAGAACCAGCACTCCTTTTTAAAGTTCAAAGCAAATAATTGCATTCTTTACATCAAAAGCAAATGTTACAGCGGTGGAGTTGAGTCAACGTTTCAGGGTGCGCTGCGGCCCCCTTCGTCAGGACCCACCACATGCACCAGAGGATGTCCCCCTTCGTCAGGACCCACCACATGCACCAGAGGATGTCCCCCTTCGTCAGGACCCACCACATGCACCAGAGGATGTCCCCCTTCGTCAGGACCCACCACATGCACCAGAGGATGTCCCCCTTCGTCAGGACCCACCACATGCACCAGAGGATGTCCCCCTTCGTCAGGACCCACCACATGCACCAGAGGATGTCCCCCTTCGTCAGGACCCACCACATGCACCAGAGGATGTCCCCCTTCGTCAGGACCCACCACATGCACCAGAGGATGTCCCCCTTCGTCAGGACCCACCACATGCACCAGAGGATGTCCCCCTTCGTCAGGACCCACCACATGCACCAGAGGATGTCCTCTGGTGCATGTGGATGTCCTCTGGTGCATGTGGTGGGTCCTGACGAAGGGGGCCGCAGCGCACCCCGAAACGTTGACTCAACTCCACCGCTGTAACATTTGCTTTTGATGTAAAGAACTCATTTGCTTTGAACTTTAAAAAGGAGTGCTGGTTCTTCACAAACATACCTGGATATATGCGGCGTCTCCGCGAACCGTGCACCCACGCAATACTACTGCGTTGAGTGCGGCTGTTCCCAGAACTGCTTTTTGATCTAATGTAGGCATGAAACCTGTCTTCTCTTTTTCTCTCCTTTTATCTTTTTCTAATATCTGTCTTTTCAGAAGCTAAAAGCAAACAGTCATACAGTCACAGTAAATCAACGCTAGAGAGGCAAATGAGCAAGTCATACCAGCAGGGTGGAGAATCTTAGCATGAAGTCATTTTGAGAGCCAAAGCAAGAAGTTGTAAAAGTTGGGTTGGGGCCTTAGTCTTAGACCCTTATTTATGAAGGTATAGCGACAGGTAGCGACTGGTGAGCGTCCGGTAATGACGGGCCCCGCCACGAGAACGCCGGCTCCCCACCACAATCACACATTTATCAAGCCGATCCTGCTTAGCGACTGAGATAGCGCCAGATAGCGACTCATTCATCATTATTCCAGCCTCAGCCCACAGCGCCAGCGTCCGACCTTGAACAGCGACAGGTATGACCTCTCGCTACCTGGCGCTCTCCAATGCATTTCAATGGAACAATCTTTAAATATGAATAATTAATTGTTATTAATATTTTTTTTTTTTTTTAAATGTGAAAAATTCTGTGACCACTTCTGACATGTTAGATAATTTTTTTAAGGGAAAAAAATTTGATATTACAGGTCTGATATTAATGTATTCATATTACAAAATTATTTAAAAAACTTGGTTTTTTTTTTGGTTTCCAAAAATATGGTTGTTTGGGGGTTAAAAAACTACTTTTAACCCATCGCCGCCAGCGCTCTGGGGTTTAAACATGCATTTTACAGCGCAAGAATTTTTTGAGCGTGATTTTTTAATGACTATGGTGGGAGCCGGTCGCTAGGGCCAGTCGCTATCATGCGCTCCCATACAGCGCGGAACCTGACAAATAGCGACTCCTCACCCAATATTCAACATTACGGCAAACTGACTGAGTCGCTATGAACTACCGAACAACGGCCGAGCACAGCGACTACTAGCGGGCACTCTGAAAATGCCGCTACAGTCGCTCAACTGTCGCTACCTGCCGCTATTAATAAATCGGCCTCCCCGTCTAATGGCTTGAAAAGACTAATGGCAGACAGGCACCGATGAAAATCATCCTGAAAAGGTCAGCTGGCAATAGCTTAATACTCAGAATGCCCTTTTATGTGCTAGCCTATCACACAAAAGAGTTTGCACATTGCAGGTACTGGTGGCAACTGAATTAGCATATAATAGTGCGGATAGCCCCAGAATAGTGAAGCTGTGCACAATCATGCATACAGTACCCATGAGCACTCCTATGACCATCTTACATGCCTGTGCATAGTAGTACATGCATTGCCAGTAGTGATAAAACCAGGCATGGCCACAACTATGTATATTTAACAAAGTGAGATTAGCGCAATTTCATGGTACTTTCCTTCTATCATGAAGAGCACTTTCAGTTCTAGGATCTTCATGACCACCTGGTCAGTCTAGGCCAAACTAATTGCCTCCATTGAAGCTTTTTTTGACCAACTGGTCTGTGTTTTTTTAAAAATCACATGATGGTCTTCTCACATGGCATGACTGGTGGGGACATGGTTAGGAGGTCAGGTTTTTACACAATGCCATTTTTAAAATTATACTTCCTGTACTTTGTCTCTGGTAAAAATAAGTTGTTATTATTTTACGTGGGTGTTTACCGTCAAAGATGGAAACTCCAACATTGTGTGACAGACCTATGGGGCTATTATATTGGCTTAATTAAAAAAGGAAACTTTGTGGGCTGAAGGAACCATAAGGCTAATATCTGTCCCCAGGGCAAGACTTTGAACATGTAAATTAATTCAAGTTAAGCAACATGGGCTGAACCTCCACAAGATTTTCAGATGTTTCCTTTTATGTCCTCGGGGAACAAAATGAAACAGGACGAGCAGGTCTTTCTAGTCTGTCATAAGCTGTGAGGCCATTCTTTTTATGCAAATAATCTATTGATTCAAGCTGCAGACAGTAGAAGCAACATCGCTTGCGTGTTTAATCTCTATCAATAACATGTGTCAGAGAAAATATGAAGAGAAGACAAAGCATGACAAGTGGCAGGACTAGAATAATAGCCTATCAAAACCCAGTGAGGTAACATTCATGGCCAATGTCTTTAGGACAGGCCTACAGGCAATGTTTCTGTACATGGTTTGAGCTGCAGAAGAAGTAGGGTCGGGGTGAACTGGCCAAAGGGAGACACCCACATTAAATCCCTGCCCCCTTAGTCTTCCTCTCCACCCCTTGTACCCAGCCCCACTGTACCCACAAGCCAAATAACACCAGCTCCATTACTAAAGCCTCAACATTATGGTTGGGGGGGGCTCAGCAGGCATGTATCGGGCCGGCCAGGGGCTGGTAAAATCCAGAGCTGATTTTTGGCCCCAGTCCGCCACTGAGTAGGGTCAGCAAACAAAAAACCCTTCATTCTCCTATCCTCACACTCCTTAGACTTGACCAGGTTAACCCCATGTGGCAATAAGGTATACCTGAGAGATGGAGTTCTATTTTATGGATGGATTATTCTGTATGCTGCTGGGTTGAGAACAGGTGAAGCCAAGCCCAGCCCAGGGGCTCAAGGCTCTAGAGCAGGGGTGCTCAGCCTTTTGATGAGCGTGGGCCACCTAAATGATTTGGAACCTGGTTGCGGGCCAAATGAGTAGGCTGAGAACTTTATAATTTGGAATAGCATAATAAAGTTCCTTTACAACGATTAGGATACCCACTGTTTTCACAAACTCGTATGTCCTTCCGCCACTCCCCTACATTCATATGTAACAATCCACCACATGCTAGCAATAGCTGATTGGCTTATCTCTCTCAATATATGGGTCTGTCTATATACATATATTTTAACCATGTTCCCAATACTCAACCCATCTAAGCTTGCACCTCAGCTAAGCATACAATTACTCTAGAAAAACTATTTTACCAAATGATTGTGCCGAAAATGTCACCCAGGGGTGGTGTTGTACAATGCAGCCAGGTTCCTCCAAGCCTCAGCTGCCACCTCTATTTGGCAATGCACCCCTCCTATATCTCTCTGTGCAATCACCCATCAGTAGTGTACCCCTATATAGCTACTTTAGTTCTATTTACCCCTCACACTTTCCCCTCAGAGGGTCATGGGCCACATCATATGGCTCTGACGGCCACATGTGGCCTCCGGGCTGCAGGTTAAGCACATGTACAATGAGGTGGCACCTTTGTAACCCCTTCCCCCGACAGGGTCCAGTCCCAGCCAGAAAATGGAGGTCCAAATGGTTAAAAGGAATGTCCAAGCTTTGTTAACCCCCCAGCCAGCTCTCCCTCCCCTTGTACTATTCCCAATTTGGATGTTAAAATATAAAACAATTCACCTGATCCTCCCCTGATGCTGACCAGGGGCAGGACACCGCATGGCAAACTTGCTTGACTTGAGTGACAGACCAGTATAGTCACAATGTTGTATATGATTGGGTGATGGTCCCAGTTTCAGCTTTGGTTCAGATTGCTTGCACCCCCCAAAAACATTTTCTTTAAACATTATTATATATATTATATTATATTTATTATTGTTGTGGAGCTCGGGCTGGACCAACAATAACTTACAACAGTTAGGGCAGAACAAAACCCTGCAGGACCAGGCCTGGATTCTAAATAATAATAGGGCCAGCTGCTGGCCTTCCTTCCTATATTGGATGCCCCACTGTGTGAAACCCCTGGTAGCCGCAGAACTCACCTTTTTAGGCAACTCCCTCGGTGATGTAAATGATCACAGCCACATCCCAAGCATCTTTGGGCTGAGGTGCACTCAGCCATTCAGATTCAGGCTAGGGGCAGGAGTGCCTGCCCACTCTCACGCCTTATTACCGAAAACAGAGCCATTTGCCGAGTATTAAATTTGCAGGCAAACAGCTGTGATTGAATGAGAACCCACACATGTGCCGTAGGACCAGGGAAAGTTGAGTTTTTATGGACGATCTGGGGGATTTCATACACTGGGGCAAGGAACAAAACTAAGGTTAGTCAAACAGGGTCTACTCCGCTCTAATCAGGACATATGGCCTGATGCAGAGCCTCCCCAGAACTGACCTTATTTTGTTCCGTATTTCTGAAGTCCCGTTTTCCTTCCGTTTGTCTTGGGGTTCAAATGTGATTCAGAGCCGCCGCCGGGAGAGCTCCGTTACTGATCCGTTTATGTGTCTTCATTCGGGAAGTGTTTTTTCCCCTCTCGGGTGCTTTCCGTGTGGTCGTGGGTTCCGTTGCCGTTCACACGGACGATCCGTTTTGGCTCCTTTTTAATGCGTTTCCAAATGTAGCTTCTTGCCATCTGTTTCCGTTTTCACCCCGATTCCGATTGTTTTTCCGTGTATACTTACATTTCCATGGATTTCCTGTGGACAATCTGGGTCCACGCAAGCGCACATCCCTAGTCCTCCCTCAAGCTTTCCTCATACAATAAACTGACACTTTTACCAACACCAAAACTTACCTTAAACTAATATCCTTCTTCTTCCTCCTCCCTGTGTTTAATGCTTACCTTAATGTCTTCTCCTCCTTCTTCTTCTTCCCTGTGTTTTATGCTTACCTTAATGTCTTCTCCTCCTTCTTCTTCTTCTTCTTCTTCCCTGTGTTTTATGCTTACCTTAATGTCTTCTCCTCCTTCTTCTTCTTCTTCCCTGTGTTTTATGCTTACCTTAATGTCTTCTCCTCCTTCTTTTTCTTCTTCTTCCTCCTCCCTGTGTTTAATGCTTACCTTAATGTCTTCTCCTCCTTCTTCTTCTTCTTCTTCTTCCCTGTGTTTTATGCTTACCTTAATGTCTTCTCCTCCTTCTTCTTCTTCCTCCTCCCTGTGTTTAATGCTTACCTTAATCTCTTCTCCTTCTTCTTCTTCTTCTTCTTCTCCTTCTTCTTCCTCCTATTCCTTGTCCCATATACTTACCTTTTGGGACATGTAACTGTATGGCTATGTTGTGAGAACGTACAGTGGCAGGAAAGAGAACACACCACAATTTTTTGTTTGTTTTTTTTACTTAAATTTTTTGAAAGAAATTGTCAAAGAATTTTTTTTAAATTGTAAAAAAAAATTAAAAAAAACATTTTAAAGAACAGCACAGGCAGGAGGCTCTTCTTGGTGCTCATTGTTGCCATTTTATTTGATCTGTGAATGAAAAACATCATCAGTTTTGCCTTGTAAGTATGTTGTGCTTATCTAGGGTTTTTTTTTTTGTTTTTGGTCCATTTTTAGGGTTATTTTTTTGCTGTTTTTTCCTTAATGTTTTTTGGACCTGCCATGCTCAAAACAACCAGGTCGTGTAGCTGACGCCTTTGATGCTCACGCACAGCAGAATGCATTTCCAAGTCACAAAGATCAAATACGGCTGCTAAGACTGCCCGTAAGTGAAGCATCGACACCCTCGTCAAATTGGGCTTGTTTCAATCGGAAATCAAGGCTCTGAATCAATTAAAAAACGGAACAATCAACGGCCAGTCCGTTTTCACGGAGTTCAGCCTCTTGCGAGCCGTCAGAAACACCTGAGCGCATACACGCACACAAAAAGCAACGTAGCACCCTTTCATGACCCGATCACAGCCCAAAACCAACGGGAAAACGCACGGGATAGCTGAACGGGGAGGCTCTGCACCAGGCCAAATGTCAGCTCTTTCTAGTGAATAGGCTTAATGAAAAAAAAAACACAGCCAAGGCCAAGTCACAGGGCCACATTCGCTATACTCATTCAAAAGTGATGGAGGCCCCTAGGTTTGGGAGGTTTGACCCATGTAACCCAGCTTGGAACTCACCTTTTCTCCCCCACAAATCTGGTTGTATGACAGTAACAGGATCCAAAGATCGAGCTCCAAAGCTTGCGGGCCCTTCTCCATTCACTGGCACACAACCATATCAACAATCATACAGCCTCCCTCCTCCTGTATCCTTACTTTCTTTCATTGCATTGCTTTAAGGAACCAACAGAGCATTCTGATTTCAGATGTGCCACTAGCTAATTTTACATGCGTATCCCTATATTAGTCCAAATGACTTCCTCTTCTGCATTATACAGCTACAGCAGCGGTAGGCTGCTTGTCTACTTGGCCAGGATGGCACCTGCATAGACGGCAGCCTTGACGAGATATGAGAAATATACAAACAAAAGATGGCACTAAATGTACTATATACAAGTGTGCATCACTAGGGGTTGGTACGGCAAAAGCACAAATATTGAAACCAAGTGGGGATCCCACAATCCCCAAGGAAACCAACCCACAAGAAACTCAGTGGCACCACTATGTTATCAAAAAATATATATGTACAACTTTATTAATTCATATATATATACACTACACAAAAAGACACTTTTAAAACCAAATTAAAAACACTTAAATCCCTAAAATGGCAGAAGTGGTCACATAATTTTTCACATTAAAAAAAAAAAAAAAAAAAACATTAATAACAATTAATTATTAATTTTTTAAGATTGTTCCATTGAAATGCATTGGAGAGCGCCAGGTGGCGAGAGGTCATACCTGTCGCTGTTCAAGGTCGGACGCTGGCGCTGTGGGCTGAGGCTGGAATAATGATGAATGAGTCGCTATATGGCGCTATCTCAGTCGCTAAGCAGGATAGGCTTGATAAATGTGTGATTGTGGTGGGGAGCTGGCGTTCTCGTGGCGGGGCCCGTCATTACCGGTCGCTCACCAGTCGCTACCTGTCGCTATTCCTTCATAAATAAGGGCCTAAGAACAACAGACACTAAGAGGTTTATTCATAAAGGGATGGCGGCAGGTAGCGCCTCGTAGCGGCAGGCAGGGTCTGGTGAACGCCGGGCGCTGTACGCAAAAACACATTTATGAAAGTGAATCTGGTGAACAACTCTAACAGCGCCATGTAGCGTCTGATTCATCATTACAGGCGGCTCAGCGTATAGCGCTGGAGCTCTAGCTTCCAGAGCCAGGTACTACCTGTCGCTACCTGTCGCTCTCCCATACATTCGAATGGACGTTCCTTTTCTTCTGTTTAAACAGAGTGTTTTTATTTTTTTTTCTCTCAAATAATTGTGTTATCTCTCTTGGCCTAAAAAAAGTAATTTTTGAAAACTTTTTAGATTTTTTATATTTTTTTTTTATATATATTTTTTATATTTTTATGCAGAATTGTCATTACAGGTCCGGCACTAAAATGTTAATGTCACAGTGTTATAATATGTCATTCCATGTGTTTTCGCTTTGTAACTGGTGGATGTGTGTTCAAATACAGACTTTAATTACACAGCATCTGGCGCTCTGTGCTATAGCGACCAGATCCAGAGTGCCGACGCTGTGTGTGTGTAGTTTTTTGATAAATATGGTGTGAGTCTCAGAGTCGGTCGCACTGAGCTGGCGCTACCTCTTGCTCCCTGCAGCACTGTACTAGTGTTAGAGCGCCCAACACACATCTCATTCATCAATGCCGGCCAGGTTACTACAGTGACTGAGGAGCTCTGTTACAGCGTCTGATACCTGCTTACAGCGTCTACTAGTGGTCGTTCTAAGCGCCTCTATACAGATGCTCATTTGCTGATACCTGACGTTAGTAATGAATAAGCCTCTTAATTAAGCAAATTATGCATCACCAAGGCCATACCCACCTGATATTTTTTAGACCTCCGATTGGCTGATCTCAAGAATGCCGGCTGATGTAACCCAGCCTACTGGTCGCACTTGCAGCTCCATGTAGACTATGGGGGTTATTTAAGAAGGGATAGCGTCAGGTAGCGGCTGGTTAATGAGAGGTAGCGACAGGTAGCGACTGGTGAACGCAGGACACGGCAGCAATTACACATTTATCAAGCAGAATCTGTTTAGCGACTGGGATGTAGCGTCTGATTCATCATTTTCACAGCCTCAGCGAACAGCGCCAGCGTTCAGCCTTGCACAGCGCCAGGTATGACCTCTCGCTACCTGTCGCTCTCCCATACATTTCAATGGACGATACTTTTCTTCTCTTTAAACGGGGTATTTGTTGTTTTTTTTTCTCCAAAAAATCTCAAATAATTCTGTGACCTCTTCTGGCATTGAATAAGCAGTTTTTTCATATTTTTTTCACTTCTAAAATATTTCCTCAGAAATGACATCACAGCTCTGCCATTAAAGTGTTCATGTTACAATGTTGTTACAATGTAATTCCATATGTTTTCGCTTTGTTACTAGTGGATAGATGCTGGAAAACAGACCTTAATCACACCGCCTCCTGCGCTCTGGGCTTCAGAGAAGCATTTTTCAGCGCCAGAGATTTGTGAGGCTGTTTTTTTGCTGAATATGGTGTGAGTCGGTCGCTAAGACCAGTCGCTAACATGCGCTCCCATACAGCGCTGTACTGGTCAAATAGCGACTCCTCACAATGTATTCAACATTACTGAACAGCGACTGAGTCGCTATAAAGTAGCGACCCACGGATGAGTACAGCGACTACTAGCGGGCGCTCTGAAAATGCCGCTACAGACGCTCATCTGTCGCTACCTGGCGTTAGTGATGAATCAGCCTCCCGGAAGAGCTCTCATCCCCAGCCTACCCGAATGTATGGCCATAGGAGTGCAACCCCGGGCAGCAGAAGCCACTGTGAAAGGTATGTTTACCGGTGACCCCAGGGGTCATCCCTGGAATATTATATCCAGGACCGCACTGCACAGCTTTGCAGCTGCTTTGATGTAACTAAGCCTTAATCCTTGAATTTGAATAAGAAGGCAAATCTCACCAAAAATCCAACCAGACCGGACTCATGACTGTAAGTAATAGCCACAACTTATGTATTTTTATCCTTTGTTCTTTACACGCCCCCAACCCATTAATGTAGCTGCACCAGGCTTGTGACATTTGTCCTTTGACGATAGGAATGCTGGTGACAGTAGAATAAAGTCTATGGGGTTTACACAAGTGAGTGGCACCCTGGGGAACACCTACTGACCCCGGGGTCACGCCATATAACATAGGGCGTATTTTCAGAAGCAGTTTCCAATAGGTAAACATTGTATTCTCTATAATGACCTAATCTATTATATTGTAGGTGATTTACACATGGGCTGAGCTCTGTTTTGTGTACCTGGTTGTCTTGGTTATATAAACTGATGGCGCTGTTTATCATCTACAACTGTCCTTTTATATTATGTACATTATTATATATTATATATAGAGATGAGCGAACTTCTTGAAAGTTCGATTCGGGCGATTCGCCGAATTTCCCCAAGAAATTCGGGTTCGCCCGAATCGAACTTTCACGAATCGCTCATCTGAAAAAAAAAAATGCCGGCATGGTGGGAGCGGGCAGGCCGGCTACGCTGTCATCAGAGGATGCGTCATCAGAGGGCGCCTGAGAGCGGCGCCGGCATCCACGCTCCGACCATGCAGGTAAGTGTTTGCTTTTTAAAAAAATGCCGGCATGGTGGGAGCGGGCAAAAATAATATGAGGGTATTCATATTACTAAATTATTTAAAAAACTTGTTTTTTTTTTGTTTCCAAAAATATGGTGGTTTGGGGGTTAAAAAAACTACTTTTAACCCATCGCCTCCAGCGCTCTGGGGTTTAAACATGCATTTCACAGCGCAAGAATTTTTTGAGCGTGATTTATTAATGAATATGGTGGAAGCCGGTCGCTAGGGCCAGTCGCTATCATGCGCTCCCATACAGCGTGGAACTCCTCACCCAATATTCAACATTACGCCACACCGACTGAGTCACTATCAACTACCGAACAACGGCCAAGCACAGCAACTACTAGCGGGCGCTCTGAAAATGCCGCTACAGTCGCTCAACTGTCGCTACCTGCCGCTATTAATGAATCGGCCTCTTAGTCAAGTCATCACTTGCATGGCAGCATGTGACATCCAGTCATGTGACAGCAACCATTCAGGTTTGATATGCAAGCAAGCCAAACCCAATTTGTCATTGGAAATCATGTGGTTGTTAGCCATACATGGATGAGGAAGTGAGAAACGTGGGTATTGGGCTACTAAAAGTTTTTGCTTATAAACAGTTCTCTCCTGAACCTTAAATCGAAATAACACCCACAAACCACCATATTTTTGGAAACCAAAAAAAACAAGTTTTTTAAATAATTTAGTAATATGAATACATTAATATCAGACCTGTAATATCAATTCTGTACAATTTTTTTTTTTTTACCTTAAAAAAATTATCTAAAATGGCAGAAGTGGTAACAGAATTTTTCACATTAAAAAAAAAAAAAAAAAAAAAAACATTAATAACAATTAATTATGAATATTTAAAGATTGTTCCATTGAAATGCATTGGAGAGCGCCAGGTAGCGAGAGGTCATACCTGTCGCTGTTCAAGGTCGGACGCTGGCGCTGTGGGCTGAGGCTGGAATAATGATGAATTAGTCGCTAAGCAGGATCGGCTTGATAAATGTGTGATTGTGGTGAGGAGCCGGCGTTCTCGTGGTGGTGCCCGTCATTACCGGCCTCTCACCAGTCGCTACCTGTCGCTATTCCTTCATAAATAAGGGCCTAAGGTGCCTCTTAAATGACGGGGTACAATCTGAAGATTTTCCCTCTCCTGGGTTTTGTTCCATCCCAAGTCAGGATGATCCGGAATCCTGCTGATTTGGGATGCCCCAAGAGAACCTCCCGGAGAACTCTAGTCGGCCGCCTCCCAGCACATGTGCGTGCCTTCCTCCAATCATCCTTCTATGCCGTGCGTATGGATGAGTGCCATAGAAAGCTCATTAGAGGAGAAGTGGCAAGCATCTTTGGAACCAGTTTCCTCCAGCTGTGTGTGCCCATGCTGACATCCGCCGGAGGGATACTCGGAATGCCACCATGGGCATTTATGTGTCGCGGGATCTATGACTAGGTGGCTTTCACCATGACTTCAAACTTCGGGGCAATCAGGATGCCACCAGAAAATAGAGACCTCTGTCCTTAGAACTTTATAGACATCTATCCCCTTGCTCTTCTTATTCTGCATCTCGCTGTCAATCACTCGATCACTGGCTTTCACTGGGAGGCTGATTCATCACTAACGCCAGGTAGCGACAGATGAGCGTCTGTAGCGGCATTTTCAGAGCGTCGCTGTGCTCGGCCGTGGGTCGCTACTTTATAGCGACTCAGTCGCTGTTCAGTAATGTTGAATACATTGTGAGGAGTCGCTATTTGACCAGTACAGCGCTGTATGGGAGCGCATGTTAGCGACTGCTCATAGCGACCGACTCACACCATATTCAGCAAAAAAACAGCCTCACAAATCTCTGGCGCTGAAAAATGCTTGTTTGAAGCCCAGAGCGCAGGAGGCGGTGTGTTTAAAGTCTGTTTTCCAGCATCTATCCACTAGTAACAAAGCGAAAACATATGGAATTACATTGTAACAACATTGTAACATGAACACTTTAATGGCAGAGCTGTAATGTCATTTCTGAGGAAATATATAAAAATTTAAAAAAAATGTGTTTTTCAATGTCAGAAGAGGTCACAGAGTTATTTGAGATTTTTGGGAAAAATGTGAAAAAAAAACCCGTTTAAAGAAAAGAAAAGGTTCGTCCATTGAAATGTATGGGAGAGCGCCAGGTAGCGAGAGGTCATACCTGGCGCTGAGCAAAGCTGAACGCCGGCGCTGTTCGCTGAGGCTGTGAAAATGATGAATCAGATGCTACATGGCGCTATCCCAGTCGCTAAACAGATTCTGCTTGATAAATGTGTAATTGCTGCCGTGTCCGGCGTTCACCAGTCGCTACCTGTCATTAACCAGCCGCTACCTGACGCTATCCCTTCTAAAATTAGGGCCTATATGACATAATTCAGTTCAAACTCTTAATCCTAACCCACAAAGCTCTCTACAGTGAAGCCCCTTTATATGTTTTATCACTAGTCCAAAGATACCAACCCAGAGGCTGTATTCTCAAATATTTAATTGTTCTGCTGGTGCAGATAAGGAAAAAGCTTCTTGGGGGGGGGGGGGGGGTATAAGAGGGCGGATTAGCCTCTGCTCATCATTCTTTCATAATTCCTCTATGTCGCACACCCTCTTGAGATAAGAGAACAGAATCGCTGTACAAACATGCTGATTATTCTCAGAAACCTGTCCGCCTGTGTGTGTTTAGGCGCGGGGTGTGGGGAGGGGGGGGGGTTGTCGAGCAAACACAGGGAATCACCACTAGGCGATATGTTGTTGGCGGGGCAGGAATGTGTCACACAGGGAGGGAACTCAATGGAGCAAAAGTGAATAGAGCGCTATAAAAACCTAGCGGATACCTGTCAAGTGCATGAGCTGTTTGTTGACTTTCTAGGTGGACATTAATGAGGAAATGCTGCTCAGTGTAAACCACTGACTTCTGTGCTTTAACTAACCACAGTAAGGAACCACTACCTATGGTTACGGGAGAACTCTCATTGCCATTACAGTTGTGCCAGGTATCTACACTGCCTGTAGCATTTATGTTCTGCTGGCAGTCATGGGAAAGTGTCAGGGTCCCCGCATCTTCAGAGACCCAAGTAGGCTTGGACTGGACCACTGGACAATGCTGTGGTGTGACCTACTCACTAGACCCTTTAACCGGACCAACAGCCTGGCATAGTTGGAAAAGAAAGGTAACGGCCATTTTGGAGCTTCCTCTCCCAGCATCTCAGCCATGTATAAGTCAGTGAGACGGGCACACCATGTGAAATATGCAGAAAGATTGTATTATGAAATCATACAGTAACAAAAAAGTAATGTAAGCAGTTCGGAATGTCCAACGTTCCGGGGTATCATAGTCCCTTCACTAGGGAAATGGATATCCACTGGTAGACAGGAAGCCAGACTCGAGGCTAAAGTTTGAAATTCCTGCTCGACGTCATAGTGACGTCACCGGGACATGTAAACAAACTGAAATTATACAACAAGGAAATAGTAACAACAGAACAAAATAAAGTGGTGTATATCAAAACCGCTACTTATCTAAGGGCCTTATTTATCAAGGGATAGCGCCAGGTAGTGTATCACTAGCGCCAGGTATCGCCAGCTATCGGCGGCTACCGACTCCAGAACGCCAGGCGGCGGACACAATCACGCATTTATCACGCTAAATGAGGCTAGCGCCGGCGAAAGCGTCAGCTAGCGCAGGATTCATCATGTTGCAGACTTCAGCGAACAGCGCCGCTGCTAATCCCATCACAGCGCCAGGTATGACCTCTCGCTACCTGGCGCTCTCCAATGCATTTCAATGGAGCAATCTTTAAATATTCATAATTAATTGATATTAATGTTTTGTTTTTTTTTTAAATGTCAAAAATTCTGTGACCACTTCTGCAATGTTAGATATTTTTTTTAAGGTAAAAAGAAAAAAAAAAAAAATTGTGCAGAATTGATATTACAGGTCTGATATTAATGTATTCATATTACAAAATGTTTATAAAAACGTGTTTATTTTTTTTTTCCAAAAATAAGGTTGTTTGGGGGTTAAAAAACTACTTTTAACCCATCGCCGCCTGCGCTCTGGGGTTTAAACAAGCATTTCACAGCGCGAGAATATTTTTAGCGTGATTTGTTAATGAATATGCTGGGAGCAGTTCGCTATGGCCATTCGCTGTCATGCGCTCCCATATAGCGCAGAACCTGTCAAACAGCGACTCCTAACCCCGTATTCCACATTACCGCACACCGACTGAGTCGCTGTCAACAACCGAACAACGGCCAAGCACAGGGAATACTAGCGGGCGCAGTGAAAATAACGCTACTGCCGCTCATCTGTCGCTACCTGGCGCTATTAATAAATCGTCCTCCCCGTCCTCCGGGGGTTCCCTGGTGAGGATATATACCCGGAAGGGAACCTCCCCCTCAGCCAGCAGCCGCGCGCCCTGTCCCTGGACAAACAGGGGCAGTAGGGAGGAAGAGAAGACCAGAGGGAAACAGGGAACGTTGACCTTGAGTCTGGCTATTTATCTTGTCTACCAGTGGATATCTGTTTAGCAGTCTTTCCCTGATAAAGGGGCTACGATCCTCCGAAATTACGGACATTACGGACTGCATAACATTACTCTTTTGTTACTGTTTGATTCCATAATACAGTCTTTCTGCATATGTTACACGGTGTGCCAGTCTCACTGACATATATATGTTAGAAGCGGTGCCACTGTGGACGCATTAGAACGAGTGCGCCCATCATCCCCAATTTTTGTAGCATCTCAGTGATGCTGCTGCCTGGATTTGACTGACATAACTGACAATTCACAGTAACAGGAAGCCCAGCAGTGCTTCCTGTTTGCAGGTGGCCAAACCCAGTCCCCACGGTCCCCAGGGACAAAAAATTTGAGGGGCAATTCTGCCTCTTGGACTCCTCACTCACCCGGGCAGAGGGCCCCCAGAGGCAGAAACAGGGATGAAAAAAATTGTGATGCGGGCACTAGGAGTGTCCTCTCCACTCTTGGTAGCAGCGGACATCTTTCTGCGGCCCCTGGCCATAGACTATTTGAAAGGAATGCCGGTGATGACCAGGGACTGAATCGGGGCTCAGATAAGTTGTACAGCAGCTTCCTACTTCTGCACCCTATAGGGTGCTCAGCAGCCCATCAACCAGCTCTTCCATGTCCGGGCCAAATGCCAGACCTGAACGTGGACTTCATCCAGAAGTCCACGTTCAGGTTTGGGAACCTGAACTCACAAAGTTTGGTAAGAACCCAGACTTTGCGGTTTGGGTTCGCACAATCCTACTCACATACACAGTCAAAGACCTGTGCTCAGAAATATACTAATCAACATCAGCAACGACATTATGGAGAGAATGAAGAATGGAACTAATTTATAGTGCGGTGTTTGGCCAAGCCATTGTCCAGGTTGAGTGTCTAGAGGGCCTATGGGAAAAAAACTTTTCCTCGTTCTCTCAGCGTTGGTCCCTCAGGTTGTGCAAGTATTTTTCTGATGGTAGAAATGGATGAGCGATGAGCGATTAGGGATGAGCGAATCGGTTCTAACGAACCTGAATTCGCTCCGAATTTCAGGGAAAATTCGATTCAGCACGAACCCGAATGTTTAGTGGTTCGTGCTGACCGAATTTTCCCTGAAATTAAAAAAAAAAAAATGCCGGCATTGTGGGAGCGGGGAGACCGGCTGCGCTGTCAGCTGTCATCAGAGGACGCGTCATCAGAGGAAGCCGGCTGACAGCGCAGCCGGCCTCCCCGCTCCCACCAGAGATGAGCGATTCGCTAAAGTTCGATTCGGACGAACCCGAATTTCTTTGAGAAATTTGGCGAATCGCCCGAATCAAATTTTTGAGAAGTTCGCTCATCTCTAGTTGTGATCCCCAAAGATTTGCAGGAAAAAGATGTGCCGTGACGTGGCTTCCCATATATTGCACACTTTGGCCCTTATTTATGAAGGAATAGCGACAGGTAGCGACTGGTGAGCGGCCGGTAATGACGGGCACCGCCACGAGAACGCCGGCTCCCCACCACAATCACACATTTATCAAGCCGATCCTGCTTAGCGACTGAGATAGCGCCAAATAGCGACTCATTCATCATTATTCCAGCCTCAGCCCACAGCGCCAGCGTCCGACCTTGAACAGGGACAGGTATGACCTCTCGCTACCTGGCGCTCTCCAATGCATTTCAATGGAACAATCTTTAAATATTAATAATTAATTGTTATTAATGTTTTTTTTGTTGTTTTTTTTTTTTTAATTCTGTGACCACTTCTGCCATGTTAGTTAATTTTTTTAAGGGAAAAAAAAAAATTGTACAGAATTGATATTACAGGTCTGATATTAATGTATTCATATTACTAAATTCTTTAAAATTTTTTTTTTTTTTTGGTTTCCAAAAATATGGTGGTTTGGGGATTAAAAAACTACTTTTAACACATCGCCGCCGGCGCTCTGGGGTTTAAACAAGCATTTCACAGTGCTTGAATTTTTTGAGCCTGATTTTTTGCTGAATATGGTGGGAGCCGGTCGCTCTGACCAGTCGCTATCATGCGCACCCATACATCGCGGAACCTGTCAAATAGCGACTCGTAACCTTGTATTCAACATTACCGCACACCGACTGAGTCGCTATCAACAACCGAACAATGGCCAAGCACAGCGACTACTAGCGGGCGCTGTGAAAATACCGCTACAGTCGCTCAACTGTCGCTACCTGCCGCTATTAATGAATCGCCGTCTTAGTATATAAATGTGTCCAAAGAAAACCTTGCTTTTTAAATTGAAATAGAATGTAGGACTGTTGCAGATTTGAGTGCCCGGTTATTCCTTTTTGTTTTGTCTGTAAGTACCCAGACCAGTGTGCAAGTTTTGGAACAAATTATCCGGCATGCCAACTGCTGATGCTGGCAGGTGCCATGCCGACCATTAATACCTTGTGAACTGGTATAGGGGTCCCTAATACTTGTCCCTCTCCTCCAGTGAGAATTAATTACATGGAGGAAGGGATTCCCCAGAGGCTCCTCCTCTGAAGCATAAAAGCCCCAATAGACTGGGATTAGATTGGCGAGACGCTAAGGAAAGGGGGGACAAGTTGGCAAGATGCCAATGCCGTTATAGCTTTAAACTGACCCCCCCCCCCTTATATAGCCTTCTTCTGCCCTGCGTCAGCTCCCCCCTGCAAATCTTTGATCTAATGATTCACTGGTTTATGGGAAAGAATCTTGTGTGTGAGGTCTAGTGCCGTGATTTAATTTGCACAATGCGATGATTGGACAAGAGCCAGCGCATGCGCCATGGGACAGGGAAAAGGTAAGCTTTTAGGGGCATTCATGGGAGGGGTTCACATTGTGGGCAATCCCCAAATGGGCATCGGGACAAGGACCAAAACCGGATATAGTGAACATTTCGGGTTTTGGTCCACTTTAACTGTCCCTACCAGAAGTGTGCTGTTTAACTAAGGCCCTTTAAGAAGAGATAGCGTCAGGTAGTGGCTGGTTAATGAGAGGTAGCGACTGGTGAACGCCGGACACGGCACGCAATTACACATTTATCAAGCAGAATTTGTTTAGTGACTGGGATAGCGCCATGTAGCGTCGGATTCATCATTTTCACAGCCTCAGCGAACAGCGCCGGCGCTCAGCCTTGCACAGCGCCAGGTATGACCTCTCGCTACCTGGCGCTCTCCCATACATTTCAATGGAAGAACCTTTTCTTCTCTTTAAACTGTTTTTTTTTCCAAAAAAATCACAAATAATTCTGTGACCTCTCCTGGCATTGAATAAGCAGTTTTTTCATATTTTTTTCATTTTTTATATATTTCCTCAGAAATGACATCACAGCTCTGCCATTAAAGTGTTCATGTTACAATGTTGTTACAATGTAATTCCATATGTTTTCGCTTTGTTACTAGTGGATAGATGCTGGAAAACAGACTTTAATCACACCGCCTCCTGCGCTCTGGGCTTCAAACAAATATTTTTCAGCGCCAGAGATTTGTGAGGCTGTTTTTTTTGCTGAATATGGTGTGAGTCGGTCGCTATGAGCAGTCGCTAACATGCGCTCCCATACATCGCTGTACTGGTCAAATAGCAACTCCTCACAATGTATTCACCATTACTGAACAGCGACTACTAGCGGGCGCTCTGAAAATGCCCGCTACAGACGCTCATCTGTCACTACCTGCCGCTAATGATGAATTAGCCTCTTATATAACTAAGGCCCTTATTTAACAAGGGATAGCGACAGGTAGCGACTGGTGAGCGTCCGGTAATGACGGTCACCGCCACGAGAACGCCGGCTCCCCACCACAATCACACATTTTTCAAGCCGATCCTGCTTAGCGACTGAGATAGCGCCAGATAGCCACTCATTCATCATTATTCCAGCCTCAGCCCACAGCGCCAGCGTCCGACCTTGAACAGCGACAGGTATGACCTCTCGCTACCTGGCGCTCTCCAATGCATTCATAATTAATTGTTATTAATGGTTTTTTTTGTTTTGTTTTTTTTTAAATGTGAAAAATTCTGTGACCACTTCTGCAATGTTAGATATTTTTTTTAAGGTAAAAAAAAAAAAAAAAATTTGTGCAGAATTGATATTACAGGTCTGATATTAATGTATTCATATTACAAAATGTTTTTATAAACTTGTTTTTTTTGGTTTCCAAAAATATAGTTGTTTGGGGGTTAAAAAACGACTTTTAACACATCGCCGCCAGCGCTCTGGGGTTTAAATAAGCATTTCACAGCGCGAGAATTTTTTGAGCGTGATTTGTTAATGAATATGGTGGGAGCCGGTCGCTAGGACCAGTCGCTGTCATGCGCTCCCATACAGCGCAGAACCTGTCAAATAGCGACTCTTCACCCAATATTCTACATTACCGCACACCGACTGAGTCGCTATCAACTACCGAACAACGGCCAAGCACAGCGACTACTAGCGGGCGCTGTGAAAACGCAGTCGCTCAGCTGTCGCTACCTGCCGCTATTAATGAATCGGCCTCCAATCTTTCCTTTTCATCCCTACAATTAACTCTATTCCATCCTTATCTCCTTTCTAGGTAACCTGGCTGCGTATTTTCATTATACTATAACACTTACCTGGGTTTCGGCTTTCTATTGTTCTAAACCGCCACAAAGTCCGCCTTCTGTTACTAAAAAGAAAATGTTTACGCGGCTGTTTACAACTTTGACACAATTCAGTAAAACACCATTTTGTGCGACATGTTGGTCATGGGCCATTTCCCTATTTACCAATATAGCAGCAACAACAAACACATCCCCCGTAACCATGGGAACTGGGCATGACCCGCCTAAAGCCTGATCAGCCACTTTTCTATAATTATATATACCGGCTAATCACGCCTGTATACACCTTGCACAGAATCACAAAGCACACAAAGCAATCATTCTCAAGAGAGGAATTTCCAATGACAATAACAGTGTCATTCTCGCCCCGTGTGTTATGTTAAAGAAAAATTACTTCAACATTAATGTCAATTCAGCATTGAGTATTGAGAATTTCATCTGGCACAAGCGAATAAAATGCAGGAATAGTGGGAAAAGTTCTGCTGAAAAACAATAGGGGGGTTATTTAAGAAGGGATAGCGCCAGGTAGTACTTCGTAACGGCAGGCAGCGTCTGGTGAACGCCGGGCGCTGTACGCAAAACCACATTTATGAAAGGGAATCTGGTGAGCGCCTCTAACAGCGTCATGTAGTGTCACATGTATTATTACAGGCAGGTCAGTGTATAGCGCCTCTAACAGCGTCATGTAGCGTCACATGTATTATTACAGGCAGGTCAGTGTATAGCGCCTCTAACAGCGCCATGTAGTGTCACATGTATTATTACAGGCAGGTCAGTGTATAGCGCCTCTAACAGCGCCATGTAGTGTCACATGTATTATTACAGGCAGGTCAGTGTATAGCGCCTCTAACAGCGTCATGTAGCGTCACATGTATTATTACAGGCAGGTCAGTGTATAGCGCCTCTAACAGCGTCATGTAGCGTCACATGTATTATTACAGGCAGGTCAGTGTATAGCGCCTCTAACAGCGCCATGTAGCGTCACATGTGTTATTACAGGCAGGTCAGTGTATAGCGCCTCTAACAGCGCCATGTAGTGTCACATGTATTATCACAGGCAGGTCAGTGTATAGCGCCTCTAACAGCGCCATGTAGCGTCACATGTATTATTACAGGTGGCTCAGTGTATAGCGCCTCTAACAGCGCCATGTAGCGTCACATGTATTATTACAGGCGGCTCAGCGTATAGCGCCTCTAACAGCGCCATGTAGTGTCACATGTATTATTACAGGCGGCTCAGTGTATAGCACCTCTAACAGCGCCATGTAGTGTCACATGTATTATTACAGGCAGGTCAGTGTATAGCGCCTCTAACAGCGCCATGTAGTGTCACATGTATTATTACAGGCAGGTCAGTGTATAGCGCCTCTAACAGCACCATGTAGCGTCACATGTATTATTACAGGCAGGTCAGTGTATAGCGCCTCTAACAGCGCCATGTAGCGTCACATGTATTATTACAGGCAGGTTAGTATATAGCGCCTCTAACAGCGTCATATAGCGTCACATGTATTATTACAGGCAGGTCAGTGTATAGCGCCTCTAACAGCGCCATGTAGCGTCACATGTATTATTACAGGCGGCTCAGTGTATAGCGCCTCTAACAGCGCCATGTAGCGTCACATATATTATTACAGGTGGCTCAGTGTATAGCGCCTCTAACAGCGCCATGTAGCGTCACATGTATTATTACAGGCAGGTCAGTGTATAGCACCTCTAACAGCGTCATGTAGCGTCACATGTATTATTACAGGCGGCTCAGTGTATAGCGCCTCTAACAGCGCCATGTAGCGTCACATGTATTATTACAGGCAGGTCAGTGTATAGCGCCTCTAACAGCGTCATGTAGCGTCACATGTATTATTACAGGCAGGTCAGTGTATAGAGCCTCTAACAGCGTCATGTAGCGTCACATGTATTATTACAGGCAGGTCAGTGTATAGCGCCTCTAACAGCGTCATGTAGCGTCACATGTATTATTACAGGCGGCTCAGTGTATAGCACCTCTAACAGCGCCATGTAGCGTCACATGTATTATTACAGGCAGGTCAGTGTATAGCGCCTCTAACAGCACCATGTAGCGTCACATGTATTATTACAGGCAGGTCAGTGTATAGTGCCTCTAACAGCGCCATGTAGCGTCACATGTATTATTACAGGCGGCTCAGCATATAGCGCCGGTGCTCTAGGTTCAGCAGCGCCATGTAGTACCTTTCGCTCTGTAGCGCTCTCCTATACATTTCAATGGGCTTTCATTAGTTGTGTAGAAATAGCGTGTTTGGCAAATTTTTTTTTTTTTGCTCAAATCATTGTGTGACGTCTCCTGGCTGCAAACAAACACTTTTATAAATTGTTCTGACTTTTTATATTTTTATGCAGAATTGTCATTACAGGTCTGGCACTAAAGTGTTAATGTCACAGTGTTATAACAATGTGTCACGGACCGGGTGGAGCGGACTCGGGTGTGGATCTGCTTTAACCGTGGAACCGATGGCGGGTACCGTGTCAGGGGAGCGGAGTCTAAGAGGCCACCGGTATTCACCAGAGCCCACCGCAAGGCAGGTTGGTCTTGTGCGGCGAGTGACCCCCAGGTCGCTACCCCCCAACAGCGGCCCAGTCCCACAGTCAGCCGAGGTTCAGCGAGGTACACAAGTGGCAGGCAAAAGGCGTAGTATGTACAGGCAGAGATCGGGGCTGGCAGCACAGGTTCGCGGTAAAGGTGAGTAGCCGAGGTCGGGGCAGGCAGCACAGGTTCAGAGTCGGGGACAGGCAGAGGTCGGTACACGGGTGAGCAATCCAAGAATGTCTGACTTTCAACAAGCATGGAGAGACCAAGATCTGGCACTGAAGGAAGGAAGTGCCTCTTTAAATAGGGGAAGTGGATGCAGGCTTGGATGACCACCAATCAGTGCTGTACAGGCCCTTTAAATCTCAGGAATCCAGTGCGCTCGCCCCCTCTAGTGGACGGAGACGTGCGCGCACCTGAGCATGCGAGAAGGAAGCATGGGGGGAAGGGAGACAGCTGGGAACAGCCATGAGGGAAGTCCTGCAAAATGGGCGTGCAGCGCTCGCCCTAACACAATGTCATTCCATGTGTTTTCGCTTTGTTACTGGTGGATATGTGCTCAAAAACAGACTTTAATCACACAGCGTCTGGCTAAAAGCGGGCAGCTTTTATAGCGCTGACCCTGTGTGTGTCTAGTGTTTTGTTAAATATGGTGTGGAGTGGCGGACACACTAAGCTGGCGCTACCCCTCGCTCGCTGCAGCGCTGTACTGTTGTTACAGCGCCCAACATACATCACATTCATCAATGCCGGCCAGGTTACTAGAGCGTCCAAGACGCTCTGGAACAGCGCCGATTCCCGCTTACAGCGTCGTGGGAGCCATATGACACAGGAGTATGTGTTTCAGTAGCTTTAATTGCTAATTGGTCCTCCTCTGTTAATGTTAGCCTTTGTACATGTACCACCCTTGCCTGTTTGTGGGGGACACTGGGGGGGGCTCAGATGTGTCGTAGGCAGAGGGATACATCAGACTATTGCAAGATCATACAGGAGCGTGCCCCTAGACCTTCCATTCTGCCAGTAATGAGGGATGGAGAGCTGGGTCCGCCAGGTTGCCTTGCTGTGTCAGTGAGTCCAATCAGCCAGTAATGAGGGATGGAGAGTTGGGTCCGCCAGGTTGCCTAGCTGTGTCAGTGAGTCCAATCAGCCAGTAATGAGGGATGGAGAGTTGGGTCCGCCAGGTTGCCTTGCTGTGTCAGTGAGTCCAATCAGCCAGTATTGGGGGATGGAGAGTTGGGCCCGCCAGGTTGCCTTGCTGTGTCAGTGAGTCCAATCAGCCAGTAATGAGGGATGGAGAGCTGGGTCCGCCAGGTTGCCTTGCTGTGTCAGTGAGTCCAATCACCCAGTAATGGTGGATGGAGAGCTGGGTCCGCCAGGTTGCCTTGCTGTGTCAGTAAGTCCAATCAGCCAGTAATGAGGGATGGAGAGCTGGGTCCGCCAGGTTGCCTTGCTGTGTCAGTGAGTCCAATCACCCAGTAATGGTGGATGGAGAGCTGGGTCCGCCAGGTTGCCTTGCTGTGTCAGTGAGTCCAATCACCCAGTAATGGTGGATGGAGAGTTGGGTCCGCCAGGTTGCCTTGCTGTGTCAGTGAGTCCAATCACCCAGTAATGGTGGATGGAGAGTTGGGTCCGCCAGGTTGCCTTGCTGTGTCAGTGAGTCCAATCAGCCAGTAATGAGGGATGGAGAGCTGGGTCGGCCAGGTTGCCTTGCTGTGTCAGTGAGTCCAATCAGCCAGTAATGAGGGATGGAGAGTTGGGCCCGCCAGGTTGCCTTGCTGCGTCAGTGAGTCCAATCAGCCAGTAATGAGGGATGGAGAGCTGGGTCCGCCAGGTTGCCTTGCTGTGTCAGTGAGTCCAATCAGCCAGTAATGGGGGATGGAGAGCTGGGCCCGCCAGGTTGCCTTGCTGTGTCAGTGAGTCCAATCAGCCAGTAATGGGGGATGGAGAGCTGGGTCCGCCAGGTTGCCTTGCTGTGTCAGTGAGTCCAATCAGCCAGTAATGAGGGATGGAGAGCTGGGTCCGCCAGGTTGCCTACCTGTGTCAGTGAGTCCAATCAGCCAGTAATGAGGGATGGAGAGCTGGGCCCGCCAGGTTGCCTAGCTGTGTCAGTGAGTCCAATCAGCCAGTAATGGTGGCCGGGAGAGCTGGAAATGATTTGGAGATGCCTAGGCACATACTGGTATGGAGCAGTGTCATGCGCCTACTCAATGGTGCATATGAACATATTGGCAAGGTTACTGGTCAGCCCAGAGGTCTAGGCTAATATATGCATTGGCCTTCTGCACATGGCGGAGATTTGAGACACAGGTACTTAAAGGGGAGGGTTAGTGTGCATGTCGGCCTAAACTATGACAATACACGGACTACAGTAAAGTGACATATGTGTTTGTGTTTTCACATTGCAGACTTTTATGCCCGAACGTTATGACTTCAAGCCCAACGCCCACGCCAGGAGGAAGTTGGCATTGGACGTGGCAGAGCAACTTAATGGCCAGGGACCGATGGCTTACACACACAGACACACACACACACACACACACACACACAGGCCCTTATTTATGAAGGAATAGCGTCAGGTAGCGACTGGTGAGCGGCCGGTAATGACGCTCACCGCCACGAGAACGCCGGCTCCCCACCACAATCACACATTTATCAAGCCAATCCTGCTTAGCGACTGAGATAGCGCCATATAGCGACTCATTCATCATTATTCCAGCCTCAGCCCACAGCGCCAGCGAGCGACCTTGAACAGCGACAGGTATGACCTCTCGCTACCTGGCGCTCTCCAATGCATTTCAATGGAGCAATCTTTAAATATTCTTAATTAATTGCTATTAATGTTTTTTTTTTTTTTTTTTTTAAATGGCAAAAATTCTGTGACCACTTCTGCAATGTTAAATATTTTTTTTAAGGTAAAAAAAAAAAAAAAAAAAATTGTGCAGAATTGATATTACAGGTCTAATATTAATGTATTCATATTACAAAATGTTTGTAAAAACATGTTTTTTTTTTCCAAAAATATGGTTGTTTGGGGGTTAAAAAACTACTTTGAACCCATCGCCGCCAGCGCTCTGGGGTTTAAACAAGCATTTCACAGCGCCAGAATTTTTTGAGCGTGATTTGTTAATGAATATGCTGGGAGCCGTTCGCTGTGGCCATTCGCTGTCATGCGCTCCCATACAGCGCGGAACCTGTCAAACAGCGACTCCTAACCCCGTATTCAACATTACCGCACACCGACTGAGTCGCTGTCAACAGCCGAACAATGGCCAAGCACAGCTAATACTAGCGGGCGCTGTGAAAATAACGCTACAGTCGCTCATCTGTCGCTACCTGGCGCTATTAATGAATCGGCCTCCCCGTCTGTTGCAAAATTCTGTAGCTCTTATTAAATCCACAGGGGTCAGAAGAGGGTCGATGACAAACATTATTCCTCTTGGACATCTCACATTTTTTCTATCCTCCCTATGTCATCAACTTATCCCTAGATCTGCAAAAAATTAAAGGTGCCATTTTAAAGTCAACTGTTCAAAGTTTGAAACTTTTTCCCAAGAATACGTGATTGTCCAATCCTAAAGGGGGGTTAAACCTTGGGCTTCAATTGTGCTCTCTCATTACAATTCCTAATAGCCTCATGATTTATTATAATCATTTTCCGGTGTATGGAATAAGGAGAGGTCTTTTGCGATATTATGAATCGTTCTTGGAAAACTAAGAGGCCGATTCATTAATAGCGGCAGGTAGCGACAGCTGAGCGACTGTAGCGGCATTTTCAGAGCGCCCACTAGTAGTCACTGTACTTGGCCGTTGTTCGATAGTTGATAGCGACTCAGTTGGTTTGACGTAAAGTTGAATATTGGGTGATGAGTTGCTATTTGAAAGGTTCCGCGCTGTATGGGAGCGCATGATAGCGACTGGCCTTAGCGACCGGCTCCCACCATATTCATTAAAAAATCACGCTCAAAAAATTCCGGCGCTGTGAAATGCTTGTTTAAACCCCAGAGCGCTGGCGGCGATGGGTTTAAAGTAGTTTTTTAACCCCAAAACAACCATATTTTTGGAAACCAAAAAAACAAGTTTTTAAAATAATTTTGTAATATGAATACATTAATATCAGACCTGTAATATCAATTCTGTACACTTTTTTTTTTAACCTTAAAAAAATTATCTAAAATGGCAGAAGTGGTCACAGAATTTTTTACATTTAAAAAAAAAAAAAATAATTCATAACAATTAATTATGAATATTTAAAGATTGTTCCATTGAAATGCATTGGAGAGCGCCAGGTAGCGAGAGGTCATACCTGTCGCTGTTCAAGGTCGGACGCTGGCGCTGTGGGCTGAGGCTGGAATAATGATGAATGAGTCGCTATATGGCGCTATCTCAGTCGCTAAGCAGGATTGGCTTGATAAATGTGTGATTGTGGTGGGGAGCCGGCGTTCTCGTGGCGGGGCCCGTCATTACCGGCCGCTCACCAGTCGCTACCTGGCGCTATTCCTTCATAAATAAGGGCCTATGAATGGTTCTTGGAAAACGAAGTGACTTCTCAAGTCAGATTGGTTCACCTGAAATGGACCCAGCATGGACACCTGTCCAGGCCTCTATTGAAGTCTTCAGAAATAGTACCTCTGCTGGACCCTGACCATGTCATTCTCTAGGAGTACTTGCTCCAGGTTTGGCACTCTTCATCCTTAGGTTTCAGACGCCCCAGCATATACCTTATTTTTTGCCCTATAAGATGCACTTATTTTTCCCCAAAAGTGGGGGAAATGTCAGTGCGTCTTATTGGGCTACCCACCGCCTTCATAGCCACCAGTGCCTGCCGCCTCCAGAAGTTCAGAGTGAGCCCGCCCACGGGTGACGCTGGCAGGAGTCATGGGCCACGCCCACCTAGAAGCTGGAATAGGACTGCCTGTATTGGAGATGCCCGCACACTGCCTGTAATGTGGGGTCTGTTAGGGGGCAATGGGAAGGATTCTGCACACTATCTGTAATGGAATGCTCTTTCACATTGAGCAGTAAATGCTCGGATAATTTAGGCCCTTATTTATGAAGGAATAGCGACAGGTAGCGACTGGTGAGCGGCCGGTAATGACGGGCCCCGCCACGAGAACGCCGACTCCCCACCACAATCACACATTTATCAAGCCGATCCTGCTTAGCGACTGGGATAGCGCCATATAGCGACTCATTCATCATTATTCCAGCCTCAGCCCACAGCGCCAGCGTCCGACCTTGAACAGCGACAGGTATGACCTCTCGCTACCTGGCGCTCTCCAATGCATTTCAATGGAACAATCTTTAAATATTAATAATTAATTGTTATTAATTGTTTTTGTTTTTTTTTTTTTGAAATGTGAAAAATTCTGTGACCACTTCTGCCATTTTAGATAATTTTTTTAAGGGAAAAAAATAAAAAAAAGAATGGATATTACAGGTCTGATATTAATGTATTCATATTACTAAATTAATGAAAATACTTTTTTTTTTTGGTTTCCAAAAATATGGTGGTTTGGGGGTTAAAAAACGACTTTTAACACATCGCCTCCAGCGCTCTGGGGTTTAAACATGCATTTCACAGCGCTTGAATTTTTTGAGCGTGATTTTTTGATGAATATGGTGGAAGCCGGTCGCTCCGACCAGTCGCTATCGTGCGCTCCCATACATCGCGGAACCTGTCAAATAGCAACTCGTAACCTTGTATTGAACATTACTGCACACTGACTGAGTCACTGTCAACGACCGAACAACGGCCAAGCACAGCGACTACTAGCGGGCGCTCTGAAAATACCGCTACAGTCGCTCAACTGTCGCTACATGTCGCTATTAATAAATCAGCCTCTTAGTGGGGATGATTTTTTTTATGCAGAAGGATACAGCACAGGCTGCTAATGAATGAGGCCCAATGCATGATTCTGGAGAATCTTATAATAAATGGCATAGACAATATTTGACCCGGATAGGAATTACTTTATTAGCTATTATGGAGAACTCATAACGTTATCAGACGCCAATAAAAAAATTCGCTCCAACTAACTGACCAACCGCAGCAGGCATGTGATGGAATCTATTGGACCAACAATGGCAACGTGCGCTGTAACTGGAGTTTATGACATATTTGAACTAGAGCCATATACCTACTAATTATTAATATAATAGCTTTGTGTTTGTGTTCGCTATTTCATTCGCGGTTTGGAGAACTTTCAAAAAAGATTAGGTCTTGGTCGACGTCCAAAAACCTGACGCTTAAAAGGCACGGGGCTAAACCTTCTGCTTTATACCTGTGTAATGCATTCTCCATGCTGTAGAAATGTCTCAATAAAAGTGATCTTACATAGGAATTCCATCAATGTAATTCCAGTAATAAAATGGAATAATCCAGTAATAAAATCCCAGTAATCCCATTGGGAATTACTAAACTGTAGATCACTGTTTCTCAGCCCCTGGTTGGGTCTGCTATCTAATTTTAACAGTAAGAGGCCGATTCATTAATAGCGCCAGGTAGCGACAGATGAGCGACAGTAGCGTTATTTTCACAGCGCCCGCTAGTATTCGTTGTGCTTGGCCGTTGTTCTGTAGTTGATAGCGACTCAGTCGGTGTGCGGTAATGTTGAATACGGGGTTAGGAGTCGCTGTTTGACAGGTTCCGCGCTGTATGGGAGCGCATGACAGCGAACGGCCATAGCGAACGGCTCCCAGCATATTCATTAACAAATCAAGCTCAAAAATTCTCGCGCTGTGAAATGCTTGTTTAAACCCCAGAGCGCTGGCGGCGATGGGTTAAAAGTAGTTTTTTAACCCCCAAACCACCATATTTTTAGAAAAAAAAAAAAACATGTTTTTCAAAACATTTTGTAATATGAATACATTAATATCAGACCTGTAATATCAATTCTGCACAAATTTATTTATTTTTTTTTTTTACCTTAAAAAAAATATCTAACATTGCAGAAGTGGTCACAGAATTTTTGACATTTAAAAAAAAAAAAAAAAAAACATTAATAGCAATTAATTATTAATATTTAAAGATTGCTCCATTGAAATGCATTGGAGAGCGCCAGGTAGCGAGAGGTCATACCTGTCGCTGTTCAAGGTCGGACGCTGGCGCTGTGGGCTGAAGCTGGAATAATGATGAATGAGTGGCTATCTGGCGCTCTGTCAGTCGCTAAGCAGGATCGGCTTGATAAATGTGTGATTGTGGTGGGGAGCCGGCGTTCTCGTGGCGGTGCCCGTCATTACCGTTCGCTCACCATTCGCTACCTGGCGCTATCCCTTGTTAAATAAGGGCCTAAGACCATTATTTTTCCCTGACTTAAAACATGATGCAAGGCCTGTGACCTACATGTGGGTAGAGGACAATTGCTGTAGAGAACCTCGAAAGTTGCAAAATTTCCCCACCACACTTGGCCAGTATTTAAAAAGAGAAAATAGATACCGTTCCTCCCCTGCGACAGTTAACACCTCCTCTATATTCATGTGTCCTGAAGACGGGGAGGCTGATTCATCATTAGCGGCACGCGGCGTCTGGTGAACACTGGGCGCTGTACGCAATACCACATTTATGAAGGCGATTCTGGTGAGCGACTCAAACAGCGACATTGTTATAACATTGTAACATGAACACTTTAATACCATACATGTAATGAGAATTCTGAATAAAAATATTATTAATCCAAAAATTTTTCAAGCATGTGTTTTTCTTGCCCAGGAGACATGTCTGAAGTTTAGAGATTTTTTTTAAGTAAAAAAGGGATCAGGAAAGAGATTTAAGGATTTTCCATAGAAATGTATGGAAGACGCCAGGTAGCGACAGGTAAGACGTGGCGCTCTGCAAGGATTAACACCGGCGCTGTACGCTGAGCCTGGGATAATGATGAATCAGACGCTACATGGCGTTGTTCCAGTCGCTCACCAGATTTGGCTTCATAAATGTGTAATTGCGTGCCGTCTCCGACATTCACCTGCTGCTACCTGCCGCTGTACAGGCACTACCTGGCGCTATCCCTTCATGAATAAGGCCCTCAGTCGCTCTAGTAACCTGGTCGCATTGATGAAAGTGATGTGTGTTGGGCACCAGTGTGTTGTAACATCAGTACAGCGCTGCAGCGAGCGAGCGGTAGCGCCAGCTCAGTGTGTCCGACTCTTGGCGCTCCACACCACCAAAAACTACACACACACAGCGTCAGCGCTCTAAAGCTGGGCGCTGTAGCATAGAGCACCAGACGCTGTGTGATTAAAGTCTGTTTTTGAACACATATCCACCAGTAACAAAGCGAAAACACGTGACATTGTTTTAACACTGACCACACTTTAGCGCCAGAACTGTGATGACAATTCTGCATAAAAATATTAAAAGTCAGAAAATGTTATAAAAGTGTTTGTTTGCAGCCAGGAGACGTCACACAATGATTGGAGCAAAATAACAAAAAATTGCCAAACACGCTATTTATACACAACTAACGAAACCCCATTGAAATGTATGGGAGAGCGCTATAGAGCGACAGGTACTACATGGCGTTCCTGAGCCTAGAGCGCCAGCGCTATACACTGAGCCGCCTGGATTAATACATGTGACGCTACCTGGCGATGATAGAGGCGCTCACCAGAATCGCTTTCTTAAATGTGGGTTAATACATGCCTGTATTAATACATGCGACGCTACCTGACGCTACGAGGCAATACCTGGCGCTATCCTTTCTTGAATAACCCCCAAAGTTACATTACCAGTTATTATTAAAGCCCGAGTCCAGTCAAAGTGTAACCACACCAACGCGTTGCGTGGATCACGTCCACTTCGCCAGGGTGAGTGTGGCTGCCATTGCTACATACTCACCTTATGTTTACCTACTCACAACGTCGCTAGTCCTGACATCCACGCACACTGACTGTTTCTGTCATTATTTAGTCCCTAAATATCCATGATACAACATAATCTGTACTACTATAATGATCCTTATCCAGTGTCTTAGTGAGAAACCCAGCGCCAAAGGGAACACTGCCCCATAATCAATAGTGTCTGCACCACTAATATAACAATATAAAAAATATATAAAAGAATGTATTCATTATCAAAAACAACACTTAGACTTGGGGACAATTAAAAATAAAAAGATAAATAAATAAAATAAATAAATAAAAATAAAACAAATAAAAATAAAAAGGGTACCTCCTCCCTGAGCACAGCGCTCCTGTTAGGGCGAGCACTGCACGTCCATCTAGCAGCACTTCACTTACCTCCATGGCTGCATGCAGCCGTCATCCATCTTGCAGCACTTCCTCATGGCTGCATCCAGCTGCCGCCCTTCCCCCCATGCTTCCTCCTCACATGCTCAGGTGCGCGCACGTCTCCATCCACTAGAGGGCGAGCGCACTGGATTCCTGAGATTTAAAGGGCCTGTACAGCACTGATTGGTGCCTGGTCATCCAAGCCTGCATCCACTTCTCCGATTTAGAGAGGCACTTCCTTCCTTCAGTGCCGGATCTTGGTCTCTCCATGCTTGTTGAAAGTCAGACATTCTTGGATTGCTCACCCGTGTACCGACCTCTGCCTGTCCCCGACTCTGAACCTTTGCTGCCTGCCCTGATCTCGGCTACTCACCTTTACTGCGAACCTTTGCTGCCTGCCCCGACCTCTGCCTGTACTTAGTACGCCTTTTGCCTGCCACTTGTGTACCTCGCTGAACCTCGGCTGACTGTGGGACTGGGCCGCTGTTGGGGGGTAGCGACCTGGTGGTCACTCGCCGCACAAGACAAACCTGCCTTGCGGTGGGCTCTGGTGAATACCGGTGGCCCCTTAGACTCCGCTCCCCTGACACGGTACCCATCGGTCCCACAGTTAAAGCGGATCCACACCGAGTCCGCTCCACCCGGTCCGTGACAGCTCCCACCTTGTCCACAAACAATTAGCAGCTGTAATGATTCAATAATAGAGATGGATTCTTCAAAAGTGGGCTTCGTCACGGAATGCGTCGGGTTGCTTTGATGGCCCTCTCCCCTTTCTATTTATTTTCTGATTTTTGGTTACAGTGCATTTTGTGCGACATGTCTGTTGGTTGCATTTCCTCCTAATATTTATAGCACTGTTTCTTCTGTATATATTTGATGCATATGCTATTATCATTGTTATATGGGGCTCGATTCAACAAAGGTCGAAAATTTGCGTGTGTTTTGTGCTTAAAAATTTGCGATTTTGCGATAGTTATTTTTACGAGTGATTCAGCAACCTGGAACCATTGTAAAACACGAGTCACTCGAATTTAATTCGATTGCGATTGTAAAAGTGCGAAATAAATTAGTGGATCGAAAAATTTACTACTGCATTTTGCGATTCGAAAATTTTACTACTGATTCAGGTGACTTGATGAGCCACACACATGATATAAATTAGAGTGTTTCACACTAGTTTTTTGATGCAGCTTTCAGCAGGAGAAAACTCATTTTGCTCTTTCTCACAATGGAGCCCTTCTACTTTCTTTGCAATGGTAGTAAACTCTAATGGTAGTAAAAAATTCAATTCATAAGAAAAAAGCCTGAGAATTCCACTGTTTGTGAATCACTAGTTAGGAAAAAAAAATATTGAACTTTTTACCCCTTTTTACTAGTAGTAAAAAGTTCCATAAGAACAAGGGAAGGTACAGGGGAGCGGTCGACCTTTGGGTTTTTACACTGCGGGGTACCAAAACCCAGAATAGTCAAAATCCTGGGTTTTGGTCCACGTTATAGTGTAAGCATAAGAATGGTGTACCATGAGGTTAAAGCTAGCAAAGAGCTGCACCCTGCACCCAAGGACACGTGATGCTATGTGAGCAAGCTTTGTATAGAAAACAATGGCCACATTTCTGCATTAAAGGAAACATTTTTAATACAGGTCCCTAGCAATCCAACCAAACCCCCCCCAAAAAAACTACATATATGCCTCACAAATATGACTGTTTAATTAGTACTTCCACTACAGCATACCTTGCCTCTTAATTACATGTATCCACAATGTTAGCCATGTGCATACAGCTACACAGGCAACTTAAAAAGTTGAAAAAAAATATGCATTTACATTTACCCATTAGAAAACCTTACAACACAATGCAGCAGTCAGAAAACAATACTAAATAGAAAAAAAAATTTGAGTACATTTTCCAATAATTTTCACTTGCGACAGCCTTTTTCCGAGCATTTTGAAAATTTTATGAGTGATTCAAAAATTTTACGATTCCATTTTCGAGTGCACATATTTAGTTCAACCCCTTTTCTGAATCACTCCAAAAAGTTACAAATTTACGCATGCGATACGATTTATCGAGCAACACAAATTTATTTCTACCTTTGTTGAATCGAGCCCATGGTATCCAAGTAGTTATTTGCAAATTGCTTACCTTTATTTGCACGGCAGTTACACTTTAGCTGGGTCCATATCTATTATTAAACCGACCTTCAGCATAATTTAATGAAAAGCCCAAACCCCTAAAAAAACAATTCTCCAACAGCCCCAACCTCATTGCCCGTAATAGCTAGTGTTGCTCAGGGCGGGGCCGTCGCCAGCACAGGGCAAACCTGAGCAACCGCCAGGGCCCCTGGCATCTTCAGGGGCCCACTCAGGCTCATACTTGGCCATGGTACTATTTAACAGTGGACCTGAACCACTGAATGCCGGGTGTTGTGTGCAGACCTGCTCATGGCTGGCCTCAGCAACATGGAGATAATCAGCAACATTGGAGAAGGTGGCATGGAATGGAGGGCAATTGATGGATGCTTAGAAGGTGCGAGAACCAGGTGACAACTGACTGGAGGACGACCAACAGCAGGAGATGACCCATTTGTGGCAGCGGAGCTGAAAGTTGGCATCATGTGACATCATAGCGAATCCTGTTCAAAACTCTAACTCTCGCATACAAAGCTCTCTCCAACCAGGCCCCTCCCTACATCTCATCTCTAATCCAACAGTATCAACCTAGACGCAGCCTCTGCTCCTCTGCCGACCTCCTCCTGTCCTCCTCCCTGGTCACCTCCTCTCACGCCCGCCTCCAGGACTTCTCACATGCAACTCCAATCTTCTGGAATGCCCTCCCGCACCCAATCCGCCACTCCACAACACTCAAAACCTTCAAAGGAGCCCTCAAAACTCACTTATTCAGACAATCATGTAATCTGGCTTAACCAATCTTCTAAAAGGGCACATGCCACAAAGCTCAATACTGACTGTTTGTGATCCTTCCCCCTCGTCTTCAGCCCTCATCCTTTAGACTGTAAGCTCGCAAGGGCCGGGCTTTCTCCCCTATTGTATCTTGTACTCAGAATATCCATTGTTAAATCTGTAAAACTGCATTTGAAATAGTATATGTACCGTATGTTTCTACCCTGTCTGTGACTACTACTTTGTAAAGCGCTACGGAAGATGATGGCGCTATATAAATAAACAATAATAATAATAATAATAATGTGACTTACTACTTTGGGGTCCACTAAGATTCTTTTGCCCAAGGGCCCCCACAAACCTGGAGCCGGCCCTGGCTCATGGGATTGACCATCACAGCTTGCTGCTCAAACTGACCTTTTGCCTCCCCGACCTTGAACTTCATCTGACCCTTTTAGATACCGTGTTACGTCTGACCATCCGGCTTGACTTTTGGCTAGTGTTTGACTTATCTTCTGCCTCATCCCTGTGAGTAGACGCACCCTTGGACTGATCACCTGTATACGACCTTGGCCTTAGTAAACCCTCATGTTCCTTCTATCTTCACCACAAGCTGGCATCCTTTGTGCCTTTTAAGACCTGGGGGCAACTGTGTCCGTCGAGGTGTATTGTTCCTCCAGGCAAATTGGGGGCTTGACTATTGGTGGAAGCGGCGGTGGAGATTGGGAGTTGCCAGCTCACAGAAGGTGGAAGACTCACAGGGCATTATACAGAGCTGGGGTCAGGAAAAGGACAGCAATCCCAGAATACAGCAAGGCAACGTCAGAAGACACTTCCTGTCTACAGGCAGCCTGACACTTCATGTGGCGCCTTCTTGGCTCAGAAAATGTGGTAGATGCAGGTAGGACTTTTAATGTGGGCAATCTGTAAGTATGGGGTGGGGGAAACATATAAGATATGCTCTTATTTAGGAGGAGATATGGGCGCAAACAGGTTTTTATGAGCAACTTTCTATAGTTCACCAGCAGAGAGACTAGGTTCACGCCTGCCTCCCCCACGCATACACCCCCTGCAAGCCCTGTTTTTCTCTAAGGGTATCTTAACCTAAAGATCCATTATTGAATAAAAAAATTAAAGGAGGAAATATTTATTTAAGCAACAAATCAAAAGAGAAATTATGGAAGTGCAAGCAGGGACACAAATTAGTCATGTTTTAATCAGTTGCTCCTGGTGGTTTGAGTCTTACAGTTAAAAGAAACATTTGAAAAACCCAATATTTAAAATAGTTCTTGAATACTTTCAAAGAAGTAATTCCAAGAAAACAGCTGCTACCTTCTGGTTGCTGAACAAGGCTTCAGCGTTAACCTTTGGTATGCGCTGCAACCTATCTTGCCCCTTTATTCAGTATACAGTAGCATGCAAAAGTTCTGACCCCCTAGTCAAAATTATTGTTTCTGTAAACAGGTAAGAAAGAGGAAGTTGAAATGATCTCCAAAAGGCCTACATTTTAATATACCAGCATGTTTTTTTTTTAGTTTGGTATAATTTTAGAGCAAAAAGGGGACCTTGCAATGGTATGGGAACCCAATAGGAATGGTGATACTGAGATCTCAGACTTTAATTAGCCTATCAGAATGAAGGTTTGTTCACAAGCGTCATTAGGAAAGGACATGTGATGCAATTTCCAAAGCCTTATAAATACCTAGGCCCCTATTTATGAAGGAATAGCGACAGGTAGCGACTGGTGAGCGGCCGGTAATGACGGGCCCCGCCACGAGAACGCCGGCTCCCCACCACAATCACACATTTATCAAGCCGATCCTGCTTAGCGACTGAGATAGCGCCATATAGCGACTCATTCATCATTATTCCAGCCTCAGCCCACAGCGCCAGCGTCCGACCTTGAACAGCGACAGGTATGACCTCTCGCTACCTGGCGCGCTCCAATGCATTTCAATGGAACAATCTTTAAATATTCATAATTAATTGTTATTAATGTTTTGTTTTTTGTTTTTTTAAATGTGAAAAATTCTGTGACCACTTCTGCCATTTTAGATAATTTTTTAAGGGAAAAAAAATGTGCAGAATTGATATTACAGGTCTGATATTAATGTATTCATATTACTAAATTATTTAAAACATTTTTTTTTGGTTTCCAAAAATATGGTGGTTTGGGGGTTAAAAAAATACTTTTAACACATCGCCTCCAGCGCTCTGGGGTTTAAACATGCATTTCACAGCGCTTGAATTTTTTGAGCGTGATTTTTTGATGAATATGGTGGGAGCCGGTCGCTCTGACCAGTCGCTATCATGCGCACCCATACATCGCGGAACCTGTCAAATAGCGACTCGTCACCTTGTATTCAACATTACGCCACACCGACTGAGTCGCTGTCAACAACTGAACAACGGCCAAGCACAGCGACTACTAGCAGGCGCTGTGAAAATACCGCTACAGTCGCTCAACTGTCGCTACATGTCGCTATTAATAAATCAGCCTCCCCGACTCCTCCAACCTTGTCCCCAAAACACATCAACCATAGATTTTTCTATACAACTGCCTAACACTCTGAAAATGAAACTGACAGGAAATGGCAGCTGATAGAGACAGTGGAAACCAGGAAGACCCAGAAAGCTGTTTGTAGAATTGTTTGAAAGGCAAATCAGAACCCCATCTTGACTCCAAAATACCTTCCCACAGATTTAGCTCTGGAGTTGTGGTACATTGTTCTGCTGGTTCAGTACAAACATTCAGGATTAGGGATGAGCGAATCGGTTCTAACGAACCTGAATTCTCTACGAATTTCAGGGAAAATTCGATTCAGCACGAACCCGAATTTTTAGTGGTTCGTGCTGACCGAATTTTCCCTGAGATAAAAAAAAAAAAATGTCGGCATGGTGGGAGCGCAGCCGGCCTCCCCGCTCCCACCAAGCCCTGAAATGCAAAAAAAAATGCCGGCATGGTGCGAGCCTCCCCGCTCCCACTATACAGCAAACACTTACCGACATGGTGGGAGCGGGGAAGCCAGCTGCGCTGTCAGCGGGCGGCGGAAAGCCGGCTTCCTCTGATGACGCGTCCTCTGATGACAGCTGAGAGCGCAGCCGGCCTCCCCGCTCCCACTATGCCGGTAAGTGTTTGCTGTAAAAAAAAAATGCCGGCATGGTGGGAGCGGGGAGGCTGGCTGCGCTGTCAGCGGGCGGCGGAAACCGGCTTCCGCCGCCCGCTGACAGCGCAGCCGGCCTCCCCGCTCCCACCATGCCTGCATTTTTTTTTTCCATTTCAGGGCTTGGTGGGAGTGGGGAGGCCGGCTGCGCTGTCAGCGGGCGGCAGAAGCCGGCTTCCGCCGCCCACTGACAGCGCAGCCGGCCTCCCCGCTCCCACCCGAGATGAGCGATTCGCTAAAGTTCGATTCGGACGAACCCGAATTTCTCTGAGAAATTCGGCGAATCGCCCGAATCGAATTTTTGAGAAGTTCGCTCATCTCTAATCAGGATCCCTAGTTGCTGTCATGTGTACCAAGGCAAGGTGCAAATGAGTTGCAAAAAGGGATTATTATTGGCTTCTGGGCCAAGGGTGGCAGTTATTTCTGAAACAGTGCAATTTGTGAACTGCCCACATCTGGCTGTGGTGACAGTGTATAGTGAGTGGACAAATTGCAATATTAGCAAGCAACATGGAAACTGCAGAGCCAATAATGTAAGACCTGGACATTAGGGTTGATTCAGAGCCTTCTATATTCCATCTCATTTTTGTTTCTAAATGTGAACATTACACTTGGCTTTCGTTAAGTATATATACACATGATTCACATGATTCACAGCCTCCATTGGGTGTGTGTCAAACTAGTTTCGTAGCTGCGTAAGCTATCAAGAACACTGTGAGCATTTTCTAGCATTTTTCACGTACTTTGCAACGAAATATTTGAGTGTCCAGCGAGGTCCTACTAGTTTACCTGGACATGAACTAGCCCTGAGGAAGTGATGTTCCGTCACGTAACGCGTAGGACGGGGAGGGGTGCTGTTGGCCCATTGTGCATGTAAGACCCTTATGTGTGTCTTTTGTCCCTCTTGTCATCCTGCTGTGTCCCTCTTTTTATTTTAGTATAGTGTTACCATTGCACTTTTATTTTTTTGAACTTAGTCGCTTTGCATACGCTGAACACTTTAGAATATTTGATATCCATTGTATGTTTTTTATATGTTGCACTCTGCACTTTTTTGGGACAAATAAGATTCAGCCATTTATATATAGGGACACACACTTGAGATATGAGCATTATGTTGTACCATCAGCGCCCTCTGGTGTAATGTTCATGTATTATGTGTTTTTAGAAAGAGATTTTAATTCATTGTAGCTATACATATGCTTTAATAAAAGATTACATTTGTACTTCATTTGGAGTGGTGCAGAGTGTTGGGGGCTCTGTGGAAGCCTCCTTGTGGGTTTGTCCTACTAGTTTCCATCGGAAAAGTCCTGTTTTTACCCTTAATTTAGCCCCTAAACTCTGTAATATTTTTGTTTTTGTGAAATTTATACACATACGCTGGCTTGCTTGCTGGCTTGCACGCATATGCGACCCTCTTTTTATAACTGTTTCCCATACCCTGGTCCTGCTATCCCATTACTTAATTATTGCTGTGCCAAGTCTCTTCTGTTACAAAGTACTTTATATGCCATGCATTCTTCTTTACTTCTTCCTAATGCTTACTTTAACAACTTTACACTTTGACATCTTCTTTTCTTCTACGTCCTAATGCTTACCTTAACCACTTTCCACTTTGGCATCTTCTTTTCTTCTTCTTCCTAATGCTTACCTTAACCACGTTCCACTTTGGCATCTTCTTGTATTCTTCTTCCTAATGCTTACCTTAACCACTTTCCACTTTGACATCTTCTTTTCTTCTTCTTCCTAATGCTTACCTTAACCACGTTCCACTTTGGCATCTACTTTTATTCTTCCTAATGCTTACCTTAACCACTTTCCACTATGGCATCTTCTTTTCTTCTTCATCCTAATGCTTACCCTAACAACTTTTCACTTTGGCATGCATTCTTCTTTACTTCTTCTTAATGCTTACCTCAACCACTTTCCACTTTGGCATCTTCTTTTCTTCTTTCTAGTTGTATATTTGGGATGCCCACATGGATATAATGTAAACATTACTCTGATTGTTAATAATATTAAATACAACACAGCATTATTTAATTCTTAATTCTCTAATCTTTTATTGAGAATGTTTTTTTTATCATTGTATCATGGTTTTATTGTGAAAATATAAACATAAAAAAGCATCTAAAAATAGTTAAAATGTTTAAACAAAAAGTATTTACAAATGTGTTTTTAAGGGGTTAAAAGAAGGTGGTAGGCTCCCAGTGCCCTAAAGTTGTTGGCTCCCCATGGCTGCGGGCAGCTCCTTAATATGCCCCACCAGCCCATGCACAGCAGCTGTGAGCTCCTGCAAGCGCTGCTGCATCTCTAGTGTGTGCACTGTAAAAAAAAAGAACACAATTAGTGTCTAGCCTCTGCTTTCTGACAACCTGTTGAAGAAGCCATGTTAGTAAATAGTCACTTGTCTTAACACTTACTAGGCTGGTGGGGGTGTCGGGATTTGGGAGCCACTCTCCTGACTGGGACCTGCCACACCTCTTGCTCCGAGTCTGTAGAAGAAAACAAAAATAATAGTTAGTGAATGTGTTTGAGGTTTTTCTTGACTTCTCTTTTGTATATGGTACATCACCCACCTTCTTCTTCTTCAGGTGGGGTTGGTTCACCTCCACCCGTCGCTGTTCAACCCCCGGGGACATCTAGAAGGAAATGACACAAAGTTACACATTACAATACGTGTGTGTGTGTGTGGGGGGGGGGGGGGTAGTTTGTGCCTTCCTGTGTTTGTTTGTGTGTGATGTTCATACCTGAGTCCTCCTGTCCTCCATCATCCCCAGACTCCCTGCCCAACATCTGTGCCTCCTGCTGTGCAGGTTGGTGCAGGTGAGCTTGGGGCCCACCTGCAGAGAAGCAGGAGGTCATTGGCACTTGTCTGCCACCACCTCCACGTCCACCAGATCTGTTGGGGATGTTATATGCATCATCTGACACACCCCAGTGGGTCAAGTTCAAGGAAGTTGGAATGCATCGAAACCTTGGTGCGTGGGCTTAAGCGGTGATGTAGTGGGGAAGTATAAGTTGTTAAAGTAGAGCCGTCTCTGCTTCCATACAGCAATTTTCCTTCTCATAAGTGAAAATGGCAGGGAAAAAATGCAGCCACAAAAGCCGCAACCAGGCAGAAATGCTGGATGCTTAAAACGCTCGCCAAGGGTCTTTCCAAGGGTCTTGCCACTCACGTCAGCAAACACCTAGGCAGAGTCAGAGCAGGGGCAGGTCAACTACCAGGGCAAGGCAAAGCAGTCCTAGCCATACTGCTCGTATGGTCTATTTGTCCACCAAGGTAGCCATGCCATTGAGCAACTTTTTGAGGGTGCAACTGAGTATAGGCTGGGACATGCCCACTGAGAGAGTGTCCAGCCTTTGGAATTAGCCATTCACCAGAATTTGCAGGCATTCAACCAAATTGGTCATGCCTGCAATTGCATGCCGCTTGCTTGTGGTTGGGGCCAACCATGGCCGCAACTCACAATACAGTCTTTCAAGGAAAACACAGTTAAGTCGGGTCAGCTCAAATATCTCATTGTCATGCATGCGATTAACATCCACACGCGGCCGATGAAATTCCAAGTCCAACATACACATGCAGAGCACAGCGCAATGATGCAGACACTCCATCTAAGCAAAACAATCGTCGTCGGACTCCATTCCGTTTTCAAAAACACCACGAAAGCACAAACTCACTAGGAAATAGTGCCTGTAAGTGGAGATGGAAATATCATGTTTTATTGGCCCCATAATCAGGGCTTTGAATCATGCGACAGCCCATGCTAATCACGGCTTATAGGCATCAACGTGAAAACAATACAAAGCTAATGCACATTAGAAACGCTAACAAAAATGCTTAAATGCAACACACGAGAAGCCCAAAAATGGACCAAAAAAAACTGAAAAATTACACATACACACGCTTTTTAATATAAATTCACTTAAAACAGGCTGTGAATTGAATTTATTGTTATGAAGCTTGAAGCTTTGAGGATGGAACGGGGAGGCCGATTCATTAATAGCGGTAGGTAGCGACAGTTGAGCGACTGTAGCGGCATTTTCAGTCGCTGTGCTTGGCCGTTGTTCTGTAGTTGATAGCGACTCAGTCGGTTTGCCGTAATGTTGAATATTGGGTGAGGAGTCGCTATTTGACAGGTTCCGCGCTGTATGGGAGCGCATGATAGCGACTGGCCCTAGGGACCGGCTCCCACCATATTCATTAAAAAATCACGCTCAAAAAATTCTCGCACTGTAAAATGCATGTTTAAGCCCCAGAGCGCTGGCGGCAATGGGTTAAAAGTAGTTTTTTAACCCCCAAACAACCATATTTTTGGAAACCAAGAAAAACAATTTTTTTAAATAATTTGGTAATATGAATACATTAATATCAGACCTGTAATATCAATTCTGTACAATTTTTATTTTTTATTTTTTTTACCTTAAAAAAATTATCTAAAATGGCAGAAGTGGTCACAGAATTTTTCACATTTAAAAAAAAAAAAAAAAAAAAAAATTAATAACAATTAAATATGAATATTTAAAGATTGTTCCATTGAAATGCATTGGAGAGCGCCAGGTAGCAAGAGGTCATACCTGTCGCTGTTCAAGGTCGGACGCTGGCGCTGTGGGCTGAGGCTGGATTAATGATGAATGAGTGGCTATATGGCGCTATCTCAGTCGCTAAGCAGGATCGGCTTGATAAATGTGTGATTGTGGTGGGGAGCCGGCGTTCTCGTGGCGGGGCCCGTCATTACCGGCCGCTCACCAGTCGCTACCTGTCGCTATTCCTTCATAAATAAGGGCCTATGTTAAACGTTAAAGTGTAGCAGATAACCACCAAAATGAACCAGGGGCTACCAGATATGTGTGTAAATCAACATTTTTGCAAGCAATGTGTATGGGGCTCCAAAACATTGGAATGGTCACTGTATCTAAAAGTTAAGTTTCAGGCCTCATGTGGAAGCTGGACTTCACCAATGTGTCACATCTCCAGCTTTTTCAAATGGATTGATGTTGACGTGTCAGGTGAGAAACTTCAGAGAACAAACACCCTGCAACCATTGCTGATATAGCACAAGCTGGTGGTGGAAGGAGGTATTGTCTATTGAATTTGTGGCATTCTCTTGGACACCCATCCTGGAATACTCATCCATGTGGAAGTTGCTCTCAACTGATTTGGGTATAAATCCATCCATGCAGATCACATGCACCCATACATGCTGGTTGTTTTCCCTGAGGAGAAAATATGACATGTCACACAGCTTCCCAAACAACTATCAACTTCCGACCTTATGCGGACTAGTGCCTAATGTCTGAAACATGTGTCCACAAGTGTCAGACGATGGCTGTATAAAGGTTGAAAGTTATATGCAAGCACAGGTGTTATCCCCCATTTTAGCACCATGTGGTTTACCTAGAGTAGGGTCCCTGCTCAGCCTTGGAAGGTGGTTCTCATCCCCAGACAAAGGCAAAGGATGACAACTAAGGCCGCAAAGACTGATAAAAAGCCACACAGAGCAGGTATAGTCCAAAGACAGGCCAGGAAATTAACATGTGGTCAGTTCAGTAGGTTCAGTGCCAAGATCTTATGCAAAAGGCTGATCAGCAGTCAAGCAAAGGTCCTCGACCCCACACAGTAAAGGGTTAATGCAGGTAAGTAGTCCAGTTGAAGCAACAGTCCAGGTAGAGTTCAGGCGAAGTCAGACAGCAAGGTTCTCACCAGCACACCTAAAGCAAACTGAAAGCTACAACGTGTATTGCATCCTGGAAGAGGGTGGGCAGCGGCAAATCAGGGCCCGAGGTTAGTGTCAGCCCAGCATTGGTTAATTGCCTCACCCTGGTGCATATTGAAGAATGCCAGGGAAGTGCAGGGATTTACAAGCGGTCTGAAGAATAACAAAAGAGTACATAGCAAGTGATAAATCTGGACAAGCATGACAGCCAGGTGAGTCTTTAAGCCTTGTCTTTTTTTTGAGCTCTTGGAGTAGCAAATATACAGATCAAGGTGATTTGAATGTCTTCTATTACTTGTAAAGAGCAATGGCTAACATCATTTTTCTTCTCCTTTTCTTACAAATCTCTCCTACCCCATTCTGTAAGTCTTAACCCACCCTCCCTCTCAGGGCTAGATTAAAAAGGAGGGGGGGAGGGGATACAGGGATCCTGCTTTGGGGCATCAACCCAAGAGCAGCCAATGATCTACAGTTACTTCCAGGAGGCTTCCAGCTGCAAGTCTAAACCTACGCTCCCTTTCAGGGTCAGATTGAGGGGGTGAGAGGGAACCAGGGCAGGCCTGGGGGCATTCACCATTTCTTAACAAGGGCAGCAATTGATCTACAATTACTTTCAGGCGGCCTCCTCCAAACTTAATCTATTCCAACTCCATCTAAAACTTCAATTGCATGATGGCAAATAAAACTATTTTGTCAAACAAGATTTTTTATTAAATAATTACAGGGCTTACATTAATATCCCCCCCCCCTTTTGCTTCACAGTAAGGATAGGACCCTCTCATGCAGCAACTTTTTTTCTTACTGCTGAGATTATGGGTAGTGAGAAGCAGGGCTCTGCATCCAATATTTGATTGGTCAAATCTTTTGCCAGGAGTACTAGAACAGATGGCAAATCTCCCCCAACCCTCTTCAAGTCTAAAACAACCCTCCCTTTCAGGGCCAGATTAAAGGGGGGTGAAGCCAAGCTCCCGTCTTTGGGCCTTCTCCAATTGGGGGCCTCAACCACTGGCTAACATGGGCAGGAATTGATTACCAGTCACTTCCAGGTGACCTCCACCAGACCTTCAAAACCAATTTTGAGATTTTTTTAAAAAATAATTACAGAGCCGAATTCTAACCCATGAGCTGTGATTTGATGCAGAAAAATGCCCTTTAGGTGTGGGAGTGATAGAATGAGAGGAATGGGCTATGTGAGCGTTATCAATATGGCACCAACTGCATTCCTTCCCTTAAGGTTCATATCACTTATTATTGATATGACTCATCCTATGTGTGTGGGTTATTATTTTTACATGCACATGTTACCTGTATTTTTTCACCTTGACATTGTCTGGAGCTGTATTCACTTCCTTGTGTGTATCATTCATAAACTATGATGGGTCTGATTTATGTCACCCTATGCCAGTATCCCCCAGTAGGGGGATGACAGACATTGCCAGACACTGGTGGGGTAATCTAGTATTTCACTCATAGAAATAAATGTTGGTTTTCCCCTTGATTCATGTTCTTACCTTATTTATTTTTAATGGCTCTCTCAACTCTATATATCAAGATAATTTAAAAGTAGCACAAAACCCATAAAAGGAGGCCCTCTAAGCCCTAGCACCTCAGGTGATACGGCCGGATCGGGGGTTGCCTGGATGTAAAAACACCCTTTTTTTTTCTTGCCGAGGCCACACCCACCTGGAATTTTTTTAGATCATCGATTCGCTGATGAGAATGCTGGCTGATGTGGCCAATCCACTGGCTGCTTTCCTAGCGTCCCCTTAGTCTGGGAAGTGACCCTGCCCTTTTTCTGAGGTTCAGGTTCAGAACTGCACGGGTTAAAAAAAATCTACCTTTTTTACTCGATTTGTAAAATATGAAAAAAAACCTACCCCCACCTTTAAGAGGAGACCAGCCTGGCACACAAGAATAGGGGCAATAGGGAATTGGGGTCCTACCAACATACCAGTACCCACACCCTTCGGCTTAGATTCAATACTTTTCCAGGGGTTTCTGGAGGAACACTAGTCAATGGGCACAGGACTCTTCTGCACTTCTCTGCCAGTGGGATTGGGCAGGTAATTAGGTATGAACAAGCCACCTGCCAGGTGCTAGTAGATGATTTGCCAGCCTCCAACCATTTCAACTGGTATAGGGGTCCTTAGGACCCCTTAAGAGTTTCTAAGTCGGTAAAGAGTAGAGTAGTAAAACAACCTCCCTGTTGTTAAAAATAATCCTTCTGTGTTAACTTCATCATCTTCTCGAAGATCTTTTGTGGCATCTGACTTGACCTGGTGACTTCATAACGTGGCCACATAAGAGAAGAACCGTTATACCTCGGAGATGGGGCTTATAATATTTTCCTCAGGGTCACTAATGCTAGGAGAAATCTGCAGAAGCAACAACCTCCTGTAGCATATTGGTACCTGAGCTCCAAGATGGGTATGTTTTGGATGCCAGACTATGAGTTTAGCTGTTCTAGTGGGACATGGTCTGAAAAGACTTTTTCCCACTTTTTCCCAGATAGTAGTTTACCTAGTTTAAGAAGACCAAAGCCTGTGCTTTTCACCCCCCCCCCCCTTTTGGGATTCCCCTATGTGTGAAAGTCCCTGGTTTTCCTAATAACCCACCATGGCACATGCATGGTTCCTCCACTAATGACCATTTATTGCCATGAATGCATGAACGGTGCTTTGCCATGCAGTATCTGCTTGCCACTTCTTCTGGGTGCATCCACATACTGCCAGTCATTCAGATATGTCTGACACAGTGCATACAGAGATTAGAGTGGAGGGGGCGTTGCTGGGGTCCAGCACATGTGCAGTGAGCTCACTGTAAGGAGTTGTTTATGTAGCGAATCGGGGGCATTCACACACAGGATCTTCCCAAATTCTGATGCCCCTAGGAAAGCCGAGAAGGGTGTTGGTCCACTTTATATGAGCTTAGCTTAGACAGCATTGCAACGTGGACCAAAACCCTGGTAACCCAGCTCTAGGATCTAAAAGATTTTAGGACCGAGCTACAGCTTCTCAATCTGGATTTCCCTGCTTTGTGAAACTCCCTGGCAGATACTGATCTTGAAAAATGATCCCAGAGCACATGCAAGAGCCTCTGGCGACATTATTGGGGGGGGGGGGGGGAGACATATCTGGACATTATATGTAGAGATGAGCGAACTTCTTGAAAGTTCGATTCGGGCGATTCGCCGAATTTCCCCAAGAAATTCGGGTTCGCCCGAATCGAACTTTCACGAATCGCTCATCTGAAAAAAAAAATGCCGGCATGGTGGGAGCGGGCAGGCCGGCTACGCTGTCAGCGGGCGGCAGAAGCCGGCCCGCTGACAGCGCAGCCAGCCTGCCCGCTCCCACCATGCCGGCATTTTTTTAAAAAGCAAACACTTACCTGCATGGTCGGAGCGTGGAGGCCGGCGCCGCTCTCAGCTGTCATCAGAGGACGCGTCATCAGATGACAGCGTAGCCGGCCTGCCCGCTCTCACCATGCCGGCATTTTTTTTTTTTTTTATTTCAGGGAAAATTCGATCGGCACGAACCAAAAAATATTCGGGTTTGTGCCAAATCGAATTTTCCCTGAAATTCGGAGCGAATTCCGGTTCGTCCGAATCGGTTCGCTCATCCCTAATTATATGCTTGAGCACACATAGGAACTACCCACCCCCCCCCCCCGATTTAACCCTTCCAAGACAAACACAAAAAGTGACTGTAGATATGCCCGAAGCAGTGGACTGCCCTAATTACAGTGCCCCCGGAACAGTTGTGTCTTGCTCAAGAGCACTCATGTCTGGACCAGGAGTTGAACCTGCCACCCTATGGTTAAAGGATCGCTTCCGTACCTCAAAGCAATGACTCCCCTAAACTCCTCCATCAGGTAAGTGCACACAACAGAGAGGGGAACGGGGAAGCAGAAGGCATCTAGCAATCAGTTCAGCAGTGAGTTCCGATTGGAAGATTGCACACATGCGCTGTAGTAGGGTTTCACACACAACGATATCCCAGGTAAAGCAGATGAAAACCTGTGTAAGCAAAAATCTTGGGTTTTGGTCTGCTTTATTGTGTGTTGAGTTTTAATATATATCTGTAAAAAAAAACTCTTTGTGACAGTGGACAATATTAAACTCAATGCGTCAACTTATGTCTTATGTATTCCTGGATTGTGCTATAAAGGCTGCACCTAGCAAAATCTTACCTGGATAAGGCAGGTTTAAATGATCCAGGATTGACTCTCTTCCTGATAAGTCACCCCTCTCTGATTTGAAAACACATCCATTTTTATAGAGCAACATTTACCTGTGAACCCTGCTTGCAAAACTGTTTATCACATTTCTCATAAAGGTTTACATGTCTCGTTAAACTGCTCTTAAAAGCTGAAAAGGGTTTTCCACGCTGCTGTATCTTGCACAATGTCAAGGGCTGATTAGGTCCAAGCAACGGCTGGAATGCATACACAGGTCCTCGGGGTTTGGTCATATAAGTAGGTGACCAAAGGGGACACTCGTGTTTGGGCTATGCACCCTGAGAGCAGCGCACGCAGGCTTATCTTACTCTGGCTTAGTTAACTTAGCAACTTTTCCAACCAATCCATTCCCTTATCTGCAAAAAATCTCAAGTGCAGACCCTGACTTGCTTTGTACATGTTACTAATATATATCTCATCACACTGCAGATATTTTTAAATTGCTAATATTTCATCTAGAGTGGAATCCTGGAAGGTGACATTTTTTTCGCTTTTATCTGTACTATTTGACTCCCTCCTCCCCTCTGGTACAATAATATTCAGAGGAACTATTACACCTTGCTGCACCTGTTCTCCAGGTATACAGCCACTGCCCCATGAAGAGAAGGTATATAAAGCATTCCATGTGCCACTAGCTCATATCCAGGGCAGCCTGCAGGTAAGTTAATCAATGCTTTGACAGGAGACTGGTTCATGCATTTTAATATATAGTTATATCTTTTTTTTTATAATACAATTTTAGCTTGATATATATATATATATATATAACTTTGTAGTTAAATTATACTCTCATTATATTTTTTTTATATAATATATATATATATATATATATATATATATATATATATATATATTTATTATTATTATTATTATTATTATTATTTTTATAATTCATATTTATTTTAGTGTTGAAAACATTGTAGCAATATGTACAGAATCTAATATATAAATATATATGCAGTATTATTTTTCTTTTTTTATATTAGTATTTCAATTTTCTATTTTATTGATATGTTTTGCTGCTGGTGATGCTTTTATTTTTTTCATATAAAAATATTAGAATTTTATATTGTATAACATTATCATGTCTTACAGTATAGGTAATATACCGTATATACTCGAGTATAGGCCGACCCGAATATAAGCCGAGGCACCTAATTTTACCCCAAAAACCTGGAAAAAGTTATTGACCCGAGTATAAGCCGAGGCACACAACACAGCACACAATACAGCACACATACACACACAAGGCACACACAGCACACAACACAGCACACAATACATCACACAATACAGCACACAATACAGCACACATACACACACAAGGCACACACAGCACACAACACAGCACACAACACAGCACACAACACAGCACACATACACACACAGCACACATACAATGCACACAACACACACACTCACCAGTTCAGCTCCTGCAGGATCTTCAGCGAGGCTCCTTCCAGCGACGGTGCGGGAGAGAGGACGCCGCGGGACGACGGCATGGGTCCGCAGGGCAGAAGAGCCGCCTCAGAGGCTTCAGAACTCGGCGGGGAGATCAGTACACCCAGCGCGAGGTGGGTGTACCAAGATGGCGGCCGGCGCGCTCCGCGCCGCCACGTCACGTCGCGTCACTGAGGCCCGGGCCGCCATCTTGGTACACCCACCTCGCGCTGGGTGTACTGATCTCCCCGCCGAGTTCTGAAGCCTCGGCGTCTCGTCTGCCGCCTCGGAGGCCTCGCTCAGGTAAGTCACTGACTCGAGTATAAGCCGAGGCTGCTTTTTTCAGCCCAAAAAGTGGGCTGAAAAACTCGGCTTATACTCGAGTATATACGGTATGTGATATATTATCTTAAATAATATGGAAATCTTTTGTAACAGAAAGCCCTGTAATAGTCCTAGTCAACTATAATTAGAGATGAGAACATTTTTCATATTCTCTGAGGGGTGGGCGAGCAGATGACCTACAGTCAGCAGACGGACAGAGCTTTGTCCAGCTTCTGGGAGGGCAAATGGGCTCTGGCCGATTATTAGATGGGCGAACAGGCTCATGCCAGTTCCTAGGTGGGAGGATAGGCTCCGTCCGGCTACTAATTGGGCAGATGGGCTCTGGCAGGTTCCTAGATAGGTGGACAGGCTCATGTCAGTTCCTAGGTGGGAGGATAGGCTCCGTCCAGCTACTCATTGGGCGGATGGGCTCTGGCAGGTTCCTAGATGGGTGGACAGGCATGTGCCAGTTCCTAGGTGGGAGGATAGGCTCCGTCCAGCTACTCATTGGGCGGATGGGCTCTGGCAGGTTCCTAGATGGGCGGACAGGCTTATGCCAGTTCCTAGGTGGGAGGATAGGCTCCGTCCAGCTAATAATTGGACGGATGGGCTCTGGCAGGTTCCTAAAAGGGCGGACTGGCTTGTGCCAGTTCCTAGGTGGGAGGATAGGCTCCGTCCAGCTACTCATTAGGCGGATGGGCTCTGGCAGGTTCCTAGATGGGTGGACAGGCTTGTGCCAGTTCCTAGGTGGGAGGATAGGCTCCGTCCAGCTACTCATTGGGCGGATGGGCTCTGGCAGGTTCCTAGATGGATGGACAGGCTTGTGCCAGTTCCTAGGTGGGAGGATAGGCTCCGTCCAGCTACTCATTGGGCAGATGGGCTCTGACAGGTTCCTAAAAGGGCAGACAGGCTTGTGCCAGGTCATAGGTGGGAGGATGGGCGCCGTCCAGCTACTCATTGGGCGGATGGGCTCTGGCAGTTTCCTAGAAGGGTCAGATAGGCTTGTGCCAATTCCTAGGTGGGTGGAAAGGCTCCATCCGGCTACTCATTGGGTGGATGGGCTCTGGCAGGTTCATAGGTGGGTAGATGGGCTCCAGCTGGCTTACCAGTCAGTGCTGCGGTTTGCATGCTTATTAATGACCAATTATATTTTTAAGTTTTAGAGTAAAAGTAGTAGGTAATTTGATTGTTTTGATTGAACATTTATGTCTTTTATATTATTTTATCATAAATAATTGTTCCTTTTTCCTTTTTTGACCCACCATATGTGGCATTTGATTTAAATGGACATTTCAGGCAAAGGTTCAAATTACCTGGAAAAAATGATTCCAAGAGAACCAAAGATTTCAAACAGCGGGGTATCCCAAATCAGGATGCCCCACAGAGAGGGAAACCATCGACCCTAGAGTCTCATAGACTTTGAGTAGGCGGTTGCTTCTTTTTAATGTAGATTTACATCAAAAAAAGCAAATTGATATGCAATTAAAATATTAGAGGTAAAAACATGGGTTCATGGTAATCATTCTCTTGTGTTGCAGCTTCTGCCGCCATGGGTAGGATGAAGGTCCTGCAGCTGTGGGTCTTGCTGGCCTTCCTGTGTGGTAAGTCAAGCATATTAATTTTCATAATCTTATTACATGCCATAAACCTGTCCTCCTCTGTTTGCTTATTTTTCCTATTATACAGCAAATATTAACTTTCTTCCTCCACTTTCCCAGCATTCAGTCCAATGTCAATCCACTCATCCTCTAAATCAGGGGTTGCCAACATTTTGTCATCAATTTCATGTTCTAAATTAAGTACCACCTAGGTGGTGCATACGGGTTAAAAACATGCAAAACAACGATTTCAGAGGCTTGGCCATGATGCTCATCGCTGCGTCGCACACAAGGTCACTACACAGAAGGGCACATTGGTCCCGGCCCGTATGGAGCTTCATTATGTCTTCTTCCCTTTGGGGGTGCTATATTAACTTTTGCATTAAATGCACAAAAAGCACATACATGCACTTATTTTGTACTTACGTATCAGCTCAGGCTTGGGTAAAGTATAGATGGCAGTAGGTCAAGTTGCCCTTGCACCACACCTAAGAATGGTTGGGAACCCCTGTCCAAAAGCTATCATACTTTGTATATTTTTGTTTTAAAGCAGTCCTTCACTCCGAATAAGAGTCTATCTTATATGTTTCCCCCCTGTACATACAGATTGCCTACATTAAAAATCATCCTACCTGCATCTACTGCATATTATGGCTCATAACATGCAGTAGATGCAGGTAGGATGATTTTAATGTGAGCAATCTGTATGTACAGGGGGGGAAAACATATAAGATTTAAACATCCAAGATGGTGGCTCATGGAACAATAGGCAGCCTGCAAACAGGAAGTGCCTTCTGACTGTGCTGCTCGGCATTCTGGGATTGCTGACCTTTTTCTGACCCCAGACCTGCTCTGTCTGAGCAAAGCACAGCTATAACCCGCCCCCCCTGCACTTTATCACACTCTCCTCTCCTTAGTATGTGTGATCCTTCTGAGTCAAGATGGAGGCACCTGTACCCTAAAGTCCTGAACAGAGTTGCAGCCCAGTGGGGGAAAGATTAATAAGTAAGTGACTAAAACTTAAAATATATTAATTTTAGATGATGGGGAATCTTTTTATAAGGGTTTGGGCTTTTCAATAAATCATGGTGAAGGTCTGGTTTAAAACGCGTCCTCATTATCAAGACAAAATATAATAAAAAACATTGAGAACCTTTCCCATTACAGGACTTGCTTCCTACAAATGTATTAGTCACGGCCATATATTCACACCTTCAATAACAACCTATAGGGTTCCAGTTGTGTTGGGCATACCCAACTGGCAGCCCCAGTGGCTGCCGGCACTTATATGGGATGCATAGGTGGCTCTGGAGTGTGGACCTGGTAAGTTTACTGCACAGTTTATCATCTTCCAATCAATGTGCATTTTTGGGCTGCTAGGGTAGCTTGAGGACCAAAAAATCCACCCTTTCAAGCTCTACTTGTTTCCTGAAAAGATAAAATGTTCTGTCTTTGAACATGAAAGTCTTGAAACTTCACCCGTGCCTTTCACCAGTAATGGGTTGTACTATGTTAGCCGTTGAGAATAGTAGCAGAGTGAAATAAGGCAATAACTTTTTAAGGATAACTGAGTATATTTTTAGATGACTTTTGAGGTTACTTAGTCCTCTACATCAAATATGAAGTTACATACATTCACTGTGTCTTTCAGGGAAGGCGCTACTAAATTTACAATGGTGCACCCACAACTGAAGCCCAAGGCAGGGCTCCGTTGATGAAGGTCCACCAATTGGCACATCACCAATATAATATAAGTCCTTATATCAGGGGTCCCCAACCTTTCTTAATGCAAGTGGCACATGAGATTGAATAAACTGTAGAAGCCATAGAAAACAACAATCAACCAGACACAACCACAAAAAACAATGTAGTGTACTTGAAACTATTGATATTTTTGTCCAAATCTAAATCATTCCCCAAAATGTAATATAGAGACTGTATGGGGATCCCACTGCCCTATAAAATATAAATGATCCCCTTATCATTAAACTGCAAAGCCAAACCCAGAAACCAATGAAGAGACTGGGTAGCTAAGTTCAGTGCTTGAAGATGCCAAAACAAGTATGTCAGCACATTATCCACCTGCCCAGCACTGGACAACGTGTCAACCCTGTCCTCAGTAGTGAGCTAGACCCCCACAAATGTTCTGGTGGTGTACACTGCTGGTGAACCATACATCAGAGGTCTGCAAGCCAAATGTGGCTCCTAAGCTACAAATTTGGGACTCCTGCCTTAGATAAAGTGTCTTATGAAAAAAAAAGATGACCACCTACCCATGCCCTCACATCAGCTCAGTGGGTTGAAAAAGGGTCTTGACCATAATCACATGGTGCAGCGCCCTCTAAGACTGCAGAAAACAACCTGCATTGGGCATGTGCCTGTACCAAGAAATTAAGATTTCTAAAGATCTTTACGGATAGTGCCGGGTATCATTTACAATAGTATGAAGAACTTTCAATGACTTGCATGGCAAAGCCCTAAAACCCCACCTCAAGAAAAATTTGTGTAGACATGCTAGATAGCGAGACGAAGAATTTACTCATACGACATTCCAACCAAGCTTGTCACCTCCAAGCTTGGAAGGAAAGAGAAGCAAGAATATAATTAGACCTATCTAGAATATATTAAAAATCTGTAAAAACATTCTAGAAGGCAAGAGGAGAATTGTGGCTGGTCAGTTTTTGAATGTACCATTACACTTTCAAGGAGGAGAACTATTCAAATTAGTCTCTTGAGTCAGATTGTTGAACTAGCTGTCCAAAGCAAAGCATGATGGATAAAAGCATCTATAAACATCAATAGAATCGCTATCCCAATAATCCGTTTTTTCCAGCACAACCTAGTTTAGGAAACAGGCAGTGGCCGGTCAACATTCCTCCCCTGTAAATGGAGCAAGGTACATTGAAAACCAGCCATGTTTTTCCTTCCATTTGTTACAAGATTAGATGGAGGTTTATTCATGGAGGGTGAATAAGTAACCTCTCATCTTGGAATCTATATTTTAAGCTCCTTTAAAGCAAATAGGTTCCAAAGGAGCAGCAGGAAGGCACAATTTAAGCCTGTTGGGCTATATTGTCCCTTCCTACCTTTAGAGACGTAGTTTTCTAAATTGTGGAGAAAGTTATTCTTTATCTAATCTATGATGTAATTATCTCCATTTCCTTGAGTAACTTATTGGATGTGTTTCCTATATGCTACTTGTGGTTGGTTAGATAATTGTGACAGATAGCAAGTGCTCCTTTGAAGTCTGGTCTTCGAGAAAATAAAATCTTTGCTTACAGATGAGCTACTGGAGTTAACATTTAAAACAAGAGTAGGGTAAACATATTCTCCAACAATGCAGCTGTGTTCCCTGGTTCAGTGAGGTTAAATCGGACCTTCGGCATGATTTAATGAAAAGCCCAAAGCCTTAAAAAACTATTTCCCAGCATCTAACATTAATATATTTGAAGTTTTTAGTCACTTACATATTATTCTTTCCCCCATCGGGCTGCAACTCTGTTCAAGACTCTAGGATACGGACGCAACCATCTTGACTCAGAAGCATCTCAAAAATGAGGAGAGGAGAGCAGGATAAAGTAAAAGGGGTGGGGTTATAGCTGTGCCTTGCCCAGACAGAGCAGAGCTGGGATCAGGGAGAGGACAGCAATCCCAGAAAATGCAGAGCGACAGTCATGAGCCGCCATCTTGGATGTTCAAAGGCTCATAACATGCAGTAGATGCAGGTAGGATGATTTTTAATGTGAGCAATCTGTATGTACAGGGTGGGGGGAATATATAAGATAGGCTCTTATTCAGGGTGAAGGACCGCTGTAAGTCCCGCTGACTTCAAATTCTTTAAATTGAACTATAAAATATGGAAAGTGAGAGCAAGAAAAACACCATCATTAAAACCATTGTACCCCACCCTAACTGCCATCTGGGGAACCCATTTCTCTTCAAGGCCTCTTCTTCTGTCAAGAATGTCTGCAATGGTTCTCATACACCTAAGTCATGGTATATGTGCAGTAGTAGTAAGGTAAACCATAATAGTTGTTGCAGTTGTCTAGGACCTAATTCATGATTTCTGTTAGGAAGTCTGGGTCTTAACAGGCATTGGCTACAGATTTCAATGAGAGCTGTTTCATGGCCAGGTGGTCAGCATCTTTGGGGGTTCCTGCCTTCTAGATGAGAACTTTGGGTGTGTTGGCCGCCACTTCCAAACTTAATAATGCTAGGTATTTTTCAGTATGATAATGTTACATAGTACAAAAACACATATAATTAAAGTAGCACCTTTCTTGGTTTCTTGAGGCAATTCATGTTCCAAAACTATATTTATGACCTTCCCTTGGGGAAAATAGTCAACACATAGCTTTAAACAGATCTGCCTTAGGGTGTGAGTGGTTGCATGGCAAATGAATACTTCATACCTGTCTCTCAGTGGGAGGGGGGTAAACATTTTGTAGTTGACCTTAAACTAAAAGTCATCAATGATTGATATGAATACAAGTATTTAATTCATAGCATTGTTCAATGTGCTTTGGGCTCCAAGGGAGCTTGGTGTCTAGTCATTGCTTTCTGGTTAGGAGAAATGAACGAATGGATCTTAAGCTACTCCCTGGTGTTATGTCCCTATTGATCACGATCCTTCTTTGAAGCCAGCAAGCTTTATCTGTTGCTTTATGGGGCTGTGGGTGTCTATATTAGTAAGGGCCTGATTTACTACTCTCCCGACTATGGGCAAACCGGAACCGCAAAGTTCGGGTTTGTACCGAGCTTTGCAAGTTCGGGTTCCCAAACCCGAACACGGACTTCAGCCAAAACATGGAAAAGCTGGTTGATGGGCTGCTAAGTAGCCCATCAACCTGCTTCAACTAAGGGTGCACTCACCTCAGCATCAGCATTTGAACTTGGCCCCAGCTGGGGCTACAGAAAGATGGCCGCCAGCTTCCATGAGTGAGGACACTTCTAGTGTCAGCACTGTCAGCTGGCACTAGAAGTGTCCTCACTCATGAGAGCTGGCAGCCATCTTTCTGTAGCCCCGACTGGGGCCAAATTCATGCGCCACTGCCATTTTACCACCGCTGAGAGGAAGAGGATTGCGGGCTGAGGTGAGTTTAAGCAGCACACTTACTGCTGCACACTCTGCACCCCCATCACAGTCACCTTTCAAAGGTCAGGTCCCCATTGGGGGCCCGAATCCGAACATTTATTCAAAGTTCGGACAAACTTACTACTCCCTATTTGCCAGTTTAGCGTTGCGTGGGTGCATCATGTGTGCCACGAGTGTGTAATACCACGGCGATCTGAGCTACATTGTGGCAACGAACATGGGGAACAACTGACTATCTGCCGGCATTTTTCTGTGTCCTCACTGCAGTTTGCTGGTCAAAATGTGTGGTATTTATTAGTGAAAAGAGAGCATTTGACAGTGAGCAAACTGCGGCTGAGCATTTTGCTATGACAAAACAAGAAATCGTGCTAAAAATCCAATTAACAGCTTATGGTAGTCTGGGATGGTCTCAAAATGTATGTGTTGTGTCTCTGGAGTGTATGAGGTGTTTAGGAAGCCTCAAATAAATAGATATAAAAACTAAAAAGTCATGTGAAAACCATTTTATACTAGTTAGATATCTGACCTTCACGCTCAATGTCAAATTCCCCCTTCGAGTATGGCGTTCCGGAACACAGAACAGCTGGTTTATGGGCTGCTGGGTGCAGCAGCAGGTAGCAAACCTTTCTGCAGTCAGTCAGTTTTCTGCTGTCAAAAAGTCCACAGCAGGGGTTTCAGAAAGCTGTATGCTACTTCCATGAGTGAGGTCACGCCTAGCTGGTACTAGGAGCGTCCTCAATCATGGAACTTGGGGCCATCTTTCTGTGACCCCAGCTGAGAACACAAGGAGTCCAGCTACCGCACAGGGGCCAGATTGGGGTTCAGGTAAGTTGTACAGCAGCCCTCCCTGCTGCATACTCTGTGCCCCCCTTGCCACATCCACAATCACATTTTTTTTAAATCCTCGATCCTGCTTCTTGGGTCCCCTTGACAGGCAGCCTCCACTCCGTCCGGGTGAGCAAGGAGTGTGGGGGGGCAGAGGCAGAATCACCCCCCCCCCCCCAAAGTTTCGAGTCCCAGTTGATTTTAATACGGACCAGATTCATTTTGGGTCCAAATCAACTATTTCAGAAGTTCATCTATTTTGGTCTTAATAATTTCTTTCCAAATAAAAATTACGCCATTTGCCTTGAAAAGTCACAGAATAAAAACATGGTCCAGAAAGGATCACCTTTTGAGGGACATGTGATTATCGAAAAAGCAGCCGAGGCTTTTAAAGGTGGTCCAAAAGTATTACTTTTAGGGAGTAGTAACAGTTATAGTTTTGTGAAAGTCAAGCCATTTACAATAGTCAAAAATACATCTCTGCCCTTTTAAAGTGGACCAAAACCCAGGATTTTGACTATCCTGGATTTTGTCCCTTTCCCTCTGTGTGAAACCCCACTGTGTGAAACCCCCCAGAGACCAGCTAATCTCTTCCCGGTCCCATGACGCATCAAAAAGCAGTGGCTCTGAGCACATCCTCCGCTTCCTTCTAACAGGGAGTGTGCCCACGCCGGCCACTCACCCTGCTAGAGGGATAGCGGGATGCGGCCGCTACTCTTAGACGCACAGTGGGACCGGGAAACAAGGTAAGTAAATTGGGCAACCTGGGGGGTTTCACACAGTGGGGCATCCCAATTTTGGATAGCCCTGGGGGGAGGGAATAGATCAGCCTGGGAAACTTATAGATCCCCGGGCCAATCAAGCTGGGTTTTGGTCCAATTTAACAAAAGAGGAAATTGTCTGCAGTCAATCTTTTAAAAAGAAGTGTCAATAAATAGAGACCACCAATGGTATATGTTGTGTCTGTTTTGTCTCTTTTACTATGTAGTCAGTGACTCACACGTTCTTTGGTATTAATGGCATTCCTAGACTTGCTTAATATGTAACTGCAGAAACCACTGATTGACTGTGAGCACATAATACATTTATCAATAAGTCAAACAAAAAGTAAATGAAAAAGCCGAGCTCAGCTATTCATGTTATCTTGCTTGCTGCTTTCATAACGTGTGTACCTTTCATTCTTTTTATATATAGAGATTCATATTCAATACTACCCTTTTCCTTTATTTTATAATTCTGTGTACCTGGCCTATGCCTATTAAAGTTGAATCACTTTGGTCAAACATACAACAGGTCATGGCTGTGGCATTTACTGGCATTTTAGCCTTTACTCGAATTGCGGCCCAGGGCTTGGCCAAGGGTGGGGATTCTGGGCTGCTAGAAGTGAAATAAACCTCTCTTAGAATCAAGCTTTATTGCCGGGTTGCTGACATATAACACAACACGTTTCAAAATTCAGTGGAGGCAGTGGAGAACTGGGGTCAAAAATCGGCTCTGGAATTTACCAGTCCAGAAGTAGCCCTTAAAACTCCTGTTGAGACTAAGTACCTTTCAAGCTGAGGCTACAGCATTGCAGTGGTTGATAAGGCTTACTCGATGATATTTAAGGATTATGGGAACAGATAATGTGGCAGGGGTGGGATTCAAGGCTAGGCGGATACAGTGGGTACAGGCACAGGGGATATAATAAGAAGCAGCACAATTGTCCCCAAAGCAGTGTGGTCCACTGAGAATTCCCCGGAGGTTTCCATTGTTGTTGCAATTTTAATTTATCACACCATGGTGGAGTTCTGAATGTGGAGGGGGCACCTCTTATCCCTCGAGTCAGGGTTCCACTGAATGTGGATACAGGGTAGCCTGGCCATGAGTAACAGGTGGGCTATTGTCGGGGTTCTGGAACCAGGTGACTTGAGTTTATAGCTGGAAATCCAAAGGGCTCCTCCTGTAGGTGAGACAAGGGGTTCAGAGAGACGGGAACGAGGATCTCAGTGACTAGTGAGTCCAGACTGGATGGCAATGGGTTAATTAGATCAGGCAGCATCAGAGTTCAGTTCCGGGTTGGCAATAAGAGAGATAGATCCTAGCAGAGTCAAATTTTAGTTTCTCGTCGGCAACAAGGGAGGAAAATCTAAGCAGAGTCAAAATTCCAGTTCGGGGTTGGAATCATGGGAGGCAATCTTTGGCAGAAATGTGCGGACTCACCTGCTGGGGAAAATGCCAGAACACATACATAGACACCTGCAGAGGGGCAACCCATTTGTCTTCACACTGGGGCTTGAACTTGCACAGGTGCATTCCTCGCTGGTGTGCGAAGGCATAGCGGGCTGGAGGCCGATTCCATGACAGATTTCCAACTTGTATCTCAATGACCTTTTTCATTTTACCATACAAGCAAGTGCAATAAAAATACTTGATCCATTTTCCCTCAAAAAATAACCTAAACCTGCCATGGGGCATTTTCACAGAGGAGGGCTATATTTTGTATTTTGTCCAGGGAGGTAAGGATATTTTTTTTAAAGTTTGGGAACAACAGCACCCTATGCGCTATGCAGAAACATTTGACAACGTTTTTCTGCATATACCATTGGGGGCTGCTGTTTTGAAATGCCCCCACAAATATGCCTTCGCAGGTACAGGTTACATTTTGGGGAAAACTGGAAGACACATTTTGATTGCACGTTCTTGTGCATACAAATTTTAAGTTCGCTATCAGGCTGATTCATCATTAGCGGCAGGTAGCGACAGATGAGCGTCTGTAGCAGGCATTTTCAGAGCGCCCGCTAGTAGTCGCTGTGCTCGGCCGTGAGTCGCTAGTTTATAGCGACTCAGTCGCTGTTCAGTAATGTTGAATATATTGTGAGGAGTCGCTATTTGACCAGTACAGCGCTGTATGGGAGCGCATGTTAGCGACTGCTCATAACGACCGACTCACACCATATTCAGCAAAAAAACAGCCTCACAAATCTCTGGCGCTGAAAAATACTTGTTTGTAGCCCATAGCGCAGGAGGCGGTGTGTTTAAAGTCTGTTTTCAAGCATCTATCCACTAGTAACAAAGCGAAAACATATGGAATTACATTGCAACAACATTGTAACATGAACACTTTAATGCCAGACCAGTAATGTCATTTCTGAAGAAATATTTTAAAAATTTAAAAATTTTTAAAAAATCAGCTTTTTAGTGCCAGAAGAGGTCACAGAATTATTTGTGATTTTTGGGGGAAAAAAAAAACCTGTTTAAAGTGAAAAAAAGGTTCGTCCATTGAAATGTATGGGAGAGCGCCAGGTAGCGAAAGGTCATACCTGGCGCTGTGCAAAGCTGAACGCTGGCACTGTTCGCAGAGGCTTTGAAAATGATGAATCAGATGCTACATGGCGCTATCCCAGTCGCTAAACAGATTCTGCTTGATAAATGTGGAATTGCGTGCCGTGTCCGGCGTTGACCATTCGCTATCTGTCGCTACCTCTCATTAACCAGGCGCTACCTGACGCTATCCTTTCTTAAATAACTCCCTTAGATACAGGTTGCAATTCACACTGCATGGCACAACCAAGATGCACCTTGCTTTACCAAATAATTAGCATGACTCCTATTGCCTTAATATCAGTTGATCACACCTTTGTTCTTTCTAGTCTGATTAGATCAGAAAAAATTCTTGGCTACATTTTGAAAAACAAATTGGTAAAAAAGTTGCTGTAACCAGCATAAGTCTGAGATTTTCTGCTGCCCTGGCCAGTCTTGGCTCTGATTTATTGGGAAAAGGCAATTCAGTAACATAGGGATTGCCAGATTTGATTCATGCAAACCCCCCCAAAATTTTCTTGTCATCATTAGGAATTAATTGGTCATTATGGACACGTAGCTTAATGTAATCCTTTGGGTGAACTTGTCAGTAGAAATTAGCTAGTCATCTGGGACGTTGGAGTATCTAAACCAGGTGTTTCCTTGTGGATCTACCCATAGCTGTCTTTAAAGTGGACCAAAACCCACACCACGCCTGGGAATCCAGCCTGGGAATCTTTCCTATTGATTCCCCTCATCCACATGCTACGTGAAATCTGCGGTCATATCCCCACTATCCCACTAGCAGGGAGCGTGCCCGCACCAAGCATTTGAAAATGGCCAGCGTGGGCACGCTCCATGTTAGAGGAAAGCGGAGGATGCGGCCATCAGCGTCGCTCGGAGCCGCTGCTCTTAAACAAAGCCTTAGACGACGTGACGTCAGCGGCTCTGAGCACACTGATTGGACGAGTGGCCACGCATGCGCCATAGGACTGGGAAAAGGTGAGTTGCCTTAGGCGATCTGGGGGTGTCACTCAGTGGGACACCCCCGATCACGGGGGGGGGGGGGGGAAGGACCAAAACCCAGGTTAGTCAAAATCCTAGGTTTTGGTCCACTTTGCTCCTGCACTAATTGCTTCACCTGTGCATCTGTGTGGACATCCACAAAACATGACCTGCCTTGAGGAGCAGGGGTTGAGGGAGGATCCAAAATCTCATGCAACCACAGACTCTGTCATGCACTGTTAAGAGGCAGTTGCTTGTTTATTGACTGGGGCACTGCTAAGGTTGTACAAACCCTTTTTTTGTATTATTTTGTATCCCCCTCACCCTCAGAGTTAGCCAGTCCGGAAGCATTAGGCATAGGGGCTGGCAACTAAGAGTGGGAAGACTGAAAGGCCATCCAGACCCTATTGCCGGTTTGGTGCTCTGCCAGGGTTTGGTGCTCTGCCGGGGTTTGATGCTCTGCTGGGGTGCCTGTAGCAAACATCAAAGAGCACCAGGCCCATCCTGATAAGCACTTGGCTCGTCTGCAACCAAGAAAGGATGAAGATAATCCAACAGAGGTAATAAGTCAATACTATTGACATTCCACCTGCCAGTGTCACCAGGTAGCATGCCTCCACCCCTGAACTGGCATAGGGATACCTTGGGCCCTTTACTAGTTCCAAAAGCAATTAAAGTACAAAAAAAAAAAAACACATACGCATCTGATGTTTAAATATTTTAATAAACAACATAAACTGTATGTCTGTAAATGTTCTCATTCATCTAGGCCATATTATATTTTTTCAGTAGATTTTCTCAGTAGATTCATTCTGAATTGAGACATTCGGATGACTAGCAAAATGTCTTCAAGAATATAAAAACAATAGGTTCAGCTTCCTTGATTTATTCCTACAGAGATAACAGGGCATAAGGGCATAAAAGGATTGCCTACTTTTACATCATACCCCTAGTCCCCGAAGACAAAATGGAATTCTACCCCCATTGTATCAAAACTAAAATATCTAGCTAACAGATGAGCTATAAATAAGTTTGGACTGTTGTTTTCTCTCCATCTTTGCTTTTTATTTTGTCAGTTTTTAATGAAAAATGTGGGTTTTTCAAGAAAATCATATTGGGTGAAGAAACCCCATTCCTCCAAAATATAAAGGTACCACATATGTATCAATAGACACCCGTTCCTACCCAAAAGACACCCAAACAAGCTTTATGAGATTAAAAAAAAAATACAACTACTATGCGCACTCAAGGGTTAAAAAAATTAAAATAAAAACGTTGGCCTGTGGGGCTTTTTTTTTAATTTGTAAGGACTAAGCCCTTAAAAATTAATAAAAAAACTTCTGGAACAACCACGTCAGGCACCTAGCTCCCGGCCCTGAAGGCTACCAACCTGCATAGCCACCATGGGCTGTTCTGCACCACCACCACCCGGGCTTTGAGGATGCAGGTGGGGGGTAATGACACGTTTTTTGGGGCCATAAGAAAGGGAAATGCCAGGCATGTGTAAATTCACACGGTAGGATAAGCAACCACATGAATTTAACATGCTTGGTGTTTTTTAAAGCCAAAAGCCCCTTTAAAAGTGCCTCCCAACCACAGAGAGAGAGGGAGAGTGTGTGCATGTTTATGTGTGCAGGAGGTGCAAAGGGTTAAACTCTTGAGCATCTCCCCTCCACATGTTCATCTGCATTTTATTCATTGTGCCCCTTCCCTCTTTACACACACAGTGCTAAAACCCTTGCACCCCCCTCCACACACTTATCTTTATACTTGTGGACTTAACATAGGGGGGTGAAAGTGTCTAGGGCAGCCTGAACACCAAATTCGACCCTGCTTAGTTCTATTACCACTATAAAAGTGGCTATTTTGAACTATAACAAAGTTTTACCATGACTAATGCCTTTATATCTCTATTCCTGTTTCTTTTCAGGATCCTGCTTGGCAGGTCCATTGGGCAAGGACTTTGTCACTGCCTTCATGCAGAACTATAAGGTATCCTACAGCAGTGGTAACTTCCAACTCTTCATTACCGGCTATAGTTCTTCCACAACCGTCACCATCTGGATGAACAAATCAAGCTTCAAACAGGTTGTGATGGTCAACGATAAGACCACAGCCTCTGTAAAAATCCCAGAAAATTCTGAATTAAATGGAGTCAGCAAGTCATGCAATGTTATTGCCATCAAATCTGATAAAGACATATCTGTCCTTGCTCTAAATTCTAAGACGCAAAGCGCTGACACTACCATTGTGTATCCAGTGCAAGACCTTGGCACTGATTACTATGTGGTGACACCTTTGAATGGCCCTGATGATGCCTTCAAGCAATTTGCTGTGGTCAGCTCTCAGGAAGAAACCAATGTGGAAATCTACCTCAAAGGAGCAGTGACCTTTCAGGAGAAGCTTTACAACGCTGGAAGTAAACTAACTGTCACACTGGAACCTTACTCAGCCCTTCAACTTTTAAGTAAAGATGATTTGTCTGGGACCCGAGTTCTCACTAGTAAAGCTGTTGCAGTTTTGAGTGGTCACACATGTGCATGGAAGAACTCCAAGTGCAACCACGTTTATGAGCAGCTCCTCCCAGTGACTAAATGGGGAACAAGTTTCATCATACCGCCAATATATCTGCAGGCCAAATCTGACATTATATTTGTTGCTGCTGCTAATGATAACACAAAAATCGAATACCAAATTGATGAGAAAAAACTATCCCAGACATTAACAAGGGGGCAAGTAATTCCTCTTGATGTGCCTGTAAGAAAAGCCATATACCTCACAGCTAGCTTTGGAATTCAAGTCATTTTCTTCTGCGCCGGATGGCAAGACAGACTTAGCAGCATCTATGACCCCTTTTTGATGACTATCCCATCAATTGACAAATATTGCTCGTCCTACATCATCTATGGTCAACAAGGCTTTGACAATTATGGCACCCTAGTAGTCAAGACAGCTGACACCTCTAAAGTTAAAGTCAACAAGGGCCCTATAGGAGACCTTACATGGAATAACATCCCCGGCACTGAATATTCGTGGGCAACTCAACAACTCGAGAAAGGCTTTAGCACCAGACTTACAGAGAATCCTTCACAATTTCTTTTGCTTTCCTTTGGCTTTGCTAACATGAATGGATATGGTTCACCAGCTACCTGCATTGAAGGTAAGTTTCAAAATTGATTCAACGCCCTCGGGGGTTTCACACAGCTGGAGCAAGGATTAAAACCCAGAATACTCAAAATCCTGGATGGGGCAGAGCTTGGTAGGGGGACAGGAATGGATGGGGATGGGATTGATGGGTGTGGGAGATAGAGATAGTTTTTAATCAGCATCAATAATTAGGGCTTTAAATAAGGTTAGCATCATTACAGGAACCCTTCATTGAAGACAATGCTTTAGACCCAACACCTAATTTTTTGACAGTAATGTTCTGCTAGTTGGGGTAAAAAGTACATATGGCAATATAAAGAAACACCTTGTGGTGTGCGTCCACTACCTTGTTTTTCTAGCACCAGTGGTCAGAATGCCAACAGTATTGCACCTTCATCTGGTTTCCTAACTACTTGTGGACTGCTCCTCTTAGGTGGCCGATGGGATCAAGTTCTTTTCCTTTGAACCCAAGGCTTCAGCTGCTAGAACAATCGCTACCATATTGTGTGATTGCTGCTGTTTGGAAGTTAAGGTTTTTGGCAGCTTAGGAGAAGGGAGAGAGAAGGTAACAGAATGGGATTACTGAAACATGGATGTCCTCTTTACTTTTGTGGCCCTGGGCTTCCCCAAATACAGGCTCTTAGATGTACAAACGAAATAACCTCATAGGCAATAATATAAGAATTGTTGAAAGAATCTGAACAAAATATGAATAATTTGGCCTAGAAAAAAGCAAAATTATTGTTAATTACTCTTATTTTGCTGATTTCTGTCTCTCGTAGGCAACATAGACTCAGGTCCCTCTTGCAGCACTGTAAAATGCCGGGCAAAGGAAAAATGCAAGATGGTGAATGGCAAACCAGTATGCCTCCCAGATTCAGACGCCTATTGTCATGCCGTTGGTGATCCTCATTATCGTACTTTCGATGGGCGCTTCTATGACTTTCAAGGCACCTGCACTTACACTGTTGCCAAGACTTGCAACGATAAAAGCCTCCCGTATTTTAATATTGAGGCTAAGAACGAAAATCGAGGCAACACTCGTGTAGCCTACGTCAGCTATGTTAATATACAAGTGTATGATTACACCATTTCTCTAGTACGATATGAAAATGGATTTGTGAGGGTAAGTTATGAGAATGATTTGCAAATGTACTCATATGTTTACCAATAGAGAACACAATGGGTATGAGCAAATTTATCACACATCATTTTTTGTTGTATATTCCTTTAGGTGGATAACCAACGTCAGCGACTCCCCTTGACATTAAATGATGGACAGGTCCGACTCTATCACTCGGGGGGATCAGTTGCCATTGAAACTGACTTTTCATTGAAGGTATACTATGACTGGAATTCCATTTTAAAGATCTATATCTCCAGCAGCTTCTTTGAAAGTGTTTGTGGTCTGTGTGGAAACTACAATGGAAACCCTTCAGATGACCTCATGACACCAACTGGTGTCCAGGCTCCCAATTTGGTTGATTTTGGGAAGAGCTGGAAGGTCGAGGATGGAGACAGATTCTGTTGGCACAATTGCAATGGAGAATGCAAGACCTGTCCTCCTGAAACTCAGCGATTATACTCAAGCGAACGTAGTTGTGGTCTGTTGTCCCTTACTGATGGTCCATTCAGTCAATGCCATTCTATCATAGATCCAAAACCTTATGTAGATAACTGTGTCTATGATTTGTGCATGAATGCCGGGTCCAAACAGATTCTGTGTCAGAGCTTGAAGGCCTATGTGGATGCCTGTCAGAGAAGCCTGGCAGAACTTGGAGAGTGGAGATCCCTATCTGGATGTCGTAAGTTTAACAAAATCTACAGTATTTATTGCTGAATGTTGACTTGTTTTGTATGATTAATGCATTTAGTTTTTGACTGCCAGGGATGTTTCTTGTAAGTCAAGTGTATATCCCTTTTCTATATAGCCAGTGACATATGACATTGACCATGACAGTTTAATACTAAATAAAAGTAGTAGCAATCAACAGCTAGGTATTTATAGCTAGGTATAAAAAAATTCTGAAAATCAATACAACTGTATCAATACGAATGGGATTACATTGTAAATATTTGGGTCTCCCTGACCCAGTCCCCCCATTAAAGGCAATTCAATGTTAATACAACAAATAATACAGCAAAAGACCTTTTACCAGTGATTTTGTCATTGCAAGAGCTTGGGGCTGGAACTGAAGCTCAGTTTGTACTTCAAGTGTTGATGAAAGTTCAGCACTTCTCTAAATAATCCCCATCTAAGCTTAAAGGACATTGGTTGGCTACATTTAAAATCAAAGTCTACCAACCTTTCCTTAAATGCAGCTGGTGACCATTAGCCAGATCTCTAAGGGTGTGGTTGCTGAGTTAAAACCCCCATCAATTTTCCCATCTGCTACTGAAAATGCTCAAACAAAGCTTTTGAAAGTGAAATATCTATTGTCTAACTTTATAAATATTTTACCTGGATTACTTTTCCCCAACAGCAATGCAGTGCCCTGAAAACAGTCAGTACAAGTTATGTGCCAAAGCATGCCCTGCCACATGTAATGATGAAGCTACTCCAGCCAACTGTATTGGTATCTGTGTGGAGTCATGCCAGTGTAAAGATGGCTATGTGCTCGATGAAGGCAAATGCAAACCTAAATCCAGCTGTGGTTGCGTTTATGAAGGAAGATTATATGCTCCCAATGAGAAATTCTGGGGTGATAACAAGTGTGAGAAGCAATGCACCTGCAACCCTTCCACCAACAAAATTGAATGCAAGGTGACCCGATGCAAGTCTTCTGAGCAGTGTTCAGTGAAAAATGGCATCCAGGACTGTTATCCTGTTTCCTATGGTACTTGCTCAGCCGAGGGGGATCCCCATTACTTTACATTTGATGGAGTGAGGTTTGACTTCCAGGGCACATGCATTTACCAGTTTGTTGGCCTTTGCAAGAAGATCGAAGGTTTGGTGGACTTCCAAGTCAATGTTCAGAATGATTTCCGGGGCAGCAAAGTTGTTTCTTACACTGGGGCAGTTCAAGTCAATATCTGCAGTTACGATATTTTGATTGACAGAAGGTATCCAAACAGAGTTTTGGTAAGCCATTAGATTCTTAAATACTTTGATATTTGTGTGAAGCAAAATGCTAGAATAGAGAGTTGAGCATGCTCATTGAGTCCTTCTCATTCACCATTATTTTTAAGCAATTAGTCATTCTAATTTGTGAAATTACACTGTAAATTTTAGCAGGAAACACAAAAATTAATTCTTATGAACCTCAATGAGCATTTTATCTCTTATCAACAGTCAAGTTGAAGGGCTGCTTGATTGTAGCCCATCAACCAGCTTTTCTGTGTTTGGGCTGAATGACAAAAGCTGAAGATTCAGCTGAACATTCTAGCTGACCCATGTTAGGGTTCGGGAATTTTGGTTTGGTTGGGTTTTGCACAATACTAGTTTAACTTTATTATTCGTATTTAATTTATAATTTGTTGTTGCTTGTATCTGCAGATTAATGGGTTGTTAACCAACCTTCCCTTTATCGTCGACAACGGCAAGCTCTCCATTTACAAGCAGGGTGCTTATGCTGTACTCCAAACCAGCTTCGGCTTACGTGTGTCCTACAACTGGGTTAGTCACATATCAGTCACTCTTCCAAGCACTTATGCCGGAGCAGTGTGTGGCCTTTGCGGTAACTTTGATGGCGATAAAAAAAATGATTTAATGATGAAAAACAACCAGATAGCTTCCAAACCAGTTATCTTTGGAAACAGCTGGAAAGTGAAGAATATACCAGGTTGCTACGAGGAGGACAAGGGTGACTGTTCTAAGTTAGCTGAACTGGAACTGAGGCACAACAACAAGCAAGGATGTGGCATACTCAAAGACAAGACTGGTCCATTCCGAGAGTGTCATGCCAAGATTGACCCACAAGAACGCTTCAAGAGTTGTGTGTATGATGCTTGCTTTTATGAAGGCAGACCAGATGTTATTTGCAACCTCATTGCCAGCTATGCTACTCTGTGCCAAAAAGCTGGAGTCACTATTTACCCATGGAGAAGTAAAACATTCTGCAGTAAGTTGACTCATTGTGATCACTGTATATCATGTTAATCCCCTATAAATATCGCCATATGGATTTCCTACTCTTTGCTTTACATCTTTATACCTCTCTTTGTTAGACACTTTGTCATCATGAGTTCCTTCTGTCTAGATTAAAGCAGAGGTGTTCAGTTTGTGAAGGTGTGCTCCTTCTAATTCTGATCCAGGGAGGGCACAAGAGGCATCCCAATTCAACAACAAATTAACACAAGAGAAGTCATAATGGTGTTTTGCATCTTGAGAAAAGGAGAACTGGCCCTGCAGTATACATGTGGCAGGGGGCTCTTTGGGGGTTTGTCTACCAGCTTAAGCAAACCAGCAGACAGCCCCGCCCCCCAGGGCGAAGACAAATCTGATCTAATTACAGTCAGCATTGTGTGGGACCTGGTTTTCATCTTGTTAGAAACCAACATCCATGTGGGCTGCTTCAGGGGTTAGGAAGAAGGTTGGTTGGGAGACTGAACCAACAACTTACATACATAGTTACATAGTTAGTGATGTTAGAAAAATACATATATCCAGGAATTCAAGGCAAGGCAAAAGACCTCAGCTGCAGACACTAGCAGCTGATTCTGCCTGTAAGGAATAAGGTCAGCCAGATCCGATCCATGTACAAAATACTTTCAAGGATGATAGTTTTCCATGTTTCTTTTTCAACAGGTTTTTTTATCAATTAAATGTTACCCATGTCCATTTCCCCATCCCCATCAAAAAGTATGTTTGCTTTATGCAGAATAGGGACCACTGTTCTTATGTTTGCTTTGCGCAGATTAGGGAAAGCTTGGGACAACTTTAGTGGTATAATAAGGTAGCTGTCTGTTATGCATTAGTTACACTTTCCTAAAGTCAACATTTTATCAATCTTAGGTCCAGCTTGTCCAAAGAACAGCCACTATGAAGTTTGTGCAGCTGCCTGTGAACCAACCTGCCAATCTCTTTCATCACCTTTGGGCTGCAATCCTGAAGGATGTTCTGAAGGATGCCAATGTGATGACGGCTTTATTCTTAGTGGAGGGGATTGTGTCTCAATATCTCAGTGTGGCTGCAGATATGAAAATAAATACTACAAGCTGAATGAAGTGTTTTACCCCAGTGGTTTTTGCAACCAGAGATGCGTTTGTACAGCTAGCGGAGCAGTAGAGTGCAGCGCTTTCACTTGTGGCGCCAATGAAGAATGCAGTGTCGTAAATGGAGTCCAAAAATGCCAACCAATTGGATCTGCACAGTGCTCTGCAGCTGGTGACCCCCACTACATGTCATTTGATGGCGTGCCATTTGACTTCCAAGGCACTTGTACCTATACACTGACCAAAACCATTACTAACAAGGAAAATCTGGAGCCTTTTGCTGTCAGTGTAAGAAATGAAAAATGGGGAAATGGACTTGTGGCCGTCACCAAACTAGTGTCCCTTGAAGTTTATGGATACAACTTAATCCTTCAGTATGAAGTTCGAGGCAGAGTTCTGGTAAGTTAAGCTTTGTTCTATCTAAAGTTACAAGTACACAAATCGTTTTTTTTTTTTCTATACATTTAATTGCATCTTCTTAAGCACAGACTCATTATAATGATAACCATGGGGGTCACAGAGACAGAGAGGGTCATTAAAACATAATCAAAGAAGAGGGCAAAAGAGAAAACACATGAATCAGAAAAGGGAGAAGTCTAGGAAAGAGTGGACACACAGAAGGGTAGAAATGACTAGGGGCACATCATGCTGATGACCAAGAATAAAGCAAGGACGGCTGCTATGTGGAAAGAGGGTAAAAGCACTGGAATTGATTTATTCAGGGAAAGCAGGACTGACTAGGTAAAGTCTTACAGGTTTGACAAATTTTGCAAATAGTCCAATTTTCAGTCTCCCTGGGTTCTAGCAATGCCCTGGCTGGATAAATGATTGTCTTTTTATTTGAGTATATACCCCTAAGGGTACTCTGGGAAAATGTACAGTACATAGCAACAGTAGTTGCAATAAAAGTGTAAAGGAAACTGTATATCAAAATCATGTCTCTCTTCACAGATCGATGGGGTGTATCAACGCCTCCCCGTTAATTTGGAGGATGGGAAAATCCGAGCTTACCAACATGGTATAAGAGTTATCATTGATACAGACTTTGGCCTTCAAGTCAATTATGACCTTGTGTACCATGTGATAGTCACTGTCCCAGGAAACTACAAGAATCAGCTGGGAGGCCTTTGTGGTAACTACAATGGTGACAAAAAGGATGACTTCCAGCTCCCTGATAAGAGGGTAACAACAGATGCTACAGTATTTGGAAGCTCCTGGAAGGTTCAGATTCCTGGTGTCACTTGTGAAGATGGCTGTGGTGGTGCTGGCAATCCTTGCCCATCATGTGACGAAAGGAAAAAGGACATTTTCAAGACAGAGAACTACTGTGGGCTCCTCAAGAAGCCCGGGGGACCCTTTAATGCTTGCTATGGCACTATTAACCCAGATCCCTACTTCAACAACTGTGTCTTTGATCTGTGTGCTGGTGTAGGAAATAAAGACATTCTCTGCCATAGCATTCACAGCTATGTTGCTGCATGCCAAGCTGCCGGTGTTACCATCCTGCCCTGGAGAACGGAAACATTATGTCGTAAGTTCTAGGTCTATTATATTATCTACATAAGGCTCAATTCAGAGCCAGGTAAGAAAACTCACTCCTTTTTTTGGGGAGAGAAAACTGCCTTTCACTTTCATTGTTTATCTTCGGGCTGGTTCAGAGCCAGGTGAAAATCTGGTCGCTGTATCAGCCCCAAGGTAGACAATGAAAGTGAATGACAGTTTTTTCTCCTAAAAATTAGTGCGTTTTCTCACCTGGCTCTGAATCAACCCCACAGACTATAATGTTTGATTGTGCTTTTATAAATGGATAATATATAGATTAATGAATTCATCTTTCTTAGAGAGTCTCTCTGGCTTTAAGGGTCTTGTGTGAAACAAATTAAGAGTAATGTAAACTGATGACAGCTAAGAAAAGTTACAGATAGTCATGGAATGAGCCTGAGGCCTAGCAAAAAGCTAAATAGTAAGTTGGGGAGTGGCTGCAAAAATAAGTGGTATAGGCCAGGGTTTCCAAACATTTTTTCATAGATTGCCACCTCCCATTTTCCAATAATCTCAAGCAAGCACCTACCTACCATCAAACACAACTTTCCTGGAGGTCTACTCTAAAGACCTAAATGTACTACACTAGGCCCAAAGGCACAAGCTCTTTTGCCAGCAATGCCCTTATTCCAAGGTTCTCCATGCCTGAAGCATATTGACATGGCTTCTCAATGAATCCTATTGTAGCATTAGCTTGTCCTCAGTGCTTCTTGTCCAACACCAGAGGGAAGTCTAAATGGGGGTTCAGTCGTATTGATGGATGGAAAACCTTGGTATAAGCAATGGAAGGGCTTGTATTTGATATGCTCTCAGACAGTAGAAGTTTAGGGTTGACATCTGATCCCTAGCAATCATAGACCAAATGAAATCTGAACATGTATGCAGGAAAGCCTCACATGTAGGCAGTATTTAATGTTGACAGCTCTGTTGACCATATTGCTTTTCAGGGCAAACACCCTTAGTTAAATATAAAATAGCCCAATAAAACATACTTTTCAGCATATTAGACTTGGAATTGAAATTTTTCTTAGACCTTTACTGGCCAGGCTCCTCTATGACCAGGACACACAGGCCAATACATTTTAAGAGTTTATAAAATCAGGAGAAACAGACATTAATAATTGTATTTTGTTTTCTTTAATCAGCATTGAAATGCCCGGCCAACAGCAAATACAAAGTTTGTGCTGATGTGTGCTCCTCTACTTGTGCTGGCCTCACCGATCCTGCCAAATGCCCTGAAACTTGCTCTGAGGGCTGTGAGTGTGATGACGGTTTCTTCTTTGATGGAAACACTTGTGTTTCAATGGACAAGTGTGGTTGCTTTGAAGGTGGAAAATATTATGAGGTGTGTACCAAATAACAATGGAATATTTTACTCATGAGCATAGCCCCAAAATCCAAAAAATCTCATATCCGAGGATCATCCTTTTTGGTGTTCTCATGGGCATCACTGAATGCCCTATGGCCTGTTTTTGTAGTTATGCAGTTCCTAAAAAATTGTCTAATCCCACCCTCTGCTACGGATGCCAGTTCGGTGATTGCCTGGAGAGTCTCCTGCAAGCAACAGGTTTTTTATTCACATTTTCCATAGACACAGGTACTAGAAAATGTAAAGATGAACTTCAGAGGCCCTGGAGTCTAAATGACTCCTGGGTTGTCCGAGTTCATGTCCTTGGGGCTTCCTGCATTGGAATACCCCAGAGTGCGAAGTCCCCAAGATGCCCAGATCCATTCACCTTCTCCCGAGGCTTTGCCGTGGCTCTGACCTGCCGCAGCATGCCCGCTCGCCCTCTAGCCATGCACATGCCGCAGGCACACCATGGCTTGGTAGGTAGGATGAATTTTAAAGTGGGAAATCGGCATGTACAGGGTGGGGGGAAACATATAAGATCGGCTCTTATTAACATACTTTTGCATTGTTTGAATCGACAGCCTGATGAGACTCTATTATCCAGTGATTGCAAACAAGCCTGCACATGTAGTGCAGCGGGTGGTGTTATCTGCGAAGACACCAGCTGTGCGGCTGATGAATTGTGTCAGATTAAAGAAGGAGTTGTCAAATGTGTAAGCAAAGGTATTGTATAAAATGTTGTCATATTCTAAAAACACATTATGTTACTATATACTGGATGTTTGAGATTCCAAAAATTAAAACAGCTTGATAGAGATGAACAGATGTTTTCTGATTCCGTTTGGGACTGAATTGATTTGGATGAATTGGACAAGTTTAAGATTTACCAGAATCTGACCATGCAAATTTTAATTGATTCAGATTCTGAATTCTGAAATTAATGTACTTGGATGACTTACTTAAAAATATATAGATTCGTTCAAGATGAATCCCTAACATTCTATGTTCTTTTTGGGACCAAATTGTTAAGACATTAAAAAATTATTTGTTTTGTTCAGAACTGATTCGCTCATCCCTACTGTAAATTTATGCACATACTGTACACGCACTCAATCAATACGGATTTTCACTAAGTCTATACATTAGGGATGAGCAAGGTTTGCTCAGAATTTAGGGAAAATCTGATTAATCGGAAACAGAATTTCTTGCTGATTTGTGGTAAGGAATTGACTTTCCCTAAAATACCCCAAAAGTAAAAAAAAGTAAAGAAGGGCTTATTATCCAATGGGTTTCCCCTGGCTCTGGGGGCAGCCGCGGTGTCATCTTCTGAATGGTGCCATATACCAGGGGTGGTCACCTAAATGTACAGAGGCAGCTTTCTTTAACACTCAACTTAATGCACTGGTGCATCGTGCTACCTTAAAATCTTCAGTGCTTTTCAATGGCTTCTGTGCTGCAATAATACAATTAGTTGAGCTGTCATGCGATGGATTGTTACATATAAATATATATATATATATAGTTTTTAGTAGCAAAGAAAAAAAACTATATATATATGTTATATATATATATTGCTTTTGCTTTTTTTTAATTTAAACGTAACTACTCAACTTAACTACTAGCTCAACTCTATGATCTACACAAAAGGCCTTTTTCTTACAAATACAGTCCACAAATGTGTCTAGATTTGTGTTAGTGAGCCCTTCTTCGTCTCCGATTTTGTCACCCCTGATAAACTCATACCTATCACCTCTGGATTTAATTCCTACCAGGGGAAGAAAACCACCAGCTTGTGTGTGTTTGGCTGGTTATGCAGGAGGTCCTCTATGGAAAGCAAGCTATAGTCAAGGTTGAGCAAACACCATGGGTCTGTTTTAACTGCTACCATGTCAAAATGTATAAAATCAACAAATCTAATATAAATATTAGTTAAATTATCTCAGAGTGGTAGATGGAGGTAGTATTTAATCAGCATTAATACTTATGGCTGTAAATAAGGTTAGCATCATGACAGGAAGCCTTCAATTAAGAGAATGCTTTAGTCCCAACACCTTAAATTTGAGACTACAAAACTGATGGTAATGTTCTGCTAGTTGGGGTATACAGTACATAAGATAATATAAAAAAAAAATATTGTGGTGTGCACTCACCGTGTTTTTCCAGCACCAGTGGTCAGAATGCTAACAGTATTGCACCTTCATCTGGTTTTCTAACTATTGTAGACTGCTCCTCTTAGGTGGTCGATGGAATCAAACACTCTTCCTTTGAACCCATGGCTTCAGCTGCTAAAACATATGCTACCATATTTTGCCCCTGCACCACTCCCCCCCCCCCCACCTTTTGTGATTGCTGCTGTTTGGAAGTTAAGGTTTTTGGCAGCTTAACAGAGAGAAGGTGAGAGAATGGGATTCCTCTTCACTTTTGAGACCTCCTGCTTCCCCAAATACAGGCTTCTTGCTTCCCCAAATACAGGCCCTTAGATGTACAAAGGAAATAACCTCATAGGCAATAATTTAAGAATTGTTTAAAAATCTGAAAAAAAATATTATTTTTTTGGCCTAGAAAAAAACAAAATTATTGTTAATTCCTCTTATTTTGCTGATTCCTGTCTCTTGTTGGCAACATTGATTCAGGTCCCACTTGCAGCACTGTAAAATGCCGGGCAAAGGAAAAATGCAAGATGGTGAATGGCAAACCAGTATGCATCCCAGATTCAGAAACCTATTGTCATGCCGTTGGTGATCCACATTATCGTACTTTCGATGGGCGCTTCTATGACTTTCAAGGCACCTGCACTTACACTGTTGCCAAGACTTGCAACGATAAAAGTCTCCCGTATTTTAATATTGAGGCAAAGAATGAGAATCGAGGCAACACTCGTGTAGCCTACGTCAGCTATGTTAATATACAAGTGTATGAGTACACCATATCTCTAGTAAGATATGAAAATGGATTTGTGAGGGTAAGTTATGTGAATGATTTGGAAATGTACTCATATGTGTACCAATAGAGAACACAATGGGTATGAGCAAATTTATACACATCTTTTTTTGTTGTGTATTCCTTTAGGTGGATAACCAACGTCAGCGACTCCCCTTGACATTAAATGATGGACAGGTCCGACTCTATCACTCGGGGGGATCAGTTGCCATTGAAACTGACTTTTCATTGAAGGTATACTATGACTGGAATTCCATTTTAAAGATCTATATCTCCAGCAGCTTCTTTGAAAGTGTTTGTGGTCTGTGTGGAAACTACAATGGAAACCCTTCAGATGACCTCATGACACCAACTGGTGTCCAGGCTCCAAATTTGGTTGATTTTGGGAAGAGCTGGAAGGTCGAGGATGGAGACAGATTCTGTTGGCACAATTGCAATGGAGAATGCAAGACCTGTCCTCCTGAAACTCAGCGATTATACTCAAGCGAACGAAGTTGTGGTCTGTTGTCCCTGGCCGATGGTCCCTTCAGACAATGCCATTCTATCATAGATCCAAAACCTTATGTAGATAATTGTGTCTATGATTTGTGCATGAATGCCGGATCCAAACAGATCCTGTGTCAGAGCTTGAAGGCCTATGTGGATGCCTGTCAGAGAAGCCTGGCAGAACTTGGAGAGTGGAGAACCCTATCTGGATGTCGTAAGTTAAACAAAATCTTATGTTTATTGCCAAATGTTGACTTGTTTTGTATGATTAATGCATTTTTTGACTACCAGGGATGTTTAACTGATCATGACAGTTAAATACTAAATAACAGTAGTTGCAATCAACAGCTCTGTATCTATAGCTAGCAATACATACATCAATACAAACGGGATTACATTGTAAATATCTGGGTCTCTCTGATCCAGTCCCCCCATTAAAGGCAATTCAATGTTAATACAACAAAAAACTTTTTAACAGTGATGTTGTCATTACAAGAGCTCAGGGCTGGAACTTAAGCTCAGTTTGTACTTCAAGTGTTGATTCAAGTTCAACACTTCTCAAAATAATCCCCATCTGAGCTTAAAGGACATTTGTTGGCTAAGTAAAATCAAAGCCTACCAAACTTTTCCTAAATGTAGCTGATGACCCTTAGTCAGATCGCTAAGGGCGCGGTTGCTGAGTTAAAGCCCCCATCCTTTAACCATATTACTATCTGCTTTTCCGCTTAGGCCATTTTCTGCAAAACACAAAGCAGAGGATTAAATTCTGCCTCCTACCTGTTTCACATTGTCAGAAGCTCCAGTCACTGTGGGAGCTATATCCTCTGTCTTTTCCAGTCTGTCTGTAGCCCCAGTAATAGAAGAGCATGGAGGTCAGACCATGTTATGTATTCAATGGCATTTGAAGGTTTATGTGCTGTATGGGAAAAAGAAGCATTAGTGGATTTTCAATATTGTAATATTAAAAATAAAAAACGGAGGGGTGGCAGCCGCTCAGACCAATTTATAACTGACCTGGGAGGTGCATGTGAGCAGGGCAATTAGGATACACACGTCTTAAAAGAGCCACAGCACTGAACCCTGTTAGCTTAGAGACAAACCTATAATCTGTCTCTAATCTGTCTCTAATCTGGTTAAAAACAGAGGTCTTGGTCCACACACATCTGCAGAAGTATGCTAAAGCTGCACCACCAAGCGTCAAGGTGCCTCTGTGAGGTGAGGATCTGAGATCTCTCCTTTGGGTCATACAATACAATAGATAAATTGAGAGCAGGCTTACCTAAGTTGCCCAATAACCTCAAGTGTAGCCCATGGGGTGGAAGGGTCGAAGACCTTGCAGTACAGCTTAGACCCCATGTGCTTGCACAAATTCAAATGAAACAAAGGAGGGGTGGCAGCCGCTCAGACCAATTTATAACTAACCTGGGAGATGCATGTGAGCAGGGCAGTTAGGATACACAAGTCTTAAAGGAAATACATTTCCACTAAATACCATTATTAGGATCAAAGTCAGTTGAATGTTCCCTTGGCTGTGCTTGTTCCCGTTATGAAGAACTTCAGCAGGATCATTCAGGTTTGCTCACAGTGCTCATCTGTTAGATGAACCTACTTTCACCATTACAGCAAGCCTATACCCATATGTTAACCAATTCCTCATTTATGAGTGCCTGGCAATCATGTGACTGATGGTGACCAATGTAGATTTCCCAGTGGGCTTGTACATCAAAACTTGAATGGTTTCCGTCACCTGATTAACTGCCATTTGGTGCAACCATGAATAAGGAAGTGGTGACTTGAGTATAGTGTAGCTTTAACCAAAGTAAGGTCATATTGAAGAAAAGAATTATAATTTGTGATGAGCTATAGATTTGAGTTATAGTTAAATACGACACACATTTCACCTCATCCGATCAGCTCAGCTCAACCCAATTAAGAGCAAAATAGGTCAAAATATTTTCACAATTATTATTTTTTTATTGTTTTTACTTATTTTAGAAAAAGTTCTTCCCCAGTGCCTACTTGCCTGATGCTCTCCTAATGGGGCTAGTGTCTCCTGGACTCAAAGCACAACTGATCTCCAGCTAATCCTGTGACAAAGGGCAGAGTGGCTATTTTTTCGGCCCTGGTGCACCAGCTGGTAGCCTTGCTGCCTTTAAGGGGTTCTGATCCTTTAAAACTACTGAAAATACTCAAACAAAGCTTTTGCAAGTGAAACTTCTCTTGACTAACTTTATAAATATTTTACCTGAATTACTTTCCCCAACAGCAATGCAGTGTCCTGAAAACAGCCAGTACAAGTTGTGTGCCAAATCATGCCCAGCCACATGTAACGATGATGCAACTCCAGCCACATGTTCTGATATCTGCGTGGAGTCATGCCAGTGTAAAGATGGCTACGTGCTCGATGAAGGGAAATGCAAACCTAAATCCAGCTGTGGTTGCGTTTATGAGGGAAGATTATATGCTCCCAATGAGAAATTCTGGGGTGATAACAAGTGTGAGAAGCAATGTACCTGCAACCCATCCACCAACAAAGTTGAATGCAAGGTGACCCGATGCAAGTCTTCTGAGCAGTGTTCAGTGAAAAATGGCATCCAGGACTGTTATCCTGTATCCTATGGTACTTGCTCAGCCGAGGGGGATCCCCATTACTTTACATTTGATGGAGTGAGGTTTGACTTCCAGGGCACATGCATTTACCAGTTTGTTGGCCTTTGCAAGAAGATCGAAGGTTTGGTGGACTTCCAAGTCAATGTTCAGAATGATTTCCGGGGCAGCAAAGTTGTTTCTTACACTGGGGCAGTTCAAGTTAATATCTGCAGTTACGATATTTTGATTGACAGAAGGTATCCAAACAGAGTTCTGGTAAGCCATTAGATTCTTAAATTCTTTGATATTTGTGTGAAGCAAAATGCTAGAATAGAGAGTTGAGCGTGCACATTGAGTCCTTCTCATTCACCATTATGAGTGGCGATTTTTAAGCAATTAGTCATTCTAATTTGTGAAATTACACTGTAAATCTTGGCAGGAAACACACAAATGAAATCTCAAAAAACTCAATGAGCATTTCATCTCTTATCAACAGCCAGAAAGCATGAGGCAAAAGAATTTGGGTCCTCCATTTTTTTTATTTGTCATGTAAAGGATGAGGATAGGCATATGCAAGTCTGCCAAATTAGTGAGGGACGAAGTGGTTTTGCTGCAATCTCATTATAGGAAAACTTACCTTTTACACACTGTTCAAACTGTTGGCGAATCAGGTTGCATTTAGTTAACATTTAATGTTGATATTTCGGCAAGCCCGATTGCAGTCCCATTATCTTGAGCTACATGTTGCACTATCCCAAAATGCAATCCATTTAACTTTGTTTCGAAGTTATTTGTAAAAGTATTAGAGCATTGGAGATGCAGAGATAAAATGAGAAGAGACAGTGGGCGTGTCAACAGCAATGTGATGTAAGCACACTGTATGCTTAACATATATCATAGTAAAAAAAATGCATTGTTTTGCCTCTAGTTAATACTGCCAGCACATAGTGTGGCCAGAAAAAGGGGATGAGAGATGCTGCAGGCAAAGAGCATCTCCAGCCTGCCAGCACATACCCCTCGATTCAAAGAGCAAAAGTTAATTGATTTCGGATCGAGAATCGTAAGTTTGGGTGGGTGTTAGTCATTTTTTTGGCCATTTCCGACTCGCACGAGCCTACGTACGAATGCGTATATGCTCTTACGATCATCGGAAGTTCGTTCCTAAATTTTAGGATCAAAGCGTAAAACTTAGGATCAAATCCTAAAACTTAGGATCAAAACGTAAAACTTAGGATAATCGGATGTGTTTAGGTGTGATTCAGAGAGCAGTTTTCAAACCTCTAAATACGTTTTAAAAGAAAGCCACTGACGACACCTTTTAGCAGTCGGATTGCTGTTCTTGAACAGGTTTTTTGGCTATGTGGAGGAGTCTGCGCGTCTTGAGCTCCAATGAACTGCATGTATCAGCATGGCCGAGGCCATAAATTGTATGGCAATGCATACCTGATTCATGTATGCCTTATAAAAGCATTTTAATGTGGACCTTAATTAGTCCTTTGCATGTAAACCTTTATTTTGCAATATATTTGCGTTAATTAAAGAAACTTATGTCCTTTGTTATTTATTTTTAAATTGATGTACTAGAATAATATTTTTAGATTGCATTTATTGATGTAGTTGTTTACCTTTGCTTTGTTTAATTATTTAAGCACATCTTTGGTCAGATGCATCACACTTACTGAGGAGAGGAGAGCGGGATAAAGTGCAGGATGTGGGTTACTGCTGTATTTTGCACAGACACAGCAGAGCTGGGGGCACGGAAAGGTCAGAAATCAAAGAATGCAGAGCAACACAGTCACAAGGCCCTTTCTGTTTGCAGGCTGCCCGAGAATACCTGAGCCGCCATCTTGGCTGTTTCTAGACTCATAACATGCAGAAGTTGCTGGGTGTTTTTTTATATTTGAGAGCAATCTGGATATAGAGGGTGTGGGTAACCACACCCAAAATTTTAAGTTGTACCATTTGAAGCCAAAATATTAAAATTAAATCCACAAGTAAAAAATGCAAGTTAACTAAAAATTAAACAAAGTAAGATTTACTTATGCAAATGCATTCATTAATGGTTGGTTACTACAAAATGAATGAAATAAAGAAAAATAAGACCAAATATTTAGAATGCACTTTAATGAGGTAAGTTTGTAGTGCGCAGCCGCAAGATCAGAAGGATTTACGTCCAGACAAAAAAGGAAAAAGGGCAAAACCAATGTTGCAACCTGAGAAATGAAACGGAAAATTCAGGATGGAAACTGACATAGGTCTGATTCCCGAACTGCCATACGAACGGACGTAAATTTTAGGATAGAAACGTATTTGCTTATAGAATCACTCGCAAGTTCATACGAACGCACGAGCGGACGGGAAAAATAGGATGATCGGCACCTAAATCCAAGTTGTTACATGTTTCTTTGAATCGACCCTATAGTGTTATCAGAGATGAGAGAGGAGGATGGGGTTTCATAACTACAGTGAGAAGCAGCCAATCAGGACATCTGGGGTGGAAGGGGGAAGGGGAGTGTGTTTCCGTTCTTGGTCCGCTGAAGGTTGATTGATGGACCAGATCAGCGAGGTGGGGATTGAAAGCTGATTGAAGTGATTTCCTCACTAAGGAGGCAGACAGAGGGGAAAGTGCAATGCTTGAGCCACTCAATTAATGTTAAGCTACTGATATATATATTTTTTTTTTTATTTTGACTTGCCAATCGCATTAACGTAAAAATTACAAATACATTGTGGATGACAATAAAATCAAGAACATTAAAAGCAAGTTGGCCTAAACAGAGGGTCTATTAGAGCCTGGATAACCTGCCAAAGATCTCTTTATTTCGAACTACAAATTACCAGAAATTTGTTATGTTTGTGTTCTATGTTTTTTAATTTGTGTATGTCTTTGCTCTACTTTTTTACCTATTAGTTATAACTAGTGTTGGGTGAAACACCCAAGGCTCAGTTCAACAAAGTTTGAGTTTGGGGCATGGAAACAAAACCCCATTTAATCAATGAGGAACCCAAACTTTGGGATGATTCTGTCTCTGGGGTGCCCTCCTATTCCTCAAGCAGAAGCAGAATCGGAGCTATGAAAAGAAAATATTGATGACGGGTGTCACAGGGAGGGTGGCAAAGTTGGCAACAGGAAGTCTGCTGTAACTCACCTGAACTCCACAATCCCGTTCCCGTCGGTGATCCTTTCAAATGGGGCATAGTTGGGGCCACAAAAATATGGCCAGCACTCCCATGGATGAGGGCACTGACAGTTGGCACTAGGAGTGTCCTCACTTATGGGAGCGGCGGCCATTTTTCTGTGGCCCCGGCCGGAGCCCATTTGAAAGAAATGCCGACTGTGGAAGGGAACGGGATCGTGGGGCTCAGGTAAGATCTCACTAGGTGAAGCTGGTTGATGCTGCTTGATTGCAGCATATTAACCAGCTTTTCTGTGTTTGGGATGAATTCGGGACTTGTAGGTGAAGTCAATATTCAGGTTTTGAAACCTGAACTTGTGGCTTGGTTTTGCACAACACTAGTCATAACTTTATTATTTGTGTTTAATTTATAATTTGTTGTTGCTTGTATCTGCAGATTAATGGGTCGTTAACCAACCTTCCCTTTATTGTTGACAATGGCAAGCTCTCCATTTACAAGCAGGGTGCTTATGCTGTACTGCAAACTAGCTTTGGCTTACGTGTGTCCTACAACTGGGTTAGTCACATATCAGTCACTCTTCCAAGCACTTATGCCGGAGCAGTGTGTGGCCTTTGCGGTAACTTTGATGGCGATAAGAAAAATGATTTAATGATGAAAAACAACCAGATAGCCTCCAAACCAGTTATATTTGGAAACAGCTGGAAGGTGAAGAATATACCAGGTTGCTACGAGGAGGACAAGGGTGACTGTTCCAAGTTAGCTGACCTGGAACTGAAGCACAATAACAACAAGCAAGGATGTGGCATACTCAAAGACAAGACTGGTCCATTCCGAGAGTGTCATGCCAAGATTGACCCACAAGAACGCTTCAAGAGTTGTGTTTATGATGCTTGCTTTTATGAAGGCAGACCAGATGTTATTTGCAACCTCATTGCCAGCTATGCTACTCTGTGCCAAAAAGCTGGAGTCACTATTTATCCATGGAGAAGCAAAACATTCTGCAGTAAGTTGACTCATTGTGATCACTGTATACCATGTTAATCCCCTATAAATATCGCCATATGGATTTCCTACTCTTTGCTTTACATCTTTATAAGTGTTTCATCTGTCTAGTTTAATGCAGAAGTGCTCAGTTTGTAAAAGTTTGCTCCCTCTAATTCTGATTATACAGATTGGGCACAAATTTAAGAACAAATTAAGATGAGAGAACTCATAATGGTGTTCTGCATCCTGTACTCACCTCTTAACCTAAGCAAGAACGTGCATGATCTTCAGTGAGCTGAAATTTGCAAGAGAAAATGAGAACTGGCCCTGCAATGTACACCCTCAGGGGGTTCTTTGGAAGTTTGCTTACCATCATAGGCAAAACAGCAGACACCCTCTCAGTGTGAAGAGAAATCTGATCTAATTACAGTGACATAGTGTACTAGCCATTGGCTCAGAATGCTTCCACTGTACCGGGCAGCAGGAGTAGGATGTTGGGCCATGTTTCCATCTTCTATGTTAGAAACCAACAGGGAATGAGGGGTGCTTTAGGGGGTGCTTCAGGGGATAGGAAGAAGAAGTGAGTATATTATGAGGTCTCCTTGAGGAATGTTGGGGAGACTGCACCAACACCTAACAAGAAAATAGTCATACTTAAAAAATACATATATCCATAAAGTTCAACCCTTCCCCCCAGGCAAAACAACTCACCTACAGACACTAGTAGCTGATTCTGCTCGTAAGGAATATGTCTGACTCACAAGGTCAGTCAGATCACATCAATGGACAAAATACTTTCAAGGATGATAGTTTTGCATGTATCTTTTGCATCAAGCTATTTTATTAAAAATAAATTAAAATCTCCCCATGTCCATCCCCCCCATCAAAAAGTATGTTTGCTTTATACATAATAGGGACCACTGTTCTTATGTTTGGTTTACGCAGATTAGGGAAAGTTGGGACCACTGCAGTGTTCTTATTTTTAGCTGTCTGCCACACATCAGTTATATTTTCACCACTAAGTCCCAGTGATGCCCATTGATTTTTTGTCAAATTATTATTCATTGTAGCTAGTGACAACTGGAATGGAGTCCAATTCAATGAGAAAGTCTAACCTGAAAAGGTTTAATACACCCCAGTCATTTCCCCACTAGTGGACCAGCCATACACGAATACCAGAAGATCCCATTAATCCTTATGAAACTGCTTGTACTTGTACTTCACTCTTCTAACTCACATTTAAGGCCATAAGCTCCACATTCAAAAGATCCAAAGATGTTCTGTATATTTTAGCCACGGTAACAAGTAATGCAAGCATAGACCATCTTTCTAAAGTCAACATTTTATCAATCTTAGGTCCAGCTTGTCCAAAGAACAGCCACTATGAAGTTTGTGCAGCTGCCTGTGAACCAACCTGCCAATCTCTTTCATCACCTTTGGGCTGCAATCCTGAAGGATGTTCTGAAGGATGCCAGTGTGATGACGGCTTTATTCTTAGTGGAGGGGATTGTGTCTCAATATCTCAGTGTGGCTGCAGATATGAAAATAAATACTACAAGCTGAATGAAGTGTTTTACCCCAGTGGTTTATGCAACCAGAGATGCGTTTGTACAGCTAGCGGAGCAGTAGAGTGCAGCGCTTTCACTTGTGGCGCCAATGAAGAATGCAGTATCGTAAATGGAGTCCAAAAATGCCAACCAATTGGATCTGCACAGTGCTCTGCAGCTGGTGACCCCCACTACATGTCATTTGATGGCGTGCCATTTGACTTCCAAGGCACTTGTACCTATACACTGACCAAAACCATTACTAACAAGGAAAATCTGGAGCCTTTTGCTGTCAGTGTAAGAAATGAAAAATGGGGAAATGGACTTGTGGCCGTCACCAAACTAGTGTCCCTTGAAGTTTATGGATACAACCTTATCCTTCAGTATGAAGTTCGAGGCAAAGTTCTGGTAAGTTAAACTTTGTTTTATCTAAACTTACAACTATACATATCGTTTTTCTATACTTTTAATTGCATCTTCTTAAGCACAGACTCATTATAATGATAACCATGGGGGTCACAGAGACAGAGAGGGTCATTAAAACATAATCAAAGAAGAGGGCAAAAGAGAAAACACATGAATCAGGAAAGGGAGAACTCTAGAAAATAGTGGACACACAGAAGGGTAGAAATGACTAGGGGCACATCATGCTGATGACCAATAATAAAGCAAGGATGGCTGCTATGTGGAAAGAGGGTAAAAGCACTGGAATTGGTTTATTTGGGGAAAGCAGGACTGACTAGGTAAAGTCTTACAGATTTGACTAATTTTGCAAATAGTGCCATTTTCAGTCTCCCTGGGTTCTAGCAATGCCTTGGTTTTATTTCAGTATATACCCCTAAGGGTATTCTAGGAAACATACATAGCAACAGTAGTTGCAATAAAAGAAACAGTATATCAAAATGTACTCTCTTTACAGATCGATGGGGTGTATCAACACCTCCCTGTTAATTTGGAGGATGGGAAAATCCGAGCTTACCAACATGGTATAAGAGTGATCATTGATACAGACTTTGGCCTTCAAGTCAATTATGACCTTGTGTACCATGTGATAGTCACTGTCCCAGGAAACTACAAGAATCAGCTGGGAGGCCTTTGTGGTAACTACAATGGTGACAAAAAGGATGACTTCCAGCTCCCTGATAAGAGGGTAACAACAGATGCTACAGTATTTGGAAGCTCCTGGAAGGTTCAGATTCCTGGTGTCACTTGTGAAGATGGCTGTGGTGGTGCTGGCAATCCTTGCCCATCATGTGACGAAAGGAAAAAGGAGATTTTCAAGACAGAGGACTACTGTGGGCTCCTCAAGAAGCCCGGAGGACCTTTCAATGCTTGCTATGGCACTATTAACCCAGATCCCTACTTCAACAACTGTGTCTTTGATCTGTGTGCTGGTGTAGGAAATGGAGACATTCTCTGCCATAGCATTCACAGCTATGTTGCTGCATGCCAAGCTGCCGGTGTTACCATCCTGCCCTGGAGAACGGAAACATTATGTCGTAAGTTCTAGGTCTATTCGATTATTTACATAAGGCTTGAGTCAGAGCCAGGCAAGAAAACTCACTTCTTTTTTAGGAGAGAAAACTACCTTTCACTTTTATTGTTTACCTACTGGCTGAATCAGGGCCAGGTGATAATCTGGTCGATGAATCAGCCCCAAGGTAGACAATGAAAGTGAATGACAGTTTTCTCTCCTAAAAAGGAGTGAGTTTTCTAACCTGGCTCTGAATTTACCCCACAATCTATAATGTTTGGTTGTGCCTTTAGAAATAAACATATATTGATTACTGTGCAGTACATCAGTCTTAGAGAGTGTCTCTGGCCTTAAGGGTCTTGTGTGAAACAAATTTAGAGATACAGTAAACTGATGACAGCTAAAGAAAGTCAAACAGAGCCATGAAATAAACCTGAGAGGTAGCAAAAAAGCCAGTAGTTATCTGCAAAAATAAGAGTGGTATAGACCAGGGTTTCCCAAAATGTTTTAATTTCTTTCCAGTAATCTCAAGCAAGCACCTACCTACCACCACAAAACAACTTCCCAGGAGGTCTGCTCTAAAGAACTAACACTACACTAGGCCCAACGGCACAAGCTTTTTTGCCAGCAATGCCCTTATCCTAAGATTCTCCATGCCTTAAGCTTGTTGACATGGCCACCTGATGAATCCTATTGAAGCATTAGCTTGTCCTCAGTGCTTCTTGTCCTCTCTTGTTTCACCACTGGTGGCCTTGAGCAACACCAGAGGGAAGTTTGAATTGCTGCATGAGTGGTATTGGTAATACTGGATGGGAAACCTTGGCAAATGCAATGGAAGGGCTTGTATTTGGTATGTGCTCAGGGAATAGACATAATAGACATTTGGGGTTGACATCTGATCCCTAGCAACCATAGAGCAAATGAAAAATGGACATGTATGCAGGAAAGCCTCACATGTAGGCAGTATTTAATGTTAATAGGTCTACTGACCATGTTGCTTTTCAGGGCAAACACTTTCCCTCTAAATATAAAATAGCCCAATAAAACATATTTTTCAGCATATTAGACTTGGAATTGGAGTAATTACTGGTCAGGCTCCTCTATGACCAGGCCAATACCCTTTAAGCGTTTATAAAGTTAGGAGAAACAATCATAGGATTAATAATTGTATTTTGTTTTCTCGTTTCAGCATTGAAATGCCCGGCCAACAGCAAATACAAAGTTTGTGCTGATGTGTGCTCCTCTACTTGTGCTGGCCTCACCGATCCTGCCAAATGCCCTGAAACTTGCTCTGAGGGCTGTGAGTGTGATGACGGTTTCTTCTTTGATGGAAACACTTGTGTTTCAATGGACAAGTGTGGGTGCTTTGAAGGTGGAAAATATTACGAGGTGTGTACCAGGGCTGTATTTCCCATTAGGCAACCCTAGGCACGTGCCTAGGGTGGCAACCTAGAGAGGGGGGGCACTGCCCTTACTACTGTAGTAAAGAAAAGAAATGCTAACTCCCATAGCCAGACAGAACATTAATACCTCCTAACAAACAACCCCCAGCCACAGAAGGATGCAGAGTATATTTGTGAAGGGGGGGGGGGGTGCAATGGGTTAAACACAGGCCAGGGTATCTGTCCTCCACTGCTGTGATCATGTGACTCCTGTAAGTCAGAATGCCGGAAAAATGGAACATGCTTGCCTGCTTCTCTGTATCTGGCCCATTACACCGTCTACCCCTCCACACTTTTTTTTATATGGACCATGACCTAACTTAAAAAAAGGGGGCGCAAACACTTAAAGTGCCTAGGGCACCATGAACACTAAATACGGCCCTGGTGTGTACCAAATAACAATGGAATATTTTACTCATGAGCATATCCCAAAAATCCAAAAGATCTCATATCTGACGAGCTCCAAAAACATCCTTTTTGGTGTTCTCAAGGGCATCACTCAATGCCCCGTGAGCTGTTTTTGTAGTTATGCAGACCCTAAAAACTCCTCTAATTCCACCCTCTGCTACAAATGTCTGTTTGGTGATTGCCTGGAGAGTCTGTCATAAGCAACAAGTTTTTTATTCATAATGACCATACACACAGGTACTAGAAAATTTAAAGAGGAGCTTCGGAAGTCCAGGCATCTAAAAGATGCCTGGGCCATCCGAGTTCCTGTCCTTGGGCCTTCCTGAATTGGGATACCCCACTGTGTGAAGCCTCACCTTCTTCTGAGGTTTCTCCGCTCCTCTGACCTGCCGCAGCATGCCCGCTCATCCCTAGCCATGGACATGCCCATGCCCTGCTTTTCTGAAAGAGCACCGCGGGCACACCATGGCTTCAAAGTGAGTGGGGCCTGCAGCTAGTAATGCACTTGGTGCCGCTGGGGGGCTTAGCCATCAGTGGCGCCAAAAGGAGCAGAGCAAGAGGAGAATTTTTACTGGTACCACCTTAGACACTGTAGGGATTTAATATGTCCCCCTAGAAGGATGTTATAATATTTCTTACCCCAAGTTATGAATTGCTGATTTTAAATATGTTAAGCATTATGTAGATGGATCAACTATACTTGGGTGCAGGGTCGTAGCTAAAGTCTTGTGGGCCCCGATGCGAAGAGTCACACTGGGCCCCCCCATCATCAGTGACAGCGACCCCTATAGCTACGCCCCTGGATATGAGATAGATAGATAGATAGATAGATAGATAGATAGATAGATAGATATGAGATAGATAGATAGATAGATAGATAGATAGATATAGACTGGCAGAGAGATAGATAGATAGATAGATAGATAGATAGATAGATAGATAGATAGATAGATAGATAGACTGGCAAAGAGATAGATAGATAGATAGATAGATAGATAGATAGATAGATAGATAGATAGATAGATAGATAGATAGATAGATAGATAGACTGGCAGACAGACAGATAGATAGATAGATAGATAGATAGATAGATAGATAGATATGAGATAGATAGATAGATAGATAGATAGATAGATAGATAGATAGATATGAGATAGATAGATAGATAGATAGATAGATAGATAGATAGATAGATATAGACTGGCAGAGAGATAGATAGATAGATAGATAGATAGATAGATAGATAGATAGATAGATAGATAGATAGATAGACTGGCAAAGAGATAGATAGATAGATAGATAGATAGATAGATAGATAGATAGATAGATAGATAGATAGATAGATAGATAGATAGATAGATAGATAGATAGACTGGCAGACAGACAGATAGATAGATAGATAGATAGATAGATAGATAGATAGATAGATAGATAGATAGATAGATAGACTGGCAGACAGGCAGACAGATAGACTGGCAGAGAGATAGATAGATAGATAGATAGATAGATAGATAGATAGATAGATAGATAGATAGATAGATAGATAGATAGATAGATAGATAGATAGATAGACTGGCAGAGAGATAGATAGATAGATAGATAGATAGATAGATAGATAGATAGATAGATAGATAGATAGATAGATAGACAGACAGACAGACAGACAGATAGATAGATAGATAGACTGGCAGAGAGATAGATAGATAGATAGATAGATAGATAGATAGATAGATAGATAGATAGACAGACAGACAGACAGACAGACAGACAGACAGACAGATAGATAGATGATAGATAGATAGATAGATAGATAGATAGATAGATAGATAGATAGATGTACTGGCAGAGGGGTGGATGGATGGATGGATGGATGGATACAGGGGTGGGTGGATAGATAGACAGGCAGAGGTTGATAAATAAATGGACAGAGGGATAAACAAACTTGTGGAGTGAAGTAGCCAGAAATAAAGAACAGACATGACCTTTACACACAGTGCAGCCATCCTCTCTCTGTCCCTCCCCCGTGGTTACTCTACAATGGCCTCTAGTTACATTACACAGCTTAGCATTGGTGGCTCAGTAGATATCTTTGCTGCCCCCTCCCTGTCTCCCCTGTTTCTCAGCTCCTCCAGTTATTGCACTTCCTACCTTGTGGCTTCGCCTGCAGCACTCGGCTTCTTCAGTAAATAGCGCGCTGTGACAGACATCATTCTTTCCCAGCTGCCCCTGCAGAGTAAGTGGGCGGAGCTGAGGCCTCTCATTGGTCCATTGCCAGGCAGCCTGTAGAGGAGCCAGGGGTGGGGCTGAGGCCTCTGATTGGTCCATTGCCAGGCAGCCTGTTGAGGAGCGAGGGGCGGGGCTAAGGCCTCTCATTCATCCATTGCCAGGCAGCCCGTTCTGTCTCTCCTCCGGGCCCGCGGCGGCAGACAGTTACAGTGGGCAGGGGGGGGGGGGCCCTGCCACCAGACCTTCTGTCTCTCCTCTGGGCCCCGCCCGACCCGCGGCGGCGGACAGTTACAGTGGGCAGGGGGGTTAGGGGCCCAGTCGCAATGGCGACCCTTGCGACCCCTATAGCTACGCCCCTGCTTGGGTGTCTTTCCTTTTGGCCACCTCCATCCAGCCTTGTTTCCTGTTTGGACAACCAACAGAAAATCCAGAAAACCAATGGTTGGCAACCTGCACCAAATATGAAGTTCCTGTGCACAAAAAAGACCCCATGAGGTACAGGCAGGAAAAAGAACATTGCAGAAGGTCTAACCCTTTCCTATCCTATTCAAAACTAAGAAGAACTTAACTGAATTTCCTGTCCAGGCACTCCCCTCGTATCCCCAGTGGGAACAGTTTAAAATAAGCCATTTCAAAGCATCTTAAAATCTCTGAATATATGTAAATACCACTGGCTTTGCTTTCATTGGGTGCAGCTGAGCAGGGACGGACATGTCATGGCACAGTTTTATCAGACATCAGCGCGCTCTGCTATGGTCAGAGATAGTTATCACCACAGTGGCCTGCAATGTTTGCACACGCGGAGAGCACCAAGCGACAGAGTGGCTTTTAGACCACTTTTTTTGTGTGGTCCTGGAAGAATAGAATTGAAGGGAGAGATAAACTTTGGGCAGACGCTACGGCTTCTGCCCGGCACTTCAGGAAATGGAGGAGGGACACATGGGACAGGCATCAGGTAAGCTCCTTGCACCATTATTACTGCCGTTGCCTGGACTGTACCTGTAATCTATTAAGAGGCCGATTCATTAACAGCGGCAGGTAGCGACAGTTGAGCGACTGTAGCGGCATTTTCAGAGCGCCCGCTAGTAGTCGCTGTGCTTGGCCGTTGTTCGGTAGTTGATAGCGACTCAGTCGGTTTGCCGTAATGTTGAACATTGGGTGAGGAGTCGCTATTTGTCAGGTTCCGCGCTGTATGGGAGCGCATGATAGCGACTGGCCATAGCGACCGGCTCCCACCATATTCATTAACAAATCACGCTCAAAAAATTCTCGCGCTGTGAAATACATGTTTAAACCCCAGAGCGCTGGCGGCGATGGGTTAAAAGTAGTTTTTTAACTCCCAAACAACCATATTTTTGGAAACCAAAAAAAACAAGTTTTAAAATAATTTTGTAATATGAATGCATTACTATCACACCTGTAATATCAATTCTGTACATTTTTTTTTTTTTTTTTTTTTACCTTAAAAAAATTATTTAAAATGGCAGAAGTGGTCACAGAATTTTTCACATTAAAAAAAAAAAATTAATAACAATTAATTATGAATATTTAAAGATTGTTCCATTGAAATGCATTGGCGAGCGCCAGGTAGCGAGAGGTCATACCTGTCGCTGTTCAAGGTCGGACGCTGGCGCTGTGGGCTGAGGCTGGAATAATGATGAATGAGTCGCTATATGGCGCTATCTCAGTCGCTAAGCAGAATTGGCTTGATAAATGTGTGATTGTGGTGGGGAGCCGGCGTTCTCGTGGCGGTGCTCGTCATTACCGGCTGCTCACCAGTCGCTACCTGGCGCTATCCCTTCATAAATAAGGGCCTAAATGTATTTAAAAATATTTATTTTTTATATACATTTCTTTAGCTTCAGCATAATTTATTGAAAAGCCCAAACCCCTAAAACACTTTTCACCAGCATCTAAAATTAATATATTTTACACTTTTAGATGCTTACTTATTAGTCTTTCCCCCACTGGGCTGCAACTCTGTTCAGGACTTTAGGATACGGGCGCCGCCATCTTGTCTGAGAAGCATCACATACTGAGGAGAGGGGTAGTGCTGGGGGCCGGGTTATAGCTATGCTTTGCACAGACAGAGCAGACCTGGGGCCAGGGAAAGGACAGCAATCCCAGAATGCAGAGCAGCACAGTCAGGCACTTCCTGTCTGCACGCAGCCTGAGACTCCCTATGCCACCATCTTGGATGTTTAAAGGCTCCGAAAATGCAGTAGATGCAGGTAGAATGTACAGGATGGGGGAAACAAGTAAGATATGCTCTTTTTTAGGGTGAAGGTCTGGTTTAACATACTTTTGCCTTGTTTATATCGACAGCCTGATGAGACTCTATTATCCAGTGATTGCAAACAAGCCTGCACATGTAGTGCAGCGGGTGGTGTTATCTGCGAGGACACCGGCTGTGCGGCTGATGAATTGTGTCAGATTAAAGACGGAGTTGTCAAATGTATAAACAAAGGTATTGTATAAAAGTTTGTGATATTCTAAAAAACATGGAATTTTACTATATACTGGATGTTTGAGATTCCAAAAATTAAAACTGCTTGATAGAGATGAACAGATGTTTTTTGATTCAGTTTGGGATTGAATTGATTTGGATGAATTGGACGACTTTGTTTTTAAAGTTTAAGATTTATCAGAATCTGACCATGCAAATTATAATTGATTCAGAATCTGAATTGAATGGATTAGAATTAGATTCGCTCAAAATAAATCCCTAACATTCTATGTTCATTCTGAGCCCGAACTGTTAAGACATTCTAAATTAATTGAATTTTCTCTGAATTGATTCGCTCATCCCTACTGTTAATGTACGCACATACCGTACACCCACTCAATCAATCAATCCGTTAATTTCGGCAAGTCTATACAAATTTGCTCTAAATTTTAGGGAAAATTTGATTAATCGGAAATAGAATCGAATTTCTCGATTCTTCGAAAAAAATTGATTTCCCCTGAAATACCCAAAAAGTAAACACAAATGCCTAGTTGCTCTTTCCAGGGCCAGGCAATGTCCTTATTATCCTGTAGTTTCCCTTGATTCTGGTGGCAGCAGCAATGTCCTCCTCTGCAATGATCCTATATACCAGGTATGGTTGCCTATATATACAGATGTAGCTTACTTTAACACTCAACTCTACTGGTGCATTGGGCTATCTTAAAATCCTCAGTGCTTTTCAATGGCATCTGTGCTGAAATAAGTCATCTGTTGGAATGACACATATATATATATATATATTGTAAGCGGGCAAACAATCAGCAGTAACGGACAACGGATTTGAACGGCAAAACGGCTTTTATTCAGCAAAGTTCAGTAGATAGTCCAAAGACTGCAGCATAAATGCAGTAAGCAAAAAGGGTTACTTCACCAACCAAATAGTCCTGGGCTGGGTACTCCAGCAAGCTGACCAATTCCAGTCCACTTTACAGGGCGTATCAGCCCTCTGCTCAATGTCCAGTGCTATCCTTCACCACGGTGCAGCTCAGCCTGGGCTCACTCCAACAGACTGGTCATCAACAAAGGAAAGGCCGTGTGCTCTCTTCTTATACAGGCTTCCCCTGTAATCAGCGTGCACACTTGTGGAGGCCTTAGAACATGTAACAACCCGTTAGGGAATTGGGGAAGTGACCCGGGTCCTGAAAACCCGGCCCGGATTGTGCTTTATACAGCCAAGCAGGGAAGGAATAGACATTTTGATACAATTTACCACAATATATATATATGTTCTTTTATTTAAACATAACTATTTTTTTTCTTCCAATTTCATGAGCTCAACTCAAAGATCTAAAACGTTTTCTGTGTACACAAAACTCTTTTTTTCTTTCATATACAGTTCACAAATGTGTCTAAATCTGTGTTAGTGAGCCCTTCTTCTTTTCCGATTCCGATACCAGGGGAAGAAAACCACAAGCTTGGCATTTCTCTCATTAGCTGATCTGTTTATATAGATTTTTATATTATACAGTTCAGCTCCATTAATTTGTCGAATGTTTGGCTGGTTATGCAGGAGGTCCTCTATGGAAAGCAAGCTATAGTTTAGGTTGAGCCAACCCCATGGGTCTGTTTTAACTGCTACTACGCCAACATTTATAAAATCACCAATTTTATTATAAATATTGGTTCAAATTCGCCAGGTAGCGAATGGTGAGCGAACGGTAATGACGGTCACCGCCACGAGAACGCCGGCTCCCCTCCGCAATCACACATTTATCAAGCCGATCCTGCTTAGCGAATGAGATAGCGCCATATAGCCACTCATTCATCATTATTCCAGCCTCATCCCACAGCGCCAGCGAGCGACCTTGAACAGCGACAGGTATGACCTCTCGCTACCTGGCGCTCTCCAATGCATTTCAATGGAGCAATCTTTAAATATTCTTAATTAATTGCTATAAATGTTTTTTGTTTTTTTTTGTAAATGTCAAAAATTCTGTGACCACTTCTGCAATGTTAGATATTTTTTTTAAGGTTAAAAAAAAAAATAAAAAATTGTGCAGAATTGATATTACAGGTCTGATATTAATGTATTTATATTACAAAATGTTTTGAAAAACGTGTTTTTTTTTTTTATCCAAAAATATGGTTGTTTGGGGGTTAAAAAACTACTTTTAACCCATCGCCGCCAGCGCTCTGGGGTTTATACAAGCATTTCACTGCGCAAGAATTTTTTGGAGCGTGATTTGTTAATGAATATGCTGGGAGCCGTTCGCTATGGCCATTCGTTGTCATGCGCTCCCATACAGCGCGGAACCTGTCAAATAGCGACTCCTCACCCAATATTCAACATTACGGCAAACCGACTGAGTCGCTATCAACTACGAAACAACGCCCAAGCACAGCGACTACTAGCGGGCACTCTGAAAATGCCGCTACTGTCGCTCATCTGTCGCTACCTGGCGCTATTAATGAATCGGCCTCCTAATAATTCAGCACTAAGGTGGACATATTGCACCCATTGGCTTCATCTACACCACTCAAGACAATTGGACACTAAGAAATCTATTAAACACTTTAGGCAAAATAAAAGCCTACTCTAAAATGTACAGTTTTTTATTGGGGAGTGCAGGGGAGAGTCAGCAAAACAGTCAATATCTGGTGTGACCACCATTTGCACATTTAGAGGCTGATTCATTAATAGCGGCAGGTAGCGACAGTTGAGCGACTGTAGCGGCATTTTCAGAGCGCCCGCTAGTAGTCGCTGTGCTTGGCCGTTGTTCGGTAGTTGATAGCGACTCAGTCGGTTTGCCGTAATGTTGAATATTGGGTGAGGAGTCGCTATTTGACAGATTCCACGCTATATGGGAGCGCATGATAGCGACTGGCCCTAGCGACCGGCTCCCACCATATTCATTAAAAATCACGCTCAAAAAATTCTCGCGCTGTGAAATGCATGTTTAAACCCCAGAGCGCTGGAGGCGATGGGTTAAAAGTAGTTTTTTAACCCCCAAACAACCATATTTTTGGAAACCAAAAAAAACAAGTTTTTTAAATAATTTAGTAATATGAATACATTAATATCAGACCTGTAATATCAATTCTGTACAATTCTTTTTTTTTTTTTCCCTTAAAAAAAATTATCTAAAATGGCAGAAGTGGTCACAGAATTTTTCACATAAAAAATAAATAAATAAATAAATAATAACAATTAATTATTAATATTTAAAGATTGTTCCATTGAAATGCATTGGGGAGCGCCAGGTAGCGAGAGGTCATACATGTCGCTGTTCAAGGTCGGACGCTGGCGCTGTGGGCTGAGGCTGGAATAATGATGAATGAGTGGCTATATGGCGCTATCTCAGTCGCTAAGCAGGATTGGCTTGATAAATGTGTGATTGTGGTGGGGAGCCGGCGTTCTCGTGGCGGGGCCCGTCATTACCGGCCGCTCACCAGTCGCTACCTGTCGCTATTCCATCATAAATAAGGGCCTTAGTTTGTATAGCGTTTATCAGGTTGTTGATTGTGGCCTGTGGAATGTTGGTCTACTCCAATTTAACAACTCAAGTCAGTTATGACACCAAAATGCAGTCAGGTGGAGACCCTGATGAGCACGATGAGCATGCAGATGAGATTTCCTGTGGCAGTTTCTATTATTATTATTATTATTATTGTTTATTTATATAGCGCCATCAACTTCCGTAGCGCTTTACAAGTAAGAATACAGACAAGGTAAAACAGATAGCACAGACAACAATACAAAATTAGATGCCACAGGTTAAAACCAAGTGTTGTGAGCACAGGAGACAATAGGGAGGAGTGCCCTGCCCTTGCGAGCTTACAGACTAAAGGATGGGGGTGGAGACAAAGGGGGCGGGGTCACAAGTGGTAGAGCTTGAGTATGGCTGCACGTGCCATTGAAGGTTATAGTGGTTGCTTAAGCCAGGTCATATGCTTGTCTGAAGAAGTGGGTTTTGAGGGCGCTTTTAAAGGCTTGGAGTGACGGAGAGTGGCGGATCGAGCGGGGGAGTGCATTCCAGAGAAGTGGGGAGGCACGGGAGAAGTCTTGAAGGCGGGAGTGCGAGGAAGTAACCAAGGAAGAGGACAGGAGAATGTCAGAGGCGGAGCGGAGGTTGCGTTTTGGTTGGTAATGCTGGATCAAAGATGAAATGTAGGAAGGGGCCTGGTTAGAGAGAGCTTTGTAGGTTAGCACTAGAAGTTTGAACTGAACTCTATGGGAGACAGGTAACCAGTGGAGGGATTGACAGAGGGGAGTAGCACTGGAGAAGCGAGAGGAGAGATGGATGAGGCGAGCAGCAGAGTTTAGGATAGATTGTAGGGGAGCCAGTCTGTTTGTTGGCAAACCACAGAGGAGGGTGTTGCAGTAGTCCAGTCGGGATATGACCAGGGCATGCACTAGCATTTTAGTGGTGACAGGTGAGAGGAAGGAACGGATGCGAGATATATTTTTGAGTTGGAGGCGACAGGAGGTGGCTAGGGAGTGAATGTGAGGTCTGAAGGAGAGAGAGGAGTCCAGAATGACACCCAGGCATCGAGCTTGAGGAGTTGCAGTTATTGTAAGATTATTTACAGAGATTGTGGTGTTAGAGAGAGGAGGGGTGTGAGATGGTGGGAAAATGACCAGTTCAGTTTTGTCCATGTTCAGTTTAAGAGAGCGAGATGTCATGAAGGAAGAGATGGCTGTTAGACAGTCAGGAAGGCGAGAGAGGATAGAAGAGAGATTTGGGCCAGAGAGGTAGATCTGAGTGTCGTCTGCATAAAAGTGATATTGGAAGCCTAGCGAGGTTATTAGTTGTCCTAGACCAGAAGTGTATATTGAAAAAAGTAGGGGTCCTAGGACTGATCCTTGTGGTACCCCTACAGACAGAGGCCGGGGAGAGGAAATGGTGTTTGAGTAAGATACACTAAATGTGCGGTTAGAGAGATAGGAGGAGAGCCAAGAGAGTGCGAGACCTTGGATTCCAAGAGAAGAAAGAATATTGAGGAGCAGAGCATGGTCAACAGTGTCAAAAGCAGATGATAAGTCGAGAAGAATGAGAGCAGAGTAGTGGCCTTTGGATTTGGCTGTTAGTAGATCATTGGTGACTTTGGTGAGGGCCGTTTCGGTAGAGTGAAATGAGCGGAAACCAGATTGGAGGGGATCTAGGAGGGAGTTTGTAGACAGATAGTTTGTAAGTTCTGTATGGACATGCTGTTCAAGAAGCTTTGATGAGAAAGGAAGCAGAGAGATTGGGCGGTAACTGGGGAGGGCAGAGGGGTCCAGAGATGGTTTTTTGATGAGTGGAGTTATAACAGCATGCTTATAGGCGGAGGGAAAGGCACCAGTGGAGAGGGAGAGGTTGAATAAAGATGTTAGGGCTGGAATGACAGATGGAGACAGTTGAGGGATAAGGTGGGATGGAATGGGATCAAGGGGGCAGGTGGTCAGGTGAGCCTTTGAGACCAGGGAGGAGACGCCTTGAGCAGTTAACACTGTGAAATGAGTTAATGAGTGGGACAAGGGGGATGTTGGTAGGAGAGAGGTGTTCTGGGGGGTGAAGCCACTTCGAATCTGGTCGATTTTGTCTTTGAAGTATGTGGCAAATTGCTCAGCCGTTAGCTGTGAGGATGGAGGAGGTGGCGGTGGGCGGAGAAGGGAGTTGAAAGTGTTAAATAGCTGTTTAGGATTCCGGGCCTGTGCCGATATGAGTGATGTGAAATATTCCTGTTTGGCAGATGAAAGGGCAGTCCTGAGTTCCTGAAGGGCTTTCTTGTATAACAGGAAGTCCTCCTTGGTTTTGGATTTCCTCCAATGCCGTTCAGCAACTCGAGAATGCCGTTTCAATGTTGCAGTGTTAGTGTTAAGCCATGGTTGTCTTTTTTTGGCCTGAGGGCGACTGTAGTTAAGGGGAGCAACAGAGTCAAGGGCAGCAGTTAGTGTGTTGTGGTAGTATGAAGCGGCAGCGTCTACATTGGTAAATGAGGGCAGGGTGTGAAGGGGATGTAAAGCATCAGAGAGAGATTGAAGGTCTAGGTTTCTGAGGTTCCTGCGAAGGATAGCAGGTTTGTATGCAGGCGGGGCAGTATTAAGGGAAGTGAGTGTTAGTGTTAGTAAGTTGTGATCAGAGAGGGGAAGTGGGGATGAAGAGACACTGGATACAGAGCAGAGGTGAGTAAAGAGCAGGTCAAGCGTGTGTCCGTCTTTATGGGTGGAGCTGGTAGACCATTGTTTGAGGCCAAAGGAGGTGGTTAGGGATAATAGTTTGGTGGTTGCAGGGTTGTTGGTGTCAATGGGTATGTTGAAGTCCCCCATGATTATAGCCGGGATGTCAGAGGACAGGAAGTGGAGAAGCCAAGTTGAGAAGTGGTCCAGAAAGAGAGTGGCAGGTCCAGGAGGGCGATAGATAATGGCAATATTTAGGCGACAGGGAGAGTAGAGACGGACACAGTGAACTTCAAAAGAAGGGAAGGTAAGGGAGGGTAGAGCAGGGATTGGGTTAAATGAGCAGTATTCAGACAGAAGGATGCCAACACCTCCACCCTGTTTGTTGGTTGATCTTGGGGTGTGGCTGAACTGTAAGCCCCCATATGAGAGGGCAGCGGGTGAGGCTGTATCAGAGGGAGTGAGCCAGGTTTCAGTAAAGGCCATGAAAGTGAAGAGGTTGGTAGTGAAGAGGTCGTGGATGTATGCCAGTTTGTTGCACACTGAGCGTGCATTCCACAGTGCACAGGTGACAATGGGGGGAGTGGGTGGGGAGGGGGTGATTGTTAAGAGGTTGGCTAGGTTCCGTGTGTTTGCTGGCTTGCTACCATTTTCTAATAGTTTGTTCGGAAACTCTTTACTTAAAGTGGACCAACACCCATGGCTGATCGGCCCGGGAATCTATAAGATTCCCGGGCCGATCAGTGCATCAGAAATCGGAATGCCCCGCTGTGTGAAACCCCTCCGGACGCCCACAAACCTTACCTTCTCCCGCTGCAAAGGCGCATTCTCGGGCCGCCGCCGTCGCTGCGCGTCCGTCTAGCAGGGCGCGCACCCGCGCCGGCCGTTTGTGAATGGCCGGCGCAGGCGCGCTCCCTGTGAGAGGGAGGCGCCAGAGGCGGCGGCCCCCGATCGGGGTGCCCCGCAGAAGTGGACCAACACCCAGGATAGTGAAAATCCTGGGTGTTGGTCCACTTTTAGCAGATTGATTGTTGCAGCAGCTGTCTGGGTGGCTGGTCTCAGACAATCTTGGAAGTGAAGATGCTAGATATGGAGAACCCAGATGGGAGCGGCTATGTGTGGTCTGCGGTTGTGAGCCTAAATTCTCTGAAACACCTTTGGAGACGACTTATGGTATAGTAATGAACATGATAAAACTTCACAGTTTAGAGTGGTCTTTTATTGTTGCCAACCTAAGGCACACCTTTGCAATAATCATGCTGTCTAATCAGCATTTATATATGCCACAACTTTGAGGTGAATAGATCATCTCGAAAAAGGAGAACTGCTCACTAACACAGATTTAGATAAAAGTTGAACAATATTTGAGATTCCCATTGTTTACATAGAAAAAGTCTTAGAACTTGAGTTTGGCTCATGAAAAATGGGAGCAAAAAACAGTGTTGCATTTATATTTTTGTTAAGTATATATGTTGATACAACAAATATTCAATTCAACAGTTAAAATAATAATTATATTTTTCAGATCCATGTAAGTCCATCAAATGCAGAGTTAAGGAAACCTGCAAAGTTCAAAATGGCAACCCAGTCTGCATTCCAGATTTTACAGGCACCTGCTGGGCCTGGGGTGACCCACATTACCATACTTATGATGGATACAACTATGACTTCCAGGGCACCTGCACATATATCCTATCTAGATATGCTGGTGATGATAAGGGTCTGGTTCCCTTCACTATTGAGGAGAAGAATGACAACAGAGGCAGCCAAGCTGTATCGTTTGTGAGAACTGTTAACATCTACACCTATGGTTACAAAATTACCATCATGAAGGGTGAATTCGGAAAAGTTCGGGTAAGTTATTTTAAAAATAAATGGAAAAAAACAAAAATTAGTCATTATTTGCTTGTTTCAACTCAAAATAAATCTTCCCGAGTAACATAGCTTTCATTGTAGCAGTAGTATTTGCTTTGCTGTTTGAAGACAACCATATTGAACTAACTGGGAAAAGTATATAGATGACATGTGTAACATGAGCAAGTCTGGTTGCTGATACGGATATTACATGTCTGGGATTAGAACCAACACCGACCTACTGTATGATCTATCTTACAGGTTAATGATGTCATCACCAACCTTCCCATAAGTTTGTTAGATGGGAAGATCTCAGCAAGCATCAGTGGGCTTAATGCCGTGGTTCGCACTGATTATGGCCTTCAGGTGACCTATGAATACAACTGGCATGTTATCGTCACACTCTCCAGCAGCTATTATGGCCTTACCGGTGGTCTATGCGGTAACTTTAACCAAAACTTAAGAGATGAGTTCATTACCTCTGATAACAAAGTCGTGACCTCAATTCTTGATTGGGCCAAGAGCTGGAAAGTCAATGACCGAGATCTTTTCTGTTTCGACTCCTGTCCTGGACTCAATTGCCCAACTTGTGATGATGCCAAAAAGAGCCTCTATGGAGGTGACAACAAATGTGGTCTTATCAGCAAACTCACTAATGGACCTTTCAGAGAGTGTCATCCGAAGATTAACCCCGATAACTTCTTTGATAATTGTTTGTATGATGTCTGCATTAATGGCGGAGCCAATCAGTTCCTCTGTCAGGCCCTTGGTGCCTACTCAAGCACCTGTAGGAAACAAGGAGTTAAAGTGTATGACTGGAGAACCCCATCTGGTTGTGGTGAGTTTTAAATTGTAATATAATATATATATATATATATATATATATATATATATATATAATTATTTGTCATTTTTGGTTGTCAGTATTAGCCAGTAATTTTTATGGGTGTGTTTTCACCAGACCACTGTGATCTTTTGAATGGCATGCTCTTGCTAAGTACCATTCATGTGCATTCATGTGCATGCTGCTAGTGATATAATGTGCATTTACCCTACTCTTTCTAACTATATCATTTTTGCTATATTTTAGTTTTACCATGTCCTGCAAACAGCCATTATGAGTTTTGTGGAAATGCCTGTCCAGCCACATGTACTGATCGCACTGCCCCATCTCGGTGCACTGATGACTGTGTGGAGACCTGCCAGTGCAATGATGGCTTTGTTCTTAGTGGTGATAAATGTGTTCCTACGTCAAGTTGTGGTTGCTCGTTCAATGGCATCTACTACCAGGCCAATGAGGAGTTTTGGGCTGATGACAACTGCCGTAAGCTCTGCAAGTGTGACCCAAGTGTGGGCTTTGTGGTCTGCAAGGAGACCAGCTGTAAAGCAAGTGAAAGATGCATGGTCAGTAATGGAGTGCGTGGATGTTATCCCTTAAGCTACTCCACTTGTGAAGGCTCAGGAGACCCTCACTACACCACCTTTGATGGAAAGAGATTTGACTTCATGGGCACCTGTGTATACCAACTAGTTGGGGTAACCTCTAGTGACAGTTCCTTGACTCCTTTCACTGTTACTGTCCAAAATAACAACCGTGGTGGAAATAAGGCAGTGTCTTATACTAAAGTTGTGACATTGGAAGTTTATGACACGGCCTTCACTCTTAGTTTGGACTATCGACAGCGCATTTTGGTACGTATCAATTAACTGCATCAGCAGGTAGATTGAACTGATAGGCACATTCATTAATTTTTTTTTATTTTTTTTTTTAAGGTTGATGGAGTTGTCACCTCTCTACCATTATACTTCAAAACCAATCAAGTGGTGGCATACGTCAGTGGTTCCTATGGAGTTATAAAAACAGATTTTGACATCACGGTTAAATTTGATTGGAGCAGCCATGTTGCAGTGACCATACCTAGCACATATGCTAACGCTGTTGGTGGCCTATGCGGCAACAATAACAAGAACCCCAATGACGACTTTAATATGAGGGATGGTAAAGCAGCACCCAACGCAGTTCAGTTTGGCAACAGCTGGAAAGTCGCTGATGTACCAGGCTGTACCCCAGAATGTACCGGAACATGCCCTGCATGTTCAGAAGCTGAAAAAAATAACTACAAGAGCGACAAACATTGCGGGCTTATTACCAAGTCCAATGGACCATTTGCCCTGTGTCTCTCAGTCGTTAGCCCAACTCCTTATTTCAATGACTGTGTTTTTGACGCCTGCCAATACAAAGGCCATCCAACTTCATTCTGTAAAGCCATTGGCCTCTATGTGGCTGCTTGCCAAGCTGCTGGTGTGAAACTTCAGGAATGGAGATCGCCATCATTCTGCGGTAAGAAACATTTAAATTCAAAAATATTATTGCAAGGCTAGCTGTCGAGGATAGGAATTATATTCAGTTCTATGAAGACCTGTCACAGGCATTTATATCTGACAGATAATAGCAAATTAGTATACAAGACTAGAATGCTAAACCACCCCAGTTCCACCATGAAAGAGCATAAAAAATTAGCAAGTACACAATGTACAGAAAGATTATAGGGCCTCTGTGGACAAAGTGCATAAAATGTCATTCAGCAACTCACCCAAACATGGTGGCCCTCCCCCTTTCTGTTAGAACACAGCTGCTTCTGAAAGTAGAAAAAAAGCAAAGAGTAGTGGCACACTCCCTTAATTCCTTTGCCATAGACCACCAATCATAGGGCTAAGCTGGTGGTCTAAAGCTCTGCATCACCAGACTGTGTATAGTGGGGGAGAAGGAGAACAGCCAGGGTGATGAGAATGCCTGTCTTACAGACCCCGTATATTATGCTGATTGATATATATATATATATATATATATATATATATATATATATATAATACATAATAAGGTGAAACTGTAAACCTTGATATCTTGGGATTTTCTTCTTCAATTTAAAAACAGAAAACAGTTTAAGGCAGTGCCAGACGTAGCCCGACACAATGGTCTGATGTCTTTGCCTTCTGTATACCTTTTAATATTGTATGAAGCTCAGAGTTGGTGTCTTCTGGCACTTAGACCTACTGTATACAGAGGACACCCACCTGACCCCTTAGACCACTCCATAATATTACAAGGGAGCAGCTTCATGACTGATACAGCTTTCTCCTAGTGTACTTGAGGCAGGGCCGGCGTCAGCTCCTGGCAAGCCCAGTCAGCTGGCGAGGGCCCCCACCCCCTAGGGGGGCCCACTGACAGCTTGCACAATGTGGTTAATCCTTCTAGTGCCAGCTTCGTGAGTCTCATGTAGTAGCCTCTTCTACCGTTAAGTGCCACCAACATGAGACTCACTAAAAACAGCTCTAATAGGGGGTTGGAGGGTGAGCAGCCCTTTTAGTTTTGGCTATGTAATTTTTGGACCCCCTGACCCGTGACTCTCCACTGCAAAGGGGTCCACTGAGACCATGCCGCCCAAGGGCCCACATAAACCTGGCGCCGGCCCTGACTTGAGGTCACAGATTATTTAACAGAACAAAGCTTTGTACTTCTTAAAGTGGAACAAAACTCAGCCAGTAGGACAATAAAAATGCTCTGAACCCCAATCTCTTGGCCCCCTGTGGAGTAGATAAACAATTGGAGATTTTTGCTTACTTAAACATCCTGTGGTACCACATTTTCCTCCATATAGAAATCCTCCTACGTCATCTTCCCGACTGGGCTGGCAGTGAACATGCTGTACAAGATACAAAAGTCACCTCAGCCATTCCATGACTAGATCATCTATAGTCCACATTAGAGATACTACAGCAAGGATTATGCCATGCTCAAACAAATTAAAAATAATACTTAATCCAACCTACATCTAGGAGTTCTGGGTCAGGGGAACATCATGCATGTGAGCTGGGTCGGGGGGGGGTGTGCACAGCATGCATGTTGGAGGTTGGGGAGCTTTCACACTGGACTTGATTGATTCAGGTTAGGAGTGGATGGCTCTGCTGCTGCTGCTGCTTAAGTTCGGGAGGGGGGGGGGGGGTCTCTCGCTAAGGAGAGGAGAGGTCGCAATAACATATATACAGAACTAAGGAAGAAATTACCAGAGATCCCAGCAGACTGAAGTGGCTGACAGAGGTAGGGTGATTGGGGGAAATTTTGGAGGTGGGGCTACAAACAATCTCAGCCAATGAAAAAGGAAGTGGGTGGGGCTATGGCACAGAGTGCAAAATGGACATGCATAATGAACACATCCACAAGATACTCAATGTTGGGGAACCAATATAGGGGGCCAAAGTGAAAAACGTGGGTTTGGTCTTGCTTTAATAATATGTGGTATGTGAAGGGTTGCAGGAAGGGGGAGGGAAACATTTAGCTTGGCTTCATTGGTAATGTAAAAAAATGTGCATTCATACCATAGTCATTTCTAGAGTGATCATTGATGGCATGATTTCTTGTTTCCTAGGTATGTCTTGCCCTGTAAACAGCCACTATGAGTTGTGTGGCAATTCTTGTCCCGTCACCTGCTATGGTCTTTCCTCTCCAACTGGCTGTGATGGTCTTTGCAAGGAAGCATGCTACTGCGACGATGGGTACATCATGAGTGGTCACAAGTGTGTGCCCATCGCCAACTGCGGTTGTGTCTACCAGGATAAATATTACCAAAAAGATGAAGTCTTCTACCCTCAGGGTCGCTGCAGTCAGAAGTGCCAGTGTGGAGCTGATGGTGTTGTCACATGCAAATCAGAAGCCTGTAGACCTGAGGAAGAATGCAAACTTGTCAATGGCATTTGGGGATGTTATGCCAAGGAAATGGGAAGATGTGTTGCTTCTGGAGATCCTCATTACATCTCTTTTGATGGCCTTAAGTTCGACTTCCAGGGCACCTGCACGTACATTTTGTCCACGGTGGTGGTTGATGATCCTCGGCTGGTGAACTTCACTGTGGTTGTTGAGAATGAGAGCTATGGAAATGGCAAAGTGGCTGTGACACGGCTAGTTGCAGTATACGTGTATGGTTACATAGTGGCAATCGAACGAAACATGAGATCTAAAGTCAGGGTAGGCACATTTATTCACTTTAATATCAATGACGAGATAGTATTTATTCTTTACAGTACCTTAATATAAATGCTGTCTTTCTACAGGTCAATGGAGAGTTTGCCAAACTGCCCTGGTCTACCGAGGATGACAGTATTGTAGTTAACCAAGAAGGGGCCAATGTTGTCTTACAGACAGACTTTGATCTGAACGTACTCTATGACACAGTCTACCACGTGGTCCTTAATGTTCCAGGCACTTATAGTGGCAGATTAGGCGGACTCTGTGGCAATTTCAATGGCAATGACAAAGACGAATTTCAGCTTCCCAGCAGAGAGGTTGTTAAAAATGTCAATGAGTTTGGGGCTTCCTGGAAAGTGAGTATTGCTGGGGCTAAGTGCAGTGATGGCTGTGAAGCAGGTATATGCCCGGTTTGTGATGATGTCAAACTTCAGCCATACAAGTCAACCTCTTCTTGCGGCATGATCACTAATCCATCAGGCCCATTCCAAGCTTGCCACGCCAAGATCAACCCACTGGAATACTTTAATCATTGCATCTATGACTCCTGTGCTGTTGAAGGGAAAGATGACATTTTGTGCAAGAGTCTACAGGCCTACACAGCTGCTTGTCAAGCTGTTGGCATTACCATTGGATCTTGGCGAAATGCAAAATTCTGCCGTAAGTAGAAAGCAAATAATTGTTTCATCCAAATATGTATAACACACTGGCACACACACACACACACACACACACACACACACACACACACACACATATATATATATATATTAATATATACATGTATTAAATATTAAGTGTTCCATCACAGAAATAGATAAAACATGTATAGATGGAAAGAGGAGGGGTGTTAACGGGCACAAGATTGACCAAAGGGGACAAGCATATCTATTAGAGATGAGCGAACTTCTTGAAAGTTCGATTCGGGCGATTCGCCGAATTTCCCCAAGAAATTCGGGTTCGCCCGATACGAACTTTCACGAATCGCTCATCTGAAAAAAAAAATGCCGGCATGGTCGGAGCGTGGAGGCCGGCGCCGCTCTCAGCTGTCACCAGAGGACGCGTCATCAGAGGGTGCGTCATCAGAGGGCGCCTGAGAGCGGCGCCGGCCTCCACGCTCCGACCATGCAGGTAAGTGTTTGCTTTTTAAAAAAATGCCGGCATGGTGGGAGCGGGCAGGCCGGCTGTGCTGTCAGCGGGCCGCTCCCACCATGCCGGCATTTTTTTTTTTTTTTATTTCAGGGAAAATTCGATCGGCACGAACCCGAATTTTTTTGGGTTCGTGCCGGTTCGTCCGAACCGATTCGCTCATCCCTAATATCTATAAATGTACCATTCTACTTTAACAATGGTGGACTTTTTGTTTGTAACTGTTAATCCATCATGGACTGGAACAAGGAGACATTTTAGCAATCCTCCCCTTAAAATTTACTTTTTACTTGCAAGAATGACAGCCCTGCCATCCTTTTAGTAAAAGGACAAGTTTTGAATCAAGCAATTTATTTAATTGCACTAAGTGCAAGTATACAGACCAATTTTTTTCTGGCCCACATGTGTGGATTTACATGAGGAAATACAAAAAATATGAACATTAACTATGTACAAAGTATGCTCAATAGGGTTGTTTGCAAAAGAGATTTTCCAAGTTAGTACAGTATTAACTATCTAACACATTGGCCTTGATTCACTAACAGTTAAAAAAAAATTCTCATGGTAGTAAAAAATTCAAATTCAACAGTGAAATTCTCAGGCTTTTTTCTCATGAATTGAATTTTTTACTACCATAAGAGTTTTTTTCAACTCTTTGTGAATCAAGGCTATTGATCGATGATTAAATATACCTAGAGATTATGTAGTATAGCTTCAGGAAAGAAGCTTGTTTTAAACCTGGAGGTCCTGCAGTACAAAATTTAAAGTCGATGGCCAGATTTTAGAAGTTCAAAGTATGGCCTGGGTGTGTAGGGTCTGAATGCATTTTTTCCGGCATGAGTTTTCTTGGATTGTCAATTATCCTTTCCACTGCTTTGCATGTTCTTTGCACCTCCATACCAGATAGAGATTGAGAAACTTAAAACTGAAATGATTGTGGAGAAGAATGACTTTCATCAGAACTAAGCGATGATGATTATTATTATTATGTTATTTTCCATCATAATTTGTTACTGATGGTAACTCTCAGGGACTGTTTCTTTTACCCTTTTTATTTACTCTCCATAGATGAGTATTGGTGAGGTTACTGAGGTGGTCTGCCTAAAGTCAACCACCATTTTAGTGGATTTTAAAACTAGGTTGTTCACTGTTCACCACTTTTCAAGTTTCCCTACCTCCTCTCTGTATGCCCTCTCGTTGCCATTCCTAATTAGACTAATCACCGTAATGTCATCAGCGAACTTTAGGGTCTTGACTGAGTTTGTTGTTGATGGACAATCATTTGTGAACATGGAAAAAGGAAGGGAGAAAGGACGCACCCTAGAGGAGTACCAATGTTTATTTTCCTTGAGCTTGATAGGATAGGGCCTAGTTTGACCTGCTGACCTCACTCACGAAACTGGAACTATGCCGAGATGGTTGGATGAATGCCAAGGTCATTCATTTTTCCAAGCAGCAGATTTGACTTTACAGTGTTGAACGCTGAACTGAAATCGATGAAGAGGATTCTGGTGTAACAGTTCGGATTTTCTAGATGTTCTAACACAAAGTGGAGTGCCAGGTTAACTGTATCCTCAGATGGCCTATTTGATCTGTAGGCAAATTGAAAGGAGTCTAGTTTGCTGTCTGTTCTTTCCTGTTTGCAAGTTAAAACAATATCTGTGGTCAACTGAAAAATTATATCACTTACATGTCTCATACCTGGCACAGAATAGCTCCAAGTTTGTTGCTTCAAACGTATCTATTCAGTGGATGCCAGCTCCTGTCTATAGACTGTGTCCAGGGCCGCTGTGATATTGAGGGCATGACTTAAGACTGAAGATGGGATCTACTGAAGGAGCATGTTTTGAAAAAGTGGGAGAAAGTGATAATACTCTTAGACTGACATAAAGGTTAATTCTGCACCATGAGATTTTTTTTCATGTTTTTGGAGAGAAAAATGCTTTTTATTGTGATTTTTTCCTTCAGTGCATTTCAGCAGCATATTTAGCGGTGCAATTTAAGAAAAAAAATAATCAGCTATATATTATTGCTCACGTTAAAATATGTACCGTAAAATATATATAAAAGAAAAAATCTCAGGGTGCTGAATCAACAATATTATTATAAATAAATAAATAAATAAATAAATAAATATATATATATATATATATATATATATATATATATATATATATATACAGTACTTTGTCTTGCTCCTGGAGATTTCTCATTGTTTTTATCAAGTCTAAAGTGTAAAAAAAGAAAAACATTATTTTAATAGTTTCCTTTTATCCTTAAAGCCATGTCTTGCCCGGCCAACAGCCATTATGAACTTTGCACCAGGACCTGTGAACAAGCTTGTTCTGGCCTCCTAGGCCCAATGAAATGTAGCAAGAGATGCTTTGAAGGCTGTGAGTGTAATGTTGGATACGTCCTAGATGGAGACACTTGTGTCACTATGGACAAGTGTGGCTGTGCATATAATGGAAGATACTTGAGTGTAAGTGTTTTTAAATAGTTTCTATCCTGGGTGGAGAAAAAGATCTGTTGTCATACTTCTGAAGCTCCTTTAGGTAGTGGCACCTGACACACATAATGGCATTTGCTGTGGGCCTTCCTCATAGTTTGAGAAACGCTATCCTGTCCCACACTTAGCCAGCTAAACAAGCTAAGCTATATGGGTATCTTGAAGCTATTGGATGCAGACGTGTTAATGACTATGGTGATGAGGGTCCATTTAAATCGGCAGGGCTTAGAGGCCAAGAAGTTTGTCTCAATCCATGCAAATGTACCAGCACCTATATCCTGTTGCGACTTATCTGGTGCTAAGACAACCCTAATAGAACACTGGGCCCATTTTAATGGCCACCAGACTCTTCCACACCCCCAATCACCAAGCTGTAATGCAGATAATTGGGCAGGTGATTAGGAATTCTCTGTGACACAAGAGGTACAGTATCACCAGAAGCCCAGCATGCGATGGGTGGCTTGTTGATACCCCACTCTGATTACTCTCATCTGCATAGGGGTGCACAAGAGTTTATTGCCCATTGGCATGAGCCCGGTGGATGCCAGCGTGTCCCTGGTTATCAGCCTCTTTGCCTGGTGGAGCTCTTTTTGTATTTAAAAAATATATAAAAAAGGCTAGAAAAGTCGACTCAGATCTCGTCAGTGTCCATGTCTGCCGGAATTGGACTTGATGGACAAAATCCAGGTCAGATTTAACACTTATTTGTTCCTCAAAGGATATGAAACTAAAGAACAAGAATGATTTGCCCCCCCCCATTCTCCTTTCCATGGTTTCCCCAGGGCCACCTTTAAAGTTAGCACCAGTAGTTTCTGGTGACCCCATAAAGTGCAAGAATCATATGCCAACCACCAAAGCTCATCAAGGGCCACTGGCTTTCTAGGGACTTCAGCTAAGCATGAGGATACGTTGGTGGAGGTACCGTCAGGGGAATACAGGGCAATAAATACATTAGTCTGGTCTTATAGTTTGGATCAGATTATGGTTACATGACATGGACCTGGGTAGTAAGTCACCCAAAAATCTTTTGGACTGATTGGTATGGTGCTTTCTATTCATATATATTCAAAAACAAAGTTTTGTTGCATTTAAACCAAACCTTCAACCTGAATAAGACCCTATTGTGTATGTTTCCAGACCCTGTACATACAGATTGGCCACATTAAAAAAGCCTTCCTACCTGAATCAACTGCATTTTCTGAGCCTTTAAACATCCAAGATAGTGGCCCATGGAGTCTCAGGCTAGCTGCAAACAGGAAACAGGAAGTGTCTTCTAACTGCTGCGCTGCATTCTGGGATTGCTGTCCTTTTCCTGACCCCAGCTCTGAGCAAAGCACAGCTATAACCTGACCCCTGCGCCCCCCCTTCTCCTCTCCTCAGTTTACAATGCTTCTGAGGCAAAATGGTGGCACCCATACCCTAAACTCCTGAACAGAATTATAGCCCATTGGGGGAAAGAATAATTGTCACTAAAAACATAAAATATATTAATTTTAGATGCTGGGGAATCGTTTTTTCAGGGTTTGGACTTTTCTTTAAATTATGCTGAAGGTCTGGCTTAATGCATTATTTGTTGATACGTAAAAGTCTATTGTTTCCTCAATTACCTATCCTTTTTTATTTTAGGATGGTGAGTCCTTTGTCACTGCTGACTGTAGCCGCCAATGTAAGTGCCAAGCCGGTGGTGTGACCTGCACAGCATTTTCATGTGCAGCCAAGGAACGATGTAAACTTTTAAATGGAGTACGAGGATGTTTCAAAGTTGAGGCTGATTGCACAGTTAGCCCTCAGAAGATGGTCACTTTTGATGGATTTTCAGGAGGACCAATCAGAAATGGACCCGTGGAAGTGGCATCTCTCTGTAACAGTGATTCTCCTAAATGGTTCAGAGTAGTTGCTGACATTCAAACGTGTGCAAAGGTTCCAGTATCAGTTGCTCGCCTCCATATCTTCCTCCCTGGAGGTCTGGTGACTATCTCCAAGGACAAGGATGTCTGGGTAAGTAAGGAAACCAACTAGGCGTTTTACAGTTTGCCAACTGTCAAGCTGTCAGAGGTTCTACCCTTTACCTCAATTCAGAACAAATAGTGGCTAGTAAACTTTGGCTACCTTGGTGCCTTGTTTTCTGTGTCCAAGTTCCGTGTCCACCCTGTATTACCTTCGTCTACTCTCCTTTGTATTCTTTATTTGAGTTTCAGTTCTTTCAGCTTTCTACAACACTTTTTGTTTCTTTAGCCCTTTTCTATCTATTCTAGCCCTTTATCTGCAGCATGCTCCCAGCTTGTTTACCTCTCTGTGTTTTCACCAGGACACAAGGACAGAATCTGAAACTCATAGTAAGGCCCCTTAAAGTAGATTAAAACCCAGCACAGCCAGCTCTTGAATCTAAAAGAGCCTGTCTGCTCCTGTGGCATCCTATAGCCCCACTGTGTGAAACTAACATTTACCGGTGGGTCCCGCAATGCTGCAGCTCGCCATACGGCACTTTTGAGATCAGCCAATGCAAACGGAAAAATACGTTTGTTTAAAAACCATGCCACCACCAAAGGAACAGCATCGCCCCAGGTACTTAGGCACGGTGGGTGGGTAGGGAGAAAAAACGACCTGTTTTAAGTAGGGTCTTATGGAAAAGTCATTGGTAAATTCACCAATAATAGGGCAATGTTTAATATGTGGGTAATGGTGAGGAGGTAACAGATTGACAATTAAGGTGGCCCTGCTTCCAGTGTATGACTGGACCGAACTTTTTACCATCACATTGGCCCTGGGGGCTCTAAGCTTGGTCATTTCCTGTTACACTGCCTTGCTTATAATAATGATGAGAGATTATTCAAATTGTTCTCTTCTTTTTTTTGTCTCATTTAGGTGAACGGTCGTGCATACAGTCTCCCCATCACAACCGATGTCCTTTCAGCTTCTCTTCAGGACACTTCGGTTGTCATCCAGATTGGCGCTGAAGTGAGAATTGAGATGAGTAATGGAGGAAATCTATTACTGCGAGTAACCGAAGCCTTGTCAGAGGTCATCTGTGGCGCTTGCGGAAACTTTAATGGAGACAGTTCTGATGACCTCAGATCTCCAAATGGAAAGGTGATCTCTGGATTTGCGCAGCTCATACAGGCTTGGACCGCTTTGGACTTTACCAGCTGGTAAGTTACTTTCTTTAAAAGTGTAAAAATATATTTTTTACTGCCTCTTCTCATCTAGGTTGATTGGAGTAAATGATCTATGAGCTTGTGAGATGTAATAATCTAACTGCAAACTTATTGGCTTTATATTTATAGAGGATTGATGCCTTCACCCCCCCCCCCCCCCCCATTACCATCCCCCCTCCGGATGCAGATAAAACTCTGGCCAATTAGGTTTCAGATCTCAGAACTTTTTGCTTTGTTGTAATGTCCACTTGAAGCCTTCTAGAGGGAAGTCTTCTATAAATAGTGCCCACATGGGGTCACTGGAGTTTAAAGGAGCATTATCGTGAAAAAATGGGCCAATAATAGAAATCCATATAAATATGCTGGATGGCGGAAGGAGAGATCACCCGCATCAAGAAATATCCAGCCAGGCTTGTTTTTTATTTTTATTATAATGTAAGGAAGAGGAAATCGGGTGACAGGTTCTGTCACCCCTGATACACTAAACCTGTCACCCCTGATATTTTATTCCTACTAGGAGAAGAAAACCACAAGTTTGGCAGAAAATGTATTCAGTTGGGGTGTATAGGTGACCCCTCCTCTCATTAGTCATGTTTATATGGGTTTTTAATATTAAACAATTTTGTGATAATGTTCCTTAAAGATACAGAGACGTTTAGATTTTTAGACTAGTTTTTTATTACAGATATCCCTGGAAGAATACCAGGCTCATACTGATGAGCAACAGGCTCTTCTGTACCCACCCGGTGTCCAAGAGAGGGTGTGTGTAATAGGGTGGTGGTACTGCATGCCATCCATTGGCTTGGGCAGGTGGCATACTGGCCCTCCTACCCTGTGAAATGCTATAGGGGTCTATTGGACCCATTACCAGTTCACAAACATTAGTTGAAAAAAAAGACACAACACAAAGCACTCAAACTGTACACATTGTCTTCCTCCTCCTGTCTCCCACTGGGTGGCATCCTCTTCCTGGTCCACCTCTATGGTGGTGAATCGGCCCTTCAGTTTGTAATTGCAACACAAATTTCTCTCTCTAATCTGACATTTCTCTGCCATTTTGCTGCCCATACTTTAAATTTATCTAAACCTGTTTGTTGCGGCATGCTGTCCTATTTTGTATTAATTACATTAAACAGCCTAGTGTCTTTTGCAAAGATTTATATTTTACTGTTTAATCCATTCCCATTATCATTAATATGTGTGATAGAATATGTACCGTTAATAACCACCCTCTGTTTCCCATTATTAAGCCATTTACACACATTTTCACCCAGTACAATCATTCTCGTATTTTTTACCAATCTTTTATGTGGTACAGTATCAAATACATTAGTAAAGTCAAGATATATGACATCCAATGACCCCCCCCGATCCAGTCTTGAACTTACATCCTCATAAAAGCTGATCAAATTTGTTTGGCGGGAGCTATTCCTCATAAATCCAGCTGTTGCTAAGTAATACGGTCACTTTCACTGAAATACTCTAGGATAGCTTCTCTTAGAAAGCCTTCAAAAAGTTTAATGTTGTTTTTTTACATATGAATCTGTGCAACAAGCATGCATAACACAATGTTTTCTTTATCTCTCATAGTGACGTATAAAACAAATAGAAAACTGTCCGGACAACAGCTAATAACAGCGACTAAGCCTAACTGGATCTCCAGTTTCTTTTATTTTCACTATATACATGAAGGATGACTTTTTTGAAAAAAGAAGTTATGCACTTAAACAACCTTAAAGATTGTTACCCCAAAATTAGTAGAATTTAGTATTCATGTTTGTATAAAAAAAAAAAAAGTACTGTGCAATTGTTTATTTTTTTAGTCACTGCCATCTGTAAGAGAATATTGTTTTATTTCGTCATAAAATAAATGATTGGAAAAATATTTAGTTATACTGTTTTTTTTTTTTTATTTATTGCACCATATAACGTAACTCAAAGTTTAGAGGATAAGTCATTTAGAGCTCAAAAAAGTCAAACCTACAAAAGACAATTAGTGTAAATTTGGGTTTGTCCAATGAAATGTTTAGAATTGTTAAACAAAACACCTTCATGTGCTATCCTGCAGCAGTGTCCTACGTCACACAGCGGTAGGGCAGAAGACACAAATTCTCTGACCTGCATTGGGCACTGGCAGCTGGCAGCGAGCAGACAGAACAGCTGATCTGTGTCCTCCATTCAGCTGTAGAGCTGCATGGCGCAGCCGCTTCGTCGATCACAAGGGAGGAGATGAGTGTCAGGCTTCCCCAGATCCCCTCCTGCTGTGATATACACTGCACAGTGATGCAGTATAGGAAGTGAATGGTCAATGTGACATGCAAAGGGAGCTGCTCCAGCCAGCACATTAGCAGACAGGTGACCACTGGTGTCAACAGGTCCCTCTCCTGAGGAGCAGGGTCACCACTACTATTGTGTGGGAATGAGGTTCAATCACAGGACGTGTCTGAGTGGCATCCCCACCTTTGCTCAGCTATCACCCACAAGAAGAACTGGTTGTAGTAGAGAAAGGCAGTCAGGCTGTGCAGAGGCTCGTGCACCTGCACAGCAGGAGGGGAGCAGGGGAAGCCGGCCTCATTGGTATCTGCGTAATCGTTGAGGTGCAGGTAAGTGACTGAGAATCCAATTTATTACTAGTGCCCAGTGGCTAGACCCGGATTTTACCAGCCCCTGGTCGGCCTGAGACATCCTTGCTGAGGCACCCCCAACCATGATGCCGGGGCTATAGCATTAGGGGGTTGGGATCCCTGGCTTCTGAGTACAGTGATTCTGGGTACAGGGGGCTTAGAGAGAGACTAAGGAGGCAGGGATTGAATGAGGGGGTTAAAAGCAGCAGACCAACTAGCCCCAAAGCAGTGCAGCCTACCAGCATTGTCCCGGGTCTTCCTATGGCCAGTCCAACCCTGCTAGCACCTTATAGCACCATTTGAGCGTCTGAAAAGAGACGGTATTAGCGTCTCTGCTGGCTTTAACTGGGGATGACAGCACAGTTACCAAGGGAAAACACCTGGAATGACATTAGGGACACACAAATGACATGACACATCAGAACAGGCCGGGGATCCCGCTTCACTTAATAGAGCACAAAAAAAATGCTAACCAAAAATAACATAACTGGAATGGCTAATTGAGGTCTATGGGAGAACGACACTAAGTGCCTGATGTGATGTGGTGCTGTAGAGAACACAGTGCCGGCGCTAAGCAAATACCTGGCACTAGTGATACATGGAACGCTACATGGTGATATGTGTGGTGCTAAACATTTTGCATTATAAATATGACTTGCTGGTGGTGCTGCAGAAAAACACCTGCCGCTACATGGCATTAACATTTCTTAGTAAGGCTTGAAAATGAGTTTATTTTTTTTTGAGAATTTCAGGGAAAATTTGATCGGCATGAGTCCAAAGAAATTTGGATTCACGCCAAATCAAATTTTCCTTTTTCACTTTCATTTTTGTTCATTGAAGCTGTCTGTGGCTTCACTAACAATCTAGGGGTTCTCTAGCTATAGCTGTTATACACCTTTTCAAAGTTGCCAGTATGTCTTTAAACTGCAGTATTTTAGCATCATTTTAGGTCTGCTTTAGCTGGGTATACATATCCTTTTGCTATGGCCACTGCAGCAGTCCAAGGCCACTTTGTGTCACTTACCTGAAAAAAGGAATTTATCATTTGTGGCCACTGGGCAAAGCCAGTCTATGTGTCTTCTGTACTGTCTGCGGGCATTTCTGGGACTTCACGCACTAGTAGTGTTTTCTCGGGCTCTTCCATTCGATGGAGTATGCAGATATTGTGTAGCACACAGCAAGCAAGGTTTAACTTGGACACCTTCTACGGGGTTGTACAGCAACCCCTTCTGGCCGGTCAAACATAGGAAGCATGCCTTCAGCAGGCCGATGGTTCTTTCAACAATGCTGTAAACGGCATTGTAGCACACTTCAGCTGCGGTCTGTGAGTTCCGCACAGGGGTCATGAGCCACATCTTCTGTCCATATCCCTTATCAGCTAAATGCAAACATATGGGTTAATTTTGGTTGCCACACAAATGCACACCCCTACCTGGGTTAATGCATTTTGCCTTCACCTTCCCCTCCTCCCTAGTTATGCAGCTATACTGTTTTGAAATCTAACAATGTGGACACATGCTTAACTAGTAGCCATCCCGATGGCATTACATTGTTCTCAGATTTTCTGCACAGGGCAGATTAGTTCAACACCAATGCGAGTCATGGCAGGATCTTGGGAAGCCTGACCTCACAACTTGCAGCCGCATCTAATGAGCACACATCATCATCACATTAATAGAATGGTAGCTTTTCTGGTTGCGGTAGTGTAGCTATTGGGCTCAAGGGGGTGGAAGGGAATATGGATCCTATCAATGCAGCCAAGCACATTTGCTACTTATGCCATGTGATAGAATGCCAGTTTGATGTTTTGGACCTCTTCCCCATTGGTTGGTAAACTGATGTAGTTAGAGATTAAGTCACAGAAGGCCAGAACCACCTTATAAAAAATGTGGCCCATGGTCGGCTGGCTCATGCAACTTAATAGAGCAGCAGTGGTCTGAAATGTGCCCCCCCCCCCCCCCACAAGGATTTTTACTGAGGCACACTATTCCATGGACTGCATGAATGATGCTAAATTTTGTGGTGGATTTGGTTGTACAGTTCCAAAAGGCCACCACGATGCAACCTGAAGCAGCTGCAGATTTGCTCATCACTCAAATCCACCACAGCATTCCACTGCTGCTTCCTCACTCTCCTCCTCAGCAGCAACCACACAACTCATCTAAGCACCAAACATCAGTCCAAAATCATGCTCCGCAATACACTGCATTGCCACTGCTTAGACAAATGCATACACTAATGCAACAGAAAACACACACACAATGCACACCTCAAATAAACCAGCTAACAAACTCAGACATACAAAAGTGAATAACAAATGCAGGTCACTAATAATGCAGAAGCATTGGTGAAAATACATACAGAGCATAACTCTCCGGCAATCCAAATAAACCCTCTCTCCCTCCCCTAACCCACCTTGAAAATACCAACAGCCTGAGGCAAGCATGTTTCCTAGGTTAGGCCTGGCCAATAGGGCAGATGCTCCACTGGTCATATAAGGTGTCCAAGACAATCCTGTCTTGCAGTGTGCTACACAATATCTGCTTACCACACCAGATGGAAGAGCACAAGGAAATGTTACTGATGGCACAAAGCACAGACTTGTCCACAGACAATGCAACACAAACACAGACAGGCTCTGTCTTGCGTACAACAGTAGTGGGCACTCTCCACAAACACACACACACACACACACACACGCACACGCACACACACACACTGCCACTGCAAACACAATAGCAGAATAACCTAGTTGTAACATCCCAAAATGTTTCATTTATACTTGGTAACTGGTAATATGCTTGGATAACAGCAATGCGATATGTTCACCATCTTCCTCCTCCATGCAAGCTCAAATAGGAAAACCGCTATGCAGGCGTGTAGGAAGAGGCCTGTAGCTCCTGATCCAAACACATATGACACCTCCTTTATTGCAGCCAAAGAGAAATGCTAATCATTTAAAAAAAAAAAACATTACATGTTGCTCTTCACTACTGGCCATTATCTGTTGTTTACACATGGCTTTGTGATATTGATGAACATTATAATTAGCGTTTTGTAACAACATATAGACATGTAAGATTTGTTTCTGTGAGTATGTGCATGGCATTATTACCTGACATTGGCTCTGGAGGAAACAACGGGAAGGAGTGTGGAGGAGGTCACCGGCCTATGATGCCCTGAAACAATAAGACAATAAAAACAAAATTAAAAAGTGTGGGAAAGAGGGACATTTGTTAAATGAAGCCACACCCCCTCACTGAGGGATGGATAGGAGATAGGATGTAACAGTTACAACAATAGAAACACTTTTAAAAGGAGAATGAATAATTTATTGATGCAGATCTGCATTTTACACCTCAAAGAGGGACAAATGAGAACAACGAGGGGCAGGGGGACATGGACTCAAAAGAGGGCCAGTCCCTCCAAATCAGGGGACAGCTGGGAGTTATGAAAAAAATGAAGCACACACTTGTCACTTTCACAATAGTTCAACACAATAACATAGACATATCTATAAATTAAAATCGCACACCAAAGGTATATAGTTTGCTAATAAGTATCAAAACTATTTAATAGGATAGAGTAATAGATGCAGGGTTATAGTACTTCAGATATTGTGAACATGTGTAAAACATAAGAATTAGCACAATTAGCACAATCTTTAGCTTTTGCCCACCAGGTGGTGCTGTATAGATTGTATGGCCTATGCATGTATTCTGCCGTGTAACAAAACATACAAACAATTTTTATGTTGCCTCTTGAGCTGTGAGCCCGGCCCCGAAGTCTATAATCAGCAAGACCAGAAATATATAGACATCAAATTGAAAATATTGTAGTGTGACACAGTTAGATAAGACAAGCATATACATAGTAACCAACCAAAAACCTTTTTGTTGAAGTGGACCAAAACCCACGCGATCATCATGGCAATTTATAAGATTCCCCCCTGGGCATCCAGAATCGGGGATGCCCTGCTGTGTAAAACCCCCCCAGGTCGCCCATACACTTACCTTGTTTCCCGGTCCAATGGCGCATGCACGAGCCGCGGCCGCATCCCTGCATGCCTGCGCCAGGCATTTGTGAGTGGCCAGGATGGGCACACTCCCTGCTACAGGGTAGCAGGGGATCTGGCCGGGAGCGTGCTCGGAGTCGATGGTCTTAGACAAAGGCTTAGATGACGTGACATCAACGGCTTCAAGCGCTTATTGTGCCATAGGATCGGGAAGAGGTGAGTTGGCTTCGGAGATCTGGGGGTTTCTCTTCAATTAAAGAGAAACAGCACATCCGATTTTAACTTTTCGGGGTGTTGTTCCTCTCAGTGGGGGCATCCTAATTTGGGATGCCTCGCTGTGTGTATGCCCCTAGGTCAATCACTGTCCTGTTGCTCCAATAAAGCAGACTCGGGTGAGAATGAGCGCACTGATTGACTGAGCAGGCCGTCTATCAGCGCACTGGCTTTCGGCTCCCGTTGGCTCCGTTCTGGTGAGCTGGAATGAGGCGCAAAAATGAGGCGAGGGCTTTGGGACAAGGTGAATGAAACGGGGCTTTTGGGGGTTTTACACTCAACTCAGGATGCCCCAAGGAGTGGAACTTGAATGGCCGTGGAGTCTTTTAGACTTCCAGGGCTCCGATATTCCTCCTTAACACAATAGGGTTGATTCATGGTCGGTGAACAAAAACCCTCAAGTGGAGAACAAACGATACTGTATGCGCCTAGGTGCATCATTCATGGCTGTGCGCGGACCACATGTGAAGCGCACCAAGCGCAAGGGAGAAGCATCACTTGCACCTTCCATAAAGAAAATCTGCTGTTTTTAAGCACAAATGGCCCCGCCCCATGCGCATTTGCCTAGATTTAACAGCTCCCGGTGGTCCCCCATGTGTCTCCCCTTTCCTTTACTCTTTCTCCATTTGATCCCTCCAGCTTCTGTGTTTTCTGGGTTTTTTTATTTGCCATTTCGGAGTGTGTTCTCTGGATTACCTGTGTTCTCCATTTTTGTTTTTTTGTTTTTTTTTTGGGGGGGGGTATTCTGATTCCACTTGTTAGAGTGAAGAGTAATTTCTTAAGGTTTGTTATTTCCCTTGTTGGAAATTTCAAATCTTTAATTCCCTATTTCGCAAGACTGGTTCTGTTAAGTTCTAAAACTATAAATTAAAAATCCCTAAAACTAGATTTTGTTCCTTTAGTATAAACTGCATAATCTGTCATATGTCCTGAGGTTTGATATTTGGATTCGGACTTCTGACCCCTTATTAGTTAAACTACGCATGCTCCATATTTTTAACTATTTGTTAACCAATGCAGTACCAGTCGGATGCTAGCCAAATAAAGCTGTATATCAGGCTTGTTAGCTTGATTTTATTGGGTAATAGCTAGACCGCCTAATTGCATATGATTGGTTGTTTTTACTTCTCCTTTTCCTCGATTTATTATATATATATCTTATTTAACTTCTGATTAAGGCCCTAATTTATGAAGGAATAGCGGCAGGTAGCGACTGGTGAGCGACCGGTAATGACGGGCCCCGCCACGAGAACGCCGGCTCCCCACCACAATCACACATTTATCAAGCCAATCCTGCTTAGCGACTGAGATAGCGCCATATAGCGACTCATTCATCATTATTCCAGCCTCACCCCACAGCGCCAGCGTCCGACCTTGAACAGCGACAGGTATGACCTCTCGCTACCTGGCGCTCTCCAATGCATTTCAATGGAACAATCTTTAAATATTCATAATTAATTGTTATTAATGTTTTTCTTTTTTTTTTTTTTTTTTTTTTTTAAACGTGAAAAATTCTGTGACCACTTCTGCCATTTTCTGCTAGAAAATAAAAATAAAAATTGTACAGAATTGATATTACAGGTCTGATATTAATGTATTCATATTACTAAATTATTTTAAAAAACTGAAAACGTTTTTTTCCAAAAATATGGTTGTTTGGGGGTTAAAAAACTACTTTTAACCCATTGCCGCCAGCGCTCTGGGGTTTAAACATGCATTTCACAGCGCAAGAATTTTTTGAGCGTGATTTGTTAATGAATATGGTGGGAGCCGGTCACTAGGGCCAGTCGCTATCATGCGCTCCCATACAGCGCGGAACCTGTCAAACAGCGCGATATTCAACATTACGGCAAACCGACTGAGTCGCTATCAACTACCAAACAACGGCCAAGCACAGCGACTACTAGCAGGTGCTCTGAAAATGCCGCTACAGTTGCTCAACTGTCGCTACCTGGCGCTATTAATGAATCGGCCTCCCCGTCAGTTTAGGGCAATCTACTAAAAAATCAACTCCATTCGTGATTCTTCTCTGATCTGGGGGGGGGTGGAAGCCTGCTGGTATGGGGGGGTGGAAGCCTGCTGGTATGGGGGGGGTGGAAGCCTGCTGGTATGGGGGGTGGAAGCCTGCTGGTATGGGGGGGGGGGGGAGACATGTCCCCCACTTAGTGCAGCTGCGATTGGATTTGTATTGCAGGATCTCAGACTCAAGGCTGCCATGCCTCCCTGGGATAAGAGGGGGGAACGAATTTGGGTGAAGTTCCTCTTGAAGCAAGATTATTATTAATAAACTTTATTTATGGGGCTTGTAGAACAGGGTACAGGGGCCATCTTTTGTGGCCCCCAACTCTGCTGGCTACAAACCCCAAAGCCTCATATCCCCGGGCTCTTCTGCCCCCCCCGGGCTTTGGGGAGGCAGGTAATTGGGGAGCCGGGGGTTAATGGCAAGTCACCTGCTAGCCGCAGGTGACTTGTGAGAACGTCGGAGGGGGCATGTTTTGAGCCCCCTCCTCACCTCGGAAAAGCCCGGGGGGGCGATCGGAGGCCCCCCGGTGAAGAGGACGGTTGGGACGGTTGGGGGGGTACGCAATTGATGGAAGCTCAGAGGGTGGTGAGAACCAGGTGACAACTGACAAGGACTGGAGGGCGATCAGCAGCAGAAGGTGACCCATTTGTGGCAGTGGAGCTGTAAGGTGACATCATGTGACTCACTTTGGGCCCACTGAGGGCCTTATTCATAAAGGTATAGCGACAGGTAGCGCCTTGTAAGTGGCATGTAGCGCCAGGTGAGCGCCGGACACGGCACGCAATGGCACATTTATGAAGCTGAATCTGGTGAGCAAATAGAACTAGAACACCATGTAGCGTCTGATTCATCATTATCCCAGGTGGGGAGGCCGATTCATCACTAACGCCAGGTAGCGACAGATGAGCGTCTGTAACAGGCATTTTCAGGGCGCCCGCTAGTAGTCGCTGTGCTCGGCCGTGAGTCGCTAATTCATAGCGACTCAGTCGCTGTTCAGTAATGTTGAATACATTGTGAGGAGTCGCTATTTGACCAGTACAGCGCTGTATGGGAGCGCATGTTAGCGACTGCTCATAGCGACCGACTCACACCATATTCAGCAAAAAAACAGCCTCACAAATCTCTGGCGCTGAAAAATAGTTGTTTGAAGCCCAGAGCGCAGGAGGCGGTGTGATTAAAGTCTGTTTTCCAGCATCTATCCACTAGTAACAAAGTGAAAACATATGGAATTACATTGTAACAACATTGTAACATGAACACTTTAATGGCAGAGCTGTGATGTCATTTCTGAGGAAATATATAAAAAATGCAAAAATTATGAAAAAACTGCTTTTTCAATGGCAGAAGAGGTCACAGAATTATTTGTGATTTTTTTGAAAAAAAAAACGTTTAAAGAGAAGGAAAGGATCGTCCATTGAAATGTATGGGAGAGCAACAGGTAGCGAGAGGTCATACTTGGCGCTGTGCAAGGCTGAACGCCGACGCTGTTCGCTGAGGCTGTGAAAATGATGAATCAGACGCTACATGGCGCTATCCCAGTCGCTAAACAGATTCTGCTTGATAAATGTGTAATTGCTGCCGTGTCCGGCGTTCACCTGCCGCTACCTGTCACTACCTCTCATTAACCAGCCACTACCTGACGCTATCCCTTCTTAAATAAGGGCCTCAGCGTACAGTGCCGGCGTTCGGCCTTGCAGAGCGCCACGTCTTACCTGTCGCTACCTGGCGCTCTCCCATACATTTCTATGGATGATCCTTAAATCCCTTTCCTGATCCCAATTTTTTTTTTTTAATTCTTAAAAAAAATCTCAAACCTTCTGACATGTCTCCTGGGCAAGAAAACGACATTCTTGAAAACGTTTTGGATTAATAATATTATATAATAATATTATTAATATTAATAATATTTTTATGCAGAATTATCATTACATGTCTGGTATTAAAGTGTTCATGTTACAATGTTATAACAATGTAACTCCATATATTTTCGCTTTGTTACTAGTGGATACATGTTCATAAACAGCCTTTAATCACACAGCCTCTGGCGCTATGGGCTACGACGACATGATTTTGAGCGCCGGCGATGTTTGAGGCTGTTTTTTTGATGAATGTGGTGTGGGTCAGTCGCACTGCTACCGTTCGCTCCCATACAGCGTAGTACTGTGACTCGCACATCATATTCATCAATGCCGGCCAGCGTCTGAGGCGCTCTGAATCATGAACCATGACCGAGCACAGCGACTACTGAAATCCGCGCTACAGACGCTCATCTGTCGCTATCTGGCGTTAGTAATGATCAGGCTGCCCGACTCTCTTGCCCCAAGGGCCCCCGCTAACCTGGAGCCGTCCCTGTCCGTGAGTCTCTGCTATAGCGGTTTTAATATTCTGGATGAATAATATAATATAATGTGATCATTTGTGTTTATTCCTTACTGTCCGGCAGCATTTTATACCCTGTGATTTTATCTGTCACCCTCCGCTCCTCCCCCCCCCCCCGTCCTGCTCCTCTTGCCTCAGGGCACCATTATAAAAGCAACCAGCGGACCTTGCCGCACCGGTTCTGCTGCTCACTTATCCATTGCTTCTGAGAGGTAGTTAATCAATCACAGAATCAGCCCATCACCATTCACATTCCATAGGGCTGCTGCTTATTATTATTATTGTCTCATATCATAGCGGGTTAATAGCATCAGGTAGTGGCTGGTTAATGAGAGGTAGCGACAGATAGCGACTGGTGAACGCCGGACACGGCACGCAATTACACATTTATCAAGCAGAATCTGTTTAGCGACTGGGATAGCGTCATGTAGCATCTGATTCATCATTTTCACAGCCTCAGCGAACAGCGCCAGCGTTCAGCCTTGCACAGCGCCAGGTATGACCTCTCGCTACCTGGCGCTCTCCCATACATTTCAATGGACGATCCTTTTCTTCTCTGTAAACGTTTTTTTTTTTTTTTTTTTTTTAAATCACAAATAATTCTGTGACCTCTCCTGGCATTGAATAAGCAGTTTTTTCATAATTTTTTAATTTTTTAATATTTCTTACAGGTCTGCCATTAAAGTGTTCATGTTACAATGTTGCTACAATGTAATTCCATATGTTTTCGCTTTGTTACTAGTGGATAGATGCTGAAAAACAGACTTTAATCACACCGCCTCCTGCGCTCTGGGCTTCAGAGAAGCATTTTTCAGCGCCAGAGATTTGTGAGGCTGTTTTTTTGCTGAATATGGTGTGAGTCGGTCGCTATGAGCAGTCGCTAACATGCGCTTCCATAAAGCGCTGTACTGGTCAAATAGCGACTCCTCACAATGTATTCAACATTACTGAACAGCGACTAAGTCGCTATAAAGTAGCGACTCATGGCCGAGCACTGCGACTACTAGCGGGTCTTAATATCCATATAACCATATTATTTTAAGTGGACCTCCAGTTACATAAAACATTCTTATAATGTGACAGGTTGTCCTGCTAGGAAATAGAAAGAAGCTCTGATCTGGCGGCCATTGTATGTCATAGCATAGGCATGCCTCCCAAGTGTCCCTGATTTGGAGGGACTGTTCCTCTTTGGAGCCCATGTCCTCCTGTCCCTCTCATTTGTCTCCCTTTGAGTTGTAATCACCTGCATCGATAAATCATTCATTCGCCTATTCAAAGGCCCTTATTTATGAAGGAATAGCGACAGGTAGCGACTGGTGAGCGGCCGGTAATGACGGGCCCCGCCACAAGAACGCCGGCTCCCCACCACAATCACACATTTATCAAGCCAATCCTGCTTAGCGACTGAGATAGCGCCATATAGCGACTCATTCATCATTATTCCAGCCTCACCCCACAGCGCCAGCGTCCGACCTTGAACAGCGACAGGTATGACCTCTCGCTACCTGGCGCGCTCCAATGCATTTCAATGGAACAATTTTTAAATATTAATAATTAATTGTTATTATTTTTTTTTTTTTAAATGTGAAAAATTCTGTGACCACTTCTGCCATTTTAGATATTTTTTTTAAGGGAAAAAAAAATTTGTGCAGAATTGATATTACAGGTCTGATATTAATGTATTCATATTACTAAATTATTTAAAAAACTTGTTTTTTTGGTTTCCAAAAATATGGTTGTTTGGGGGTTAAAAAACTACTTTAACACATCGCCGCCAGCGCTCTGGGGTTTAAACATGCATTTTACAGCGCGAGAATTTTTTGAGCGTGATTTGTTAATGAATATGGTGGGAGCCGGTCGCTAGGGCCAGTCGCTATCATGCGCTCCCATACAGCGCGGAAGTCAAATAGTGACTCCTCACCCAATATTCAACATTACGGCAAACCGACTGAGTCGCTATCAACTACCGAACAACGGCCAAGCACAGCGACTACTAGCGGGCGCTCTGAAAATGCCGCTACAGTCGCTCATCTGTCGCTACCTGCCGCTATTAATGAATCGGCCTCAAAGTGTTTCTATTGTTGTAACTGTTACATACTATCTCCTATCCATCCCTAAATGAGGGGGCGTGGCCTAATTTAACAAATGTCCCTCTTCCCCACCGTGAAAAGTTGGTAGGTATGGCATAGGTGAGCATTTGCTGCCTGCCAGTGTTGGGTGCACCATATGCGGCAGACACAGTAAGAACTGGCTGAGCGATATTAGGGAACCAGTGAGACCAAGGCCCTTAATTTATATTATATTGGGGCACCAGAGTCGCAGGGGACATGGACTTAAAGTCGGGAGGCAAAATGACGACTAGCCCCCGATCTGTGAACAATCATATGAATTGTGAATACATCTTAGAGGGTATCCCAGGTGGAAAAGCTACATCACTGCTGTATAGAGTTATTCTATGGAGGTATATAATTATTCTAGGGAAATAAATGCCTCTAATGAGGACTTCAATTATCCACTTTATGGTGATCAAGATTAATGATAAGTCAGAGCGAAACGCGTTCACTTGATGGATGAATTGCTATGGATTTCGAAGCATATACTCATGAATTTTAATGAAATGAATCAATAACACGATTTTTTAAAATATTTGTAATGTAGTATTAAGTAAACTATTATGTTAAAAATGATGCAGTATGCACTTTATGGAGAACAACAAGGTTGATGGGCGATAGACAGATTTTCTATTGTTATTCATTAGGGACTTGGCTATGATTTGGTGTTATATCCTGAACTGCCATGGCCATGTCTACATACCTCCCAAGTGTCCCTGATTTGGAGGCACCCTCTTTTGAGTGCATGTCCCGCTGTCCCTCATTGATCTCATTTGTCCTTCTTTGAGGTGTAACATGCAGATCTGCAGCAATAAATGATTCATTTTCCTATTCAAAGTGTTTATATTGTTGTAACTGTTACACCCTATCTTCTATCCATCTCTCAATGAGGGGATGTGGCTTCATTTACATATTGTCCCTCTTTCTCACCCTGAAAAATTGGTATGTGACTATAATATTTGAGCAAGACCTGAATATATAGTTACTTATGGCATAAAGGTTAAAAATACCACAGGGTCTTGATGTCAAAATGCTGGATTAAGCTACACTGCAGGGAATGTTTCATGTGTTGCGTTACTGGCCTCTAAAGGGGCTGCCGGTAAGGTGCTTAAAGTGGACTAAAACCCAGGATTTTGACTATCCTGGGTTTTGGTCCACTCCCGATCGGGATGCCCCACTATGTGAAACCCCCCAGATCGCCCGGATCAACTCACCTCACCGCGGTCCTACAGCGCATGCATTGCCGCTCGTCCAATCAGCGAGCTCAAAGCGTGCTGACGGCCGCATCTTGCGCTTCCCTCTAACAGGGAGCGCGCTTGCACCGGCCATTCACAAATGCTAGAGAGAAGCACAAGATGAGGCCGCGGCCCGTACATGCGCCGTTGGACCGGGATTAAGGTAAGTGTAGTGGGCGTCCTGGGGGGTTTCACACAGCGGGGCATCCCGGTTTTGGATGCCCCGCGAGGAGGGAATGGATTGATCTTATAGATTTCTGGGCCGATCCAGCTGGGTTTTGGTCCACTTTAAAAGGCCAGTAAGGGAAGCTGGACTGGTCAATAAGCCCAGTCCGGAACTAATCCAGTCTGAATGTGCTTTAAAGGGGCTAACAAGGTTAATGAGAGTGCTGTTGATGTTGGATGGGCTCATGAGGTGCAGTAAGAATTTAATTTAAAGATATCAAAATATGGCACACACGGATATACACACAAATTACAAAGATATAAAAAACAAATGTGCAATAATAAAAATACGGGGGCCCCCCCATGCAGCCACCACAGCCACATACCTCCATTCCCCACATGGTTGGCCTGGAAGCGTTGTCCTGTTTTTTGGAGGATTTGGGTTCCTGTGATGCCGCCTATAATGAGCTGGTGGTTGACCTTCTGGAGTTTGTCTTAACCAACAACTTCTTTCGGTTCCACAGGGACTTTTACCACCAGATTCGGGGCACCGCTATGGGGGCGGCCTGCGCCCCATCGTACACTTGCCTGCACCTCGGTCGGTGGGAGGAGGAGGAGGTGTATGGGCGGGCGGATTTTGGGGCACGGGTGGCCCTCTGGTTACGATACATCGACGATATCCTGGTGGTGTCGCGGGGTACCCCGGAGGACTTTGAATCCTTTGTAGTGCAACTTAATCATAATGAGCTCAACATACAACTGACATGCAAAGTGGGCCCGGGTGAGTTAGAGTTTTTAGATCTGCTAATTAAACGAGAAGGGAACAGGCTTCTCACTACGACCTATAGGAAACCCACGGCAGGCAATACGCTTCTACATTTCTCTAGTCATCATCCAGTGCCCCTACGTCGGGGAATCCCGCTAGGACAATTTCTGCGAATACGCAGAAACTGTGGCTCCGACCTTGACTTTGTACGGGAGGCACGGGACCTAACCAGGAGATTTCGTAAGAGGGGCTACCCACATAGGCTTCTGCGAACTTGCTTCAAAAAAGCCTTTGAGCGGAATAGGGAAGAGTCGGTAAGAGGCAAAAAAGCTGGAAAAAGAAATCTGGGACGAATCCCCCAAAAAGATCAGCCGGTTAGATTAATTACACAATTCGGTACACATTGGGAGAAGTTCCGCATGATCCTTGAGGCCAACTGGCATATTTTATGTCTAGACTCCATAGTTGCCAAATGTGTAGGCCCAAGGCCACTCTTGACAGCACGTCGAGCACCGAACATCCGGAACATGTTAGTCCACAGTGATTTGGCTGTAGATGCCAAGAAAAATAAAGTGGACAAGTTAAACGGTTCTTTCAAATGTGGCCATTGTAGGGCGTGCCCATTTATGGAAAAGACTACAGAGTTTTGGGGTCCTAAAAGCACAGATAGACCCCGTTCGATCAAAGGGTTTTTTAACTGTTCAACTACCTTTGTCGTGTACATGCTCACCTGCCCGTGCAGAAAGAAATATATAGGCAAGACGAAGCGTGAGCTTCGGGTGCAGGTGGAGGAGCATGTGCGCGACATTAGAAAGAGAAGTGAGAGAAGCCCTGTGGCTGAGCACTTCCGAATTTTCCATCAGGGAAGTCCTCTTGGCCTCAAATGTGGAATTTTTGCCCTTAAAAAGGAGGGAAGGAGGGGTTTTTGGGATAAAAGACTATTACAACAGGAGGCCCGTCTGATCTTTGAAATGGGCACGATGGTGCCGAATGGGTTAAATACTGACTTAGGACTGAATGCCTTTTTGTAAGGTGCAAGGAACTACTAGTAACTGCTTAATTTGATTTGTTTTGATTTGATTTGATTTGTTTTGATTTGTTCTGTTTCTGTTTTGGACAGAGACGTGGGTGAAAAAGAAATAAGGTGCCAACGTGTGTCACGTGTGGATTAACAGGGACAGAGGTTGAATTTTCCCTCCATACAGTTGTCTTTTGTATAGGGCTATCGTGTTGTAGGGGTGGAAAAATGCATTTGGAATATAGACCCCTGTGGCCTGAATTTGAAAGATTTCCAGACCATTAGACTGACCAGTAATGGTTTGGCTGTACATTAAGCAACCTTAATTGATGGTACATATTGCTCCTGAATGAGACAGTGGGAGCCTAATGACATTAGGTGTAGCCAACCTGGCCTCTTAGTAAGATGTGGCCAAAGAAGAAATAAGGCATGAACAGTGGTGCTAGAGGCTTTTGCCCAGTAGCGTTGCCCGAAAGTCTAGTCTGTTATCAGAGACGTTATAAAATATGCCCGGTTTAGTGTTGTTGGGCTAGTTTGTAAATAGGCTGTAGATGGGTAGTGTGGTAAAGTGTGTGGAGAAGTCCTGGATGGAGTATATTTTTCCCCTACAGTGCTGTATAGAGCACAATCCATGCCAGGATTTCAGAACCCTGGTCACATTCCCCACTCCTAGGTTTCTTCTGATCTCAGGCCTTGCACACCTGGTCAGATTGATTTCAGGAAGGAGCCTGAATAAAAGGCTCCCACTGAGCCAGTCATTTGTCTTTGACCAGCCTGATGGAGGGAGCTCAGGCTGAACTGCATGTTGTGTGAATAAAAACACTGGATTATTAAGCCGGAGGACTTGGCTTCTGCGCCTCACTCTTGGACCATTGGGGGTGAGGAGCGGCGGGCTGGTTTGCCCTGCAATCTGGATTGGACTTTCCTTTGACCCACAGCTTGCTGGAATCTCCAGCCCTGGATTTACCTTTATTTGGTGATGTAACCATTTGTTTTGATTTTCTGCATTGACGCTGCAACCTATGAATGGAGAAGTATTATTTCATTTGAATACTTTCATTTTTCTGAAATAAACCTGCTTTGCCGAGAGAGAACTGTTGTCTGTGTCACTTCCGTTCGCCCCCAATATCCCACAGTAGAAAAACCCTTTGTTAGAGGATGTTGTGCCTAGTTTTGTGAGGCCAAAGCCTTAAGCAGATAGAAACGCCTGGCTCTTGCAAAGGTAGTGGCATATGTACGGTCTTCAAGGTGTGAATGCTGTGTAAAATGTATGCCATAATGTGTGGATGTCTTTTCACAATAATATATGATGTGATACATAATGTGATGATTTGATATGCTGAAGAGTGTAGGAGGTTTAACTATGAAGGAGAACCCCATGTGTACTTTTGGCAACCTGCATAAGAGACAAACTATTGGTGAGAGGTGTGGAGTGAGTGTGACGTGAGTGTGGCTGTGGTGGCTTGCACATTTGTTTTTTATGTCTTTGTAATTTGTGTGTATATCCGTGTGTGCCATATTTTGATATCTTTAAATTAAATAATATGTTGTAATGGCTATGAGGCTTTGAGCTATTTGTGCCAGTCCCACAGTTAACCTTGTGGAGTGTTGTTGTGTAGAATTGAAGTTGGTTAATGGGATGCCAGTGATTGTGGCAGAGCACAGGCAAGTATACCGCAGGTCTCCCTATCCTTTTATTGGCAGTAAGAACCTGCAGCCTTGCAGGAGCATTGAACCTGGTGGGGGCACCAGATACAGTATTTCTTTTCTTTTACAATAATGATCCAGACAAGTAACTGATTGGTGGTTGTCTGGCACCCGCCTACTTATCGGAATGTCAGATCAAGTCCCTTATGTCACCCTTGTGCGGGTGCGTGCTGCTCAGGCTTTGCCATTCTGGGGGGGGGGGTAGTGTAGTCGCCCGGTTGGTCCAGCAGGAAACAGTTCTCTGCATTGAGCTGCCAGCGGCTGTGCTTGGTGGCTTATGTGCAGTGACAGCTCTGCACCCATCACTGTAGCGTTGCTGGCGGTGGCTTTGCTGCTCTAGACTCTCCATCCTGCCCTGTGGTGGCTTTGGCTGCCCAGGCACCCCCACTGCCGCCGATAGCTTTGTTGCCGGCCCCGTGGCGCCTCTGACCAAAGACTGAAAAGCCTCCTAGACTAGACCATATCCCAAATGCTGACTATGCTGACATTAGTGGGAAGACAGTCCCACTTAATCCTCGTCAATTTACAACTAAGCCAATGGCTGAATGTTGGTAGTGAAATGTATGGATTTGCCTGGACTGGTCAGGTAGCCCAGTCAAGTACTAATCCATAAAGCGGCTAACAAGCCTTGGAAGAGTCCGGCTGATGTTCAGTGTGTTCATGAGATGCAGCCTGGCTCCCAAGAGCACCAGGGTGGCCTGCAGCAGAACAGGTGCCAGTGAGGTTTGCAGCCACTGGAAGGTTAGAGGAAGACAACCTGGTGCAGGGAGCACAAGCAGAAGAGCCCAGAAAACTGTGAGTTAGTCAAGAAGCCAAGTGAATTTCTATCTGAATGCTCTAATGTTATGAGACCTGGTTATTTACCATATGCTGAAGAATTCTGCCCTATCTATAGAGAAAATAAACCATTTAACTGAATAAATATGTCTGATGCCCAGAACTAGCTATAGACAGACCCGTGAGAATTCTTGGTGGGCCACACTGCTTAGGGGGCCACTGCATTTAACACCAACATCCAGTCTTGCCTGTCCCTCAAGACCCACCTAGCCACCACTGTACCCCCAAGCCAAGAAACCCTAGTCCATGTTGTGTCCCTACTGCTGTAGTCCTAGCTTCTTGTCTGTGGGTGCTATACCCACCCTACCATATTATTTGCCCCTATATTAATGTAAGACTGAGACAAAAGTGGTCATACCAGCCCCTGCCTACGCTTTTAATGTCACTAATTATGTCACTGGCTGGTCATGGGCTGGAAAAATCCCGGGATGATTTCTATCCTCAGTCCATCACTGGTTCTGCCTGTCCTTAAGACTTAGGGCTTTATTCATGAAGGTAAACAATCCAGATGAAACCTGTGGTACTCTACTCCTCCTAGGTTCACCAAAAAGGAGCACAACCAATTCATTTACCAAAAGTTTATTAGATTCACATAAAGCACAAACATTTAAAACCAACAATCACAACACATTAAAGACACATTAACCCCCCCCCCTCCTCTCACCCTGGGATAATTCCTCTAAGCAATGACCCATAGAATATAGGGCTGTGGCTCAAAATAACTCCTCTCCTCATTCCTTCAATCACATTATTGGACCAGTACCAGTACTCAACCAAATAATCAAATAAAAACTCCCCATACCAAAATTACTTTTGTGCCGGCACAAAACCTATTTATCTATTACAAACCCCATTCAAAATGTGCAAAACAAAATGTGCAAATCAGTGCATGTAATAACTAAATTAGTAAATATATATACAATAGTGTGTGCAAAAGGTTTACTCAATTATATATTGTACAGAATATTTATATACAAAAGAAAAAAAGGGAACCCCCATTAATAGAGGCAAAATATAACCAATCATCAAATATTATAATGATACTCAAGGAAATCCCATATTTTACTATACTATATTAAAGTGCAATGTGCCTCAAAACTATACTTGCTATGCAGTACAATGGACAATAAGCAAACAAAGTATTTTGATATATATGCGCACAGAGAGGATACTTAGGCCCTTATTTATGAAGGAATAGTGACAGGTCGCTATATAGCGCTATCTCAGTCGCTAAGCAGGATTGGCTTGATAAATGTGTGATTGTGGTGGGGAGCCGGCGTTCTCGTGGCGGGGCCCGTCATTACCGGCCGCTCACCAGTCGCTACCTGTCGCTATTCCTTCATAAATAAGGGCCTAAGTAGTTTGTGTTGCACATTAATGCCTGGCAATCTATTTTCTCAATCTTCCACTGTGTGGACCCCCGGAAGCCATTCAGATATGCTGAGTGTACTCATTAGATGGAGGAGTGCTGGTGATGCACACGCACCAGGGTCGGCCTTAGGATAGATGCGAATGGACAGGATGGGCAGAGGAGTAGCTAGGCTTTCTGGCACCCGGGGTAAAAATTCAAAATGGTGCCCCCCATCTTTTCAGGCTCCCCTTTAGTGCCCCCTGACCTGCTGCACCGGGGTAAGTGTGCCCCCTGCTCCCCCTAGCTATGCCCCTCTAACAAACCTCTGCACTTCCTCACTACTGGCCTTTGGACAGATAAATGATCAGGTGGAGGGGGTGATCAGACAAGCAGGGTAGTTATTGATGTGGGCAGGTGGGCACTGGAGTGATTGGGCCGGCTAGTGATCAAACAGGCGGGTGGAGAGGAAGCGATAAAGCGTGTGGGTTGGGGTGATCATGTTTGGGGTCAGGCAGGTTGGGGTGTTGGGTGGGTTGGGGTGATCATGTTTGGGGTCTGGCAGGATGGGGTGTTGGGTGGGTTGGGGTGATCATGTTTGGGGTCTGGCAGGATGGGGTGTTGGGTGGGCAAGTGCAGCAGCCATCCTGACCAATATGCTGTATGTGTTGGCACACCTCACACACCTGCCCGCGCATCAGGGTCGGCCTTAGGATAGATGCGAATGCACAGGATGGGCGGAGGAGTAGCTAGGCTTTCTGGCACCCGGGGCAAAGATTCAAAATGGTGGCGCCACCTGTTTTCAGGCCCCCCTTTTAGTGCTCCCCCTAGCTAGGCCCCCGAGGTTAGGGCTTCCCAACAAACCGCTGCACTTCCTCAGTACTAGCCTTTGGACAGAGGAATGATCAGGTGGGGGGAGTGATCAGGCAGGCAGGGGAGTTCTTTTATTGGTGTGGGCAGGTGGGCGCTGTAGTGATCCAACAGTGATCCAACAGATGGGAGTGATCGGGCCGGCTAGTGATCAAACAGGCGGGTGGAGAGGAAGCGATAAAGCGGGTGGGTTGGGGTGATCATGTTTGGGGTCAGGCAGGTTGGGGTGTTGGGTGGGTGGGGTGTTGGGTGGGTTGGGGTGATCATGTTTGGGGTCAGGCAGGTTGGGGTGTTGGGTGGGTGGGGTGTTAGGTGGGTTGGGGTGATCATGTTTGGGGTCAGGCAGGTTGGGGTGTTGGGTGGGTTGGGGTGATCATGTTTGGGGTCAGGCAGGTTGGGGTGTTGGGTGGGCAGGTGCAGCAGTCATCCTGACCAATATGCTGTATGTGTTGGCACACCTCACACACCTGCCCGCGCATCAGGGTCGGCCTTAGGATAGATGCAAATGCACAGGATGGGCGGAGGAGTAGCTAGGCTTTCTGGCACCCGGGGCAAAAATTCAAAATGGCGCCACCACCTGTTTTCAGGCCCCCCTTTTAGTGCTCCCCCTAGCTAGGCCCCCGAGGTTAGGGCTTCCCAACAAACCGCTGCACTTCCTCACTACTAGCCTTTGGACAGAGGAATGATCAGGTGGGGGGAGTGATCAGGCAGGCAGGGGAGTTCTTTTATTGGTGTGGGCAGGTGGGCGCTGTAGTGATCGGACGGGCCAATAGGGGAGTGATCCAACAGATGGGAGTGATCGGGCATGCAGGGAATGATCAAACAGGCTGGTGGAGAGGCAGCGATAAAACGGACAGGTGGGTTGGGGTCAGTGGCAGACTGGGGTCAAAAATCAGCCCTGGATTTAACCACCCCTGGCCCGAGACATACTTGTTGAGGCCCCCCAACCATGATGCCGGAGAGACAAGGATTTAGTGTGGGTATTAAAAGCAGCAGCCCAACTGTCCCCAATAGGGATGAGCGAATCGATCCGGACGAACCCGGATTCGATCCGAATTTCAGGAAAAATTCGATTCGGATCGAATCCGAATTTCCCCGCGATTCGATCGCTCGAAGTTTTCCTTTAACATCCATTCATTTACATTACAGGCATTCTAAGATGGCGGACGGGACATGTCCAGACATGTAAGCTGGGGCAGTGTATGCTGGGACAGTCACATGCAGCCTATCAGCAGCCAGCAAGCCCGGTGACGTCACAGCTGTATTTAAGGCCGGCCATCTTGCTTTCCAGCCTCATTTCTCTATTGCATTCGTGAGAGACAGAACGCTGTGTAGCTGAGGGAGAGACAGACAGTTAGACAGGCAGGGACAGACAGGGACAGGCTGGAGACAGGCAGGAGACAGACAGGAGACAGACAGAAAGTCAGCGGAAAACAGGGAAAGGAATGGAAAATCGGAGGCTGTCAGTTTTTTTTTTTTTTTTCATCCAGCCTGACAGCCAGGCTTTGTTAGCGTTTTCAGGCTGCTTATACTAACTAACTGTGCATATATACTGAACTGATCTTAAGTCTGCTGTGAGGCATCCCATTCTGTGACTAAAGCAGCCTCTGTTTAAGACCATATAAGCATTTGCTCTTATCATATTTGAAATTAGCCTGATAAAGACACTTTTGCTGGGCATAGTACTACTGGATCTTTTTTGGGGGGCATCCCATTCTGTGACTAAAGCAGCCTCTGTTTAAGACCATATAAGCATTTGCTCTTATCATATTTGAAATTAGCCTGATAAAGACACTTTTGCTGGGCATAGTACTACTGCATCTTTTTTGGGGGGCATCCCATTCTGTGACTAAAGCAGCCTCTGTTTAAGACCATATAAGCATTTGCTCTTATCATATTTGAAATTAGCCTGATAAAGACACTTTTGCTGGGCATAGTACTACTGCATCTTTTTTGGGGGGCATCCCATTCTGTGACTAAAGCAGCCTCTGTTTAAGACCATATAAGCATTTGCTCTTATCATATTTGAAATTAGCCTGATAAAGACACTTTTGCTGGGCATAGTACTACTGCATCTTTTTTGGGGGGCATCCCATTCTGTGACTAAAGCAGCCTCTGTTTAAGACCATATAAGCATTTGCTCTTATCATATTTGAAATTAGCCTGATAAAGACACTTTTGCTGGGCATAGTACTACTGCATCTTTTTTGGGGGGCATCCCATTCTGTGACTAAAGCAGCCTCTGTTTAAGACCATATAAGCATTTGCTCTTATCATATTTGAAATTAGCCTGATAAAGACACTTTTGCTGGGCATAGTACTACTGCATCTTTTTTGGGGGGCATCCCATTCTGTGACTAAAGCAGCCTCTGTTTAAGACCATATAAGCATTTGCTCTTATCATAATTGAAATTAGCCTGATAAAGACACTTTTGCTGGGCATAGTACTACTGCATCTTTTTTGGGGGGCATCCCATTCTGTGACTAAAGCAGCCTCTGTTTAAGACCATATAAGCATTTGCTCTTATCATATTTGAAATTAGCCTGATAAAGACACTTTTGCTGGGCATAGTACTACTGCATCTTTTTTGGGGGGCATCCCATTCTGTGACTAAAGCAGCCTCTGTTTAAGACCATATAAGCATTTGCTCTTATCATATTTGAAATTAGCCTGATAAAGACACTTTTGCTGGGCATAGTACTACTGCATCTTTTTTGGGGGGCATCCCATTCTGTGACTAAAGCAGCCTCTGTTTAAGACCATATAAGCATTTGCTCTTATCATATTTGAAATTAGCCTGATAAAGACACTTTTGCTGGGCATAGTACTACTGCATCTTTTTTGGGGGGCATCCCATTCTGTGACTAAAGCAGCCTCTGTTTAAGACCATATAAGCATTTGCTCTTATCATATTTGAAATTAGCCTGATAAAGACACTTTTGCTGGGCATAGTACTACTGCATCTTTTTTGGGGGGCATCCCATTCTGTGACTAAAGCAGCCTCTGTTTAAGACCATATAAGCATTTGCTCTTATCATATTTGAAATTAGCCTGATAAAGACACTTTTGCTGGGCATAGTACTACTGCATCTTTTTTGGGGGGCATCCCATTCTGTGACTAAAGCAGCCTCTGTTTAAGACCATATAAGCATTTGCTCTTATCATATTTGAAATTAGCCTGATAAAGACACTTTTGCTGGGCATAGTACTACTGCATCTTTTTTGGGGGGCATCCCATTCTGTGACTAAAGCAGCCTCTGTTTAAGACCATATAAGCATTTGCTCTTATCATATTTGAAATTAGCCTGATAAAGACACTTTTGCTGGGCATAGTACTACTGCATCTTTTTTGGGGGGCATCCCATTCTGTGACTAAAGCAGCCTCTGTTTAAGACCATATAAGCATTTGCTCTTATCATATTTGAAATTAGCCTGATAAAGACACTTTTGCTGGGCATAGTACTACTGCATCTTTTTTGGGGGGCATCCCATTCTGTGACTAAAGCAGCCTCTGTTTAAGACCATATAAGCATTTGCTCTTATCATATTTGAAATTAGCCTGATAAAGACACTTTTGCTGGGCATAGTACTACTGCATCTTTTTTGGGGGGCATCCCATTCTGTGACTAAAGCAGCCTCTGTTTAAGACCATATAAGCATTTGCTCTTATCATATTTGAAATTAGCCTGATAAAGACACTTTTGCTGGGCATAGTACTACTGCATCTTTTTTGGGGGGCATCCCATTCTGTGACTAAAGCAGCCTCTGTTTAAGACCATATAAGCATTTGCTCTTATCATATTTGAAATTAGCCTGATAAAGACACTTTTGCTGGGCATAGTACTACTGCATCTTTTTTGGGGGGCATCCCATTCTGTGACTAAAGCAGCCTCTGTTTAAGACCATATAACCATTTTCACTTATCATATTTGAAATTAGGCCTGATAAAGACACTTTTGCTGGGCAAAGCACTACTGGACCCTGCCAGGTCCATTCCTGTTGGGGCATCCCATTCTGTGACTAAAGCAGCCTCTGTTTAAGACCATATAACCATTTGCTCTTATCATATTTGAAATTAGGCCTGATAAAGACACTTTTGCTGGGCATAGCACTACTGGACCCTGCCAGGTCCACTTCTGTTGGGGCATCCCATTCTGTGACTACAGCAGCCTCTGTTTAAGACCGTATAACCATTTTCACTTATCATATTTGAAATTAGGCCTGATAAAGACACTTTTGCAGGGCAAAGCACTACTGGACCCTGCCAGGTCCATTCCTGTTGGGGCATCCCATTCTGTGACTAAAGCAGCCTCTGTTTAAGACCATATAACCATTTGCTCTTATCATATTTGAAATTAGGCCTGATAAAGACACTTTTTCTGGGCATAGCACTACTGGACCCTGCCAGGTCCACTTCTGTTGGGGCATCCCATTCTGTGACTAAAGCAGCCTCTGTTTAAGACCATATAACCATTTGCTCTTATCATATTTGAAATTAGGCCTGATAAAGACACTTTTGCTGGGCAAAGCACTACTGGACCCTGCCAGGTCCATTCCTGTTGGGGCATCCCATTCTGTGACTAAAGCAGCCTCTGTTTAAGACCATATAAGCATTTGCTCTTATCATATTTGAAATTAGGCCTGATAAAGACACTTTTGCTGGGCATAGCACTACTAGACCCTGCCAGGTCCACTTCTGTTGGGGCATCCCATTCTGTGACTACAGCAGCCTCTGTTTAAGACCGTATAACCATTTTCACTTATCATATTTGAAATTAGGCCTGATAAAGACACTTTTGCTGGGCAAAGCACTACTGGACCCTGCCAGGTCCATTCCTGTTGGGGCATCCCATTCTGTGACTAAAGCAGCCTCTGTTTAAGACCATATAACCATTTGCTCTTATCATATTTGAAATTAGGCCTGATAAAGACACTTTTGCTGGGCATAGCACTACTGGACCCTGCCAGGTCCACTTCTGTTGGGGCATCCCATTCTGTGACTACAGCAGCCTCTGTTTAAGACCGTATAACCATTTTCACTTATCATATTTGAAATTAGGCCTGATAAAGACACTTTTGCTGGGCAAAGCACTACTGGACCCTGCCAGGTCCATTCCTGTTGGGGCATCCCATTCTGTGACTAAAGCAGCCTCTGTTTAAGACCATATAACCATTTGCTCTTATCATATTTGAAATTAGGCCTGATAAAGACACTTTTGCTGGGCATAGCACTACTGGACCCTGCCAGGTCCACTTCTGTTGGGGCATCCCATTCTGTGACTACAGCAGCCTCTGTTTAAGACCATATAACCATTTGCTCTTATCATATTTGAAATTAGGCCTGATAAAGACACTTTTGCTGGGCAAAGCACTACTGGACCCTGCCAGGTCCATTCCTGTTGGGGCATCCCATTCTGTGACTAAAGCAGCCTCTGTTTAAGACCATATAAGCATTTGCTCTTATCATATTTGAAATTAGCCTGATAAAGACACTTTTGCTGGGCATAGTACTACTGCATCTTTTTTGGGGGGCATCCCATTCTGTGACTAAAGCAGCCTCTGTTTAAGACCATATAAGCATTTGCTCTTATCATATTTGAAATTAGCCTGATAAAGACACTTTTGCTGGGCATAGTACTACTGCATCTTTTTTGGGGGGCATCCCATTCTGTGACTAAAGCAGCCTCTGTTTAAGACCATATAAGCATTTGCTCTTATCATATTTGAAATTAGCCTGATAAAGACACTTTTGCTGGGCATAGTACTACTGCATCTTTTTTGGGGGGCATCCCATTCTGTGACTAAAGCAGCCTCTGTTTAAGACCATATAAGCATTTGCTCTTATCATATTTGAAATTAGCCTGATAAAGACACTTTTGCTGGGCATAGTACTACTGCATCTTTTTTGGGGGGCATCCCATTCTGTGACTAAAGCAGCCTCTGTTTAAGACCATATAAGCATTTGCTCTTATCATATTTGAAATTAGCCTGATAAAGACACTTTTGCTGGGCATAGTACTACTGCATCTTTTTTGGGGGGCATCCCATTCTGTGACTAAAGCAGCCTCTGTTTAAGACCATATAACCATTTTCACTTATCATATTTGAAATTAGGCCTGATAAAGACACTTTTGCTGGGCAAAGCACTACTGGACCCTGCCAGGTCCATTCCTGTTGGGGCATCCCATTCTGTGACTAAAGCAGCCTCTGTTTAAGACCATATAACCATTTGCTCTTATCATATTTGAAATTAGGCCTGATAAAGACACTTTTGCTGGGCATAGCACTACTGGACCCTGCCAGGTCCACTTCTGTTGGGACATCCCATTCTGTGACTACAGCAGCCTCTGTTTAAGACCGTATAACCATTTTCACTTATCATATTTGAAATTAGGCCTGATAAAGACACTTTTGCAGGGCAAAGCACTACTGGACCCTGCCAGGTCCATTCCTGTTGGGGCATCCCATTCTGTGACTAAAGCAGCCTCTGTTTAAGACCATATAACCATTTGCTCTTATCATATTTGAAATTAGGCCTGATAAAGACACTTTTTCTGGGCATAGCACTACTGGACCCTGCCAGGTCCACTTCTGTTGGGGCATCCCATTCTGTGACTAAAGCAGCCTCTGTTTAAGACCATATAACCATTTGCTCTTATCATATTTGAAATTAGGCCTGATAAAGACACTTTTGCTGGGCAAAGCACTACTGGACCCTGCCAGGTCCATTCCTGTTGGGGCATCCCATTCTGTGACTAAAGCAGCCTCTGTTTAAGACCATATAAGCATTTGCTCTTATCATATTTGAAATTAGGCCTGATAAAGACACTTTTGCTGGGCATAGCACTACTAGACCCTGCCAGGTCCACTTCTGTTGGGGCATCCCATTCTGTGACTACAGCAGCCTCTGTTTAAGACCGTATAACCATTTTCACTTATCATATTTGAAATTAGGCCTGATAAAGACACTTTTGCTGGGCAAAGCACTACTGGACCCTGCCAGGTCCATTCCTGTTGGGGCATCCCATTCTGTGACTAAAGCAGCCTCTGTTTAAGACCATATAACCATTTGCTCTTATCATATTTGAAATTAGGCCTGATAAAGACACTTTTGCTGGGCATAGCACTACTGGACCCTGCCAGGTCCACTTCTGTTGGGGCATCCCATTCTGTGACTACAGCAGCCTCTGTTTAAGACCGTATAACCATTTTCACTTATCATATTTGAAATTAGGCCTGATAAAGACACTTTTGCTGGGCATAGCACTACTGGACCCTGCCAGGTCCATTCCTGTTGGGGCATCCCATTCTGTGACTAAAGCAGCCTCTGTTTAAGACCATATAAGCATTTGCTCTTATCATATTTGAAATTAGGCCTGATAAAGACACTTTTGCTGGGCATAGCACTACTGGACCCTGCCAGGTCCACTTCTGTTGGGGCATCCCATTCTGTGACTACAGCAGCCTCTGTTTAAGACCGTATAAGCATTTGCTCTTATCATATTTGAAATTAGCCTGATAAAGACACTTTTGCTGGGCATAGCACTACTTGTCCCTGCCAGGGCATCCCATTCTGTGACTAAAGCAGCCTCTGTTTAAGACCATATAAGCATTTGCTCTTATCATATTTGAAATTAGCCTGATAAAGACACTTTTGCTGGGCATAGTACTACTGGATCTTTTTTGGGGGCATCCCATTCTGTGACTAAAGCAGCCTCTGTTTAAGACCATATAAGCATTTGCTCTTATTATATTTATATTATAAGACACTTTTGCTGGGCATAGGCTTACTGCTGCCTGCCAGGTGCACTTCTGTTGAGGCATCCCATTCTGTAACATAGCATACCCCTCTTTATTTACACTAAGCAGCTCTCTTATTTACACTAAGCAGGCCTGTTGGAGGCTGAGTGTTACTGCTCACTTTTGGTGTGCATTATATTCTGTTTCATATAGACCCACCGCTGCCCGGGGGATCTTAAAATATCACCTACTCCCACGCCAGTTAGACTATGTCGGGCAGACAAGTGCCTGGAAGTGAAAAGAGGAGTGGCAGAGGCCAAGATTCCGCAGGCAGAGCTCGCATCAGACTGGGGGCCAGTAGCAGCAGGAGTCACGCTGAGAGACCTAATCTGCCAGTATCTGCTAGCGGTCGGGTCTCCACCAGTAACGCATCTGCCGTGGTAGATTGGTTGACGCGCTCATCAACAACATCATCACAACTTACGTCTGAGACCCCCAGTCTAGGGTCGGTAGGTTCCTCTGACACAACCCTGAGTTGGCATGCCCCGAGAGCAGTCCCTGTCCTCCCATTGCCTCTGTCCTACGCCGTTCCCTCCCCCAGCGACGTATCCTATGCTTTGGGTTCAGCTCCACTCTTTAGTGAGGAGGACCATCAGATAGAGGACAGTCAGCAGCTACTGCCCAGCCAAGAAATGGAGGTGGCTTCTCTAGCTAGGCAGACAGATAGTGATGTGGACAGTGTCGTGGGTGCTGCGAGCGTTCCAGCTCCTGCGCCAGACACTGTTGACGAATCCACGAGCATCAGTGACGTACAGCCACAACTCGGTGATGATGATGATGACGATGAAGCCGATCGCACTTGGGAGCCGGGTGATGAAGGGGCTTCATCGTCATCATCAGGAGAAGAGGGGCGCAGGTTGCCCCGGAGTCAGCAGCTGAGGCAGCAAGGTGGTAGCAGTCAGCATGGGGGCACAATTCCAAAGGCTGGAGCCGGCCGGGGCCGGGGCCGGGGTAGAGCACCTGCTGTGCGGCAGTCTACCTTATCGGGAGGTAGTGGAGCAGGGGTTCCTGGAGTTGGCAACAGCAGCAGTGAATCAGTGAGGCCAGGGGGTGGGAAAAGTAGCTACTCGGCAGTGTGGCAGTTTTTCCTGAGGCATCCGCAGGAGGGTAACATGGCCACATGCAAGATATGTAGGCAAAAGGTGAAGCGTGGCCAGGGTCCAAATGTTGGCACCACGGCCCTGCGTCAACATATGATGCGTCACCATAAAACGACCTGGGAGAACCGAGGCTCCCAAGGGGTGGTCCAGTCTGCTTCCTCACCAAGTGAGCTCCCAATTTCTGCCAGCCAAGGCTCCAGCACCTCAGCCGAAGGCAGCTGTGCGTCATACCCATCCTCTGTCGCTCCTGCTCCTCCTCCTCCTCCTCCAAGTCATGCATCCCGCCAGCAATCCATCAGCGAAGCCATGTCCAAGAGACAGCAGTATGCGCCCACTCATCCTACGGCGCAGAAGCTGAATGTGCTCCTGTCCAAGTTGCTGGTGCTGCAGTCGCTCCCTTTTCAGGTGGTGGAATCTGCACCTTTCAGAGAACTGATGGCTTGTGCCGAGCCGAGGTGGAGAGTCCCAAGCCGTCATTTCTTTGCCAAGAAGGCAGTACCAGCGCTGCACACTTTTGTTGAACAGAAGGTGGGCCAGTCCTTGAGCCTGTCGGTGTGTAGCAAAATACATGGCAGCGCCGACATCTGGAGCTGTAACTACGGTCAGGGGCAGTACATGTCGTTTACGGCCCACTGGGTGAATGTGGTCCCTTTGCAGCAGCAACTTGGACAGGTCACGCCGCTTCGGCCTCCGCGCTCTCTGCCCATTGGGCCTGTGACACCGTGCGACTCGGCCTCCTCATCCTCCGCCATCTCCTCACCCTCCACTGTAGGCTCAAGTCTCAGTGCCCCTCCAGTCTACCATGTGTGCAGGGCACGGAGGTGTCACGCAGTGCTTCACATGGTTTGTCTTGGCGAACGGAGTCACACAGGGGAGGAACTGCTTAAATGTATTCATCAGGAAATCCAAACATGGCTTACTCCGAGAAAACTTAAAATGGGAATCATGGTTACCGACAATGGGAAGAACATTTTGTCTGCGCTGCGCCAAGGAAGCCTGACCCATGCCCCCTGCATGGCTCACGTCTTCAATCTGGTTGTCAAGCGGTTTCTGAAGTGTTCCCCCCATCTGCAGGACATCCTAACAACTTCACGGAAACTTTGCATGCACTTCAGCCACTCCTACACCGCCAAACACACCCTTCTTGAGCTACAGCGTCAGAATGGTATCCCCCAACATAGTCTGATTTGCGATGTTTCCACCCGTTGGAATTCCACCCTTCACATGTTGGACCGATTATATGAACAGAGAAAAGCCATCACGGATTTCCTGATGATCCAAGCAGATAGGGGGACTCCCCTGTGTAACTTCAATGTCAACCAGTGGCAGCTCATACGTGACACCTGCCGTTTGCTCAGGCCCTTTGAGGAAGCCACTTTATTTGTCAGTCGGCAGGATTACGGGATGAACGACGTGATTCCACTGCTTCATGTACTACAGCACATGTTGGAAACCATGGCTGGTCAGGGCACTGGAGACATGGCGTTTACATCTTACGGCCACATGAACCCCGTTGGAGCTGAACTGGAGGAGGAGGAGGAGGAAGAGGAGGAGGAGGAGTTGCCCAGCGAAACACAGTTTAGGCTTGGCGAAATGGCTGGTTTATCTAGTCAGCGGACAGGAGAGGAGGAGCAGGAGCAGCCAGAGGAGCTAGAGGTTTTTGAGGAAGGAGAGACAGAGGACCCGGGCACACCGTGGCAGTATGCAGTGGAGATGGAGACAGGTAGTCCATCCGAGTCACTTGCGCAAATGGCACGAAGCATGCTCACATGCTTGCGTAGTGACCCCAGAATTGTTTCCATCTGTCGGCGGGATGACTTCTGGCTGTCCACCTTATTGGACCCTCGCTTCCGGCACAAAATGGGGGCATTTTTTAAACCCACCGAGAGGGAGGACAAACTCAACTACTACAAAGACATTCTACGTAGGCAGTTGGCCGATGCCTATCTGCGCCATGGTCCATACTCTCGCAGGTCTGACTCGAGGGGACCTCTGCGCTCACCTTCCACTGCCATGGCCGCTGGGGGGGTTGGCAGCAGCAGCAGCAGAAGCTCCATCAGCAGCAGCAGCCTCAGTCTTCAGTCGCTAATGAGTAGCTTTCTACACCCGCATAGTGGGGCTACTCATGAGCAGCAGGAAGACCTGGAGCAGGACCTGAACCAGCAGGTCATGTCATACTTTGACATGACCATGCCAACACACCTTGAGGATCCGCTGGACTTCTGGGCAGCCAAACTTGATTTGTGGCCGCAACTAGCAGAGTTTGCCCTGGAAAAGCTGTCCTGCCCGGCAAGTAGGGTGCCATCTGAGCGGGTGTTTAGTGCGGCGGGGGCCATAGTTACGGCGAGGAGAACTCGTCTGTCAACTAAAAATGTGGAGAGACTCACCTTTGTCAAAATGAATCAGGGATGGATCAGCCAGGATTTCCACCCACCAATGCCTGATGCATGCGACTAGATTCAGCATGGTGCCACGTTTTACACTTTCCAAATGGTGCAAAACATATTTATGTCTTTAGGCCATTTTTTGGGCTCCTGCTGCTGCTACTGTCAACTCCTGCCAACTCCAGGGTGTGATTCATCCAATTTTTGGGCTCCTGAAGCCAACTCCAGTGTATATTTGGGCTCCTGCTGCTGCTGCTGCCAACTTCTGCCAACTCCAGGGTGTGATTCATCCAATTTTTGGGCTCCTGAGGCCAACTCCAGTGTATATTTGGGCTCCTGCTGCTGCTGCTGTCAACTCCTGCCAACTCCAGGGTGTGATTCATCCAATTTTTGGGCTCCTGAAGCCAACCCCAGGGTCTCTTTAAAGTAATGTTTGGGCTCCTGCTGCTGCTGCCAACTCCAGGGTGTGATTCATCCAATTTTTTGGCTCCTGAGGCCAACTCCAGTGTATATTTGGGCTCCTGCTGCTGCTGCTGCCAACTTCTGCCAACTCCAGGGTGTGATTCATCCAATTTTTGGGCTCCTGAAGCCAACTCCAGTGTATATTTGGGCTCCTGCTGCTGCTGCTGTCAACTCCTGCCAACTCCAGGGTGTGATTCATCCAATTTTTGGGCTCCTGAGGCCAACTCCAGTGTATATTTGGGCTCCTGCTGCTGCTACTGTCAACTCCTGCCAACTCCAGGGTGTGATTCATCCAATTTTTGGGCTCCTGAAGCCAACTCCAGTGTATATTTGGGCTCCTGCTGCTGCTGCTGCCAACTTCTGCCAACTCCAGGGTGTGATTCATCCAATTTTTGGGCTCCTGAAGCCAACCCCAGGGTCTCTTTAAAGTAATGTTTGGGCTCCTGCTGCTGCTGCCAACTCCAGGGTGTGATTCATCCAATTTTTGGGCTCCTGAGGCCAACTCCAGTGTATATTTGGGCTCCTGCTGCTGCTGCTGCCAACTTCTGCCAACTCCAGGGTGTGATTCATCCAATTTTTGGGCTCCTGAAGCCAACTCCAGTGTATATTTGGGCTCCTGCTGCTGCTGCTGCCAACTTCTGCCAACTCCAGGGTGTGATTCATCCAATTTTTGGGCTCCTGAAGCCAACTCCAGTGTATATTTGGGCTCCTGCTGCTGCTGCTGCCAACTTCTGCCAACTCCAGGGTGTGATTCATCCAATTTTTGGGCTCCTGAAGCCAACTCCAGTGTATATTTGGGCTCCTGCTGCTGCTACTGTCAACTCCTGCCAACTCCAGGGTGTGATTCATCCAATTTTTGGGCTCCTGAGGCCAACTCCAGTGTATATTTGGGCTCCTGCTGCTGCTGCTGTCAACTCCTGCCAACTCCAGGGTGTGATTCATCCAATTTTTGGGCTCCTGAAGCCAACTCCAGTGTATATTTGGGCTCCTGCTGCTGCTACTGTCAACTCCTGCCAACTCCAGGGTGTGATTCATCCAACTTTTGGGCTCCTGAAGCCAACTCCAGTGTATATTTGGGCTCCTGCTGCTGCTACTGTCAACTCCTGCCAACTCCAGGGTGTGATTCATCCAATTTTTGGGCTCCTGAAGCCAACTCCAGTGTATATTTGGGCTCCTGCTGCTGCTACTGTCAAATCCTGCCAACTCCAGGGTGTGATTCATCCAATTTTTGGGCTCCTGAGGCCAACTCCAGTGTATATTTGGGCTCCTGCTGCTGCTGCTGTCAACTCCTGCCAACTCCAGGGTGTGATTCATCCAATTTTTGGGCTCCTGAAGCCAACCCCAGGGTCTCTTTAAAGTAATGTTTGGGCTCCTGCTGCTGCTGCCAACTCCAGGGTGTGATTCATCCAATTTTTTGGCTCCTGAGGCCAACTCCAGTGTATATTTGGGCTCCTGCTGCTGCTGCTGCCAACTTCTGCCAACTCCAGGGTGTGATTCATCCAATTTTTGGGCTCCTGAAGCCAACTCCAGTGTATATTTGGGCTCCTGCTGCTGCTGCTGTCAACTTCTGCCAACTCCAGGGTGTGATTCATCCAATTTTTGGGCTCCTGAGGCCAACTCCAGTGTATATTTGGGCTCCTGCTGCTGCTACTGTCAACTCCTGCCAACTCCGGGGTGTGATTCATCCAATTTTTGGGCTCCTGAAGCCAACTCCAGTGTATATTTGGGCTCCTGCTGCTGCTGCTGTCAACTCCTGCCAACTCCAGGGTGTGATTCATCCAATTTTTGGGCTCCTGAAGCCAACTCCAGTGTATATTTGGGCTCCTGCTGCTGCTACTGTCAACTCCTGCCAACTCCAGGGTGTGATTCATCCAATTTTTGGGCTCCTGAAGCCAACTCCAGTGTATATTTGGGCTCCTGCTGCTGCTGCTGCCAACTTCTGCCAACTCCAGGGTGTGATTCATCCAATTTTTGGGCTCCTGAAGCCAACCCCAGGGTCTCTTTAAAGTAATGTTTGGGCTCCTGCTGCTGCTGCCAACTCCAGGGTGTGATTCATCCAATTTTTGGGCTCCTGAGGCCAACTCCAGTGTATATTTGGGCTCCTGCTGCTGCTGCTGCCAACTTCTGCCAACTCCAGGGTGTGATTCATCCAATTTTTGGGCTCCTGAAGCCAACTCCAGTGTATATTTGGGCTCCTGCTGCTGCTGCTGTCAACTCCTGCCAACTCCAGGGTGTGATTCATCCAATTTTTGGGCTCCTGAGGCCAACTCCAGTGTATATTTGGGCTCCTGCTGCTGCTACTGTCAACTCCTGCCAACTCCAGGGTGTGATTCATCCAATTTTTGGGCTCCTGAAGCCAACTCCAGTGTATATTTGGGCTCCTGCTGCTGCTGCTGCCAACTTCTGCCAACTCCAGGGTGTGATTCATCCAATTTTTGGGCTCCTGAAGCCAACTCCAGTGTATATTTGGGCTCCTGCTGCTGCTGCTGCCAACTTCTGCCAACTCCAGGGTGTGATTCATCCAATTTTTGGGCTCCTGAGGCCAACTCCAGTGTATATTTGGGCTCCTGCTGCTGCTGCTGCCAACTTCTGCCAACTCCAGGGTGTGATTCATCCAATTTTTGGGCTCCTGAGGCCAACTCCAGTGTATATTTGGGCTCCTGCTGCTGCTGTTGCCAACTTCTGCCAACTCCAGGGTGTGATTCATCCAATTTTTGGGCTCCTGAAGCCAACTCCAGTGTATATTTGGGCTCCTGCTGCTGCTGCTGCCAACTTCTGCCAACTCCAGGGTGTGATTCATCCAATTTTTGGGCTCCTGAGGCCAACTCCAGTGTATATTTGGGCTCCTGCTGCTGCTACTGTCAACTCCTGCCAACTCCAGGGTGTGATTCATCCAATTTTTGGGCTCCTGAAGCCAACTCCAGTGTATATTTGGGCTCCTGCTGCTGCTGCTGCCAACTTCTGCCAACTCCAGGGTGTGATTCATCCAATTTTTGGGCTCCTGAGGCCAACTCCAGTGTATATTTGGGCTCCTGCTGCTGCTGCTGCCAACTTCTGCCAACTCCAGGGTGTGATTCATCCAATTTTTGGGCTCCTGAGGCCAACTCCAGTGTATATTTGGGCTCCTGCTGCTGCTGCTGCCAACTTCTGCCAACTCCAGGGTGTGATTCATCCAATTTTTGGGCTCCTGAAGCCAACTCCAGTGTATATTTGGGCTCCTGCTGCTGCTGCTGCCAACTTCTGCCAACTCCAGGGTGTGATTCATCCAATTTTTGGGCTCCTGAAGCCAACTCCAGTGTATATTTGGGCTCCTGCTGCTGCTGCTGCCAACTTCTGCCAACTCCAGGGTGTGATTCATCCAATTTTTGGGCTCCTGAAGCCAACTCCAGTGTATATTTGGGCTCCTGCTGCTGCTACTGTCAACTCCTGCCAACTCCAGGGTGTGATTCATCCAATTTTTGGGCTCCTGAGGCCAACTCCAGTGTATATTTGGGCTCCTGCTGCTGCTGCTGTCAACTCCTGCCAACTCCAGGGTGTGATTCATCCAATTTTTGGGCTCCTGAAGCCAACTCCAGTGTATATTTGGGCTCCTGCTGCTGCTACTGTCAACTCCTGCCAACTCCAGGGTGTGATTCATCCAACTTTTGGGCTCCTGAAGCCAACTCCAGTGTATATTTGGGCTCCTGCTGCTGCTACTGTCAACTCCTGCCAACTCCAGGGTGTGATTCATCCAATTTTTGGGCTCCTGAAGCCAACTCCAGTGTATATTTGGGCTCCTGCTGCTGCTACTGTCAACTCCTGCCAACTCCAGGGTGTGATTCATCCAATTTTTGGGCTCCTGAAGCCAACTCCAGTGTATATTTGGGCTCCTGCTGCTGCTGCTGCCAACTTCTGCCAACTCCAGGGTGTGATTCATCCAGTTTTTGGGCTCCTGAGGCCAACTCCAGTGTATATTTGGGCTCCTTCTGCCCCTCATAGTGATGCCACTTCAACTCTCTGCAATTGTGCCGCTCTGCGATTCTATTAGCGATGCCTCTGATCTGCATGTGATATTTCTTCAAAGTATTATTTAACTAACCCAGCACGCATCCTGTGCGTGTTACAGCAAGGCTGAATGGTTTACAACCCTATTGAGGCTCTAGGAGGCTCAGAAATAGCCGTTTTTAATACCGATTCGTCGCGAATTTATTCGGGTCGAACCGATTTTTGTCGGAAAATTCGGCGAATCAGTCGAATCGAATTTTTCAAAAGTTCGCTCATCTCTAGTCCCCAAAGTAGTGTGGCCCCAGGGATTGTCCCGGTTCTTCCTATGGCCAGTCTGGCTGGGGCTGGTAGGGGCTGGTAGGGTATCAGCCAACCGCAATTGGCTTCTCCTTCTCCCCTTGATCTAGTGACTATAGAAAATGGGCTATAGCATTGGGGTCTGGGGTTCCCTGGCTTATGGGTACAGTGGGGCTGGGTACAGGTGGCTTAGAGGGATACTAAGGGGGCAGGGAATGAATGAGGGGGTTAAAAGTAACATCCCAACTTGCCCCAAAGCAGTGCAGCCCACCGGGCATTGTCCCAGGTCTCCCTATGGCGGGGTGATAGTGTTTAGGGTCAGGCAGGTTGGGGAAATGGGTGGGCGGGTGCAGCAGAGTGGCGCCCCCGCTGACCAATATCGCCATATGTGTTGGCACACCTCACGCACCCCAAAGTCCAGCCCTGCCATACACAGTTGGGTCACTTGCTGAGGTTTCATACAGCTTTCATAGTTGATGTTCCCATAGTTCTTACTCTCTAGTAAGCTCTTGGAACTGGCAAAACAAGAACAACAACAGCAATTTGGAGATGACCTGCACTACCCCCCTCCATGCGTTTCTTACCTCTTCCCTACATTTCAGCCATAAATCTGATTTCGGGTCCAAACACTACTATTTGGCCGTAAAAGTGGATGTCCAGCCTAAACATTTACTAAAAACAGCAAATCTGATCTACTCCAAAAATATAGAGCATAGAACAGGGCCGGCTCCAGGTCGGTGGGGGCCCTTGGGCAAGACAGACTGAGGCCCTTATTTATGAAGGAATAGCGACAGGTAGCGACTGAGCGGCCGGTAATGACGGGCCCCGCCACGAGAACGCCGGCTCCCCACCACAATCACACATTTATCAAGCCAATCCTGCTTAGTGACTGAGATAGCGCCATATAGCGACTCATTCATCATTATTCCAGCCTCAGCCCACAGCGCCAGCGTCCGACCTTGAACAGTGACAGGTATGACCTCTCGCTACCTGGCGCTCTCCAATGCATTTCAATGGAACAATCTTTAAATATTCATAATTAATTGTTATTAATTTTTTATTTATTTATTTTTTTAAATGTGAAAAATTCTGTGACCACTTCTGCCATTTCAGATTTTTTTAAGGGAAAAAAAAAATTGTACAGAATTGATATTACAGGTCTGATATTAATGTATTCATATTGCTAAATTATTTAAAAAAGTTGTTTTTTTTGGTTTCCAAAAATATGGTGGTTTGGGGGTTAAAAAACTACTTTTAACACATCGCCGCCAGCGCTCTGGGGTTTAAACATGCATTTCACAGCGCGAGAATTTTTTGAGCGTGATTTTTTAATGAATATGGTGGGAGCCGGTCGCTAGGGCCAGTCGCTATCATGCGCTCCCATACAGCGCGGAACCTGTCAAATAGCGACTCCTCACCCAATATTCAACATTACGGCAAACCGACTGAGTCGCTATCAACTACCGAACAACGGCCAAGCACAGCGACTACTAGCGGGCGCTCTGAAAATGCCGCTACAGTCGCTCAACTGTCGCTACCTGCCGCTATTAATGAATCGGCCTCCCAGTGGGCCCCAAAGTAGTGTGTCACATGATGCCATCTCCGCTGCCACAAATGGGTCATCTTCTGCTGCTGATCGCACTCCAGTCCTTGTCAGTTGTCACCTGGTTCTCGCACCTTCTGAGTTCCATCAGTTGCCCTCCATTCCAGGCCACCTTCTCCAATGTTGCTGATCAGCCCCTGTTGCCGAGGCCATGAGCAGGCTGTACACAACACCGGCATTTGGGGGTTCAGGTCCACTGTTAAATAATACCATGGCCAAGTGTGAGCCTGAGGGGGCCCCTGAAGATGCCGGGGACCCTGGCAATTGCCCAGGTTTGCCCTGTCCTGGCGCCGGCCCTGGCATAGAACTATTCCGAGCTGCAGTATGTTTAGTGGTTCAGGGCACATTTACTGTAGAATAATGAAGAAGAGGGAGAAAGTCCTATAATTATAGTGCTACCAATTAGTGACGAGTGAATCGATTGCCACTAAATTTATTCTTAGAGGCTGATTTATTAATAGCGACATGTAACGGCAGTTGAGCGACTGTAGCGGTATTTTCAGAGCGCCCGCTAGTAGTCGCTGTGCTTGACCGGTGTTCGGTTGTTGACAGCGACTCAGTCAGTGTGGCGTAATGTTGAATACAAGGTTACGAGTCGCTATTTGACAGGTTCCGCAATGTATGGGAGCGCATGATAGCGACTGGTCAGAGCGACCCGCTTCCACCATATTCATCAAAAAATCACGCTCAAAAAATTCTCGCGCTGTGAAATGCATGTTTAAACCCCAGAGCGCTGGCGGCGATGTGTTAAAAGTAGTTTTTTAACCCCAAAACCACCATATTTTTGGAAACCAAAAAAAAAAAAAGTTTTTAAAAGAATTTAGTAATATGAATACAATAATATCAGACCTGTAATATCATTTCTGCACAATTTTTTTTTTCTTTTTTTTCCCTTAATAAAAAAAAAAATCTAAAATGGCAGAAGTGGTCACAGAATTTTTCAAATTAAAAAAAAAAAAAAAAAAAAAAAACATTAATAACAATTAATTATTAAAATGTAAAGATTGTTCCATTGAAATGCATTGGAGAGCGCCAGGTAGCCATGTCTCTTCTGGTGATTGATGATTGTTATTTATACCAGTTTATGAAGGATGGTTTTCCAGGTTTATTGCGCAGACACAGGTACCAATGGAGTTTATACCCCTTTATTTAAATTTTAATATAAACAGAAAATACATATATTTTTGGAAAATGAATATATCATTATTATCCCTATTTTTTCTTAGAAGGGCATTGAGAAAGTCACTGAGCGGTGGCGAAACATGTCTGCCCGACAATAGATCAGTCTGTGAAGATGATCCACCTAAATTCATGAAATGTAAAAGGGAAAAACATGAGCAATGAGAAAAATATATGCAAATATAACCGTGATTAATTATATATGTTGATGTAATAGAACGGTGCAACGTGTAATATAATATTTGTATAATAAATGTGAAGCAAAACTTCTTTTAAAAACAAAAAATAATGATAAGTGTGGTCTTACAGACTGGTTGATTATTAGCGACAGTCTGTAGCAGTCATTTCAGAGAGGGCCCGCAAGTAGTCGCTGTGCTCGCCCGTGGGTCGCTCGTTTAAAGCGCCTCAGTCGCTGTGCAGCATTGATGAATACGTTGTGGGGAGTCACTATATGACCAGTACAGCTCTGTATTGGAGCGAATGTTAGCGACTGGTCAGTGCGACCGACTCACAGCATATTCATCAAAAAAACAGCCTCACACACCTCCTGCGCTCAAAACTGCTTTGCTGTAGCCCAGAGCGCCGGAGGCTGTGTGATTAAAGGCTGTTTTTCAACATGTATCCACCCGTAACAAAGCGAAAACATATGGAATTACATTGTAATAACATTGTAACATGAACACTTTAATGGCAGAGCTGTAATGTCTAATCTGCAGAAATATATAAAAAAATCAAAAAGTTTGCATAGGCCAGGAAAGGTCACACAATGATACAAAACAAAAAAAAAATTATTAAAATAAAACCCTGTTTAAAGAGAAGAAGAGTAACCTCATTGAACCATTGAAATGTATGGGAGAGCGACAGGTAGCGAGAGGTAAGACGTGGCGCTCTACGCTGAGCCTGGGATAATGATGAATCGTACGCTACATGGCGTTGTTCCAGTCGCTCACCAAAATCAGCTTCATTAATGTGGTTGGCGTTCACCTGCCGCTATCTGACGCTTACAAGGCACCACCTGGCGCTATCCCTTAATGAATAAAGCCCTTAGCGGCAGGTGCTACATGGTGCTGTTGAACTTAGGCCCTTATTTAAGAAGGGATAGCGTCAGGTAGCGCCTGGTTAATGAGAGGTAGCGACAGGTAGTGACTGGTGAACGCCGGACACGGCACGCAATTACACATTTATCAAGCGGAATCTGTTTAGCGACTGGGATAGCGCCATGTAGCGTCTGATTCATCATTTTCACAGCCTCAGCGAACAGCGCCGGCGTTCAGCCTTGCACAGCGCCAGGTATGACCTCTCGCTACCTGTCGCTCTCCCATACATTTCAATGGACGATCCTTTTCTTCTCTTTAAACTGTGCTTTTTTTTTTTTTAAATCACAAATATTTCTGTGACCTCTCCTGGCATTGAATAAGCTGTTTTTTTCACATTTTTAATTAAATTAATTATTTTTTTAAATTAATAAATTAAATTAAGAAATTTAATTAAATTAATTAAATTAATTAAATTAATTAATTAATTAATTTTTTTTTTCATTTTTTTTTCTTTCATTTTTTATATATTTCCTCAGAAATGATATTACAGGTCTGCCATTAAAGTGTTCATGTTACAATGTTGTTACAATGTAATTCCATATGTTTTCGCTTTGTTACTAGTGGATAGATGCTGGAAAACAGACTTTAATCACACCGCCTCCTGCGCTCTGGGCTTCAGAGAAGCATTTTTCAGCGCCAGAGATTTGTGAGGCTGTTTTTTTGCTGAATATGGTGTGAGTCGGTCGCTATGAGCAGTCGCTAACATGCGCTCCCATACAGCGCTGTACTGGTCAAATAGCGACTCCTCGCAATGTATTCAACATTACTGAACAGCGACTGAGTCGCTATAAAGTAGCGACTCATGGCTGAGCACTGCGACTACTAGCGGGTGCTCTGAAAATTCCGCTACAAACGCTCATCTGTCGCTACCTGGCGCTAATGATGAATCAGCCTCCCAGTGCACCAACGCTATACATTGAGCCACCACTCGTGACACATGTGACGCTACATTACGCTTTTAGAGGCGCTCACCAGATTCGCTTTCTTAAATGTGGTTTTCACATAGAGCGCCCGGCGTTCACCTGACGCTACGTGGTAATACATCGCGTTACCGTTTTTTAAATAACCTCCTTAAAGAGCCTCTCCAAATCTTTTGTAATGCCTTTATTGGCTACTCTGATTTTATCTGGTCATCTGTCAATGGGCAGGCTGATTCATCATTAGCGGCAGGTAGCGACAGATGAGCGTCTGTAGCGGCATTTTCAGAGCGCCCGCTAGTAGTCACTGTGCTCGGCCGTGAGTCGCTACTTTATAGCGACTCAGTCGCTGTTCAGTAATGTTGAATACATTGCGAGGAGTCGCTATTTGACCAGTACAGCGCTGTATGAGAGCGCATGTTAGCGACTGCTCATAGCGTCCGACTCACACCATATTCAGCAAAAAAAACAGCCTCACAAATCTCTGGCGCTGAAAAATACTTGTTTGAAGCCCAGAGCGCAGGAGGCGGTGTGTTTAAAGTCTGTTTTTCAGCATCTATCCACTAGTAACAAAGCGAAAACATATGGAATTACATTGTAACAACATTGTAACATGAACACTTTAATGGCAGAGCTGTAATGTCATTTCTGAAGAAATATATAAAAAATGAAAAAAATAATTAAAAAAATTTATTTAATTAATTAATTTAATTATTTTAATGTAATTTAATTAATTAATTTAAAAAATAATTAATTTAATAACAAAAAATGTGAAAAAAAACTGCTTATTCAATGCCAGGAGAGGTCACAGAATTATTTGAGATAAAAAAAAAAAAAAAAAGAAAACACAGTTTAAAAAGAAGGAAAGGTTCGTCCATTGAGATGTATGGGAGAGCGCCAGGTAGCGAGAGGTCATACCTGGCGCTGTGCAAGGCTGAACACCGGCGCTGTTCGCTGAGGCTGTGAAAATGATGAATCGGACGCTACATGGCGCTCTCCCAGTTGCTAAACAGATTCTGCTTGATAAATGAGTGATTGCGTGCCGTGTCCGGCGTTCACCCGTCGCTACCTGTCGCTACCTCTCATTAACCAGGCGCTACCTGGCGCTATCCCTTCATGAATAAGGGGCCTATACTTTGGAGCCTGGGGCTAATATTTCAGGTGGAATCCAGGATGGCGGCATTTTCCTCTCCTGTCACATTCTGGAACCAGCACACCTTGCTGCACCTGTTCTCCAGGTATGCAGCTGCCGCCCCATTGGCCTCTGACATGTAGAGAAGGTCTATAAAGCATTTGATGGGTCAGTAGCTCCCGCTACCCCGAGCAGCCTGCAGGTAAGATTGCTTTCTCATTAACAGGTTCATGTCTCTTTAAGTTAAACATATTGTCTATATATAGGAATTTCCTTTGTTTACATCATATAATAATATCCTCTAATTGGATAACCAATCATCTTCTTCTTAATGCTTATTCATGAAGGGATAGCGTCAGGTAGCGCCTTGTAAATGAGAGGTAGCGACAGGTGAACGCCGGACACGGCAGCAATTACACATTTATCAAGCAGAATCTTTTGAGCGACTAGGATAGCGCCATGTAGCGTCCGATTCATCATTATCACAGCCTCAGCGAACAGCTCCGGCGTTCAAACTTTCAGAGCGCCACGTCTTACCTGTCGCTCCCTGGCGCTCTCCCATACATTTCAATGGACGTTCTTTTACTTCTCTTTAAACAGGGGCTTTTATAATTTTTTTTTTTTCTTCTGAAATAATGTTGTGATCTCTCCTGGTCTAGAAAAAGCCATTTTTGAAAACTTTTACCATTTTTTATATATTTATATTTATGCAGAAATGACATTACAGGTCTGGCATTAAAGTGTTCATGTTACAATGTTATAACAATGTAATTCCATATGTTTTGCGCTTTGTTACTAGTGGATAGATGATAAAAAACAGACTTTAATCACACAGCCTCCGGCGCTCTGGGCTACAGTCAAGCATTTTTGAGCGCCAGCGATGTGTGAGGCTGTTTTTTTGATGAATAGGGTGTGAGTCGGTCGCACTGACCGGTCGCTACCATTCGCTCCTAGGCCCTTATTTAAAAAGGGATAGCGTCAGGTAGTGCCTGGTTAATGAGAGGTAGCGACAGGTAGCGACGGGTGAACGCCGGACACGGCACGCAATTACACATTTATCAAGCAGAATCTGTTTAGCGACTGGGATAGCGCCATGTAGCGTCTGATTCATCATTTTCACAGCCTCAGCGAACAGCGCCGGCGTTCAGCCTTGCACAGCGCCAGGTCTGACCTCTCGCTACCTGTCGCTCTCCCATACATTTCAATGGACGATCCTTTTCTTCTCTTTAAACCGGGTTTTTGTTTTTTATTTTTTTTTCAAAAAAACTCAAATAATTCTGTGACCTCTCCTGGCATTGAAAAAGCTGTTTTTTGACATTTTTTTTTATTTTTTATATATTTCTTCAGAAATGACATTACAGGTCTGGCATTAAAGTGTTCATGTTACAATGTTGTTACAATGTAATTCCATAGGTTTTCGCTTTGTTACTAGTGGATAGATGCTGGAAAACAGACTTTAATCACACCGCCTCCTGCGCTCTGGGCTTCAAACAAGTATTATTCAGCGCCAGAGATTTGTGAGGCTGTTTTTTTGCTGAATATGGTGTGAGTCGGTCGCTATGAGCAGTCGCTAACATGCGCTCCCATACAGCGCTGTACTGGTCAAATAGCAACTCCTCACAATGTATTCAACATTACTGCACAGCGACGGGCAGGCTGATTCATCACTAACGCCAGGTAGCGACAGATGAGAGTCTGTAGCGGCATTTTCAGAGCGCCCGCTAGTAGTCGCAGTGCTCGCCCGTGGGTCGCTACTTTATAGCGACTCAGTCACAGTTCAGTAATGTTGAATACATTGTGAGGAGATGCTATTTGACCAGTACAGCGCTGTATGGAAGCGCATGTTAGCGACTGCTCATAGTGACCGACTCACATCATATTCAGCAAAAAAACAGCCTCACAAATCTCTGGCGCTGAAAAATGCTTCTCTGAAGCCCAGAGCGCAGGAGGCGGTGTGATTAAAGTCTGTTTTTCAGCATCTATCCACTAGTAACAAAGCGAAAACATATGGAATTACATTGTAACAACATTGTAACATGAACACTTTAATGGCAGAGCTGTGATGTCATTTCTGAGGAAATATATAAAAAATGAAAAAATTATGAAAAAACTGCTTATTCAATGCCAGAAGAGGTCACAGAATTATTTGTGATTTAAAAAAAAAAAAAAAAAACCTGTTTAAAGAGAAGAAAAGGATCGTCCATTGAAATGTATGGGAGAGCGACAGGTAGCGAGAGGTCATACCTGGCGCTGTGCAAGGCTGAACGCTGGCGCTGTTCGCTGAGGCTGTGAAAATGATGAATCAGACGCTACATGGCGCTATCCCAGTCGCTAAACAGATTCTGCTTGATAAATATGTAATTGCTGCCGTGTCCGGCGTTCACCAGTCGCTATCTGTCGCTACCTCTCATTAACCAGCCGCTACCTGACTCTATCCTTTCTTAAATAACCCCCATAGCTACAATGGACCATTGAAGTCTATGGGAGAACGCCACTGAGCGATTGATGTTATGCGTCGCTGCTGGGCACACAGCAACGGCGGTCACAAAACACCCGGCGCTCCTGATACATGGAGCGCTACATGGAGCTTTGAGTGGCGCTAAACATTCCTTTGCCTCGTAAATATGGCTTCCTGGTGACGCTGCAAAAAAACCTGTGGCTACATGCTGCAATGTGGCACTAGCGTTTCATAATAAATAAGGCCTTGTCTGTTATTTTCTCATGCCTTATTTTCTATTATGCATTCTTTTCTCTCACGACTTATTTTATCATACGCCTTATTTTATCTCATATCTTATTTTATCTCATATCTTATTTTATCTCATATCTTATTTTATCTCATATCTTATTTTATCTTATACCTTATTTCATCCTATACCTTATTTTATTATATGCCATATTTTATCTCATATCTTATTTTATCTCATATCTTATTTTATCTCATATCTTATTTTATCTCATATCTTATTTTATCTCATATCTTATTTTATCTTATACCTTATTTTATCCTATACCTTATTTTATCCTATACCTTATTTTATCCTATACCTTATTTTATCCTATACCTTATTTTATCCTATACCTTATTTTATCATACGCCTTATTTTATCTCATATCTTATTTTATCTTATATCTTATTTTATCTCATATCTTATTTTATCCTATACCTTATTTTATCCTATACCTTATTTTATCCTATACCTTATTTTATCCTATACCTTATTTTATCCTATACCTTATTTTATCCTACGCCTTATTTTATTATATAAAAATAAATATAGAGAAAGTGGTGTGCACAGCTATATAATGTAACAGGGTGCTGGCAAGATGGAATGTATATATGTTAAACTGATATGCTAAACAACGGGACCCTAGATTAGCCCCACAATTACCATCAAGGTGCCGCACACCATAAAAGTATCTTATAAAAATTTATATTTATTTTATCAAAGTAAATCCATGTCAATACAAATATATCTATACATTAAATGTCTCTACATAAACATACAAAACTAGATAAAAAACATATATAGACAAGTTTAAAAAAGAGAGGTGGTGAGTATATCCTATATCTGCTCTCAAAATAAATGAGTATATACACTAATTTATCAAGCACTAATCTGATATTGTAATATTATAGTATCCTATAAGCCAGACTGGAGATATTATTGTGAATGTGAGCAATTTATGCAATAATGTACAGTGAATAAATAACTAAAAACTACTTATCCTAAAAATAACCAAACCAATAAACATTAGCTCCACAAGGAACTCTAATAATATAAAGTGCTATAGTGCTAGAAAGTGCTTGGTGCAATCTCTAATATGCAACCACATAAAAACTGTGAAAAGCAAAGTCACATCCCAGTCTGTCAACAATAAACGCATGAAATGTATTATTATTTTATCATACGCCTTATTTTATCTCATATCTTATTTTATCCCATATCTTATTTTATCCTATACCTTATTTTATCCTATACCTTATTTTATCTTATACCTTATTTTATCCTATACCTAATTTTATCCTATACCTTATTTTATCATATACCTTATTTTATCATACGCCTTATTTTATCTAATGTCTTATTTTATCTTATAACTTATTTTATCCTATGCCTTATTTTATCTAATATCTTATTTTATCCTATGCCTTATTTTATCTAATATCTTATTTTATCTTGTACCTTATTTTATTCTATGCCTTATTTTATCTCATGCATTATTTTATCTTATATCTTATTTTATCTTATCCCTATTTTATATCATGCTCTTTGCTGGCTAGGAAAGCATAGTGAGTTTATTGTAGGGTTTCCATAGTAGTAGTAAGTTTTCCATAGAAAGGAAACCCAAACCGAGATTCCCCAGGGAAGTGAAACAAACCATGGATCATAAAAATCCAAGGTTTTGTTCCCCTTTTAGGTGAACTACAGAAGAGCAACCACCCCATATAGCTCCTTTGAAGACTCGAGGGGTGGTGGAGTTTTTTTTGTTGGCTGGGCCTACACGATCATGGCCTTGTACTGAAGAGGAATTGCTAACAAGGTGGAATATGGAATTAGGACATCAGAGATGTTGCTGTTCACGTTTTGTAAATGGCCTGTGAATATTTGTTAGATATAAGTCAATGATGTCAAGTAAAGTCCATTCTCTTGTGTTTCAGCTTCTGCCGCCATGGGTGGGGTGACAGTGCTGCAGCTCTGGGTCTCTCTGGTTTTCCTGTGTGGTAAGTCAAACAAATTTGTTCTCATGCTCTCATTACATGCCAAAAACCCGTCCTCCCCTGTTGGCTTATCTTCCCCAATATGTAGCAAATATTAACTTTCTACCCAAGTCCTCCCGATGTCCACATGTGTGTGCTTTAGACCAGTGTTTCCTCGAGAGCCACCATGTTTTGTGGATCTCCACTGAGCTGGCTCTAAAGCCCTGTCAGAACACGAATTACTTCACCTGTGCGTCTGTGTGAAGATCTGGAAAACATGACCTGTTGGTGGCTCCTGAAGAGAGGGTTGAGAAACACCATTTTTGGCCATCCTTAGAATTCTTAGAAAATCCTTAGAAAATTTGCAGATCATGTTTTTCGAATTTCAACCTAAACACCATTTTTATTTTTATGTTTGTGCTGTCGTGTTTATCCAATACAGTAGAACGCATTATAACATTGTAAAGCTCTGAAGGCTAATTGAACAGACAACCCTTCAAACCAACCCCTTCCTCATCAGTAGTCTACTGGAAAGCTAAAATGAATAGCTGATTAAGTTGTGACCTCAGCCAACATGGCTGGTTCAGTAGATTCCTTCCAATGGTGAACCATGTCTTCCACCTACTTCCCCGTGCTCTACAAGTGCAAAATAATTGAAGCCCAAGGGCCCACAGCAGTTAAGGAATTTCCATCAGCTAGAACACTGCATACAATAACATCTACCAGTTGTCATGTACCAGAGCGCTAAAGTTACCAGTCATTTTGTTATACAACATGATGGCTTCAGCCTATTTTTTTCCGACATGTGACCATGGCCCTTATTTATGAAGGAATAGCGACAGGTAGCGACTGGTGAGCGGCCGGTAATGACGGGCCCCGCCACGAGAACGCCGGCTCCCCACCACAATCACACATTTATCAAGCCAATCCTGTTTAGCGACTGAGACAGCGCCATATAGCGACTCATTCATCATTATTCCAGCCTCAGCCCACAGCGCCAGCGTCCGACCTAGAACAGTGACAGGTATGACCTCTCGCTACCTGGCGCGCTCCAATGCTTTTCAATGGAACAATCTTTAAATATTAATAATTAATTGTTATTATTTTTTTTTTTTTTTATGTGAAAAATTCTGTGACCACTTCTGCCATTTTAGATTATTTTTTTTAGGGGAAAAAAAAAAAAATTTACAGAATTGATATTACAGGTCTGATATTAATGTATTCATATTACTAAATTATTTTAAAAAACTTGTTTTTTTTTGGTTTTCAAAAATATATTTGTTTGGGGGTTAAAAAACTACTTTTAACCCATCGCCGCCAGCGCTCTGGGGTTTAAACATGCATTTCACAGCGCGAGAATATTTTGAGCGTGATTTGTTAATGAATATGGTGGGAGCCGGTCGATATGGCCAGTCGCTATCATGCGCTCCCATACAGCGCGGAACCTGTCAAATAGCGACTCCTCACCCAATATTCAACATTACGGCAAACCGACTGAGTCGCTATCAAATACCGAACAACGGCCAAGCACAGCGACTACTAGCGGGCGCTCTGAAAATGCCGCTACAGTCGCTCAACTGTCGCTACCTGCCGCTATTAATGAATCTGCCTCCATATCTTTGAGGCTGAATTTGCAAAAATTGTAACCCACCCTTGTTTAGCATTTACAAAAATATTTGACCTCCAGGGGCTTAGTTGAAGAATGTCAATCAACTGGCACCCCATCATTACTTATCAGTAATCCCCTAGAGCCAGGTTTCTTAACCCTGTCCTCAAGTACATCCAACAGTCCAGGTTTTGTGAATCCCCACACAGGCAGTGTTTAGAACTGATTAATTAGTCATTACTTACATGAAGGGAGCCTTGTGGACAGCCACGGGGAGGCTGATTTATTAATAGCGACATGTAGCGACAGTTGAGCGACTGTAGCGGAATTTTCACAGCGCCCGCTAGTAGTCGCTGTGCTTGGCCGTTGTTCGGTTGTTGACAGCGACTCAGTCGGTGTGGCGTAATGTTGAATACAAGGTTACGAGTCGCTATTTGACAGGTTCCGTGATGTATTGGAGCGTATGATAGCGACTGGTCAGAGCGACCTGCTTCCACCATATTTATCAAAAAATCACGCTCAAAAAATTCAAGCGCTGTGAAATGCATGTTTAAACCCCAGAGCGCTGGTGGCGATGTGTTAAAAGTAGTTTTTTAACCCCCAAACCACCATCTTTTTGGAAACCAAAAAAAAATATATATATATATATTTTAAATAATTTAGTAATATGAATACATTAATATCAGACCTGTAATATCAATTCTGTACAATTTTTTTTTTTTTTTTTCCCTTAAAAAAATTATCTAAAATGGCTGAAGTGGTCACAGAATTTTTCACATTTAAAAAAAAAAAAAAAACATTAATAACAATGAATTATTAATATTTAAAGATTGTTCCATTGAAATGCATTGGAGAGCGCCAGGTAGCGAGAGGATTGGCTTGATAAATGTGTGATTGTGGTGGGGAGCCGGCGTTCTCGTGGCGGGGCCCGTCATTACCGGCCGTTCACCAGTCGCTACCTGTCGCCATTCCTTCATAAATAAGGGCCTAAATATGACATCATGATTCAGTCTATTTTTTTCATTGGGTGACCATGTCTTTCAGGGTAGTATTATCAAGATTGGTCACCTGTGAGGCGATGTGTTAAAAGTAGTTTTTTAACCCCCAAACCACCATATTTTTGGAAACCAAAAAAAAAAAATTTTTAAAGAATTTAGTAATATGAATACATTAATATCAGACCAGTAATATCAATTCTGTACATTTTTTTTTTTTTTTTACCTTAAAAAAATTATCTAACATGGCAGAAGTGGTCACAGAATTTTTCACATTAAAAAAAAAAAAAAAAATTAATAACAATTAATTATGAATATTTAAAGATTGCTCCATTGAAATGCATTGGAGAGCGCCAGGTAGCGAGAGGTCATACCTGTCGCTGTTCAAGGTCTCTCGCTGGCGCTGTGGGCTGAGGCTGGAATAATGATGAATGGTTCGCTATCTGGCGCTCTGTCAGTCGCTAAGCAGGATCAGCTTGATAAATGTGTGGTTGCGGAGGGGAGCCGGCGTTCTCATGGCGGTGAGCGTTATTACCGTTCGCTCACCATTCGCTACCTGGCGCTAGATAAATAAGGGCCTAAATGCATACAAATTGGAAGCTGTTCAAGCAGAGCAAAAAGCTATTTATCCCTTCACCCCTCCTTTCAAGACTTTTCTTCCCTGACCACCTTCAAAAGTGATCGCACAGCCTCTCATGTCCCTCAGAACTTCAAGAGAGACCAAGCTTTGTTTTTGCTCTTGCCAGCCTTGCTCGCATTTAGAGTGCTGAAGGACAGGGGGGCTCTGCGACCACATTTGAAGCGCTTTTATGGAAAAGTGGAAAGGGAAGAGGGGGCAAACTTTGGAGACCTGCTAGAGCATCTAAATTGTGCTGCAAGAAATATAGGAGAGGCACGTGTGAAAATCTTTACGTGAGCTCTGCCTTTTTGTCCCTTAAAGACTGGCCACCAACTGGCACAAGACCAATGCTTAGTTGAAATCGGAAGTTGTAAGTCTTTGAAGCCATGATTTTAACACAACTGATTCAGTCCATTCTTCATGTCAATTCTTCAAGATATTGTCTTTTACTGGGAGGCAAAAGAACCAGAGTGACTGGTATTTAACATACCATTCCAGTTTACAGAAGTGAACTCCTGACCTAAAAAGCCAGCCTGGGGGGAACAGGAGCATTAACCACACAAATTTCCACCCAAATCATTCAGGGTCGGTTTAGTGTAGCCCAGGGCAAAATTGTACCAAGAGTACATTTAGAGGCTGATTTATTAATAGCGACATGTAGCGACAGTTGAGTGACTGTAGCGGCATTTTCAGAGCGCCCGCTAGTAGTCGCTGTGCTTGGCCGTTGTTCGGTTGTTGGCGACTCAGTCGGTTTGCAGTAATGTTGAATATTGGGTGAGGAGTCGCTATTTGACAGGTTCCGCGCTGTATGGGAGCGCATGATAGCGACTGGCCCTAGCGACCAGCTCCCACCATATTGATTAAAAAATCACGCTCAAAAAATTCTCGCGCTGTGAAATGCTTGTTTAAACCCCAGAGCGCTGGCGGCGATGGGTTAAAAGTAGTTTTTTAACCCCCAAACAACCATATTTTTGGAAACCAAAAAAAAAAAAAAAAAAAGTTAAATAATTTAGTATTATGAATTACATTAATATCAGACCTGTAATATCTATTCTGTACAATTTTTATTTTTTTATTTTTTTTAACTTAAAAAAATTATCTAAAATGGCAGAAGTGGTCACAGAATTTTTCACATTTAAAAAAAAAAAAAAAAAAACAATTAATAACAATTAATTATTAATATTTAAAGATTGTTCCATTGGAATGCATTGGAGAGCGCCAGGTAGCGAGAGGTCATACCTGTCGCTGTTCAAGGTCGGACGCTGGCGCTGTGGGCTGAGGCTGGAATAATGATGAATGAGTCGCTATATGGCGCTATCTCAGTCGCTAAGCAGGATTGGCTTGATAAATGTGTGATTGTGGTGGGGAGCCGGCGTTCTCGTGGCGGAGCCCGTCATTACCGGCAGCTCACCAGTCGCTACCTGTCGCTATTCCTTTATAAATAAGGGCCTTAGAATTAGTGCTGGAAACCTCGCTGCGATTGGTTGCACTCCAGTTCCTCTTGAAGTAGTGGCCAGTTTACTACAAAGGTCTCCGAATTCCAGTGTTAAAATCAGTATATCTTTATTAAAACTCACGACAAAACATCCATATATGTAAAAAATGTGTTAAAAGGTGCGCTGGAGAGGTGACTACAATACCCCTCCACCCAGAATAGCAAAGCAGGAGTTCACGCGCATGCACAAGGGGGGCACAAGGAACTCGATCTGACGTTCCAGTAAGTAGGTGAGTGCCAAACAATCACCATTCAGTTACGTGGCTAGACTATTATTTTTAAGGAAAAAAAAATTGCATCTGGGGCCTCCACCAGATTTTGTGCCCAGCGGCCTCCACCACACTTTATCCGGCCCTGATAAAATATATTTGGTTGCTCACTTTTTTCGTTGGTATTTTATTTATAGCATTGTTGGTAAGTCAGAACCCATGCTCTTGTACCATTTCTATATATATATAATGATTAGGGATAAGCGAACCGGTTCAGACGAACCGGAATTCGCTCCGAATTTCGGGGAAAATTCGATTCAGCACGAACCCGAATTTTTTTTGGTTCATGCCGATCGAATTTTCCCTGGAATTTTCGCCCTCTGATGACGCGTCCTCTGATGACAGCTGAGAGCGGCGCCGGCCTCCACGCTCCGACCATGCAGGTAAGTGTTTGCTTTTTAAAAAAAATGCCGGCATGGTGGGAGCCGGTAGGCCGGCTGCGCTTTCAGCGGGCTGACAGGCGTAGCCGGCCTGCCCGCTCCAACCATGCCGGCATTTTTTTTTTTCAGATGAGCGATTCGTGAAAGTTCGATTCAGGTGAACCCGAATTTCTTGGGGAAATTCGGCAAATCGCCCGAATCGAACTTTCAAGAAGTTCGCTCATCTCTAATAATGATAATGTTACGTAAGGGAATTAGTAGAGATAATCCGACACCACCTAACGTTGTCGCCTGAGGCTAGCCATGTTCAGAATGGTCGGACTAAATGTATTTATGACTTACCCTCGGGATATTACGCAACAAGCATCTGGAATGGTAGGTTTAAAAAACACGTGTAGCCGGTCGGGGTAGCTCATCATGGCCGAACTGTTCACTTAGCCAGTTTTGTATCATTTCTCTAGTAAGTCTACGTAAGTGGCTGCAAGGAAAATTATCAATGGGAAAATACGCACGTCTAATTGTCCTTAGACCAGGGGTCATGAAGTAGTTAATTGCAGTGTTTATGCACCCAGGGAGCATGTGCTTGGGGCACTTTGGGTTGAAAGGAGATTTATGTCTATTGACTGATTGCTGGTGATGAAGCCCAACATCTGAAGGAGCAACCTTGTGGTCAGTCTTTGAAGCGCACAAGCGTTATCAGTTCAAGTATGCAGATGTGGATGATATTAGATGTATAGCAATCTCATACATAGTAACTACAACGAGAAACATTATGGGCCTTATTTAAGAAGGCTCTAAAGCAGTAGTCCTCAAACTTCCTCCTCAAGGGCCGAGACAGGCCAGGTTTTGCAGCTCTCTATGCTGATGCACAGATGTAATAACTAGGGCTATAGCTCTGTCTGAGCACCAGTTAATTCACCTGTGGAGTAACGTGGAGAGCTGCAAAACCTGGCCTGTCTCGGCCCTTGAGGAGGAAGTTTGAGGACTACTGCTCTAAAGCCACGTAGCACCACGTAGCATCCGATGAACGCCTGGCGCAGTATGTGAAAACCATATATATGAAAGTCAAACTATGAGCTCCTCTAACAGCATCATGTAGCGTCGCATTTATCACTAGCGGTGGCTCAGTGTAAAGCACCGGCGCGGTAAGTTCTGTAGCGCCATGTATCTCAGTTGCTCTGTCTCATACATGTTAATGGTGTATATTTTGGTTGTGTAGAAATCACATTTGGATTACATTTTTCAGTATTTTTTCACATAAAATGAGAGACTGGACTCTCCCGGGCAGCAACAAAAGACTTTAACGTTGTTCCTCGCACTTTAGGTTTAGGCTGCAAAATGTGTTCCGCCATTGCAGCGCCAGTGCTCCAGTGTGTTAAACCGTACCATCAGCATCATTTAATGAAATGCTCAAACCCTTAAAAAATGATTCACCAGCATCTAAAATTAATATATTTTAAGTTTTAAGTTGCTTACTTATTATTCTTTTCTCTACTGGGCTGCAACTCTGTTCATGACTCTAGAATACGGGCACCGACATCTTGCCTCAGAAGCATCACATACTGAGGAGAGGAAAAGGGGCAAAAGTTTCGGGGGGGGGGTTATAGCTGTGATCTGCACAGACAGAGCAGAGCTGGGGTCAGGGAAAGAACAGCAATCCCAGAATGCAGAGCAGCACAGTCAGAAGACACTTCCTGCCTGCAAGCAGCCTGAGACTCCATGGGCCGCCATCTTTGATGTTTAAAGGCTCAGAAAATGCACTAGGTGCAGGTAGGATGATTTTGAATGTGGACAATCTGTATGTAGAAGGTGGGGGAAACATATAATATAGGCTCTTATTCAGGGTGAAGGATCTTGTTTAACAATGTCTTTCCATGTGTTTTTATTGTAAGAAACAGACTTTTTTGAATAGCTAGGCGCCAGAGCGTCAAGTTTTATAGCGGCGACATTGACTTTGTGTTTTTTGTTCCCTGCAGCATTGTCCTGTTGTTATATGTAGCGTCGCTTTGGCCGGCTTTCCCTTTGGGCGCTACATGAAACAACAGCAGTAGGGATGAGCGAATCGGTTCTAACGAACCTGAATTCGCTCCGAATTTCAGGGAAAATTGGATTCAGCACGAACCCGATTTTTTAGTGGTTCGTGCTGATCGAATTTTCCCTGAAATAAAAAAAAAAAATGCCGGCAGGTTGGGGGGAGCGGGGGGCCAGCTGCGCTGTCAGCGGGCAGCATAAGCCGGCTTCCACCGCCCGCTGACAGCGCAGCCTGCCTCCCCGCTCCCACCAGAGATGAGCGATTCGTTAAAGTTCGATTCTGACTAACCCAAATTTCTTTGAGAAATGTGGCGAATCGCCCGAATCGAATTTTTGAGAAGTTCGCTCATCTCTAAACAGCAGCATTGCCGCACTCAAGGCACTGCAGTGAATCAGGGAGAGCGCTTCTACAGCACCCTCCGGACATCACATTTGTCAATACTGGACAGGATACTACAGCGTCACTTGTCCAGCGGTAAAGCTAGGTCACAGCACCAGAGCCCCATTTGCAGCGTCCACTTCCGGGTGCTCTAAGCGCAGCTACATAGACGCACAAATGGCAATACGTGGCACTAGTCTTAAATCAGCCTCCATGTTTTTGGCCAATGATACCAAATATTTGGAAAAGGGTTGTAACAATCATTCTGTGTATGGAGATATTCTCTTGGCCCTATCCCTATAAGATGTCTGTGACTGTTCTCATTCATCCAACTCATTATATATAGGAATAAATCAAGGCAACTAAATTTATAGACTGCTGGTTATGTGACTGGCTTTCTCAAGTCAGAGTGAATTGAGAAAGACGGACAGATTGCCCCTGGGACATGTTGATTCAGCATGCCCTATTGTGTGAGCCCCCCCCCCAGATAGCCCGCAAGACCACCTTACCTTTCCCTGGTCCATCGCTGTAATCAGGGGCTGCCGTGGCATTTCGGGCATCCCTGCAGCTGTGTATGATTCCGTGCCCAGCCATTCAGGTAGGCTGGGCGCATGGGAGAACGCACTCCACAGAGGAGCCAGGGATGCAGTCAGCGATGCTCTCTTTGCCGACATGCTGTTCAAAAAATGGCTTTATGCACGGCATAAAGCACTCATTGGAACAGCACCCACACATTCAACAGTGGAGTGGCCATATGGGAGGTTTCACAAAGCAGGTCATCCTGACCAGGGCAACGATCACCAGGATAGTCAAATTCCTGATGATTGGTCCACTTTAAAGGAGGACTATTGCAAAAAAATGACCACCAAGTGTGGAGGTAAGTTCATACGTCTCTACATCCTCTAAAACATAGGTCAAGACAACCGAAGTGACCTGCTCAAGCATGAAAAAATCTCATGGTGAAGAATAAGCCCTAATCTGTTCGTGATTAACATCAAAGCTCTACTACTTACATCAGTTGCATGAACACATCTTCAACAATAGTGGATTTAATTTGTTTTGTACTATGTCTAATACTTATATATCTTTTTCAGGGTCCTGCTTGGCAAGTCCACTGGGCAAGGACTTTGTCACTGCTTTTATGCAGAACTATAAGCTATCTTACAGCAGAGCTCAATTTCAGCTGATCATTACTGGCTATAGTCCTTCCACAACTGTCACCATCTCGATGAACAAATCAAGCTTCAAACAAGTTTTGACAGTCGACGAGAGGACTACCGTCACTGTTGATATCCCAGCAAATGCAGAGTTAGATGGAGTCAGCAAGTCAAGCAATGTAATTATCATTAAATCTGATAAAGACGTATCTGTCCTTGCCCTGAATTCCAAGGCGTTAAGTGCCGACACTGCCATTGTGTATCCCGTGGAAGACCTTGGCACTGATTACTATGTGGTGACACCTTTGAATGGCCCTCATGATGCCTTCAAGCAATTTGCTGTGGTCAGCTCTCAGGAAGAAACCAATGTGGAAATCTACCTCAAAGGAGCAGTGGCCTTTCAGGAGAAGCTTTACAACGCTGGAAGTAAACTAACTGTCACACTGGAACCTTACTCAGCCCTTCAACTTTTAAGTAAAGATGATCTGTCTGGAACCCACGTTCTTTCTGATAAAGCTGTTGCAGTTTTGAGTGGTCACACATGTGCATGGAAGAATGCCAGATGCAACCACGTTTATGAGCAGCTCCTCCCAGTGACTGAATGGGGAACAAGTTTCATCATACCGCCAATATATCTGCAGCCCAAATCTGACATTATATTTGTTGCTGCTGCTAATGATAACACAAAAATCGAATACCAAATTGATGAGAAAAAACTATCCCAGACATTAACAAAGGGGCAAGTAATTCCTCTTGATGTGCCTGTAAGAAAAGCCATATACCTCACAGCTAGTTCTGGAATTCAAGTCCTTTTCTTCTGCACTGGATGGCAAGACAGACTTACCAACATCTTTGACCCCTTTTTAATGACTATCCCATCAATCGACAAATATTGCTCATCCTACATCATCTATGGTCAACAAGACTTTGACAATTTTGGCACCCTAGTAGTCAAGACAACAGACACCTCTAAAGTAACAGTCAACAAGGGCCCTATAGGAGACCTTACATGGAATAACATCCCCGGCACTGAATATTCATGGGCAACTCAACGACTCGGGAGAGGATTTAGCACCAGACTTACAGAGAATCCTTCACAATTTCTTTTGCTTTCCTTTGGCTTTGCTAACATGAATGGATATGGTTCCCCAGCTACTTGCATTGAAGGTAAGTTTTAGAATATTGCTTATCAAAAGCATTTCCCCAAGTTTTGCCTTTAAAATTGTTGGGATGGTTTTCCAAAATTCAAAGTCAGGCATAAAATACAGTACTTTTCATTAGTGTTGTTCCCCAAGAAACGGTAGAAGATGAGAGTGTGAGACCAAATCAAGGTTTTGGCCTCAACTGCAGACATAGCTTTGTTACAATATTGGATTTGATCATCCAAAATACTACAAAGATCAGAATGAGGCACGTTCCTTATTAATTCATTTCAACTTTACCTTCTTTATATCTGTATGAAATGAAGAGCATTTACTGTTTCATCCATGTTGCACCCTTATTATAAGATCCGTGCTGCATGCTCATGAGTGCATGAGTGCACAAGGTCCCCAACGTGGCGCATTTTTCGGGGTGGCACCCCCCTTTATTGTGCACAATGTTACTAGCTGTAAAGACGAGCATTTAAATAATGGAATGAGCTCACATGTCTGCTTTCCAGAAACACACCCTATGTGAGTGTCATTCCATTATTTAAATGGTCATCCTTCCAGCTAGTAACAGAATACACAAATAAGGGGGGCTGCCTTAATCGAGTCAGGGACCTTGTGCATTCTTGCACTCTGCACCTTATTATGCACATATCTGTTTATAATGGATACACATTAAATGTTAAGTTTTATGATGATGATCTTTTGCTGGGGATTGTGAGCTGGACTTTCCATTTGTAACCATGCTACAATACCTTATGATAATTCACAAATCTTAGAAGGGTCACAGCACCTAACCCTGTTAACTAGCAAACCAAGCCTATAATTTGTCTCTAAAATCTGGTTAAAAGGTCTTAGTTCGCACACATCTGCAGAGGTAGGTTTGAGCTGCACCCCTGAACACAAAGGTGCCTCTGTAAGGTGCAGTTCTAGGTCTAATCTATGAGAGCCTCAATAGGGACATACAATGCAATGGATACATTTGGAGCAGCTTACCTAAGGATTCCCTATAACCTCGAGTGCAGCACATGGGATGGAAGGGTTGAAAGCCTTGCAGTACAACTTCAGACCCACCACCCCATGGGCTTGCACAAATTCAAAATATACATTATCTTATGATCCATGTGGGAATATTCACTTAGGAAGGTTCTTCCCTGGACCCTGCTGTCCCAGACTCTTGGGTATCCATTGCAATGGCTTAAGTAGAATATTTTGGGGACCTAATAAAGATAATAGATATATTGGACAAATCCAGAACACTTTGAAAGTAATTATATTTTGAAATGTTTTTTGTTTAACTCAAATTTTTTGCCTAGTTAATTTTGCTTTGTTTTGATTGGTGTAGGCAACAAAGACTCAGGTTCCTCCTGCAGCACTGTAAAATGCCGAGCAAAGGAAAAATGCAAGATGGTGAATGGCAAACCAGTATGCATCCCAGATTCAGAAGCCTATTGTCATGCCGTTGGTGATCCACATTATCGTACTTTCGATGGGCGCTTCTATGACTTTCAAGGCACCTGCACTTACACTGTTGCCAAAACTTGCAACGACAAAAGCCTCCCGTATTTCAACATTGAGGCAAAGAATGAGAATCGAGGCAACACTCGAGTAGCCTTTGTCAGCTATGTCAATGTAGAAGTGTATGATTACACCATATCTCTAGTAAGATATGAGACCGGATTTGTCAGGGTAAGTTATGGGGCTGGTTTGGAGGTTTGCTCAGGTATTGCAGTTGGGTTTATGGAGAACACACAATCGGTTTGGGAAAAACAGTAGTCTAATATTTTTTCTTCTCTCTTTAGGTTAATAACCAACGTCAACGTCTCCCTATGAGTCTAAATGGTGGGCAAGTTCTGCTATACCAATCTGGAGGATCAGTTGTCATTGAGACTGATTTTTCATTAAAGGTTTTCTATGACTGGAACTCCATCCTAAAAGTATATATCTCCAGCAGCTTCTTTGAAAGTGTTTGTGGTCTGTGTGGAAACTACAATGGAAACCCTTCAGATGACCTCGTGACACCAGCTGGTGTACAGGCTCCTGATTTGGTTGAGTTTGGGAAGAGCTGGAAGGTTGAGGATGGAGACAGATTCTGCTGGCACAATTGCAATGGAGAATGCAAGACCTGCCCTCTTGAAATGCAACGACTATACTCTAATGAAGATAGTTGTGGCCTGTTGTCCTTGCCTCATGGCCCCTTCCATCAGTGCCATTCCATCATAGATCCAAAACCATACATAGATAACTGTGTCTACGATTTGTGCATGAACGCCGGCTCCAAACAGATCCTGTGTCAAAGTTTAAAGGCTTATGTGGATGCCTGTCAGAGAAGCAAGGCTGAAATTGGAGAGTGGAGATCCCTATCTGAGTGCCGTAAGTTTAAAAGCCGGCAGAACTGTGGGATTGAGTGATTTTTGGGCAGTGGGGGGTTGGCCTTACAGGCAATTCAGTGTCAGTATCTGGGGGGCAGTGAATAATTTAGCACAAAGATGATTTTTTAAGGATTATGTAAAAGATAATGTAATTGTTAATTGGCCCTAAATCCAAAAAAACTGGATGTCTGTCCACTTGTACCCCTTTAAGGAAGAATGAGATTGGGCAATAAAACTTAGTGACTCCCCTTACTGAAGCCATGGTGGCCACATCCATGCATTCCCTTCTCTGTCAGTGACTAATTGGGTTTTCTGGATGGATGTGTACACATCATGCATGGCATCGCACACACAAACACACACCAACCCGGTGAACCCGGTGGCAGCTGGTGGTCAAGCAGGGAGCAAGATGGGCACAAGGGCTCAAGCTGAGGAACTATTCAGCTGATATCTGCCCAAAGAATTGCATTTACACACATAGGAATTGCAGTAACAATAAGGTCGGCTTAAGGGATAGGCCCTTAGGGTCCAAAAGTCCTTCCCTGTAAAAGTAGAATGATACATTTAAACACCTGTCAACCATTTTTCATTCTTTGGTAAAAGAAATAGATTAAGCTTTGGGAGTTTTGTTTTTTAAGCCAAAATAACGCCTCCTCTTTCCATCTAACATGCCTGTGAGGAAGTTTAATAGAGCATTCTTCATAAAAGATCTCCTTTAAGTGAAAGTTGAATGGTTTGTATTTTAACTGGATTACTTTTCCCCAACAGCAATGCAGTGCCCTGAAAACAGCCAGTACAAGTTATGTGCCAAATCATGCCCAGCCACATGTAACGATGATGCAACTCCAACCACATGTTCTGATATCTGCGTGGAGTCATGCCAGTGTAAAGATGGCTACGTGCTTGATGAAGGGAAATGCAAACCCAAATCCAGCTGTGGGTGTATTTATGAGGGAAGATTATACGCTCCCAATGAGAAATTCTGGGGAGATAACAAGTGCGAGAAACAATGTACCTGCAACCCATCCACCAACAAAGTTGAATGCAAATCCACCCACTGCAAGTCCTCTGAGCAGTGTTTGGTGAAAAACGGCATCCAGGACTGCTATCCTGTCTCCTATGGCACTTGCTCAGCCGAGGGTGATCCCCATTACTTTACATTTGATGGGGCAAGGTATGACTTCCAGGGCACATGCATTTACCAGTTTGTTGGGCTTTGCAAGAAGACAGAAGGTTTGGTGGACTTCCAAGTCAATGTTCTCAATGATTTCCAAGGCAGCAAAGTTGTTTCTTACACTAATGTAGTGAACGTCAAGCTCTGCAATTTGGATATTTCAATTGACAGGATGTACCCCAACAAAATTCTGGTAAGCCATGTTTTTTAGATGATTGATAGTTGTTGAATACAAACACCAGAGGTAATCCAAAACATTTGGAGAGACTTGACTCATTTTCTAAGTGCTGATTTCTTTTGGATGCCTGTGCATCTAATTGGATGCTGCGACAGGCCAGTTCTCCTTGTAAGAGACAGTATTTTTCAAATTTGTAAATAACTGCACCCCATACGGTAGCTCTTCAGACCTCTCTGTCCTAAGCATTGTCAGCCTCTCCAAGCCATTAATCACAGATTCAAAAAAAGAAAATCTTGCACATTGTCTAATCAAACTCCCCCCACAAACAATGCTTCCAAAATTAGCCAAACCTCTCAACAACCTTTGAATTAACCACACGTTGTTGGGATTTAATTATTAGAAAACTTTTGCTTACTATTGAGAGTAAACATTCATGAACATTCAAGTCAATTTGAAACGCAAAAAGAAGCCTTCACATTCACCATTTGTGCAGTTGCATAGTAACCCTGGAGGGAAATTCAAAATGCCCCCTGGCGTTCTCATGCAAGAAGGTTTTTTTTTTGGCTTTGTAAATGTAGGTGAAGCCTTCAAGGTCATCTCTAGAATAAAATCAGGACTTGGACAATTAAAAGTTGGTTTAGACTCTTTGAAGATGTAATTGTAATTGTTATACATGACCTAAAGCTGAACCAAGGTCAGAGGGATTTTGTCCAATCACCGCCTCTTCATCCTTAGTGTGCGAGTCCTGCTGGAATTGCCTACCCCGTTATGGGGTAGGGGGAGCAATATCAACTGGGCCATGGGACCACACGTTGGTGAGCACTCACAGGAAGAATAAAGGGGTATTCAGGGAAGCTAAGTTCATACATAGGGAGTCAGTCTAAACCACATGCCAAAGTAAAGGGATGAAGCAAATCCAAAGACTGGGAAGAGAACCAGGTCTCATACACTAGAAATCACCAGACAAAGTACAAGGGAAGTAAAGAATATGAGGATAGGGGAAGGTCAGAGTCATACACAGATATAAACTTAAAAACTGAGTAATGTACACAAGCAGATGACTATAACATACATAGCCTGGGGGTCAGAGAAGCTGGTAGTTGGCAAACAATAATACCATGGCTAATTAACCCAATACGCTATGGCACTAAGAGCCCTTTTTTAAAGTTGGGGCCCGTGGGATTAAGGAACAAGTCAGATAGCATTTCTACACTGATCATTTTACTGGACTAGATCAATACACTGCAAACGACAGTTCACCCCTTGCATTTTCTCTATAACTTTTTTTACCTTTGCATATGTATGCAATGTATATCTGCTCAGCTTACGTTTCCAGCTACAAATGTAGTTTTCTTTAACACTCAGCTTGGTGCACTTGTGCCTCGTTCTATCTTGAAATCTTAAATGCTTTTCAATGGATTGTGTGTGAGATATTATAATTGACTGTGAAGTGTAGGTTAACAATTGCTACATCTGTATTTGTTATGATTTCAAAAACATATAACTTACCTTTCTTTGATCCACAGATAAATGGGCTGTTAACCAACCTTCCCTACATTATTGACAATGGCAAGCTCTCCGTATACAAACAAGGCTTTCATGCTGTGTTGCAAACCAGCTTTGGCTTACGCGTGTCTTACAATTATGCGGGTCACGTTTCCGTCACTCTTCCGAGCACTTATGCCGGAGCAGTGTGTGGCCTTTGTGGTAACTTTGATGGGGATAAGAAAAATGATCTCATGATGAAGAACAACCAAATAGCCTCCAAAACAGTCGTCTTTGGAAACAGCTGGAAGGTGAAGAATTTACCAGGTTGCTACGAGGAGGACAAGGGAGACTGTCCCAAATTAGTGGAACTGGAATTGTGGCATAATAACAACAAGAATGGATGCAGAATACTCAAAGACAAGACTGGTCCATTCCGTGAATGTCATGCCAAGATTGACCCACAAGAACACTTTCAGAGTTGTGTGTATGATGCTTGCTTTTATGAAGGCAGGCAATACGTTCTTTGCAATGTCATTTCTGGATATGCAACTCTGTGCCAAAAAGCCGGAGCCACCATTTACCCATGGAGAAGTAAAACATTCTGCAGTAAGTTGAACTATAGTAGTGATAACTGTGAAATGTAGGCCCTTATAGATTTTACCATATTGACCCCTAACCAACCATCTTTATCCCTCTTCTTGGTACTCACATTACCATTATGTGTTCCTTAGGATGATGGAGGAGTGTTCAGTGTGTAAGGCTTTTCCGATTACTTATGGTATGATAAGGCCACAAAGAAAGGAGGTTAGCAAGAACCCATGACATTCATGAGATTCATCAAATTTCTCAGGATTGAGATTAGGGATGAGCGAACCGGTTCGGACGAACCGGAATTCGCTCCGAATTTCAGGGAAAATTCGATTCGGCACGAACCCAAATTTTTTTTGGTTCGTGACGATCGAATTTTCCCTGAAATAAAAAAAAATGCCGGCATGGTGGGAGCGCAGCCGGCCTGCCCACTCCCACCATGCCGGCATTTTTTTAAAAAGCAAACACCTGCATGGTCGGAGCGTGGAGGCCGGCGCCGCTCTCAGGCGCCCTCTGATGACGCGCCCTCTGATGACGCGTCCTCTGACAGCTGAGAGCGGCGCCGGCCTCCACGCTCTGACCATGCAGGTAAGTGTTTGCTTAAAAAAAAATGCCGGCATGGTGGGAGCGGGCAGGCCCGGCTGCGCTGTCAAATGAGCGATTCGTGAAAGTTCGATTCGAACCCGAATTTCTTGGGGAAATTCGGCGAATTGCCCGAATCGAACTTTCAAGAAGTTCGCTCATCTCTGAGATTCATTGATATCTAACCATGTGATTTGTTCAGGGCCAAATACATTCAGGACAACTTAATTAAAAAAATAATAATGTTCCTAATTGACAAATCTCCTTGATTTAATTTTGGACCAGACTAAATGTACTACTTTGGTGGTACTTGATATATTTAGAAAATAGGATGATGCAGAGTAATAACAGTGGAACCAAAGAATACTATACAAGGACCGCACCAGTAAAAATGTCAAAGGGTGTGCTCACTATTCTTGGTACTAGATTACCATGAAGAAGAAAGGATTTTTATATCGGGTCCCCACACACCCAATAGTATGGCACCAAGACAGATGGTAAAAAGAAAATAGGGCACTACCTCCTCATTAAATAGTAAGAAATAATTGTATTATATTCTAGACATGATTCTAAAAAAACACTAGACAATACATCTTAAAACACATATAAGCCACAATTCTACAAAACACACACAAGGGGGCGCCAGGGTACCATATAGAATTTCATAATAACATAGTTCCAATGAAAAACATATACAAACAGGATTAGAAAGGTATATTATACTATTTACTCAAATTAATTTTATGTGCAAAGGTATATATGTGCAAAATAGTTCAAAAAGTGCTAGCAATAATAAAAGTGCCTGTGCAAATTAGTTTATACAAATTAGTCTATCCAGTCAACCATAATACATATTAAGACCAACCCAAATAAATGAAAGATACATGGAACAATCAGTATTAAGTAAGTGTACCAATCGCCCTGAGGAAGCAGCTTGTGGACGCTGCGACACGCGTTGGCAGATTCTATAGGGGTAGGTCCAGTTGGTACACTTACTTAATACTGATTGTTCCATGTCTCTTTCATTTATTTGGGTTGGTCTTAATATGTATTATGGTTGACTGGATAGACTAATTTGTATAAACTAATTTGCACAGGCACTTTTGTTATTGCTAGCACTTTTTGAACTATTTTGCACATATATACCTTTGCACATAAAATTAATTTGAGTAAATAGTATAATATACCTTTCTAATCCTGTTTGTATATGTTTTTCATTGGAACTATGTTATTATGAAATTCTATATGGTACCCTGGCGCCCCCTATTGTGTGTTTTGTAGAATTGTGGCTTATATGTGTTTTAAGATGTATTGTCTAGTGTTTTTTTAGAATCATGTCTAGAATATAATACAATTATTTCTTACTATTTAATGAGGAGGTAGTGCCCTATTTTCTTTTTACCATCTGTCTTGGTGCCATACTATTGGGAGTAATAACAGTGAATGGAAGATATCACAGACATGATGTTAGATTATCTGTGGAAAATGATACTACCAAGGTAGGGTCTCTTTTCTAAAGTTTTGTGCCAAGTGTGAAAGTGGGCCTCCCTGAACCTTATTGCCCCACAGACTAAGAAACAGCATTGCTCATGATAAAATATTAATTCTTTATTTCATTTTGGCAAACAGAGCCTAAAAAAAATTAAAAACACTATTATATTGTGTCACCAATAATAAATATTGCACGCAACATTCCAATATATAAAGAAAGTCTCTAGGGTTGGTGGTCTTCCTCAATGTGGGGTATCCCAAACTGGGATGCCCCAAAGTGTAAACCCCTGTAATCATCGCAATATTCACCCTTACAGTGATCCTCTGCATGGTCCGTGGCCACATCCCCACTCAACTCTATCTGTGCATAACAGTGAAATTCCTGGGTTTTGATAATCTTTAAGTATTGGTTTGAGTCCAAGTGATGCTCATTCATTTTTAAATAATAGCCCAAGTCCTCCTCATTTCATAAAAGATAAAAAAAAAAGTGTTGTCTGTTTATCTTCAGGGGAAGTTTATTCTTTATAGAGTAGTCTATCTTATCTTCACATTTATAGCATTTCAACCCCCATTTTCCAGCAAATGGGTTCTTGCAGCCCCCCCCCCCATGTATAACCACCTGCATCTCAGAGTTTCACTGACCTAAACCATGATCTCTGGCAAAACATGGGTCTATGATTGCCCACCAGAAGCCACAGGGTCCGTGTTTCAGCCTGTGGTGGATTAGACGTAAGCCGCTCCAGACCATGTGACTGATGGTGCCAAATTGGGTAGGGGGGGTCATGGTTCAGGTGAGTTAAATTCAGGGTTGCGTGGAATTGAGTGCATGGAAGCTCCAGCATTTTATTTCCCCCCAAGCCTGTCCCAAATTGGTCCAACCCCCTTTTGCTGGAAAATGCGCGCCAAACCACTTTAAAATGCCAAAAATTCTAAACAACCAAAAACATGTTTCTTTAACCAAGTTTTTCCATTTTTTCAATCTCAGATCCGACTTGTCCAAAAAACAGCCACTATGAAGTTTGTGCAACTGCCTGTGAACCAACCTGCCAATCTCTTTCACCACCTTTAGGATGCAATCCTGAAGGATGTTCTGAGGGATGCCAGTGTGATGATGGCTTTATTCTTAGTGGTGGTGATTGTGTTCTAATTTCTCAGTGTGGCTGCAGGTATGAAAATAAATACTACAAGTTGGGCGAGGTGTTTTACCCGGGAGGTTTCTGCAACCAAAAATGTGTTTGTACAGCTAGCGGTGCAGTAGAGTGCATCGCTTTCAATTGTGGTGCCAATGAAGAATGCACAGTTGTTAATGGAGTCCAAAAATGTCAACCAGTGGGCTCTGCACAGTGCTCTGCAGCTGGTGACCCCCACTACATGTCATTCGATGGCGTGCCATTTGACTTCCAAGGCACTTGTACCTATACATTGACCAAAACCATTACTAACAAGGAAAATCTGGAACCTTTTGCCGTCAATGTAAAAAATGAAAAATGGGGAAATGGACTTGTGGCCGTCACCAAAATGGTGTCTGTGGATGTTTATGGATACAACTTTATTCTTCAGTATGGTGTTCATGGAAAAGTTCTGGTAAGTCAAGTTTTTCCTATCTAAGTTTACAAGTGCTCTTTACTTTTATGACATATTGTATTCGAACGAAATCATCTTTAGGAATTCAGGAGAATTAGAAAATAAATTGGTTTGCGCAAAGGATCTGATTTACTAATCACTTCACCCATATTTAGCTGTGTTTGCTGCCTTTACCAAAGTGAGCCATGTTCACCCTGCTACACCTGTGTTTGCTGTATTTACTACTAGTTTAACATAGCTGAGCAAAGACCAGCGAACATTTGAGCAGTACGTCAGATTTATCCAGTGAACATCATTGGCATCTATAGCACAAGGTAGCCAGTGCTCAAACATGAAGCATCAAGGGAAAAAGACAAAACTGTGTCCCAATGAGTTTGGCTTGAGACAAGGTGATCTTCCCATCTTAAACGCGTTGACAGGAATCGGGATAGATTGCCACTACCTTTTAATGTATTACATTCTGCTTTTTGGGGTTTTAAGCAGACCAAGTAAAGGTTACATTTTATAGACACAAGTTTTTTTTTTTTTTTATCACTTGATGTTTTACATGTGAGTGCTTGCTACTAGAGATGAGCAAACTTCCTAATAATTCAATTCTGATCATTCACTGAATTTCTACATGAAATTCGGGTTTGTCCGAATCGAACTCGAACCAATCACTCATCTCTATAGCAGGGGAATAAAAAACAAACTCACCTGCTTTAGACGGTTGGTGGGCAGTTAGTATCAAGCCAGCATCTCATTGGGAAGGCGGGCTACCACTCGTCCAGCTTCTATGCAAGTGGGTTGGTTGGTGGGCATCCGGCCAGCTTCTGAAATGGTGGGAGAGAGCCTCCGGTCAGTTTTTGATACGGTGGGTGGGGCATCCTGTTGGCTTCCTAGGTGGCATGTAGGAGACCTTCAGCAGGCATCTGGGTGCTCTGGCTGGCTTCTCAGTTGGCAGGTACTTGAGAAGATTCTCAGAAGATGCTCTCTGGCTTGTGGCACGTGATGTCGCTGGTGACCAGGCTGCAGAGCGAGTACTGGCATAGATTATGAGGCTGCAGATGAGTGAGCAGATTTCTGAGTGAAAATGGATCAGCACAAATCGCAAAGAAATTCGGTTTGGTGCCAAATTGATTTTTTTCCCTGAAATTCGAACCAAATTGGGGTTCGACTAATTTGGTTCGCTTATCTCTACTTGCTACCTTCTGCTGTTGGAGTTTCCATATCTTTTTGGAACCTTTGCAAGGACTCCTCGCTCATAGGTGAGCAACCTGTAGCCTCCCTATAGCTCTTCCCCATTGCAATCAATAGTAGTTCATAAACTTACATTTGCAAAACAACTGATTAAACTGTTTTTTGCGAACTCACTATATAAGGTTTTTCAGACCTAATACACCACACATTTATTCTGAGGCCCACCCCTTGCTGAGCAAAATTTCTTGTTATTCATTTTCAAAAGAAAATTGGCGGCAGTTCGCCAGTTTGAGGCAAACAGTTTTTCTAAGCAAATAACACTCTTCCAGACAGATGAAGTGCAACAAATCACCAGCAAATAGTTAGTTCTCCCTACGTTTGCAGCTGCCCAGAGTCTTATAATCTCTATCATCAGTATTGTTCCACATTAAGTGATGGACAACCAATGATTTGGCACTAGACACACTAGTGTGTGTCTATTAAAGTCATGTCACGTGCTCCATCTGCTTAGCAGATAAGTAAGTGGAGATTTGGTAGACGCACAAATTAAATTCCGTGATTACATGATAATTGTCCTAACTGTACAATAACCACAAAAGGGAGGGCATTCCAAAAACAAATTTAGCTGAACCACTTTTTTTTGCAACCAACTCCTAAAGCAAACCTATACTCTACAAAGCAACACAACATGTCAAAGAAAATTAAATGTATTTCTCAAAACTCTATTTATATAAATGTTGTTTCATTCATTGATACTTTTATTTCACAGATCAATGGCGTGTATAGAAACATTCCTATTAATTTGGAAGATGCAAAAATCTGGGTCTACCAAAACGGTGTAAGACTGAGCATTGCAACAGACTTTGGTTTTCAAGTCAGTTATGACCTTGCTTACCATGTGATGGTTACCGTTCCAGCCAACTATAAAAATCAGTTGGGTGGCCTTTGCGGTAACTATAATGGTGACAAAAAAGATGATTTCCAGCTCCCTGATAAGAGGGTAACGACAGACGCTACCGTGTTTGGAAGCTCTTGGAAGGTCCAGATCCCCGGTGTCAGTTGTGAAGATGGCTGCGGTGGTGCAGGCAATCCGTGTCCATCATGTGATGAAAAGAAGAAGGAGATCTTCAAGACAGAGAACTACTGTGGGTTCCTGAAGAAGGCAAATGGCCCTCTGAGTGCTTGCTATGACACCATCAACCCAGATCCCTACTTCAACAACTGTGTCTTTGATCTGTGTGCTGGTGCAGGAAGTGGAGACATCCTTTGCCATAGCATTCAAAGCTATGTTGGCGCATGCCAAGCTGCCGATGTCAAAATCCAACCTTGGAGAACAGAAACATTCTGCCGTAAGTTTTCCTAGCTTTATTATCTTTATTAAACAGTCTGTTTCTACATTGTCTGTAATTTAGAAATCGGTGATATGTTGGCTGCTGAATGTATACAATCTTCTGTTTAGGTCAAACACAACTGGACTTTTTGTAGATGATGTCTGTCACTATTTTTAAAATGGCTTTTTACTCAACTCAAATGTCTTTGAGAACAACAAGTTCAGCAGCTTGTTATTTTTGCTAGGTGTACTAACTTACAGTGTTGGGATAGCACACTTGAGGTTTTAATAGTTCCTGCCTCTCTGACCATGATGGTCTATAGAGGATTGAAGAAATGGGAAGAAATGATCACCAAGAGAACCAAAGGAGGGGTTTAGAATGCAAAGAGAGCTAGAGAAGCTTAAATCTCTAAAGAGATAAAGAAAGGGCTTAAAGCTAGTTTTGGGCAAACCCCCCCAAAGTTTGGGTTCAGCAAGTTCAGATGAACTTTGAATAAAAGTTTGGGCACCTGAACTCGGTCCCCATTAAAATCTATAGGGACCTGAAATTTGGGGGGGGGGGGCATTCTGCCTCTCGGCCCACTCCTCACCCACCGGGGTAGGGTGAGGAACTCAGTTCCAGCTGATAGTGCTGGCACTAGGAGTGTCCTCACTCATGAAAGCAGTTGACAGGGATCAGATCGGGGCTTAGCCCATCAACCAGCTTTTCCATGTTTGGGCCGAACACCGAACATAGACACAGACATCCGTCTGAAGTTTGGGTTTGAGAACCAAAACTCTCAAAGTTCGGTACAAACCCAAACCCGGGTTCGCCAAACACTACATAAAGCACAATGTAGAGACATTCCTGCTGAATAAAACAGAAGGAAGATTCCCAAGCAGCAGAGTAAATAGGGGGCCTATATTTAGTCAATAATGGCAGAGGGGAGACATCTGACCTATGACACCTTAGCAGCAGGCAAAAAGTAATACAACAATGTATACCTATGCATGAAGGAAAGGCCCATGTGTATACTGTACAAAACGTAAATAGGTCTGTCAGCCAATCAGAACACTTGTTTAGAATCAGAATCTGATTTGAGTATATAGATGCAACATGCATACAAGCTACAATAGGATACTTCATAAATATATTTGGTAGAGATGTTATGAGATGTTATCCAGGTAGGAGAAGAACGATTTCCTGTACAAGGAACCATTATCCAGGCAGCTATTGCACTTGGCCAAATTTTGGCCAAATTTCTGACACAGATGTAAAAAAGTATGGTAAGGTTGGGTACACCAAGAAGATTTGGATTAAGTGGGATAGATGATATCATCCTGAACCAGGAACCATTCCAGAGCACCACTTGAAAGATACTCCAGTCAGGAGAGAAGAAGAAATGTATCTTACATGGTAATAGCCATAAATTAGGTCTGAAAGATATAGTATGGGAATAAGAGGGATAGTGCAGGGAAACAGAAAGATAAGTATACATGAGAGAGGCTTTCAAACGTAAGAGTAACTATGATAACGAGTATGGCCATGGGAGAGGAGATCAATAGGAAAATGATGGGGGAGTTGTTTTTGGGTTATCGTGGTTGCTACATGTATATCAACACCTGTGCAGCTGCAAGATGCAGATGTATTCTGCTGTAAGTGATATAGGCTCACCTGGTCGGGGGGGGATGGGTACATCGAGTTGGCAGTGCCAATGGAATACATAGTGCATGCTGGAAAAAGGCTAAGCAAAGTAGAAAATAGGTTAGGCCTGTAAAGTCTGCTCAAGGTGTGAGGGGGTTAAATAGGAATGTTAATTGTTAGACTATATCTTGCCTGGGGGGCAATTTACTTATTATTCCCATATGTGGAGTTATTAACACTAAGTTGGTTACATTACAGTATGTTAAATAGATATTTTGAGCTTAATTTCCTTCCAGGATTTATACTTATGTGCCAATAATAGAAGCACAAGCCCAGTTCCCATCACTTTTTCCCAATTGGTGAAATTCACTGCAAAAAAGTGAAAACCTTCACAGTCATTAACTATTTGCCATTTGCTTTTTTTCTAAATCAGCAATGAAATGCCCGGCCAACAGCAAGTACAAAATTGAGGCTGATATGTGCAACAATCTTTGTATCGCTATTAACACCCCTGGCCAATGCCTCTCTTTCCCTGAGGGCTGTGAGTGTGACGATGACTTCTTCTTTGATGGAAAAGGCTGCGTTCCAGTGGATAAGTGTGGCTGCTTTCATGAAGGAAAATACTATGAGGTGGGTAAGGAATGACATACGCCAGGAATTTTTATAAAAACATCTCTTAAACTAGGGATCCTCTTTAACTGATGGTACATACATATGGCAAACCTGTCACCCCTGATTATTCTCACAGGAGAATAAACAGCTCACGGGAATGTAGGTTGCAATTCACACCACCACGCTCACCAGAAGTGTTCCTTGCTTCATCAAATAATTAACCTGACATCTTACATTGGGCATGCTGATTTGAGATGCCCCCTGGTTGCCTATGAGGCCCTAAATAGTTTTTTTATGTTTTTATGTTGCTAGTCAGATCCAATTTGGATGCAACAGAAAAGTGGTGACGTATCAATTCTAGGGTTTTCTACCGCTTTAATATTTTGTAACATGTGTGCCTTTTTTGCAAGATGCATTTCCTTTTTAGTCAACACAAGCAAAAATAAAGCAAACCTTCCCCATTGAGTTACAGGCAGCTAAAAGAACATAACAGCAACTCAAACCCTTCAATACCCTATTACAAAAAAGTTTTTTCTATTTAAAAAATGTGGGTGGTGGTCCACTGTGGGGCAGGGCACTCCAATTGCTGGGGTCCCCCCCTCCCCTTGATCGAGCTCCGGTAAGGCACGAAAATCTTACTTGATATCTCGCTCCCTCGGGGAAATACAGACTCGCGATTAGCCGATTGCGGTCACATATCTTGTTCTCGTGCTTCTGCTTTCCCGGCATCTGGCTGAGAACAGGGCTGCATTTTCCAGAGGAGGCGGGGTGTCAGGTAAGATTTACAGGCTTTACCGGTGCTCAGTCAAGCAATTGGGGTGCCCCCCCCCCACAGCGGACCAACAGCAACCTTTAGTTAAACTGGTGTTTGTTCTGTTTAAACGTTTTGCTATATAGCATATGCATTAGCTACTAACTTTATTCTGATGATTTTATTACTTATTTTATTACAACAGCCGGATGTGACAGTGTTATCTGATGACTGCAAACAAGCCTGCACATGTACTTCAGGAGCCGGTTTTATCTGTGAAGACACCAGCTGTGCAGCTGATGAGTTGTGTCAAAATAAAGATGGAGTTATCAAATGCATAAGCAAAGGTAACGTGTTACATTTGTACAGTAAAGGCAATGTTACTATACTTATGTTTAAAGTGGAACAAAACCCAGGCCAACCGTCCCCCCCCCCCCCCCGGAGCATCCAAAATCGGGATGCCTCGCTGTGCGAAACCCCCCAGGTCGCCCCATACTCTTACCTTGTTTCCTGGTCCAACGGCACATAGGCCGCATCCCTGCTATCCCTCTGGCAGGGCACGAGCCTGCGCCAGACATTTGTGAATGGCTGGAGCAGGCACGGTCCCTGTTAGAGGGAAGAGGGAGATGCCGCAGCAGCGCGCTCGAAGAGGCTGGCCTTACACGAAGGCTTAGACAACGTGACGTCAGCGATCTGGGGGGTTTCACACACAAATCCTAGGTTTTGGTCCATTTTAAGTTTAAAAAAGTAAACCATATGGTTGCCAATTTAAGACCAAATTTAAAATGTAGGAGACATTTTTTTGGATAGTTTTACTGTTAGAAATGTACTATAGAATACTATATATGTCTATATAATATATATATTTTAGATACCAGTACTTTGACATTGTAATGAATGTGTTCCTAAATTCCTATAAAAAACATTACATTTGATATTCATAACTTGTACCTCTCTTTTTTGTGGCTCTTGTGGACAACACAGCTCCAACTTGTAGCACTGTAAAATGCAGGACAAAAGAAAAATGCAAGATGGAAAATGGCAAGCCAGTATGCATCCCAGATTCAGCCGCCTATTGTCATGCCGTTGGTGATCCTCATTATCGTACTTTCGATGGGCGCTTCTATGACTTTCAAGGCACCTGCACTTACACTGTTGCCAAGACTTGCAATGACAAAAGCCTCCCGTATTTCAACATTGAGGCAAAGAATGAGAATCGAGGCAGCACTCGAGTAGCCTTTGTCAGCTATGTCAATATAGAAGTGTATGATTACACCATATCTCTAGTAAGATATGAGACCGGATTTGTGAGGGTAAGTGATGAGATTGATTTTGGAAAATTGCCAGGAGTTGAATACATCAAATCAAGGTCTATTTGTCACAATCATTGTGCCTAATCAGTGTGGGGAAAGCAATAGTCTTGCATAATTTATCTTGTTGTGTCTTTATTTAGGTGAATAACCAACGTCAACGTCTTCCCATGAGTCTAAATGACGGACAGCTCCGGCTCTATCAATCTGGAGGATCAGTTGTCATTGAAACCGATTTTTCACTGTTTGTATACTATGACTGGAACTCCATCCTAAAAATTGATATCTCCAGCAGCTTCTATGAAAGTGTTTGTGGTCTGTGTGGAAACTACAATGGAAACCCTTCAGATGACCTCATAACTCCAACTGGTTTACAGGCTCCCGATTTGGTTGAGTTTGGCAAGAGCTGGAAGGTTGAAGATGGAGACAGATTCTGCTGGCACAATTGCAAAGGCGAATGCAAGACCTGTCCTCTGGAAATGCAACGACTATACTCTGCTGAAGATAGCTGTGGCCTCTTGTCCTTAGTTGATGGTCCCTTCCATAAATGCCATTCTCTCATCGATCCACAACCTTATGTAGATAACTGTGTCTATGATTTGTGCATGAACGCCGGGGCCAAACAGATCCTGTGTCAGAGCTTGAAGACCTATGCAGATGCATGTCAGAGAAGCAAAGTAGAAATTAAAGAGTGGAGGTCCCTTTCTGGATGTGGTAAGTTTAAAAAAATAATGTGTTAAATTCCAGCTGGTCATTTGTTTTGCATTCTTCTTCTGTACAGCTGGTGAGATATGGAATTGACCATGGCAGTTAAATAGAGCATTTTGATTAGCCTGTTTTAATTGACGTTGTAGCTACTGTACTAAAAGCTAGAGAAGAGAAAATTCAAAAGTCTAAGCAACAGTAGATACATTAAAGTGGGCCACCAGTCAAGTAGCCCTTGTGTCCTCTCTATCCCTCACCCCCTGAGCTTGAGTATCTGCAAGAGTCTCCATATGGAACCCTAAAATTGGAGAGAAATTCTCACTGGATCAGGCTGCTCCAAATCCAGCAAAGGCCTATTGGTCACAGGAGGATGTTTCTGCAGCACAGGAACAAGGAAGGGTGGATATCAAGACCAAAATGGGGCCTCATGGGCATCTTAAACCAGGGAGCATCTCAAATCAGTATGCCCAATGTAAGACTTCAGTTTAATTATTTGATGAAGCAATTTCTATGTACGTTGCCGTGAGCTGTTTAATTTTATCAATATAAAGTAAGATAAGAACAGTGCAGTGGGTGCATCTCAATTCCCCCTGCTGTGTGAATCTCACTGGATCAACATTTATACATAGCCAGAAAACCAACACCATATGTGTGGCCTGAGTTGCACTGTACATTTAGCTAGGGTGCATACCTGGCGCCAGTCATTTGCCCCTCAGATAGAGGTAAGCATAGAGTATTTGAACCCTGGTAACGCATCGCTGAGGCTTCCTGCACTGACTACCCCCAACCTGGGTACACATTCGTTGCTTTTAAAGTTGCAAGTAAATGCACTTCCATGGTGGCTTTCAAGCTTGCTGGGTATTTTCCTAAGAGGGGATGTGGCCAGTGCCTACATCATGGGAGCACCAGACAAGTGAGTTTTCTTGGCGATCCACAGGGAACACCAGGGGGAGTAAAAATACAAGGTGTATCCAACAAACGTCTCAAAATGAGATTTCTTCTTGGATGATGCATCATAAATATTTACATTGTTGCATCACCATGTAGCTCTGTAAAACCCTTTCTCATTCTTGATATCCAGATGGACTTGCTGTGGGTGTGAAGAATATTTTCAGTTTAAGCTTTTACTATTCACCAAGATATGTTTTTTACAAACAGTTCCTGTTTGGTTATGTAACTAGAATTATAGAGCCTAACACCTCCATAATAAAACATGCTTTTATAGAGATTAAACAAGTGAAATATAAATGGGGTCAAAAGATATTATGGAAAAGGTGGTGAGATTTGGATATAATTTAGCTCTAAATAAGTATAACATGACTTTGTATTTTAACTGGATTACTTTCCCCCAACAGCAATGCAGTGCCCTGAAAACAGCCAGTACAAGTTATGTGCCAAATCATGCCCAGCCACATGTAACGATGATGCAACTCCAGCCATATGTTCTGATATCTGCGTGGAGTCATGCCAGTGTAAAGATGGCTACGTGCTTGATGAAGGGAAATGCAAACCTAAATCCAGCTGTGGGTGCGTTTATGAGGGAAGATTATACGCTCCCAAGGAAAAATTCTGGGGAGATAACAAGTGTGAGAAACAATGTACCTGCAACCCATCCACCAAAAAAGTTGAGTGCAAATCCACCCACTGCAAGTCTTCCGAGCAATGTTTGGTGAAAAACGGCATCCAGGACTGCTATCCTGTCTCCTATGGCACTTGTTCAGCCGAGGGTGATCCCCATTACTTTACATTTGATGGGGCAAGGTTTGACTTCCAGGGCACATGCATTTACCAGCTTGTTGGACTTTGCAAGAAGACAGAAGGTTTGGTGGACTTCCAAATTAATGTTATGAATGATTTCCAAGGAAGCAAAGTAGTTTCTTACACTAATGTAGTGAACGTCAAGCTCTGCAATTTAGATATTTCAATTGACAGGATGTACCCCAACAAAATTCTGGTAAGCCATTCTTTTGATAAAAGCTTTGATATTTGTTGAGTACAAACACCAGAGGTAATCTAAGAGATGTGGAGAATCTTGACTCATTTACAGAATGCTGCTATCTTGTGGATTCCCGTACATTGAGTTTGGAGAGCCCACGACACACAAGAACATGCAATATTTGTGCGTTGTGATGGGGAATTTGTCTTGGTGAGAGGCAAAGCAATTCTGAATTTGTAAATCAGAGCACCTCTACAGACCTTTCTTTCCCAAGATGAATAACCATGCCAGCCTCTCCAAGTTCTTAATTTTGAGTTTACCTATTCTGCCCTATCACAAAACACGCTTCCCCAAATAGTAGTTCCAAAATGAGTCGAATCTCTTAAAATCTCGCTTACCCCATGGTGTTGTTCAAACACTTCAGTTTTTTGGGTGAATAATGAGACGCAAATTCAAAGTCAGTTTCAAAAGCATAATCATTCCCTTACTTTCACTATTATTTTTCTTCCTTGGCTGGAATCACAAATTTCCCAGTAAGTGACCTTATAAGCCTCAGAAAGGATTACAAATATTTGCAACAACCAACCAGCATGGGGCTAGCAAATACCCCATTCCCCAAACAGGCAGTCCTATATTTTAGCTTAGACATTAAAACGAAGACAATGTGCCTGTAAAGAGGGGCAACCCCAGCCTAGACGCTATAAGACTTTAGGATAGAGGTCTTCCTCTTTGTAAGGCACCCCTATTTTGTGTGATTTCCCTCCAGAACACCTGTAAACTTACAACATAGGCAATTCCATGGGGCATGCACAGGACAAGGCTGCATCCCCACTTGCCTCTAGACAAAGTCAGGCCTATGCTCAGAGAAGTCTTTTGGAGGACATCATTTAAAGGGATTAACCATGTTATTAGAAAACCAAAAGGGAACTCTCATTGTGTCCCCCAAGGATGATTTGTTCTTTTCCAGCAACTCACCAGATCATTGGATCCCATCCCACTCCAGCCGACTCCAAGCTCCTTTCCATGTTGGAATTGCATCCTTCCACCAATTAGTCATACCTTTCACTATCCTGCCTTGCCCTTTTCATTCATTGCAATAGAGAGGGTGTGCTGAGGTCTGACAAACCCACTCCAAGAGGCTGTACAATCCTCACAGGATGCACAGCATGCAATCCAATGATCAGGCAAGTTTCTTATAGCCAGAGTAGGACCGATCAGCTTCAGGGGACACAATTCAAGCATCCTTTGGTTTTTCTATTTGGTTGGTAAAAGAACAATAATAAAACACTGGTTTAAAAAAAATGTTAACAGTCCTTCTGCAAATAATATTACGTTGGATCATTTTACTGGACTAGCCAAATAAGATCTCTCAAACCAGATTAATATTGTTTCTTCTATTTGCTCAGCTCAATTCTTGTCACCTAAGCATTAGTTATAACTGTATTATGTACTAATTCTCCGAAGATAAAGTAGCTATAAAAATAAACAATAATAACTTGCTGGTTTTTTTTGGTCTACAGATAAATGACTCCTTAACCAACCTTCCCTACATTATTGACAACGGCAAGCTCTCCATATACAAACAAGGCTTTTATGCCGTATTGCAAACCAGCTTTGGCTTACGCGTGTCTTACAATTATGCGGGTCACGTTTCCGTCACTCTTCCGAGCACTTATGCCGGAGCCGTGTGTGGCCTTTGTGGTAACTTTGATGGGGATAAGACAAATGATCTCATGATGAAGAACAACCAAATAGCCTCCAAACCAGTCGTCTTTGGAAACAGCTGGAAGGTGAAGAATTTACCAGGTTGCTACGAGGAGGACAAGGGTGACTGTCCCAAATTAGCAGAACTGGAATTGTGGCATAATAACAACAAGAATGGGTGCGGAATACTCAAAGACAAGACTGGTCCATTCCGTGAATGCCATGCCAAGATTGACCCACAAGAATACTTTAAGAGTTGCGTGTATGATGCTTGCTTTTATGAAGGCAGGCAATACGTTATTTGCAATGCCATTTCTGGATATGCAACTCTGTGCCAAAAAGCTGGAGCCACCGTTTACCCATGGAGAAGTATAACATTCTGCAGTAAGTTGAACTTTAGTAGTGATAACTGTGAAATGAAGGCCCTTATAGATTTTACCATATTGACCCATAACCAACCATCTTTATCCCTCTTCTTGGTACTCACATTACCATTATGTGTTCCTTAAGATGATGAAGGATTGTTCAGTGTGTAAGGCTTTTCCTACTGCTTATGGTATGATAAAGGCACAAAGAAAGGAGGTTAATCAGAACCTGACTGTGAGATTCATGAGATTCATCAAATTTCTCATGGCCCCACGTGATGGCAGACTTGTACACGTTTCGATGTGTCTTTGTCAGTGCCAAAAAATGGAGAACAAGCTCAAAAATCATTACACACCCGATGCCAAAAATTCATAAGCTCTGAAAAGTATAGCCAGTTTGTTCCAACATAGGAGTACATTTGCTGAATTTTGAACAGCTCCTAAGTGCAGCAAAATGATACACAGAGTGCGGGGGGGGCAAGATGGTCAGCTGTGATGGCCACATGTGTCGGCGCTTCCCCCGGCCTCCATCATGCGAGCTCTTTTTTAAAGGCCATAACACCAGGTTAGACACTTACTGTCTTACTTCTGCTACTGAATTTGTTGCTATTCCCTAGTCCTATTTGTACTGAGCATCAACATTCTTAAAGTCTCTAGGGTTGGTGGTCTCCCTCTATTCGCCACAAAATTCAGCTTTACAGTGATCCTATAATGCATGGTCCGTGGCCACATCCCCAGTCAACTATATCTGTGCATAACAGTGAGAATTCTGGGTTTTGATACTCTAAGTCCATCTGAGACTTATTGTTTTGGACAGAGTGAGGAAAAGTTAGGATTACTACAGCTTGCTAGCTTGGTGACCAAACAAGGAGTCCAAGTGATGCTCATTCATTTTAAATAGTAACCCAAACCCCTCCTCATTTCATAAAAGATTAAAGAAAAAGTTTGGTCTGGTTATCTTTAGGAGAAAGTTTATTCTCTATAGAGTAGTCTGTCCTTATCCTCACATTTATAGCAGCCCAATGCCCATATTCCAGCAAATGGGTTCTTTCAGGATCCTCCGTGCATAACCACCTGCATCCCAAAGTTTCACTCACTTGAACTATGATCTCTGGCAAAACATCGGTCAACGATTGCCCACCAGAAGTTGCAGGTCCATGTTTTAACCAGTGGCAGACGTAAGCCACTCTGAAACACCTAACTGATGGCACCGAATTATGGGGCGCATTTGGCAGGGGGATCGTGGTTCGCGAGTTAAATTCTGGGTCGCATGGAATTGAGTACATGGAAGCTCCAGCAATATGAATTCCCCCCCCCCCAAGCCTGTCCCAAATTTGTCCAGCCCCCTTTTGCTGGAAAATGCACGTCAAACCACTTTAAAATGCCAAAAATTCGAAACATCCAAAAACATGTTTTTTTAACTAAATGTTTTCATTTTTTTCAATCTCAGATCCGACTTGTCCAAAAAACAGCCACTATGAAGTTTGTGCAGCTGCCTGTGAACCAACCTGCCAATCTCTTTCACCACCTTTAGGATGCAATCCTGAAGGATGTTCTGAGGGATGCCAGTGTGATGATGGCTTTATTCTTAGTGGTGGCGATTGTGTTCTAATTTCCCAGTGTGGCTGCAGGTATGAAAATAAATACTACAAGTTGGGCGAGGTGTTTTACCCAGGAGGTCTCTGCAACCAAAAGTGTGTTTGTACAGCCGGTGGCATGGTGCAGTGCAGTGCTTACAATTGTGGTGCCAATGAAGAATGCACAGTTGTTAATGGAGTCCAAAAATGTCAACCAGTGGGCTCTGCACAGTGCTCTGCAGCTGGTGACCCCCACTACATGTCATTCGATGGCGTGCCATTTGACTTCCAAGGCACTTGTACCTATACATTGACCAAAACCATTACTAACAAGGAAAATCTGGAACCTTTTGCCGTCAATGTAAAAAATGAAAAATGGGGAAATGGACTTGTGGCCGTCACCAAAATGGTGTCTGTGGATGTTTATGGATACAACTTTATTCTTCAGTATGGTGTTCAAGGAAAACTTCTGGTAAGTCAAGTTTTTCCTATCTAAGTTGACAAGTGCTCTTTACTTTTATGATAAATTGCATTCAAACGTAATCATCTTTAGGAATTCAGGAGAATTAGGAAATAAATTGGTTTGCACAGAGGATCTGATTTACTAATTACTTCACCCATATTTCGCTGCGTTTGCTGCCTTTACCAAAGTGAGCCATGTTCACCCTACTACACCTGTGTTTGCTGTATTTACTACTAGTTCAACATAGCTGAGCAAAGACCAGCGAACATTTGAGCAGTACGCCAGATTTATCCAGTGAACACAATTGGCATCTATAGCACAAGGTAGCCATTGCTCAAACATGAAGCATCAAGGGAAAAAGACAAAACTGTGTCCCAATGAGTTTGGCTTGAGACAAGGTGATCTTCCCATCTTAAACGCGTCGTCAGGGAGTGGGATGGGTTGGGTTTCTCTGCTCTTTTGGGTTTTAAACAGACCAGGTAAAGTTAATGTTTTATAGACACAAGTTTTTTTTTTATCACTTGATGTTTCACATGTAAGTGCTTGCTATAGGTAAACTAAAGATAAGCAAACTTCCTAAAAATTAAATTCTGACTATTTGCTGAATTTCTCTATTAAATTATGAATTTCTCTATTAATTGTCCGAATCAAGCTCAAACCAATCACTCATCTCTATAGCAGGGAAATAAAAACCAAACTCACCTGCTTTAGATGGTTCCTCTGTGGTTGGTGTGCAGGCACTTTTGGAATCAATAGTAGTTCATCCAGGATTGCCTCTTGTTGAATTTTGCATCAATAAAAGATGTGCTCGAATGTTTGATAGCAAACTAACATTTGCGAAACAACTGATGAAACTGTTTTCAGGATATACCTAATACACCACACATTATTCTGAGGCCCACCCCTTGCTGAGCAAGATTTCTTCTTATTCATTTTCAAAAGCAAATCAGAGGCAGTTCGCCAGTTTGTGGCAAATGATTTTTCTAAGTAAATAACACTCTTCCAGCCAGTTAAAGTGCAACAAATCACCAGCTAATAGTTAGTTCTCCCTACGTTTGCAGCTATAAAAAAAAAATAGCTCTGCTTGCTAGAATTATAGCTCAGTTTGCTTCTATGTTCCTCAGTTGCAGAGCACACAACGCACTAAAGGTAAAATAAACTAGCAAAATCCCATGAACATTGGAAATCAGGCCCAACGTGTCTTAATAATAAATAAAGTAATCCTTATCAGCCAGCCATTAATTGTAATAATCACCCTAATTGCTATCCCACAGCTCACAGTTTTACTTTACAATCCCTTGGAATGCTCCATTATGGATGAGTGTGCACATACCATCCAGTCAGATCACTTGAATGGAGAAGCTGCCATGGGATCGCCAGGGCAGTAAGAAGATTGAGCAATCCAGGGATTTTACACAGTAGTGCATCCCAAATCTGGATGCTCCAGCAAGATAGATAATACTGGCCCCAGAGTCTTATACTCTCTATCATCAGTACTGTTCCACGGTGGACAACCATTGATTTGGCACTAGACACACTAGTGTGTGTCTATTAAATCTTTAAAGTCATGTCATGTGCTACATCTGCTTAGCGGATAAGTAAGTGGACTTTGGAGATTTGGTAGACGCACTAGACACGCACTATTTCCAATTCCTTGATTAAGTGATAATTGTAATTCCTAACTGTACAATAACCACTAAAGGGAGGGCTTTCCAAAAACAAATTTAGCTGACCCACTTTTTTTAGCACCAACTCCTAAAGCAAACCTATACTCTACAAAGCAACACAACATGTCAAAGAAAATGTATTTCTCAAAACTCTATTTATATAAATGTTGTTTCATTCATTGATACTTTTATTTCACAGATCAATGGCGTGTATAGAAACATTCCTATTAATTTGGAAGATGCAAAAATCTGGGTCTACAAAAACAGTCTAAGACTGAGCATTGCAACAGACTTTGGTTTTCAAGTCAGTTATGACCTTGCTTACCATGTGATGGTTACCGTTCCAGCCAACTATAAAAATCAGTTGGGTGGCCTTTGCGGTAACTATAATGGTGACAAAAATGATGATTTCCAGCTCCCTGATAAGAGGGTAACGACAGACGCTACCGTGTTTGGAAGCTCTTGGAAGGTCCAGATCCCCGGTGTCAGTTGTGAAGATGGCTGCGGTGGTGCAGGCAATCCGTGTCCATCATGTGATGAAAAGAAGAAGGAGATCTTCAAGACAGAGAACTACTGTGGGTTCCTGAAGAAGGCAAAAGGCCCTCTGAGTGCTTGCTATGACACCATCAACCCAGATCCCTACTTCAACAACTGTGTCTTTGATCTGTGTGCTGGTGCAGGAAGTGAAGACATCCTTTGCCATAGCATTCAAAGCTATGTTGGCGCATGCCAAGCTGCCGATGTCAAAATCCAGCCTTGGAGAACAGAAACATTCTGCCGTAAGTTTTCCTAGCTTTATTATCTTTATTAAACAGTCTGTTTCTACATTGTCTGTAATTTAGAAATAGGTGATATGTTGGCTGCTGAATGTATACAATCTTCTGTTTAGGTCAAACACAGCTGGACTTTTTGTAGATGATGTCTGTCACTATTTTTAAAATGGCTTTTTACTCAACTCAAATGTCTTTGAGAACAACAAGTTCAGCAGCTTGTTATTTTTGCTAGGTGTACTAACTTACAATGTTGGGATAGCACACTTGAGGTTGTAATAGTTCCTGCCTCTCTGACCATGATGGTCAATAGAGGATTGAAGAAATAGGAAGAAATGTTCACCAAGAGAACCAAAGGAGGGGTTTAGAATGCAAAGAGAGCTAGAGAAGCTTAAAACTCTAAAGAGATACAGAAAGGGCTTAAAGCTAGTTTTGGGCAAACCCCCAAAGTTCGGGTTCTTCAAGTTCAGATGAACTTTGAATAAAAGTTTGGGCACCTGAACTCGGTACCTATTAAAATCTATAGGGACCTGAAATTTGGGGGGGCGATTCTGCCTCTCGGCCCACTCCTCACCCACCGGGGTAGGGTGAGGAACTCAGTTCCAGCTGACAGTGCTGGCACTAGGAGCGTCCTCACTCATGAAAGCAGTTGCCAGGGATCAGATCGGGGCTTAGCCCATCAACCAGCTTTTCCATGTTTGGGCCGAACACCGAACATGGACACAGACCTCCGGCTGAAGTTTGGGTTTGAGAACCAAAACTCTCAAAGTTCGGTACAAACCCAAACCCCGGGTTCGCCAAACACTACATAAAGCACAATGTAGAGACATTCCTGCTGAAAAAAACAGAAGGAAGATTCCCAAGCAGCAGAGTAAATAGGGGGCCTATATTTAGTCAATAATGGCAGAGGGGAGACATCTGACCTATGACACCTTAGCAGCAGGCAAAAAGTAATACAACAATGTATACCTATGCATGCAGGAAAGGCCCATGTGTATACTGTACAAAATGTAAATAGGTCTGTCAGCCAATCAGAACATTTGTTTAGAATCAGAATCTGATTTGAGTATATAGATGCAACATGCATACAAGCTACAATAGGATACTTCATAAATATATTTGGTAGAGATGTTATGAGATGTTATCCAGGTAGGAGAAGAATGATTTCCTGTACAAGGAACCATTATCCAGGCAGCTATTGCACTTGGCCAAATTTTGGCCAAATTTCTGACACAGAAGAAAAAAGTATGGTAAGGTTGGGTACACCAAGAAGATTTGGATTAAGTGGGATAGATGATATCATCCTGAACCAGGAACCATTCCAGAGCACCACTTGAAAGATACTCCAGTCAGGAGAGGAGAAGAAATGTATCTTACATGGTAATAGCCATAAATTAGGTCTGGAAGATATAGTATGGGAATAAGAGGGATAGTGTAGGGAACCAGAAAGATTGGTTAGCGGGAGAGAGGCTTTCAAACCTAAGAGTAACTATGATGATGAGTAGGACATGGAAGAGGAGATTAATAGGAAAATGATGGGGGGGGTTGTTTTTGAGTTATCGTGGTTGCTACATGTATATCGACACCTGTGCAGTTGCAAGATGCAGATGTATTCTGCTGTGATATAGACTCACTTGGTCGGGGGGGGGGGTAGAAATGGGTACATCGAGATGGCAGTGCCAATGGAATTCATAGTGCATGCTGGAAAATAGCTAAGCAAAGTAGAAAATAAGTTAGGCCTTTAAAGTCTGCTCAAGGTGTTTGGGGATTAAATAGGAATGTTAAACCAGACCTTCACCATGATTTATTGAAAAACCCAAACCCAAAACGATTCCCTAGCATCTAAAGCTAATATATTTTAAGCTTTGAGTCACTTACTTATTATTCTTTCCCCGCTGGGCTGCAACTCTGTTCAGGACTTTAGGATACGGGCGCCGCCATCTTGACTCAGAAGCATCACACTTACTAAGTAGAGGAGAACAGGATAAAGTACAGGGGGGCGGGTTATAGCTGTGCTTTGCTCAGACAGAGCAGAGCTGGGGTCGGGAAAAGGACAGCAATCCCAGAATGCAGCGCAGCACAGTCAGAAGGCACTTCCTGTTTGCAGGCTGCCTGATGTCCCATGAGCCACCATCTTGGATGTTTAAAGGCTCATAACATGCAATAGATGCTGGTAGGATGATTTATAACGTGAGCAATCTGTATGTACAGGGTGGAGGGCTCTTATTCAGAGTGAAGGACAGCTTTAATTGTTAGACTATATCTTGCCTGGGGGGCAATCTACTTATTATTCCCATATGTGGAGTTATTAACACCAAGGTGGTCACATTACAGTATGTTAAATAGATATTTTTAGCTTGATTACCTTCCAGGATTTATACTTCTGTGCCAATAATAGAAGCACAAGCCCAAATCCCATCACTTTTTCCCAATTGGTGAAATTCACTGCAAAAAAGTGAAAACCTTCACAGTCATTAACTATTTGCCATTTGTTTTTTTTTCTAAATCAGCAATGAAATGCCCGGCCAACAGCAAGTACAAAATTGAGGCTGATATGTGCAACAATCTTTGTATCGCTATCAACACCCCTGGCCAATGCCTCTCTTTCCCTGAGGGCTGTGAATGTGACGATGACTTCTTCTTTGATGGAAAAGGCTGTGTTCCAGTGGATAAGTGTGGCTGCTTTTATGAAGGAAAATACTATGAGGTGGGTAAGGAATGACATACGCCAGGAATTTTTATAAAAACATCTCTTAAACTAGGGATCCTCTTTAAAAGATGGTACATATGGCAAACCTGTCACCGCTGATTATTCTCACAGGAGAATAAACAGCTCATGGGAATGTAGGTTGCAATTCACACCACCACGCTCACCAGGAGTGTTCCTTGCTTCATCAAATAATTAACCTGACATCTTACATTGGGCATACTGACTTGAGATGCCCCCTGGTTGCCTATGAGGCCTTAAATAGTTTTTTTATGTTTTTATGTTGCTAGTCAGATCCAATTTGGATGCAACAGAAAAGTGGTGACATGTACCAATTCTAGGGTTTTCTACCGCTTTAATCTTTTGTAACGTGTGTGCCTTTTTTTCAAGATGCATTTCCTTTTTAGTCAACACAAGCAGAAATAAAGCAAACCTTCCCCATTGAGTTACAGGCAGCTAAAAGAACATAACAGCAACTCAAACCCTTCAATACCCTATTATAAAAAAGTTTTCTCTATTTAAAAAATGTGGGTGGTGGTCCACTGTGGGGCAGGGCACTCCAATTGCTGCCCCCCCCCCCCCCACTTGATCGAGCTCCGGTAAGGCACGAAAATCTTACTTGATACCTCGCTCCCTCGGGGAAATACAGATTCGCGATTAGCCGATTGCGGTCACATATCTTGTTCTCGTGCTTCTGCTTTCCCGGCCTCTGGCTGAGAACAGGGCTGCATTTTCCAGAGGAGGCGGGGTGTCGGGTAAGATTTACAGGCTTTACCGGCGCTCAGTCAAGCAATTGGGGTGCCCCCCCCCACAGCGGACCAACAGCAACTTTTTGCTATATAGCATATGCATTAGCTACTAACTTTATTCTGATGATTTTATTACTTATTTTATTACAACAGCCCGATGTGACAGTGTTATCTGATGACTGCAAACAAGCCTGCACATGTACTTCAGGAGCCGGTTTTATCTGTGAAGACACCAGCTGTGCAGCTGATGAGTTGTGTCAAAATAAAGATGGAGTTATCAAATGCATAAGCAAAGGTAACGTGTTACATTTGTACAGTAAAGGCAATGTTACTATACTTATGGTTAAAGTGGACCAAAACCCAGGTCAACCGCCCCCCCCCGGAGCATCCAAAATCGGGATGCCTCACTGTGCGAAACCCCCCAGGTCACCCCATACTCTTACCTTGTTTCCCGGTCCAACAGCACATAGGCCGCATCCCTGCTATCCGTCTGACAGGGTGCGAGCCTGCGCCAGACATTTGTGAACGGCCGGAGCAGGCACGGTCCCTGTTAAAGTGAAGAGGGAGATGCCGTCGCAGCGTGCTTGAAGAGGCTGACCCTAGACGAAGGCTTAGTCAACGTGACGTCAGCGATCTGGGGGGTTTCACATACAAATCCTGGGTTTTGGTCCATTTTAAGTTTAATAAAGTCAAGCATATGGTTGCCAATTCCTAAAATTTAAGACCAAATTTAAAATGTAGGAGACATTTTTTTGGATGGTTTTACTGTTAGAAATATACTATAGAATACTATATATGTCTATATAATATATATATTTTAGATACCAGTACTTTGACATTGTAATTAATGTGTTCCTAAATTCCTATAAAAAAGCATTACATTTGATATTCATAACTTGTACCTCTCTTTTTTATGGCTCCTGTGGACAACACAGCTCCAACTTGTAGCACTGTAAAATGCAGGACAAAAGAAAAATGCAAGATGGAAAATGGCAAGCCAGTATGCATCCCAGAATCAGAAGCCTATTGTCATGCCGTTGGTGATCCTCATTATCGTACTTTCGATGGGCGCTTCTATGACTTTCAAGGCACCTGCACTTACACTGTTGCCAAGACTTGCAATGACAAAAGCCTCCCGTATTTCAACATTGAGGCAAAGAATGAGAATCGAGGCAGCACTCGAGTAGCCTTTGTCAGCTATGTCAATATAGAAGTGTATGATTACACCATATCTCTAGTAAGATATGAGACCGGATTTGTGAGGGTAAGTGATGAGATTGATTTTGAAAAATTGCCAGGAGTTGAATACATCAAATCAAGGTCTATTTTTCACAATCATTGTGCCTAATCAGTGTGGGGAAAGCAATAGTCTTGCATCATTTTTCTTGTTGTGTCTTTCTTTAGGTAAATAACCAACGTCAACATCTTCCCATGAGTCTAAATGACGGACAGCTCCGGCTATATCAATCTGGAGGATCAGTTGTCATTGAAACCGATTTTTCACTGTTTGTATACTATGACTGGAACTCCATCCTAAAAATTGATATCTCCAGCAGCTTCTATGAAAGTGTTTGTGGTCTGTGTGGAAACTACAATGGAAACCCTTCAGATGACCTCATAACTCCAACTGGTGTCCAGGCTCCCGATTTGGTTGAGTTTGGCAAGAGCTGGAAGGTTGAAGATGGAGACAGATTCTGCTGGCACAATTGCAATGGCGAATGCAAGACCTGTCCTCTTGAAATGCAACGACTATACTCTGCTGAAGATAGCTGTGGCCTCTTGTCCTTAGTTGATGGTCCCTTCCATAAATGCCATTCCCTCATCGATCCAAAACCTTATGTAGATAATTGTGTCTATGATTTGTGCATGAACGCCGGGGCCAAACAGATCCTGTGTCAGAGCTTGAAGACCTATGCAGATGCATGTCAGAGAAGCAAAGTAGAAATTAAAGAGTGGAGGTCCCTTTCTGGATGTGGTAAGTTTAAAAAAATAATGTGTTAAATTCCAGCTGATCATTTGTTTTGCATTCTTCTTCTGTACAGCTGGTGAGATATGGAATGAACCATGGCAGTTAAATAGAGCATTTTGATTAGCCTGTTTTAATTGACGTTGTAGCTACTGTACTAAAAGCTGGAGAAGAGAAAATTTAAAAGTCAAACACTAAGCAACAGTAGATACATTAAAGTGGGCCACCAGTCAAGTAGCCCTTGTGTCCTCTCTATCCCTCACCCCCTGAGCTTGAGTATCTGCAAGAGTCTCCATATGGAACCCTAAAATTGGAGAGAAATTCTCACTGGACCAGGCTGCTCCATATCCAGCAAAGGCCTATTGGTCACAGGAGGATGTTTCTGCAGCACAGGAACAAGGAAGGGTGAATATCAGGACCAAGTTGGGGCATCTTAAAACAGGGAGCATCTCAAATCAATATGCCCAATGTAAGATGTCAGTTTAATTATTTGATGAAGCAATTTCTATGTGCGTTGCCGTGAGCTGTTTAATTTTATCAATATAAAGTCAGATAAGAACAGTGCAGTGATGCATCTCAATTCCCCCTGCTGTGTGAATCTCACTGGATAAACATTTATACATAGCCAGGAAACCAACACCATATGTGTGGCCTGAGTTGCACTGTACCTTTAGCTAGGGTGCATACCTGGCACCAGTCATTTGCCCCTCAGATAGAGGTAAGCATAGACTATTTGAACCCTGGTAACGCGTCGCTGAGGCTTCCTGCACTGACTACCCCCAACCTGGGTACACATTCGTTGCTTTTAAAGTTGCAAGTAAATGCACTTCCATGGTGGCTTTCAAGCTTGCTGGGTATTTTCCTAAGAGGGGATGTGGCCAGTGCCTACATCATGGGAGCACCAGACAAGTGAGTTTTCTTGGCGATCCACAGGGAACACCAGAGAGAGTAAAAATACAAGGTGGTGTTCTTGTTTAAATTCAACATATCCAACAAACGTCTCAAAATTAGATTTCTTCTTGGATGATGCATCATAAATATTTACATTGTTGCATCACCATGTAGCTCTGTAAAACCCTTTCTCATTCTTGATATCCAGATGCACTTGCTCTGGGTGTGAAGAATATTTTCAGTTTAAGCTTTTACTATTCACCAAGATATGTTTTTTCAAACAGTTCCTGTTTGGTTATGTAACTAGAATTATAGAGCCTAACACCTCTATAATAAAACATGCTTTTATAGAGATTAAACAAATGAAATATAAATGGTGTCAAAAGATATTAGGAAAAAGATGGTGGGATTTGGATATAGTTTTGCTCTAAATAAGTATAACATGACTTTGTATTTTAACTGGATTACTTTCCCTCAACAGCAATGCAGTGCCCTGAAAACAGCCAGTACAAGTTATGTGCCAAATCATGCCCAGCCACATGTAACGATGATGCAACTCCAGCCACATGTTCTGATATCTGCGTGGAGTCATGCCAGTGTAAAGATGGCTACGTGCTTGATGAAGGGAAATGCAAACCTAAATCCAGCTGTGGGTGCGTTTATGAGGGAAGATTATACGCTCCCAAGGAAAAATTCTGGGGAGATAACAAGTGTGAGAAACAATGTACCTGCAACCCATCCACCAAAAAAGTTGAGTGCAAATCCACCCACTGCAAGTCTTCCGAGCAATGTTTGGTGAAAAACGGCATCCAGGACTGCTATCCTGTCTCCTATGGCACTTGTTCAGCCGAGGGTGATCCCCATTACTTTACATTTGATGGGGCAAGGTTTGACTTCCAGGGCACATGCATTTACCAGCTTGTTGGACTTTGCAAGAAGACAGAAGGTTTGGTGGACTTCCAAATTAATGTTATGAATGATTTCCAAGGAAGCAAAGTAGTTTCTTACACTAATGTAGTGAACGTCAAGCTCTGCAATTTAGATATTTCAATTGACAGGATGTACCCCAACAAAATTCTGGTAAGCCATTCTTTTGATAAAAGCTTTGATATTTGTTGAGTACAAACACCAGAGGTAATCTAAGAGATGTGGAGAATCTTGACTCATTTACAGAATGCTGCTATCTTGTGGATTCCCGTACATTGAGTTTGGAGAGCCCACGACACACAAGAACATGCAATATTTGTGTGTTGTGATGGGGAATTTGTCTTGGTGAGAGGCAAAGCAATTCTGAATTTGTAAATCAGAGTACCTCTACAGACCTTTCTTTCCCAAGATGAATAACCATGCCAGCCTCTCCAAGTTCTTAATTTTGAGTTTACCTATTCTGCCCTATCACAAAACACGATTCCCCAAATAGTAGTTCCAAAATGAGTCGAATCTCTTAAAATCTTCTCGCTTACCCCATGGTGTTGTTCAAACACTTCAGTTTTTTGGGTGAATAATGAGACGCAAATTCAAAGTCAGTTTCAAAAGCATAATCATTCCCTTACTTTCACTATTATTTTTCTTCCTTGGCTGGAGTCACAAATTTCCCAGTAAGTGACCTTATAAGCCTCAGAAAGGATTACAAATATTTGCAACAACCAACCAGCATGGGGCTAGCAAATACCCCATTCCCCAAACAGGCAGTCCTATATTTTAGCTTAGACATTAAAACGAAGACAATGTGCCTGTAAAGAGGGGCAACCCCAGCCTAGACGCTATAAGACTTTAGGATAGAGGTCTTCCTCTTTGTAAGGCACCCCTATTTTGTGTGATTTCCCTCCAGAACACCTGTAAACTTACAACATAGGCAATTCCATGGGGCATGCACAGGCCAAGGCTGCATCCCCACTTGCCTCTAGACAAAGTCAGGCCTATGCTCAAAGAAGTCTTTTGGAGGACATCATTTAAAGGGATTAACCATGTTATTAGAAAACCAAAAGGGAACTCTCATTGTGTCCCCCAAGGATGATTTGTTCTTTTCCAGCAACTCACCAGATCATTGGATCCCATCCCACTCCAGCCGACTCCAAGCTCCTTTCCATGTTGGAATTGCATCCTTCCACCAATTAGTCATACCTTTCACTATCCTGCCTTGCCCTTTCCATTCATTGCAATAGAGAGGGTGTGCTGAGGTCTGACAAACCCACTCCAAGAGGCTGTACAATCCTCACAGGATGCACAGCATGCAATCAAATGATCAGGCAAGTTTCTTATAGCCAGAGTAGGACCGATCAGCTTCAGGGGACACAATTCAAGCATCCTTTGGTTTTTCTATTTGGTTGGTAAAAGAACAATAATAAAACACTGGTTTAAAAAAAATGTTAACAGTCCTTCTGCAAATAATATTACGTTGGATCATTTTACTGGACTAGCCAAATAAGATCTCTCAAACCAGATTAATATTGTTTCTTCTATTTGCTCAGCTCAATTCTTGTCACCTAAGCATTAGTTATAACTGTATTATGTACTAATTCTCCGAAGATAAAGTAGCTATAAAAATAAACAATAATAACTTGCTGTTTTTTTTTGGTCTACAGATAAATGACTCCTTAACCAACCTTCCCTACATTATTGACAATGGCAAGCTCTCCATATACAAACAAGGCTTTTATGCCGTATTGCAAACCAGCTTTGGCTTACGCGTGTCTTACAATTATGCGGGTCACGTTTCCGTCACTCTTCCGAGCACTTATGCCGGAGCCCTGTGTGGCCTTTGTGGTAACTTTGATGGGGATAAGACAAATGATCTCATGATGAAGAACAACCAAATAGCCTCCAAACCAGTCGTCTTTGGAAACAGCTGGAAGGTGAAGAATTTACCAGGTTGCTACGAGGAGGACAAGGGTGACTGTCCCAAATTAGCAGAACTGGAATTGTGGCATAATAACAACAAGAATGGGTGCGGAATACTCAAAGACAAGACTGGTCCATTCCGTGAATGCCATGCCAAGATTGACCCACAAGAATACTTTAAGAGTTGCGTGTATGATGCTTGCTTTTATGAAGGCAGGCAATACGTTATTTGCAATGCCATTTCTGGATATGCAACTCTGTGCCAAAAAGCTGGAGCCACCGTTTACCCATGGAGAAGTAAAATATTCTGCAGTAAGTTGAACTATAGTAGTGATAACTGTGAAATGTAGGCCCTTATAGATTTTACCATATTGACCCCTAACCAACCATCTTTATCCCTCTTCCTGGTACTCACATTACCATTATATGTTCCTTAAGATGATGAAGGATTGTTCAGTGTGTAAGGCTTTTCCTACTGCTTATGGTATGATAAAGGCACAAAGTAAGGAGGTTAATCAGAACCTGACTGTGAGATTCATGAGATTCATCAAATTTCTCATGGCCCCACATGATGGCAGACTTGTACACGTTTCGATGTGTCTTTGTCAGTGCCGAAATATGGAGAACAAGCTCAGAAATCATTACACACCCAATGCCAAAAATCCATAAGCTCTGAAAAGTATAGCCAGTTTGTTCCAACATAGGAGTACATTTGCTGAATTTTGAACAGCTCCTATGTGCAGCAAAGTGATACACAGAGACACAGTGCGGGGGCAAGATGGTCAGGCGTCAGCTGTGATGGCCACATGTGTCGGCGCTTCCCCCGGCCTCCATCACGCGAGCTCTTTTTTAAAGGCCATAACACCAGGTTAGACACTTACTGTCTTACTTCTGCTACTGAATTTGTTGCTATTCCCTAGTCCTATTTGTACTGAGCATCAACATTCTTAAAGTCTCTAGGGTTGGTGGTCTCCCTCTATTCGCCACAAAATTCAGCTTTACAGTGATCCTATAATGCATGGTCCGTGGCCACATCCCCACTCAACTATATCTGTGCAAAGTTCTGGGTTTTGATACTCTTTAAGTCCATCTGAGACTTATTGTTTTGGACAGAGTGAAGAAAAGTTAGGATTACTACAGCTTGCTAGCTTGGTGACCAAACAAGGGGTCCAAGTGATGCTCATTCATTTTAAATATTAACCCAAACCCCTCCTCATTTCATAAAAGATTAAAGAAAAAGTTTGGTCTGGTTATCTTTAGGAGACAGTTTATTCTCTATAGAGTAGTCTGTCCTTATCCTCACATTTATAGCAGCCCAACGCCCATTTTACAGCAAATGGGTTCTTTCAGGATTCTCCGTGCATAACTACCTGCATCCCAAAGTTTCACTCACTTGAACCATGATCTCTGGCAAAACATGGGTCAACGATTGCCCACCAGAAGTTGCAGGGTCCATGTTTCAACCAGTGGCAGAATAGACGTAAGCCGCTCTGAAACACCTAACTGATGGCACCGAATTATGGGGCGCATTTGGCAGGGGGATCGTGGTTCAGGTGGGTTCAATTCTGGGTCTCATGGAATTGAGTACATGGAAGCTCCAGCAATCTGGATTCCCCCCCAAGCCTGTCCCAAATTTGTCCAGCCCCCTTTTGCTGGAAAATGCACGTCAAACCACTTTAAAATGCCAAAAATTCGAAAAAACCAAAAACATGTTTTTTTAACTAAATGTTTTCATTTTTTTCAATCTCAGATCCGACTTGTCCAAAAAACAGCCACTATGAAGTTTGTGCAGCTGCCTGTGAACCAACCTGCCAATCTCTTTCACCACCTTTAGGATGCAATCCTGAAGGATGTTCTGAGGGATGCCAGTGTGATGATGGCTTTATTCTTAGTGGTGGCGATTGTGTTCTAATTTCCCAGTGTGGCTGCAGGTATGAAAATAAATACTACAAGTTGGGCGAGGTGTTTTACCCAGGAGGTCTCTGCAACCAAAAGTGTGTTTGTACAGCTGGTGGCATGGTGCAGTGCAGTGCTTACAATTGTGGTGCCAATGAAGAATGCACAGTTGTTAATGGAGTCCAAAAATGTCAACCAGTGGGCTCTGCACAGTGCTCTGCAGCTGGTGACCCCCACTACATGTCATTTGATGGCGTGCCGTTTGACTTCCAAGGCACTTGTACCTATACATTGACCAAAACCATTACTAACAAGGAAAATCTGGAACCTTTTGCCGTCAATGTAAAAAATGAAAAATGGGGAAATGGACTTGTGGCCGTCACCAAAATGGTGTCTGTGGATGTTTATGGATACAACTTTATTCTTCAGTATGGTGTTCAAGGAAAACTTCTGGTAAGTCAAGTTTTTCCTATCTAAGTTGACAAGTGCTCTTTACTTTTATGATAAATTGCATTCAAACGTAATCATCTTTTGGAATTCAGGAGAATTAGGAAATAAATTGGTTTGCACAGAGGATCTGATTTACTAATCACTTCACCCATATTTAGCTGCGTTTGCTGCCTTTACCAAAGTGAGCCATGTTCACCCTACTACACCTGTGTTTGCTGTATTTACTACTAGTTTAACATAGCTGAGCAAAGACCAACGAACATTTGAGCAGTACGCCAGATTTATCCAGTGAACACAATTGGCATCTATAGCACAAGGTAGCCATTGCTCAAACATGAAGCATCAAGGGAAAAAGACAAAACTGTGTCCCAATGAGTTTGGCTTGAGACAAGGTGATCTTCCCATCTTAAACACGTCGTCAGGAAGCGGGATGGATTGGGTTTCTCTGCTCTTTTGGGTTTTAAACAGACCAAGTAAAGTTAATGTTTTATAGACACAAGCTTTTTTTATCACTTGATGTTTCACATGTGAGTGCTTGCTATAGGTAAACTATAGATAAGCAAACTTCCTAAAAATTGAATTCTGACCATTTGCTTAATTTGTACATTAAATTCAGGTTTGTCCGAATCAAGCTCAAACCAATCACTCATCTCTATAGCAGGGAAATAAAAACCAAACTCACCTGCTTTAGATGGTTCCTCTGTGGTTGGTGTGCAGGCACTATTGGAATCATAGTAGTTCATCCAGGATTGCCTCTTGTTTAATTTTGCATCAATAAAAGATGTGCTTGAATGTTTGATAGCAAACTAACATTTGCAAAACAACTGATGAAACTGTTTTCAGGATATACCTAATACACCACACATTATTCTGATGCCCACCCCTTGCTGAGCAAGATTTCTTCTTATTCATTTTCAAAAGCAAATCATAGGCAGTTCGCCAGTTTGTGGCAAATGATTTTTAAGTAAATAACACTCTTCCAGCCAGTGCAACAAATCACCAGCTAATAGTTAGTTCTCCCTACGTTTGCAGCTATAAAAAAATGAGCTCTGCTTGCTAGAATTATAGCTTAGTTTGCTTCTATGTTCCTCAGTTGCAGAGCACACAACGCACTAAAGGTAAAATGAACTAGCAAAATCCCATGAACATTGGAAATCAGGCCCAACGTGTCTTAATAATAAATAAAGTAATCCTTATCAGCCAGCCATTAATTGTAATAATCACCCTGATTGTTATCCCACAGCTCACAATTTTACTTTACAATCCCTTGAAATGCTCCATTATGGATGAGCGTGCACATACCATCCAGTCAGATCACTTGAATGGAGAAGCTGCCATGGGATCGCCAGGGCAGTAAGAAGATGCAGCAATCCAGGGATTTCACACAGTAGTGCATCCCAAATCTGGATGCTCCAGCAAGATAGATAATACTGGCCCCAGAGTCTTATACTCTCTATCATCAGTACTGTTCCACGGTGGACAACCATTGATTTGGCACTAGACACACTAGTGTGTGTCTATTAAATCTTTAAAGTCATGTCATGTGCTACATCTGCTTAGCGGATAAGTAAGTGGACTTTGGAGATTTGGTAGACGCACTAGACACACACTATTTCCAATTCCTTGATTAAGTGAAAATTGTAATTCCTAACTGTACAATAACCACTAAAGGGAGGGCTTTCCAAAAACAAATTTAGCTGACCCACTTTTTTTAGCACCAACTCCTAAAGCAAACCTATACAAAGCAACATGTCAAAGAAAATGTATTTCTCAAAACTCTATTTATATAAATGTTGTTTCATTCATTGATACTTTTATTTCACAGATCAATGGCGTGTATAGAAACATTCCTATTAATTTGGAAGATGCAAAAATCTGGGTCTACAAAAACGGTCTAAGACTGAGCATTGCAACAGACTTTGGTTTTCAAGTCAGTTATGACCTTGCTTACCATGTGATGGTTACCGTTCCAGCCAACTATAAAAATCAGTTGGGTGGCCTTTGCGGTAACTATAATGGTGACAAAACAGATGATTTCCAGCTCCCTGATAAGAGGGTAACGAAAGACGCTACCGTGTTTGGAAGCTCTTGGAAGGTCCAGATCCCCGGTGTCAGTTGTGAAGATGGCTGCGGTGGTGCAGGCAATCCGTGTCCATCATGTGATGAAAAGAAGAAGGAGATCTTCAAGACAGAGAACTACTGTGGGTTCCTGAAGAAGGCAAAAGGCCCTCTGAGTGCTTGCTATGACACCATCAACCCAGATCCTTACTTCAACAACTGTGTCTTTGATCTGTGTGCTGGTGCAGGAAGTGAAGACATCCTTTGCCATAGCATTCAAAGCTATGTTGGCGCATGCCAAGCTGCCGATGTCAAAATCCAGCCTTGGAGAACAGAAACATTCTGCCGTAAGTTTTCCTAGCTTTATTATCTTTATTAAACAGTATATTCTACATTGTCTGTAATTTAGAAATAGGTGATATGTTGGCTGCTGAATGTATACAATCTTCTGTTTAGGTCAGACACAATTGGACTTTTTGTAGATGATGTCTGTCACTATTTTTCTCAACTCAAATGTCTTTGAGAACAACAAGTTCAGCAGCTTGTTATTTTTGCTAGGTGTACTAACTTACAATGTTGGGATAGCACACTTGAGTTTTTAATAGTCCCTGCCTCTCTGACCATGATGGTCAATAGAGGATTGAAGAAATAGGAAGAAATGATCCCCAAGAGAACCAAAGGAGGGGTTTAGAATGCAAAGAGAGCTAGAGAAGCTTAAAACTCTAAAGAGATACAGAAAGGGCTTAAAGCTAGTTTTGGGCAAATCCCCCAAAGTTCGGGTTCTTCAAGTTCAGATGAATTTTGAATAAAAGTTTGGGTACCTGAACTCGGTCCCCATTAAAATCTATAGGGACCTGAAATTTGGGGGGGGGGGGGCGATTCTGCCTCTCGGCCCACTCCTCACCCACCGGGGCAGGGTGAGGAACTCAGTTCCAGCTGACAGTGCTGGCACTAGGAGCGTCCTCACTCATGAAAGCAGTTGCCAGGGATCAGATCGGGGCTTAGCCCATCAACCAGCTTTTCCATGTTTGGGCCGAACACCGAACATGGACACAGACCTCCGGCTGAAGTTTGGGTTTGAGAACCAGAACTCTCAAAGTTCGGTACAAACCCAAACCCCGGGTTCGCCAAACACTACATAAAGCACAATGTAGAGACATTCCTGCTGAATAAAACAGAAGGAAGATTCCCAAGCAGCAGAGTAAATAGGGGGCCTATATTTAGTCAATAATGGCAGAGGGGAGACATCTGACCTATGACACCTTAGCAGCAGGCAAAAAGTAATACAACAATGTATACCTATGCATGCAGGAAAGGCCCATGTGTATACTGTACAAAACGTAAATAGGTCTGTCAGCCAATCAGAACATTTGTTTAGAATCAGAATCTGATTTGAGTATATAGATGCAACATGCATACAAGCTACAATAGGATACTTCATAAATATATTTGGTAGAGATGTTATGAGATGTTATCCAGGTAGGAGAAGAATGATTTCCTGTACAAGGAACCATTATCCAGGCAGCTATTGCACTTGGCCAAATTTTGGCCAAATTTCTGACACAGAAGAAAACAAGTATGGTAAGGTTGGGTACACCAAGAAGATTTGGATTAAGTGGGATAGATGATATCATCCTGAACCAGGAACCATTCCAGAGCACCACTTGAAAGATACTCCAGTCAGGAGAGGAGAAGAAATGTATCTTACATGGTAATAGCCATAAATTAGGTCTGGAAGATATAGTATGGGAATAAGAGGGATAGTGCAGGGAACCAGAAAGATAAGTATACATGAGAGAGGCTTTCAAACTTAAGAGTAACTATGATGACGAGTAGGCCATGGGAGAGGAGATTAATAGGAAAATGATGGGGGAGTTGTTTTTGGGTTATCGTGGTTGCTACATGTATATCGACACCTGTGCAGTTGCAAGATGCAGATGTATTCTGCTGTGATATAGACTCACTTGGTCGGGGGGGGGTAGAAATGGGTACATCGAGATGGCAGTGCCAATGGAATACATAGTGCATGCTGGAAATAGCTAAGCAAAGTAGAAAATAAGTTAAGCCTTTAAAGTCTGCTCAAGGTGTTAGGGGGTTAAATAGGAATGTTAAACCGGACCTTCACCATGATTTATTGAAAAACCCAAACCCTTAAAAAACGATTCCCCAGCATCTAAAGTTAATATATTTTAAGTTTTTAGTCTCTTACTTATTATTCTTTCCCCACTGGGCTGCAACTCTGTTCAGGACTTTAGGATACGGGCGCCGCCATCTTGACTCAGAAGCATCACACTTACTAAGTAGAGGAGAACAGGATAAAGTACAGGGGGGCGGGTTATAGCTGTGCTTTGCGCAGACAGAGCAGAGCTGGGGTCGGGAAAAGGACAGCAATCCCAGAATGCAGCGCAGCAGTCAGAAGGCACTTCCTGTTTGCAGGCTGCCTGCTGTTCCATGAGCCGCCATCTTGGATGTTTAAAGGCTCATAACATGCAATAGATGCAGGTAGGATGATTTTTAATGTGAGCAATCTGTATGTACAGGGTGGGGGGCTCTTATTCAGAGTGAAGGACAGCTGTAATTGTTAGACTTTATCTTGCCTGGGGGGCAATCTACTTATTATTCCCATATATGTTATTAACACCAAGGTGGTTGCATTACAATATGTTAATTAGATATTTTGAGCTTGATTACCTTCCAGGATTTATATTTCTGTGCCAATAATAGAAGCACAAGCCCACATCCCATCACTTTTTCCCAATTGGTGAAATTCACTGCAAAAAAGTGAAAACCTTCACAGTCATTAACTATTTGCCATTTGTTTTTTTTTTCTAAATCAGCAATGAAATGCCCGGCCAACAGCAAGTACAAAATTGAGGCTGATATGTGCAACAATCTTTGTATCGCTATTAACACCCCTGGCCAATGCCTCTCTTTCCCTGAGGGCTGTGAGTGTGACGATGACTTCTTCTTTGATGGAAAAGGCTGCGTTCCAGTGGATAAGTGTGGCTGCTTTCATGAAGGAAAATACTATGAGGTGGGTAAGGAATGACATACGCCAGGAATTTTTATAAAAACATCTCTTAAACTAAGGATCCTCTTTAACTGATGGTACATACTTATGGCAAACCACAGGAGAATAAACAGCTCAAGGGAATGTAGGTTGCAATTCACACCACCACGCTCACCAGAAGTTTTCTTTGCTTCATCAAATAATTAACCTGACATCTTACATTGGGCACACTGATTTGAGATGCCCTCTGGTTGCCTATGAGGCCCTAAATAGTTTTTTATGTTTTTATGTTGCTAGTCAGATCCAATTTTGGATGCAACATAAAAGTGGTGGCCTGTACCAATTCTAGGGCTTCCTGTGCCTAGGAAGGCCACCTGCAGGGGACACTGAAGAATGCATTGTTACTGCTATATTAAAAAAAAGGCCTGTTGCAGAAACTTTAATGCTCCTTGACTAACACCTCCCTGTGGGGAAAGGGGGTTGGTCAGCTAATTTTTGGGTGTGGGGTGGCACCCACGCTAATCATTTTAGGGCCCTTTGGAGCTTGTGGAGACCGGGGGTCGCAGTTTATTATTAAGTGCTGTGTGCACATACGACAGCTAAGAGTATGGGATGGTTGAAGATCATGACCTCATGCAAAGCGGACACAAGCCCTAAAAGGGCTGCATGAACACCAAAAATGACGCTACACTTGCCATCTAGCATGTTCTTTAAGATAGCCACATTAGTAATTTGCCATTAGTGCATCAGAACACTCACTCCCACATGTGACATTCCAACCCAGTCACTTTAATGCACTGTTTTGCCCATGTTTTGCCCTGGCCTGGAGTTCATCTTTTAGCAACTCTTATATTGGTAGTACAGTTATCTGGATATTATTTATTCTTAACTAGAGATAACTAGAGCGATCTGATTCATCAGAATCCAAGTTAGTTTCGAATTGTCCTAGCTGAATTTTCCCTAAACTTCCCTGGCACATCGGCCGTTGAGTAAAAAAAAAAAAAACATCCTCTTTCCGATGCCACAATTGGATCCAGTGTGCCTGGAAGAAACTGCATGAGGAGGGGAGCTGGCTGCACTGTCAGCTGTGCAAGTCAGCTTCTGGCACCCGTTGACAGTGCGGCCGGGCTTTCCTGCGACGGCTGAAGCCGGCATGTAGATAAGTGTCTGTGCGATACATACAGCAAGGTTGGAGCGGGGAAGGACGGTCGCACTTTTAGCACGCCGTGGAAACCGACTTGCACAGCTGACCGTGCGGCAAGCCTCCCCCGCTCCCACCATGCTGTGTGTATTCCACTAGAGGTGAGCGATTCTCAAAGGTTCGATTCGGACGAACCCAAATTTCTTGGAGAAATTCGGCAAATCGCCTGAATTGAATTTTTAGGAAGTTCACTCATCTCTATTCTTAACTATAAACATTTACATGTGTTAACATTCTTTTTCATTTTTTTATTACTACAGCCCAATGTGACAGTGTTATTCGATGACTGCAAACAAGCCTGCACATGTAGTGTAGATGGTGCTGTTACGTGTGAGGACACCGGCTGTGCGGCTGATGAGCTGTGTCAAAATAAAGACGGAGTTGTTAAATGTATAAACAAAGGTAGCGTGTTGCATTTACTACATTCAAGAAAAACTCAAAATGTTACCATACCTGTATAACTGTGTGATAAAATCTAGCATACAATATGCACAAACACTGCACAAACACCGCCCAAATCCTACTACATTTAAGACTTGAAAACTGTCCCATTTTTCTATTTCCACTGTCTAAAAAATAGTGAATGGCTTAAGAAATGGGACCGGGCCAAAACCACAAATTTAGATAATTGTTTTGCATATTTTTTTTAATTCATACTATTTTTTTTTTATTTTTTTTTTTTACCAATTCATTTTTCAACATTTTAGAAATGTTCTTAAAATATCTATCCAGATCTAAAGCTAATCTTACAAATGATCTGACAAATGATTTGGATGAATTAGCCCTGAAACAAACATTGGAACTAGAGATGAGCGAACTTCTTAAAAGTTCGATTCGGGCGATTCGCCGAATTTCCCCAAGAAATTCGGGTTCGCCCGAATCGAACTTTCATGAATCGCTCATCTGAAAAAAAAAATGCCGGCATGGTGGGAGCGGGCAGGCCGGCTACGCTGTCAGCGGGCCGCCGCCGGCCCGCTGACAGCGCAGCCGGCCTGCCCGCTGACAGCGCAGCCGGCCTGCCCGCTCCCACCATGCCGGCATTTTTTTAAAAAGCAAACACTTACCTGCATGGTCGGAGCGTGGAGGCCGGCGCCGCTCTCAGGCGCCCTCTGATGACGCGTCCTCTGATGACGCGTCCTCTGATGACGCGTCCTCTGATGACAGCTGAGAGCGGCCTCTCAGCTGTCATCAGAGGACGCATCATCAGAGGGCGCCTGAGAGCGGCGCCGGCCTCCACGCTCCGACCATGCAGGTAAGTGTTTGCTTTTTAAAAAAATGCCGGCATGGTGGGAGCGGGCAGGCCGGCTGCGCTGTCAGCGGGCCGACTTCCGCCTCCCGCTGACAGCGTAGCCGGCCTGGCCGCTCCCACCATGCCGGCATTTTTTTTTTTTTTATTTCAGGGAAAATTCGATCGGCACGAACCAAAAAAAATTCGGGTTCGTGCCGAAACGAATTTTCCCTGAAATTCGGAGCGAATTCCGGTTCGTCCTAACCGGTTCGCTCATCCCTAATTGGAACTTAACATTTGGGGGTCATGCTTCTTATTTGGTAAAGCAAGTTTAAAGGGCAGTCCAGGCAACAGTCATAATAAGGCAGCAAGCAACTTACCTAATGCCTGTCTCATATGCCTCTCCTCCATTTCCTGCAGTGTGGGGTGGAAGCCGTAGCAGAGTTCATATATTTTTCCTTCTTTCAATTATCATAAAAAAAGATCAAGCCAGACAGAAGTATTGTTAAAATCCATCCAACGCAGATTGAAGGAAAAAATCCAGAAAGTCTACATGTTTTGGACCCGCCAGTCCTTACTCATGACATACATGTACAGATAATGAAAACTGGTAACACACCCCTGGCAGGTAAACCTCATTGGTTCATATACAGCTGCCTATAGTCATTCGGGAACACACTATATAATGAACTCCTCACATGAATCGCAGCTCCAGAAGCTCCTTACCGAATTGCTATACGCCATACTCAAACTGCGAACACTGTGGGACGGGAGGCCGTGAACGTGATGATTTAGCTCTACAGCTCCACCCATCCTGGATGACTTGCAATTATATTCCTCCATTACCACACAAAACAGTGTTATAACAGCTGCTCTGACCCTTGGAGTTCTCAGTGTCAGTGAGCATGGAAAACCACAGTAGCCAAGCAGCTGTCTCTGACCACAGCAGATCATGCTATGAAACCTATGCCATAACATGCCCTTCCGTGCTCAACCAGGACCAAAAAATTGTATTGAAGTTGCTTTGCTTAGTACACAAAAGGTATAATCAAAATTTTGAGGTGCTTTTGAAATGGCTCACTTTACTCTATTTACAAAGAAGATAAGGTAGGAGCAAGTTAGTGTGCCTGGATTGGGACTGGATTTTGGAAGTGAACTGAAACTCTGAATCTCATTTAGCTTTTTTTAACAAAAAATGTGTAAATAAAGTCATTGAAAATGTTGTGATACTACTAAATGTCCTCAGTGTCTTTAGCAATAATTACACTAATCGTTAAATCATTTTACTGTTCCAGATCCATGTAAGTCCATTAAGTGTAGAGCTAAGGAAACCTGCAAAGTCCAAGATGGCAACCCAGTCTGTGTCCCAGATTTCACAGGCACCTGCTGGGCCTGGGGTGACCCACATTACCATACTTATGATGGATACAATTATGACTTCCAAGGAACCTGCACATATATCTTATCTAAATATGATGGCACAGATAAGGGTCTGGTTCCCTTTTCTATTGAGGAGAAGAATGACAACAGAGGCAACCAAGCTGTATCGTTTGTTAGAACTGTTAACATCTACACCTATGGTTACAAGATTACCATCATGAAGGGTGAATTTGGTAAAGTTCGGGTAAGTTCTTTTACAAATAAGCATTATATGAGTAATTCATCTATTTGTTGATACAATTTCACCGCATGGCGTAGCTGTTGTGGCAAGTCTAAAGCTTTGAAAGCAACCATTTTAAATTTGGGAAAGGTATATAGATGATTGGTGAAATTCAGGCAAGTCTGTCTACTCTACAAATTTACCATGTCTTGGATGAGAACCTTTACAGATTTATTGTATGATCCATCTTACAGGTTAATGATGTCATCACCAACCTTCCTGTAACTTTGTTAGACGGAAAGATCTCGGCAAGCATCAGCGGGCTTAATGCCGTGGTGCGCACTGATTTTGGTCTTCAGGTGACCTATGAATACAACTGGCATGTTGTGATCACACTCTCCAGCAGCTATTACGGCCTTACCGGTGGTCTTTGTGGTAACTTCAACCAAAACCTAAAAGATGAGCTCCTTACCTCTGATAACAAAGTTGTGATGTCTATCGTGGACTGGGCTAGGAGCTGGAAAGTCAATGACAGAGATCTTTTCTGCTTCGACTCCTGTCCTGGACTCAATTGCCCAACCTGTGATGATGCCAAAAAGAACCTTTATGGAGGTGACAAGAAATGTGGTCTCATCAGTAAAGTCACTAATGGACCTTTTAGAGAGTGCCATCCAAAGGTTAACCCCGATAACTTCTTTGATAATTGCCTGTATGATGTCTGCATTAATGGCGGAGCCAATCAGTTTCTCTGCCAGGCCCTTGGTGCCTACTCAAGCACCTGTAGAAAACAAGGAGTTAAAGTATATGACTGGAGAACTTCTTCTGGATGTGGTGAGTAAAAAGTTGCAATAAATGTAAATGTTTTTAATTTTTAAACAAAGAGTCTACGCCACCCTCCTCCTCCTCATTGTAGAGGTATAGACATTCCTACTAGAATATGGAGCCTTCAAGTAGCATTCTCTTGCTTTGAGTCATTTTTTTCTCCAATAGTTTTTATTGCAAGAATAAACATTGCACATTAAAAACCGGCACCCATTACTTTTTGTTCATAAAGTAAGACATAGACATCGAGACCTTTGTGGTCCAACCATTGCTAACAATAAAACCACACCTCGACTACCCTCCCCCAGCACCCCACCAGCCATATATATGCCTCCCAACTGGTCCCCAGGAACGTAGCTCTATGGTACAGAGTGGGGGAGAAAGGAAGAGTTCTCATGGAGTCTCGTAATATTAAGAGGAGAGGGAGCGAGACTGCGGTACAAAGAGTAGGACGAAGAAAGAAAGATAAGAGAGACAAAAAAAGAGAAAAAAAGGAAAGACAGGAGAAAGAGAAAAGAAAATGGTTTCCAGGCCTCCACCAAACCAGTTAGCGACTAAGTTAGCAACCTAGATCATCAAAATATCTTGGTTGAAATTACTCGGCTGGAAGTGGCCAATCCATCCCTCCCAAGTAGCTAGAAAGGCAGCAAAGTTCCCTGCATAGAGGCTACCATCTTCTCGAAGAACATAACCTCATTGATACGAGAAGTCAGACTCCCACTAGGGATGTCCAGCTTCTTCCAGGAATGTGCTATGATTCATTTGGCCGCCGTTGAAATATGTCTTATGAGCCCGAACTTTGCCTTCGAGCAGCCACTTTGAGTCATTTTTGCGCATGCATAAGAGCAGCTAAGATTTGACTTGATGACTACCCCCAGCCCTCTAACTCCTGGAGCAGGGACATGCTCTGTCAAGTAACGTCTCCAGTAACTGGGCTTTTAGCTTCATATTACTGTAAGTTTTTTGAAGCCTTGGGTTGTATGCTTCACAAGCTGCACAATCAAACTATGAGCTAATCAGACAAAGCACATCTGCTAGTTGAGCCTTGTGTCCATAGGTTTTAGTAGACCTAAAAAAATGCCCTTTCCACCTTACATCCTGGCCAACTGATCCACTGCGCCAGCATGAAAGGATATTGTCTGCTTATTGATAAGCCCCTGTTAAAGTCATTGTCCAGGCAGGAAAATAAACTATAATTTCAGTTAAATTTCCTTAAGGTCACTAGAATTTTTTTCATTTTTTAAAACAATTGTCTTAATGCTATAAATCTTCTGGGCAATGGGGGTGGCTGCTTTCTCTGGATTTGAGCATGGAGTGTTCTGACATCATCATAGGAGCAGCCGGTAGCCTTTGTTTTTGTATGTGTGCTCTGATGTTGGGGTAGTAGGGGGAACAGCAGCCTGCTGGGAGTGAGAGAGAAAGAGAAAGAGGGACCTGAGAGAGGAGAGAAGCCAAATAAATAAGCAGAAATGGTCAGTCCATCGTACAGGCTGAGGAATACTATTTGAGTATGATGACTAGGGGGAGGGAGAAGAAGGACTGCAAAATGAGGCTCAGAGAAGCTAAATTATCGTCTGACAGTGACTGCACTCAGTGTCCCAGCCAAGGTAGGAGCTGTGGGGGAAATATTTAACTGAACAATTCTTTTAATCTTAAAGAAACCAACATTGCTTGTCTGGGCACTTGTCCTTTCTGCTGGTCTACAGGGTAGGTCCCTTGTGGCTGACAGACGGTACATGTGCTTGAACATGCTGGGGGAGGGGGGCATTGCTGAAGAAGCAGAAGAAATGCTCTAGTGTTGCTGCTCTGGATCAGCTAGTAGGGTTATAGGATGAATATAGGCTTTATTACACCAACTCTGTAGGCATCTAAATTTGGGATGCAGGTCTAAAAACTCAGAGAAAACCCAATCATCCCATAAAATACCTTATTTAACTTATTGACTTTTTGTCTTTTTGGGGACGTGGCAGCTTGGTCCAGGCATTCATCAAACTGCAGGCAAACAATAGCGTTATACAAGCAGCGTGCATGTGATATGCCTGCTCAGTAAGCCCCAATCAAGTCAAGGGTGGGAAGTGCCATGGCATTTATTTTAAATAAACGTCTTTCTCCTGTAACTAAACAGGAAATGAGTCTAAACGACTTTAGTTGTGTGTTAGATAGAAACAGGATGAAAAGCTGCTATAGAAAGGATGTACCTTTAACTAGTATTTCTGACTTTATTTCTATATGTTTTCATATTGTTCTAGTTTTACCATGTCCTGCAAACAGCCATTATGAGTTTTGTGGAAATGCCTGTCCAGCCACATGTACCGATCGCACTGCCCCATCTCGGTGCACAGATGACTGTGTGGAGACCTGCCAGTGCAATGATGGCTTTGTTCTAAGTGGTGATAAATGTGTTCCTACCTCAAGTTGTGGTTGCTTTTTCAACGGTGCCTACTACCAGGCCAATGAGGAGTTTTGGGCTGATGACAACTGCCGTAAGCTCTGCAAGTGTGACCCAAGTGTGGGCTTTGTGGTCTGCAAGGAGACCAGCTGTAAAGCAAGTGAAAGATGCATGGTCAGTAATGGAGTGCGTGGATGCCATCCCTTAAGCTATTACACTTGTGAAGGCTCAGGAGACCCTCACTACACCACCTTTGACGGAAAGAGATTTGACTTCATGGGCACCTGTGTATACCAACTAGTTGGGGTAACCTCTAGTGACAGTTCCCTGACTCCTTTTAATGTCACAGTCCAAAATAATAACCGTGGTGGAAATAAAGCAGTGTCTTATACTAAAGTCGTTACATTGGAAGTTTATGACACAGTCTTCACTCTCAGCATGGACTATCAGCACCGCATTTTGGTATGTATCAGCAATTCATTAAAAATGAACAGATGATGCAATTACCAGAGCTTTTTATTCAAAATAACACATGTCTTACATATTTTTAGGTTGATGGTGTTGTCACCTCTCTACCATTATACTTCAAAACCAATCAAGTAGTGGCATACGTCAGTGGTTCCTATGGAGTTATAAAAACAGATTTTGACATCACCGTTAAATTTGATTGGAGCAGCCATGTTGCAGTGACTATACCTAGCACATATGCTAATGCTATTGGGGGCCTATGCGGCAACAATAACAAGAACCCCAATGACGACTTTAATATGAGGGATGGTAAAGCAGCACCTACCGCAGTTCAGTTTGGCAACAGCTGGAAAGTCGCTGATGTACCAGGCTGTACCCCAGAATGTACGGGAACATGCCCTGCATGTTCAGAAGCTGAAAAAAATAACTACAACAGCGACAAACATTGTGGGCTTATTACCAAGTCCAATGGACCGTTTGCCCAGTGTCTTTCAGTCGTTAGCCCAACTCCTTACTTTAACGACTGTGTTTTTGATGCCTGCCAATACAAAGGCCATCCAACTTCCTTCTGTAAAGCCATCGGCCTCTATGTGGCTGCTTGCCAAGCTGCTGGAGTGAAACTTCAAGAATGGAGATCACCATCATTCTGCGGTAAGAAACTATTTCATTAATAGAATATTAATGCAATGCTGGCTTGCAAGGGTTATAGTTACATTTGTTTCTTATGGGCCGCTGCCAAAAAATGTCACAGGCATTTTTAACTGCTTGACTTTAGGTTTGCTAGACTAGACTAGAATGCTAGGCTACTTATCTCCACCACAAAAAAACTGCAGCATAAACCATGTACAATAGTATCTACAGATAGGTCATAAATATGATGAGATAGACTGGTAACGGAACCCTGGCATAAAACTTTTATGAAACTGGGAGTGGATGAACCCTTTAAGTCTACCGTCACTCCTAGACATGACACCCGCCTGGCCCCATAGAATAATCTGACCATTTTTGTTAAGGCCTCAATGTAGAGCACTTAACTTAACTATGGGGTTATGGGTGTAGTTTAGGGGTGTGGCTTACTCACTGGCTTTTGAGGAACAAATGTGTATAGCATGTGTAGCCCCATACCCCAAAATATGCTTAAAGCACAACTTGTCTCTGATCCGTAAGAGACCACTCCATATATTCCACTCTCAGCCAATGAGCCGAAGCAAGGCCCCCAGTTGTAAATTGACCCGATGTCCAGTTTTCCCTAAATGTTAGCAAAGTGGGACATTTAGATGTTTCCAGAAGTTTTTAGGGGACAGTGAGACAAAATGTCTCTAAGTGAGCCTGACCTACAGAAAGCAGGTCAACTGGTCAGTTTACCTTAGGCTACGCTATAAAACTATAAGGAAGCTGTCTCACCTCTGACTACTCCATACTAGTATAAGAAATCTGCCTCACAGCCATCTGATATAGCTCCCTCTTGGGAGCCCAAAATCCAACCAGGCTGGCCCTGGACTCTATAAGGCTTAGATTCCCCCGGGGTAGCCCAAATTAGGATGCACCGCTTTGGAAAACCCCTGGTTTGCCACAAAACTCACCTTTTCCCTGGCTCCCGCAGCAATGTAAACATCGGTGGCCACATCCCCAAAATCTCTGGGCTGAGGCACGCTCCCACATACAGCCATTAAGATAGGCTAGGGCCGGGAGCACGTCTCCGTATCTGGGGATGTGGTTGCTCTCACTCCCAGTTACCATTTGACGAGCATTAGTATGCACAGCAAACAGCTCTGTTTGGACTAGGGCAGCGGTACTCAACTGGAGGACCGGGGTCCGAATGCGGACCTCGGTGCCAGATTTTCGGACCCCTTCCATGTAGCCCTGCACTCAGTTGCTTATGTGTTGCTATGCTCAGAGCTGCCCCCTGATCAGCTGCCCCTTGATAAGCGATGTAGTGCTTAGTCTCCCTGGCACCTAGCATACCTAGCATTGTCATATGAAGTACTACACTGCACTATAACTATCCACCCCCCACGACAGCCCCCCGTCCGGACCTTCACCTCTCATGGGATGCCTGTTAATGGACCTATACAAAAAGTGGTTGAGTACCCCTGGACTAGGGAAAGGTGAGCTTTTATTGGTGATCTGGGGGGAGGGTGTCACACAGCGGGGCAAGTCTCAAAGTAGGCAAAATCTTCGGTTTTGTTCTACTTTATATCTACATATTATGTGGGATGTGAAGAGTTGCAAAAGGAAATGCAAAAAATCTTTGTCCAAGGCATTACATTAAATAATGTAATTAAATGTAATATATATGATCTATGTTCTCTTACTTCTTAGGTATGTCTTGCCCTGTGAACAGCCACTATGAATTGTGTGGCAATTCTTGCCCGGTCACCTGCTATGGTCTTTCCTCTCCAACTGGCTGTGATGGTCTTTGCAAGGAAGCATGCTATTGCGACGATGGGTACATCATGAGTGGTCACAAGTGTGTGCCCATCGCCAACTGCGGTTGTGTCTACCAGGATAAATATTACCAGAAAGATGAAGTCTTCTACCCTCAGGGTCACTGCAGTCAGAAGTGCCAGTGTGGAGCTGATGGCATTGTCACATGCAAATCAGAAGCCTGTAGACCAGAAGAAGAATGCAAACTGGTTAATGGCGTTTGGGGATGTCATGCCAAGGAAATTGGAAGATGTGTTGCTTCTGGAGATCCTCACTACATCTCCTTTGATGGCCTTAAGTTCGACTTCCAGGGCACCTGCACATACATTTTGTCAAAGGTGGAGGTTGAAGATCTTCGACTAGCGAACTTCTCTGTGGTGGTTGAGAATGAGAGATATGGCAATAGCAAGGTGGCTGTGACACGGCTGGTGGTCATATACGTTTATGGTTACACAGTGGCCATTGAACGAAACATGCGATCTAAAGTCAAGGTAGGCCTCAATAGGAGTTAACAAGACATTGTTTTATTTTTTCAGCATAACAGCATAATATACTGAAAATGTATCTCACTTTCTACAGGTCAATGGAGAGTTTGTCAAACTTCCCTGGACTACTGAAGATCACAGTATTATAGTTAACCAAGAAGGTGCCAATGTTGTCTTGCAGACAAACTTTGGCCTGAACGTACTCTATGATACAGTCTACCACGTGGTCCTCAATGTTCCAGGCACTTATGGGGGCAAATTGGGTGGCCTCTGTGGCAACTTTAATGGCAATAACAAAGATGAATTCCAGCTTCCCAACAGAGAGGTTGCTAAAAATGTCAATGAGTTTGGTGCTTCCTGGAAAGTGAGTATTGCTGGGGCTAAGTGCAGCGATGGCTGTGAAGATGGTGGATGTCCAGTATGTGATGATGCCAGACTTCAACCATATAAATCAATGTCTTCTTGTGGCATGATCACCAATCCAGCCGGCCCATTCCAAGCTTGTCATGCCAAGATCAACCCACTGGAATACTTTAACCATTGTATCTATGACTCCTGTGCTGTTGAAGGGAAGGATGACATTTTGTGTAAGAGTCTACAGGCCTACACAGCTGCTTGTCAAGCTGTTGGCATTACCGTTGGATCTTGGCGAAATGCAAAATTCTGTCGTAAGTACAAATCATTAGTTTATTTAAATACACCCCACTGCACACCTGCTCAACCTGCAGCCTGAGGGCCACATGCAGCCCTCTGACCCATCTTATGTGACCCCCGACCTGCTGTATGGAAAGTGGGAGGGGTAAATAGAATTGGCAAATAAAGGTAGTTTGATAGTGGTACAATAAGAATGGGTGATTGCATGGTGAGGGATATCGGATGGGCGCATTGGCAAATAGAGGCGACATCGGTGGCTTGGACAAACATGGTGACATTGATTGCAAACCACCTCTGGGTCAAATCTGACACAATCATTTAGTTAAATTGTTTTTCTATAATAATTGTATGCTTAGCATTGGTATGGGCTTAGATTGGTTTTGTATTTGGGAACATGGTTAAGATGTGGGATGGGCTATAAATAAGGGGCCCATATATTCAGAGAGGTAAGCCAATCGACGTGTGTATTTGTAGCATGTGGGAATTATTAAATATAAATGTAGGAGAGCAAACAAGAAGAACAAACAAGTGGAGGATGAGGAGACAGTGAGTATCCCGATTGCTTTAGAAAATCTTCATTATGTTATTCCTAATGAAAATTTCTGAACCCATTCATTGTGGCCTGCGGCCATGTTCCAAATCATTTAACCTCCCTGGCGTTCTGATTACATGTGCAATTTTGTGCACAAAGCGTTACCATGACTTTAAATCTGCCGCCCAGTTCCGCCCCCATGAGCCTTTGCGGCTCACAGAGACGGAACCAGGAAGTCAGACGGACGCAGCTGCCGGGGCTCTCACCTGCGATCACAGCGAGGACATCGCTGGATCGCAGGGAAAGGGTAAGGAGACTGCTCCTCTGCCTAATCTACCCCGAGCGTGACTCGGGGTTACCGAGTTACCGCAGCGAAAATTAACCCCGAGTCACGCTCGGGAACACCGCCAGGGAGGTTAAGTGGCCGACGCTCGTCAAAAGGTTGAGCACCCCTGCCCTACTGTATGTGACAAATAAAAACATACATGCATTTTTATCTCTTTAAACCGGACCTTCACCATGATTTATTAAAAAGCCCAAACCATTATAACATGATTCCCCAGCATCTAAAATTAATATATTTTACGTTTTTAGTCACTTACTTAATATTCTTTCCCCCACTGGGCTGCAACTCTGTTCAGGACTCTGGGATATGGGCGCCGCCATCTTGACTCAGAAGCATCACACTTACTGAGGAGAGGAGAGCGGAATAAAGTGCAGGGGGCGGGGTTATAGCTGTGCTTTGCTCGGACAGAGCAGAGCTGGGGTCAGGAAAAGGTCAGCAATCACAGAATGCAGAGCAGCACAGTTAGAAGGCACTTCCTGTTTGTAGGCTGCGTGATGTCCCATGAGCCGCCATCTTGGATGTTTAAAGGCTCATAGCATGCAGTAGATGCAGGTAGGATGATTTTTAATGTGGGCAATCTGTATGTACAGGGTGTGGGAAACATATAAGATAGGCTCTTATTCAGGGTGAAGGTCTGGATTAATGTGGGCAATCTGTATGTACAGGGTGTGGGAAACATATAAGATAGACTCTTATTCAGGGTGAAGGTCCGCTTTAAACTTAAAGCAGAAAAAAGCCCTGCCTGGGTTTTAGATTCCAGGGACAGCCGCGGGCCTTCCCCTCAATAATAGCTTACCTTTCCCCGGTCCAACAGACATGCATGGGCTCTCATCAAATCAGAACCATTTGCTGTGCCTATGTCAGTTGCCAAATGGCTCTGATATTTTGCAATGGGGAGCGAAACGGGCTCATCCCTAGCATCTTTGGGTTGTGCACCCCAGCCATTCAGATGGGGATGCGGCTGCTTGTGCTCCCCATTGCAGACTAAATAAGCACAGCAAACGGCGAGAGCCCGCACATGCGCCATTACACTGGGAAGAAGAAACAGTTACTGCCTATCTGGGGGGTTTCACACAGGGGGAATCCTAAAATGGAATGCCCCCAGGGCACAGAACAAGACTGGGGATAGTCAAAAACTGGGCTTTTGTTCCACTTTAAGGAAGAACAAACATGGTGACAGATGTTTTAAGGTACCATTCTAATTCTACCAGGCATTAAAGTGCTACTGCAGCTAAAGGTTATTGCTTTGGGCTACATTTGGCACTGTCCTAAACTGTTTTCCCTGTTTAAATTGAAGAAGAAATTGCCGAGATAAAGGAGGATTACAGTTTCACCTTATGGTTTCTCTTCTGAAAAAAAGTAGCCCTTGGATCTGTGATGCTGCATAATAATCAGCTCTCTGGGCTGACAGCAATGTGATGAATATGGAGGCAGAGCGAGGGACGGGAGGAGGGAAGGACCAGCAATCCTGTCCCGCTCTGCTGAGCTGATTAGGAGACGGGATGAAAAATAGAATATCATTTGCTTAACCTGTAAACCTAGATATCTCTGCCATTTCTGCTTCAATTTAAAAATGGGAAACAGTTTAGTACGAAATGTAGCCCGACACAATGCACCAATTAGTAGACAAAAAACAGAAAAGATATCCGCACTCCGGTTTAGTAGGGTGCACGATCCAGGGCAGTCCCAACCCCACAAGTAGCAGCATAGAAGATCGATAATGGATCCGCACTTCCTTAAAATCGTGTCTTTAATGCATGAATATTAAAATCATCATCATCTCCAAAGCGGCACAGCTAACAGCAGCAGCAAAATAAAATTCGATACAAGACTCGGGCAGAGAAAAGTGTGTGGTCCTCTGACGCGTTTCGGGTTCTTAGCGGCCCTTAGTCATAGATAGGGGGACCACAACACCACACATAATATATAGGAAAAAGAGGGGGACTTACCTCATACAGCAGCGGGAAGCCCCGAGCGTCTGGGAAGCCATGACGTCAGCCGTGGAGGGGGGCGCATCAACCAATCACAGGCGGCACCCACGGGCCAATCAGAGGGGAGAAACCCCTCACATGACACGGGAGGGCCAGCCAGTGGAAGGGCGCGTCCCGCCCACAACTGCGACGTCAGGGAAGCATAGTAACCCGGACACCTGTACACAGCCGTCGGTAGATGGTAACAGAGCAGGCAGGGACTGGGTCATAGGAACCTAGTCAGGATCTGGGGCCAACGGCAATGACTCTGAAGACAGTTCTTAGTCAAATAACAAGCAATTTAAAACAAAGTCAAACAGGAAAAATCTCTTAACTTCAGAGTATGATGCAAGATACAATGCAGTACAGCAAGCGGTTACCTCACCAACTTTAGCAATGTCCTGCGTATTATAAGTACAGCGTTTTGCGAGTCCTTGATATCACAGGTCCTCTTTAGGCTGTTAATCCACAGGTTCCAAGAACAGATAGCACATAAAGTCCTTCAGATGCATTTCAGCACTGTCAGTATTGGGAGCAGCAAGGCACGGGCTCCTCATCCCAGTCTGTCCAACTCCACTCTGGAAGCCTCAGCGGCTCCTTTTATAGGGCTTCCTTCCTTCAATTAGCCTCATCACCTGTGTTAGAACTGGGAGTAGGGGAAAAACCAGTAGAGACCTGTAGACTGGGAATGTGGACTGGGGTCCTGTAAACCCGGCATGGATCATGCCTGTTTGAGAAAACTAAGAGAGAAATAGACACCATCCAGCACTTTTACATACACTTTACCAATATATATATATATCCCCGAATCTTGTCACCTACCTTGCTCTTAGCAGACCATGATCCAACTAGCTGACCAGGTGTAATCTAATGACCAGGTACATAATATTCTATTTTAAATATTTATTTCTATTTTTATAGCCATGTCCTGCCCAGCAAACAGTCATTATGAACTCTGCACCAGGACCTGTCAACAAACTTGCGCTGGTCTCCTGGCCCCGATGAGATGTACTGACAGATGCTTTGAAGGCTGTGAGTGTGACACTGGATTCATCCTGGATGGAGACACTTGTGTCACTATGGACAAGTGTGGCTGTGCATATAATGGAAGATACATGAGTGTAAGTCCTTTACTGCTCACATCATACACGCTTACATCCAACTAGACAGAAGTGATATATATATCTATAAGATTCCCGGGCCGATCAGAAACCCCCCAGGAAGCCCACAATCCTACCTTTTCCACGTTCCAGCGGCGTTCCCGCGCCGGCCGTTTGTGAATGGCCGGTGCGGGTGTGCTCCCTGTAAGAGGGACGCGCGGGAGGCGGCGGCAGACGCGCTCTGCTTGTCCGGCGCTGCCTCTCGCTTGTCCGCCGGCGGGGATTGGCTGCAGCGGTCACATGGGAGCGGGGAGAGGTGAGTTTTCGGGGGTTTCTTTGGGGTTTCACACAGCGGGGCACCCCCGATCGGGGTGCCCCACCGAAGTGGACCAAAACCCAGGATAGTCAAAATCCTGGGTGTTGGTCCACTTTAAGTGGCGTCCATCCTGAGTGGAGAATACAGTCATTTGGAAGCTCCTCTGAGTAGTAGCATTGCTGTGAGCTTTCTTCATAATGGATTTACTGCATTATTCCTCCAACCAATATGGAGTAAATCACGACCTGTGCCAGTCTGGCCATTATCAATAAAGGGATTAACCAGCCAAATAATAATTCACTACATTCACTACAATGAAGAAGGCATGTCAGTCCTTGCCACACACTCCAATGCAATGAATTGGGAGGGCATGGCAGTGCCCCAGTAACTGATGGCGGGGAGTGATTGGATTTTGGGCCAGGCAGCATGATCCTACCCATCCAGCTGCCTAGAGTTCACCTGGCTGATCTTTAGAAATAGCAGCTGTAGTTTCTGCTGAGCCTACAGGCTGCTGACTGCCACAGCTTTTCTATAGGCAATTACTTTAGTGCAAGTAAGAAATACATTTCTTTCCTTTCACCGGCATGAGTTTTTGCTGTCCAATACTGGTATATGTCATGCTGTGCTTCTTCTTCCCATCTCCATGACTGAGCTCAATATTAGGAGATAAGGGGCCTAGCAGACATCCACCTCCACTAACAGTGGCCCGGGCCCATCTCTGAAAAACAGCATGGCTGGGATAAAGGCACCCCTAACCTACACAATATATTATAAAGCTGAAGATAGGAATTGGGTTGGTGGTGAAGCCTGACCTCAGAGATGGACTTAGAGTGGTGTCAGTGAGCCGGGAGCCTCATGCTCTGATCATGAAACTCAAGGAAAGTCTTTCAAAGGGTTAGTAAAGGCAAATAGGTCTTTGGTCGATATGTACTTAAGTTTAGGTGACGGGAGGGCAGGTTAGGAAGGTTACCTACCCTGAACCTTTAACAGGGCCCTGGCTGGTAAGTCAAGTCAAAGACTGGAGTTGTATCTCAAATGAATTGGTATAGTTAAATGTATATCTGAATTCAGAATAGAAACTGAAGGAAATGCATGTTGAAAAATATACAAAGAGTTTTAGTTGCTTTTCACTATTATTGAATAAAATATACTATTCTTCAGCTTTTTAAATTACCTTTACCTTATTTTAGGATGGTGAGTCCTTTATCTCTGCTGACTGTAGCCAGCAATGTAAGTGCCAAGCCGGTGGTGTGACCTGTACAGCATTATCCTGTGGAGCCAAGGAACGCTGTGGGCTTGTTAACGGAGTAAGAGGCTGTTTCAAAACTGAGGCGGAATGTACAATCAACCTTCAGAAGATGATCACTTTTGATGGATTCCCCGGGGGACCAATCAGAAATGGACCTGTAGAAGTGGCATCTCTCTGTAACAGTGATTCTCCTAAATGGTTCAGAGTAGTTGCTGACATTCAGACCTGTGCAAAGGTTCCAGTATCGGTTGCTCGGCTCTATATTTTTGTTCCAGGAGGCTTGGTGACTATCTCCAAGAACAAAGATGTCTGGGTAAGTCAAGATCAAACCAAACGCATATGTGACACTATGCAAAGATTACATTTGGGCAGTACCTTATCTACCACGTCCAATTCTATGTTGCCAAATTCCAACCCCCTACTGCCTCAATTTAGAACTATGATAGCTAATGACCTTTTGGCCTCTTGTGTGCACTGGTTTTGTACTTGGCATCAGTTGGGTCTCTTCACCACTTTCCTACACTCATAATTTACCTTCACTGGTTCTACTGGGTCTCTTTTCATTTTTTTCTCTTTCTAGGACATCCCATAGCTAATTAATTTCCCCTCTACTGCCACACTGGTCTGTAGCTTGTTCAGTTCTCTGCATCATCTCCAGGACAAAGAGACCAGCATTAGACCTCCAAAGATCCCAAGGAGCAGGGAGACTACAATAGACATAGGCATATTTGATACTTCCTTAGTAATGTCAAACCCACTTTAGCATTGGTGCGATGGAAATAGTAAGACAGGACCACTTCCAGAGGCAGGTATGTAGGATGATCATCCTGAAGGACATTAAGTATGCAGGGTGGGGTAGCTTTTATCCCAGCCATCCTATTTTCTGCAGATGAGTAAGAGTTAATGGTGATTGCCATGTGCAGGCCCTTCATCCTCCCATAATGGGCTCAGTTACAGAGAGGGGGCACTGCCTGCTTCTAATAGGTGCAGCATGGTACACACCGGTATGGAACATCAGCAACACCATTGGATGGGTGAGGAGGAGGCACTGGAAGTTCTTTTGCATTGAAAAATAGTAGGTGGCCCTATTTTTTAGTGTCTGACAGGCCCAAATATTTACAGTCAAACTAACCCTAGGAGTTAATGTCTCTGCCTCCAGCCTGAAACTTCCCTTGGTGTATCAAAGTCTTAAAATATAACACAGGCATCTATTATTCCACTTTTTAGAAAATTAACAATTCGAAAATCCTACTGATAATTTCTCAACTTTTCTTTTTCATTTAGGTGAATGGGCAGGCCAGTAATCTTCCCATCACAACCGGTACCCTTACAGCTTCTGCTAAGGACACCACTGTCATCGTTCAGGTCGGTGCCGACTTGAGGATTGAGTTGAGTAATGGAGGAAATCTATCACTGCAAGTGTCCGAAGCCTTGTCCGAAGTTGTCTGTGGCGCTTGCGGAAACTTTAATGGAGACAGTTCTGATGACCTCAGATCTCCAGATGGAAAAGTGGTCTCTGGCATTGTGCAGCTCATTCAGGCTTGGACTGCTTCAGACTTCAGCAGCTGGTGAGTGACGTTTCATATAATTTTTTGGTCGTTGGTTGGGGTAATACTAAAGAATGTGCGCACAAAAATTCACTTATACGCTAACTTTCAGACCATTTTTCTCCCAGAGTGTTTCAGGGTGTGTTTTCCACTTATATTTGCACTTGGAGTGTCTGGTGAGAATTTCAGTGCATAAGGGCATTGAGCACATACTGTATCGAATGTTAGTGTGAATTTCGGCCCAGCGGTGCATGCGTGAGCAGCGGCCACATCCCTGCTATCTTTCTAGCAGGTTGCGTGCCCACGCCAGGTATTTGTGAATGGCCGCTCCTTGTTAGAGGTTAGCAGGGGACGCGGCCTCCAGCACAATCGGATTCCCTTGCCTTAGATGAAGGGGTGGGAGTGGATCCTAGTGCGCCGATTGGACAAGCGACCGCACATGTGCAAAAGAACCAGGAAGAGGTGAGTTTGTTCGGGAGACCTGGGGGGTTTTACACAGCGGAGCATCCCCGATTGGGGTGCCCCAGAGGCAAGGCACTTTAACTGAAATTTACATTTAATTGCAGTTTTATAGGGGAAGTGCATCATTTTTCCAATTCATACGCACATCACCTCTAAAACTGCCCCATCACAGAGGCAAGTGATTTTTTTGGGGAAAAAAAACAGAACAAACATTTTTTACTGCACTTGTTTGTGTGTTAAGGTAAAAAAAGATCACAGAGATGTCATTTTCAGTTAAAGTGGACTAAAACCCAGTGGGGAGACATTTTTGAAATTTTAGAAACAACAGTACACTGTGGGCTATGCTAAATAATTTGCCAATATTTTCTGAAAACCCCATAGGATACTGATGTTTTCAAACTTTCCCAAAAAATTGTGTCTGGAAAAATGATAGACCTTGTCTGTAAACATGCAAGTGTTTTTTTTTTTCTTTTTTAATAAAAATTAGAGCAAACATTCTTTATTGCACTTTTACGTGTGTCAAAGTCAAAAAGTTAATCCAGATATAAGTTTCAGTTCAGACACCCAAGTGCCCAAATCTTTAGCATGACCCCCTATGCTGACCATGATGCCTATTTCATTAACTTGTCTCTGGAGCCTGGGCTTTATTATTAGTTAAAGATCACAATTGAGGATTCTTTGTCCCTAATATGTTGTCTGTAAAAGTTCTCATTCATCAAGGTCATGGAAGATCCATAGGAATAAATGAAGGCAACTGGACTTAATGTTTGATCTTATTGAGGACAGTCATCCCACTGGCTTTCTCAATTCAGAATTACATAGTTAATACAGTTGAAAAAATACATTTATCCATCAAGTTCAACCAAGGAAAGGGGTTGTGGAAACACACTTTTTACAGATACTCCAGACAAAGGGAGGACCCATTGTCTGTAGAGATGATTTCATACGAAATCACCTTTCCCCATATTTTATTGGCCAATTATATATTAATATTTATACAAGTTAATCATGTCCCCCTCAGGACTAAATACATTTTATATCTGTAATCTTTCTTCATATATTCTAAGACAAATTCCATGCTGCCATAAGCTGTTAAGTGGGGTTCCAGACCCATTTCAGCAAACTGTGCCGCCGCAGTTCACCTGCTGTCAAGAGCACCCTGTGCACTAGTAAATACCATACATTTTGACCAGCAAAGATATAGCGAAAAATGCTAACAGAAAGTTCCTTGCATTCGCCAGCGCAAAATAACTCAGATCATGGTGTTTTTCCACACTCGCAGCACATATGGCGCACCCTGCCAGGCATAGGGGGTCAAGCTAATTATTTGGTGCAGCCAGTGTGACTTGCAGTGTGCATTGTGTTGTGGATTGAAACCTGCATCGTAAGGAGCTTTTTAGTGTGTACAAAACAAAAAAGTGCAAAAATTAGCTTTTTTTTTGCACATATAAATGACCTGTGACCTGTACAGGTGAGGTACATCATATATCCAATAAGGTAAGTATATTAATTACAAATTAATTTCAAAAAATAACAGCACCCTATGGGCTATGCTAAATAATTGGCCACATATTTATGCATAGGGTTCTATTGTTCCTAACCTTTAAAAAACATCCTTAACTTGTGGGAAAAATGATGTACCTAACCTGTAACAATGGCCCATCACAGGTACATGTAAATGTAATTTTTTTTGCACTAAAAGTGCTAAAAATCTCACCAAGATGCTAGTTGCATGACAACCATAAACTGGCAAACAGGCGCGAGTTTTGCAAATCAGGCCCATAATGGGTTAGTAGGGGCTAATCAATTACAATGAATTATCACTGTGTAGCTTTATTTTGTTTTATCCTGTTTGGAATTATGCAATGCATTACCTAAATGTGTTCTGTATATCTATCTCTTGCAGTGAAGCATAAAACAGAAAGGCCGAGCCTGAAAGTTATCTCGAAGACCAAGCAGAAGAACAAGCAGAGCATAAAACAGTGTTTTTTTTTTTTATTTTATTTGCCATTTAAATAAAGGATAACTTTTTTTTAAGAAACGGATTACCGGACTTCAGTAAAGTTGTTTTTGTTTGTTAACTCAATTTCAGCAGAACCGTTCATGTTTGTATGAAAAAGTTTCTATGCATTCTAAACCATTTGTCAAAATGTAGTTTGTCACTGCCAAAGCATACCGTATAATTTGCTCATAATAGAGAATGCTTAAAAAAATATAAAAGACTAAGACTTATTTTTTTCTTGGACTCACATCCTCTGCATTTTCTTTTATACCATGATTTGCTAAAGGTAAGCTGAGCTGCTCCAGTTCGACATAGGTCAGCACTCGGCACAGAGAAAGTAGTATAATTAATATATAACAAAAGTATATTAACTACTATGTGCAGACTGGGAAAGGGGGGGGGGAACAGAAGACAAAGGTCTGGGTCTTAGATTTTCAGCAGTGTCCCGACAGGGGTGTAGAGGTATATCGGGCCTGTGAGAGCTCAAATACATATAGATAGGGGGGGTTTTCTCGATTCCACTGATGTTGCCCTGGCCGCCGAGTGACAATTGGGTGTCTGTCGGCGGTCAGGGTGGGAGTCAGTGGGTCCTAGAAATTACCTCTAAGTCACACTCTGTCGTTGTGTTTACTTATTTTATTCTAATAAAGTGATTTAAACATGCACTTTTATGATTAATTACAGTACAAACATTCAGTACATTTTGTATTCAGTTTTGTTAGAGTTGAGGATCAACTCTGGCTAAGTGTTCTTATATAAGATTTTACTTCAGGGTGGGCTGTAGTATTTGCCCTCCAGTTTTAGTGGTTCGTCTGCTGAGCGTTCCCTCAATTTGTAGCAAAATTGGGTTTTTCACCACAGTTTGTAGCAAGTTGTTACCCTTCAGTATTTTGTAGCAATAACAAGTACCCCATCACATACGCGTTTCGCCTTAGCTTCTTCAGTGTGAGGGTCCATTGTTTCTACTGACAGTGCATTCATATGGAAGGTAAGTTGTGGACCATTATTTGTAATTTTTTTGTAATAAAAAAAGTTTATTAATGATAATAATAATAATAATAATAATAATATCTTATTGTGTGTGAAACCCCAATTTCTCCCGGTTACAGCGGTACCACATATGTATTGGTAGACTCCCTTTCCTGCCCAGTAGACTCCCCCAAACTGAAACAGCGCTTTAGGAGATTTTCAGATAAAATACAACTGTGATATGCGCTAGGCGCACCTTGCAGTTTTTCCAGAAAAACAACCCTTTACATTTGAAATACATCCCACAAACTATATATTCTGGAAGTCCACACCTCAAGCTTTCTAGATGTACCAGGCTTGTTTATGTGGGCATAGTTTTCTGAAAGTAATCCCTCAATTAATTTTTTGGTTGCACAGAGTTTCCCTAAAAAAGAATAAAAAAGAAGAATCAAGCCACATTTTCCTAAAAAAAAGCTATATGCAAACAAGAAAAACCAAGTAAAATCTCAAAAGCAACATGCCCCGAACAGAACAATACCCAGCATGCATAGCTACTGTCAAGGGAAGAGTTGCCAAACACCACAAATCTAAGGATCAACCTGGTTTTCACTAGAGCCTCTAATGGTGAGGATAGACTGGGTGCCAGAGAACCAGGACTGTTCCCTCTGTAGTCCAGCAGAGGGCACCTGTTCATTTATGTCGGAGAACCAGGACTGTTCCATCTGTAGTCCAGCACAGGGCGCCTGTTCGCTTATGTCGGAGAACCAGGACTGTTCCCTCTGTAGTCCAGCAGAGGGCGCCTGTTCGTTTATGTCGGAGAACCAGGACTGTTCCTCCTGTTGACCAGCAGAGGCCGCCTGTGAGTCCTCTCTACTGAGCATGTGCAGGGGCCTATAAAAACAGACAAGGCCTGTCCTCAATTGCCAGTTGGTCTTTTCCTGCATGCTCCTGAGTTCCTGTGATTCCTTCCTGTGTACCGACCTGGCTTGCTTCTGACTACGATCCTGCTTTCCTGACGACTTCGGCTTTGTTTTGTGACCACGATCCTGTTCTGCCTGCCCACGACCTCTGCTTGTTTCTCGACTTTGATCCAGATCTGCCAGCCCACGACTTCAGCCTGCCTCACGCTCCCAGATCAGCTCTGATCTGTCTCCTACCCGGAATTCTGCAAAACCCACTCCTAGGTTGCCTGACATGGGGCCTTCCTGCAGCCCAGCCTATCCTCACCATCAGAGGCTCTACTGAATACCAGGTTGGTCCTTAGACTCCAGGCTTCCCGGTCGAGAGGTGAGCAGTGTTGCAGTCTCTGCAATCAGGGTTCACACCCGGTGTTCTGACACTGGGCTGCAGGAAGGCCCCAGGTCAGGCAACCTAGGAGTGGGTTTTGACAAGTTCTGGCTAGAAGACAGACCAGAGCTGGACTGGAACGTAGAACAAGCTGAGGTCGTGGGCAGGCAGATCAGGATCGGAGTCGCAAACAAACCAAGGTCGTGGGCAGGCAGATCAGGATCGGAGTCGTAAACAAGCCAAGGTCGTCAGGAGAACAGGAGAGTAGTCAGGATCAAGCCGGGTCGGTACACAGGAATGGATGACTGGAACAAGCAGGAGAAAAGACCATCTGGCAATGGAGCTCAGGGCTCGCCAGTAAAGGCCCCTACACATGCACAAAAGCAAGTGCTTTTTCGCTCGTTTGCAATGCGCATGCCCGATTGAATCACACAGTTCACAAATGCGTGCGCATAATAGCGCGCTTACTGGCTCTAGTGCAAAAATGCAAGCGCACGGGAAACCTTGGCGCCCTCTGCTGGGGGAACAAGAGGAACAGCCCTGGTTCTATGACAGCCCCCCACCCTGCAGCCTACAAGCCCACATACCCTCTGTGGGCCTGGGCTCTTCCCCCCCCCCCGGGCGTTGGGGAGGCAGGTAATTGGGGGTGCCGGGGGTTAATGGCAAGTCACCTGCTAGTTAAAGGTGACTTGCCAGCCCCCAGTCTTGTGAACTGGTATAGGGATCTCATGAATCCCTTACCTGTTCACAAAGGGTCAACAGTATAAAAAAAAACACACACACAGAAAAATTAAATTTATTCGTTTTTTTTCTTTACTCACCTCTGATCCTCTGCTGTGCCCCGGCGATCGAGTCCCACAAAGCTCCGATGACAGTTGTGGGTGATCAGTGGAGGAGGGCTGGGGGGGCAGATGATCAGAGACTCGAACCTTCCTCCTCTGATCAACCGCATCTACTGAGCTTCTCGGTTCAGATGCGGGTGTCACCTGACAGGTGATGTCATATCATAACGATGCCACAACGGGGCGGGGCTAGCAGCTGCGAACCAGGAAGTGAGGGAGAAGGCAATTTCTCGCCCTGTCCTCACTACGGAAGAGCCGTGGGGGGGGCGATCGGAGGCCCCCCAGTGAAGAGGAGACCCCGCCGGAGGGATCGTGGCCGCATGTGAGTAAATGTCTTTTTTTTTTTTTTTTTACAGTTAACTGCAGCGTCTGAAGTGGGGTGCTGCTATTTTGGGTGCCCTCCTGAAGCAAGAAGAGCCCCGGGGGGGATTGGATGCCCCCTGGGTTAAGAGAAGACCCGGCCCGATCCATCGTGGGGTCAGGTGAGTTTTTTACTTTTATACATTTTTTCTGTGGGGGTTTAAAGTTAGCTTTTAGTAGAAAAGCAAGAGCCCTATAGGCAGGTGTGTGTGACCTGTAGTAGCACTAAATAGGCTTGAAAGACCTGGACATAAAACCCCAAAAATTGCTGGATATAACTAAAAAAGTCATGCACCAGAAAGCCACTCAAGGATATGGTATACCGAGAACAATGGGCACCACGGCAAGTTCTGTAAAAAAGCAAGTAAAAAACTCAGCTTCCGAGACTATTGCGGCTGCTAATTCCATAAATGCTTGGCTAAACCGTATGCGTACACTTAGCAAATAAGGACGCTTATGCATGGACTAACTTTTCTAGGAATGTGGCTGTGAATCATACGAGCATTCACAATTTCACGGTTACTGAGATCCCAAGAAAGAATGAGCAGTCACAGGTAGGCTCTGAATCAGGCCCATTAGTTATAATTTCCCCATAACTCCCTCTTTTTTTTCTACATTCCCTCTATCTTCCTTGTTTTTACACCATACCACTATTCACATTCTTACCAACCCCATCTCTTTTTAACTTTCCCTTTATATTTCCTGCTTTTCCCCCCCCTCTTTTTCCACTCCCCCTCTTTTCTATATTCTCCTTTCACCTTTCCCCTCCTTCTCACTTTTCCACATTTACTCTGTCTCCCTCTTTCTTCTACATGATGCAGAGGTATGCAGGGTGTAGAGATGGAAGGTGATGCCTGGGACTAGGGTTGTGGTTGTGGAAGATGCCGGGATGTGCCTGGGTCAATGGGTGGAGGATGATGCCTGGGAGTGGGAAGGCAGGGGGTGCCTACAGGTGTGTAGGGGGGCTGTAAGGTGATGCCTGGGGGTTAGGGATGGAGGGGAATGTCTGAGAGGGGGGAAGCCTTTGGATGGGGGATTGGTTGCCCAGGGTAAGGGTTACAGAGGTGGACAATGCCTGGAGGTGGGGGTTGGGAGGTATTGCATAGAGGTGGTGGATGCTCAGGGTTAGGGTTGCAGGGGAATGCCCAGTGGCAGGCAATGCCTGGAGGTGGGGGTGCCAGTTGTGAGGAATGCCTGGTGTAAGTGTTGCAGGGGTGGGCGATACAGGGGCATTCCTGAGGGTGAAGGTGGAAGGTGATGCCCAGGGGTAAGGATTGCAGGGGAAGGCCAAGGGTAGAGTATGAAATGTTAAACCTTACCAGAAATGGAAATGGTGGGTAATCCTTAGGAGATGCAGGGAGCTGCACAGCTTTCATTCTGGCGCGAGGTGCTGCATTTTATGATGACAACAAGTGGAGTGATTTTTACTTAGACCACACTAGTCTTATGCTGGGTTTACATGAGCAGATCGATTGACGACCAATGTTCTGCGATTGAGCACCTGGTTCAGACGCCAAAGATTTGTTGGTCAATTCATCGCTAGAGCAATCAGAAATGCAATCACTCGTTCTCATAGCAAAACGCTTTTTCTTAGGATTACTTCTGTTTACAAATTCCAACCTTAAAGCGATAATCTAGAAATGTTTGGTCAGACAGAACGATACAATAGCTGACTGATTAACCAACTCTTGTTCATCACTTGATCGCAGCTGCTGTTTCCACAGAGCAATTATCGCTAAATTGCAGTCACATCAGTGATTTCTCGCTCGATTTTCGCTCAGTCTAAACCCAGCATTAGGCTGCCCGGATAAGTAGATTCTTGTCTTGTGGACTGCTCTGTCTTCTATGGATGTCCCTCTCCTCCTCCAGTCTCTGTGTGTGATCCTATCCTTCCGCCCAGTCTCTGTCTGTGTGAGCCTCTCCTCCGACAGTCTCTGTGCTTGATCCTATCCTTTTCCCCTAGTCAACTTTTTCAGAAAAACTTCTGGAGATATTGATTGTTACGATTAGAGATGAGCGAACTTCTTGAAAGTTCGATTCGGGCGATTCGCTGAATTTCCCCAAGAAATTCGGGTTCGCCCGAATCGAACTTTCACGAATCGCTCATCTGAAAAAAAAAATGCCGGCATGGTGGGAGTGGGCAGGCCAGCTACGCTGTCAGCGGGCGGCGGAAGCCGGCCCGCTGACAGCGCAGCCGGCCTGCCCGCTCCCACCATGCCGGCATTTTTTTAAAAAGCAAACACTTACCTGCATGGTCAGAGCGTGGAGGCCGGCGCCGCTCTCAGCTGCCATCAGGGGACGCATCATCAGAGGGCGCGTCATCAGAGGGCGCCAGAGAGCGGCGCCGGCATCCACGCTCCGACCATGCAGGTAAGTGTTTGCTTTTTAAAAAAATGCCAGCATGGTGGGAGCGGGCAGGCCGGCTGCGCTGTCAGTGGGCCGGCTTCCGCCGCCCGCTGACAGCGTAGCCGGCCTGCCCGCTCCCACCATGCCGGCATTTATTTTTTTTATTTCAGGGAAAATTCGATCGGCACGAATCAAAATAAATTCGGGTTCGTGCCGAATCGAATTTTCCCTGAAATTCGGAGCGAATTCCGGTTCGTCCGAACCGGTTCGCTCATCCCTAGTTACGATGTAGAAAAAGTCAAAGTCTATCATCAATGAAAAGTCAGTTTCAATGACAACTAATTCTCCATATTGAGGGAGTCGGGCCTGACTTGGACTCACAGCGAGCTGTTGCTGTGGATTACTCACCTAAAGAAAGACATAAAAATAAAGGATTTTTGTGTGACTTTTTTCCCACACTTTTTTTGTTCTTTGTATGTACCCAACTTATCTGAGCAAACTAACATATCAATTTAAAAACTTACCATCACAAATCCATTTTTATTTCCCCCTAAATATATGTTATATTCTAACAATTCTTTATTGACCATGAAGACAAAGGATACACAATAAGTGTCTTTCTTTATCTCAATGTTAAAAAAACATTTTGTCTTTCAAAGTCTTGGCAGCAGTGTGGGTGCAGGTGCCTTGAAAATCATGGAAGCACCAGCAAGTACGGTATTGAGATTCATTCAAAATGGCATGACAATTGGCTTCTTAATTGGGAATGCATACTGGCTCACCATTAACAATCTTGCATTTATTCTTTGCCTGAAATTTGAATCTGCTGCAAGATGGAGCTGCATTTGTGTTTCCTACAAGAATAAGTTATTAAAGTTGCTAGCATTCAACACAGTAACTGAAGAAATTACTTATAACCAGTAAAAATCTGTATCGGACTTAAGCAATATATTTACTAGCCACCTTTTCCTATTAGAGCAACATAAATTTCAACAGTTCTTGATATGTTATTGCCTGTGAAGAAATACCCTTTAGATGCTCAGAGTCTTAGGCCCTTATTTATGAAGGAATAGCGACAGGTAGCGACTGGTGAGCGGCCGGTAATGACGGGCCCCGCCATGAGAACGCCGGCTCCCCACCACAATCACACATTTATCAAGCCGATCCTGCTTAGCAACTGAGATAGCGCCATATAGCGACTCATTCATCATTATTCCAGCCTCAGCCTACAGCGCCAGCGAACGACCTTGAACAGCGACAGGTATGACCTCTCGCTACCTGGCGCTCTCCAATGTATTTCAATGGAACAATCTTTAAATATTAATAATTAATTTTTATTAATTTTTTTTTTTTTTTTTTTTAAATGTGAAAAATTCTGTGACCACTTCTGCCATGTTAGATAATTTTTTTAAGGGAAAAAAAAAAATTGTGCAGAATTGATATTACAGGTCTGATATTATTGTATTCATATTACTAAATTATTTAAAATTTTTTTTTTTTTTTTGGTTTCCAAAAATATTGTGGTTTGGGGGTTAAAAAACTACTTTTAACACATCGCCTCCAGCGCTCTGGGGTTTAAACATGCATTTCACAGCGCTTGAATTTTTTGAGCCTGATTTTTTGATGAATATGGTGGGAGCCGATCGCTCTGACCAGTCGCTATCATGCGCACCCATACATCGCGGAACCTGTCAAATAGCAACTCTTCACATTGTATTCAACATTACTGCACAGCGACTGAGTCGCTGTCAACATACCGCTGTGAAAATACCGCTACAGTCGCTCAACTGTCGCTACACGTCGCTATTAATAAATCAGCCTCTTAGTCTTCCTAGGTGAAAATGATATCCTTGTTTTGGATATTATTTTGCATGGCCTTCTCTCTGTCAAGAAGCCAAACAAAACTTAAATAAGTTAAATAGTTACTTAGCTACTGCTCAATAATAGTGCTTAAGTTCTTGGCGAGGAGTAACAGAGGTGAAGTTCAAAGTGGTTCTATGCAGTAACATTGCTATGAGCAGGTTTTGTTGGCTGGAACACGGATGATGCTGGGAGCGAAAACAAATAATAATGGATAGTCCTGGACTGACTCTTCCAATTTTAATGAATATATTTTATAGACATGTATTTAAATTCTAAGAAGTGATTGGTTCTACAACATTAACCCAAGGACTGGGATGATGTTTGGAGCCCAAAAAATACATCCTTGCTGGGCTATCTTTTCTTGTAGCAAACTCTAGCAGAGATCCCTGCTTAACTGCGTGTATTTATGAAATGAATGGACTATTTTGATCTAGGACAGTGGTCCCCAACCTGTAGCTAGGGAGCCACGTGTGGCCCAAAGACTCCTGCTGTGTAGCTCAAGGGCTGTTTTGTTACGGCTAAACACTTGCTAAAGACTAAGCACACTGATAAATTAGGTGAGAAGAAGTGGTATCTAGGGGATGGGCATTGCCAGTGCTATACATTTGGGTAATGCAGAGTAACTGGTAAAAATGTGACATTCCTGGGCCATGCAGAGGACAGAGGCTAGGAAACCAAGTGCAAGGCTGAAATCTGCAGACACATTAAAGCCAGTACACTCTCCACCTGCCCAACTCTGTTGTTTAACCTCTTTGAAGCTGGGGAGCCTACTTGTTTTGAGCCTTGTACTTTATAAAGGAGAGTCATGTTTGGGAGCTAGGGGGATTTATACATATTGCATTTTTAGGACTGTAGGGGATCTGTGTGCCCTCCGCTTATGAATTTGGGGATTAACAGGAATCTGCACATTCATTTTTAGATCATCACCAGCCACGTCACAGACTGAAGACCAATCAAGGCTTAGGAAGCCCTGATTGGTCTTCAGTCTGTGACATGGCTGGTGATGATTGGAGCCTGCTGGACCCTGTGCAGTGAATATTAATTAGCCGTGTGTGTGCAGTGTCTTCTGTTTTATGCCTCAGCGCCTCCTCCCTCTGTCGGCTGTTAGGGTAAGCTTAATCTACACACAGCATGGTGGAAGCGGGGAGGCTGGCTGCGCTGTCAGCGGGTTGCGGAAGCCGGCTTCCGTCGCCCCCTGACAGCGCAGCCAGCCTCCCCGCTTCCACCATGGGGAGTCATGCTCGCTCCCGAGAGCAGCGAGCGGCCACGCCCCCCCGGATGACGTCATGAGAAGAGAAGAAGAAACAGAAGCAGCGCGAGAACAAGGAAGAGCTCAGCGACAGACAAAATATGCAAATGAACGGACAAGCCTGATGGACAAGATGAAAATCAATGGAGGGCGGGACTTCCGGTGATGAATTATTAAGATTACAGGCTCAGCGAGGGACAGACGGCTCCAACAGTCATCAAAAGGTAAGTGTCTTTTTACATTACAGTGAATAGAGTTAAGTTATTTTGGAGGGTGTTGGTCCACTTTAAGTGGATCCGCCCCCAACTGGTGCAGCAGGATTTTGTTTTGCTTGTGCTCTGTATCTGAACCTGAGTCTGTACCTGTACCTATCAGAGTCTGGAGACTGCTGGCATCTGGCCTAGGCCCTTGGGTGAGTGCGCCAGCACCTTAGGGTTTCTGTTGTTTTTGTTATTAGTTATTTTGTAAGTTAGCCTTGTATTTGTCCCTTATTTTTGTATCTGAATCAAAGATCTTTTTGTTTCCTTTTCCTTTAATAAAACCCTTGTTAGAACATTTTCCTTGTTGTGTCTTTGTTCGGCCCAAAACAATCTGCTCCCCTGGCGGAGAGTTTATATTGGAGAACTCTCCGACCTGACAATTACACTCTTGGTAGCAAATTTGCGCATGAAATCTTACTCCATGTGCAAATCTATGCGCAAAAATAGGCGCACGAAAAAAGTTCTCGTGAATCGGGAGGAAGGAGAAAAATGGGAGTAAACCATTTTTGCGGAATGCAAGTGTGCGCAAATACTTTTGCTCATGACTTTGAATCGACCCTATTGTGTAATTGCTGATTACCAATTTTTTCAGCATGATTTGTCATAATGCTCACTCTTCGGATTAATGACTGCGTCACTTGCATCCACTGGATTACTGCATTTTGCCTTAAGAAAGTCACCAAACTATTTGTGAGACTGTCTGCATTTTTTTAACCCATTACCCTATTTGCATTCACCCATCATCAAAAGATCGCACCCATTCTTGGTCACCTTTGATGGGATGTCATATTTATCCATATATACACTAATATCCAGCTATATACTAATTTACTAATATCCAGCCATATACCAAGACTAAGGCTTGATTGAACCAGTTTGCTTAGGCTTAGAATAGAGGTGAAAGTTTCACTTTAAGACACTTACATTTCCATGTAATCATTTACCAGAAACTGGACATTTCATTATTATTATTATAACCTAGCTAACGAGATGTGCTTTCTGTGTGTCAACTTGTGCGCTTCAGGAGACAACATCAACGCCGCCTCTAATTTCTTCTCTTGTTTTAAGAACTTATTGTATTGTTTATGTTAATGCCTCCTGTTAATAATTGCTCCCCAAAGAGAGGGGTAAGGAGCAATTCTGTATACTGCTCTATATATTCTCTCGTGTGTGTGAAATAAAGCAGAATCTGTATGATGAACGCTGTTATCTGAACTTTCTTCGCGTCATACTGGTTCCTAGCTCGAGCTAAGCAGAGACTCTCCAGGAGCAGACGCTCAACGGGATACCGACCCCCAACAACCTTGGTCATCGCGGTTCTGGTTCTCTTATTTTGTATGATGATTAACTCACAAGATTCTAGTCTGCTGCCAAAGAGTTTTTATTCTACCTGTTACACTGTGTATTATGACGGGGCAGGTTTAGCATTGGACACAAGGGGCTCCTTTCTTGGGGCCTTCACTACTACTTTGTAATCCCGTTGTGAAATCCCAATTGGCAACTGATGTTCAGGTGGGCCAGTGGACATAAAAATGCAAAAGTGGCATGTATGGGCTGTCTAGTTGCCTGGTCCCACGCTTCTCTGGTGGGGTATGTGCAGCATTCCAAACCAATGGGTGGATCCCCAGAGTTAGTTATAAATATGTGCCCAAGTATACCCAATCTGCCACTGGCCTACAACTTCTCCAGCTACCACTCATCTCGATTACAGCTGTCTTCTGAGACAGGGCAGTCACGGTTTTGTCCAAGAAAGCATTTGTAATTGCTGAGCCAGCAAGCAGCCAGAAGGCTGGCAGCAACCAAGTCATAATCTATAACACACCTGCCACCAGCCTCACAGCAACTTGCCAGTGCCCAGATGGATAATATCAGGCAAAACACAGCACCACTGCATGTGGCAAATGGCCAGGCCATGGTCTAACTGACCACAGTTCTATATACCGACCGGTAGCGACTGGTGAGCGACCTGTAATGACAGGCACCGCCACGAGAACGCCGGCTCCCCACCACAATCACACATTTATCAAGCCGATCCCTGCTTAGCGACTGAGATAGCGCCATATAGCCACTCATTTTTTTTTTTTAAATGTGACATGTTCTGTGACCACTTCTGCCACGTTAGATAATTTTTTTAAGGGAAAAAAAAATTGTACAGAATTGATATTACAGGTCTGATATTATTGTATTCATATAACTAAATTATTTAAAAATATTTTTTTTTTGGTCCCCAAAAATATGGTGGTTTGGGGGTTAAAAAACTACTTTTAACACATCGCCGCCAGCGCTCTGGGGTTTACACATGCATTTCACAGCGCTTGAATTTTTTGAGCGTGATTTTTGATGAATATGCTGGGAGCCGGTCGCTCTGACCAGTCGCTATCATGTGCACCCATACATCGCGGAACCTGTCAAATAGCGACTCCTCAACCAATATTCAACATTACTGCACACCGACTGAGTCGCTGTCAACAACCGAACAACGGCCAAGCACAGCGACTACTAGCGGGCGCTGTGAAAAAAACGCTACAGTCGCTCAACTGTCGCTACCTGCCGCTATTAATGAATCGGCCTCTAAGTTTTACCTTACTTTAGTGGATATGTGCCATGTGGTACGTTCTGCCTCGTATGCATGTCCCGTAACGTGGTAAGTCTGTGGTGTCTACCAAATTGTTTTACTAATTTGGGTCTAAAATATCCCAAGCTGGGACCAGTCCAGATGACCACCGCTATAGAGACAGAAGAGCAAGCTTTGGTGCATACAGATTCACAGAATGACACAACACACTGTTTGTGATAAGCAAATTGATCTGCATTTCACAGGTCAGATCTATTTATTTATACCTGGTTAGCATACATAGAGTAATATATGTGACCATTACATTTGTGGCATATCCAGCACCATAGATATGTGCCTTTATTCGGCAGGGTTTTCACAAGGGCATTTTTGCACTTCAAAGGTAAATGCATCAAACTAAGTAAGTTTCAATAATAAAGGGGTATTATAAATTCTACAAATAGTTCTACAACTAGCCTTGAAATGGCCTAAATTAAAAGCCAGGTATTAGGGAATCGAAAGGTCTAAAAAACAAGCTCATGATTGATGTGGAATAGGTGCCTGGCACCTTAGTTTAAATCAAATGTCAACTTAAGGCCAAAATCAGTTTGAAGGGTGACATAATGTCCAGTGATTCTTGCTGAGATCTTTCCATAAAACAGTGGCGGAAGACTGGATCTGACATCATTTACCTGTAAGGCAAAGCATGGAATAAGTCATATATATATATATATATATATATATATATATATATATATATATATATGTAGCAGCAGCTGGACATGCCCATATTTTACCATTCATCTGTATAACTTTTGCAATTCAATTTGGTTGTCCATTTGCTTTGGACTTAGTGCTACAGTGGTGTCTGGCACCAAAACTTACTTAAACAATAAAACAATTTAAAACAATAAAATGCCTATTCATATTTTTATTCTTTTTTGTAAAATAACTTACCCGAGCTTTACCAGATTCATCCTCCTTTATATTAATCTTGTAACCATGTACATGCATGTTAAAGGTTCTAACACCTGATTCAGCCTGACTGCTGCTGGTGACCTTATTCACCTCAATAGTAAAGGGAACCAGACGCTTATCTGCACCATCATATTTAGATAGGATATAACTGCAGTTGCCTTGGAAGACAAAGGTGTTTCCATTAAGGTTGCGGAAAAGTGAGTCATTCCAGACCAGGCAGGTGCCTGTAATATCTGAGATGCAGACTGGGTTGCCTTCTTGAACCTTGCACTTTTTATTATCGTTACACTTGATGGATTTGCATGAGTCTGAAAATATAAAATGATTTAAATAATTACTGGTGTTCATATTATTAACTATTATTATTTGGAGTGTGGGAGGAGTAAAATAAAAATGGGGTGTTATGAGTTGTAAATAACAATAAATTCATATAATACATACAGGGCAGGCCCTCAGAGCGAGGTAGACTGCATAGAGGAAAGTGGAGAAAAGGAGGAGGAGGGGGCCCATTTGGGGAGGTAATCAGTAAATAAAGTTAATAAATGAGGCCCCACATCTTTGCGCCTATGCACAAACCCAAGTAGAAGGGCATAACAGCAAGAATCTGCTCCTTACCTCCAGTCACCTGCTTGTATGTCAGTGTCCCCTTGCCATCTCTGTTATTCCTTCTATTCTGCCTAAAGCAGAGCCTGTTCCTGGCCTTGCTCCTTGCATGACACAATAGCTCACTCCGGCCTATTTGAAGTTCTGCAGTGATGGAGGATAGAGCAAAGGAGGAATCCAGTATGGCTGACCTTTCAGTGGAGTCTGCAACTGCCATGTGTGATACTGCGATGTGGGGTCTACTGATCCAGGATGCAATCCTGAAGATGACCTCCTCCCCTTGCATTAACCCTCAAGGAGCCTGCCAGTCCCTCCCTGTGTGAGCCTCTCCTCCACAGTCTCTGTTTGCGATCCTATCCTCCCCCCCAGTCTCTCTCTCTGTGAGTCTCTCCTCCCCCAGTGTGAACTTCTCCCTCTTCAGTCTCTCTGTGAGAACCTCTCCTTCCCCCAACCTCTGTCAGACTCTCCTATCCCCCAGTCTTCAGTCTTTGTGAGTTGCTCCTTCATCAGTCTGTCTATGTGAGCCTGTTTCTCTGAGTAAGCTTCTCCTTCCCTAGTCGTTTTGTGTGAGCCTCTTCTTTCCCCAGTCTCTCTGTGTGAGCCTCTCTTTCCCCAACCTCTGTGTGAGCCTCTTCTTTCCCCAGTCTCTGTGTGTGCCTCTTCTTTCCCCAGTCTCTGTGTGAGCCTCTCTTTCCCCAACCTCTGTGTGAGCCTCTCCTTTCCCCAGTCTCTCTGTGTGAGCCTCTCTTTCCCCCACTCTCTCGTTGTGAGACCCTCCTTCCCCAGTATCACTGAGTGAGCTTCTTCTTTCCCCAGTCTCTATCTGTGAAGCTCTCCTTTCCTCAGTCTCTCTGTGTGAGCCTCTCCTTCCCCCAGTCTTTCTGTGAACCTCTCCTTTCCTCAGTCTCTCTGTGTGAGACTCTCCTTCCCCCAGTCTTTCTGTGAACCTCTCCTTTCCTCAGTCTCTCTGAGTAAGCTTCTCCTTCCCCCAGTCTTTCTGTGAAGCTCTCCTTTCCTCCGTCTCTCTGTGTGAGCCTCTCCTTCCCCCAGTCTTTCTGTGAACCTCTCCTTTCTTCAGTCACTCTGTGTGAGCCTCTCCTTCCCCCAGTCCTTCTGTGAAGCTCTCCTTTCCCCAGTCTCTCTGTGTGAGCCTCTCCTTCCCCCAGTCTTTCTGTGAAGCTCTCCTTTCCTCAGTCACTCTGAGTAAGCTTCTCCTTCCCCCAGTCTTTCTGTGAAGCTCTCCTTTCTTCAGTCTCTCTGTGTGAGACTCTCCTTCCCCCAGTCTTTCTGTGAACCTCCCCTTTCCTCAGTCTCTCTGAGTAAGCTTCTCCTTCCCCCAGTCTTTCTGTGAAGCTCTCCTTTCCTCAGTCTCTCTGTGTGAGCCTCTCCTTCCCCCAGTCTTTCTGTGAACCTCTCCTTTCTTCAGTCACTCTGTGTGAGCCTCTCCTTCCCCCAGTCTTTCTGTGAAGCTCTCCTTTCCTCAGTCTCTCTGTGTGAGCCTCTCCTTCCCCCAGTCTTTCTGTGAACCTCTCCTTTCCTCAGTCTCTCTGAGTAAGCTTCTCCTTCCCCCAGTCTTTCTGTGAAGCTCTCCTTTCTTCAGTCTCTCTGTGTTAGCCTCTCCTTCCCCCAGTCTTTCTGTGAAGCTCTCCTTTCTTCAGTCACTCTGTGTGAGCCTCTCCTTCCCCCAGTCCTTCTGTGAAGCTCTCCTTTCCCCAGTCTCTCTGTGTGAGCCTCTCCTTCCCCCAGTCTTTCTGTGAAGCTCTCCTTTCCTCAGTCACTCTGAGTAAGCTTCTCCTTCCCCCAGTCTTTCTGTGAAGCTCTCCTTTCTTCAGTCTCTCTGTGTGAGACTCTCCTTCCCCCAGTCTTTCTGTGAACCTCCCCTTTCCTCAGTCTCTCTGAGTAAGCTTCTCCTTCCCCCAGTCTTTCTGTGAAGCTCTCCTTTCCTCAGTCTCTCTGTGTGAGCCTCTCCTTCCCCCAGTCTTTCTGTGAACCTCTCCTTTCTTCAGTCTCTCTGTGTGAGCCTCTCCTTCCCCCAGTCTTTCTGTGAAGCTCTCCTTTCCTCAGTCTCTCTGTGTGAGCTTCTCCTTCCCCCAGTCTTTCTGTGAAGCTCTCCTTTCTTCAGTCTCTCTGTGTGAGCCTCTCCTTCCCCCAGTCTTTCTGTGAAGCTCTCCTTTCCTCAGTCTCTCTGTGTGAGCCTCTCCTTCCCCCAGTCTTTCTGTGAACCTCTCCTTTCCTCAGTCTCTCTGAGTAAGCTTCTCCTTCCCCCAGTCTTTCTGTGAAGCTCTCCTTTCCTCAGTCTCTCTGTGTGAGCCTCTCGTTCCCCCAGTCTTTCTGTGAAGCTCTCCTTTCCTCAGTCTCTCTGTGTGAGCCTCTCCTTCCCCCAGTCTTTCTGTGAAGCTCTCCTTTCCTCAGTCTCTCTGTGTGAGCCTCTCCTTCCCCCAGTCTTTCTGTGAAGCTCTCCTTTCCTCAGTCTCTCTGAGTAAGCTTCTCCTTCCCCCAGTCTTTCTGTGTGAATCTCTCCTTTCCCCATTTTTTTCTATGCAAGCCTCTCCTTCTCTTAGTCTGTTTGAGCTCTGCTCTGGCTGTGTGTGCCCTTACTGGGTATTCTGATAGGCCTGTCACAGAAGCGTAGGGGGAAGGATGCCCCAAAAATGGTACATTTAGTGAAGATTCCAGGATCTTTGGGGGCATCACAAATTGGGATGTCTCAGGGAAATGCATTCAGCATTCAGCTGCACTGGCTTTGGCCTGCTTTAAAGCTTTTGCTGCCAGCCTACCTAGAGGTATTTTTCACCATTTTGCGCTATATATGTTTAACTGTGTTTTTTGAAGGAATGTCCAGGGATTTCCTAGGAAAATGAGTTTGGGCATTAGCATGAAATGTTTTTACAATATTTTTGGGTGAAATATGTGGGAAAAATAAAAAAAATGCAATTTTTTACATTTTGTGACTTTTTTCAAATGAAGAAAGGTTTTCCAAAAAAATCACATTACATGTTAAAAAAAAAAACAATTTCCTCCTGGTTAAAACACCCATCACACATTATATATTCCTTGGAAGTACTCACCTCAAGCTTTTTAGGCGTACCAGGTTTGTTGCCGTGGGTGCATTTTCCTGGATGCTAAACCTCAAGGAATTCACTGGTTGCACAGGGTTTACCTACAAAAATTAATAATAAAGCAAAATAAAAACACATTTACCTAAAATATCAATATGCAAACAAGAAAAAACAAGCTAAACCTGAAAGCACAAAACCCAAAATGCATAGCTGATTTTAACCCATTTACCTGCCAGCCTACTTGAGATTTTGTCACCTTCTGCTGCCAGGCCATTTTTACGATGTGTAACTGTTTTATTTCCAGGAAAATTATATTTTGTTTTCCATGTCAGTTTGGGTTTTAGCAAGAAATGTCTTGTTTGTAATATTTTCATTTTCGTTGATTTCATAATATTTTTTGTGAAAAAATAATGTATATATATTTTTAACTTTGTTCCTGCCCAGGAGACCAACCCCCCCAAACTGAAAAGACTACTTTATGACATTTTGTAAATGAAATGCAATTACTATCTGAACAAAGGTTAACAATAGTGTGGGGTCCCCCTTCATGGGTGGGGGCATGCTTTTATAAAATATGTAAGCCTTAAAAAAAAAAAAAAAAGTGGCTTGGGTTTCACCCTTCATAGTAAAACCATTCGGGAACCAACTATGTGGGCCTGTAGATCAGGGTGCAGGGGCCAGGCTGGCCCCCGGCTCTGAAAGCTACATGCCCCCATAGCACTTGAGGGTCACCAGCTGTTCTGGCAGGTAATGGGGTTGGGGGTTAATGGCAAGGCTCCTGCTTGCTGCAAGTGACGTGTAAGCCCCTGAAGCCTTGTGAACACGTATAGGGGGTCTCATGTACTCCTTAACAGTTCACAAACAAAATGTTATATATGCAATTTTTTTCATTTACCTTTGATCCAATGCTGATCTATCTCCCTCAGCAATTATACCACGTGCTGTCAGCTGGTAGTGACTGACGCTAGCCGGGTGTGGGGGAAGAGGGTTGGCTGCCACCAGAAGTGGCTTTTGGACCTGGAGGAGTGGATGGCTCCATTCCACTCCTTCCCTGCGGTGCTGTCGAGGCAACAGAAGCTGAAGACCCAGGGGGGGCAGACGTAAGAATGTCATTCTACGCAGAAAGTAGTTTCTATGTGCTTGCCATTAAATGGTAGGAGAAACGAGCATGTAGAATCTATGGGTTTGGCATTTAGGGGTTAAGGGTGGGCTCCAATAATGATTTCTTCTGGTGGGCTTCAGGTACTCTAGTCCGACCTTGGTTGCAATTGTCCAGTTGGGAGAGTATTGGGACATGTAGTGGATTTATGATGAGGAAATATTACAATGTTCTTAAAGTATACTTTTCATATTATACAAAAATTATACATCACAGCAGGAAGAATGAGTAGCTTCCATTTTACAGTCCCTTTATAATATAATATTGTGTACAGTATAGGTCTTTTACATATGGGCGCTTCACCTTTATGCACATGTGTGACATGTGACAATCCCCTTTGTTCATTGTCACGTTTCCAGGAGTCCTAAACTCAATCTAAACCAATGCTTACTCTAGACTTTTACTAGTAAATCTGAACCCCATTTTGTTGTCTTTATTTGATTGAAGGGTCACATTGAAGTGGATCAAATCCCCGGATTTTGACTATACCTGGTTTTGTTCCCTGCCCCCGAGGTATCCTGATTTGGGATGCCTGGTATATGCAACCCTCCAAATCGCTCATACAAACTCACTTTTCCCAGGTCCTAAGTTGCATGCATGGGCTCTTGTCCAATCAGAACTGTTTGCCATACATATTCAATGCTCGCTAAATGGCTCTGTTAACAACTGCATCCCCAGAAGTGGGCTCACTATCCAAATGGCTGGGGGCAGAAGTGCGTGCAAAGCCCAAAAATCGTTGGGGATGCAGTCACCAATATTTACATCAGCAAGGGAGCCAGGAAAGGAGTTTTGTGGAGCCCTGTGGGGGGCACACAGTGGGGCATCACAAGGATTTTCCAGGGGGACATCTGCAGCTTTTTAGATTCCAGGGCCAGCCATGTTGGGCTTTGTTCCACTTTAGGGTAAATAGATGTCATGAATAGAGGTCAAAAATCCCACAATCGTACCTAGCCCACAGCCACAGGATATAAGGCTCTGCTGTCACCACTGGCTGGCCTGCCAGGACACCATATATACAGTACTAACATGCAAACAGATTATCTCTGGTGACTCTGACATCTTTCTGTGCCTGGAACTAATACAGTATGCCCACGATCAGATCACCAGTCACACATGCAGCTGTGACTGATAACTGATGGTACTGCTACACACACAATGCCCCTTTTTACTCCCCAAAAAGTAGTAAAACGTCTATTTCATTTTTCACCTGGTGTTAAATTAATCCCCTCCTTATTATTCTTACCAAACAAAATGACCGGTTGACATTGGCATATTATAATGACCAGTTGGCATTGGCACATTATTTTTTGAAAACATACCGCATCCAGATAGGGATCTCCACTCTCGGATTCCTACTGTGCTTCTCTGACATACATCTGCATAGGTCTGCAAGCTCTGATACAGGATCTGTTTAGATCCAACATTCATGCATAAATCATAGACTCAGTTATCTACATAAGGTTTGGGATTTATGATGTTATGGCATTGATAGAAGAGACCATCAGGCAAAGACAACAGGCCACAGTTACGTTGAGTATAGTCTTTGACTATAGAGAACAGGACTTGCCTTCTCCATAATTGTGCCAGCAGAATCTGTCTCCATCCTCAACCTTCCAGCTCTTGCGAAACTCAACCAAGTCGGGAGCCTGAACACCAGTTGGTGTCATGAGATCATCTGAAGGGTTTCCATTGTAATTTCCACAAAGCCCACCAACTTTTTCAGAAAAGCTGCTGGGGATATTGACCTTTAAGGAGAACAATTCATAGACTATCTCTATTGCAAAAGAAGTTATAATGACAACTGATTTTCCAGATTGAAGGTCTCGGACCTGTCCATCATTTAGACTCACAGGGAGCTGTTGCTGTTGGTTATTCACCTAAGACATAATAGTAAAAGGAACATTTTTGTGTGACTTTTTTCCCATGCTTTTTTTTTTGTTCTTTTTATGTACTCAACTGAGTTATCTGAGCAAACTTTCATATCGATCTTATAACTTACCCTCACAAATCCATTTTCATTTCCCGCTAAAGATATGTTATATTCATTCAATTGTACAATGGCAGAAACAAAGGATGATCCAAGAGAATTGTCTCTGATTTCATTCTTTAACTCAATGTTAAAATACGGGAGGCGTTTGTCTTTCAAAGTCTTGGCAGCAGTGTAGGTGCAGGAGCCTTGAAAATCATAGGAGTGCCCATCAAAAGTACGAGTTTGAGATTCCTTCACATCAATATGGCAATAGGCTTTTGAATCGGGACTGCATACCGGATTGCCATTAACAATCTTGCACTTATCTGTTCCCCGACATTCCAAACTGCTGCACAATGGAGCTGCATTTGTATTTCCTACAAGAATGATAGAAAAGCTGTTGCCATTCAACACAGTAACTGCTGAAATTACCTTCACAGAATGTGCCAGATTTAGGTTTGATGCTTTCTAGCTATTTCCACTTCTATAAGATTATAAGTCATCCCCAATTTATACAATGGGGATCCTGAACATCTCTTTGTGTCTAAATGTGGCTATGGCAATTTGAAAGTTTGGGACCCCTGATCTAAGATAAAATGCACCTTTTCCATTGATGGACACATTTGATACATTACTTGGCATGGCACACTGCAAAGGGGCTCACTAAGACTCTCTGCCACCAGCCAGCCCTCTCTGTACACCTCTACAGGGATGCTTCGGTAAAGTCTTAAACAGATACTTTTAAACATAGAAACATAGAAGGTTGACGGCAGAAGGAGACCATACGGCCCATCTAGTCTGCCCTAATGTGTATACTGTATGTTCTCTTTATCTTAGGATAGATGTGTGCTTATCCCAGGCATGTTTAAATTCACTGACTGTTGATTTATCAACTACCTCTGCTGGAAGTTTGTTCCAAGTTTGTTTAAGCTTGAAGGTAAGTATTTCTGGTATTGTGGTAATACTATTTTCTTCATCACCTGGTGTATAAAATAATTCATAAGTGGTAATTCTCTAATAGTAAGAATAAGCTTTTCAGTAATTTTATATTAGTATATTATTGCCCCCCCCCCCCCCCCCGTCCTGCAGAGCTACATTACAAAAACCTTCCACAGCCATTCAGGTAGGGTGGGGATGGGAGTGCGCGTGCTGCTGGGGGTGCACCCGCATGCCCTCTCGATTTCAAGGTCATGCATTTAAACAGAGCCGTTTGCTGAGCACTACATATTGTGGTAAAGTGTGTGGAGAAGTCCTGGGTGGAGTATATTTTTCCCCTACAGTGCTGTATAAAGCACGATCCATGCCAGGAACCTCAGGAACCAGAAGCTGACCAGAAATTTCCACACTTCGCCATGAATGGGGATCTGTTATATCGGGTCTCCAAAATTAACAATGAAGTTGTGGAACAGCTTCTGGTACCTAAGCCATATCGTCGCACGGTGCTGGAGATCGCCCATAGACCCAGGGGGGGCAGACGTAAGAATGTCATTCTACGCAGAAAGTAGTTTCTATGTGCTTGCCATTAAATGGTAGGAGAAACGAGCATGTAGAATCTATGGGTTTGGCATTTAGGGGTTAAGGGTGGGCTCCAATAATGATTTCTTCTGGTGGGCTTCAGGTACTCTAGTCCGACCTTGGTTGCAATTGTCCAGTTGGGAGAGTATTGGGACATGTAGTGGATTTATGATGAGGAAATATTACAATGTTCTTAAAGTATACTTTTCATATTATACAAAAATTATACATCACAGCAGGAAGAATGAGTAGCTTCCATTTTACAGTCCCTTTATAATATAATATTGTGTACAGTATAGGTCTTTTACATATGGGCGCTTCACCTTTATGCACATGTGTGACATGTGACAATCCCCTTTGTTCATTGTCACGTTTCCAGGAGTCCTAAACTCAATCTAAACCAATGCTTACTCTAGACTTTTACTAGTAAATCTGAACCCCATTTTGTTGTCTTTATTTGATTGAAGGGTCACATTGAAGTGGATCAAATCCCCGGATTTTGACTATACCTGGTTTTGTTCCCTGCCCCCGAGGTATCCTGATTTGGGATGCCTGGTATATGCAACCCTCCAAATCGCTCATACAAACTCACTTTTCCCAGGTCCTAAGTTGCATGCATGGGCTCTTGTCCAATCAGAACTGTTTGCCATACATATTCAATGCTCGCTAAATGGCTCTGTTAACAACTGCATCCCCAGAAGTGGGCTCACTATCCAAATGGCTGGGGGCAGAAGTGCGTGCAAAGCCCAAAAATCGTTGGGGATGCAGTCACCAATATTTACATCAGCAAGGGAGCCAGGAAAGGAGTTTTGTGGAGCCCTGTGGGGGGCACACAGTGGGGCATCACAAGGATTTTCCAGGGGGACATCTGCAGCTTTTTAGATTCCAGGGCCAGCCATGTTGGGCTTTGTTCCACTTTAGGGTAAATAGATGTCATGAATAGAGGTCAAAAATCCCACAATCGTACCTAGCCCACAGCCACAGGATATAAGGCTCTGCTGTCACCACTGGCTGGCCTGCCAGGACACCATATATACAGTACTAACATGCAAACAGATTATCTCTGGTGACTCTGACATCTTTCTGTGCCTGGAACTAATACAGTATGCCCACGATCAGATCACCAGTCACACATGCAGCTGTGACTGATAACTGATGCTACTGCTACACACACAATGCCCCTTTTTACTCCCCAAAAAGTAGTAAAACGTCTATTTCATTTTTCACCTGGTGTTAAATTAATCCCCTCCTTATTATTCTTACCAAACAAAATGACCGGTTGACATTGGCATATTATAATGACCAGTTGGCATTGGCACATTATTTTTTGAAAACATACCGCATCCAGATAGGGATCTCCACTCTCGGATTCCTACTGTGCTTCTCTGACATACATCTGCATAGGTCTGCAAGCTCTGATACAGGATCTGTTTAGATCCAACATTCATGCATAAATCATAGACTCAGTTATCTACATAAGGTTTGGGATTTATGATGTTATGGCATTGATAGAAGAGACCATCAGGCAAAGACAACAGGCCACAGTTACGTTGAGTATAGTCTTTGACTATAGAGAACAGGACTTGCCTTCTCCATAATTGTGCCAGCAGAATCTGTCTCCATCCTCAACCTTCCAGCTCTTGCGAAACTCAACCAAGTCGGGAGCCTGAACACCAGTTGGTGTCATGAGATCATCTGAAGGGTTTCCATTGTAATTTCCACAAAGCCCACCAACTTTTTCAGAAAAGCTGCTGGGGATGTTGACCTTTAAGGAGAACAATTCATAGACTATCTCTATTGCAAAAGAAGTTATAATGACAACTGATTTTCCAGATTGAAGGACTCGGACCTGTCCATCATTTAGACTCACAGGGAGCTGTTGCTGTTGGTTATTCACCTAAGACATAATAGTAAAAGGAACATTTTTGTGTGACTTTTTTCCCATGCTTTTTTTTTTGTTCTTTTTATGTACTCAACTGAGTTATCTGAGCAAACTTTCATATCGATCTTATAACTTACCCTCACAAATCCATTTTCATTTCCCGCTAAAGATATGTTATATTCATTCAATTGTACAATGGCAGAAACAAAGGATGATCCAAGAGAATTGTCTCTGATTTCATTCTTTAACTCAATGTTAAAATACGGGAGGCGTTTGTCTTTCAAAGTCTTGGCAGCAGTGTAGGTGCAGGAGCCTTGAAAATCATAGGAGTGCCCATCAAAAGTACGAGTTTGAGATTCCTTCACATCAATATGGCAATAGGCTTTTGAATCGGGACTGCATACCGGATTGCCATTAACAATCTTGCACTTATCTGTTCCCCGACATTCCAAACTGCTGCACAATGGAGCTGCATTTGTATTTCCTACAAGAATGATAGAAAAGCTGTTGCCATTCAACACAGTAACTGCTGAAATTACCTTCACAGAATGTGCCAGATTTAGGTTTGATGCTTTCTAGCTATTTCCACTTCTATAAGATTATAAGTCATCCCCAATTTATACAATGGGGATCCTGAACATCTCTTTGTGTCTAAATGTGGCTATGGCAATTTGAAAGTTTGGGACCCCTGATCTAAGATAAAATGCACCTTTTCCATTGATGGACACATTTGATACATTACTTGGCATGGCACACTGCAAAGGGGCTCACTAAGACTCTCTGCCACCAGCCAGCCCTCTCTGTACACCTCTACAGGGATGCTTCGGTAAAGTCTTAAACAGATACTTTTAAACATAGAAACATAGAAGGTTGACGGCAGAAGGAGACCATACGGCCCATCTAGTCTGCCCTAATGTGTATACTGTATGTTCTCTTTATCTTAGGATAGATGTGTGCTTATCCCAGGCATGTTTAAATTCACTGACTGTTGATTTATCAACTACCTCTGCTGGAAGTTTGTTCCAAGTTTGTTTAAGCTTGAAGGTAAGTATTTCTGGTATTGTGGTAATACTATTTTCTTCATCACCTGGTGTATAAAATAATTCATAAGTGGTAATTCTCTAATAGTAAGAATAAGCTTTTCAGTAATTTTATATTAGTATATTATTGCCCCCCCCCCCCCCCGTCCTGCAGAGCTACATTACAAAAACCTTCCACAGCCATTCAGGTAGGGTGGGGATGGGAGTGCGCGTGCTGCTGGGGGTGCACCCGCATGCCCTCTCGATTTCAAGGTCATGCATTTAAACAGAGCCGTTTGCTGAGCACTACATATTGTGGTAAAGTGTGTGGAGAAGTCCTGGGTGGAGTATATTTTTCCCCTACAGTGCTGTATAAAGCACGATCCATGCCAGGAACCTCAGGAACCAGAAGCTGACCAGAAATTTCCACACTTCGCCATGAATGGGGATCTGTTATATCGGGTCTCCAAAATTAACAATGAAGTTGTGGAACAGCTTCTGGTACCTAAGCCATATCGTCGCACGGTGCTGGAGATCGCCCATAGACCCAGGGGGGGCAGACGTAAGAATGTCATTCTACGCAGAAAGTAGTTTCTATGTGCTTGCCATTAAATGGTAGGAGAAACGAGCATGTAGAATCTATGGGTTTGGCATTTAGGGGTTAAGGGTGGGCTCCAATAATGATTTCTTCTGGTGGGCTTCAGGTACTCTAGTCCGACCTTGGTTGCAATTGTCCAGTTGGGAGAGTATTGGGACATGTAGTGGATTTATGATGAGGAAATATTACAATGTTCTTAAAGTATACTTTTCATATTATACAAAAATTATACATCACAGCAGGAAGAATGAGTAGCTTCCATTTTACAGTCCCTTTATAATATAATATTGTGTACAGTATAGGTCTTTTACATATGGGCGCTTCACCTTTATGCACATGTGTGACATGTGACAATCCCCTTTGTTCATTGTCACGTTTCCAGGAGTCCTAAACTCAATCTAAACCAATGCTTACTCTAGACTTTTACTAGTAAATCTGAACCCCATTTTGTTGTCTTTATTTGATTGAAGGGTCACATTGAAGTGGATCAAATCCCCGGATTTTGACTATACCTGGTTTTGTTCCCTGCCCCCGAGGTATCCTGATTTGGGATGCCTGGTATATGCAACCCTCCAAATCGCTCATACAAACTCACTTTTCCCAGGTCCTAAGTTGCATGCATGGGCTCTTGTCCAATCAGAACTGTTTGCCATACATATTCAATGCTCGCTAAATGGCTCTGTTAACAACTGCATCCCCAGAAGTGGGCTCACTATCCAAATGGCTGGGGGCAGAAGTGCGTGCAAAGCCCAAAAATCGTTGGGGATGCAGTCACCAATATTTACATCAGCAAGGGAGCCAGGAAAGGAGTTTTGTGGAGCCCTGTGGGGGGCACACAGTGGGGCATCACAAGGATTTTCCAGGGGGACATCTGCAGCTTTTTAGATTCCAGGGCCAGCCATGTTGGGCTTTGTTCCACTTTAGGGTAAATAGATGTCATGAATAGAGGTCAAAAATCCCACAATCGTACCTAGCCCACAGCCACAGGATATAAGGCTCTGCTGTCACCACTGGCTGGCCTGCCAGGACACCATATATACAGTACTAACATGCAAACAGATTATCTCTGGTGACTCTGACATCTTTCTGTGCCTGGAACTAATACAGTATGCCCACGATCAGATCACCAGTCACACATGCAGCTGTGACTGATAACTGATGGTACTGCTACACACACAATGCCCCTTTTTACTCCCCAAAAAGTAGTAAAACGTCTATTTCATTTTTCACCTGGTGTTAAATTAATCCCCTCCTTATTATTCTTACCAAACAAAATGACCGGTTGACATTGGCATATTATAATGACCAGTTGGCATTGGCACATTATTTTTTGAAAACATACCGCATCCAGATAGGGATCTCCACTCTCGGATTCCTACTGTGCTTCTCTGACATACATCTGCATAGGTCTGCAAGCTCTGATACAGGATCTGTTTAGATCCAACATTCATGCATAAATCATAGACTCAGTTATCTACATAAGGTTTGGGATTTATGATGTTATGGCATTGATAGAAGAGACCATCAGGCAAAGACAACAGGCCACAGTTACGTTGAGTATAGTCTTTGACTATAGAGAACAGGACTTGCCTTCTCCATAATTGTGCCAGCAGAATCTGTCTCCATCCTCAACCTTCCAGCTCTTGCGAAACTCAACCAAGTCGGGAGCCTGAACACCAGTTGGTGTCATGAGATCATCTGAAGGGTTTCCATTGTAATTTCCACAAAGCCCACCAACTTTTTCAGAAAAGCTGCTGGGGATATTGACCTTTAAGGAGAACAATTCATAGACTATCTCTATTGCAAAAGAAGTTATAATGACAACTGATTTTCCAGATTGAAGGTCTCGGACCTGTCCATCATTTAGACTCACAGGGAGCTGTTGCTGTTGGTTATTCACCTAAGACATAATAGTAAAAGGAACATTTTTGTGTGACTTTTTTCCCATGCTTTTTTTTTGTTCTTTTTATGTACTCAACTGAGTTATCTGAGCAAACTTTCATATCGATCTTATAACTTACCCTCACAAATCCATTTTCATTTCCCGCTAAAGATATGTTATATTCATTCAATTGTACAATGGCAGAAACAAAGGATGATCCAAGAGAATTGTCTCTGATTTCATTCTTTAACTCAATGTTAAAATACGGGAGGCGTTTGTCTTTCAAAGTCTTGGCAGCAGTGTAGGTGCAGGAGCCTTGAAAATCATAGGAGTGCCCATCAAAAGTACGAGTTTGAGATTCCTTCACATCAATATGGCAATAGGCTTTTGAATCGGGACTGCATACCGGATTGCCATTAACAATCTTGCACTTATCTGTTCCCCGACATTCCAAACTGCTGCACAATGGAGCTGCATTTGTATTTCCTACAAGAATGATAGAAAAGCTGTTGCCATTCAACACAGTAACTGCTGAAATTACCTTCACAGAATGTGCCAGATTTAGGTTTGATGCTTTCTAGCTATTTCCACTTCTATAAGATTATAAGTCATCCCCGATTTATACAATGGGGATCCTGAACATCTCTTTGTGTCTAAATGTGGCTATGGCAATTTGAAAGTTTGGGACCCCTGATCTAAGATAAAATGCACCTTTTCCATTGATGGACACATTTGATACATTACTTGGCATGGCACACTGCAAAGGGGCTCACTAAGACTCTCTGCCACCAGCCAGCCCTCTCTGTACACCTCTACAGGGATGCTTCGGTAAAGTCTTAAACAGATACTTTTAAACATAGAAACATAGAAGGTTGACGGCAGAAGGAGACCATACGGCCCATCTAGTCTGCCCTAATGTGTATACTGTATGTTCTCTTTATCTTAGGATAGATGTGTGCTTATCCCAGGCATGTTTAAATTCACTGACTGTTGATTTATCAACTACCTCTGCTGGAAGTTTGTTCCAAGTTTGTTTAAGCTTGAAGGTAAGTATTTCTGGTATTGTGGTAATACTATTTTCTTCATCACCTGGTGTATAAAATAATTCATAAGTGGTAATTCTCTACTAGTAAGAATAAGCTTTTCAGTAATTTTATATTAGTATATTATAGCCCCCCCCCCCCCCCCCCCGTCCTGCAGAGCTACATTACAAAAACCTTCCACAGCCATTCAGGTAGGGTGGGGATGGGAGTGCGCGTGCTGCTGGGGGTGCACCCGCATGCCCTCTCGATTTCAAGGTCATGCATTTAAACAGAGCCGTTTGCTGAGCACTACATATTGTGGTAAAGTGTGTGGAGAAGTCCTGGGTGGAGTATATTTTTCCCCTACAGTGCTGTATAAAGCACGATCCATGCCAGGAACCTCAGGAACCAGAAGCTGACCAGAAATTTCCACACTTCGCCATGAATAGGGATCTGTTATATCGGGTCTCCAAAATTAACAATGAAGTTGTGGAACAGCTTCTGGTACCTAAGCCATATCGTCGCACGGTGCTGGAGATCGCCCATAGTCATGTGCTTGGAGGGCATTTGGGGATTAATAAGACCCAGGAAAGAGTTCTCCAGAGGTTTTACTGGCCTGGGGTGTATGAGGAAATAAAAAGATACTGCGAGTCCTGCCCTACGTGCCAGTTAAGTGCCCCAACGTCACATTTCCGGAGCCCCTTAGTACCACTTCCCATTATCGAGGTCCCCTTTGAGAGAATTGCCATGGATTTGGTGGGGCATGTTGTGAAGTCAGCCCGAGGACACCAATATATATTAGTGGTACTAGATTATGCTACCCGCTACCCGGAAGCAGTACCGCTAAGAAATATGGCGTCCAAAAATATGCTAAGGAGCTGTTTCTTATGTTCTCTCGTGTAGGAATCCCAAAGGAAATTCTAACCGATCAGGGCTCGCCCTTCATGTCAAAGGTCATGAAGGAACTGTGCAAGCTGTTTAAGATTACCCATCTCCGCACCTCAGTGTACCATCCTCAAACAGACGGCTTGGTAGAGAGATTTAATAAAACCCTTAATCACATGCTAAAGAAAGTTGTAGAACGGGATGGCCGTGATTGGGACTGTTTGTTGCCGTATCTCATGTTTTCCATACGGGAGGTTCCCCAGGTGTCTGCAGGGTTTTCACTGTTTGAACTGGTGTATGGTAGGCATCCCCGGGGTTTGCTAGATATCGCCAAGGAAACCTGGGAGACTGGGGCCACCCCATACAAGAGTATAATTGAGCATGTTGCCCAGATGTAGGACCATATAGAAAATGTAATGCAAAGGGCTCAGGCGGCCCAGAGCAGGATATATAATAGATCGGCCAGGGTGAGGGCCTTTAATCCTGGGGACCGAGTCCTGGTATTAGTGCCCACAGTTGAAAGTCAATTTCTGGCAAAGTGGCAGGGTCCCTATGAGGTTGTAGAGAAGGTGAGTGAGGTGAACTACAAGGTTCACCAACCAGGTAGAAGGTGCCCTACCAGATTTACCATGTGAACCTGATTAAGCCGTGGAAAGATCGTGAAGCTTTGGTAGTTGCCCCGGCTAGAGTTAGAGAGGCGGTGCAGACCATTCCCCCAGTCAAGATAGGTGAGTCTTTGTCAGGTCATCGCAGAAGGTTAGGGAATTTCTGCAAAGAAATAGAGACAAGTTTTCTGACCTGCCGGGCCGAACGCATTTAATAAAGCATCAGATTAAAACTGAACCCTACACTAAGGTAAACCTAAAGCCGTACAGGATTCCTGAAGCACGGAGAGAGGCGATCTCCTCTGAAATAAAATGCATGTTAGAGTTGGGCATCATTGAGGAGTCTGCTAGTGCTTGGTCCAGTCCCATTGTCTTAATACCAAAGCCTAATGGGACCTGGAGATTCTGTAATGACTTTCGAAAGCTCATTGAGGTCTCAAAGTTTGATGCGTATCCCATGCCCCGGGTAGATGAGTTGATTGAAAAGCTTGGGAGGGCAAGATACATTACAACCCTGGATCTCACAAAAGGGTACTGGCAGATACCTTTGGCTGAGGACGCTAAAGAAATGACCGCGTTTGCCACCCCAGAAGGGCTGTTTCACTATCTGGTTATGCCGTTTGGGTTACATGGGGCCCCTGCTACCTTTCAGAGGCTGATGGACGTGATCTTGAGGCCACATCGGAATTATGCCGCTGCTTACCTGGACGATGTGGTCATCTTTTCGTCGGATTGGAAGAGTCACCTCTGCAAGGTACAGGCCGTCCTAGACTCTATAAGTAATGCTGGCTTAACCATAAACCCTGAGAAGTGTGCAGTGGGTCTGGAGGAGGCAAAATACCTGGGCTATGTCATTGGTAGAGGGTTGGTTAAGCCCCAGATTAATAAGGTGGAGGCAATACAAAACTGGCCCAGACCCCTTACAAAAAAACAAGTGAGAGCCTTCCTAGGTATAACCGGCTACTACCGTCGGTTTGTGCCCAACTTTGTGTCAATGGAAACCCTGTTAACTGACTTAACAAAGGGGGGTAAGTCAGTAATGGTGGAATGGACCCCAGAGGCAGAAAAGGCTTTTCAAAGCCTAAAATCTGCCCTGTGTAAACAGCCTGTTCTGGTGTCCCCAGATTTCAGCAAACAATTCTTGGTACAGACGGATGCATCTGATTCAGGTTTGGGTGTAGTTCTGTCACAAGAGGTGAATGGGGAAGAGCACTTAGTATTGTACCTGAGCCGGAAGCTGACTCCGGCAGAGAAAAACTACGCGATAGTGGAAAGAGAGTGTCTCGCTGTTAAGTGGACGTTAGAGGCCCTAAAATATTATTTGTTGGGTCGAGAATTTGTCCTAATGAGAAATGCAAGGGTCACCAGATGGGTTCTCTCCTTACAAAACTTTAAATTTAAAGTAGAACATAGACCGGGGAAGCTACAGGGGAATGCGGATGCTTTGTCCCGAGTCTATTGTATGACCAGTAAGGGTTGTCAGACCTCGGGTCGGAAGAAGAGGGGGGGGATATGTGGTAAAGTGTGTGGAGAAGTCCTGGGTGGAGTATATTTTTCCCCTACAGTGCTGTATAAAGCACGATCCATGCCAGGATTTCAGAACCCTGGTCACATTCCCCACTCCTAGGTTTCTTCTGATCTCAGGCCTTGCACACCTGGTCAGAGTGATTTCAGGAAGGAGCCTGAATAAAAGGCTTCCACTGAGCCAGTCATTTGTCTTTGACCAGCCTGATGGAGGGAGTTCAGGCTGAACTGCATATTGTGTGAATAACAATACTGGACTATTAAGCCGGAGGACTTGGCTTCTGCGCCCCACTCTTGGACCGTTGGGGGTGAGAAGCGGCGGGCTGGTTTGCCCTGCAACCTGGATTGGACTTTCCTTTGACCCACAGCTTGCTGGAATCCCCAGCCCTGGATTTACCTTTATTTGGTGATGTAACCATTTGTTTTGATTTTCTGCATTGACGCTGCAACCTATGAATGGAGAAGTATTATTTCATTTGAATACTTTCATTTTTTCTGAAATAAATCTGCTTTGCCGAGAGAGAACTGTTGTCTGTGTCACTACCGTTCGCCCCCAATATCTCACAATATGTATGGAAAATGGCTCTGATTGGACGAGAGCTCGCAAATGCACTGCAGAGCGGGAGAAAGGTTAGTTTGTACGTGCGTTCTGGGGTGTTTCTCACAGTGGGCCTGTTGGCAGAGGTAATAAGCCTCATAGTTCTTGCTAACAAAATGGCTGAAGTGAACAAAATGGCTGCCAGATATAGCTATATGCAAGGCTTCACAGAAATGGAAAATATTTGCAAGCTTCATAGGATAATGTTATTGAAGAAGTGTATGCTAGCGAAATTTAACTGTCAAACCGCAATAATAGCTAAATGGGGCAGCTTCTCAGTAACTGCTACGTGTTGACCTTTTTCTCTGTGGAAACTGTGAGCTTGCACTTCTCTGTGGTTTTGACATATATGTCGCAAATGTGGAACAAGTACATACTGTGTCTGTGGTTTCTTGCTTTATAAGTCCACCCTAAAGCGGAAGTAAAGTAGAGTTTGTACTGGGAGTCTGTGTGTGTGTCGTTATTATTGAACCCCTGTACAATTCTCTCAGATATCTGAAATCACACATAGGAGTTATTGCAATTGCGAGACAGCGTGCCTGAAGAGGGTCCAGGGAGATCGCTCTAGAGCAAATAGGCACATTCTTTCAGTGGTGGAGTTTGAATGCAGGCAACACACCTTGAATGGGGTAAGTAATTTTATTTACTAAACCCCGAGGGAAGGTTAAAAGTGTTGGCCCTTTAGTTGCCTCTCGCAATTAGGCGAGTTTGAAAAGGGACACGGGTTGTCGCCTTAGATATAGAAAAAGCGCGCTATAGAAATTCATAGGACGTGTCTGCACTTGGATACCTCTGATGTGTGATTAGTCTGTCTTGGTGTTGATGTTCATAAAGTTATAAGTTTATCTGTTTGTATTGTCGGACAGTCCTGAAGGTGAGCAGGACTCAGGCAATTGACTTTAGAAGTATAAGATATATTTTGTTAGTATGGGTCATACAGAAAGCAAGATACCCCATGTTGGTAAAGATTGTATTCACTATGTAGAGAGATTAACGGAAGGGGCTTATTATACCTTACCGTTGTGGAAAATATGGCAGGTTGGACGGAGGCTATGGGTAGCCCCCATCCCTTCCCTAGAACAGGAGGTAGTGACCCCTATTACATGGAAATGATAATGGGAATGTGCCTTGGAGATAAAAAGGCTTGGCCCTATTATTCAGGGGACCCTAATTGGGATAAGTCCTATATGAGAGAGTGTGGAATAAAATGGTTAGAAATAGCGCCAGGGTGGTATAGGAGAAATGGATTAATAAGTCTCAGGAAAAAAGTTAGTAAAAAGGAATTAGAGAACAGACATAAAAGTGAGAAGTTGAATTATGAAATTAGAAATCATTCCAACCCCGACACTAAACATAGCGCTCCGCCCCCGCCATATGATACGAAGGAGCACAGACCTAAACAGGTAAAAGTAAAAACTGTAACTACCACTCAATATCCCTCCTTAATGCCATTCCAAGGAAATGATTTGAGTCCCACGGCAACCGTGATAACAATGGCAGCAGTGGAACAAACCAAATACAATAGAAAACAAAAAGAGGAGAGAATAGATGTGGAAGTAATAAAGAAAAAAAGAGAGAGAAAAAAGAGAGAAACTAGAGAGGGAACAAAAGAAAATGTCACAAAATATCCTTCCTCAGAATGAGAACCAGTGGTCACATGTTGATGAACAGCAACCAGAAATGACGCTAGGAGAGGAGGAGGATAAGGGACATGAAGAGGAATTAAACACAGAATCTTTCACATTTAATATTACTGATGAACAAACTAAACCAGCTAAGCAAACACGCCTGTGTCAGGACAAACAAATCATACTTAATGTTAACATAGGGGAGCCCCAGAGACAGACCAGGACCCAAAAACGTACACTGGATAATACACTTACAGAACCAGCAGGAGACATAGATTCCATAGAGACCCCAGGAGTAATAGCAGCAGCAGCGCCCACTGCAGCAACAAGCTCTATGACCATGGTTAGTACATACAATCCTTTCATAACAGCAGGAGACATTTTGGTCATCACCCCTCCTGATATGAAAGAACTAGATCACATGGCCAAACACTGTCCTCACCCCTCCAAGTCTTCCAAAGGTACAATCGCTTACCTTCGGAGGGCAATTAAAGGAAAAAATGATATGCCTGAAGACATTATGATGGTTTTAGAGATGGTAGTTGGGGAGAATAGCCCACTTAGCTGGAAAGGGATACCTCACATGGAGGTGGACACACCTGCAGATACAAAGCCAGGTAACATACCCCTGTACTAAGAAGGGAATGAAGCTGAAATGTGGGAAGCTTTAGAAGATCACTTAAACCAGGCGTTTAAGCCCAGAGCTGATATGGCACCCTCTCTTGCATGTAAGCAGAAAAAAGGTGAATCTTTGACTGAGTTGTGGAAGAGATTTCTATAGGTTTGGCGTTTAAAAAGCCAGATGGGAGATGGCCCAGGGATACCCGCCCTGTGTATCAGTACATTTATCTCCAACTACCAGGTTTAGGTTTACAAATTAAGCAACAAATAGACAAGTGGACTGAGATGCCAATAGAAGAGTTTGGTAGAAGGTTAATAAGTAAACATGCAGCAGGATGATTTAAAATAATAAGACTGTCAGTGACACACGCAGCACAACTCAGCATACCAGAGCCAGTTCCATATCCCTATGGGGACCCATGGGGACAGCAGCAATACTGGGAAGAGAAACACAGGTCAGCCCATGCAGCTCCTAGGGGTGGAGGACGAGGAAGAGGAAATCTCAAACAGCAATGGGGAGACAGGCAGGGACCCCCCAAACAGCAGGCTAGAAGTGCTGGCTGTTTCAATTGTGGCGCAATGGATCATTGGAGAGCCGATTGCCCATACCCTGATACACACAAGCAGGTTTCAAACAGACCTCCGCAGGCAGCTCCCTCCAATGTACAACACAATACCCCTCGCCTCAACGTTGACTGGCAAAATGTAGGACCCCAATGAAGGTGCCCAGGGGCAAATCCCACCTTCCCAGTAGTCTCACAGCATTTCTCACAACAGCCATGCATTGATTTGATGATTAGTAAAAAGAAGTTAACATTTTTAGGGGATTCTGGAGCTACATGCAGCGTATTGGGGAGAAATGCATACACAGGACCAAGGGAAGAGACCGCCCCCTCGATGGGAATGAATGGGATTTTGACACTTTTGAAACATTTGAAACACCACCGCTCACGGTGAGGGACCTCCATCAGAGCCCCTCAATCAACCAAGTCTTTAAAATCATGACCAGCTGTCCTGTTAACCTGTTAGGCAGGGACTTATTGGCTAAAATGGCTATTTCCCTCTGAAGGCGGTGTCCGAGTTGATAGTGACACTTATAGGCTCATACCTGTAAACAAGAGGAGAAACTGCCATGCAGACTCCTACTTCCCCGCCATCCTCCCAGATGACCCCTGCCTCAAATTGGTCCAGGCCGAAGGTATGGGCTACTGGGGACTACGATGTAGGCTTTACAAATGTCACTCCTTATCGAGCCGTCTTAAAGAAGGGATCACAGCCAGTCTATATTAAACAATACCCCTTGAACAAAGAAAGGGTATAAGACCTTTAATAGACAATTTTCTACAACAGGGCATATTAGAAAAAGCGGTATCACTGTTTAATTCCCCAATTCGCTTAAGAAAGCTAATGGGACTTATAGATTTGTTCAAGACCTGCGTACAGTAAATAGCTTGGTAGTACCGCTGGCTCCCATTGTGCCCGACGTGGTGTCACTTCTAACCGCCATTCCCAAAGACGCCAAAATATTCAGAGTCTGCGATGTAAAAAATGCCTTTTTTGGGATCCCAGTACATCCCGAGACACACCCGCTCTTCTCATTCCAATACCGCGGAGAATCCCTAACTTTTACCCGTTTGCCAATGGGATTCTTGAATAGTCCTGTTGTTTTTTCCATTGTTTTGAGAGAAGTGCTAAAAGCATATAAACCGAACTGTAACTCGATTGTTCTGACCTACTGTGATGATCTATTACTGGCCAGTCAATCAATAACCGCGGCCCGAGAGGACGGAATTCTCCTATTGAAATGTCTCTGTCAGCATGGAATGAAAATTTCTGTGACGAAATTACAATGGTGTCAGCAGAAAGTTGAATATTTGGGTTTTGTGTTGTCACAGGGAAAGAGAGAGTTAAATCCCAAAAGAGTGGCGGCAATCGTGGAATTGGGCCCTCCACAGAATAAAAAAAACATACTAAGCTTTCTTGGAATGATTAGTTATTGCTGTCAATGGATCCCTGACTGCTCTTATTATGACAACATACTGAGAGTTACCACACGTGCTAATCAACCTGACACCATAGAATGGTCAGATGAAATGTTAAATGCTTTTAAAAAGTTAAAGGAGGCACTGATATGTTCCCCCGGGCTCGGTTTACCAAGCTATGTGAAGGTGTTCCACCTGTATGTACGTGACTTTTGTAAGGGATACAGCTCAGTTTCAGCTCAAAGCCATGGGGGTAAATTGAGACCTGTGGCATACTTCTCTAAACTTCTCCCGGTGCAAGTCCAGGGGATGCCGGCTGTTTGAGATCTTTGGTCTCTTGTGCAATGGCGATTGAGCAAGCCACCTCGGTCACACTGGGACACCCCACGATACTGCATGCAGGTCACATTGTAAAACATTTAATGAACAATTTACATACCCAACATATGACAGCGCAGCGATTAAGCGGATATGAAGTAATCCTTTTGACAAATCCCCATCTAGAGATCAGATAAGCCCCGAATATCGAGGGACCCGCCCCGATTTTAAATGCATTATTAGGTTTGAAAAGTGAGGCTGACAAAATTCCTCCGCGCCATGACTGTAATGACATAATCCAACAAGAGACTGCATCACGCCCAGACCTGGAGTCGGAGCCAATCGCAGGTTCAGAGCTTGTCTTCGTTGACGGTTCATGTTCCTGGCCCAGAGATGACGTGTTTCAAACTGGGTATGCGGTCGTCCAGCTCCCAGAGAATATAATTGAAGCCAAAAGAATTCCTTTCAAGTCCGCACAAGCTGCCGAACTAATTGCGCTGACACGTGCATGTCAGCTTTTCAAAGGTCAGTCGGTCAGCATAGTAACAGACAGTCATTATGGTTTCTCAGTTTGCCACGACTTTGGAAGGATATGGGAAAAACGTGGATTCATTTCCGCGGATGGGAAACCCATTTCACATGCAACGCTAGTGAAAAATCTTTTAGCAGCCATCATGTTACCAAAGCGACTCGCGATCATACACTGTAGGTCACACACAGGAAGTCAAACGGAAATTGGGAGGGGAAATGAGCTGGCAGACAAAGTGGCTAGAGCAGCAGCCAGACAGCAAACTCTGACAGGAAGTCATCTGAGTCCTAATGCTCATACTCCATTAACCCTTCCTATGCTAACACTAGATGCTATTGATTTTACAATAGGATGTCTGCAGGAGCATACATCTGTTTCTGAAGTGGGGGATTGGGTACTGGCAGGGGTGCAGAAATCAATAGCCGGGATTTGGTGTATCGAGGGTAAACCATGCATACCCATACATAGTGCCCCCCTATTTATTTCTCAAGCACACGGCATAGGACACAAAAGTGCACAACACACACACATGGCGTTGAAACAAAGTTTTTTCATTTTACAATGTGAGAAACAAGTGAAAGCTTATGTAGAGAAATGCATAACATGCCAAATGAATAACCCCAACATTTCACATAAGCCACAGCATGACCATCTAGTATACCCCACAGAACCCTGTACTGATTGGAACACTGACCATACACACATTACAGTTACACCAGGAGGTAAGCCTGAAATTTTACTAGTTCTGGTAGACATGTTTTCAAAATGGCCTGAATGCTTTCCAGTCAAGAAAGAAAATGTTAAGAACGTAGTGAAAATTTTGACACAAGAAATAATACCGCGCTTTGGGTGCATTTCGCGCATACGCAGCGATAACGGCACAGCCTTTAAAGCCAAAATATGTCAAGATTTAGTAGAACATTTAAACATTGAATGGCAGTTTCACATCCCATACCATCCTCAGAGTTCAGGGATAGTGGAGCGCATGAATAGAATAATAAAAGACAAACTTAGAAAGGCTACTGAAGGAGACACAAGCTACCCGCAGTTTTAGCTGAAATAAGGATGACACCTAATAAAGTAACTAAGCTTTCTCCTTATGAAATATTAATGGGTAGACCATTTCCCTTGCCATGGCACAGGAACATTAGAGAGACTAGCGAAGAAGGGAAGTGCAGCCAGGAGGAATACACCAGGGCTCTGGTGGAGAAGCTCACTGCTAGTGAAACACTTGTCTGTCAGAAATTTCCTTCTCTTTTACAGGATTCGTTTCATGACATAAAGATTGGAGACACGGTGTTAGTGAAAAAGCATGGTAATCAACCGAAGATCGAGTTCCCATTCGAGAAGCCGACGAAGGTGATAGCAGTCGCTCGGACGGCCGTGCTTGTGGAAGGAAATCAAAATTGGATCCACGCCACCCGGGTGAAGAAAGTCTCTACACTCCAAATACTGGACGAGGATGAAGTACTGCAAGTTAAAGGATCAGACACCCCACCAAGGGGGCCACAGTCAGACGCCCCACCCATTGGGCCACAGTCAGACGTCCCACCAAGGGGACAAGAAAAAGCTGGTTGCAGACCCCCAGCCAGGAATGGGTCCGAAAAAAGGCCAGCACTGGCTTGCCCGCTGGTTCTATGGCTCCAATCATTTCTGCACTGCAATGATTCTGTCTTTTCTGATAGTGTCAGTAATATGGGTTGTGTGTAACTGTGTTTATGATCGTATGTGAACCTTTGGGTTTGAGACAGAGTGCCCTTATACCCCCCTCCCCGCGTCCGCAGCCTGAAACTCCCATGCCCCATGTTGTAAATGAAAGGTCTAAACTCATCTCCAAATATGTGAGTAAAAACGCCAAAGGTGAAGTAACATTCTGGTTCAATACCTCAGAGCCCAGCATGATTTACACTTTTGATCTGTGCGACGTATATCCTTGTATGGGAGATTCTTCAAACATATATAGATTTGAGGGATTCAAATTTGCACACGATTACATCTGTGTCACAGATGATTACTGGGGCCGGAATTGCGACCACTGGGGATCGGTGGGATGGAATACTAGGGATGCCTATGGAACTGGTAGGGACTGGGGATACCGGCCGGAGAGTGCCCTAGCAAAAAGGACGAGCAGGGAAGATCCCTATTGCAGAGGATGAAGCTGTATAGGAAAAAAGGAGCGCTCTGTGGCAGATACTCGCCCGGCACGCCGGGGTATAGGTGTGTACCTCTGACACTCTCCATAGAGTCTCCCTCCCCTAATGACGAAGGCACTTATGTGTTGGGTATTCATAATTGTCCCTCTTCCCCCAATCCTAGAATTAAATTTTACATAAAAAATATTGCTGGTAAGTCTGAACCAAAACTCATCCCAAATATATTAACTGAAGGCCTCTCAAACATAAAGGTGCAGACTGAAGCTGACCCTGAGGAGACTTTAGCCACTGAAACAGGGTTCCAGGGACAACAGAACCTGTGGTTACAATGGGCCCACTACACTGCAGCTAAGCAAAATAGAACTGATTGTTTTGTGTGTGCAAATGCTAGACCTAATTTAGGCACCGCTCCCCTTCCTCTACCTGAGAATGAAGAAACTTGTTTGCTGAAAATCTACAAGAATCAAACCCTTACAGGTGAAGAATGCCGCATGTGGGCACGTGATTTTCCCATTTTAAACCACCCCGCCAAGCCCGGTTCAGGAATCCATGCCTACAAGGGTAACTATACTTGTTATAGTAGAACTAAAGGAAAACTCAAAGTAGGTAATTTTACCCAGGGTTGGTGCCACAGGTATGCTACTGTTACTGATAAAAATTTGTTAATTGGACACAAAGTAGCAGTAGCTGATATATACTGGTTATGTGGTGGCGAAGTATTACATCCCATGCTACCCCGTGACTGGGAAGGAGAATGTGCACCGGTAAAACTCATAATGTCATTTGTAATCTCCCCAGCAATAGATTGGGACGAGCACACTTTTGAGGGACAATTCCAAGGTACCCCCTGCCGAAGTAAGAGGGAGGCAGCATCACCTAAAGGGAGTTTTGATGCTCACGTGTACCTGGATGCCATAGGTGTCCCCAGAGGGGTGCCCGATGAATTTAAGGCCCGAGACCCTGTAAAGACTGGATTTGAGTCCATATTCACCATAGTAACTGCTAATAAGAATGCTGATTGGATTAACTATCTGTACTATAATCAGCAACGCTTTGTGAATGCCACTAGGGACGGCCTTAGAGGAATTGCTGAACAGCTAGGACTTACAACAGAAATGGCTTTCCAGAACAGAATGGCCTTAGATATGATGCTAGCTGAGAAAGGTGGGGTCTGTAAGATGGTTGGAGATACCTGTTGTACCTATGTGCCAAATAATTTAGGACCAACGGAAAAGTGACCAAGGCTATTGAAAGGTTAGATACTCTAGCTGTGGAAATGAAAAATAATGCAGGAAATGATGCTAATTGGTCCAGTTGGCTTAAAGATTTCTTTCCAGCTGGAAAGGTTTTCTCACACAGTTCTGTATTATTGTTATGCTGGTGATCATTGCTATTGTTACATTCAAGATCATTATGTGTGTCATTGCTATAAAAACTAATAAGCAACAGGGTGCTTACGCGGCTTACTTGGCAGAGAATGAAGCTCACTATGATTATATAGTTTGCAGGGCTGAATCTGGGACATATGATGATGCCATGGTTGGTGAGTCTGAGAACTTGTAATAAGTTCTGAGACTCAAAGAAGGGTTTGTTGGCAGAGGCAATAAGCCTCATAGTTCTTGCTAACAAAATGGCTGAAGTGAACAAAATGGCTGCCAGATATAGCTATATGCAAGGCTTCACAGAAATGGAAAATATTTGCAAGCTTCATAGGAAAATGTTATTGCAGAAGTGTATGCTAGCGGAATTTAACTGTCAAACCGCAATAATAGCTAAATGGGGCAGCTTCTCAGTAACTGCTACGTGCTGACCTTTTTCTCTGTGGAAACTGTGAGCTTGCACTTCTCTGTGGTTTTGACATATATGTCGCAAATGTGGAACAAGTACATACTGTGTCTGTGGTTTCTTGCTTTATAAGTCCACCCTAAAGCGGAAGTAAAGTAGAGTTTGTACTGGGAGTCTGTGTGTGTGTCGTTATTATTGAACCCCTGTACAATTCTCTCAGATATCTGAAATCACACATAGGAGTTATTGCAATTGCAAGACAGCGTGCCTGAAGAGGGTCCAGGGAGATCGCTCTAGAGCAAATAGGCTCATTCTTTCAGGGCCCCCGAAACAAAACCAGGGTAAGCAAAATCCTGAGTTTTGTTCCGCTTTAATTCTTACTGGTGGAGGTTAACCATTTAGGAATTATTTTTAACACTGTGATTAAGAAAATATTTTAAAGAAAATTGCTACAATACTTTGCGGGAATACTTACCTTCAAATTATACATATCTGTTTAAGACTTTTAGGAGTTTTTGTTAAACGTTTTGTTGAAACTTTTTTTTCCAGTGTTTTTAAGCCTGAAGAAAAAAATGTAGTTGATACTTTACAATATATTCTTAGAGTTTTTATACATAGGGTGGTAACTTAGTCTTGTTGAGGTAATCTGTACTGAGCATTTCGAGTATTTACATAAGTGCAGTGAACAAGAGTATTGTCAGACCGACACCAAACAATAGCACGGGTTTCTTCGTGTAATGGGAAAAATCTTTCAACTTACCACCCAGTAAAGCCAGTGAGAGCCACAGCAGAAGGACAGCCATCATGTCAGCAGGACTAAAACACAAAGGAATTATTACAAAGGTGCCGTAGTCTGAAATTCCACATAGGGATTGGCAGAAAAACATCTTCAGCATGAGGCCATGCCCATGTAGTCTCCCCTGTATAGTAATGTGCTAAACTAATTCACTTGTCATATGCACTATGATTACACCATTATAGCTGGACTGAATGTAGTTGATGGTACAGTGGTTTTTGTTGCCTATTATGTCACTGGCCTTCACTAGTCAAACAGACTCACAGCACAACTAAGTTTAGAATATTCATAGCTTGAAATCCAAAATATGCCCTGGCAACACACTTACAGTATTATATGACTTCTTCACCATAGCCTGTCCTCATACATCATGTTCATTATGTCCTTTTCATCCTGGTCTGATCTCATCCACCATGCCTATTATGACCTTCTCATATTGGGCTGGCCTTATACAGCTTATTATGACTACCTAACCCTGAGCCGTATATCATGCTTATCATGACCTCCTCACCTTTGCCTGGTCTCATATACTGTTCATTTTATGACTTCCTTACTTTGGCCTGGTCTCATAATAAAGGCTTATTATGACTTACTTACCATGTCCTGACCTTGTACAGGATGTTTATTTTGTGCTCTCAAAGCTTCTATTGCTTTATGCATCACTAGTAATGAGTTTCCTATTTGGGTTACTGTTAGAAGTTCAGCTTGGCCAGACCCAGATAGCTGCAATATTTCTGACAAACTATTTAGCCTTTTATCTTATTTATATTTTTTGTGCCTTACAAAGATTTAAAAGAAGAGGGTCTGCACTTACTGTAGCTTGGAGCTATTAGCACAGTTCACCTATCATAGAACCTGGCATCTTCAGTAATGGGAGACCTATAACCATAGCAGCATAATAACCCCTTTGCATAGGTTCAGTACTTTTTCAAGTGTGCTCAGCTAGTGCTTCTTTCTAGATACAGTAAGACAGCTCCTGATGAATTTAGACAGACGAAAATCACGTCAGGTTGTATTCAATGTGTATGTTGTAACAGCTCTGATGATTAGAAACAAGGATCTTTTTATTATGTTTCAATAAATCGGATAAATCAGATTTCTTTATAGAGAGCTCTGTGTGAGAGTTTGATACAGGTGGAAGCAGGAACCACCGAGCATATGCTTCATCAAAATTGTGATATGTGAAACTTTTATGAAACTTCCGGTGGTCATTCATGAGGCTGTTAGCTAAGGAGTAGGGAATTTGTCCAATAACATGAAAAACCACTCACCTTCACCCAAAGCAAAATGTATTTTTTGTAATTCTCTTCTGATCCGCAACTAATGCGATTTCAGTGGAGAAATTCTTTCACGTAAAAGGAGTCCACTTTTTAGTAAATACCCCCTTCTCCTGTACCCCAGAATCCACAGCTACATATTCACTGCTTAGTAAAGAATGAAAAAAGTCAACACACTTCATCTCTTCATTCTGATTCAAATCAGTATTATATCAGAGTATTACAGCTGTGCAAATGCATAAAACAGCAACAATGTAATTCTACACATTAATGGAAAAAAATACAATAGCAAGACAAGTTTACTTTACTGTATTTACATTTTTCTAAGTACCGTATATACTCGAGTATAGGCCGACCCGAATATAAGCCGAGGCACCTAATTTTACCCCAAAAACCTGGAAAAAGTTATTGACCCGAGTATAAGCCGAGGCACACAACACAGCACACAATACAGCACACATACACACACAAGGCACACACAGCACACAACACAGCACACAATACAGCACACAATACAGCACACAATACACACACAAGGCACACACAGCACACAACACAGCACACATACACACACAGCACACATACACACACAGCACACATACAATGCACACAACACACACACTCACCAGTTCAGCTCCTGCAGGATCTTCAGCGAGGCTCCTTCCAGCGACGGTGCGGGAGAGAGGACGGCGCGGGACGACGGCATGGGTCCGCAGGGCAGAAGAGCCGCCTCAGAGGCTTCAGAACTCGGCGGGGAGATCAGTACACCCAGCGCGAGGTGGGTGTACCAAGATGGCGGCCGGCGCGCTCCGCGCCGCCACGTCACGTCGCGTCACTGAGGCCCGGGCCGCCATCTTGGTACACCCACCTCGCGCTGGGTGTACTGATCTCCCCGCCGAGTTCTGAAGCCTCGGCGTCTCGTCTGCCGCCTCGGAGGCTCTTCTGCCCTCGCTCAGGTAAGTCTGACTCGAGTATAAGCCGAGGCTGCTTTTTTCAGCCCAAAAAGTGGGCTGAAAAACTCGGCTTATACTCGAGTATATACGGTAAAAAAGTAAATAAAAAATAGAACTCTGAGTACCTCTGAATCCCCTAAACCAGGGGTCTCAAACTCAATTTACCTGGGGGCCGCTGGAGGTAGATTCTGGGTAAGGCTGGGCCGCATCAAGTTTTCCACAAAAAATGCGCTTACAAAATATCATTATTCAGATTCAAATGTCTTTATTAACAGTTCTTTAACATTTAGATTTAGAACATGAATGGACATAAACTGTTTGAACATGGCTTTATCTGCCTACTTCTTGCTGCTAGAGATCTGACAGCGCTTACTCTTGCATAGCCGAGCCACATTTGGCGTAAGTGAGGAAGCAGTTGAGACCCTCAGCACAGCTTGAAGATGAGCATCAGTAATTCTAGACCTGTACTTTGACTTATTGAAGTTCAAGGTAGAGAAGAGCTTTTCACACAAGTATGTGCTCCCAAAAAGACACATGGTCTGCTTGAACATTCGGGAAAGCTCAGGGAAGCTGGGGGGCAATTCTCTTAAAAATTGCCCAAGTTTGTCTGCTTTTCCACTCACATCCCTAAACTTGGCTTTGAGTTCAGAGTTACACTGCAGGTCAATGAGCTCTATTTGAAACACTGGAGGGGCATCTTGCACATCAAAGGAGAAGGGGTCTGCAAAAATTTGAAATGTGGCTCTGTGTCTCTTGAAGTCTGCAAATCTATGATCAAATTCCTCCTGTAGCCTCAAAATGACATCCACATACTCCTCATGACTAGGGATGAGCGAATCGATCCGGACGAACCCGGATTCGATCCGAATTTCAGGAAAAATTCGATTCGGATCGAATCCGAATTTCCCCGCGATTCGATCACTCGAAGTTTTCCTTTAACATCCATTCATTTACATTTACAGGCATTCTAAGATGGCGGACGGGACATGTCTGGACATCTATCCCGCGCCAGTGCAAGCTGGGGCAGTCACATGCAGCCTATCAGCAGCCAGCAAGCCCGGTGACGTCACACAGCGGTATTTAACGGCGGCCATCTTACTTTTCCTCATTTCTCTATTGCATTCGTGACAGACAGAACGCTGTGTAGCTGAGGCAGTTAGACAGGCAGGGACAGACAGGGACAGGCTGGAGACAGGCAGGAGACAGGCAGGAGACAGGCAGGAGACAGACAGGAGACAGACAGAAAGCCAGGGAAAGGTAGGAAAAACGGAGGCTGTGACAGGGAGATTTTTTTTTTTTCATCCAGCCTTTGTTAGCGTTTTCAGGCTGCTTATAGTAACTAACTGTGCATATATACTGAACTGATCTTAAGTCTGCTGTGAGGCATCCCATTCTGTGACTAAAGCAGCCTCTGTTTAAGACCATATAAGCATTTGCTCTTATCATATTTGAAATTAGCCTGATAAAGACACTTTTGCTGGGCAAAGCACTACTGTACCCTGCCAGGTACATTCCTGCCCAGGGCATCCCATTCTGTGACTAAAGCAGCCTCTGTTTAAGACCATATAAGCATTTGCTCTTATCATATTTGAAATTAGCCTGATAAAGACACTTTTGCTGGGCAAAGCACTACTGGACCCTGCCAGGTCCATTCCTGCCCAGGGCATCCCATTCTGTGACTACAGCAGCCTCTGTTTAAGACCATATAAGCATTTGCTCTTATCATATTTGAAATTAGCCTGATAAAGACACTTTTGCTGGGCAAAGCACTACTGGACCCTGCCAGGTCCATTCCTGCCCAGGGCATCCCATTCTGTGACTAAAGCAGCCTCTGTTTAAGACCATATAAGCATTTGCTCTTATCATATTTGAAATTAGCCTGATAAAGACACTTTTGCTGGGCAAAGCACTACTGGACCCTGCCAGGTCCATTCCTGCCCAGGGCATCCCATTCTGTGACTAAAGCAGCCTCTGTTTAAGACCATATAAGCATTTGCTCTTATCATATTTGAAATTAGCCTGATAAAGACACTTTTGCTGGGCAAAGCACTACTGGACCCTGCCAGGTCCATTCCTGCCCAGGGCATCCCATTCTGTGACTACAGCAGCCTCTGTTTAAGACCATATAAGCATTTGCTCTTATCATATTTGAAATTAGCCTGATAAAGACACTTTTGCTGGGCAAAGCACTACTGTACCCTGCCAGGTCCATTCCTGCCCAGGGCATCCCATTCTGTGACTAAAGCAGCCTCTGTTTAAGACCATATAAGCATTTGCTCTTATCATATTTGAAATTAGGCCTGATAAAGACACTTTTGCTGGGCAAAGCACTACTGGACCCTGCCAGGTCGATTCCTGTTGGGGCATCCCATTCTGTGACTAAAGCAGCCTCTGTTTAAGACCATATAAGCATTTGCTCTTATCATATTTGAAATTAGGCCTGATAAAGACACTTTTGCTGGGCAAAGCACTACTGTACCCTGCAAGGTCCATTCCTGCCCAGGGCATCCCATTCTGTGACTAAAGCAGCCTCTGTTTAAGACCATATAAGCATTTGCTCTTATCATATTTGAAATTAGCCTGATAAAGACACTTTTGCTGGGCAAAGCACTACTGTACCCTGCCAGGTCCATTCCTGCCCAGGGCATCCCATTCTGTGACTAAAGCAGCCTCTGTTTAAGACCATATAAGCATTTGCTCTTATCATATTTGAAATTAGCCTGATAAAGACACTTTTGCTGGGCAAAGCACTACTGGACCCTGCCAGGTCCATTCCTGCCCAGGGCATCCCATTCTGTGACTAAAGCAGCCTCTGTTTAAGACCATATAAGCATTTGCTCTTATCATATTTGAAATTAGCCTGATAAAGACACTTTTGCTGGGCAAAGCACTACTGGACCCTGCCAGGTCCATTCCTGCCCAGGGCATCCCATTCTGTGACTAAAGCAGCCTCTGTTTAAGACCATATAAGCATTTGCTCTTATCATATTTGAAATTAGCCTGATAAAGACACTTTTGCTGGGCAAAGCACTACTGGACCCTGCCAGGTCCATTCCTGCCCAGGGCATCCCATTCTGTGACTAAAGCAGCCTCTGTTTAAGACCATATAAGCATTTGCTCTTATCATATTTGAAATTAGCCTGATAAAGACACTTTTGCTGGGCAAAGCACTACTGTACCCTGCCAGGTCCATTCCTGCCCAGGGCATCCCATTCTGTGACTAAAGCAGCCTCTGTTTAAGACCATATAAGCATTTGCTCTTATCATATTTGAAATTAGCCTGATAAAGACACTTTTGCTGGGCAAAGCACTACTGTACCCTGCCAGGTCCATTCCTGCCCAGGGCATCCCATTCTGTGACTAAAGCAGCCTCTGTTTAAGACCATATAAGCATTTGCTCTTATCATATTTGAAATTAGCCTGATAAAGACACTTTTGCTGGGCAAAGCACTACTGTACCCTGCCAGGTCCATTCCTGCCCAGGGCATCCCATTCTGTGACTAAAGCAGCCTCTGTTTAAGACCATATAAGCATTTGCTCTTATCATATTTGAAATTAGCCTGATAAAGACACTTTTGCTGGGCAAAGCACTACTGTACCCTGCCAGGTCCATTCCTGCCCAGGGCATCCCATTCTGTGACTAAAGCAGCCTCTGTTTAAGACCATATAAGCATTTGCTCTTATCATATTTGAAATTAGCCTGATAAAGACACTTTTGCTGGGCAAAGCACTACTGGACCCTGCCAGGTCCATTCCTGCCCAGGGCATCCCATTCTGTGACTAAAGCAGCCTCTGTTTAAGACCATATAAGCATTTGCACTTATCATATTTGAAATTAGCCTGATAAAGACACTTTTGCTGGGCAAAGCACTACTGTACCCTGCCAGGTCCATTCCTGCCCAGGGCATCCCATTCTGTGACTAAAGCAGCCTCTGTTTAAGACCATATAAGCATTTGCTCTTATCATATTTGAAATTAGCCTGATAAAGACACTTTTGCTGGGCAAAGCACTACTGTACCCTGCCAGGTCCATTCCTGCCCAGGGCATCCCATTCTGTGACTAAAGCAGCCTCTGTTTAAGACCATATAAGCATTTGCTCTTATCATATTTGAAATTAGCCTGATAAAGACACTTTTGCTGGGCAAAGCACTACTGGACCCTGCCAGGTCCATTCCTGCCCAGGGCATCCCATTCTGTGACTACAGCAGCCTCTGTTTAAGACCATATAAGCATTTGCTCTTATCATATTTGAAATTAGCCTGATAAAGACACTTTTGCTGGGCAAAGCACTACTGGACCCTGCCAGGTCCATTCCTGCCTAGGGCATCCCATTCTGTGACTACAGCAGCCTCTGTTTAAGACCATATAAGCATTTGCTCTTATCATATTTGAAATTAGCCTGATAAAGACACTTTTGCTGGGCAAAGCACTACTGGACCCTGCCAGGTCCATTCCTGCCCAGGGCATCCCATTCTGTGACTAAAGCAGCCTCTGTTTAAGACCATATAAGCATTTGCTCTTATCATATTTGAAATTAGCCTGATAAAGACACTTTTGCTGGGCAAAGCACTACTGGACCCTGCCAGGTCCATTCCTGCCCAGGGCATCCCATTCTGTGACTAAAGCAGCCTCTGTTTAAGACCATATAAGCATTTGCTCTTATCATATTTGAAATTAGCCTGATAAAGACACTTTTGCTGGGCAAAGCACTACTGGACCCTGCCAGGTCCATTCCTGCCCAGGGCATCCCATTCTGTGACTACAGCAGCCTCTGTTTAAGACCATATAAGCATTTGCTCTTATCATATTTGAAATTAGCCTGATAAAGACACTTTTGCTGGGCAAAGCACTACTGTACCCTGCCAGGTCCATTCCTGCCCAGGGCATCCCATTCTGTGACTAAAGCAGCCTCTGTTTAAGACCATATAAGCATTTGCTCTTATCATATTTGAAATTAGCCTGATAAAGACACTTTTGCTGGGCAAAGCACTACTGGACCCTGCCAGGTCCATTCCTGCCCAGGGCATCCCATTCTGTGACTACAGCAGCCTCTGTTTAAGACCATATAAGCATTTGCTCTTATCATATTTGAAATTAGCCCGATAAAGACACTTTTGCTGGGCAAAGCACTACTGGACCCTGCCAGGTCCATTCCTGCCCAGGGCATCCCATTCTGTGACTAAAGCAGCCTCTGTTTAAGACCATATAAGCATTTGCTCTTATCATATTTGAAATTAGCCTGATAAAGACACTTTTGCTGGGCAAAGCACTACTGGACCCTGCCAGGTTCATTCCTGCCCAGGGCATCCCATTCTGTGACTAAAGCAGCCTCTGTTTAAGACCATATAAGCATTTGCTCTTATCATATTTGAAATTAGCCTGATAAAGACACTTTTGCTGGGCAAAGCACTACTGGACCCTGCCAGGTCCATTCCTGCCCAGGGCATCCCATTCTGTGACTACAGCAGCCTCTGTTTAAGACCATATAAGCATTTGCTCTTATCATATTTGAAATTAGCCTGATAAAGACACTTTTGCTGGGCAAAGCACTACTGTACCCTGCCAGGTCCATTCCTGCCCAGGGCATCCCATTCTGTGACTAAAGCAGCCTCTGTTTAAGACCATATAAGCATTTGCTCTTATCATATTTGAAATAAGGCCTGATAAAGACACTTTTGCTGGGCAAAGCACTACTGGACCCTGCCAGGTCGATTCCTGTTGGGGCATCCCATTCTGTGACTAAAGCAGCCTCTGTTTAAGACCATATAAGCATTTGCTCTTATCATATTTGAAATTAGGCCTGATAAAGACACTTTTGCTGGGCAAAGCACTACTGTACCCTGCCAGGTCCATTCCTGCCCAGGGCATCCCATTCTGTGACTAAAGCAGCCTCTGTTTAAGACCATATAAGCATTTGCTCTTATCATATTTGAAATTAGCCTGATAAAGACACTTTTGCTGGGCAAAGCACTACTGTACCCTGCCAGGTCCATTCCTGCCCAGGGCATCCCATTCTGTGACTAAAGCAGCCTCTGTTTAAGACCATATAAGCATTTGCTCTTATCATATTTGAAATTAGCCTGATAAAGACACTTTTGCTGGGCAAAGCACTACTGGACCCTGCCAGGTCCATTCCTGCCCAGGGCATCCCATTCTGTGACTAAAGCAGCCTCTGTTTAAGACCATATAAGCATTTGCTCTTATCATATTTGAAATTAGCCTGATAAAGACACTTTTGCTGGGCAAAGCACTACTGGACCCTGCCAGGTCCATTCCTGCCCAGGGCATCCCATTCTGTGACTAAAGCAGCCTCTGTTTAAGACCATATAAGCATTTGCTCTTATCATATTTGAAATTAGCCTGATAAAGACACTTTTGCTGGGCAAAGCACTACTGTACCCTGCCAGGTCCATTCCTGCCCAGGGCATCCCATTCTGTGACTAAAGCAGCCTCTGTTTAAGACCATATAAGCATTTGCTCTTATCATATTTGAAATTAGCCTGATAAAGACACTTTTGCTGGGCGAAGCACTACTGGACCCTGCCAGGTCCATTCCTGCCCAGGGCATCCCATTCTGTGACTAAAGCAGCCTCTGTTTAAGACCATATAAGCATTTGCTCTTATCATATTTGAAATTAGCCTGATAAAGACACTTTTGCTGGGCAAAGCACTACTGGACCCTGCCAGGTCCATTCCTGCCCAGGGCATCCCATTCTGTGACTACAGCAGCCTCTGTTTAAGACCATATAAGCATTTGCTCTTATCATATTTGAAATTAGCCTGATAAAGACACTTTTGCTGTGCAAAGCACTACTGGACCCTGCCAGGTCGATTCCTGTTGGGGCATCCCATTCTGTGACTAAAGCAGCCTCTGTTTAAGACCATATAAGCATTTGCTCTTATCATATTTGAAATTAGGCCTGATAAAGACACTTTTGCTGGGCAAAGCACTACTGGACCCTGCCAGGTCCATTCCTGCCCAGGGCATCCCATTCTGTGACTACAGCAGCCTCTGTTTAAGACCATATAAGCATTTGCTCTTATCATATTTGAAATTAGCCTGATAAAGACACTTTTGCTGGGCAAAGCACTACTGTACCCTGCCAGGTCCATTCCTGCCCAGGGCATCCCATTCTGTGACTAAAGCAGCCTCTGTTTAAGACCATATAAGCATTTGCTCTTATCATATTTGAAATTAGCCTGATAAAGACACTTTTGCTGGGCAAAGCACTACTGGACCCTGCCAGGTCCATTCCTGCCCAGGGCATCCCATTCTGTGACTACAGCAGCCTCTGTTTAAGACCATATAAGCATTTGCTCTTATCATATTTGAAATTAGCCTGATAAAGACACTTTTGCTGGGCAAAGCACTACTGGACCCTGCCAGGTCCATTCCTGCCCAGGGCATCCCATTCTGTGACTACAGCAGCCTCTGTTTAAGACCATATAAGCATTTGCTCTTATCATATTTGAAATTAGCCTGATAAAGACACTTTTGCTGGGCAAAGCACTACTGGACCCTGCCAGGTCCATTCCTGCCCAGGGCATCCCATTCTGTGACTAAAGCAGCCTCTGTTTAAGACCATATAAGCATTTGCTCTTATCATATTTGAAATTAGCCTGATAAAGACACTTTTGCTGGGCAAAGCACTACTGGACCCTGCCAGGTCCATTCCTGCCCAGGGCATCCCATTCTGTGACTAAAGCAGCCTCTGTTTAAGACCATATAAGCATTTGCTCTTATCATATTTGAAATTAGCCTGATAAAGACACTTTTGCTGGGCAAAGCACTACTGGACCCTGCCAGGTCCATTCCTGCCCAGGGCATCCCATTCTGTGACTACAGCAGCCTCTGTTTAAGACCATATAAGCATTTGCTCTTATCATATTTGAAATTAGCCTGATAAAGACACTTTTGCTGGGCAAAGCACTACTGTACCCTGCCAGGTCCATTCCTGCCTAGGGCATCCCATTCTGTGACTAAAGCAGCCTCTGTTTAAGACCATATAAGCATTTGCTCTTATCATATTTGAAATTAGGCCTGATAAAGACACTTTTGCTGGGCAAAGCACTACTGGACCCTGCCAGGTCGATTCCTGTTGGGGCATCCCATTCTGTGACTAAAGCAGCCTCTGTTTAAGACCATATAAGCATTTGCTCTTATCATATTTGAAATTAGGCCTGATAAAGACACTTTTGCTGGGCAAAGCACTACTGGACCCTGCCAGGTCCATTCCTGCCCAGGGCATCCCATTCTGTGACTAAAGCAGCCTCTGTTTAAGACCATATAAGCATTTGCTCTTATCATATTTGAAATTAGCCTGATAAAGACACTTTTGCTGGGCAAAGCACTACTGTACCCTGCCAGGTCCATTCCTGCCCAGGGCATCCCATTCTGTGACTAAAGCAGCCTCTGTTTAAGACCATATAAGCATTTGCTCTTATCATATTTGAAATTAGCCTGATAAAGACACTTTTGCTGGGCAAAGCACTACTGGACCCTGCCAGGTCCATTCCTGCCCAGGGCATCCCATTCTGTGACTAAAGCAGCCTCTGTTTAAGACCATATAAGCATTTGCTCTTATCATATTTGAAATTAGCCTGATAAAGACACTTTTGCTGGGCAAAGCACTACTGGACCCTGCCAGGTCCATTCCTGCCCAGGGCATCCCATTCTGTGACTAAAGCAGCCTCTGTTTAAGACCATATAAGCATTTGCTCTTATCATATTTGAAATTAGCCTGATAAAGACACTTTTGCTGGGCAAAGCACTACTGGACCCTGCCAGGTCCATTCCTGCCCAGGGCATCCCATTCTGTGACTAAAGCAGCCTCTGTTTAAGACCATATAAGCATTTGCTCTTATCATATTTGAAATTAGCCTGATAAAGACACTTTTGCTGGGCAAAGCACTACTGTACCCTGCCAGGTCCATTCCTGCCCAGGGCATCCCATTCTGTGACTAAAGCAGCCTCTGTTTAAGACCATATAAGCATTTGCTCTTATCATATTTGAAATTAGCCTGATAAAGACACTTTTGCTGGGCAAAGCACTACTGGACCCTGCCAGGTCCATTCCTGCCCAGGGCATCCCATTCTGTGACTAAAGCAGCCTCTGTTTAAGACCATATAAGCATTTGCTCTTATCATATTTGAAATTAGCCTGATAAAGACACTTTTGCTGGGCAAAGCACTACTGGACCCTGCCAGGTCCATTCCTGCCCAGGGCATCCCATTCTGTGACTAAAGCAGCCTCTTTTTAAGACCATATAAGCATTTGCTCTTATCATATTTGAAATTAGCCTGATAAAGACACTTTTGCTGGGCAAAGCACTACTGGACCCTGCCAGGTCGATTCCTGTTGGGGCATCCCATTCTGTGACTAAAGCAGCCTCTGTTTAAGACCATATAAGCATTTGCTCTTATCATATTTGAAATTAGGCCTGATAAAGACACTTTTGCTGGGCAAAGCACTACTGGACCCTGCCAGGTCCATTCCTGCCCAGGGCATCCCATTCTGTGACTAAAGCAGCCTCTGTTTAAGACCATATAAGCATTTGCTCTTATCATATTTGAAATTAGCCTGATAAAGACACTTTTGCTGGGCAAAGCACTACTGTACCCTGCCAGGTCCATTCCTGCCCAGGGCATCCCATTCTGTGACTAAAGCAGCCTCTGTTTAAGACCATATAAGCATTTGCTCTTATCATATTTGAAATTAGCCTGATAAAGACACTTTTGCTGGGCAAAGCACTACTGGACCCTGCCAGGTCCATTCCTGCCCAGGGCATCCCATTCTGTGACTAAAGCAGCCTCTGTTTAAGACCATATAAGCATTTGCTCTTATCATATTTGAAATTAGACTGATAAAGACACTTTTGCTGGGCAAAGCACTACTGGACCCTGCCAGGTCCATTCCTGCCCAGGGCATCCCATTCTGTGACTAAAGCAGCCTCTGTTTAAGACCATATAAGCATTTGCTCTTATCATATTTGAAATTAGCCTGATAAAGACACTTTTGCTGGGCAAAGCACTACTGGACCCTGCCAGGTCCATTCCTGCCCAGGGCATCCCATTCTGTGACTAAAGCAGCCTCTGTTTAAGACCATATAAGCATTTGCTCTTATCATATTTGAAATTAGCCTGATAAAGACACTTTTGCTGGGCAAAGCACTACTGTACCCTGCCAGGTCCATTCCTGCCCAGGGCATCCCATTCTGTGACTAAAGCAGCCTCTGTTTAAGACCATATAAGCATTTGCTCTTATCATATTTGAAATTAGCCTGATAAAGACACTTTTGCTGGGCAAAGCACTACTGGACCCTGCCAGGTCCATTCCTGCCCAGGGCATCCCATTCTGTGACTAAAGCAGCCTCTGTTTAAGACCATATAAGCATTTGCTCTTATCATATTTGAAATTAGCCTGATAAAGACACTTTTGCTGGGCAAAGCACTACTGGACCCTGCCAGGTCCATTCCTGCCCAGGGCATCCCATTCTGTGACTAAAGCAGCCTCTGTTTAAGACCATATAAGCATTTGCTCTTATCATATTTGAAATTAGCCTGATAAAGACACTTTTGCTGGGCAAAGCACTACTGGACCCTGCCAGGTCCATTCCTGCCCAGGGCATCCCATTCTGTGACTAAAGCAGCCTCTGTTTAAGACCATATAAGCATTTGCTCTTATCATATTTGAAATTAGCCTGATAAAGACACTTTTGCTGGGCAAAGCACTACTGTACCCTGCCAGGTCCATTCCTGCCCAGGGCATCCCATTCTGTGACTAAAGCAGCCTCTGTTTAAGACCATATAAGCATTTGCTCTTATCATATTTGAAATTAGCCTGATAAAGACACTTTTGCTGGGCAAAGCACTACTGGACCCTGCCAGGTCCATTCCTGCCCAGGGCATCCCATTCTGTGACTAAAGCAGCCTCTGTTTAAGACCATATAAGCATTTGCTCTTATCATATTTGAAATTAGCCTGATAAAGACACTTTTGCTGGGCAAAGCACTACTGGACCCTGCCAGGTCCATTCCTGCCCAGGGCATCCCATTCTGTGACTAAAGCAGCCTCTGTTTAAGACCATATAAGCATTTGCTCTTATCATATTTGAAATTAGCCTGATAAAGACACTTTTGCTGGGCAAAGCACTACTGGACCCTGCCAGGTCGATTCCTGTTGGGGCATCCCATTCTGTGACTAAAGCAGCCTCTGTTTAAGACCATATAAGCATTTGCTCTTATCATATTTGAAATTAGGCCTGATAAAGACACTTTTGCTGGGCAAAGCACTACTGGACCCTGCCAGGTCCATTCCTGCCCAGGGCATCCCATTCTGTGACTAAAGCAGCCTCTGTTTAAGACCATATAAGCATTTGCTCTTATCATATTTGAAATTAGCCTGATAAAGACACTTTTGCTGGGCAAAGCACTACTGGACCCTGCCAGGTCCATTCCTGCCCAGGGCATCCCATTCTGTGACTAAAGCAGCCTCTGTTTAAGACCATATAAGCATTTGCTCTTATATTTGAAATTAGCCTGATAAAGACACTTTTGCTGGGCAAAGTACTACTGGACCCTGCCAGGTCGATTCCTGTTGGGGCATCCCATTCTGTGACTACAGCAGCCTCTGTTTAAGACCATATAAGCATTTGCTCTTATCATATTTGAAATTAGCCTGATAAAGACACTTTTGCTGGGCAAAGCACTACTGGACCCTGCCAGGTCCATTCCTGCCCAGGGCATCCCATTCTGTGACTAAAGCAGCCTCTGTTTAAGACCATATAAGCATTTGCTCTTATATTTGAAATTAGCCTGATAAAGACACTTTTGCTGGGCAAAGCACTACTGGACCCTGCCAGGTCCATTCCTGCCCAGGGCATCCCATTCTGTGACTAAAGCAGCCTCTGTTTAAGACCATATAAGCATTTGCTCTTATATTTGAAATTAGCCTGATAAAGACACTTTTGCTGGGCAAAGCACTACTGGACCCTGCCAGGTCGATTCCTGTTGGGGCATCCCATTCTGTGACTACAGCAGCCTCTGTTTAAGACCATATAAGCATTTGCTCTTATATTTGAAATTAGCCTGATAAAGACACTTTTGCTGGGCAAAGCACTACTGGACCCTGCCAGGTCGATTCCTGTTGGGGCATCCCATTCTGTGACTACAGCAGCCTCTGTTTAAGACCATATAAGCATTTGCTCTTATCATATTTGAAATTAGCCTGATAAAGACACTTTTGCTGGGCAAAGCACTACTGGACCCTGCCAGGTCCATTCCTGCCCAGGGCATCCCATTCTGTGACTAAAGCAGCCTCTGTTTAAGACCTTATAAGCATTTGCTCTTATCATATTTGAAATTAGGCCTGATAAAGACACTTTTGCTGGGCATAGTACTACTGGATCTTTTTTGGGGGCATCCCATTCTGTGTCTACAGCAGCCTCTGTTTAAGACCATATAAGCATTTGCTCTTATTATATTTATATTATAAGACACTTTTGCTGGGCATAGGCTTACTGCTGCCTGCCAGGTGCACTTCTGTTGAGGCATCCCATTCTGTAACATAGCATACCCCTCTTTATTTACACTAAGCAGCTCTCTTATTTACACTAAGCAGGCCTGTTGGAGGCTGAGTGTTACTGCTCACTTTTGGTGTGCATTATATTCTGTTTCATATAGACCCACCGCTGCCCGGGGTTTTTTTAAATATCACCTACTACCACGCCAGTTAGACTATGTCGGGCAGACAAGTGCCTGGAAGTGAAAAGAGGAGTGGCAGAGGCCAAGATTCCGCAGGCAGAGCTCGCATCAGACTGGGGGCCAGTAGCAGAAGGAGTCACGCTGAGAGACCTAATCTGCCAGTATCTGCTAGCGGTCGGGTCTCCACCAGTAACGCATCTGCCGTGGTAGATTGGCTGACGCGCTCATCAACAACATCATCACAACTTACATCTGAGACCCCCAGTCTAGGGTCGGTAGGTTCCTCTGACACAACCCTGAGTTGGCATGCCCCGAGAGCAGTCCCTGTCCTCCCATTGCCTCTGTCCTACGCCGTTCCCTCCCCCAGCGACGTATCCTATGCTTTGGGTTCAGCTCCACTCTTTAGTGAGGAGGACGATCAGATACAGGAGGACAGTCAGCAGCTACTGCCCAGCCAAGAAATGGAGGTGGCTTCTTTAGCTAGGCAGACAAATAGTGATGTGGACAGTGTCGTGGGTCCTGCGAGCGTTCCAGCTCCTGCGCCAGACACTGTTGACGAATCCACGAACATCAGTGACGTACAGCCACAACTCGGTGATGATGATGATGATGACGATGAAGCCGATCGCACTTGGGAGCCGGGTGATGAAGGGGCTTCATCGTCATCATCAGGAGAAGAGGGGCGCAGGTTGCCCCGGAGTCAGCAGCTGAGGCAGCAAGGTGGTAGCAGTCAGCATGGGGGCACAATTCCAAAGGCTGGAGCCGGCCGGGGCCGGGGCCGGGGTAGAGCACCTGCTGTGCGGCAGTCTACCTTATCGGGAGGTAGTGGAGCAGGGGTTCCTGGAGTTGGCAACAGCAGCAGTGAATCAGTGAGGCCAGGGGGTGGGAAAAGTAGCTACTCGGCAGTGTGGCAGTTTTTCCTGAGGCATCCGCAGGAGGGTAACATGGCCACATGCAAGATATGTAGGCAAAAGGTGAAGCGTGGCCAGGGTCCAAATGTTGGCACCACGGCCCTGCGTCAACATATGATGCGTCACCATAAAACGACCTGGGAGAACCGAGGCTCCCAAGGGGTGGTCCAGTCTGCTTCCTCACCAAGTGAGCTCCCAATTTCTGCCAGCCAAGGCTCCAGCACCTCAGCCGAAGGCAGCTGTGCGTCATACCCATCCTCTGTCGCTCCTGCTCCTCCTCCTCCTCCTCCAAGTCATGCATCCCGCCAGCAATCCATCAGCGAAGCCATGTCCAAGAGACAGCAGTATGCGCCCACTCATCCTACGGCGCAGAAGCTGAATGTGCTCCTGTCCAAGTTGCTGGTGCTGCAGTCGCTCCCTTTTCAGGTGGTGGAATCTGCACCTTTCAGAGAACTGATGGCTTGTGCCGAGCCGAGGTGGAGAGTCCCAAGCCGTCATTTCTTTGCCAAGAAGGCAGTACCAGCGCTGCACACTTTTGTTGAACAGAAGGTGGGCCAGTCCTTGAGCCTGTCGGTGTGTAGCAAAATACATGGCAGCGCCGACATCTGGAGCTGTAACTACGGTCAGGGGCAGTACATGTCGTTTACGGCCCACTGGGTGAATGTGGTCCCTTTGCAGCAGCAACTTGGACAGGTCACGCCGCTTCGGCCTCCGCGCTCTCTGCCCATTGGGCCTGTGACACCGTGCGACTCGGCCTCCTCATCCTCCGCCATCTCCTCACCCTCCACTGTAGGCTCAAGTCTCAGTGCCCCTCCAGTCTACCATGTGTGCAGGGCACGGAGGTGTCACGCAGTGCTTCACATGGTTTGTCTTGGCGAACGGAGTCACACAGGGGAGGAACTGCTTAAATGTATTCATCAGGAAATCCAAACATGGCTTACTCCGAGAAAACTTAAAATGGGAATCATGGTTACCGACAATGGGAAGAACATTTTGTCTGCGCTGCGCCAAGGAAGCCTGACCCATGCCCCCTGCATGGCTCACGTCTTCAATCTGGTTGTCAAGCGGTTTCTGAAGTGTTCCCCCCATCTGCAAGACATCCTAACAACTTCAAGGAAACTTTGCATGCACTTCAGCCACTCCTACACTGCCAAACACACCCTTCTTGAGCTACAGCGTCAGAATGGTATCCCCCAACATAGTCTGATTTGCGATGTTTCCACCCGTTGGAATTCCACCCTTCACATGTTGGACCGATTATATGAACAGAGAAAAGCCATCACGGATTTCCTGATGATCCAAGCAGATAGGGGCACTCCCCTGTGTAACTTCAATGTCAACCAGTGGCAGCTCATACGTGACACCTGCCGTTTGCTCAGGCCCTTTGAGGATGCCACTTTATTTGTCAGTCGGCAGGATTACGGGATGAACGACGTGATTCCACTGCTTCATGTACTACAGCACATGTTGGAAACCATGGCTGGTCAGGGCACTGGAGACATGGCGTTTACATCTTACGGCCACATGAACCCCGCTGGAGCTGAACTGGAGGAGGAGGAAGAGGAGGAGGAGGAGTTGCCCAGCGAAACACAGTTTAGGCTTGGCGAAATGGCTGGTTTATCTAGTCAGCGGACAGGAGAGGAGGAGCAGGAGCAGCCAGAGGAGCTAGAGGTTTTTGAGGAAGGCGAGACAGAGGACCCGGGCACACCGTGGCAGTATGCAGTGGAGATGGAGACAGGTAGTCCATCCGAGTCACTTGCGCAAATGGCACGAAGCATGCTCACGTGCTTGCGTAGTGACCCCAGAATTGTTTCCATCTGTCGGCGGGATGACTTCTGGCTGTCCACCTTATTGGACCCTCGCTTCCGGCACAAAATGGGGGCATTTTTTAAACCCACCGAGAGGGAGGACAAACTCAACTACTACAAAGACATTCTACGTAGGCAGTTGGCCGATGCCTATCTGCGCCATGGTCCATACTCTCGCAGGTCTGACTCGAGGGGACCTCTGCGCTCACCTTCCACTGCCATGGCCGCTGGGGGGGTTGGCAGCAGCAGCAGCAGAAGCTCCATCAGCAGCAGCAGCCTCAGTCTTCAGTCGCTAATGAGTAGCTTTCTACACCCGCATAGTGAGGCTACTCATGAGCAGCAGGAAGACCTGGAGCAGGACCTGAACCAGCAGGTCATGTCATACTTTGACATGACCATGCCAACACACCTTGAGGATCCGCTGGACTTCTGGGCAGCCAAACTTGATTTGTGGCCGCAACTAGCAGAGTTTGCCCTGGAAAAGCTGTCCTGCCCGGCAAGTAGCGTGCCATCTGAGCGGGTGTTTAGTGCGGCGGGGGCCATAGTTACGTCGAGGAGAACTCGTCTGTCAACTAAAAATGTGGAGAGACTCACCTTTGTCAAAATGAATCAGGGATGGATCAGCCAGGATTTCCACCCACCAATGCCTGATGCATGCGACTAGATTCAGCATGGTGCCACGTTTTACACTTTCCAAATGGTGCAAAACATATTTATGTCTTTAGGCCATTTTTTGGGCTCCTGCTGCTGCTACTGTCAACTCCTGCCAACTCCAGGGTGTGATTCATCCAATTTTTGGGCTCCTGAAGCCAACTCCAGTGTATATTTGGGCTCCTGCTGCTGCTGCTGCCAACTTCTGCCAACTCCAGGGTGTGATTCATCCAATTTTTGGGCTCCTGAAGCCAACTCCAGTGTATATTTGGGCTCCTGCTGCTGCTACTGTCAACTCCTGCCAACTCCAGGGTGTGATTCATCCAATTTTTGGGCTCCTGAGGCCAACTCCAGTGTATATTTGGGCTCCTGCTGCTGCTGCTGCTGCCAACTTCTGCCAACTCCAGGGTGTGATTCATCCAATTTTTGGGCTCCTGAGGCCAACTCCAGTGTATATTTGGGCTCCTGCTGCTGCTGCTGCCAACTTCTGCCAACTCCAGGGTGTGATTCATCCAATTTTTGGGCTCCTGAAGCCAACTCCAGTGTATATTTGGGCTCCTGCTGCTGCTGCTGTCAACTCCTGCCAACTCCAGGGTGTGATTCATCCAATTTTTGGGCTCCTGAAGCCAACTCCAGTGTATATTTGGGCTCCTGCTGCTGCTGCTGCCAACTTCTGCCAACTCCAGGGTGTGATTCATCCAATTTTTGGGCTCCTGAGGCCAACTCCAGTGTATATTTGGGCTCCTGCTGCTGCTGCTGCTGCTGCCAACTTCTGCCAACTCCAGGGTGTGATTCATCCAATTTTTGGGCTCCTGAAGCCAACTCCAGTGTATATTTGGGCTCCTGCTGCTGCTGCTGCCAACTTCTGCCAACTCCAGGGTGTGATTCATCCAATTTTTGGGCTCCTGAGGCCAACTCCAGTGTATATTTGGGCTCCTGCTGCTGCTGCTGCCAACTTCTGCCAACTCCAGGGTGTGATTCATCCAATTTTTGGGCTCCTGAAGCCAACTCCAGTGTATATTTGGGCTCCTGCTGCTGCTGCTGTCAACTCCTGCCAACTCCAGGGTGTGATTCATCCAATTTTTGGGCTCCTGAGGCCAACTCCAGTGTATATTTGGGCTCCTGCTGCTGCTGCTGCCAACTTCTGCCAACTCCAGGGTGTGATTCATCCAATTTTTGGGCTCCTGAAGCCAACTCCAGTGTATATTTGGGCTCCTGCTGCTGCTACTGTCAACTCCTGCCAACTCCAGGGTGTGATTCATCCAATTTTTGGGCTCCTGAAGCCAACTCCAGTGTATATTTGGGCTCCTGCTGCTGCTGCCAACTTCTGCCAACTCCAGGGTGTGATTCATCCAATTTTTGGGCTCCTGAAGCCAACTCCAGTGTATATTTGGGCTCCTGCTGCTGCTACTGTCAACTCCTGCCAACTCCAGGGTGTGATTCATCCAATTTTTGGGCTCCTGAAGCCAACTCCAGTGTATATTTGGGCTCCTGCTGCTGCTACTGTCAACTCCTGCCAACTCCAGGGTGTGATTCATCCAATTTTTGGGCTCCTGAAGCCAACTCCAGTGTATATTTGGGCTCCTGCTGCTGCTGCTGCCAACTCCAGGGTGTGATTCATCCAATTGTTGGGCTCCTGAAGCCAACCCCAGGGTCTCTTTAAAGTAATGTTTGGGCTCCTGCTGCTGCTGCTGCCAACTTCTGCCAACTCCAGGGTGTGATTCATCCAATTTTTGGGCTCCTGAAGCCAACCCCAGGGTCTCTTTGAAGTAATGTTTGGGCTCCTGCTGCTGCTACTGTCAACTCCTGCCAACTCCAGGGTGTGATTCATCCAATTTTTGGGCTCCTGAGGCCAACTCCAGTGTATATTTGGGCTCCTGCTGCTGCTGCTGCCAACTTCTGCCAACTCCAGGGTGTGATTCATCCAATTTTTGGGCTCCTGAGGCCAACTCCAGTGTATATTTGGGCTCCTGCTGCTGCTGCTGCCAACTTCTGCCAACTCCAGGGTGTGATTCATCCAATTTTTGGGCTCCTGAAGCCAACTCCAGTGTATATTTGGGCTCCTGCTGCTGCTGCTGTCAACTCCTGCCAACTCCAGGGTGTGATTCATCCAATTTTTGGGCTCCTGAGGCCAACTCCAGTGTATATTTGGGCTCCTGCTGCTGCTGCTGCCAACTTCTGCCAACTCCAGGGTGTGATTCATCCAATTTTTGGGCTCCTGAAGCCAACTCCAGTGTATATTTGGGCTCCTGCTGCTGCTGCTGCCAACTTCTGCCAACTCCAGGGTGTGATTCATCCAATTTTTGGGCTCCTGAAGCCAACTCCAGTGTATATTTGGGCTCCTGCTGCTGCTGCTGTCAACTCCTGCCAACTCCAGGGTGTGATTCATCCAATTTTTGGGCTCCTGAGGCCAACTCCAGTGTATATTTGGGCTCCTGCTGCTGCTGCTGCCAACTTCTGCCAACTCCAGGGTGTGATTCATCCAATTTTTGGGCTCCTGAAGCCAACTCCAGTGTATATTTGGGCTCCTGCTGCTGCTGCTGCCAACTTCTGCCAACTCCAGGGTGTGATTCATCCAATTTTTGGGCTCCTGAGGCCAACTCCAGTGTATATTTGGGCTCCTGCTGCTGCTGCTGCCAACTTCTGCCAACTCCAGGGTGTGATTCATCCAATTTTTGGGCTCCTGAGGCCAACTCCAGTGTATATTTGGGCTCCTGCTGCTGCTGCTGCTGCCAACTTCTGCCAACTCCAGGGTGTGATTCATCCAATTTTTGGGCTCCTGAAGCCAACTCCAGTGTATATTTGGGCTCCTGCTGCTGCTACTGTCAACTCCTGCCAACTCCAGGGTGTGATTCATCCAATTTTTGGGCTCCTGAGGCCAACTCCAGTGTATATTTGGGCTCCTGCTGCTGCTGCTGCCAACTTCTGCCAACTCCAGGGTGTGATTCATCCAATTTTTGGGCTCCTGAAGCCAACTCCAGTGTATATTTGGGCTCCTGCTGCTGCTGCTGTCAACTCCTGCCAACTCCAGGGTGTGATTCATCCAATTTTTGGGCTCCTGAGGCCAACTCCAGTGTATATTTGGGCTCCTGCTGCTGCTACTGTCAACTCCTGCCAACTCCAGGGTGTGATTCATCCAATTTTTGGGCTCCTGAAGCCAACTCCAGTGTATATTTGGGCTCCTGCTGCTGCTACTGTCAACTCCTGCCAACTCCAGGGTGTGATTCATCCAATTTTTGGGCTCCTGAGGCCAACTCCAGTGTATATTTGGGCTCCTGCTGCTGCTGCTGCCAACTTCTGCCAACTCCAGGGTGTGATTCATCCAATTTTTGGGCTCCTGAAGCCAACTCCAGTGTATATTTGGGCTCCTGCTGCTGCTACTGTCAACTCCTGCCAACTCCAGGGTGTGATTCATCCAATTTTTGGGCTCCTGAAGCCAACTCCAGTGTATATTTGGGCTCCTGCTGCTGCTACTGTCAACTCCTGCCAACTCCAGGGTGTGATTCATCCAATTTTTGGGCTCCTGAAGCCAACTCCAGTGTATATTTGGGCTCCTGCTGCTGCTGCTGCCAACTCCAGGGTGTGATTCATCCAATTGTTGGGCTCCTGAAGCCAACCCCAGGGTCTCTTTAAAGTAATGTTTGGGCTCCTGCTGCTGCTGCTGCCAACTTCTGCCAACTCCAGGGTGTGATTCATCCAATTTTTGGGCTCCTGAAGCCAACCCCAGGGTCTCTTTGAAGTAATGTTTGGGCTCCTGCTGCTGCTACTGTCAACTCCTGCCAACTCCAGGGTGTGATTCATCCAATTTTTGGGCTCCTGAGGCCAACTCCAGTGTATATTTGGGCTCCTGCTGCTGCTGCTGCCAACTTCTGCCAACTCCAGGGTGTGATTCATCCAATTTTTGGGCTCCTGAGGCCAACTCCAGTGTATATTTGGGCTCCTGCTGCTGCTGCTGCCAACTTCTGCCAACTCCAGGGTGTGATTCATCCAATTTTTGGGCTCCTGAAGCCAACTCCAGTGTATATTTGGGCTCCTGCTGCTGCTGCTGTCAACTCCTGCCAACTCCAGGGTGTGATTCATCCAATTTTTGGGCTCCTGAGGCCAACTCCAGTGTATATTTGGGCTCCTGCTGCTGCTGCTGCCAACTTCTGCCAACTCCAGGGTGTGATTCATCCAATTTTTGGGCTCCTGAAGCCAACTCCAGTGTATATTTGGGCTCCTGCTGCTGCTGCTGCCAACTTCTGCCAACTCCAGGGTGTGATTCATCCAATTTTTGGGCTCCTGAGGCCAACTCCAGTGTATATTTGGGCTCCTGCTGCTGCTGCTGCCAACTTCTGCCAACTCCAGGGTGTGATTCATCCAATTTTTGGGCTCCTGAGGCCAACTCCAGTGTATATTTGGGCTCCTGCTGCTGCTGCTGCCAACTTCTGCCAACTCCAGGGTGTGATTCATCCAATTTTTGGGCTCCTGAAGCCAACTCCAGTGTATATTTGGGCTCCTGCTGCTGCTGCTGCCAACTTCTGCCAACTCCAGGGTGTGATTCATCCAATTTTTGGGCTCCTGAGGCCAACTCCAGTGTATATTTGGGCTCCTGCTGCTGCTGCTGCTGCCAACTTCTGCCAACTCCAGGGTGTGATTCATCCAATTTTTGGGCTCCTGAAGCCAACTCCAGTGTATATTTGGGCTCCTGCTGCTGCTACTGTCAACTCCTGCCAACTCCAGGGTGTGATTCATCCAATTTTTGGGCTCCTGAGGCCAACTCCAGTGTATATTTGGGCTCCTGCTGCTGCTGCTGCCAACTTCTGCCAACTCCAGGGTGTGATTCATCCAATTTTTGGGCTCCTGAAGCCAACTCCAGTGTATATTTGGGCTCCTGCTGCTGCTGCTGTCAACTCCTGCCAACTCCAGGGTGTGATTCATCCAATTTTTGGGCTCCTGAGGCCAACTCCAGTGTATATTTGGGCTCCTGCTGCTGCTACTGTCAACTCCTGCCAACTCCAGGGTGTGATTCATCCAATTTTTGGGCTCCTGAAGCCAACTCCAGTGTATATTTGGGCTCCTGCTGCTGCTACTGTCAACTCCTGCCAACTCCAGGGTGTGATTCATCCAATTTTTGGGCTCCTGAGGCCAACTCCAGTGTATATTTGAGCTCCTGCTGCTGCTGCTGCCAACTTCTGCCAACTCCAGGGTGTGATTCATCCAATTTTTGGGCTCCTGAAGCCAACTCCAGTGTATATTTGGGCTCCTGCTGCTGCTGCTGCCAACTTCTGCCAACTCCAGGGTGTGATTCATCCAATTTTTGGGCTCCTGAAGCCAACTCCAGTGTATATTTGGGCTCCTGCTGCTGCTACTGTCAACTCCTGCCAACTCCAGGGTGTGATTCATCCAATTTTTGGGCTCCTGAGGCCAACTCCAGTGTATATTTGGGCTCCTTCTGCCCCTCATAGTGATGCCACTTCAACTCTCTGCAATTGTGCCGCTCTGCGATTCTATTAGCGATGCCTCTGATCTGCATGTGATATTTATTCAAAGTATTATTTAACTAACCCAGCACGCATCCTGTGCGTGTTACAGCAAGGCAGAATGGTTTACAACCCTATTGAGGCTCTAGGAGGCTCAGAAATAGCCGTTTTTAATAGCGATTCGTCGCGAATTTATTCGGGTCGAAACGATTTTTGTCGGAAAATTCGGCGAATCAGTCGAATCGAATTTTTCAAAAGTTCGCTCATCTCTACTCATGACTGAATAGTGTGCCTGAATCAATGAGTGACTTGCATGCTGGGAAATGGCAAAGGTTTGTTTGAGAAAGCTGGTCTTTCCACAATATAAGTTTTGTAGAGAACGCTCTCACGCTGTCATAGGCAGCACTGACAAGTTGCCCCTGGCCTTGTAACCTCTTATTCAGTACATTAAGCTCATGTGTGATATCAACCAAAAAAGCTAAGTCCATGAGCCATTTTGGATCACTTAGCAAAGGAACAGAAGCCCCATCTTTCTCCATAAAAGCTTTCACTTCCGCTCTCAACTCAAAAAATCTCTTCAATACGCTTCCCCTGCTGAGCCAACGCACCTCGGTAAAGTAGAGCACATACCCATATTCTGACTCTATTTCCTCTAAAAAAGCACGAAACATTCTGTGTTTTAAGCCCCTGGATCTGATTTGATTGATGCATTTCACAACGAAAGACATCACGTTGTCAAACTTCAGGCATTTGCTGCAAAGGGCCTGCTGATGAATAATGCAGTGCAGAGCAATGACCTCCTCTAAACCTTCCTCTTTCTTTTTTTTATTAATAAGTGCCACCAGCCCTTTTTTCCTCCCGATCATTGATGGTGCTCCATCAGTTGTTATTCCGACAAACTTCCTCCAAGGCAAACCAGCATTCTGAAAAGCATCACACAGCTGGTGAAATATCTCTTGGGCGGTGGTCTGGCCATGCATTGGAACTAGTGAGAGCAACTCCTCTGTGACTTCAAAATTGTCATCAACACCCCGGACATAGATTGCAAGCTGGGCAGTGTCGGTGATGTCTGTGGTCTCATCAAGAGCGACTGAGTATACACTGAAACATTTTATTTTCTCACACAGTTGATCATAAATGTCACTTGAAAGGTCAGAAATGCGCTCTGCCACGGTGTTGGAAGAAAGGCTGATGTTGCTAAACTGACCTTTCTTTTCTGGAGAGATAATACTTGCAGCCTGTAACATGCACTTTTTTATAAATTCCCCTTCTTTAAATGACTTTCCTGCTTTAGCAATCATCATACTAACTACGTAGCTGGCTTCGACTGCTGCATCATTCTCTTTGGTTGCTTTCTTAAAGAAATCTTGTTGCCTCAGCAGACATGTCTTAAGTTTAGCAACCTGGTTGGCTCTCTCATCTTCCTGGTACTTTGCATACTCCTCAGCATGTCTAGTTGTGTAATGACGCTTCAAATTGTATTCTTTGGGCACTGCAACTTTCTCTGTGCAAATAAGACAAGTTGGGATGCCCTTGTGCTCAATAAAGAAATATTGCTTTTCCCACTTTTCCTGAAATTGTCTGTGCTCATCATCAACCTTTCTCTTCACTGCAGGCTTTGAGCAAGACATATTTGGGGCTGCGTACCAAAAACTTAGGCCTATGGTGCCTTGAGATACCCACTTCAGCACAAGGTGCTCTGGATGAGCGGAAATAGAGTTTCCCAGTCCCCCTAGCTGCCTAGCATGACCTTCGGCAACATTAAAGAGGACCTGATTTTTACTCACAGGAGTAGCCAAATACCTTTAGGGTGGGCACGCACCTGTCTGGTTTATAAAAATAGCACTCCTCCACTCAACTGTGCTGGGTTTCTCAATGGGTGTCTCCTTCTCCATGTGCCTCAATCCAATCACAGTGAGAGTCACAGCCAGGAAGAAAAAAACTCCTTGTCTGTGACACTCTTTGATGTGATTGGATCACAACACAGCCAGGGAGAAGGAGACGCCCATTGAGAAACCCCTGCGTCTCCTCCTCCCATGCAGGGCCTCCAATGGCAGAACGTCCTGTCGCCTGAACAGGAGAAAGAAAAAAAGTGCGTGGAGAGCGTGACTGACAGGCTGCTACCTCTCCGTGTCCCTCCCATCCCTCCCAGTGCTTTTCCCGCCTAGAAAAGCACTTACCTTCCCTCCGGTACTTGAAGAAGATGAAGGACTTGAATGGGCAGACGGGAGCTTGACCTTAGCGGATGATGCCTCTCTGTGCTCTGTCTGTGTGGCAGCTGCACGTGTCCGGCAGAACGGCGCTGGGCTGTGGGAGAGGTAGAGGATTATTCTCTTTGAAACCCCCGCCCTGCCTCAGAGCCAGGGGAAGCCGCCTAGAAAAGCACTTACCTTCCCTCCGGTACTTGAAGAAGATGAAGTCGCCGCTCTGAACGCACTTGGTGCAGGTCAGCCTCCGGCGGTGTTACACAGCGGGCAGCGCTCCACCGCCACTTACGCCCCCTGGTGAGACGCCGAGGTACTGTACTTGGCGGTGGAGCGCTGCCCGCTGTGTAACACCGCCGGAGGCTGACCTGCACCAAGTGCGTTCAGAGCGGCGACTTCATCTTCTTCAAGTACCGGAGGGAAGGTAAGTGCTTTTCCAGGCGGGGGGCCACAAAATATTGTCCCGCGGGCCGCAGTTGGCCCGCGGGCCGCGAGTTTGAGACCCCTGCCCTAAACTGTTCTCTGTCCAAGCTATTTTTTTTAGCAAGGTCATATAAACTTCACCCTGACACTACTCTAACCTCCTCCTTCTTCCTCAGAGCCATCTTGATCATTGTACAGGGGTCAAGACAAGCAATTGGCCATCAAATCGCTTTCTGCTTCACAGGTGCTTTTGCAGGCACTTATTGAAAACGTATACGTTCCATTTCCTTTTTTTCTTCTTTTTTTATAGTGAACAGTAGAGAAATGGCACTCCTGCTCTCCCAGCTCCATCCTGCTCTCCCAGCTCTTCCTTCTGCACCTCTATTTCCCCCCTGCACCCCAATTTCTGCCCTGCACCTCCAACTCCATCCTGCTCCCCCATTTCTCTCCTGCACCCCCAGCTCTGTCCTACCCCCCATTTCTCCTCCTGCACTCTCAGCTCCATCCTGCTCTCCTATTTCCCTCCTGCACCTTCAGCTCCGTCATGCTCCCCCATTTCTCTCCTGCACCTCCAGCACCGTCCTGTTTCCCTATTTCCCTCCTGCACCCTCAGCTTTGTCCTGCTCCCCCATTTTCCTCCTGCGCCCCAGCTCTTTCCTGCTCCCCATTTCCCTTCTGCACCCTCAGCTCTGTTCTGCCCGCCCATTTCCCATCTGCATCCCCAGCTCCCTCCTGGTCCCACATTTCCCTCCTGCACCCAGTCTCCGCCCTGCTCCCCAATGTCCCCTCCTGCACCCCAATCTCCGCCCTGCACCTCCAACTCTATCCTGCTCCACCATTTCTCTCCTGCACTCCCAGCTCCATCCTGCTCTCCCATCCCCCTCCTGCACCTTCAGCTCAGTCCTGCTCCGCCATTTCTCTTCTGTACCCCCAGCCCTGACGTGCTTCCCCATTTCTCTCCTGCACCCAGATCTCTGTCCTGCTCGTTCAGCTCCATCCTGCTCCCCTATTTCCCTTCTGCATCACAAGCTCCATCCTGCTCCTACATTTCCCACCTGCACCCTCAGCTCTGTCTTGCTCCCTCATTTCTCTCCTGCACTCCCAGCTTCATCCTGCTCTCCTATTTCCCTCCTGCACCCTCAGATCCATCCTGCTCCCCCATTTCCCTCCTGCACTCCCATCTCCATCCTGGTCCCCCATTTTCCTCCTGCACACCAATCTTCATCATGTTCCCAAATCTGTCCTGCTAATCCATCTCTCTCCTGCTCTGCAGCTCTGTCTTGCACCAGCGGCCTGGTTGGTGGGGTCTCAAAAAGTTCCCCAGCGGCCTGAAGCACCAGCAGCATGATCAACGCTACTTAATTTCAGCAGCTTGTGTGGTGGTGCGAGTTGAATGGTGGATGTGGGAGGGTGGGTGGCCGCTGGCCTTTCCCTGGCACATGCCAACTCTGGCAAAACCCCCAGATCACTGGTATCAACTCACCCTTTTCCAGTCCAACAGCATATACGCAGGTTCTCATCCAAACAGAGCCATTTTCTGTGCCCGTGTAATTATGCAGATGGCTCTTATTGTTTACAATGGGGAGTAGCTGCATCTTCAGGTTGTGTGCACACTCTCGTCCCAGTCATTCTGATAGGCTGGGGCAGGAGCACTCTTGTGTTGCTGGGGATGTGCTTGATATCGTTACACATAGACATTGTCATGGCAAATAGCTCTGATTGGATGACAGCCTGCACATACTCCGTTGGACCAGAGAAAGGTGTTCTGATACTGGCAGTTTGGGGTTTTTCTAACAGTGGGGCGCATCAATGTGTGAGGTCTACAGGACAAGACAAAACTCAGGATAGTCAAAATTGTGGACTGTTTTCCACTATAACCTGCAGGATAGGAAGTCTACAGGGGCCTCTCAGCCTGTTCAAGATCGCAGGTTGAACTGCTGAGATGTAGTGTTTAAAAAGCGAGGGGGTGCAGGGGCATGCAGGTTGAATGGCAGGAGGTGTGAGTTAAACAGCAGAAGGGTGCCCGTTGAGTTCTGGATGTGGGAGGGCGTGTGTCGCTGCTGCTAGTACTGTATGTAACTCACAGTTATGCCGGCTGTGCTCCTGCCCCCACTTGCTGTTCCCCCTTTGCCAGCTTCCTAACATGTGACCACACATCACATGGGGGCGGGGCTTCAACCCGGAAGTTCAAGCTGGGGTGGACTCGCAGCTAGCATAACTGTGAGTTAAATACAGTACTAGTGGCAGCGCCACCTGCTCTCCCACACCCGCCAGTCAATGCGCACCTGGCCCGCACAATACCGGGGAAACATCCAGTAATGGCTATAGCGACCGTGGTGGAAGGGGAGCAGCTACCTGGCCCTTCACATGACCCTGGTCCTTATGCCACTGTTTAGTATACAAAAAAGGGCCATAAAATGTTATGTTGTGAATCACTTGCACCTGAAATGGGGCATTTTTACAGGTGAGGTCCATAATTTTTCCAACGCGGTAAAGATAATTTCTTGAAAGTTTGGAAACAACATCATCCTATGGGGTAGGCTAAAGTATTTGTCCATTTCCCATTGGGGTATTTAATCTAGGGATTTGCTAAGCTGTCATAATTTAAGCATCCCGAATGTGGCCAGCAGTTGTTTCCAAATGTTTCAAAAACATATCCTTGCTGTACAGTACCTCACCAGGAAAAAATCCCTGTCATAGACACAAGTAAAGTCTTTTATAAGAATTACAAAAACAGCACGGGGATGGATATGCACAGCTAAGAAATAGCAAATGTAGGTCAGGTACAGGCCCTGAGTAATTGTATACAGCAATCAATGAACTGATGGGGCTCTGAAGCTGCCTCACCAGCAACCCATAAAAATTGCCGCACAAACTTTTTTATAAGAATTACAACCAAAAACATTTTATTGCACACAGTTCACTCAGATGTAAGTTTTAGTTTGCACCAAAAAGTGCACCAAAAGGGGCGTGGCTTGGCGATGGCCGTGGGAGGAAAAAGCCAGATTAAACAGTATACACAGCATCCTGACTTACCTTCAGAAATGTCAAAGAAGAAAAGAAATAAGACAATGGCAGTGGGGTTCAGAGCTGGCCCCATCACTGCCTATTTTCAGTCGGAAGACTGCGGAGCTGGTGAGGAGGGGGGCCACAATATGGCGCCCGCCTCGCCTCAGAGGAGAACCCAGGCGACGGGGGCGAGGAGCCAAGCAATGGAGGCGGCAAGCTCAGGCGGCCGGGAAGCGGAGGGGGGACATGCCCCGTCCATACTAGTGCCAGCCGACGTGACTGCTGGCGAAGAGGAGAGGCCGTGTTTGCTGACTAGAGTGGGGTCTGTGCGGCGGGTGAAGGAGGAGATGCAGGGAGGAGGGCGAGCCCCTGCCACCCCGCCCGAGCGATCGAGCAGTGACGAGAGACCACTCCAGCGGTCTGATACTGAGGAGTGCAGCGGGGGAGACAAGAGAAGCTACGGCGGGACGGAGGCAGTGCTCCGCCGCAGCGTGAGAGGAGGAGGGGGCGGACCACCGCCGCTCTGGACCTCCACAAATGGACCTCCCTTGGTTGGGCCCTTACGAGAGAGGAATGATGAGGGAGGGGGACCAGTCACATGCTCCAAAAAAACTATTTTGGTCAAAGAAACGCAGATCATCTTGTTACCCGACTTAGCTCGTTGCATACTCCAGATGAGGAAAATTATGAAGCCGCTGCAGGAGAGTGCCAGAAATGCTGGTGCTACCTACAGATGGAGACATCCTTTTCATCTTATTCTACAACTGCTTGGCCAGAGTTTTATCCTTCGCAACCCCTCACAGCTTAAGGAGGCCTTCGAGTTTCTGGACTCCCCAGTTGTGCAAATGGAGAACTGGTTGTCTCCGTCGCTGTGCCGGCCTTGGGCCCCAGAGATGGGCGGTCGTCCCAACGAGCCCCAGCCCAGAAGGATCAGAGGGGGTAGGCCGCGGGCCCACAATGCCGCTAATAACAATGACTGGGAATGAGACTGGAAGCCACTAGAGCATTGTCCACTTGTGGGCTCCCGCTGAAGCAACAACTCCAGGAGACCTGATCCTTGCTGCATGTTATGTTTTCCAAGTTAACCTCCTAGTTTACGTACATGTTATTTTTTTTTAATCTAAGACCCCTCGGGACCTGGTTCTTGTTACATGTTTTGCCTAGCGGCCCTCATAAGGGTTATCGTTCGAGGGGGGTCAGGGCCGGTGGCTCCCCGGGGGGCCGGCAATGGGGGAGAACCCCGCCGCTCGTCTGTGCAGGTGTTTAGGTCGGAGCTGGACAGGAGCGTTTTCGTCCGGTGTCCTTTTGCCGTCTCCTCGGGGTGGTTGTGGGCCTAGGGGTGTGGGGGGCGTGGTGTAGGGAGGCACTGCTCGTTGGGGCCCCCTTGTTGCTGCGCTGCCCCTCCTCCCCCCCCCCCCCCCCCCCCTGGCCCTCCTGTCGGGACGACAAAAATGGTTTGGAGGTCAGGAGAGTAAGATTTCTAAGTTGTCAATATATTGTACGCTTAACTTACATGGGGGTGTGGAGCGAAAGTCTGGCATGTGATCAGACCTCATGGGGGATGCTCAGGACGGAGTGGCATTAATGGGCTTACTGTAGATCTCGGAGACTGTAGTTCTTGAAATGTTGGATAACCACCTGTGCTCCAGCCTGGGCAGTTCCTATCGGTTTTTGCTTTCCACTTCCCCCTCTTTCGTGATCCCCTACCTTCCCCGGGTATACCTGGAGAGGTCTAAGGGGATCAAGCGCCTCTCCTGACACTTGGGGTAACATAAGGTTAGGATGACGAGTTTAACCGTATGCTCAACTTGAAGGGTTTGAATGCTCCTGAGATGACCACCATAAATGCAGAGCCAAACTCGTGTTATTACAAACTCATTTCAAGGAGGGACGAGTCCTGAACATTAGAGACCGACATTTCTCCTCTGGGTAACATGCCCCCAACCCGGATGCCAAATCAAAAGGGGTTTCCATTGCCATCCACAGGTCTCTCCCTCACAAAGTTTTAGACACCAAGATAGATCCCAAGGGAAGGTACATCTTCCTCAAGCTGTTAATTTGTACAAAGACGTACACTGTAGCGAACCTGTATAGCCCCCATAAAGACCAGTCCCATTTCTGCCTTGGTATTTTAAAACAGTTATCTGACTTTGCAGTAGGGATAATTATAGTGGGGGAGGGGGGCTTAAATTTACCACTTAATCCGCAAGTTGATTCCTCCGGTAGGTCCACCATCCCTTTAGCAGGGCTTAAGAAGTTAAAGAGTAAACTGGCAGACCTCCAGTTAGTAGATGTGTGTCGAGCCTTACACCCGGGATCCAGAGATTATACGTTCTACTCTAATGCAAACAAGTCATACAGTCGCTTAGGATTACTTCCTACTAAGTCACTATGCCATGTCCTGGGAACCGGAGGCCAGCATTGGGAATATACTCTAGTCTGACCACGCCCCAATTTTCTTGTCCTGCCTGGGCTGTACCCGAGTAGATGGGATTGGCGGCTGAACGATAACTTGTTGAAAGATGGGGCCTGCCTGGCAGCGGTTGAAACACCATAGGGCATTTTCTGATGTCTGATCACCAAAATGACAATACATCCCTCCCGATACAATGGGAAGCATTAAAGTGTGTCATAAGGGGGACGTTGATACAACACAGATCTAGACTTAAAAAAGAGAGGTCCTCCCTTATTAAACAGGCGTTAACCCAAATCCAAACCCTAGAACTTGCCCACAAACTCTCTACATTCAACGACAAATGGCTAGAGTTGGAGAAGGTAAGAGGAAAATTGCAAAACCAATATAATAGAGATAGGGGGTAGACAACATAAATTGTCTTTATACGCAGACAACTTTCTGCACTGCACCCGCGACCTCTCTCACTCTTATCCTAAAATAATTTGGCCCTTATTTAACAAGGGATAGCGCCAGGTAGCGAATGGTGAGCGAACGGTAATGACGGTCACCGCCACGAGAACGCCGGCTCCCCTCCGCAATCACACATTTATCAAGCCGATCCTGCTTAGCGACTGACAGAGCGCCAGATAGCGAATCATTCATCATTATTCCAGCCTCACCCCACAGCGCCAGCGAGCGACCTTGAACAGCGACAGGTATGACCTCTCGCTACCTGGCACTCTCCAATGCATTTCAATGGAGCAATCTTTAAATATTCATAATTAATTGCTATTAGTGTTTTTTTTTTTTTTCTTTAAATGTCAAAAATTCTGTGACCACTTCTGCAATGTTAGATATATTTTTTAAGGTAAAAAAAAAAAAAAAATTGTGCAGAATTGATATTACAGGTCTGATATTAATGTATTCATATTACAAAATGTTTGGAAAAACTTTTTTTTTTCTCAAAAAATATGGTTGTTTGGGGGTTAAAAACTACTTTTAACCCATCGCCGCCAGCGCTCTGGGGTTTAAACAAGCATTTCACAGCGCGAGAATTTTTTGAGCGTGATTTGTTAATGAATATGCTGGGAGCCGTTCACTATGGCCATTCGCTGTCATGCGCTCCCATACAGCGCGGAACCTGTCAAACAGCGACTCCTAACCCCGTATTCAACATTACCACACACCGACTGAGTCGCTGTCAACAACCGAACAACGGCCAAGCACAGCGAATACTAGCGGGCGCTGTGAAAAAAACGCTACTGTCGCTCATCTGTCGCTACCTGGCGCTATTAATGAATCGGCCTCTTTGAGTTATTCGGGAAGGTGAGCAATATTAAAATTAACTACGGAAAATCAGAGGCCCTCAACCTTACCCTAGCGCCTTCAGTGATAGCTGGTCTTAAAAATAGCTTTTCTTTTAAATGGCAGCTGGTGAGTATTAAGTACCCGGGAGTCCATATCCCAAGCGATTTGGAGAAACGATATCAGCTGAACTAAGCCACATTGATGAACAAAACTATTAATGACCTTAAATAATATGACAGAAAGTCCGGATCCGTTAAGATACCCTGTCCCGAAATAAAGTTACGGGAGGTTTAGGCATGCCAGATCTTAGGCTCTACTACGTGTCTGTGGTTTTAATGAGAATGTTAGACTGGGCCCACAACTATACAATTAAAACCTGGGTCACTGAGCAGGAGCTGTCCCCCTGGCCTCTGGTCTCTCTGCCTTGGACAAAACCCCAACCAAAAAGATTGATTAGGTCCTTGCTATTTCTGACTCAGCACTTACTCACATTGTGGGACCGTCTAACTGCCAGGGGCTGCAACTGTCCCGAGGTTGGGTCAGCTGCTGAGCGGGGGGGGGGGGCCTCCCAACTTTGGGGGAGTTGAGGGTAATAGTCTGCGGGGCGCGGTGCGGCGCTGTGCCGTAATGGCGACACATGTGGACTTTGTCACTGGAGCATATGGAGTAAATTACCCCTCCCCTCTTCCCCCCACACCCCTCTTCTTGTCTGTCTCTCTCTTCTTTGCCCCTGTTCGGTGCAGTGGGGTCGCTTGTCGTTTTATAATTTTTACGCTTGCGTCTAGATGTGGGGAGCTTTGAGAGTTATGGGGGAACCCTCGGGCCCTTGATGTCTCTCATGATTACCGATGTAGCTATTTTGACCTTCACTATGTAAAGGCGCTTTTTGGATCTGTATTCATTGATTACCATGCTGTACTGTACTAGGGGCTATTCCCCATGTTGTATTTTTGTTTGTGTGTCTTAAATAAAAACCACGCCCTGAAGAAGTGACGCGTTGACTTCACGGAACGCGTCGGCGGTGAGGTGTGAGTGTGGGGGGGACCGTGCTGCGAGCCTGCTCTGGACATGTGAGATGATTTTGTTTTTTATGCCTGTTGTTTGATCAACCTCTGCCTGGTTGGTCCTCATTGAAATTCATGCACGTTTCACTTTAGTTCATTGCACATTTGCACATGGTGTTATTGTAGGTTAGTTTACACTTAGTTAGGGCTCAAAAAGTATATAGGCGGTGGGTTAATCTTGTTTAGTGATGCATTAGCACTTTTACTTTTGCACATTATTTACTATAAAGGGCACTGTAAAATTAGTAATCACAGACCTCAGGCATAGATAGAACTTCTTAATATAGTGTCAGAATGGTTTACAGATCAGAGCAGCGTTGCCATGTCCCTCCCTCCCCTCTCTTTCAATGTGTTATATGTTTTTTAATAGATTTTAAATTGTCTTAATTCACTTCATTGTAAATATATGTAATAATAAAGCTTTATGTAATCCTGGACATTTGTAGTGGTGCCACTTTTCTGGGGGTTACCCTGGGGTGTTGTGGGATCCCCGCTTCCTATACATTAAATAAAAACAGATTATACAAAAAAAAGTGCACCAAAAAGTTAAACTTGTTATGTGTTCTATTGCAAGTACGCACAACCAAACTGAAGGTGCCAACAAGCTAAGGGATTGACCAGATTACAGTTAAAGGATTCCCCTAAGCTGATCCCTTATAAATGAGTATTTATTAAACAAATTGATAATTACATTGAAACCCTCCCATAAAAAACATACTGTCAGGTCCCGGAGACACCCACCTTCCAATAAATCAGCAACCCCCAATCTCTGCTGCTTTCTTCGCCTATAGCAAGCCCCCGTTTGCCGGGACGCTAGACACGCCTCACCGGACACGGTTGCCCCCAGGTCTTGTTAGCACAAAGGATGCTGACTTATGCAGGGGAAGGCAGATGAATCCAGGGACAAGACTGAGTACTGATAAACGGACAGGGGTCATACACGGGTGGTCAATCCGAGGAGGCACGGTACAGAAGGGTTAAACGGAAGAGTAGTCAGGGCAAGCCAAAGGTCATAACGAGAGGTCAGAAGTTCGCGGTACAGAGGGTCAGGCAGAAACGTGGTCGAAGAGCAAGCAAAGGTCGGTCCAGGCGGCAATCAGGGAAGGTCAAAATCACGGCAGAAATCACAAGGAAATAGGCTATCCAAATCGCACCCAGTAGCACGCTATAACGGGCAAGGACTGACCGCAGGGTGAAAACCTTTATATGATGGGGGCTAACAGGATTGGCTGGGGGGGAAATGTAATGATTGGTGCTACAGGAACTTTGGGCTGATTGCCCAGTTTGAATCAGGGGGAGTTGCCCAGTACTTTGGGCTAATCGATCCATATTGGCAGAGGGCTCATTGGCCCATGCAGGCAAAGGGCTCATTGGCCCATGTTGATTACCTCCGGCGGGCGCGCTGTGTGTAGCGCCGCCGGAGGGTATAAGAATGTGACAGGCACGCGCGCGCGCGCGTACGGGGCCACGCGCCGGGAGCGCGCCGCACAGAGAGCGGCGTGCCCGCTCCTGACGCGGCTGGGATGGAAGCCGCCCGAGCGGCTGCTCGTGACAGCCGAGCGGCGGGCGGGCAGGAGCGACGCCGGCCCGCCGCCGGCTGCGACAGCGAAGGACCGGAGACAGCGGGGGAACGCGGATCAGGTGAGGGGATCGTGACACTACCCCCCCCTTCACGAGGGGCCTCAGGACCCTTACCAGGCTTATCCGGGTTCTCACGATGAAACCTATTGATAAGGGTTTTAGCATGGACATCCTTGGCTGGTACCCAACACCTTTCCTCAGGACCAAAACCCTTCCAATCAATTAAATACTGTAGAGAGTTATGCAACACCCGAGCGTCGAGTATTCTATTAATCTCGTATTCAGGCTCATCTTCCACTATGACCGGAGGAGGAGACGACACCTGAATATTCTTGGCAGACTTTAACAAAGAGACATGAAAGGACGACGGAATTCTCATGGATGAAGGTAACTGGACCTTAAAGGTAACGTCGCTTAGTTTATCTGTGATAGGAAACGGACCGATAAATTTAGGTAGGCCCTAGCTTAGACGAGGGTTGCCGAAGGGCAATATTTTTAGTAGAGACCCAGACCCAATCACCCACCTGAAATGGTGGTTCAAGTGACCTATGTCGGTCCGCAAAGATTTTGTAAGTTCCAGAGGCTTTCTTTAAGTTAGTCTGTATTTCAGACCATACTTTAGTCCTTTCTCATAGCCATTCCTCCAAGGCCGGCAAGTTGGAGGAAGGACCAGAAAAAGATGATGCCTTAGGGTTTCTCCCGTAATTACAAAAAAAGGCGAAAACCTAGTAGATTCACTCGGCGCATTGTTAAAGGCGAATTCTGCAAATTCGATGAATTCCGCCCATTGTTCTTGGCGATCGGAGACGAAACAGCGTAGATATTGTTCTAAACATTGATTTACCCGTTCAGTCTGTCCGTTAGACTGAGGGTGATAGGCGGTAGAGAGCGACACTTTAATACCTAAACGATTGCAGAAAGCTTTCCAAAAACGGGATACAAACTGAACTCCTCGATCTGAAACAATATTCTGTGGTAAACCATGGAGGCGAAAAACGTGCTTAATGAATAGCTGTACTAAATCTGGTGCCGACGGAAGTTTTATCAATGGAATAAAGTGTGCCATTTTACTGAAGCGATCCACCACCACCCAAATTACAGAATTCCCCTGTGATGGAGGAAGATCAACAATAAAATCCATGGATATGTGCGACCATGGTTCAGCGGGGATTTCTAAGGGAACTAATAGTCCCGCAGGGGACCCATGAGTGGCCTTACTTCGAGCACATACCGGACATGCTTCGACAAAGGCGGAAGTATCGCGTCGGATGGTGGGCCACCAGACATGACGTTTGGCGATAGCCAAAGTCTTCCGAACACCTAAGTGACCAGCCGACTTGGCATCATGTAGTTCCTGTAAAACGGCCAGACGCAAATGAGGCGGAACAAATAAACAATCAGAGGGTTTACCCGGAGGAGAATCAACCTGAAATGGCACTAACGAGCTAGACAGGTCAGGGAGAAGAGTAGCCACAACACAACCTAAAGGCAAAATCGATTCTGGAGGACCGCTCTGGTCCTTACAATCCCCGAAATTACGGGATAGGGCATCTGCTTTGGCATTCTTCTTCCCCGGCTTATAGGTGATAATAAAATTAAATCGAGAAAAGAAGAGTGCCCAGCGCGCCTGACGGGAGTTGAGTCTCTTGGCCGACTCTAAATACTCCAGATTCTTGTGATCAGTATACACAGTGATGGGGTGTAAGGAACCTTCTAGCCAGTGGCGCCATTCTTCAAAGGCCAGTTTAATACCCAATAGTTCCCTATTCCCAACATCGTAATTGCGTTCAGCAGGTAAAAACTTCAGAGAGAAGAATGCACAAGGATGTAGTTTCTCAGGATTGCCCGTATACTGAGAAAGAACAGCTCCTACTCCCAGTTCCGAGGCGTCAACCTCTAATAGAAATGGAAGCCGGGTGTCGGGATGTATCAAAATGGGAGCGGAGGTGAAAGTCTCTTTTAACACTTGAAAGGCGTTTTTAGCTGAGGGAGGCCACTCCTCAACAAAAGCGCCCTTACGAGTGAGATCTGTTAAAGGACTCACTATGGACGAGAAACCCTTTATAAACTGCCTGTAAAAATTCGCAAATCCTAAAAATCTCTGAAGCGCCTTTAGGGTTCTAGGTTGTTCCCACTCCAAAATAGCAGAAACCTTGGAAGGATCCATCACCAATCCCCGTTTGGAGATTATAAATCCTAGGAACGGGATTTCAGACACTTCAAAAACACATTTGGAGATTTTAGCATACAGACGATTTTCCCGCAATCTCTGCAACACCGCTTTGACATGTTGACGGTGCTCCACCAGAGAGCGGGAAAAAATCAGTATGTTGTCCAAATAGACCACGAGAAACTGACCCAAAAAATCACGAAATATGTCATTGACAAAATCTTGAAACACTGCAGGAGCATTGCATAACCCGAATGGCATCACTAAGTATTCATAATGCCCATCCTTTACATTGAAGGCCGTTTTCCATTCATCCCCCTGCCGTATGCGAATAAGGTTATATGCTCCTCGAAGGTCTAACTTAGTGAAGACCTGGGCCCCAGAGACCTGATTAAAAAGGTCATTGATTAATGGTAGGGGATATCTATTTTTTACAGTAATCTTATTTAACCCTCGATAATCTATACAGGGGCGTAAGCCGCCGTCCTTCTTCTCGACGAAGAAGAACCCAGCACCGGCAGGGGAGGTGGAAGGACGGATAAAACCTTTCTGGAGATTTTCGGTGATATAATCTTTCATGGCCTGCTCTTCAAATCTAGTAAGATTATATAGTTTCCCCCTAGGGGGCATAGTACCTGGGAGTAAGTCAATAGGACAGTCGTAGGCCCTATGGGGTGGAAGAATGTCGGCGGATTTCTCCGAAAATACGTCTGCCCAATCTGCATAGACTGGAGGTAAACCATCAAAGACAATCGGTGTGGTCCTAAGGGATATAGAGAAACAACGACTTTGACATGAGGGACTCCACTTCACCAGATCCCCAGATCTCCAATCTATCACGGGGTTATGGACTTTTAACCAGGGAAATCCTAAAACAATAGGGGAGACGGGACTCTCAATAATCAAAAATTCTATTTCTTCCGAGTGGGCAGATCCTACAACTAAATTTACCCAAGGGGTCTTGTGGGAGACTAACCCCCCCTCAATGGGCTTATTGTTGACCGCCAGGACCCGAAGGGAATTTTCTAATGGGATTAACGGAATCCCTAGAGTAAGGGCTAAGGATCTATCCAGGAAATTGCCAGCCGCTCCACTATCGATGAAGGCGGAGGCAATAGTCCGGGAAGGACCCCAAGAGAGTGTGACGGGTAAGAGTACACGATTGTCTGGAGGGAACGATACCTGACCGCCTAGAAGAGGTCCCTCTGCAAGATCTAGGCGTTGAAGTTTCCCGCCACCGGAGCCTTGTTTGGGCAGGTCTTGGCAAAATGACCCGGATTACCACAATAGAGGCAGAGGCCTTGGGATCTGCGCCGAACCTTCTCCGCCTGAGAGAGATGGGTAACGCCAAGCTGCATCGGTTCCTCATGCAACAAGGAAGGAGAGGAAACGGCTGCCCCCTTAAAGCTTGACTCTTGACGTGAGGATCCCCAAGGTTGGTCCTTGCCTCTTTCCTGGCGCCTTTCTCGGAGACGTCGATCCACCCTGATGGCCAGCTGCATATATTCGTCTAGGTTTTTGGGCAAAGGATAGTTCACCAGGATGTCCTTGATATTATCGGAGAGTCCAATTCTAAATTGGCTACATAAAGCCGGATCGTTCCACTGGGAATCTATAGCCCACCGCCGAAATTCTGCGCTATATTCTTCAGCAGAACGTTTGGCCTGTCTCAGGTTCCGCAATTTAGAATCCGCCGTTGCGGCTCGATCTGGGTCAGCATACAGAAGTTCCATGGCCGAAAAAAAAGAAGAGACCGACTGCAAGGCTTCATCAGTCGGAGCTAAACCAAACGCCCAGGTCTGTGGGTCGCCCTGGAGGAGTGAAATGACTAGCCCAACGCGTTGCGCTTCGGATCCAGATGCGTGGGGTCGAAGGCGGAAGTAGAGTTCGCAAGAATTCTTAAAGTTAGAAAACTTCGCCCGATCCCCCAAAAATTTTTCCGGGAGAGGGATCTTGGGCTCGACGGCCGGACAAGGATCCACTGGCGCAGGCATCTGACGACTCTCTTGCGTGGCCACTCGTTGAGCCAGCTGATTAATGGCAGTGGCCATAGCTTGAACCTGTTGGATCAATTCTTCCATCTAGAAGATATTCTTCTTTATGGCCCGTTATAATGTCAGGTCCCGGAGACACCCACCTTCCAATAAATCAGCAACCCCCAATCTCCGCTGCTTTCTTCGCCTATAGCAAGCCCCCGTTTGCCGGGACGCTAGACACGCCTCACCGGACATGGTTGCCCCCAGGTCTTGTTAGCACAAAGGATGCTGACTTATGCAGGGGAAGGCAGATGAATCCAGGGACAAGACTGAGTACTGATAAACGGACAGGGGTCATACACGGGTGGTCAATCCGAGGAGGCACGGTACAGAAGGGTTAAACGGAAGAGTAGTCAGGGCAAGCCAAAGGTCATAACGAGAGGTCAGAAGTTCGCGGTACAGAGGGTCAGGCAGAAACGTGGTCGAAGAGCAAGCAAAGGTCGGTCCAGGCGGCAATCAGGGAAGGTCAAAATCACGGCAGAAATCACAAGGAAATAGGCTATCCAAATCGCACCCAGTAGCACGCTATAACGGGCAAGGACTGACCGCAGGGTGAAAACCTTTATATGATGGGGGCTAACAGGATTGGCTGGGGGGGAAATGTAATGATTGGTGCTACAGGAACTTTGGGCTGATTGCCCAGTTTGAATCAGGGGGAGTTGCCCAGTACTTTGGGCTAATCGATCCATATTGGCAGAGGGCTCATTGGCCCATGCAGGCAAAGGGCTCATTGGCCCATGTTGATTACCTCCGGCGGGCGCGCTGTGTGTAGCGCCGCCGGAGGGTATAAGAATGTGACAGGCACGCGCGCGCGCGCGTACGGGGCCACGCGCCGGGAGCGCGCCGCACAGAGAGCGGCGTGCCCGCTCCTGACGCGGCTGGGACGGAAGCCGCCCGAGCGGCTGCTCGTGACAGCCGAGCGGCGGGCGGGCAGGAGCGCCGCCGGCCCGCCGCCGGCTGCGACAGCGAAGGACCGGAGACAGCGGGGGAACGCGGATCAGGTGAGGGGATCGTGACACATACACACACACACACACACACACACGCCAAATCTAAAAAGGCAAGAAAGACCATTGAGGCACCACCCCAAACCACCCCTCCGATACCTGACCGCCTAGAAGAGGTCCCTCTGCAAGATCTAGGCGTTGAAGTTTCCCGCCACCGGAGCCTTGTTTGGGCAGGTCTTGGCAAAATGACCCGGATTACCACAATAGAGGCAGAGGCCTTGGGATCTGCGCCGAACCTTCTCCGCCTGAGAGAGATGGGTAACGCCAAGCTGCATCGGTTCCTCATGCAACAAGGAAGGAGAGGAAACGGCTGCCCCCTTAAAGCTTGACTCTTGACGTGAGGATCCCCAAGGTTGGTCCTTGCCTCTTTCCTGGCGCCTTTCTCGGAGACGTCGATCCACCCTGATGGCCAGCTGCATATATTCGTCTAGGTTTTTGGGCAAAGGATAGTTCACCAGGATGTCCTTGATATTATCGGAGAGTCCAATTCTAAATTGGCTACATAAAGCCGGATCGTTCCACTGGGAATCTATAGCCCACCGCCGAAATTCTGCGCTATATTCTTCAGCAGAACGTTTGGCCTGTCTCAGGTTCCGCAATTTAGAATCCGCCGTTGCGGCTCGATCTGGGTCAGCATACAGAAGTTCCATGGCCGAAAAAAAAGAAGAGACCGACTGCAAGGCTTCATCAGTCGGAGCTAAACCAAACGCCCAGGTCTGTGGGTCGCCCTGGAGGAGTGAAATGACTAGCCCAACGCGTTGCGCTTCGGATCCAGATGCGTGGGGTCGAAGGCGGAAGTAGAGTTCGCAAGAATTCTTAAAGTTAGAAAACTTCGCCCGATCCCCCAAAAATTTTTCCGGGAGAGGGATCTTGGGCTCGACGGCCGGACAAGGATCCACTGGCGCAGGCATCTGACGACTCTCTTGCGTGGCCACTCGTTGAGCCAGCTGATTAATGGCAGTGGCCATAGCTTGAACCTGTTGGATCAATTCTTCCATCTAGAAGATATTCTTCTTTATGGCCCGTTATAATGTCAGGTCCCGGAGACACCCACCTTCCAATAAATCAGCAACCCCCAATCTCCGCTGCTTTCTTCGCCTATAGCAAGCCCCCGTTTGCCGGGACGCTAGACACGCCTCACCGGACATGGTTGCCCCCAGGTCTTGTTAGCACAAAGGATGCTGACTTATGCAGGGGAAGGCAGATGAATCCAGGGACAAGACTGAGTACTGATAAACGGACAGGGGTCATACACGGGTGGTCAATCCGAGGAGGCACGGTACAGAAGGGTTAAACGGAAGAGTAGTCAGGGCAAGCCAAAGGTCATAACGAGAGGTCAGAAGTTCGCGGTACAGAGGGTCAGGCAGAAACGTGGTCGAAGAGCAAGCAAAGGTCGGTCCAGGCGGCAATCAGGGAAGGTCAAAATCACGGCAGAAATCACAAGGAAATAGGCTATCCAAATCGCACCCAGTAGCACGCTATAACGGGCAAGGACTGACCGCAGGGTGAAAACCTTTATATGATGGGGGCTAACAGGATTGGCTGGGGGGGAAATGTAATGATTGGTGCTACAGGAACTTTGGGCTGATTGCCCAGTTTGAATCAGGGGGAGTTGCCCAGTACTTTGGGCTAATCGATCCATATTGGCAGAGGGCTCATTGGCCCATGCAGGCAAAGGGCTCATTGGCCCATGTTGATTACCTCCGGCGGGCGCGCTGTGTGTAGCGCCGCCGGAGGGTATAAGAATGTGACAGGCACGCGCGCGCGCGCGTACGGGGCCACGCGCCGGGAGCGCGCCGCACAGAGAGCGGCGTGCCCGCTCCTGACGCGGCTGGGACGGAAGCCGCCCGAGCGGCTGCTCGTGACAGCCGAGCGGCGGGCGGGCAGGAGCGCCGCCGGCCCGCCGCCGGCTGCGACAGCGAAGGACCGGAGACAGCGGGGGAACGCGGATCAGGTGAGGGGATCGTGACACATACACACACACACACACACGCCAAATCTAAAAAGGCAAGAAAGACCATTGAGGCACCACCCCAAACCACCCCTCCTTATAATGATAAAACAGTGTATGGAAATTATTATATACAAAAATTAATGCCAAGCATGTATTTTCTTGTTATCCGTATCTAGTCCCACCCCTGTATGCTAATACACACAATCAAAGGTCAACATTTGTGGCCTGCTAGTGGCTCATAAGGTGCAAAAACCTGCCAATGTAAACAAATTCTAACGTTACTAGTGTGTGAGTGCTAATAATAATCAATAACCATATGTACAAGACAATATACCATATATGCTGATACAAAATCTAAATAACATAGTATCAGTGTTTAATATAATGATGCAGGAAGGGTTAACAGGGGTAAATTTTTGTATATAATCATTTTCATTAAGTGACAGTATTTTCAATCTGCTTCTTTTATGTCACCATAAAAATGTTTCTTCTAACATCAATTTTGTTGCTTTTGAATTAAACATTCTTCTCTCTCTCTGTCTCTCGCTCTCTCTCTCTATATATATATAAAGAGAGAGAGAGAAAGAGAGAGAGAGAGAGAGGATTTTCTCTATTTTTATTCTATAAAAGGTAAAATGCACCATTTTTAATGGGTTAGATATTTTTTTTTCAATGTTTGGAAATAACCTATAGAAAAACCAAATCACAGGACCCAATATATCAAGCACTTCTGCCAGATAGTTCCACACCGGTGCAAATTTGAGTACTGCAAAATATAATTTATATATTTTTTTACACTTGTGCATGTTGGTGCAATTGAAGAAACACATTTACTAAAACATTAGCAGTGCAGCAACATGCAGAAAAACTATAAAACATATTTTGCTTTACTCTATTTGCACTGACTTGGCACTGTCTAGCAGAAGTGCTTGATAATTCAGGTCGACAGCCTTTCCAAAGTTGCTGGTATTTCCCATAGGCTGTTGTTATTTTTTTATATCCACTACATAAACAAAAGTGCACTTAGCAATGTCAGCTGAAAAAGCAATGATGTGACTTACCCGCGGGATTCAGTGGAAATGAGTCAGCTGCACGTTAAATAATATTTATTAATATTCAAATATTGAATATTCAAAGCCAATGGTATAGGGGCTGTATAGCTGGAGAACAGGTACAGCAAGGTGCGCTGCTTCCAGAAATCCTCCCACGAGTCAAATATTAGTTTAAGAAACAATGTTTTTCTGGGGATGAGCGCATTTAGTCCCATAGAATTAGATTGGAAAGGAATTACCTTAAAATTGTATAATCCGAATGACCCTCATATTGGGTAGCATAGTAATGTGCTAAGCTAATTCCCTTTGTCATATGCACTATGATTACACCATTATAGCTGGACTGAATGTAGCTGGTGGTACAGTGGGTTTTGTTGCCTATTATGTCATTGCCTATTAGTCAAACAGACTAACAGCACAACTAAGTTGGGAATATTCATGGCTTGAAATCCAAAATATGCCCTGGCAACACACTTACAGTATTATATAACCTCTATACCATAGCCTGGCCTCATACATCATGTTCATAATGTCCTCTTCATCCTGGTCTGACCTCATCCACCATGCCTATTATGACCTTCTCATAATGGGCTGGTCTTATGCACCATGCTGATTATGACCTCCTCATGATGGCCTGGCCTTATACAGCATGCTTATTATGACTTCCTAACCCTGACCCGTATATCATGCTTATCACGACCTCCTCAACTTTGCCTGGTCTCATATACTGTGTATTTTATGACTTCCTTACTCTGGCCTGGTCTCATATTAAAGGCTTATTATGACTTACTTACCATGTCCTGACCTCATACAAGATGTTTATTTTGTGCTCCCAAAGCTTCTATTGCTTTATGCATCACTAGTAATGAGCTTCGTATTTGAGTTACTGTTAAATGTTCAGCTTGGCCAGATCCGAATAGAGGCAACATTTCTGACAAACTATTTAGCCTTTTATTTTATTTATACTTTTTGTGCCTTACATTAGCACAATTCACCTGTCATATCCAGCAATGGGAGACCTATAACTGTAGCAGCATAACAACCCCTTTGCAAATGTTCAGTGCTTTTACTAGTGTGCTCAGCTAGTGCTTCTTCCTAGATACAGTAAGATACAGACAGATATGTGGAAGGGGCGTGGCTTGCTGATGGAGGAGTAAGACGTGTAGACCGGAGGCTCCATATTGAACCCCCAGTTATCACCAGCTAACTCACCAAGCAACGGACAACAAACCATGAGTAGATAGAGGAGCACCCTCCGAGTACACGGTCTAGATAGGATACACAGCCCCCCGCGAGGAGGGGATCTTGAAAAACTTACCCTCCAACTGAAAGCAGATGGATTTACCGCTTAGGGGCATCCCAGTTTCCGGGTTTGAATGAGACTTTGAGCTTTGCCCCATTTATTCATAAATAAAAAAAATAACTCAAAAGTGCCTAAAATGAATAGGATATGTTGTTCCAATATAATGTATCATAATAAGTAAGGACATATCTTAACAACAAATAAAAAAGAAAAATAATGAAGAGAACAAAAATTCAATGTGTCCCAAAAAAATCCAAAGTCCCCATTAAATAAATAAATATACACAAGAGACAAGAAACAAACAGGGAAATTTCATCAATAACATATAGATATACCCAATAAGGGGCATCCCAAAATAGTTGCTTGAGAAACCACAAACTTATTCATGTGGAGGAAAAAGAAAGTGGCGATTTCCAAAAGGCAAAAACAAATGGTTCCCCAGCATGAGGAACTCTATGCAATGTGGCATAAATATATAATAAACTATTAAGCAATAAATAATATCAATTTAATAATTTGGTGATATACATGTAACATGTACAGGGGCAATGACAATCCTGGAACTGAAATAGTTAAGAACAAACAAAATAAAAGAAAATAACCACTAGGTTAAACAACGTAGAGAATATGTGGAAGAGGTAGTAATTAACAAAATGACAGGTGTAAGATATAAGTAAATATGGGAGAAAACAGGAAACAAAACAGCAGCATCGCCATCTGTCTTCAGCAAGATGTCGATTTCGGCGAATAGGATTCTAAGAAATCAGTTCCGGAGCAGATTAGCGAAGGCCAGATGACTTCAGCATGCGTCTCATCTATGGGGCGCATAAAAGCTGTCTGCTCCGTTCTGGAGCAGAAGTGGATATACATGTGAAAGAGCAGACATGGAGAGGGAGCACATGGGAAGCACAGAGAGGAATCAGAGGAAATAAAGGGGACAGGCCCCCCGCTGACCCCAGTGCTGCGCCGAATCCAAGAGCGCCCTCGGAAGAAGAGCGTCAAAGGAGGGGGATCTCGCAGGGCTCTTGTCAGGCGTCCCCAGATGAAGGAATCTGTGCACCCCCCAGAGTGGACACAGAGCCCACGGTGCCAACGCTGGAGGAGTATTCTGGGGCATCCCTTCCTGGATCCTTAGTTACAGCTATTGCCGAGGCAGTAAGAGTCAACGCAGCAGAAGTCCTCAAAACATTACCATCAAGGGTGGACTGTGAATCTTACATATCGCGTATGGAGGGGGCATTTCGCAGATAAATAAGCTCTATGCAAAACTCCATGGCCGACCTGTCTAACAAAGTAGACAGTAATGCAGCCACACAGGCGGATATCCAGCTGCAGACGCAACAACATTTGCTTTAGGGGCATCCCTGAATCGATAGGACCATCAGAGTTAAAGCCAGCGGTTTGTGAACTTTTTAATAGTTTGCTGGAACGCCCATCTGCTGAACACATTGAAATTGACCGAATACATCGAGCCCTGGGCCCCCGTATGGACAATCCATCCAGACCAAGAGTTGTGATCTGCAGAGTACACTTTTTCCAGATCAAGGAGGCGTTTATGCAAAGGGCTTGGAACAGAGGGCCGACTGAGCTAAGAGGAGCGCAGATCACCCTACTACCAGACCTGGCCAGAGGCAAATGCTAAAGCCTCTCCTGGAGCAGATTCAACGATCGGAGGCGACATACCGGTGGGGGCACCCATTCCAGCTGATCGTGCAGAAGAACAGGAGATCATTCATGCTAAAAACCCATGCACAGCTGCCAGAGTTGTTTACTTTTTTGAACACCCCACCAATCAGTATCCCGGATTGGCTAGTCCCTGTGATTGAATGAGGGGCAGATCCGCTCCCACAGCAGCAAATTGGTCGGAGGCGTGTACAGAGAAGGCCGGACGTCCAGGTTGGTGCAGACGGAAGGAGAAACCCGATCCACGAGGACCGGAATAGAAAACTCGGAGGAAGACAGACCCCCAAGACAACAGGACCTACGGTTAGATTGGACGGTTTGGATGATTAGATGTACCAATTTTTTCTTTTTTGCCCCTCTTCCCCCTAGAGGGGGTGACGGGTGAAAAGGGGGAAAAGACATTGCGGGTGGGGAGGGATGTGGCAGCATAAGCCGGATCGAGAGAGGGGGGAGGGAGAACAGCAAAGGGAGGGAGATACCTACCTAGTAGTAATTGCATGAATATCTTGATCCCTTCTTCTCACGCACACACGGTAAGGAATATATAGATAAGTTATACTTAGAAAATGTTTTGCGTCATGTTTATATAATATCTTCCTCACCCATATATATCCAATGATCTTAAGCTGTGAATTGACGGGGCCGCCCTGGACCCTGACACCGTCGGGGTGGAGGAGGTAAGGTGAGATGGGTTGTTTGGTGTTTCTCCGAGGGTAATCGCCCCTCTCCACTGGCGCGGGTTGCTGTGATGGACTCATGCTCCAGACCTGGAGCCTGCCCTGTCCTGAGGTGAAGCGATCGTGTGAGATCCCCCCCGATGACCCGGATGGGGTCTGAGTATGGCCCCGGCTGGGGATTGTTGGGGTGGGATGTAAGGCAGAGCCTCTGGAGACGGCAGATGCATGCATCAGCGAGGGGGTGGATGGCGAGACGGGGCGTCTGTTGGATGCCCCGGAGGTAGGCCTCTAAGCTATAGATAAGGGGGAAGTTAAAGTTCGTTGAGTTATTTTATGGTTTGTTGTCTTGTTGATTATTGATCACATGTTTACATGGCTGGGGGGGGAGCCTAGGTCGATAAAAGTTTACTGTTATCGAGTTTTGTTCGTTGGCTTCTCCTCACTTGGCCTCCATTGCTACCCAGTGACCCTGGGGGCTGGACCGCTTGTTGAAAGAGCGGTCAGCAACTTTATACTTGGTGGCCTGCAGTAGTCTGGCGCCCCCCCGGATTCTAATTTCCTATCTGTTTTCTAATTTTTTCTCAACTATTTTCTAATCTCTTTTTGACCTCTCCCTAACTGTCACTATCACCCATTTCCTATTGGGTACCGGCCCTCCCATCCTGGTTTCCTTGACACCACGTGCTTGCTCGCCCAGGGCGGGGGCTTAGGTGGGGGTGGGGGACAGCCCAAGGGTGGTGGCGGACAGAGTTCCGCAGACCCCCTCTGTTTAAATAGTTTCACTAAACTGCAGAGGTCTCAACATCCCAGAAAAGCGCACAGCAGTAACCTTGGAACTGAGGAGACTAAAAGCGCAAATGGTCTACCCCCAGGAGACACATTACAGGGGGGAGCGCTGTCCGAGACTGTCCACAAGACACTATCCTCAGGTGTTTTTAAGCTCCGGCTTAAGCTATACTGCTGGCCAGATCCGTTCTATTTCAGTTCCTAGACACAATCAGGGATACTGAAGGCAGATATATCATGGTAAAGGGAACGATACTAGGAGAGAAGTACACATTGGCATCGATGTATGCCCCAAACAGCCGGTAGGTGGATTTCCTCATGGAGTTCCTGACGAAACTAGTGGACTTCCAGGAGGGAAGTGTAATATTAGGAGGTGACTTAAATATAGCCATAGACCCCCTTATCGACTAATCCACTGGAAAATCTCCCATCCCCCATTCAGGCCTAAGAAAATTCAAGCGAGCGCTGCATAACGCTCAACTATGCGATATCTGGCGAATACACAATCCATCTACAAAGGACTATTCACACTTTTCGGCGGCACACTCGTCGTATGCCAGGCTAGACTATCCCCTCGATTCAAAGAGGAAAAGTTAATTGATTTCGTATCGAAAATCGTAAGTTTGGGTGGGTGTTAGTCATTTTTTCCTGTTTTTTTGGCCATTTCCGACTCGCACGAGCCTACGTACGAATGCGTATATGCTCTTACGATCAGCGGAAGTTCGTTCCTAAATTTTAGGATCAAAACGTAAAACTTAGGATCAAATCCTAAAACTTACGATCAAAACGTAAAACTTAGGATAATTGGATGTGTTTAGGTGTGATTCAGAGAAACCTCTAAACGCGTTTTAAAAGAAAGCCACAGCCGACACCTTTTAGCAGCCGGATTGCTGTTCGTGAACAGGTTTTTTGGCTATGTGGAGGAGTCTGCGCGTCTTGTGCTCCAATGAACTGCATGTATCAGCATGGCCGAGGCCATAAATTGTATGGCAATGCATACCTGATTCATGTATGCCTTATAAAAGCATTTTAATGTGGACCTTAATTAGTCCTTTGCATGTAAACCTTTATTTTGCAATATATTTGCGTTAATTAAAGAAACTTATGTCCTTTGTTATTTATTTTAAAATTGATGTACTAGAATAATATTTTTAGATAGCATTTATTGGTGTAGTTGTTTACCTTTGCTTTGTTTAATTATTTAAGCACATCTTTGGTCAGATGCATCACACTTACTGAGGAGAGGAGAGCGGGATAAAGTGCAGGATGTGGGTTACTGCTGTATTTTGCCCCCAGAGCTGGGGGCACGGACAGTCACAAGGCCCTTTCTGTTTGCAGGCTGCCCGATAATACCTGAGCCGCCATCTTGGCTGTTTCGAGGCTCATAACATGCAGAAGTTGCTGGGTGTTTTTTAATATTTGAGAGCAATCTGTATGTAGAGGGTGTGGGTAACCACACCCAAAATTTAAAGTTGTACCATTTGAAGCCAAAATATTAAAATTCAATCCACAAGTAAAAAATGCAAGTTAAGTAAAAAATAAACAAAGTAAGATTTACTTATGCAAATGCATTCATTAATGGTTGGTTACTACAAAATGAATGAAATAAAGAAAAATAAAAGAACAAATATTTAGAATGCACTTTAATGAGGTAAGTTTGTAGTGCGGAGCCGCAAGATCAGAAGGATTTACGTCCAGACAAAAAAGGAAAAAGGGCAAAACCAATGTTGCAACCTGAGAAATGAAACGGAAAAATCAGGATGGAAACTGACATAGGTCTGATTCCCGAACTGCCATACGAACGGACGGACATTTTAGGATAGAAACGTATTTGCTTATAGAATCACTCGCAAGTTCATACGAACGCACGAGCGGACGTGAAAAATAGGATGATCGTGACCCAAATCCAAGCTGTTACATGTTTCTTTGAATCAACCCATATGTCTTTATCTCACACAATCTGCTGTCGAGAGTGTGGAATTCTACGATCGAAGTCACCACGCTGTCGGATCACTCCCCAGTATGCACGTCTCTTCTACACCAGGAAAAGGGAACTAGAGCCTGGACCTGGCGTCTAAATGAAACCCTCTTAAAAGACTCAGTGGTGAGCCAGGCAGTCCAATCAACCCTTAAAGATTATTTTGAGCTCAATGCAACGGGGGAGGTGGCCCCAATGATGGTATAGCAAGCACATAAAGCAGTGGTGAGGTGGTTGCTCATCTAACATGCCTCCAGGTTGAAAAAGGCGAGTATCACAAAAGGTAACCAACTGCTTGACCAGATGCGGGAACTAGAATTGAGACATAAGGAATCTCAAACGGCCGATGCTTTAAGGGAACTAACGCAGGTCAGGGAACAATTAAACTCCCTGCTATTACAAAAAGCAGCATTCACTATCAAAAAGTGTAAGTGCTTGTACTATGAGTGGGGCAATAAAAGTGGCACGCTATTAGCAAGAGCCTTTAAGAAACAGCAGTCTTTGAATTTCATCAGTGCGATAATAGACAAACAGCAGCGGAAATGGCATAAGACTGAGGACATTCCCAGAGTGTTTCAGACCTACTACCATGAATTATATAACCTGCGGCAAGCAGGCTCCCATAGAGCGCAAGAAAAGACGCCCAGAATAAAGTCTTACATAGAAGGGTCAGGCATGCCCAAGTTGTCGGAAGCCGCAATTGAGTGTTTAGAAGAACCTATCACGGCAGAGGATCTGCAGTTTGCGATAAAGCAGATTCCCACGGGGAAATCCCCAGGCCCAGATGGGCTTACAATAGCATACTACAAGAAATACCTGGCCGACGCTAAACAAACACTTTTTAGAGGCTTTCAATGGGCTGGGAGAAGAGGATACCCCGGGGACTCTGCCAGTGGAAGCCCTGGAAGAACACGTTACAGTTATCCACAAGAAGGCTAAAGACCCCCTGAATTGTAAAAGCCGATTTCGTTACTGAACGTCGACCTTAAGCTTTTCAGGTTGGCGATTTATATGCCGGGCCTGATTGTTAACGATCAATGCAGCTTCATTCCTGGTAGAGAAGCACGAGACAATACAATCAGGGCCATGAACGTCATTCACCACTCATGAAGAACGGACTCCCCACTCGTGCTGCTTTCCACGGACGCCGAAAAAGTGTTCGACTGCATCGCCTGGAGTTTTGTGGTGGAAATGCTGAAGCACATTGGTCTAAAGGAGAGGGCTCTCAAATTTGTATTAGAACTATATTCAAACCCCTGTGCCAGGGTGAAGGTTAATGGGAACCTATCTGAGCCCTTTCAGATCACAAATGGCACCAGACAGGGTTGTCCACTGTCACCACTCATTTTTGCCCTGGTAGTGGAGCCCTTTCTAAGGCAGATCAGGAAGCAAAGATGTTAGAGGAATATCACTGGGTGGCGTGGAACATAAAGAGGCAGCATATGCAGATGATCTTCTGTTCTTTGTAACCAACACCACAGTGGGTCTGTCACAAATCGGCACTTACCTGGGCCCCGGTCCAGCGATGTCAGCGGTCGGCCGGGCCCAGCAGCTCCTGCTCGGTGGCCGCGCCGTGCGGCGTCTCCTCTGGCGGCGCCGAGCACGGCCGCTCTCCCTCCTCGCGCGCGCGTCATCAGCTCACGGGCGCGCGCGCGAGCCCGAGACATATTTTCCCTCCGGCGGCGCTGTGCTCAGCGCGCCCGCCGGAGGCTGTAGATAAGCCAGGGGGCACTGGCACGCCCCCTGGTTCAGATTAAAGGGCCAATGAGCCCTAGGTTCCATGAGGCTTACGCCTCCCCCCCTTGTCTGGGCCAATGAGCCCTATAAATGTTAATTACACTCATGCTCTCCCAATCAGACCTGTGATCATAGTGCACCAATCACCCTCACCTTCCTCTCTGTCTTTCCCTATATAAGCAATTCCCCCTCAGTTGGGAATTGCCTGTGATAGCGCCTTGTACCCTGTTAGTAGCTTGTCTCTAAGTATATTTTCTGATCTCCTGTTGCCGACCTTCGCCTGTTTTGACCACCCCCGATCTGATCTCCTGTTGCCGACCTTCGCCTGTTTTGACCACCCCCGATCTGATCTCCTGTTGCCGACCTTCGCCTGTTTTGACCACCCCCGATTTGATCTCCTGTTGCCGACCTCTGCTTGATCCTCGACCACGTCTCGTCCAATCCTTTGTACCGCTGCCATCTCGGAACTTCTGTTGCTGACCCCTAGCCTGTTGGACTTCCGTCATTCGCTCAGCGATCGGGCTGCTCGGCACCACTTCCAGCCGCGGGTTCTCCAGGCCTCTGAACAGTAAGACTCCAATCTTTGAGCCATTGAAGTCCTGGGGGCAACCGATCCCGGGCAGGCGTGCTCTGCGTCCCGGCAAGCGGGGGCTCCTAAAGGTGAAGCTGGCTGCGGAGATTGGGGGTTGAGGTCTTACTGAGAGGACTGGAGTTATCTAAGTGGATAGCTGTAGTACCCGGAGCGTGACAGGGTCTACCTGTTCTCCTGAAAGAATTTGAGGAGTTTGGCAAACTCTCGAATTTCAAGATTAACTTAGATAAATCAGAGGCACTAGACATAAGGCTCCCGACCACTACGGTATCAAACCTCAAGGTGGCCTTCTCGTTCAGGCGGGCCTCTCCTGTGTTGACTTACCTTGGAACAAAGATTCCAAGCAACCTTGAGGGAGTGTTTCAATATAATTTCATACCGATGCTAAACAGAATAAAGACGGATCAAGCCGACTGGAACCTCCTAACCTTCACTTGCATGGGACGAATGAGCATCATAAAGATGACGATACTACCAAGGCTTTTGTACCTGTTCCAGACGCTCCCTTGCCATATTCCAATGGGTTTCTTCAAAAACTTGAACTCAATATTCCTAAAATTCATATGGAGAAATAAAAGACCTAGATTGCGTGTGTCGATACTTCAGCTTCCCAAAACAAAGGGTGGGCACATCTCCAAAGGATAGTAGACTGGACCAGAAAGGAAGGAGATAAGAAATGGGTAGAGATGGAATCAACTTTCACAGAAACGCCGTTGGAAGTTCTCCCGTGGGCTACAAGAGACTCAGGGCGAAGAGTGTTGGACCCCCCTCTGATCAATGAAACCCTCAGCATTTGGGACAAAGTCCGGGAAAAAATGAATATGTCACCATGGCCATCACCCTTGATACCGGTAATAAATAACCCAGACTTACCGTTCAGTAGAAAATCTCAGGCATTGGGAGAATGGGGCTCGGTGGGGATGATCGGGGAAGAGATTTACCCCAATGGGGAGATTGGTGCCCCATAGAGGACTTAAAGGTTAGGTGGAATACCCCAAATTTGAGCCCGTGGCATCTGCTACTCTTTCAACACTACCTACAGAGAATGGGACCGAAGAGTGCCCTCTGTAGAAGGCTCATGAATTTTGAGAACTTGGTCACACAGGAAGACCCCCCAAAAGGCAGGATTTCACAAATCTACCAATTCCTGGGAGAGGACCAAAACCCTCACACCCTTCCTTTCTGCAGGAAGTGGGAAAGGGATATTGGTAAAGAGCTCTCGGAGGAGGACTGGAGCAAAATCTTTACACTCATCCACAAATCCTCCATTTCAGTTCAGCTTCAGGAGATGGGTTACAAGTGTATGACCAGGTGGTATACGCCTAGGCGGCTAGCGGTACTCTTCCCAGGTACATCACCCACATGCTGGAGATGCAAAGAGGAAGAAGGATCCCTTTTCTACCTGTTCTGGTCTTGCCCCAAAATTTGTCCCTATTGGACAAAAGTAACACAGATTATGACGGAAATCACAGGCCAGCGAGGGCCATGCTGCCCGTCCTTGATGCTCCTACACCACTCTGAGGCCAGGATTTCAAACTATAAAGGATCTCTATTGATGCATCTAATAAACGCAGCAAAGGCTTTGATTCCCAGATCCTCCAAAAATGTGCCCACTGTGAAGGATTGGTTCCGAGAGATCGGTAGAGTGAGGGAAATGGAGGAACTGACAGCGGCTACACATGACCAAGAGGAACGGTTTCTGACGGTGCGGACCCCCTGGTACCTGTTTCAGGATTCAGAGACCTTCAAGCGGGACTGCCCCCTTCCCCCCCGGGGGGCGCTGGTTTGACCCCGGCCTCAGGCCACGGATTCGGATCCCACTCGATACCATTGATTGTGCTGGTGAGGACTTGTCTGAGGATAGGTGTGAGGGATGTGGCCACCTTACCCATCTTGGGCTTGAATCTTTTCTTTCTCTAGCTACTTACTCACTCTTCTGCTCCTACCCTATTTCGTTCTTTGTCTCTTCCGCGGCATGGTCAGAGAACATAGTACGTAGCAGATGGCCAAGCAAAGCTGACTAACAACTATGAACCTGCACCCAATAGGGTACGAGAAAGAGGATGTTAGGTCAGGCCAGTCCTGTTAAGACAGCTATGACCCGAACCCCTGAAAGGAAGGCCTCATCAAGTGAGAAGAAGCTAGGTTTTGAGGAAAACAGTGGGGGAAGGGGAAGAGAAGATTTCGCCCTCCTGGAAAGATTAGGCACCACAAAACGATGATAAAAGGGACGGAAGGCGGTGGACGGGATAGTTGCCTTGAAGCTGACGCTGTCAAATTGTGTAATGGCGAATTCTGTTAATTACTGACCATCTGCATCTGTGTAATCTGTAATCTGTACTCTGCTGATATTTTGTTTTATGTCTTTGTATTTTATTCTATTTTTCTTGAAAACAAAATAAAGAGTTAAAAAAAAAAATTGGAACTTGTATGGAAATCCAAGGTTAAGGTGATACCATTTTACTGGAACTTGTATGGAAATTCTGGTGATCATTCATGAGGCTGTTAGCTAAGGAGCAGGGAATTTGTCCACTAACATGAAAAACCACTCACCTTCGCCCAAAGCAAAATGTATTTTTTTTTATTCTCTTATGATCCGCAACTAATGCGATTTCAGTGAAGAAATTCTTTTAAGTGAAAGGAGTCCACTTCTTAGTAAATACCCACCTCTTCTGTACCCCAGAATCCACAGCTACATATTCACTGCTTAGTAAAGAATTAAATAAGTCAACACAACTCATCTCTTCATCTGATTCAAATCAGTGGCTGAGAATTACAGCTGTGCAAATGCATAAAAGAAAGCAAACAATGTAATTCTACACATTAATGAAAGCAAATACAGTAGCAAGACTTTACTGTATTTTTCTAAGTAAAAAAGTAAATAAAAAATAGAACTCAGAGTACCTCTAAATCCCCTTAACTGCTCTCTGTCCAAGCGATTTTTTTTTTAGCAAAGTCATATAAACTTCACCCTGACACTACTGATCATTGTACAGGAGGCAAGACAAGCAATTGGTCATAAAATTGCTTTCTGCTTCACAGATACTTTTGCAGGCACTTATTGAAAACATATACTTTCCATTTCCTTTTTTTTCTTCTTTTTTTAAAGTGAACAGTACAGAAATGAATTATTCAAAGTGTTGTCTATGACCTAAGACCTGTGAGGGGGTAAGTCATTTTTCAGGAGAAGCACTTTTGCCGATTAATTGGTGCAATTTATCAAAAAATAAAGATTGGTTCAAGAGATTCAGTGTATTATGGAGTGTAGGTAGCTTACTCTATTTGAGATAAATGGACCTTGCCTGCCATTCCAGCTGAATCCTGCAAAGGCCATCAGACTTCTTCCTGGAGTGAAGAATCTTTCCTGGATAGAGCACCTTGTGCTTCAGTAGGGAGGGCAGTGCAACCAGTAAGGCAACACTCCCCAATGTGCACCCCAATCTCTGTCCTGCTCTCCCATCATCCTTCTGCACCCCCATTCCCCCCCTCCACCCCAATCTCTGCCTTGCTGCCCAATTTCGCACCTGCACCCCAATTTCCGCCCTCCAACTCCATCCTGCTCCCCCATTATTCTCCTGCACCCCAGCTCTGTCCTGCCACCCATTTCTCCTCCTGCACTCCCAGCTCCATCCTGCTCCCCCATTTCCCTTTTCCATCCCCAGCTCTGTCCTGGTCCCCAACTTTCCCTCCTTGCACTCCAGTCTCCGCCCTGCACCTCCAATTCTATCCTGCTCCACCATTTCTCTCCTGCACTCCCAGCTCCATTCTTGTCTCCCATCTCCCTGCTGCACCTTCAGCTCAGTCCTTCTGCCTCCCCGTTCTACCCCATCCCCCCACCCAAACAACCCCTCCTTTTTCTCCCCTTGTCCTTCCTTCTCCGCCCTTTCCCCCTTAGTGGGGCCTCAAAAAGTTTCCCGGCGGCCTCAAGCACTAGTAGCATGATCAATGCTACTTAATTTCAGCATCTTGTGTGGTGGTGCGAGTTGAATGGTGGATGTGGGAGGGTGGGTGGCCGCTGGCCTTTCCCTGGCACATGCCAACTCTGGGAAAACCCCCAGATCACTGGTATCAGCTCACCATTTTCCAGTCCAACAGCATATACGCAGGTTCTCATCCAATCAGAGCCATTTGTTGTGCCCGTGTAATTATGCAAATGGATCTTATTGTTTACAATGGGGAGGAGCTGCATCCCCTGCATCTTCAGGTTGTGTGCACACTCTCGTCCCAGTCATTCTGATAGGCTGGGGCAGGAGCACTCTTGTGTTGCTGGGGATGTGCTTGATATCGTTACACATAGACATTGTCATGGCAAATAGCTCTGATTGGATGACAGCCTGCTCACACTCCGTTGGACCAGGGAAAGGTGTTCTGATATTGGCAGTTTGGGGTTTTCTAACAGTGGGTTGTCCCAATGTGCGAGGTCTACAGGACAAGACAAAACTCAGGATAGTCAAAATTGTGGACTGTTTTCCACTATGACCTGCAGGATAGGAAGTCTCCAGGGGCCTCTCAGCATGTTCAAGATCGCAGGTTGAACTGCTGAGATGTAGTGTTTACAAAGCGAGGGGGTGCAGGGGCATGCAGGTTGAATGGCAGGGGGTGTGAGTTAAACAGCAGAAGGGTGCCAGTTGAGTTCTGGATGTGGGAGGGCGGGTGTCGCTGCTGCTAGTACTGTATGTAACTCACAGTTATGCCGGCTGTGCTCCTGCCCCCGCTCGCTGTTCCCCCTTTGCCAGCTTCCTGACATGGGACCACACATCACATGGGGGCGGGGCTTCAAGCCAGAACAGCGAGCTGGAGTGGGCTCGCAGCTGGCATAACTGTGAGTTGAATACAGTACTAGTGGCAGCGGTACCTGCTCTCCCACACCCGCCAGTCAATGCGCACCTGCCCCGCACAATACCGGGGAAACATCCAGTAATGGCTATAGCAACCGTGGTGGACCCTTCACGTGATCAACTGTCACAGACAGTCGCAACCCTGGTCCTTACGCCACTGTTTAATATACAAAAAAGGGCTATAAAATGGTTTGTTCTGATCTCTCCCAAAAAATCACTTGTACCTTTAATGGGGCAATTTAACAGGTGAGGTCCATAATTTTTCCAACGAGTTAAAGATAATTTCTTGAAAGTTTGGAAACAACAGCACCCTATGTGGTATGCTAAAGTATTTGTCTATTTCCTCTGCATACCCCCTAGGGATTTGCTAAGCTGTCACAATTTAAGCATCCCGAATGTGGCCAGCAGTTGTTTCCAAATGTTTCAAAAAAATATTCTCACTGTACAGTACCTCAGCCGGAAAAAATGCCTGTCACAGACACAAGTAAAGTCTTTTAAAAGAATTACAACTCAAAACATTTTATTGCACTTTTTTGTGTTTTAAAGGGAAAAAGTTCACTCAGATGTAAGTTTTACTTTGCGCCAAAAAGTGCACCAAAAAGTTAAACTTGTTATGTGTTCTATTGCAAGAACGTACAACCAAACTGAAGGTGCCAGCAAGCTAAGGGATTGACCAGATAACAGTTAAATCGAACTAGGGGCCCAGGATGCCCCTAAGCTGATCCCTTATAAATGAGCATTTATTAAACAAATTGATAATTACATTGAAAACCTCCCATAAAAAACATACACACAAATCTAAATCTAAAAAGGCAAGAAAGACCATTCGGGCACTACCCCAAACCACCCCTCCTTATAATGATAAAACAGTGTATGAAAATTATTATATACATACATTTATGCCAAGCATGTATTCTCTTGCTATCCGTATCTAGTCCCACCCCTGTATGCTAATACACACATTTAAAGGTCAAAAAATATGTTGTGTGAGTCGCAGTACTATGCTGTATGGGAGTGAATGGTAGCGCCAGCTCACACAGCCCTGTTGCTCAAAATCGGGTTGTTGTAGCCCATAGCGCCAGAGGCTGAATGACCTGGCAAGCAACATATACATGCATGAATGGCATGTTTGGTGTGTGCAGCATCGTTTATTTGCTGTGTGTTGCAAATACACAAATTAGATTGATTAAGAATATCCAGTTGTATGTTGAATTGGGGATGAACTCATTGTTTTATTTGAGGTGTCAGTATTTATCTCTGCTGTAACCGTTTCGGCCTTGGGCTTTTCCTTATGGTCACCCCTTGTAAAATAACCTGTGCCCGGTATGCAATTAATTATATAACATTGACCCTAGGGTATAGTAGTGACAAACCGTATTATGGCCATTATTTAGGTCCCAACAGTCTCTATTAGATTTTGGGGCTTGTATAAATAATGACATTTATAGTGATATGTGTCCCAGCTGGTATTTGGCCACCAATATCGAGGGGCTTGTATTCCTTATGGTCAGGTAGCTTGGGGACCCCCCCTTTTATTCAATACAGTGACTTTTGCCAGTTTGAATACCTTTAAGCCGGATTGAATTAAAACAAGCCAGCCGGGGGACCTATGTTATGATGGAATCATTTTCCAATTATTGCTTGCATTATAATATGACTATAACACACCATTAATTACCCTCCCTGTTTCCCTCGGTTCATGCTTCCTCAGTTTTATATAAGTGGTCATATCCCTGCATTGTTCATGGGGGGGTTACCCGCCCCTCTTTTTAATATATGGGATTGGGCACTTATGACATGTGCGCCTACCCCCATAACTTATTTCAGAATAACTATTGGCAGGTGTTATAACTATTACCCTTGAACAATGACCTTTGGGCTGTACACTAATATATACCCTCTTTTTGCCCATTTTTTTCCACTGGAATCTACATGGATATATGAGTAACTCATTCACTCAGCAATATACAACATACTTGTAAATGTTATTGATGTTGTAGTTTATGTATTGTATTGTACAGTAATGTTACGCTTATATTATTGTTTTTTATGTTGGTGTCATACATGTATTTTTACCCGGTGCTTTTCCTCCCCTCCCTGAATACTCACCTTCCACGTTCCTGCTTCTGACCATGGTTTCAGCTGCGGGGTGGACGGTGTGCGCAGGCGCGATGTGCGCGCGGCCGGGCGGGTGGCTGGGCCGGGACCTCCTACTGCAGGGGAGTGTGCCCGGCCCGCCGCGCGCCCGGCGGCGCGTCTCGCGCAGGCGCACACCGCATATGCGGCTCAGTGGTGACGCGGCTGCGTGCTGTCCTGCGTATTGCCCTTACGGCTCCATTGATTGGCCGGGCGGGGCGTGCGTGTTGGCGGTGACGCGGCTTCGTCCCATTGGCCAGCACTTTACCGTCTTGGGGTATTTAAGGAGAGGGAATCCCCACCAGCCGATACACCCTGGCGAAGTGTCTGTCTGACACGCAACGCGTCGGTGGCGGCTGCGGCGGGGGACCCCCGGGAGACAGGTGATGTAAACTGTTGTTATTTATACTCCTGTGTTACATTCTTGCTGGGCAGTTGTCTTTGGTTTATTTTACTGCTTATATTTGCTTGGTTGGTTTAATCATTATATATACGCTGTATCGCACTGCAGCACTTTTGATTCAGCACTGTTCTGTGGTTTTCAAATCACTTATGCACTTTATTGTGGCTCACTTTTTGCCGATGGTTTTCATAGTTTTAATATAAGCTTTTAGCTTTGGGATCTTTTTTATTGTTGTATAACATTGTTCAAAATTGCACACACACTTGTATAGCTTGTTTTCACATTACATAATCATTCCCCCATTTCACTCTTATCGGCGTACCTATATATATTATCCCAACATTTGTATTGATTGGATTTTTATTACCTCCCAGCACTAGTAATATATATATAGTCTCCACAGATAGGACCCCCCGTGCTTGTATATATGTTTTTTAATAATGTCTTGTGTTGTTGTTTTTGCTGATAATAATTCTTCATTTGCACATATAACCTTTTTTGAGATTACTATGAAATTAATGTATGAATAAAATAGATGTGTATTTTAATATCTTGAGTGCGGCCTGTTGTATGGTGGTTATTTTTGAGGGGACTTACACCCAGGTTCCCCTCACTATTTAAACGCTGTGTGATTAAAGTCTGTTTTTGAACATGTATCCACTAGTAACAAAGCGAAAACACATGGAATGACATTATTATTACATTGTAACATGAACACTTTAATATCAGACATGTAAGGACAATTTTGCATAAAAATATGAAAAATCTAAAAAGTTTTCAAAAATGCCATTTTCTAGGCCAGAATACATGTCAGAAAGATTTGAGTTTTTATTTAAAAAAAAATTGGGATCAGGAAAGGGATTTAAGGATCATCCATAGAAATGTATGGGAGAGCGCCAGGTAGTAAGAGGTAAGACGTGGCGCTCTGCAAGGCTGAACTCTGAGCCTGGGATAATGATGAATCGGACGCTACATGGCGTTGTTCCAGTCGCTCACCAGATTCGGCTTCAAACATGTGTAATTGCGTGCCATGTCCGGCGTTCACCTGTCGCTACCTGCCGCTTACAAGGCGCTACCTGGGGCTATACTTTGATGAATAAGGCCCTTACTAAAACATTAGCAGTGCAGCAACATGCAGAAAAACTATAAAACATATTTTGTTTTCTCTATTTTGCACCTATATTGCACTGTCTAGCAGAAGTGCTTGATAATTCAGGTCCACTGCCTCTCCAAAATTGCTGGTATTTCCCATAGGCTGTCGTCATTTTTTTAACTTATGAAATAAAATATCCACTACATAAACAAAAATGCACCTTGCCAGTTGAACTACTATGTGCAGGAGATTTGGAATAAAAAAGTAAAAGTAAATAGAAGAAAACTATTTTAGATTTTACTTTATTGTGTGAAAAGCCGCGAGCAAAGCTCAGCTTGTAAGAAAGGCTGTGACCTCATCTCCAAACTCAGAAATATCTAAAACCATTTGGATCACTCCAAATCTATATGTCAACATGTTTTATCAATGACTGAATTACAGGAGAACATCTCAGCAATATCTATTTATAGGCATATAATCATATATATATAGCAGATGAAAAGCAATGATGTGACTTACCTGCGGGATTCCGTGGAAATGAGGCAGCTGCACGTTAAATAATTTATAGCAATATCTTCAAAGCCAATGGCATAGCGACTGTATAGCTGGAGAACAGGTACAGCAAGGTGCGCTGCTTCCAGGAGTCAAATATTAGTTTAAGAAACAATGGCCCTTATTTAAGAAGGGATAGCGTCAGGTAGCGCCTGGTTAATGAGAGGTAGCGACAGATAGCGACTGGTCAACGCCGGACACGGCAGCAATTACACATTTATCAAGCAGAATCTGTTTAGCGACTGGAATAGCGCCATGTAGCGTCCGATTCATCATTTTCACAGCCTCAGCGAACAGCGCCAGCGTTCAGCCTTGCACAGCACCAGGTATGACCTCTCGCTACCTGTCGCTCTCCCATACATTTCAATGGACGATCCTTTTCTTCACTTTAACCCTTTAAGTGCCAACCTACCTGGAGTTTTTGTCACACTCTGTTGCCAGACCATTTTGCACTATTTTGCGCTCCCCATGTTCAAATGTGATTTTTGAAGGGATTTCCAGGGATTTCCCAGGAAAGTGATATATTGTTTTTTTTCAGCAGAGTCTGGGCTTTAACATGAAATGTCTTGTTTGTCATTTTTTAGGTGTATTCTCAATATTTTGGGGGGAAATATGTGCAAAAAAAAAAAAAAAATTTGTAATGTTTTTTTGTAATAAAAAATGTAAGTTTGTCAATAAAATCTTATTGCGTGTGAAACCCCAATTTCTCCCGGTTACAGCGTTACCACATATGTATAGGTAGACACCCTTTCCTGCCCAGGAGACTCCCCCAAACTGAAACAGCGCTTTAGGGGATTTTCAGAAAAAATACAACTGTGATATGCAATATGCGCACCTTGCAGTTTTACCAGAAAAACAACCCTTTACATTTGAAATACCCCCAACAAACTATATATTCTCTGGAAGTACACACCTCAGGCTTTCTAGGCGTACCAGGCTTGTTGATGTGGCCACAGTTTTCTAGAAGTAATCCCTCAATGTATTCTTTGGTTGCAAAGAGTTTCCCTAAAAAAAGGATAAAAAAGCAGAATCAAAGCCACATTTTCCTAAAAAAAACTATATACAAACAAGAAAGAACAATCTGAAAAAGCAACATCCCCTGAACAGAACGATACCCAACATGCATAGCTACTGTCAAGGAAAGAGTTGCCAAACACCCCAAATAAAGCATGTGCGTAACGGTAATTTTTCTTGAATATTTCAGCTCTGCAGACAAAGTGCGCACCTTGCGATTTTTCAACCAAAACAACCCTTTACATTTGGAATATCCCCCATAAACCATATATTCCCTGAAAGTCCACATGTTAAGCTTTCTAAGCGTACTCAGCTTGTTGTAGTGGGCTCATCTTTCTGGAATTAATCCCTCAAAGAACTCTTTGGTTGCGCAGGGTTTCCCTAAAAAATGTATAAAAAAGCTGAATAAAAAACACCTTTTCCTAAAATATAAATATGCAAACAAGAAAAAACTAAAAACTAAATCTGAAAGCGCAAGGTCCCTCGAACAGAACAATACCCAACATGCAGAGGTACTATTAACCCTTTTAATTGCCAGCCTACTTGAGATTTTGTCACCCTCTGTTGACAGGTCATTTTTCCCCATTTTGCGCCATGTTTTGCGCCATGTTTTGCGACATTTTTGCTGGAATTTTCAGGAAAATTATATATATATTTTTTGCAGCAGAACTTAGGCTTTAACATGAAATGTCTTGTTTGTAAATTTTATTTATTATTAATTTTATTTATTATTAAGTTAAAAAAATAAATAAATAAACATTTTTTTTTTAGAAAATTGCCTCCTTTATTTTAAATAAAAAATTTATTTGATTAGGGAAAACCATATTGCATGTGAAAGCCTCATTTCTACCGATTAGAACGGTACCACATATTTATCGGTAGCCCCCTGTTCCTGCCCAGGAGACCCACCTAACTGAAACAAGTAATTTTTAACATTTACAAATAAAATACAACTACCATCCACACTACAAAGGGTTAAATCAAGAATAAAAAATGACATAGGGTCCCCCCTCCCTCTTCTGCCCCCCCCCCCTGGGCTTAGGGGAGGCAGGTAATGGTGGCAATCCATAGTGGAGCACTCTGTCCCTCTGCGATCACTGGCTTCTGCTCACTTGCTAGAAGCCTTTTATAGCTGCTGGATGACAGAACACAAAAAGGTTAATTAAAAAAAAAATGACATAGGTTCCCCCCTCCCAGGGGGGGGGGGGGGGACCCCATTTTTTGGGGGAATTTTAAGGGTTAAAAACCCTTAAAAATCCCCCAAAAAAATGACGTAGGGTCCCCCCTACCCAGCATTACCGACCCGGGCCAGCTATGGGGGCTTGTAGAACAGGGCGAAGGGGCCAGCGTTGGTGGCCCTTGGCCCTGCAGGCTACTAGCCCACATAGCCACTAAGTGGCCCGGGCCCTTCTGCCCCCCCCGGCCGTTGGGCAGGCAGGTAATGGGGGGCTGGAGGTTAATGGCAAGTCACCCACTAGCCGCAGGTGACTTGCCAGACCCAGAGCCTTGTGAATTGGTATAAGGGGTCTCATGGACCCCTTACCAGTTCACAAAGGGTTAACTGAGAAAAAAACACCACACAATAAAAGTATTTTATTAAAAAAAAAAAAAAAATTTTTTACTGTACTTACCTCCGATTGTAAGCTCCTTTGTCCCGCGCCGCTCTGATGACAGATGCCGGTGATCGGCATCCAATGAAGGGGGAGGCAGGAGATCAGAGGATCTCCTGCCACCTCCTTCACCGGCACCGATCACCGGCATCTGACAGCTGGGAACGCTGAAGCCGGTGATCGGGACCGGGATGACGTCATAGCCCACCCCCAAAAGGGGCGGGGCTTGGCGTGGAGACGGACTGTGGTGACGTCATAGCCTGTAGCGACAAGATGGCTGCCGCCATCGAGGAGGAGAGAGGAGAGAGCCTCCCGGGCTCTCTCCTGAAGATCGGGAAGTCCTGGGGGGGGATCGGAGGCCCCCCAAGTGAAGAGGAGGGACAGCAGGAGCCAGCGCACACACAGGTAAGTGAATGTCATTTTTATTTTTTATTTTTTTTTTTACAGTTAGCAGCTGCTGCTGCAGAAGCGGAGGGGCGCCTATTCCGGGGGCTCTCCTGGAGCCATCCGACCCCCCACGGGGGATTGGATGGCACCAAATTAGAGAGGAGACCCGGCTGGATCCAACGAGGGGTCAGGTGAGTATTTTACTGTTATATTTTTTTTACTGTGCGGGTTTAAAATCAGCTACGTGAGTCTCACGTAGCTGGCACTTAAGTGGAGTGGAGGCTGCTACGTGAGACTCACGTAGCTGGCACTAGAAGGGTTAAACAGGTTTTTTTTTTTTTCAAAAAAATAAATTCTTTGACCTCTTCTGGCATTGAAAAAGCAGTTTTTCATAATTTTTTCATTTTTTAAATATTTCCTCAAAAATGACATTACAGGTCTGGCATTAAAGTGTTCACGTTACAATTTTGTTACAATGTAATTCCATATGTTTTCGCTTTGTTACTAGTGGATAGATGCTGGAAAACAGACTTTAATCACACCGCCTCCTGCGCTCTGGGCTTCAAACAAGTATTTTTCAGCGTCAGAGATTTGTGAGGCTGTTTTTTTGCTGAATATGGTGTGAGTCGGTCGCTATGAGCAGTCGCTAACATGCGCTCCCATACAGCGCTGTACTGGTCAAATAGTGACTCCTCACAATGTATTCAACATTACTGAACAGCGACTGAGTCGCTATAAAGTAGCGACTCACGGCCGAGCACAGTGACTACTAGCGGGCGCTCCGAAAATGCTGCTACAGACGCTCATCTGTCGCTACCTGCCGCTAATGATGAATCAGCCTCAATGTTTTTCTGGGGATTACCTTAAAATTGTAGGATCTGAATTACCCTCAAATTGCAGAATTAGAATTGATAGTAATTACCTTAAAATTGTCGTCCCAATCAAATCTGAAACTTTAGAAATATGTTTTGGATAAATCCAATGTTTATCTTTAAAAAAAAAAAAAAAAAGTTATGCGATTTTCAAAATCAGTTCAGATCCAACAGCAATCTCATGATCGGACCTAGATAAATCTGATACATTTTTCTTTTCAAAACAAAGGGCCTTATTCGTGAAGGTATAGTGCCAGGTAGTGCCTGTTAAGCGGCAGGTAGCGGCAGGTGAACGCTGCACACAATTCCACATTTATGAAGCCGAATCTAGTGAGCGACTGGAACAACGCCATGTAGCGTACGATTCATCATTATCCCAGGCTCAGCGTACAGCGCCGGCGTTCAGCCTTGCAGAGCGCCACGTCTTACCTCTCGCTACCTGGTGCTCTCCCATACATTTCTATGGAAGATCCTGAAATCCATTTCCTGATGCCAATTTTTTCGAAGGGGGGGGGGATTTTTTTGACTCAATTAATATTTTTATTTATCCTGGCCCACAAAATGCAATTTTTGAATTTTTGGGGGGATATTTATGCATAAATGTACATCCATGTCTGCCGCCACAAGTGTTAATGTCCCACTACTCCAACAATGTCATCCATACTTTTTCGCTTGCTTATCATTGTTAAATATGGTATTGGCGTGTGTGGCTATAGCGCCAAACATTGCAATGCGTACGCTGCTTTAATGTTGCGTTTCATTGCGGGATGCACTTGGGTAGAAGGAATCCCTGCTCTGAGTACCGTATGGGCAGCACTGTGTTAGCCAGGACCTCGGAGGAGAGAGATTTAGGGATACTGATTACTGATAGCTGCAAGATGATTGGACAGTGTAGCCAGGCAGTGGGAAAAGCAAGCAGGATGCTCGGCTGCATAGCTCGAGGCATCACCAGTAGGAAGAGGGAGGTTGTGGTGCTGCTGTATAGAGCCCTGGTGAGGCCACAGCTAGAATACTGTGTGCAGTTCTGGAGACCTTACCTGCAAAAAGACATTTTTCAAATAGAACTTGTCCAAAGGCCGGCAACAAAAATGGTGGAAGGACTTAAACTTAAATCAGGAGAGACTTAAAGAACTTAATTTGTACAGTCTGGAGGAAAGAAAGGAGAGGGGACATGATTGAGACCTTTAAATATGTGAAAGAATTGAATAAGGTTCAGGAGGGAAGTGTTTTTAAGAAGAAGCTTAATGATAGAACACGGGGGCACAACCTGAAGCTAGTCGGGGGGAAGATCAAGAGCAATGTTAGAAAATATTATTTTACAGAAAGAGTAGTAGATGCTTGCTCCCCTGCCCCCCCAAAGAAGAAGAGACAGAGGGTGCATTCTCGGGTCAATGGCCAAGTGGTCAAAGTGAGTGTACATGTGCATAGAACATAGAAACATAGAAACATAGAAGGTTGACGGCAGAAGGAGACCATACGGTCCATCTAGTCTGCCCTTATGTGTATACTGTATGTTCTCTTTATCTTAGGATAGATGTGTGATTATCCCATGCATGTTTAAATTCAGTGACTGTTGATTCTACCTCTGCTGGAAGTTTGTTCCAAGCATCTACTACTCTTTCTGTAAAATTATATTTTCTAACATTGCTCCTGATCTTCCCCCCGACTAGCTTCAGGTTGTGCCCCCTTGTTCTATCATTAAGTTTCTTCTTAAAAACACTTGCCTCCTGAAACTTATTCAATCCTTTCACGTGTTGAAAGGTCTCCATCATGTCCCCCCTCCCTTCTTTCCTCCAGACTGTACAAATGAATAGTGTGTTAAATTAATGTATTCTGTACTGTGTTTTTTCATTATAGCTGCTAAAAAATATTGTATAATATGTTCAAATATGTAAAGCTTTATTGTATGTACAGGCCAAAGTAGTAGTTTTTATGTAATCAAATCACTTTATTGTAATCTAAATTTTTTTTAAATATTTTTTTTAAATCATTAATTATATATTTTTGAATTGATTACATTCAAAGCGATATCCATACAACTGTCAATAGATCAATATTGTATATTTGTATTTGTAAATATTAAAATATATTATTGTCACTTTGGCTATCATTTTTGATATGTTGATTGGCATTGCTCATAAGAATAGAATTTGATTTTTGTTTTTATTTTTGTTTTATATGATTTTTGCATTCGGGAGTACGACTATGCCCTGAGTGCCAAGCGCAGCATAGTGGCGGAGGTGCAAGCCACCGTGTCCCGGTGATTTAATACAAAACTAATCAAAATATCCATCATACAGAAGTGGTCCGACTTCAAGCGCCGGGACAATGAGGGCGTCTACCGGCTCTATGATGCCTACGCATCTGGTAAGTCCAACACACATACATGTCCAAATTAATGTCATGTGTGCACAGTAATGTCTTTGAGTGTAATGTACCTTTATTTGTTTTGTTTTCTCTCAACAGAAAAGCATCCTCCCCTGGGAAAACACAGGAAGGGGATCCTCCCCCGCACACGTGTTGTGGGTTCGGATGAGTCTGCAGGGGAGGGTCCCTCTCGGAGATCCCATATTGAGGACCCAGGGGAGGAAGGGGATGACGCCCCAGTGGAGAGTGCTGCTGGGGTGAGGGCAGTATGGAGCCTTAGCTCCTCACATTCGGACTCCCAAACCCCCTGTGGCCACTCTCAAGTGGGGAATCCCAGTGGGAAGGAGAGAAGGGACACTACCACACTCCCCCAAGGATCAGGGAGGGAAAGGGAGGAGGGTAGCCCATCGAGTTTAGGATCTGCTGGGTCCATTGTGAGGAGTGGAGGCTCCACACCTTAACCTCATAGCCCTCCCTTGGATACCAGCAGCAGCTCATCCCCTGGTGAGTGGGTTTATTATTGTGGCTTATTATTTCCATTGGTACCTTGTTGTTACTAAAATATTCTTTTCTACCTATAAGTGTCTTACGGGGCATCATAGAGCCGGCACCTCCACCAGCTATGCTGCAGATGAGGCACTGGGGCATAGTCGTGGTAAGAGTTGCTTTATTTATACAATTAATTTATATGCAAATATCTATTTAAATATATAATTGGAGCCAAAAAAAATCTCATTTCGCTTGCTGCTGTAAGGAGGGGACTTTTATTCCAACGTGACATGACATTAGCTCACTCTGCTGGTATCAAAGGCCGGGCAGGTCCTCTGCTCTTGGCTTCGGCCCGTTGAAGAGCAGCGTGGGGCAGCATCTGGCGATGGAAGGAGATGAGAAGTACTTTTTAAAATGTGTGTTGAGTTGTGATCGGGGAGGTCTTCCACACCACCGTTACACAGCTAAGATGCATTTTTTCATTGGAGTCATTGGAGACTCAGTGTTTAATCTGTGCTTAAACTGTGCTGCCATCACTACTTTTAATATCAATGCATAATCTGTGCTAATGCAAACTGGAGTCTTCTGATAGATTTGCTTCAGGATGTGATTTCACTCCAAAGCTCCCCCGGCAGTTCTGGCAATCTCTGGCTGGTGTCAGTTGCACTTGTACTTTAAAAGGTATCAATCACCAATGATAATTGAAAAAAATACAACGTTTTGGTGCCACAGCATGGCCAAGGGGCATCTAGACTTTAATGTGGCGCTCTGTATCTAGGAAGATGGCCGTCTTCAAAGCTCAGCTCTACTGATATTCTGGAACCCTTTGAGTGATGTGCACAACATTGGCACTTTACAGTTAGTGATGGGTTTTGGAACAAAGCATGCCACCCACCATTACCAGTGGGTAGTAGGCTGGCCACCACAAAGTGTGAACTGTTATAGGGTTTCCTTGGACCACTTACCATCTCACAGACTGTTTAAAAATACATAAAAAGAAAGAATTATCCTTTCCTCGTCTTCCTCTTTATGTCTCCTACACAGGTTCCCCCTTCTCCTTCTTTGGCGTCCTACCAAGCTAATGCTGGGCAGAGGGGGCACAAAGGCTTTTATGATACAGGAGCCTCATGTATACCCCCCATGTCCCCCTCTGTGATTTAATAGCCTCCCTGCCCCGGCAGCTCTGCATTAGCTAGGTTGGGTATCATGTGTCCCACTTCACCACACAGATGCTGGCAGGGCAGCTGCTATAATGTTTCCCCAGTATCAGCAGACCAGCTCCAGTCAACAGGAAGAGAGGATGCCGTCCAGCAGAGCAGATGAGGAGGAAGACATGATGTGAACTGGTAAGTGGTCCAAGGGACTGTTCCCACGCTGAATCATCACTATTTACCGTTCACTGATTACCAAGAGGCAGAGAATAGGCAAAATAATTTTATGAATGAAGAGTATCACGATAACAATTGTTCCTAAAAAGATTAAAACAGTAACAACTGCAGGATCTCCTGGGTTGACACATTTGTAGGCTATACCACAATTGCCTTCTTTTATACCAGGGTATTAGACTATTATTGTTCCACTTCAAGGGGCCACAATAAAATCTAAGTGGGCAAAATGCAAGAAGGAAAGCTAGAAGGAAAGCTATAACCTTTTCACCATTAAAAGAATACATTAAATACTGTATTGGGCAGAGGGGGCACAAAGGCTTTTATGATACAGGAGCCTCATGTATACCCCCCATGTCCCCCTCTGTGATTTAATAGCCTCCCTGCCCCGGCAGCTCTGCATTAGCTAGGTTGGGTATCATGTGTCCCACTTCACCACACAGATGCTGGCAGGGCAGCTGCTATAATGTTTCCCCAGTATCAGCAGACCAGCTCCAGTCAACAGGAAGAGAGGATGCCGTCCAGCAGAGCACATGAGGAGGAAGAAATGATGTGAACTGGTAAGTGGTCCAAGGGGAGGGGAGAAGAGGTGGGTGGAGGTAAGGTGAGCAGCAGTAAGGTTGGCAGGGGTGAGGCAACAAGAGGTGAGGATAGCAGAGGTGAGGTGGCAAAGAACTGGTCAGGGGTGGGAAGAACTGGACAGGGGTGTGATAGGAAGAACTGGGCAGGGGTAGGATGGGAAGAACTGGGCAGGGGTGGGATGGGAAGAACTGGACAGGGGTAGGATGGGAAGAGCTGGACAGGGATGAAGCAGGAAAAGGTGCGGTGAGGCAGGAAAAGTGAGCAGAGGTGGGTAGAGAAAGGCAGAGGTGAGATGGGTAGTGGTGAGGTGAGCAGAGGTTAGGCTGCCTGATGCAGGAATATATGGGGTAGAACATAGTGGGCAGGGGTGAGGCGGGAAAAGGTGAGGTGCTCTAGGGTAGGAAGAGGTGAGATGAAGTGAGTTGGAAGAAAGGTGACAAAAGTAAGGTGCCTCACCTTTGAGGCAAGGACTAGGTGAGGTGGACAGGTCAAGAGGTGAATGGGGTGTGGGTTGGGGAAATCTTGTATGTGGTGAGGCAGGAAAAGCTTAGATGATTAGAGATGAAGCAGTAGGTAGCGATAAACAGATGTGAGGTGAGCATAGATAGGTAGAGCTAGGCAAAAGTGCCTGATGGCAGTGCGGGATGTAGGTTGTGCATCCCTGTTCTATACCCTTGACACCTAATGACCTAATAAATGTGGTTCTTATTAAATACAGCTTTAAACAATCCAAATTGTTTGTTACTTACTATTGGCTGATGATATCCACATGGAACCAAATGATCAGCTTACAAAAGAAAATTGAGCTGACCAACTTAAAGAGAAACTCAAATAGTTAAAACAGAATGACAAGAAAGTTGTCAGGTAAGGTAAGTCTGGTTGGGAGCCAGTTTCCATATAGCTTATTAGAAGCAATAAAGCGTTGTTTGTTCTTCAGAACATTGTGTATGTGTAAGAACCCTCTGGCACTCATAAGTTGGCTCTCCACGGCTCTTCATGGCACGACATGCTGCATTTTATGATGGCTGGCAGACAACAAGTGGTTGTGGTTATGAGTTCAGTCTTTGCGGGCAGTTTCGAGCACACATAGCACTACACAAAATGGTGGGCGCTGCACACAAAAGTGGAAGTCATAAACTGCTCTTCTTGTTTTCAGCACCCCATCAACGAATGCAGTACACAGGCAGAAGGCTTTCTGTTTCTTGTCGGGGGACCTCCAGTGACGGTGTGCATGCCCAACGAGAGTGCTCTTCGTACTACCTGTAGCACGCTTTAGGCTGTAGGGCAGCCGACCTCAAACCTCCTTCTCGAGGGCCAAGACAGCTCTCCACTCTGTTGCACAAGTGTAATAATTAGGTCTATAGCCGTGTCAAAACACTAATCACTTCACCTTTGCATCTGTGTGGAGAGCTCTAAAATGTAGATTAGTATTTAAAGGGTCCTGGACACACAGCTCATTCTCTTTGAGAGTCTCAACATGCCAGCTAAAAAAGCCCTCGGTAAGGACACACCAGCCCCTCCTCCCCGGCCTAACACATCCGTTCTGAAAGAACGCTCCACTGGCAAGGCCAGTAAAAGCCACAGGCCCAGAAGCCCCGGCCCACCCAGCTCAGCATCTCCAGAGCCACGTGGGAAACACACCCATGGCCATGGAAAGAGCAAGAGCCACAGGCCCAGAAGCCCCAGCCCACCCAGCTCAGAATCTCCAGAGCCACGTGGGAAACACGGCCATGGAACCACCAAGAGCCACAGGCCCAGAAGCCCCAGCCCACCCAGCTCAGCATCTCCAGAGCCACGTGGGAAACACACCCATGGCCATGGAAAGAGCAAGAGCCACAGGCCCAGAAGCCCCAGCTCAGCCAGCTCAGCATGTAGTCAACCACGTGGGAAACACACCCATGGCCATGGAAAGAGCAAGACCCACAGACACAGAAGGCCAAGCACAGCCAGCTCAGCATCTCCAGAGCCACGTGCAAGTACCTCCCAGGGGCATGGAACCACAAGTGGCAAAGGCACAAAGAGGTACAGGGCCAGAATCACCACACCCTCAAGCACACCCTCTCCTCCTCGGCCACATTTGCCACCGGCACAGGTGGCAAGCAACTATCCATATGCCACATCGACACCTGCAAGTTCAGTGGCCACCCAGACAAGGACCCCAAGTCCATTTCCAAGCCCAGTCCATTCTTTATCCAGCCACCTGTCCAACATTTCAACACAACAGAGCCAGCCCAGAATGTCCCCCGAATTGCCTACATCCAGAGATGAGCCTGAACATCAAACAATAGGCCGGACATTGCGGCGAGGACAGTCGAGTGGCAGGTTTGGTGAGGCCAAAACTCTGGCATTGGCAAGTGGGCTGACCCTACATTATGACGAGCTATATGGGCGAAAATCCAAATCTACAAGTAAAATGAGAAAAAATGAAATATTGGAGGAGCTCACCAGACAGGTCAATGCAGCGGGGGAGGAGCTTAAAGATGTGGAGCAGATCCAGCGCACAATTTCTGACCTGAAGTATGCAGCATGGAAGAAAAAAAAATAAACGGCGCAATTGCAGGTACATACTTGAGTTGTGCATTTCTCTGCTTCTTGTATTGTCAACAATTTCCTAAATTTGCCAACCTATATTTTTCAGCTTACAAACTGGTGGAGGCTACCCCACAAAATTACAGTTTACTCGAGCTGAGGAGATGGTGCTGGCGCTGATACATCCCGTGGCATTAGAGGGCCACTCGAGGCGACGGGACACGAACATCCCTACTATTCCTGCAGGTTAGTAATGTTAGTGTGTATGGGAAATGTTTTAAACATGTAAAATGAGGCTCACAGGTATATTTGAACACATGCCCCTAGGGAGTGGCTTGTAGGGGAGGTTACAGTTTTAGCAGGGTGTGTAATGTCTGCGGAATGTTCATTTTCAAATTTGCCAGCCCATACATGACCTTGGACAGTATTTATGATCACTATTAAAGTCTTAATATTAGCAAAGCACTGCCTGTTATGTGATTCTACTCAATCATATCCAACGCTTCCTTCTTTGTCTTTAGGCCACTTGGGTTTTAGCTGTGCTTTGGTCTCAAATACTTGATCTGGGGTCAGGAAAAGGTCTACATAGGAAGAATTGCCACCAGCATACTCCTAAGCCAAATGCTATTTGCAAGCTGAGTGTGTGTCCCTAATGGCCCTTTAGGGATGTGTGAAGCCTCATAACATGCAGTACATGCATGTTTGTATTATTTAAGGTGACCAATGTGTATGTACAGGGTGAGTCATACATACCGTTGGGGGAGTTGCCATTCCTGCTTGCCCACGTGTTTTATTGAAGCATATGTAGTAATACAGATCATCAATGGATATTTGGGTGTTTACATGCTTTTTTATTTACAATACAGCCCAGCATCAACCCTCAGCAAGTGTGGAAGCCTCATCCAGTTTGACCACGCCGTCAACTTCCGTGCTGCCTAGGAGCCAGGAGCAGATATATACGGTAAGTGTGTTTTGCTGAATCTGCTGATGCATGTGAATGAACATGACTTATTAGCATAACTAATATATTTAGGGACCAAACTGAACCTTTTTGTGCACATGTCCCAACAGACCCACACACTGATGGAGGAAATCCAGGAGATGGAGGAGGATGGCACCTTGATGGGACCTTCACAACTGACCCCCCTGGAACAGAATCTTCCACGGTCCCAACATGCTACTGCACCAAATCCTCTGCAGCAGAGTGAAGCCGGACGCATGCTGCCAGCCCATCATGGGCAGCATGCTGAGACTGAGCCTACAGTTAGAGATGAGCGAACTTTTGAAAAGTTCGATTCGGCCGATTCGCCGAATTTCACAAAGAAATTCGGGTTCGGCCGAATCGAACTTTTACGAAGTTCCCCATCAAAAATGCCGGCATGGTGGGAGCCGGCCGGCGGGCCGGTAAAGCCGGCCGGCCCGCTCCCACCATGCCGGCATTTAAAAAACAAAAAACAAAAAAAAAAAGCATTTTTGCCAGCATGGTGGGAGCGGGCCGGCCCATGCCGGCATTTTCAAAAAAAGGCAAACACTTACCTGCAGGTCCGGAGCGTGGAGGCCGGCGCCGCTCTCAGCTGTCATCTGAGGGCGCGTCATGATGACGCGCCCTCACATGACAGCTGAGAGCGGCGCCGGCCTCCACGCTCCGGACCTGCAGGTAAGTGTTTGCCTTTTTTTGAAAATGCCGGCATGGTGGGAGCGGGCCGGCCGGTTCCGCTGACAGCGGAGCCAGCCGGCCCGCTCCCACCATACCGGCATTTTTTCTTTTTTTTTTTTTTTCCTTTGTTTTTTAAATGCCGGCATGGTGGGAGCGGGCCGGCCGGCTTTACCGGCCCGCCGGCCGGCTCCGCTGTCCGCTCCCACCATGCCGGCATTTTTTTTTTTTAATTTCAGGAAAAATTCGATCGGCACGAACCACAAAATATTCGGGTTCGTGCCGAATCGAATATTTCCTGAAATTCGGAGCGAATTCCGGTTCGTCCGAACCGGTTCGCTCATCTCTTCCTACAGTCCGCAGTGGTTGCTCTGCTGCAGAGGATTTGCCGAGCACATCTGCGACTCGCCCTAGACATCCAGCATCTGCAGGTACTCAAACCCGGGGAATTGGGAGACGTAGTCAGCAACGTGGACCAGTTTCCCAGGGGAGGCGCGTGCCGATCCTGGAGTCAGCGTGGAAATATGAGTTTATTTCGCCAGGTGACTCAAAGAACCACAGAGCAGCTTTCTGCACAATTAGATACATTAAATAATACATTCACCTCCATGCTGACAGAATTTAGGACGAGCAACAGCCACATGGCCACCTTAACTAATAATTTGACAGGCATGCTCGAGGAAGTTAGAAATAGCAATAGACTCATGTTGGAACAGTGGCAGATTCTGAATGCCACCCCTGCCCAGGTGATGGGCCATCCCCAAGGCCCACCACCAGGGTTTTATGGGCAACACCCATTTTGACAGCTATTTACCCTGGATCTGCTCCACATCTTTCCTCTACATACCCACTGTATTGACCTGTCTGTTGAGCGCTACCAAGATTGCCTTTTTCATGGCTTTGCTTGTATGATTTGGATTTTTGCCCATATAGCTCATAACAGTGCTGAGATACCCCACTAGCCAATGCCTGAGCTAAAGCCTCATTGAACCTGCCACTCAAGCTGTTGCGCTGCAGGCTTTGGCCTAATGAAATTGTGTCTGGCTCATCCTGTTTGTAGGTATGATTGGGGGACATTCTGGACTGGAAAACTACTACCTTGAACCCTGGCAAAGATTGGATTAAACTTGGATTTGGACTGGGGGTTATTGTTTGGGTGGGCCACTGACTTACAGGCGTGGATGTGGCAAAGGTATGGCTGCTTTCCACCTGTGCTTGTGGCAAATGTGGCCAAGCAGGAGAGGGTGTGTATGTGGCCCTATGTATTAGTGGCCAAATATTGACATGCAAATGCTTGCTCCCTATGTCTGTTTATTTTATTTGTTGTTTAAACTTCGGCCTGGAGTGCATTACTTAAAAACTCCTGTATGTGGCCAATTGCTAGGTGCCCTGATTCAGCACCAATGTATATTTTGGTTGTACTATGTATGTACATGAAGTCTGCGAGTGCCCTTCAACTCAAAAATGTTTCATATTTCAATAAAATATATTGAATGTGACTTTAGCTGTTGTTGACTAAGTTGATGCATTAATGTTTTGGTTATTTTTAGATTACTGAAGGTTTTTCTAAACAAACAGGGCCAAAAAAATGCATGAGTCTCAGATCATGTGTGAATATTTTAGTAATTAACTCATTACTAATTGATACCAAAAAATATAATAAAGCATTCACAAAGCAAAATTATAGTAGAAAATAATAATTACATGCAACAAACAAACACAGGACAAACAAATTAGGCAAAATGGATATTAATCAAATTTGCCCGAACAGCTTGGCCAGAGGCAATAGGTGTGCCACGATAGTTCTCTTCTGGGTCCTGGCTGGGTGGAGAGGGGGGCAGATCCACATACCGGGGGACACGCTGCATTATGGCAAAGTTATGTAGGACACAGCAGGCCACTATTATATCGATGACACACCAGAAGCGTGTTTTTAACAGGCCAAAGGCCCTCTCCGGTGGGCCCGATTGTAGGCGTCCTGTGCCACATTCTGTGGCCGAAGGACGGGCGTTATCAGCCAGGGAAGAAGCGGATAGCCGGAATCCCCTGAAAGAATTAGAAAATACTTACATTAATTACCCAATCGAACAAAAAATGTTTGGGGCAAGCGGTTGTTCCCCCTGACTAAGAGACTATCTTATATTTTTGCACACTCTGTACATACAGATTGCTCTGCTAAAGAAACAGCCTAACACCATCTACTGCATGTTCTGAGCCTTTAAACATCCAAGATGGCAGATGAGGGCAAATCAGGCAGCCTGCAAACAGGAATTGGCTTAGGACTGTGCTGCTCAGCATTCTGGGATGTCTTACCTTTTTAGGACCCCAGATCTGCTTTATCTGAGCCAAGCACAGCTCTAACCCACCCCCTGCACTTTATCCCGCTCTCCTCTACTCAGTAAGTGTCATGCTTCTGAGCAAAGATGGCGCAGACCCTATCATTAAGTCAAGAACAGTATTGCAGGTGAGTGTGGGGAAAAAAATAAGTAATTTACTAGAAAGTAGAAACATACTATTTTGAAATGCTGGGAAATCAGTTTTTAAGGGTTTGTGCTTTGCTAAAGATCATGGTTAAAGTCCAGTTTCACCTGTCATCAAGGGGTAAAAACAGCCATAGGTTCAGACATGGGTCATAAACTATATTCATAGGCATACATTAAAAAGTGAATGACGTTATTTGCGTCAACTTACCAAGGAGCCATCCACCGGAGAATTCTCCAAACCCGGCGAGAACACTAAGGAACCGCATGTCCGGGGCCACCACTGCTTGGACATTCAGGGAGTGGGCCATTTTGCGGTTCCTGGGAAAAAAGAAAAACAACAAAAATTAGCAATGATAGGTAAACTACTCAAACACTAACTCCTAACACCCTCCAAAAAACATGTCGGGCAATACAAATAACACTAACTAAGTACCTAAGTATTTTTCAGCCCAAAAAAGGATGTATGTTGGATCAACTAAAGATTAACTTTAAAATGACTAATTAAGGTCCACATGAAAAAGTTTGGCTTTGGCTGACATGAAAAACATTGATGAAGCTAAAGACGGCCAAATGTATCACATGAACAATTTACAAGGAGGGATTAATAGATATACAGTGTAAGCTATTTCACAGGGACATTTTACAAGGAGGGATTAAGAGATATACAGTGTAAGCTATTTCACAGGGACATTTTACAAGGAGGGATTAAGAGATATACAGTGTAAGCTATTTCACAGGGACATTTTACAAGGAGGGATTAAGAGATATACAGTGTAAGCTATTTCACAGGGACATTTTACAAGGAGGGATTAATAGATATTCAGTGTAAGCTATTTCACAGGGACATTTTACAAGGAGGGATTAAGAGATATACAGTGTAAGCTATTTCACAGGGACATTTTACAAGGAGGGATTAAGAGATATACAGGGTAAGCTATTTCACAGGGACATTTTACAAGGAGGGATTAAGAGATATACAGTGTAAGCTATTTCACAGGGACATTTTACAAGGAGGGATTAATAGATATTCAGTGTAAGCTATTTCACAGGGACATCTTACAAGGAGGGATTAAGAGATATACAGTGTAAGCTATTTTACAGGGACAATTTACAAGGAGGGATTAAGAGATATACAGTGTAAGCTATTTCACAGGGACTATTTACAAGGAGGGATTAATAGATATACAGGGTAAGCTATTTCACAGGGACAATTTACAAGGAGGGATTAATAGATATACAGGGTAAGCTATTTCACAGGGACAATTTACAAGGAGGGATTAATAGATAGTTAAAATACAATTTATGTAAACTATATAAAAAAATTACCAATTGAACTTGCCTATAGATATACTCGTCGGCTGCCGGAGGGACCAGGGCAACGTGGGTGCAATCAATGGCACCCATCATGTTGGGCATGTCGGCGATATTATAAAATGGTAGCTTAAGCACGTTCCAGGCTACCATGTCGTCCGGAAAATAAATATATTTCTGACTAATGGTAGCCATGCCATCCAAAAACTTGGATGGCGACTGGCTCAGCGTAGGAATGAGCTGTTCGCCAAAAATTACAGGCAGCCAAGCATCTTGGTCATACCTGAAATTGCTTGCCCCTTCCTTGTGGTGCGGGCTAACCATGGCCGCAGCTCACTATACAACTTATGGAGGGAAGCGCGATTAAGTCTGGTGAGCTCGAACAACTCAACGTCATGCATGCCATCAATGTGCATGTGTCGCCGGTGCAATCTGGTCTCAGCCCTGCTGATACATTCTATGCCCATTAGCTGGAGTTGGTGATGTTCCTCCACAAAGGCACAAAACATGGTGATTGCAAGGTATCCGAGGTCAAAATGGTCCCGTAAGGGGAATGCAAATGAAACGGTGGTCCCTCGGCAATCAGTTTTTCTGATTGAGACGCAAGCCCATACCGATACCATAAGTTATCTAAACGAACGCAAAATATCAGATTTAGATGGAAAAATGATTCGAACTAACGTAAATGATCCGAGTTACTTTCGTTAATCGAAAGCGCATATACGCAGGAGCTCGTACGAACGTACGAATGAAAAGTGCAATGAAAAAAACAAAAAAAAGACAAACACACACAAAAACATACACAGACAGCTACGAAAGTCCAGACGAATGTGTCTCTGGATCGAGCCTATTGTGGTAAAAAAAAAAAAAATGGCAAAATACTGACCTGAGCATACCGCACCACTCTGATGTAAAATACACTTGATCTGTAATTGAGAAAAACAACACATATATAAACACACAATTACAATCCAAAACAGGGATGAAGAAGAACTCTACTGGTGAGTAATGATTAATACAATATCGCAATTTGATCCGAAAGTCAATAGAGCATCATTGTCGTGATGCACTTTGCTCTATTGACTTTGGGGCCAGATTACAAAGCTGCTAAAGTGCTCAACCTGTTAGATTGAAAGATAAGTAAATCTTCTGATTTGTTTCCCAACTATTTGTGTGCATCTCACCATAAGATTTATTTCGGGTCTATTCAACTTAGTTTTGAAAAGAAAATTGCATCAGATTTATCTATGTCCAATCTTGAAACTCTGCCAACTTAAAAAAAAAGAAAAATATCAGATTTATTCAAAACATATTACGAAAGTGCCAGTTTGGTTTGATTGTGACGACAATTTTAAGGTAATTCCTATCAATTCTAATTCTACAATTTGAAGGTAATTCAGATTCTACAATTTTAAGGTCATTTTTTTTCAATCTAATTCTGTCGGACTAAATGTGCTCACCCCCAGAGATACATTGTTCAAACTTTCTTAAACTAATATTTGACTCGTGGGAGTAATTCTGGAAGCAGCACACCTTGCTGTACCTGTTCTCCAGCTATACAGCCGCTATGCCATTGGCTTTGGATTGGTGATGTGGGAATAATATCAATTATTCAATGTGCAGCTAACTAATTTCTACGGAATCTCGCTGGTAAGTCACATATATATATATATATATATATATATATATATATATGTGACTTACCAGCGTGTCAATGCTGTCCTGTAATTCAGTCATTGATAAAACTTGTAGAAAGAGGAAAGCCAGCCAGCAGTCGTTTAAAGTATTTATTGTCTCGATTTAAAATCAGTAATCCAACAGGTCAAAGCATTCATCAAAATGTACATGAAGGGCCCCAATGCCAACGCGTTTTGGACAGCGAGTCCTTAATCATGACATCAAACGGTAAGAGTAACTAAACCTTAAATACTCCCTAGCAAGATTCCATTCATTCGCGCATTCAACCACCAGCCTGTTGATTATTAGGGTAATTTGTGACTGCCATACACGTCATCCTATCCGAGACAGTGTATTAACCCCATTAATAAAACTTGTTGAAATATAGATTTGGAGTGATCCAAATGATTTTAGATATTTCTGAGTTTGGAGATGAGGTCACAGCCTTTCTTACAAGCTGAGCTTTGCTCACGGCTTTTCACACAATAAAGTAAAATCTAAAATAGTTTTCTTCTATTTACTTTTACTTTTTTATTCCAATTTTTATCTCCTGCACATAGTAGTTCAACAGGCAGGGTGCATTTTTGTTTATGTAGTGGATATTTTATTTTATTTCACAAGTTAAAAAAATAACAGCCTATGGGAAGTACCAGCAACTTTGGAGAGGCAGTGGGCCTGATTTATCAAGCACTTCTGCTAGACAGAATTGCTAATGTTTTAGTTAATGTGTTTCTTCAATTGAACCAACGTGCACAAGTGTGAAAAAAATTTTATAAATTATATTTTTGCACTACTCTAATTGCCACTGACGTTTCAGAAGTACTTGATATATCGGGTCTTGTGATTTGGATTTCCTATAGGTTATTTCCAAACATTGAATAAAACCCAAATGAGGTGCATTTTACCTATGGAACTTTTAAATAGAAGAAAAATAGAGAAAAATCCTCTCTTTCTCTCTCTCTCTATATATACAGGACTCAAATGTGGGGAGTTTTCTCTTACTCAGCACACAATAAAGTGAAAAAAAAAATTTATATTACTTCAAATTCAAAATTTCCTGCACCTGTAATAGTTTCACCTTTTAGGTGAGCTGCAGATTATGTTTAAAAAATTAGATACTTATTTAAGGAGTCTGAAAATAAGCCTCTGTAGAATTCAAACACAATTGTTTTTGAGTTATATGAAAATGTTGTTAATTTTAAATATTATAGGATAGCAAAAAGATCACATACATGTGTTGCATCACCCTCATCCCTTGATCACATTTTTAATGGGTAAATATATGAAGAAATACCTTTTAACTTGCCCAGATATTGGTCTGTTTTGATAGCCACGTACAAATGGTACTACGTGCTGTATGAATTAAGTGTGCACGTACATCATCAGTTTGAATAATGTATAATTCAAAAGCTGGAACAAAATTGATGTTAGAAGAAACATTTTTATAGTAAAATAAAAAGGGTGCAGGAGGGAAAAAGGGGAGCAGGATGGAGCAGGGAGTGCAGGAGAGAAATGGGGGAGCAGGACCGAGCTGAGTGTACAAGAGAGAAATGGGGAGCAGGATGGAGCTTGTGGTGCAAAAGGGAAATGGGGGCAGAACAGAGCTAGGGATGTATGAGGGAAATGGGGCAGCAAGGGGAGCAGGACGGAAACCGGGATGCAGGAGAGAAATGAGGAAACAGGGAAGCTGGTGGTGCAGGAAACGAATGGGGGAGCAGGACTGCAGGAGGGAAATGGGAGAGCAGGATGGAGCTGAGAGTGCAGGAGGAAACTGGAGGGGCAGAACAGAGCTGTGGGTGCAGGAGAGAAATGGTGGAGCAGGATGGAGTTGGAGGTGTAGGACGGAGATTGGGTGCAGGAGGGATATGGGGGACCAGGACAGAGCTGGGGGTGCAGAAGGGAAATGGAAGAGCAGGACGGGGCTGAGGGTACAGAAGAAAAATGGGGGAGCAGGATGGTGCTGGGACTGCAGGAGGGAAATGGGGGAGCAGGATGGAGCTGGAGGGGCATATCGGAGCTGGGAGTGCAGGAGGGAAATGGGGGAGCAGGATGGAGTTGGAGGTGTAGGGCGGAGGTTGGGGTGCCTGAGGGAAATTGTGGAGCAAGGTAGAGATTGGGGTGCATGAGGGAAATGGGGGTGCATAAGGAAGATGGGAGAGCAGGATGGAGCTGGGAGAGCAGGACAGAGATTGGGGTGCACAGTGCAGAGTGCCGCCTTACTGGTTGCACTGCTGTCCCAACTGGAGCACAAGGTGAACTCTCCAGGAAACATTTTTCACTCCAGGATGAAGAAGTCTGATGGCCATGGCAGGATTCAGCTGGAATGGCAGGCAAGGTTCATTAATTTGTGCCACTGCAGCTTTAACCCCTAAGGGCTAAACCCGCTAACCCCTAACCTTTAAAGTAGACCAGAACCCAGTTTTTCCCTCACTAATCTGGGTCTAGGTCTGCTTTCCCAAATTTGGGATGTCCTGCTGTGTGAAAACCCATGGGTTTGCTTGCTATACAAACTAAGCTATTGAACTGGGAGGTTGCACACAGCAGGGCAGCCCAAATTTGGATACCCTTCCAAAGCAGAACAAAACAAAGGGTCTTGGTCTGCTTTAATCTACTTTTGAGTGGCAGACTTTAGGCTTCCAGTGTCTAACCCTCCCCCACACTCAGCTGTTTGCACCAGCCATCCGTCTGAATATCTGCTGCAGGGATGCCCTACTGGGATCGGCTAGGTAATTGTATGTCTTTTTTTTACCATGTGTTGGGGAGGACAGTGATGGAGGGGGTCGCGCAAGGGTGGGGCAGTCCGGAGTTTGCTCTAGGGCCCCTAGGAATGAAGTTAAGCCACTGTTGCTAAAGAAAAAAAGCTCACCGAGATGTAACTTCAGTTCACACTAAAATCTGCACCCAAAGTCAAACCTAAGTCATAAAATAAATAGCGCGTCCCCCATTGCTGCTCATTTTACCTCTCTATTTAAGATTTTAGATACAGTACATACAAAAAAGAAATAAGATAAATAATCAAAGTAATAGTAGGCAGGACAAACGAACAAAGCATATCCATTTACTATACTAAAGCAAAGGTTAATTTAGATCATTCTTAAGATTACGGTATATGAACACCCAATTATTAATTAGTATTATTAAGGGAGCACTATCAAGAAATTGTGTAATATTAAAAATCCACATAAACTTGTCAGCTAATGAAAGGAGGGGTCACTTATACACCCAAACTGCATAAAACTCCTGCCAAGCTTGTGGTTTATTCTCTAGTGGTAGGAATAAAACCCAGGGGTGACAGGTTTAGTCTATCAGGGGTGATAGATCCTGTTACCCCGGATGTCCCTTTCTTTCCATTAAAAGAAAGAAAAATAAGCCTGGCTGGATATGTCTTGATGCCGGGTGTATAAGTGACCTCTCCCTCCACCATTCAGCATATTTATATGAATTTTTATCATCGAGCCATTTTCTTCACCATAGTGCTCCTTTAAGTTTTAATTTAAAGCAAAGAAGAAAATAAGGAAAAAAAAGAAAAAAGGGGGGTATTGGTGGAGAGACATGGCAATTTCATAGAAATTTCATAGAAAAAGGAAGAGGGGCATAGCAATTTCCTAAACCTCCCTTTGGGAAGAAGTCTCGTGTTGTTGAAATTACTCCAAATAGTGTCTAAATTTTTTTTCAAACTTAAGCTTTTTCAAGCAAACCCCTTCAAATTGGTTATCTCAAATAGAGTAAGCTCCTTACACTCCATAATACACTGAATCTCTTGAATCACTCTTTTTTTTTTGATCAATTGGATCCTGAACCAATCAATCGGCAAAAGTGCTTCTCCTGAAAAACGACTTACCCCCTCACATGTCTTTCTCTTGAATGTATATAATAATATAATGTATTTATTAATTTATTTTGTTGTATTTATATTTGCAAATTTATTTTTACATCATTTGAATAATTTATTTCTGTACTGTTCACTTTAAAAAAAGAAGAAAAAAGGAAATGGAACGTATTAGTTTCCAATAACTGCCTCTTAGTGGCAACAGCACCTGTGCAGCAGAAAGCAATTTGATGGCCAATTGCTTGTCTTGCCCCCTGTACAATGATCAAGATGGCTCTGAGGAAGAAGGAGGAGGTTAGAGTAGTGTCAGGGTGAAGTTTATCTGACCTTCAACCAAAAAAATTGCTTGGACGAAGAGCAATTTAGGGGATTTAGAGGTACTTGGAGTTCTATTTTTTTATTTACATTTTTATGTATTTACATTTTATTTTAAATACAGTAAATAAAACTTGTATTGCTATTGTATTTGCTTTCATTAATGTGTAAACTTACATTGTTTGCTTTTTTGTGCATTTGCACCGCTGTAATACTCAGCCAGAGAGATGAGGTGTGTTGACTTTTTTCATTCTTTACTATGAAGTGAATATGTAGCTAGGGATTCTGGGGTACAGGAGAGGGGAGTATTTACTAAAAAGTGGACTCCTTTCACTTGAAAGAATTTCTCCACTGAAATCACATTAGTTGCGGATCAGAAGATATTAAAAAAAGAAATTTTGTATATGGGTGAGGGTGAGAGGTTTTTTTATGTTAGTGGACAAATTCCCTACTCCTTAGCTAAGAAGTTCCATACATGTTCCACACTACAAAATGTTGATGGAGCATATGCTCGGTGGTTCCTGCTTTTACCTGTATCAAACTCTCACACAGAGCTGTCTATAAAACAATCTGATTTATCCAATTTATTGAAACATAATAAATAGATCCTCATTTCTAATCATCAAAACTGTTACAACTTTGATACACATTGAATACAACCTGACGTGATTTCCGTCTGTCTGATGTCATCAGAGGCTGTTTTACTGTATCTTACTGTATCTAGGAAGAGGCACTAGCTGAATAAGCTTGAAAAAGCACGGAACCTATGCAAAGGACAAAGGGGTTATTATGCTGCTACGGTTAAAGGCCTCCCATTGCTGGAGATGCCAGGTTCTATGTTAGGTGAACTGTGTTAGTAGTTCCAATCAAGAGTAAGTGCAGACCCTCCTCTTTTAAATCTTTGTAATGCACAAAAAAATATAAATAAAATAAAAGGCTAAATGGTTTGTCAGAAATATTGCTGCTATTTGGTTCTGGCCAAGCTGAACTTTTAACAGTAACCCAAATACGAAGGTCATTACTAGTGATGCATAAAGCAATAGCAGCTTTAGGAGCACAAAATAGGCATCCTGTATGAGGTCAGGACATGGTAAGTAGGTCATAGTAAGCCTTTAATATGAGACCAGGCCAGAGTAAGGAGGCCATAAAATGCACATCTATGAGACCAGGCAAAGGTGAGGAGGTCACGATAAGCATGATATACGGGTCAGGGTTAGGAAGTCATATTAGGCATGCTGTATAAGGCCAGGCCATTGTGAGGAGGTCATAATCATCATGGTGCATAAGACCAGCCCATTATGAGAAGGTCATAATAGGCATGGTAGATGAGGTCAGACCAGGATGAAGAGGACATAATGAACATGATGTATGAGGCCAGGCTATGGTGAAGAAGTCATATAATACTGTAAGTGTGTTGCCAGGGCATATTTTGGATTTAAAGCTATGAATATTCTAAACTTAGTTGTGCTGTGGGTCTGTTTGACTAGTGAAGGCCAATGACATAATGGCCAACAATGATGCAAATGCACAGTACCATCATCTACATTCATTCCAACTATAATGTTGTAATCATAATGCATATGACAAGAAAATTCACTTAGCACATTACTATGAAGGGGAGACTACATGGGCATGGCCTTGTGCGGAAGACATTTTTTCTGCCAACCCCTATGTGTTAAGTTCCCCTAAGTTCAAACTATGGCACCTGTGTAATAATTCCTTTGTGTTTTAGTCCTACTGACTGTCCTTCTGCTGTGGCTCTCACTGACATTACTGGGTGGTAAGTCGAAAGATTTTTCTCATTACATGAAGAAATTTGTGCTATTGTTTGTGCTGGAATGGAAATACTACTATTTATGTTGGTGCCGGCTGTCTGCAGCTCCCCTCTTTCATGTGACAAATTCACAGCCAGGGGTCGAGCCAGCTGCAGACCCAGCGGAGTCTCCTCCAGACTAGAGGTGTGACAATCAGAGGGGGTTCTGCGCTATCCATTTCTCATCCTGAAGAGATAAGGACCTGTGCATTTATAACAGGGGGAATAAAGGGGAACTCCAGACCTGGGCATGTGAGGCTTCTGCACTTAAGCTGGCTCTTTTCTTCACACCTCCCCCTCTAAGAGGGTGCTAAGGGGCAGCACTTCCTGGTGCTGACCCGTGCGCCCATGTGCCCACTATCCCTGTCTGTAGAACTCCGCGGCAGCACCACGGCCATAGTGCTGTTTTGTGTTGAGGATTTGGGCAAGGTTCACATGCTGTGGTCGCCATCCCTCCAGAGTAATGGCTGGACCACTCCCGGAGGGGTGTAGGGTGGCCCATAGCTGGGACCGCGGGCCGATGGCAACCCATCCCTTTCTGCTTTACCCAAGCCAGGGGCCCCGGTGCATGTCACCAACACAGTTTAAGGAGGTAGCCCCGAGTGGGTGCCTGCCTTACCTCCTGCACCATGAACTGGATCCCCTGGATGAAGAGTCTACCCTGGGGGGGATCTTCCTTGGGAAGGATCTCCCACAGGGCAGTACCCACCTTGTCAGCCCAGGTGGGTGACAAGGCCATTGAACGTGGGCCCTGGGTGGCATTGTCCACCGCCACTGGTACGAACCTCTTTCTGTGCGGCAGAGTTTTCGGTGGGCTGCTGGGACTTGGCCCTGCCACCCTCACCCTCTGACAGGTATGGTACCAATGGCAGTGGGCAGCTAGGTCAGGCCCCACTTGCTTCTTGGTGATCCCTATGCACCCAATCGTCCAGCTCTCTAAGGCATAGCACTCCTTAGCCCTGGACAGATAGGAAACCACCAACTGCTGGTACTCAGGCCACTCTCCTGGTGAGCCTGGCTTGACCATCATTGGGTACAGCCATTAGTCCCCTGAGGGGACTCTGGGACCTGCTCCTCCACTACTTCCACCCAAATTGCTGGCTCAGGCAGAATACCCTGGTCCCTTAACACCACGGGTGTGATGAAATCCTGCAGTGGTGACTTACCTAGGGGTCCCATCCCTCCATGGACACCCCTCACCCCACCTGCAGGTTCCACCGCCCCGCTTTTTGGCCTGGACTGGTCTCCTCGGGTTGAGGTGCCAGGAACCCCGGATGTGGGGTGGTTGGAATAGAAGAGACCATCCCATCCCCTGTCTGTTTCCCAGGACCTCGCTCCGGACCTCCGTCGGCCCTGGCAGCCACTTGGTTTGGAGGAAGGGAGCAATTAGAGCCTCGCGGGGCCAATGGGCCACCAGCGCTCCCCCTATTCACGATAGTGGCCAGAGCCGCTATGGCCTCAGGTAATACCTGCCCCCCTTCCATTCCCATCCAAGCTGCCAGTCCAGACAGACCAGCCTGGCCCTCTGACACCCCAGTGGTGGAGAAACCCTGTGATGTGGACTTACCTAGGAGTCCCACGTCTCCTGGAACAGCCCTCACCTTAGTCGCAGTTCCCTCCCCAGCTGCTGGGTAACCCTCCTTCCTCCGGGAGGAAGAAGCACACTTTATACTACCTACCCCCACATTCCCTGTAGCAGGTAGGTTACACGCTTAACTCATATTAATTGCACATTACATTCTGGGGGACCAGACCTCGGGGGTTCAGTGGCCACATACTGAGACACTAGCCGCCCCCAAGTCCGTCCCTAGCAAAACACCGGCAGGGATAGTCTGCGATACCCCCACCTCCCGTACACCCCACCCGGCACCCCAGTCCAAATAAACCTTTGCCAGGGGGAGTGCCCATGCACCTCCCTCAATTCCGGAGACTGAGACAGTCTATCTGAGGATGAAGTCCGGTGGGGACACCATCTCGGGGTGCACAAGAGTTGTCTCCGTGCCTGTGTCCCTAGGTCCCACGGCCACAGCTTGGCCCACAGTAACGAATTGTAAGTTGTCCCGGGACCTCCCAGCACCCCTACCCACATACAGCACCATGGAGGAGTTCTGGGACGGGCCCTGCTGGCGCTGAGGACATGTGGCCTTGAAGTGTCCTGGTTGGTTGCAGTGGTGACACAGTTGGAGCCCCCTCCCCCTTGTCGGGAGAAGGGAGTAGAGGCAGGGGTCTTGGGCTGATGGGTATAGACAACAGATGTCGGTGGCGGCTTACCCCCTCTCCAGCTGGCAAGTTTACGGGGCTCCTGGGCTCTGTTGTGACTGTAATCGTCAGCGAGGATTGCAGTTGCTGAGGCTGCTTTGGGCTTCTGGCCACGCAGAAACTGCTGCAGATCCTCAGGGCAATTCCAGAGGAACTGTTCTGTGGCAATCAGCTCCTTCAGTTGCTGGATGGTGGTGATTTCTAACCCGGTGGTCCACTGCTCGACTGCTCTCTGTAGCGCCCTCATGTAGTCAGCCCAGCTGTTGGTGGGGCCCCATGGCAAACTCTGCAGTTTCTTGTGATAAAATTCCGGGGTAAGCTTATATTGATGGATCAGAGCTTGCTTGACCCCCTCGTAGCTCAGGGTGGTCTCGCTGGGTAGGTACCCAAAGATTTCCAGGGCTTTACCCCTAAGTCGAGGGGTTAAGTACCTGACCCACTGATCCTCCGGTACATGGTATTGATGGCAAACAGTTTCAAAAGCCAGCAGAAAGGTGTCCAGATCTGTACCTTTGTCCAAGACGGGGAAATCCTCCGCATGCAACTTTGGGGCCTGGTTCTCAGGGGGCCCGCTACCAGCTGTGCTGGGTTGAGGGTACTGAAGCTTTAGCTGCAGTACTTGGAGCTGGTGTTCACGTTCAGCTTGCTCCCGGCACTCGGCAGCCTCGATCTGCTCATGTTCACAGCGTTCTGCAGCCTCAATCTGCTCGCGTTCACGGTGTTCCTCGCATTCCGCTTGGCGCTCGGCAGCCTCCATCAGGACCTCATAGGTGGCGCGATCTCCAGCCCGTAGACTTGCCAAAGCAGCATGCAGGAGAGTGTCTAAGCCTGCTTGGCTAGGGGGGACCGGCAGGTTGGGCACGGTCCTCCGGGATTCTGAGGGCTGGTGACTGGCTTCTGGGAGAGCCCTGGCTGGGCCCCTCCACACCCAGGGCAACATCAGCAGCCACATCCCTGCTTCTGGCCCTGGTGCCACTTGCCATGCCTGCAGCTGCTGGTCACTGACAGATATTGCACACTGTTGTAATCACACAACCTACTGTAACCACTCTCAGAATATGCCTAGTGTTGAGCTGATCTTGAGAGTATGGGGCCCACACTCACTTACACTATTTGCCTTATCCCACCACGCTGCCACAAATTTGGCAGGGAACCGCGGGTCACGTGATCCAACTATAAACCAGGGACCTCCGTAAACACAGACCGCGTTCCCAAAACCCTTTTGTCCGTGTTCTTCTATCAGAAACACCAGGCCCAAAGCCTGCGGACACACAGATTCTTGGTTTAAGGCAATCAGATCACTCAAGTTAAAATGTAAGTTTTAATGCTATAAGCACACTAGGCAGTGATAACAAGCATTTGGCTATGATGTAATATGAAATGTTACAGATGATACAAATATGCTGTTCTGAGACGGTTACGGGATATAGTGAGTTACACATTGAAACAATAATCAGTTACCTTAGTATGTAGTTTGCAGAGTAGTGGTTACAGCTTCCACAAGAGGTACTGTAAGTGGCAAACTGTGTGGGTGGGCACTTCCAGCACGTGTGACTCGTGACCTCTCCAGAGAATGACAAATGCCTGGCTCAGGGTTACCCTTATTTATGCGGCGAGACCCCTCCACCCCCTCCCCTCTGTGGGACGGGTTGTCACCTCCCACTGTTCTGGGGCTCGCTTTAGCGGTTATAACCCTTTAGGGGTTATAACTTGGAGCAGGGGGGTCGTATGGCTTTGGAAGCAGTATCAAACGATTGGGCTGGACGCCGGGCATCCGATGAGTCCAGAAATGGGGTCCCTAAGCGGGTCAGAACCTTAGATCTCCATTTTCCGGGTTTTCCTTTATTGCTGAGCCCGCCGTAACCTATCCCCATGTGCGGTTTTGTGAGCCGGTTCTAATTCTGTACCTGGTTTGGTGCTGGGACACATGAGGGCACATATATGGTCAGATTTATGTTGGTGCCGGCTGTCTGCAGCTCCCCTCTTTCATGTGACAAATTCACAGCCAGGGGTCGAGACAGCTGCAGACCCAGCGGAGTCTCCTCCAGACAAGAGGACAATCAGCGGGGGGGGGGGGGGGGGGTCTGTGATCTGCGCTGTCCAACACATAAATGCTAATTTCTCTTTCTGAAGAGATAAGGACCTGTGCATTTATAACAGGGGGAATAAAGGGGAACTCCAGACTTGGATATGGGAGGCTTCTGCACTTAAGCTGGATCCTTTCTTCACAGGTGCATTTTATCTTGGATCGGGGTCCCAACCTTTCAAATTGCCATAGCCACATTTAGACACAAAGAGATTTCAGGATCTCCATTTAGCTTGTATAGATCAGGGAATCTTATAGAAGTGGAAACAGCTAGAAAGCATTACACCTGATGGATTAATGTGCATGTGAAACACCCCAGCATCCAAAAATGAATGTGCAGATTACCTCTCATCTGAAATTCAAAAGTGAAAAATACCCCTAGCCCCCAAAAATGACTCCCCTCTATAAAGTACTTGCCCCAAAACAAGTGGACTCCTCAGCTTCAAAGAGGTTAATCAACAGAATTGGGCAGGTGGAGAGTAGACTGGCTTAACTGCTTCTGCAGCTTTTAACACTGCATTTTTTCAGCTTCTGTCTCCCACATGGCCCAGGAATGTCACATGAGCATGGGGAAGCTGCCAAGACTGGTAATCCAGCCCCTTTTACCAGATAGCCGGCATTAGCCCAGTGTATGGCACTAACAATATCCAGCCCCTTAATACCATATCTTCCCACCTTCTTTATAAATGTGCTAGGCCTTGCCAAGTGTTTAGACCTAGCAGACAGCCCTTAAGCCACATAGCAGGAATCCATGAGCCACATGTGGCTGCCTAGCTAGAGGTTGGGGACCACTCTCCTGGATCAAACTTAGTTCATTCCTTTCATAAGTACAAGCATTTAAGCAGGGTTTAGCTACAAGAGAGAAAGATACATTGCACAACAAGAGAGTATTTGTTTTGGCTACTAACACCATCCTAGTCCCAGAGTTAATGTTGTAGAACCAGTCACTACTTAGACATGAATTACAAGTCTATAACATATATTAGTTTTAATTGCCAGAGCCACTCCAGGACTTTCCATTATTTGTTTTGGCTCCCAGCATGTCCCAGCCAACAAAGCCTGCTCATAGCAATGTTACTGCATAAACCTGCTTTGAACTCCACTGCTGTTACTCCCCGCCAAGATCTATAGTGATATTTTTAAGCAATAAGGATCAATTTCACTTTTTATGAGCCTGTAAGATTGTTTGGCTGCTTGGCTAAGAGAAGGTCATGCAAAATGTAAACAGGGATCTTTTTCACATAGGAAGACTAAGACTCTGAGCATCTAAAAGGGAAATTACTTCCCAGGCAATATGTATTAAGAAATGTTTAAAAAATTGAATTACTCTGTTGTTTTGTAGCTCTAATAGGAAATTTTGGCTATAAAATATATGGCCCAAATCTGGTACATTCGGTAAAGGTAATTTCAGCAGTTACTGTGTTGAATGGCAACAGCTTTTATATCATTCTTGCAGGCAACATAAATGCAGCTCCATCTTGCAGCAGTTTGGAATGTTGGGGAACAGATAAGTGCAAGATTGTTAATGGAGATCCGGTATGCAGTCCCGATTCCGAAGCCTATTGTCATATTGATGTGGATGAATCTCAATCTCGTACTTTTGATGGGCACTCCTATGATTTTCAAGGCTCCTGCACCTACACTGCTGCCAAGACTTTGAAAGACAAAAGCCTCCCATATTTTAACATTGAGTTAAAGAATGAAATCAGAGACAATTCTCTTGGATCCTCTATCATTTCTGTCATTGCACAATTGTATGAATATAACATATCTTTAGCGGGAAATGAAAATGGATTTGTGAGGGTAAGTTATTAAATTGATATGAAAGTTTGCTCAGATACCTCAGTTGAGTTCATAAGAAGAACAAAAAAAGCATGGGAAAAAAGTCACACAAAAATGTTCCTGTTACTTTTATGTCTTAGGTGAATAACCAACAGCAACAGTTCCCTGTAAGTCTAAATGATGGACAGGTCCGAGTCCTTCAATCTGGAAAATCAGTTGCCATTAAAACTGACTTTGCAATGGAGGTAGTCTATGACTTGCTTTCCTTAACAGTCAATATTCCCAGCAGGGGGATCGCTACTTGACCTGGGCATTCCTGAGGGACACTCAGAGTTATACACTCAGGTGATGTGTATGTTTTCAAATTGGTTGTTGTATTTGATATTTGAGTCTGTTTTCTTTCTTTTCTCTTGCCACATTTTGTGTTTTTAATACTACATTTGCACAGATTAGCACTTACGCACTTTATGAATTGATTGTAATATGAGCACTGAAATATTATATTTATGGGATTGGATATGGGTAAAACTGGGATGCCCCTGGGAGTGTATGGTCTAGTTTTATATGTTTTGTAATTGTCTGTAATGTGATTTATGTGGGTAATTATTAATAAATAATTTATGAATTCATGATATATATTTAGTTGATTTATTGATTACTGTGGAGGAGGTGTGGTGGTTTGGAGAAATTTTGGGTGAACTGCTGGATTCACCATTACAATACTAGGATTCCAATTTAAGACAGAGATAGTCTCCCATCACTGCACGGCCACAGGTATTGAATTAAATTAGATCTAAATTTGTGGTGCGGAATTTGTGTATATATTTTCAATATCCCCAGCAGCTTTTCTGAAAAAGTTGGTGGTCTTTGTGGAAATTACAAAGGAAACCCTTCAGATGATTCTATGACACCAACTGGTGTAAAGGCTTCCGACTTGGTTGAGTTTCGCAAGAGCTGGAAGGTTGAGGATGGAGACAGATTCTGCTGGCACAATTGTGGTGAATGCAAGACCTGTCCTCTTAATACTCAAAGACTATACTCAAACCAACAAAGCTGTGGCATGTTGTCTTTGCCCGATGGTCCCTTCTATCAATGCCATAACATCATAAATCCCAAACCTTATGTAGATAACTGTGTCTATGATTTATGCATGAATGTTGGGTCTAAACAGATACTGTGTCAGAGCTTGAAGACCTATGCAGATGTATATCAGAGAAGCACAGTAGAAATCGGGGAGTGGAGATCCCTATCTGGATGTGGTATGTTTTAAAAAAAAAAAAAATGTGCCAATGCCAAACGATCATTATAATGTGCCAATGTCAAAATGTTATTTGTTTGGTAATAATAATAAGTTAAACCTTAGATTGCCCAGGATGGGGTCAATTTAGCACCAGGTGAAAATGAAATAGAAGTTTTAATACTTTTTTGGGAGTAAAAAGGGGCATTGTGTGTGTAGCAGTACCATCAGTTATCAGTCACAGCTGCATGTGTGACTGGTGATCTGATCGTGTGCATACTGTATTAGATCCAGGCACAGAAAGATGTCAGAGCCACCAGATATAATCTGTTTGCATCTTAATACTGTATATATGGTGTCCTGACAGGCTGCCAGTGGTGACAGGAAAGCCTTATATCTTGTGGCTGTGGGCTAGGTACAATTGTGGGATCTTTGACCTCTTTTCATGACATCCATGTAGTGGAACAAAGCCCAACGTGGCTTGCCCTGGAATCTAAAATTGTGCAGGCCTTCCTCTGGAAAATCCTTGTGATGCCCCACTGTGTGCCCCACCCCAGGGCTCCACAAAACTCCTTTCCTGGCTCCCTTGCTGATGTAAATATCGGTGGCTACATCCCCAACGATTTTTGGGCTGTGCACGCACTTCTGCCCCCAGCCATTTGGATAGGAGTGAGCCCGCTGCTGGGGATGCAGCTGTTAACAGAGCTTTTTAGTGAGCATTAAATATGCATGGCAAACAGCTCTGATTGGACAAGAGCCCACGCATGCAACTTAGGACCTGGGAAAGGTGAGTTTGTATGAGTGATTTGGACTGTTTCACATACTGGGCATCCCAAATCAGAATTCCCTGGGGGCAGGAAACAAAACCTGGTATATTCAAAATCCTCGGATTTGTTTCGCTTCAATGTGACCCTTCAGTCAAATAAAGACAACAAAATGGGGTTCAGACTTTCTAGTAAAATTCCAGTTAGTATTGGTTTATATTGGGTTTAAGACTCCTGGAAACCAGCCAATGAACAAAGGAGATTGTCACATGTCACGCATGTGCATAAAGGTAAAGCCCATATGTAAATGACCTATACTATAACGCATATACTATACTATAAAGGGACTGTTAAATGGAAGCTGTGCATTCTTCCTGCTGTGATGTATAATTTTTGTATAATATGAAAAGCATACAGTAAGAACATTAATAATGTAATATTACTCAGATGCATTTCCTCATCATAAATCCAGTGCATGCCCCAATACTCTCCCAACTAGACTGTTGCAACCTGAGGACCTGAGGCCCACCAGAAGAAATCATAATTGGGGCCCACCCTTAACCCCTTAAATGCCAAGCCCATAGATTGTACATGCCAAGCATGTAGAAATTACATTCTTGTCATGTTGTCCACTCGAGTAAAATAATAATTAAAACACTCACCTCCAGCCATGGTGTTCTGCTATTCCCCTGGTGGGCGTCTGCCCCCCCCGGGGCTTCAGCTTCTGTTGCCTCACCAGCACCACAGGGAGAAGTGGAATGGAGCCATCCATTCCTCCAGGTACAAAAGCTACTTCTGGTGGCAGCCAATCCTCTTCCCCCACACTGACTAGCGCCAGTCACTACCAGCTGTCATTGACAGCATGAGGTATATTCCTGAGGGACATAGATAAGAAGTGGATCGAAGGTAAATGAAAAATGGTGAAAAAAAATAACACAGTTTGTGGGGTGTGTGTATTTATTTGTACATTTAGCTCTTTGTGAACTGTTAAAGTGGACCAACACCCACCCCTGATCGGCCCGGGAATCTATAAGATTCCCGGGCCGATCAGCTCCCTCCCGATTTCGGATGCCCCGCTGTGTGAAACCCCCTAAAATCTTACCTTTTAGGCGACGGATAAGCTGCCGCCGCCTCCCGCGCGTCCCTCTAGCAGGGCGCGCTCCCACGCCGGCCATTTGTGAATGGTAAGATTTTAGGGGCTTTCTGGGGGTCCAACACCCAGGATAGTGAAAATCCTGGGTGTTGGTCCACTTTAAAGGGTACATGAGACCCCTATACGTGTTCACAAGGCTTGAGTGGGTCTTTTATACAAATATGGTTTTCTAGAAAAAAATACATTTTTTTATTTTAAAAAAGCAACAAAGTTTACATTTTTTTTATTTTTGCCCAAAAAATAAAATTAAAATATTACAAACAAGACATTTTTTGTTAACACCCAAACTGACGTGAAAAACAAAATATAATTTACCTCATTTTACACATCGTGAAAATGGCCTGGCCATTTATTTTTTGTAGGTAAACTCTGTGTATCCAGTGAATTCTTCAAGGTTTAGCATCCAGAAAACTGCACCCACAGCAACAAACCTGGTACACCTAGAAAGGTTGAAGGGGGGTACTTCCAAGGAATATGCAGTGTGTGTCGGGTGTTGTAACCAGGAGGTATAGGGTTTTTACACGTAATGTGATTTTCTTGGAAAACCTTTTTCTATCTGAAAAAAAGTTACAAAATATAAAAAATTGCATTTTTGTTTTTTTCCCACATATTTCATGAAAAAATATTGTAAATACATTTCATGTTAATGGCCAAATGCTGCTGAAAAAAACATATATAATTTTCCTGGGAAATCCCTGGACATTCCTTCAAAAATCACAGTTAAACATATATAGCGCAAAATGGTGAAAAATACCTCTAGGTAGGCTGGCAGCAAAAGCTTTAAAGCAGGCCAAAGCCAGTGCAGCTGATTGCTGATTGCAGTTCCCTGAGACATCCCAATTTGTGATGCCCCTAATGAATGAAACGTCCTAGAATCACCACTAAATGTACCATTTTGGGGGTACCAGTCCCCCTACGCTTCCATGACAGGCCTATCAGAATACCCAGCGAGGGCACAGCCAGAGCAGGCAGAGCTTAAACAGACTAAGGAAAGGAGAGGCTTGCATAGAGAGAATGGAATCTAGGCGTTTTTTAAATACCAAAGGTCACCGGTCGCAAGGAAGACCACAACAAGGAGGGGGTGGCGAGGGGGCCGGTCCTCAACGCGTAACCAGAAGCAAAACCAAACCAACGAAGATCACCTAGTTGTAAATATCTCTAGTAGGCCTATCTCTAGCGAAGAAGAACGGCTTCTCAATAAGGGGTTGGGATTTGTCCCGACCCATGTTGGGAACCCTTTGGAACTAGATGTAGAACTACAAAACCTATTTCGTACTATACGGACTAAAGCCTTTTTTAAATCCTTTCCAACAGAATCACGACCAGAGAATTCTTCAGAAACTACACGTATTGTGGGATTACCAGTTGAGATTGATTTGAATAGTTGCAAACCTAAGAGTAAGTGGCAGTCACCACAACAGGCACATGTGGTTGAGACGTTTGTTAAGTTGGTACAGAGGGATGTGTCCAGGATCAAGTGGTGCCCCCCTACAGGTAAATTGAAGTATAATTTGACTAAGAAAGAGAAAGAGGCATTGGAACAACTTAGAAATGATACAACGATTATAATAAAACCTGCTGATAAGGGGGGCGCCACTGTGATCATGGACAGATCCCTCTATGAAAATGAGATACAGACCCAACTATCAGATACAAATGTCTATTGTAAATTGAGGGGAAATCCTTTGAAGCAAATTAAAGATGAGATAGATAAGACTATATTGGAAGCATTTGAATTAAGGTTAATAGATAAGAAATTGAAAGATTTTTTAATTACATCTCACCCTGTGACACCTTTGTTTTACACCCTTCCGAAAATTCATAAGAACCTGACACGGCCCCCGGGCCGTCCCATAGTTGCGGGAACGGAGTCAGTGTTTAACCCTTCTAGCGCCAGCTACGTAAAATTCACGTAGCTGCCTCTCCTGTCGTTAAACGCCAGCTACGTGAATTTTACGTAGCTAGCGTTCCCTTACCTTCCGGGCCATCGGGGGGGCATCAGCGGGCCCGTTGCTGTGGAGCAGCTTGCAGGGAGTCCAGGGGTCAGGGGGAGGTGACCTGGGTGTGAACCAAGTCACCCGATCGCTCCCCTGACCAATCAGCAGGGGGCGCACGGCAGCTGTCATCAGCCGGCGCCCCCTGCTTACCTCATCAGATGACGCTGGCGCAGAAACCTTTCCGGAGCCCAGGGGGTCAGGGCGACCGTAAGTAATACCGATCCCCGACCCCACCCCCCCCCGCCCGATCGCCCTCCCCCCCACCCCACCCGTGCCCCCACCCCCCCCGCCCGCCCGCCCGCGCCGCTGATCGGCTGGCTTTACGCGAGCCATCTTCAAGCAGCAGGCCCGACGGCTCCCCGATCACCCTTCCACGGCTTCCTGTCTGCCGCCGCCGCCAGGTAAAGGCGATCGTTATGGAATGCTGCCATCCATCCATCCATCCATCCTGTCACCCCCATGCAGCCATCCATCCATCCTGTCACCCCCATGCAGCCATCCATCCATCCATCCTGTCACCCCCATGCCGCCATCCATCCATCCTGTCACCCCCATGCAGCCATCCATCCATCCTGTCACCCCCATGCAGCCATCCATCCTGTCACCCCCATGCAGCCATCCATCCATCCTGTCACCCCTATGCCGCCATCCATCCATCCTGTCACCCCCATGCCGCCATCCATCCATCCTGTCACCCCCATGCCGCCATCCATCCATCCTGTCACCCCCATGCCGCCATCCATCCATCCTGTCACCCCCATGCTGCCATCCATCCATCCTGTCACCCCCATGCAGCCATCCATCCATCCTGTCACCCCCATGCCGCCATCCATCCATCCTGTCACCCCCATGCAGCCATCCATCCATCCTGTCACCCCCATGCAGCCATCCATCCATCCTGTCACCCCCATGCCGCCATCCATCCATCCTGTCACCCCTATGCCGCCATCCATCCATCCTGTCACCCCCATGCCGCCATCCATCCATCCTGTCACCCCCATGCCGCCATCCATCCATCCTGTCACCCCCATGCCGCCATCCATCCATCCTGTCACCCCCATGCTGCCATCCATCCATCCTGTCACCCCCATGCAGCCATCCATCCATCCTGTCACCCCCATGCCGCCATCCATCCATCCTGTCACCCCCATGCAGCCATCCATCCATCCTGTCACCCCCATGCAGCCATCCATCCATCCTGTCACCCCCATGCCGCCATCCATCCATCCTGTCACCCCCATGCAGCCATCCATCCATCCTGTCACCCCCATGCCGCCATCCATCCATCCTGTCACCCCCATGCAGCCATCCATCCATCCTGTCACCCCCATGCCGCCATCCATCCATCCTGTCACCCACATGCAGCCATCCATCCATCCTGTCACCCCCATGCAGCCATCCATCCATCCTGTCACCCCCGTGCAGCCATACATCCATCCTGTCACCCCCATGCCGCCATCCATCCATCCTGTCACCCCCATGCAGCCATCCATCCTGTCACCCCCATACCGCCATCCATCCATCCTGTCACCCCCATGCCGCCATCCATCCATCCATCCTGTCACCCCCATGCCGCCATCCATCCATCCATCCTGTCACCCCCATGCCGCCATCCATCCATCCTGTCACCCCCATGCCGCCATCCATCCATCCTGTCACCCCCATGCCGCCATCCATCCACCCTGTCACCCCCATGCCGCCATCCATCCATCCTGTCACCTCCATGCCGCCATCCATCCATCCTGTCACCCCCATGCCGCCATCCATCCATCCTGTCACTCCCATGCCGCCATCCATCCATCCTGTCACCCCCATGCAGCCATCCATCCATCCTGTCACCCCCATGCAGCCATCCATCCATCCTGTCACCCCCATGCAGCCATCCATCCATCCTGTCACCCCCATGCCGCCATCCATCCATCCTGTCACCCCCATGCTGCCATCCATCCATCCTGTCACCCCCATGCCGCCATCCATCCATCCTGTCACCCCCATGCCGCCATCCATCCATCCTGTCACCCCCATGCCACCATCCATCCATCCATCCTGTCACCCCCATGCCGCCATCCATCCATCTTGTCACCCCCATGCCGCCATCCATCCATCCTGTCACCCCCATGCCGCCATCCATCCATCCTGTCACCCCCATGCCACCATCCATCCATCCTGTCACCCCCATGCCGCCATCCATCCATCCTGTCACCCCCATGCCGCCATCCATCCATCCTGTCACCCCCATGCCGCCATCCATCCATCCTGTCACCCCCATGCAGCCATCCATTCTGTCACCCCCATGCCGCCATCCATCCATCCTGTCACCCGCATGCCGCCATCCATCCATCCTGTCACCCCCATGCCGCCATCCATCCATCCTGTCACCCCCATGCCGCCATCCATCCATCCTGTCACCCCCATGCCGCCATCCATCCATCTTGTCACCCCCAATGCAGCCATCCATCCTATCACCCCCAATGCAGCCATCCATCCATCCTGTCACCCCCATGCAGCCATCCATCCATCCTGTCACCCCCATGCCGCCATCCATCCATCCTGTCACCCCCATGCCGCCATCCATCCATCCTGTCACTCCCATGCCGCCATCCATCCATCCTGTCACCCCCATGCAGCCATCCATCCATCCTGTCACCCCCATGCAGCCATCCATCCATCCTGTCACCCCCATGCAGCCATCCATCCATCCTGTCACCCCCATGCCGCCATCCATCCATCCTGTCACCCCCATGCTGCCATCCATCCATCCTGTCACCCCCATGCCGCCATCCATCCATCCTGTCACCCCCATGCCGCCATCCATCCATCCTGTCACCCCCATGCCACCATCCATCCATCCATCCTGTCACCCCCATGCCGCCATCCATCCATCCTGTCACCCCCATGCCGCCATCCATCCATCCTGTCACCCCCATGCCGCCATCCATCCATCCTGTCACCCCCATGCCACCATCCATCCATCCTGTCACCCCCATGCCGCCATCCATCCATCCTGTCACCCCCATGCCGCCATCCATCCATCCTGTCACCCCCATGCCGCCATCCATCCATCCTGTCACCCCCATGCAGCCATCCATCCATTCTGTCACCCCCATGCCGCCATCCATCCATCCTGTCACCCGCATGCCGCCATCCATCCATCCTGTCACCCCCATGCCGCCATCCATCCATCCTGTCACCCCCATGCCGCCATCCATCCATCCTGTCACCCCCATGCCGCCATCCATCCATCTTGTCACCCCCAATGCAGCCATCCATCCTATCACCCCCAATGCAGCCATCCATCCATCCTGTCACCCCCATGCAGCCATCCATCCATCCTGTCACCCCCATGCCGCCATCCATCCATCCTGTCACCCACATGCAGCCATCCATCCATCCTGTCACCCCCATGCAGCCATCCATCCATCCTGTCACCCCCGTGCAGCCATCCATCCATCCTGTCACCCCCATGCCGCCATCCATCCATCCTGTCACCCCCATGCAGCCATCCATCCTGTCACCCCCATACCGCCATCCATCCATCCTGTCACCCCCATGCCGCCATCCATCCATCCATCCTGTCACCCCCATGCCGCCATCCATCCATCCATCCTGTCACCCCCATGCCGCCATCCATCCATCCTGTCACCCCCATGCCGCCATCCATCCATCCTGTCACCCCCATGCCGCCATCCATCCATCCTGTCACCCCCATGCCGCCATCCATCCATCCTGTCACCTCCATGCCGCCATCCATCCATCCTGTCACCCCCATGCCGCCATCGATCCATCCTGTCACTCCCATGCCGCCATCCATCCATCCTGTCACCCCCATGCCGCCATCCATCCATCCTGTCACCCCCATGCCGCCATCCATCCATCCTGTCACCCCCATGCCGCCATCCATCCATCCTGTCACCCCCATGCAGCCATCCATTCTGTCACCCCCATGCCGCCATCCATCCATCCTGTCACCCGCATGCCGCCATCCATCCATCCTGTCACCCCCATGCCGCCATCCATCCATCCTGTCACCCCCATGCCGCCATCCATCCATCCTGTCACCCCCATGCCGCCATCCATCCATCTTGTCACCCCCAATGCAGCCATCCATCCTATCACCCCCAATGCAGCCATCCATCCATCCTGTCACCCCTAATGCAGCCATCCATCCATCCTATCACCCTCCCATGCAGCCATCCATCCATCCTATCACCCTCCCATGCAGCCATCCATCCTGTCACCCCCAGGCGATCATGTGCTCCCTGGCGGCCGCGCTCGCACCCACCTGGCCTCCATCTCGGTCGGCTCTGACAGCTGGCATCTTGATTGGCCTCCTCGCCCTGCCTGCCCCGCCTCAGCCATTGGTTAAAGAGCATTGCCAGCGCGGGACATGAGAGCAGGCCGCCGGACTCCGCCCACCTACTGGGTCAGGGACGTGTGACTGACTGAAGTGCTGAGGAAGAGACCCCGGAAGAAAAGGTATTTAAAAAAAACTAAAAAAAAATAGATGTTGATTTTGGAGAGGAAGTGTGTGTGTATATGTGTGGTTTTTTTTTTCAGTTTGGTCACGGGGCTCCCGAGCGCATGCCCATAGGGGCGCCCGTGCCCCATGACCAACAAGTAAATCTGGCCAGTTCGGTGGTTCCGGCGCCCTTCCCCAGGGGAAGACCAACCTCCACAACAACCAGTATAACCAGTGAGTTTCAGGAAGGCTTGCGTCCAGAAAGCTGCAGCTACAACAACAAGCCTGGTACTCCTAGAATGCTTGAGGTGTGTACTTTCAGGGAACATGTGGTTTGTGGGGGGTATTTTAATTGAAAAGTGGTGTTTTGGTTGAAAAAGCGCAAGGTGCGCACTTTGTCTGCAGAGCAGGAAATTTCAATGGAAATGCCCGTTATGCATACGCTTTGCTTTGGGGTAATTGGCAGCCCTACCCTTGGAGGTAGCTATGCATGTTGGGTATTGTTCTGTTCAGGGGACCTTGTCATTTCAGATTTGATTAGTTTTTTTTGGTTAGCGCATGTTTTTTATAGAAAAATTTGGTCTTAATGCTGCATTTTTGCTATTTTTTTAGGGAAATCCGGTACAACCAGTGAGTTTCGGGAAGGCTTGCGTCCAGAAAGCTGCAGCTACAACAACAAGCCTGGTACTCCTAGAATGCTTGAGGTGTGTACTTTCAGGGAACATGTGGTTTGTGGGGGGTATTTTAATTGAAAAGTGGTGTTTTGGTTGAAAAAGCGCAAGGTGTGCACTTTGTCTGCAGAGCAGGAAATTTCAAGTGAAATGCCCGCTATGCATACGCTTTGCTTTGGGGTAATTGGCAACCTTACCCTTGGAGGTAGCTATGCATGTTGGGTATTGTTCTGTTCAGGGGACCTTGCCATTTCAGATTTGATTAGTTTTTTTTGGTTAGCGCATGATTTTTATAGAAAAATTTGGTCTTAATGCTGCATTTTTGCTATTTTTTTAGGGAAATCCGGTACAACCAGTGAGTTTCGGGAAGGCTTGCGCCCAGAAAGCTGCAGCTACAACAACAAGCCTGGTACTCCTAGAACGCTTGAGGTGTGAACTTTCAGGGAACATGTGGTTTGTGGGGGGTATTTTAATTGAAAAGTGGTGTTTTGGTTGAAAAAGCGCAAGGTGCGCACTTTGTCTGCAGAGCAGGAAATTTCAATGGAAATGCCCGTTATGCATACGCTTTGCTTTGGGGTAAATGGCAGCCCTACCCTTGGAGGTAGCTATGCATGTTGGGTATTGTTCTGTTCAGGGGACCTTGCCATTTCAGATTTGATTAGTTTTTTTTGGTTAGCGCATGTTTTTTATAGAAAAATTTGGTCTTAATGCTGCATTTTTGCTATTTTTTTAGGGAAATCCGGTACAACCAGTGAGTTTCGGGAAGGCTTGCGTCCAGAAAGCTGCAGCTACAACAACAAACCTGGTAGGCCGAGAACGCTTGAGGTGTGTACTTTCAGGGAACATATGGTTTGTGGGGGGTATTTTAATTGAAAAGTGGTGTTTTGGTTGAAAAACTGCAAGGAGAGCAAAATGGTTGAGTTTTCTTTCAAAATTGGCTCAGTCGCTATTTTCAGTTTTACGTGTCTCCTGGGCAAGAAAGGATGTCTACCAATACATATGTGGTACTGTTGCAATCGGGAGCAATAGGGCTTTTACACACAATATGATTTCCTGAAACAACTTGCATGTTTTATTAAGAAAACGCACTACAAATTGTAAAAAAATGTTTTTTTGGTTTTTTTTAACATATTTTCCACAAAAATATTTAAAAAACACTGACAATCTTACAAACAAGACACTTCATGTTAAAGCCCAGACTGTGCTGAAAAAAACAATATATAATTTTCCAGGGAAATACTGGGAAATCCCTTCAAAAATCACCGTTGAACATGTGGAGCGCAAAATAGTGCAAAATGGTCTGGCAACAAAGGGTGACAAAATCTCAAGGTAGGCTGGCGGTTAAAGGGTTAAGCCATTAGCAATTTTTTTAGATAAAGTGTTGCAACCAAGTGTGTTGCGTACCCCATCTTTTCTCTTGGATACGGGAGACTTCTTAAATAAAGTCTGTACCTTGGGGGAGTTACCATTAGATTGCTTACTTTGCACAATGGACGTCAACAGCCTATACACGTCCATCCCCCATGAGTTGGGGATGAATGTGATTAAGGGAATATTTGAGGAGATGGGTTTAGAAAGAGGATTTAGAGAATTTTTGGAAAAACTTTTGTACATAATACTAACTAAAAATTATTTTTATTATAATGGTGAGTATTTCCAGCAGCTACAGGGAACGGCCATGGGGTCGAACGTGGCCCCATCGTACGCTAATCTTTTCATGGCCTCCTTTGAGAAAAGATTTGTGTACACACATCCGTATTTTGCTAACCACGTGCTTTTGTGGTATCGTTTTATTGACGATATATTTTTGATCTGGAGGGGCACGGTGGATACATTGAAAGAATTTAAAGAGATTTTGGATGGATATTTACCATCAATTTCATTTACGATTGATTATAGTGTAGAGAAGGTCCATTTTTTGGATGTGAGTGTAGGCTTAGAACAGAAAAGAATTACAACAGACATCTTTCGTAAACCTACAGATAGAAATACATATCTCCACTATAGCAGTTTCCATCCCCCTAGACAAAAAAAGGGTATCCCATATGGTCAGTTTTTAAGACTGCAAAGGATCGTAGATGATGAAAGCACTTTTCAGGTCCGCGCAGATTCAATGGCGAGAGATTTTCAGGAGAGGGGATATCCAGCATCTATAGTTGAGAGAGCTAAATCAAAAGCCTCGACAGTACAAAGGGAAACACTATTGAAGTATAATCCTAAAAAACAACTAGATCGGATTCCCGTGATACTTACGTATAATGTGCGGAGTAATCAAATTAAACATATTATACAGAAACACTGGTCAGTGTTATCGAGTGACCCGACATATGGGGAGGCATTTTCGGCTCCACCTATGTTTACTTTTAAACGTCCAAAATTTTAAACAGTGTGGTCGGCACTCCACCAAAGAAAAATATAGAATAACAAAGAGCAAAGAAAAGGGTGCTGCCTGCCAAGGATTAAATCCTCCAATAATTAGAGATGAGCGAACTTTTGAAAAATTCGTTTCGACTGATTCGCCGAATTTTCCGACAAAAATCGTTTCGACCCGAATAAATTCGCGATGAATCGCTATTAAAAACGGCTATTTCTGAGCCTCCTAGAGCCTCAATAGGGTTGTAAACCATTCTGCCTTGCTGTAACACGCACAGGATGCGTGCTGGGTTAGTTAAATAATACTTTGAAGAAATATCACATGCAGATCAGAGGCATCGCTAATAGAATCGCAGAGCGGCACAATTGAATTCAAGAGAGTTGAAGTGGCATCACTATGAGGGGCAGAAGGAGCCCAAACATTGCTTTAAAGAGACACTGGAGTTGGCAGCAGCAGGAGCCCAAAAATTGGATGAATCACACCCTGGAGTTGGCAGCAGCAGCAGGAGCCCAAACATTACTTTAAAGAGACCCTGGGGTTGGCTTCAGGAGCCCAAAAATTGGATGAATCACACCCTGGAGTTGGCAGCAGCAGCAGGAGCCCAAATATTACTTTAAAGAGACCCTAGGGTTGGCCTCGGGAGCCCAAAAATTGGATGAATCACACCCTGGAGTTGGCAGCAGCAGCAGGAGCCCAAATATTACTTTAAAGAGACACTGGGGTTGGCTTCAGGAGCCCAAAAATTGGATGAATCACACCCTGGAGTTGGCAGCAGCAGCAGGAGCCCAAATATTACTTTAAAGAGACCCTGGGGTTGGCTTCAGGAGCCCAAAAATTGGATGAATCACACCCTGGAGTTGGCAGCAGCAGGAGCCCAAATATTACTTTAAAGAGACACTGGGGTTGGCTTCAGGAGCCCAAAAATTGGATGAATCACACCCTGGAGTTGGCAGCAGCAGCAGCAGGAGCCCAAATATTACTTTAAACAGACCCTGGGGTTGGCTTCAGGAGCCCAAAAATTGGATGATTCACACCCTGGAGTTGGCAGCAGCAGCAGCAGGAGCCCAAATCTTACTTTAAAGAGACACTGGGGTTGGCTTCAGGAGCCCAAAAATTGGATGAATCACACCCTGGAGTTGGCAGGAGTTGACAGCAGCAGCAGCAGGAGCCCAAATATACACTGGAGTTGGCTTCAGGAGCCCAAAAATTGGATGAATCACACCCTGGAGTTGGCAGGAGTTGACAGCAGCAGCAGGAGCCCAAACATTACTTAAAAGAGACACTGGGGTTGGCTTCAGGAGCCCAAAAATTGGATGAATCACACCCTGGAGTTGGCAGGAGTTGACAGCAGCAGCAGGAGCCCAAATATTACATTAAAGAGACCCTGGGGTTGGCCTCAGGAGCCCAAAAATTGGATGAATCACACCCTGGAGTTGGCAGCAGCAGGAGCCCAAATATTACTTTAAAGAGACCCTGGGGTTGGCCTCAGGAGCCCAAAAATTGGATGAATCACACCCTGGAGTTGGCAGAAGTTGGCAGCAGCAGCAACAGGAGCCCAAATATACACTGGAGTTGGCTTCAGGAGCCCAAAAATTGGATGAATCACACCCTGGAGTTGGCAGAAGTTGGCAGCAGCAGCAGCAGGAGCCCAAATATACACTGGAGTTGGCTTCAGGAGCCCAAAAATTGGATGAATCACACCCTGGAGTTGGCAGAAGTTGGCAGCAGCAGCAGCAGGAGCCCAAACATACACTGGAGTTGGCTTCAGGAGCCCAAAAATTGGATGAATCACACCCTGGAGTTGGCAGGAGTTGACAGCAGCAGCAGGAGCCCAAACATTACTTAAAAGAGACACTGGGGTTGGCTTCAGGAGCCCAAAAATTGGATGAATCACACCCTGGAGTTGGCAGGAGTTGACAGCAGCAGCAGGAGCCCAAATATTACATTAAAGAGACCCTGGGGTTGGCCTCAGGAGCCCAAAAATTGGATGAATCACACCCTGGAGTTGGCAGCAGCAGGAGCCCAAATATTACTTTAAAGAGACCCTGGGGTTGGCCTCAGGAGCCCAAAAATTGGATGAATCACACCCTGGAGTTGGCAGAAGTTGGCAGCAGCAGCAGCAGGAGCCCAAATATACACTGGAGTTGGCTTCAGGAGCCCAAAAATTGGATGAATCACACCCTGGAGTTGGCAGAAGTTGGCAGCAGCAGGAGCCCAAATATACACTGGAGTTGGCTTCAGGAGCCCAAAAATTGGATGAATCACACCCTGGAGTTGGCAGGAGTTGACAGCAGCAGCAGGAGCCCAAATATTACATTAAAGAGACCCTGGGGTTGGCCTCAGGAGCCCAAAAATTGGATGAATCACACCCTGGAGTTGGCAGCAGCAGCAGGAGCCCAAACATTACTTTAAAGAGACCCTGGGGTTGGCCTCAGGAGCCCAAAAATTGGATGAATCACACCCTGGAGTTGGCAGCAGCAGCAGGAGCCCAAATATTACTTTAAAGAGACCCTAGGGTTGGCCTCGGGAGCCCAAAAATTGGATGAATCACACCCTGGAGTTGGCAGCAGCAGCAGGAGCCCAAATATTACTTTAAAGAGACACTGGGGTTGGCTTCAGGAGCCCAAAAATTGGATGAATCACACCCTGGAGTTGGCAGCAGCAGCAGGAGCCCAAATATTACTTTAAAGAGACCCTGGGGTTGGCTTCAGGAGCCCAAAAATTGGATGAATCACACCCTGGAGTTGGCAGCAGCAGGAGCCCAAATATTACTTTAAAGAGACACTGGGGTTGGCTTCAGGAGCCCAAAAATTGGATGAATCACACCCTGGAGTTGGCAGCAGCAGCAGCAGGAGCCCAAATATTACTTTAAACAGACCCTGGGGTTGGCTTCAGGAGCCCAAAAATTGGATGATTCACACCCTGGAGTTGGCAGCAGCAGCAGCAGGAGCCCAAATCTTACTTTAAAGAGACACTGGGGTTGGCTTCAGGAGCCCAAAAATTGGATGAATCACACCCTGGAGTTGGCAGGAGTTGACAGCAGCAGCAGCAGGGGCCCAAATATACACTGGAGTTGGCTTCACGAGCCCAAAAATGGGATGAATCACACCCTGGAGTTGGCAGGAGTTGACAGCAGCAGCAGGAGCCCAAACATTACTTAAAAGAGACACTGGGGTTGGCTTCAGGAGCCCAAAAATTGGATGAATCACACCCTGGAGTTGGCAGGAGTTGACAGCAGCAGCAGGAGCCCAAATATTACATTAAAGAGACCCTGGGGTTGGCCTCAGGAGCCCAAAAATTGGATGAATCACACCCTGGAGTTGGCAGCAGCAGGAGCCCAAATATTACTTTAAAGAGACCCTGGGGTTGGCCTCAGGAGCCCAAATATACACTGGAGTTGGCTTCAGGAGCCCAAAAATTGGATGAATCACACCCTGGAGTTGGCAGAAGTTGGCAGCAGCAGCAGTAGGAGCCCAAATATACACTGGAGTTGGCTTCAGGAGCCCAAAAATTGGATGAATCACACCCTGGAGTTGGCAGGAGTTGACAGCAGCAGCAGCAGCAGCAGCAGGAGCCCAAATATTACTTTAAAGAGACCCTGGGGTTGGCCTCAGGAGCCCAAAAATTGGATGAATCACACCCTGGAGTTGGCAGCAGCAGGAGCCCAAATATTACTTTAAAGAGACCCTGGGGTTGGCCTCAGGAGCCCAAAAATTGGATGAATCACACCCTGGAGTTGGCAGAAGTTGGCAGCAGCAGCAGCAGGAGCCCAAATATACACTGGAGTTGGCTTCAGGAGCCCAAAAATTGGATGAATCACACCCTGGAGTTGGCAGGAGTTGACAGCAGCAGCAGGAGCCCAAACATTACTTAAAAGAGACACTGGGGTTGGCTTCAGGAGCCCAAAAATTGGATGAATCACACCCTGGAGTTGGCAGCAGCAGCAGCAGGAGCCCAAATATTACTTTAAACAGACCCTGGGGTTGGCCTCAGGAGCCCAAAAATTGGATGAATCACACCCTGGAGTTGGCAGCAGCAGGAGCCCAAATATTACTTTAAAGAGACCCTGGGGTTGGCCTCAGGAGCCCAAAAATTGGATGAATCACACCCTGGAGTTGGCAGAAGTTGGCAGCAGCAGCAGCAGGAGCCCAAACATACACTGGAGTTGGCTTCAGGAGCCCAAAAATTGGATGAATCACACCCTGGAGTTGGCAGGAGTTGACAGCAGCAGCAGGAGCCCAAACATTACTTAAAAGAGACACTGGGGTTGGCTTCAGGAGCCCAAAAATTGGATGAATCACACCCTGGAGTTGGCAGGAGTTGACAGCAGCAGCAGGAGCCCAAATATTACATTAAAGAGACCCTGGGGTTGGCCTCAGGAGCCCAAAAATTGGATGAATCACACCCTGGAGTTGGCAGCAGCAGGAGCCCAAATATTACTTTAAAGAGACCCTGGGGTTGGCCTCAGGAGCCCAAAAATTGGATGAATCACACCCTGGAGTTGGCAGAAGTTGGCAGCAGCAGCAGCAGGAGCCCAAATATACACTGGAGTTGGCTTCAGGAGCCCAAAAATTGGATGAATCACACCCTGGAGTTGGCAGAAGTTGGCAGCAGCAGGAGCCCAAATATACACTGGAGTTGGCTTCAGGAGCCCAAAAATTGGATGAATCACACCCTGGAGTTGGCAGGAGTTGACAGCAGCAGCAGGAGCCCAAACATTACTTAAAAGAGACACTGGGGTTGGCTTCAGGAGCCCAAAAATTGGATGAATCACACCCTGGAGTTGGCAGGAGTTGACAGCAGCAGCAGGAGCCCAAATATTACATTAAAGAGACCCTGGGGTTGGCCTCAGGAGCCCAAAAATTGGATGAATCACACCCTGGAGTTGGCAGCAGCAGGAGCCCAAATATTACTTTAAAGAGACCCTGGGGTTGGCCTCAGGAGCCCAAAAATTGGATGAATCACACCCTGGAGTTGGCAGAAGTTGGCAGCAGCAGGAGCTTAAATATACACTGGAGTTGGCTTCAGGAGCCCAAAAATTGGATGAATCACACCCTGGAGTTGGCAGAAGTTGGCAGCAGCAGCAGCAGGAGCCCAAATATACACTGGAGTTGCCTTCAGGAGCCCAAAAATTGGATGAATCACACACTGGAGTTGGCAGCAGCAGGAGCCCAAATATACCCAGGAGTTGGCTTCAGGAGCCCAAAAATTGGATGAATCACACCCTGGAGTTGGCAGGAGTTGACAGCAGCAGCAGCAGCAGCAGGAGCCCAAATATTACTTTAAAGAGACCCTGGGGTTGGCCTCAGGCGCCCAAAAATTGGATGAATCACACCCTGGAGTTGGCAGCAGCAGCAGCAGGAGCCCAAATATACACTGGAGTTGGCTTCAGGAGCACAAAAATTGGATGAATCACACCCTGGAGTTGGCAGCAGCAGCAGCAGGAGCCCTAATATACACTGGAGTTGGCTTCAGGAGCCCAAAAATTGGATGAATCACACCCTGGAGTTGGCAGGAGTTGACAGCAGCAGCAGGAGCCCAAACATTACTTAAAAGAGACACTGGGGTTGGCTTCAGGAGCCCAAAAATTGGATGAATCACACCCTGGAGTTGGCAGGAGTTGACAGCAGCAGCAGGAGCCCAAATATTACATTAAAGAGACCCTGGGGTTGGCCTCAGGAGCCCAAAAATTGGATGAATCACACCATGGAGTTGGCAGCAGCAGGAGCCCAAATATTACTTTAAAGAGACCCTGGGGTTGGCCTCAGGAGCCCAAAAATTGGATGAATCACACCCTGGAGTTGGCAGAAGTTGGCAGCAGCAGCAGCAGGAGCCCAAATATACACTGGAGTTGGCTTCAGGAGCCCAAAAATTGGATGAATCACACCCTGGAGTTGGCAGAAGTTGGCAGCAGCAGCAGCAGGAGCCCAAATATACACTGGAGTTGCCTTCAGGAGCCCAAAAATTGGATGAATCACACACTGGAGTTGGCAGAAGTTTGCAGCAGCAGCAGCAGGAGCCCAAATATACACTGGAGTTGGCTTCAGGAGCCCATAAATTGGATGAATCACACCCTGGAGTTGGCAGGAGTTGACAGCAGCAGCAGCAGGAGCCCAAATATACACTGGAGTTGGCTTCAGGAGCCCAAAAATTGGATGAATCACACCCTGGAGTTGGCAGGAGTTGGCAGAAGCAGCAGGAGCCCAAACATTACTTAAAAGAGACACTGGGGTTGGCTTCAGGAGCCCAAAAATTGGATGAATCACACCCTGGAGTTGGCAGCAGCAGCAGCAGGAGCCCAATATACACTGGAGTTGCCTTCAGGAGCCCAAAAATTGGATGAATCACACACTGGAGTTGGCAGCAGCAGCAGCAGGAGCCCAAATATACACTGGAGTTGCCTTCAGGAGCCCAAAAATTGGATGAATCACACACTGGAGTTGGCAGCAGCAGGAGCCCAAATATACACAGGAGTTGGCTTCAGGAGCCCAAAAATTGGATGAATCACACCCTGGAGTTGGCAGGAGTTGACAGCAGCAGCAGCAGCAGGAGCCCAAATATTACTTTAATGAGACCCTGGGGTTGGCCTCAGGAGCCCAAAAATTGGATGAATCACACCCTGGAGTTGGCAGCAGCAGCAGCAGGAGCCCAAATATACACTGGAGTTGGCTTCAGGAGCACAAAAATTGGATGAATCACACCCTAGAGTTGGCAGGAGTTGACAGCAGCAGCAGCAGCAGGAGCCCAAATATTACTTTAAAGAGACACTGGGGTTGGCTTCAGGAGCCCAACAATTGGATGAATCACACCCTGGAGTTGGCAGAAGTTGGCAGCAGCAGCAGCAGGAGCCCAAAAAATGGCCTAAAGACATAAATATGTTTTGCACCATTTGGAAAGTGTAAAACGTGGCACCATGCTGAATCTAGTCGCATGCATCAGGCATTGGTGGGTGGAAATCCTGGCTGATCCATCCCTGATTCATTTTGACAAAGGTGAGTCTCTCCACATTTTTAGTTGACAGACGAGTTCTCCTCGCCGTAACTATGGCCCCCGCCGCACTAAACACCCGCTCAGATGGCACGCTACTTGCCGGGCAGGACAGCTTTTCCAGGGCAAACTCTGCTAGTTGCGGCCACAAATCAAGTTTGGCTGCCCAGAAGTCCAGCGGATCCTCAAGGTGTGTTGGCATGGTCATGTCAAAGTATGACATGACCTGCTGGTTGAGGTCCTGCTCCAGGTCTTCCTGCTGCTCATGAGTAGCCTCACTATGCGGGTGTAGAAAGCTACTCATTAGCGACTGAAGACTGAGGCTGCTGCTGCTGATGGAGCTGCTGCTGTTGCTCCTGCCAACCCCCCCAGCGGCCATGGCAGTGGAAGGTGAGCGCAGAGGTCCCCTCGAGTCAGACCTGCGAGAGTATGGACCATGGCGCAGATAGGCATCGGCCAACTGCCTACGTAGAATGTCTTTGTAGTAGTTGAGTTTGTCCTCCCTCTCGGTGGGTTTAAAAAATGCCTCCATTTTGTGCCGGAAGCGAGGGTCCAATAAGGTGGACAGCCAGAAGTCATCCCGCCGACAGATGGAAACAATTCTGGGGTCACTACGCAAGCACGTGAGCATGCTTCGTGCCATTTGCGCAAGTGACTCGGATGGACTACCTGTCTCCATCTCCACTGCATACTGCCACGGTGTGCCCGGGTCCTCTGTCTCGCCTTCCTCAAAAACCTCTAGCTCCTCTGGCTGCTCCTGCTCCTCCTCTCCTGTCCGCTGACTAGATAAACCAGCCATTTCGCCAAGCCTAAACTGTGTTTCGCTGGGCAACTCCTCCTCCTCCTCTTCCTCCTCCTCCTCCAGTTCAGCTCCAACGGGGTTCATGTGGCCGTAAGATGTAAACGCCATGTCTCCAGTGCCCTGACCAGCCATGGTTTCCAACATGTGCTGTAGTACATGAAGCAGTGGAATCACGTCGTTCATCCCGTAATCCTGCCGACTGACAAATAAAGTGGCTTCCTCAAAGGGCCTGAGCAAACGGCAGGTGTCACGTATGAGCTGCCACTGGTTGACATTGAAGTTACACAGGGGAGTCCCCCTATCTGCTTGGATCATCAGGAAATCCGTGATGGCTTTTCTCTGTTCATATAATCGGTCCAACATGTGAAGGGTGGAATTCCAACGGGTGGAAACATCGCAAATCAGACTATGTTGGGGGATACCATTCTGACGCTGTAGCTCAAGAAGGGTGTGTTTGGCGGTGTAGGAGTGGCTGAAGTGCATGCAAAGTTTCCTTGAAGTTGTTAGGATGTCCTGCAGATGGGGGGAACACTTCAGAAACCGCTTGACAACCAGATTGAAGACGTGAGCCATGCAGGGGGCATGGGTCAGGCTTCCTTGGCGCAGCGCAGACAAAATGTTCTTCCCATTGTCGGTAACCATGATTCCCATTTTAAGTTTTCTCGGAGTAAGCCATGTTTGGATTTCCTGATGAATACATTTAAGCAGTTCCTCCCCTGTGTGACTCCGTTCGCCAAGACAAACCATGTGAAGCACTGCGTGACACCTCCGTGCCCTGCACACATGGTAGACTGGAGGGGCACTGAGACTTGAGCCTACAGTGGAGGGTGAGGAGATGGCGGAGGATGAGGAGGCCGAGTCGCACGGTGTCACAGGCCCAATGGGCAGAGAGCGCGGAGGCCGAAGCGGCGTGACCTGTCCAAGTTGCTGCTGCAAAGGGACCACATTCACCCAGTGGGCCGTAAACGACATGTACTGCCCCTGACCGTAGTTACAGCTCCAGATGTCGGCGCTGCCATGTATTTTGCTACACACCGACAGGCTCAAGGACTGGCCCACCTTCTGTTCAACAAAAGTGTGCAGCGCTAGTACTGCCTTCTTGGCAAAGAAATGACGGCTTGGGACTCTCCACCTCGGCTCGGCACAAGCCATCAGTTCTCTGAAAGGTGCAGATTCCACCACCTGAAAAGGGAGCGACTGCAGCACCAGCAACTTGGACAGGAGCACATTCAGCTTCTGCGCCGTAGGATGAGTGGGCGCATACTGCTGTCTCTTGGACATGGCTTCGCTGATGGATTGCTGGCGGGATGCATGACTTGGAGGAGGAGGAGCAGGAGCGACAGAGGATGGGTATGACGCACAGCTGCCTTCGGCTGAGGTGCTGGAGCCTTGGCTGGCAGAAATTGGGAGCTCACTTGGTGAGGAAGCAGACTGGACCACCCCTTGGGAGCCTCGGTTCTCCCAGGTCGTTTTATGGTGACGCATCATATGTTGACGCAGGGCCGTGGTGCCAACATTTGGACCCTGGCCACGCTTCACCTTTTGCCTACATATCTTGCATGTGGCCATGTTACTCTCCTGCGGATGCCTCAGGAAAAACTGCCACACTGCCGAGTAGCTACTTTTCCCACCCCCTGGCCTCACTGATTCACTGCTGCTGTTGCCAACTCCAGGAACCCCTGCTCCACTACCTCCCGATAAGGTAGACTGCCGCACAGCAGGTGCTCTACCCCGGCCCCGGCCCCGGCCGGCTCCAGCCTTTGGAATTGTGCCCCCATGCTGACTGCTACCACCTTGCTGCCTCAGCTGCTGACTCCGGGGCAACCTGCACCCCTCTTCTCCTGATGATGACGATGAAGCCCCTTCATCACCCGGCTCCCAAGTGCGATCGGCTTCATCGTCATCATCATCATCACCGAGTTGTGGCTGTACGTCACTGATGTTCGTGGATTCGTCAACAGTGTCTGGCGCAGGAGCTGGAATGCTCGCAGCACCCACGACACTGTCCACATCACTATCTGTCTGCCTAGCTAGAGAAGCCACCTCCATTTCTTGGCTGGGCAGTAGCTGCTGACTGTCCTCTATCTGATGGTCCTCCTCACTAAAGAGTGGAGCTGAACCCAAAGCATAGGATACGTCGCTGGGGGTGGGAACGGCGTAGGACAGAGGCAATGGGAGGATAGGGACTGCTCTCGGGGCATGCCAACTCAGGGTTGTGTCAGAGGAACCTACTGACCCTAGACTGGGGGTCTCAGACGTAAGTTGTGATGATGTTGTTGATGAGCGCGTCAACCAATCTACCACGGCAGATGCGTTACTGGTGGAGACCCGACCGCTAGCAGATACTGGCAGATTAGGTCTCTCAGCGTGACTCCTGCTGCTACTGGCCCCCAGTCTGATGCGAGCTCTGCCTGCGGAATCTTGGCCTCTGCCACTCCTCTTTTCACTTCCAGGCACTTGTCTGCCTGACATAGTCTAACTGGTGTGGTAGTAGGTGATATTTTAAGATCCCCCGGGCAGCGGTGGGTCTATATGAAACAGAATATAATGCACACCAAAAGTGAGCAGTAACACTCAGCCTCCAACAGGCCTGCTTAGTGTAAATAAGAGAGCTGCTTAGTGTAAATAAAGAGGGGTATGCTATGTTACAGAATGGGATGCCTCAACAGAAGTGCACCTGGCAGGCAGCAGTAAGCCTATGCCCAGCAAAAGTGTCTTTATCAGGCCTAATTTCAAATATAATAAGAGCAAATGGTTATATGGTCTTAAACAGAGGCTGCTTTAGTCACAGAATGGGATGCCCTGGCAGGGACAAGTAGTGCTATGCCCAGCAAAAGTGTCTTTATCAGGCCTAATTTCAAAAATAATAAGAGCAAATGGTTATATGGTCTTAAACAGAGGCTGCTTTAGTCACAGAATGGGATGCCCCCAAAAAAGATCCAGTAGTACTATGCCCAGCAAAAGTGTCTTTATCAGGCCTAATTTCAAATATAATAAGAGCAAACGGTTATATGGTCTTAAACAGAGGCTGCTTTAGTCACAGAATGGGATGCCCTGGCAGGGACAAGTAGTGCTATGCCCAGCAAAAGTGTCTTTATCAGGCCTAATTTCAAATATAATAAGAGCAAATGGTTATATGGTCTTAAACAGAGGCTGCTTTAGTCACAGAATGGGATGCCCCCAAAAAAGATCCAGTAGTACTATGCCCAGCAAAAGTGTCTTTATCAGGCTACTTTCAAATATAATAAGAGCAAATGGTTATATGGTCTTAAACAGAGGCTGCTTTAGTCACAGAATGGGATGCCCTGGCAGGGACAAGTAGTGCTATGCCCAGCAAAAGTGTCTTTATCAGGCTAATTTCAAATATAATAAGAGCAAATGGTTATATGGTCTTAAACAGAGGCTGCTTTAGTCACAGAATGGGATGCCCCCAAAAAAGATCCAGTAGTGCTATGCCCAGCAAAAGTGTCTTTATCAGGCCTAATTTCAAATATAATAAGAGCAAATGGTTATATGGTCTTAAACAGAGGCTGCTTTAGTCACAGAATGGGATGCCCTGGCAGGGACAAGTAGTGCTATGCCCAGCAAAAGTGTCTTTATCAGGCCTAATTTCAAATATAATAAGAGCAAATGGTTATATGGTCTTAAACAGAGGCTGCTTTAGTCACAGAATGGGATGCCCTGGCAGGGACAAGTAGTGCTATGCCCAGCAAAAGTGTCTTTATCAGGCCTAATTTCAAATATAATAAGAGCAAATGGTTATATGGTCTTAAACAGAGGCTGCTGTAGTCACAGAATGGGATGCCCCCAAAAAAGATCCAGTAGTACTATGCCCAGCAAAAGTGTCTTTATCAGGCTAATTTCAAATATAATAAGAGCAAATGGTTATAGGGTCTTAAACAGAGGCTGCTTTAGTCACAGAATGGGATGCCCCCAAAAAAGATCCAGTAGTACTATGCCCAGCAAAAGTGTCTTTATCAGGCTAATTTCAAATATAATAAGAGCAAATGGTTATATGGTCTTAAACAGAGGCTGCTTTAGTCACAGAATGGGATGCCCTGGCAGGGACAAGTAGTGCTATGCCCAGCAAAAGTGTCTTTATCAGGCCTAATTTCAAATATAATAAGAGCAAATGGTTATATGGTCTTAAACAGAGGCTGCTTTAGTCACAGAATGGGATGCCCTGGCAGGGACAAGTAGTGCTATGCCCAGCAAAAGTGTCTTTATCAGGCCTAATTTCAAATATAATAAGAGCAAATGGTTATATGGTCTTAAACAGAGGCTGCTTTAGTCACAGAATCGGATGCCCTGGCAGGGACAAGTAGTGCTATGCCCAGCAAAAGTGTCTTTATCAGGCTAATTTCAAATATAATAAGAGCAAATGGTTATATGGTCTTAAACAGAGGCTGCTGTAGTCACAGAATGGGATGCCCCCAAAAAGATCCAGTAGTACTATGCCCAGCAAAAGTGTCTTTATCAGGCTAATTTCAAATATAATAAGAGCAAATGGTTATATGGTCTTAAACAGAGGCTGCTTTAGTCACAGAATGGGATGCCCCCAAAAAAGATCCAGTAGTACTATGCCCAGCAAAAGTGTCTTTATCAGGCTAATTTCAAATATAATAAGAGCAAATGGTTATATGGTCTTAAACAGAGGCTGCTTTAGTCACAGAATGGGATGCCCCCAAAAAAGATCCAGTAGTACTATGCCCAGCAAAAGTGTCTTTATCAGGCTAATTTCAAATATAATAAGAGCAAATGGTTATATGGTCTTAAACAGAGGCTGCTTTAGTCACAGAATGGGATGCCCTGGCAGGGACAAGTAGTGCTATGCCCAGCAAAAGTGTCTTTATCAGGCCTAATTTCAAATATAATAAGAGCAAATGGTTATATGGTCTTAAACAGAGGCTGCTTTAGTCACAGAATGGGATGCCCTGGCAGGGACAAGTAGTGCTATGCCCAGCAAAAGTGTCTTTATCAGGCCTAATTTCAAATATAATAAGAGCAAATGGTTATATGGTCTTAAACAGAGGCTGCTTTAGTCACAGAATGGGATGCCCTGGCAGGGACAAGTAGTGCTATGCCCAGCAAAAGTGTCTTTATCAGGCCTAATTTCAAATATAATAAGAGCAAATGGTTATATGGTCTTAAACAGAGGCTGCTTTAGTCACAGAATGGGATGCCCTGGCAGGGACAAGTAGTGCTATGCCCAGCAAAAGTGTCTTTATCAGGCCTAATTTCAAATATAATAAGAGCAAATGGTTATATGGTCTTAAACAGAGGCTGCTGTAGACACAGAATGGGATGCCCCCAAAAAAGATCCAGTAGTACTATGCCCAGCAAAAGTGTCTTTATCAGGCTAATTTCAAATATAATAAGAGCAAATGGTTATATGGTCTTAAACAGAGGCTGCTTTAGTCACAGAATGGGATGCCCCCCAAAAAGATCCAGTAGTACTATGCCCAGCAAAAGTGTCTTTATCAGGCTAATTTCAAATATAATAAGAGCAAATGGTTATATGGTCTTAAACAGAGGCTGCTTTAGTCACCGAATGGGATGCCCTGGCAGGGACAAGTAGTGCTATGCCCAGCAAAAGTGTCTTTATCAGGCCTAATTTCAAATATAATAAGAGCAAATGGTTATATGGTCTTAAACAGAGGCTGCTTTAGTCACAGAATGGGATGCCCTGGCAGGGACAAGTAGTGCTATGCCCAGCAAAAGTGTCTTTATCAGGCTAATTTCAAATATAATAAGAGCAAATTGTTATATGGTCTTAAACAGAGGCTGCTGTAGTCACAGAATGGGATGCCCCCAAAAAAGATCCAGTAGTACTATGCCCAGCAAAAGTGTCTTTATCATGCTAATTTCAAATATAATAAGAGCAAATGGTTATATGGTCTTAAACAGAGGCTGCTTTAGTCACAGAATGGGATGCCCCCAGAAAAGATCCAGTAGTACTATGCCCAGCAAAAGTGTCTTTATCAGGCTAATTTCAAATATAATAAGAGCAAATGGTTATATGGTCTTAAACAGAGGCTGCTTTAGTCACAGAATGGGATGCCCCCAAAAAAGATCCAGTAGTACTATGCCCAGCAAAAGTGTCTTTATCAGGCTAATTTCAAATATAATAAGAGCAAATGGTTATATGGTCTTAAACAGAGGCTGCTTTAGTCACAGAATGTGATGCCCCCAAAAAAGATCCAGTAGTACTATGCCCAGCAAAAGTGTCTTTATCAGGCTAATTTCAAATATAATAAGAGCAAATGGTTATATGGTCTTAAACAGAGGCTGCTTTAGTCACAGAATGGGATGCCCTGGCAGGGACAAGTAGTGCTATGCCCAGCAAAAGTGTCTTTATCAGGCCTAATTTCAAATATAATAAGAGCAAATGGTTATATGGTCTTAAACAGAGGCTGCTTTAGTCACAGAATGGGATGCCCTGGCAGGGACAAGTAGTGCTATGCTCAGCAAAAGTGTCTTTATCAGGCCTAATTTCAAATATAATAAGAGCAAATGGTTATATGGTCTTAAACAGAGGCTGCTGTAGTCACAGAATGGGATGCCCCCAAAAAAGATCCAGTAGTACTATGCCCAGCAAAAGTGTCTTTATCAGGCTAATTTCAAATATAATAAGAGCAAATGGTTATATGGTCTTAAACAGAGGCTGCTTTAGTCACAGAATGGGATGCCCCCAAAAAAGATCCAGTAGTACTATGCCCAGCAAAAGTGTCTTTATCAGACTAATTTCAAATATAATAAGAGCAAATGGTTATATGGTCTTAAACAGAGGCTGCTTTAGTCACAGAATGGGATGCCCTGGCAGGGACAAGTAGTGCTATGCCCAGCAAAAGTGTCTTTATCAGGCCTAATTTCAAATATAATAAGAGCAAATGGTTATATGGTCTTAAACAGAGGCTGCTGTAGACACAGAATGGGATGCCCCCAAAAAAGATCCAGTAGTACTATGCCCAGCAAAAGTGTCTTTATCAGGCTAATTTCAAATATAATAAGAGCAAATGGTTATATGGTCTTAAACAGAGGCTGCTTTAGTCACAGAATGGGATGCCCCCAAAAAAGATCCAGTAGTACTATGCCCAGCAAAAGTGTCTTTATCAGGCTAATTTCAAATATAATAAGAGCAAATGGTTATATGGTCTTAAACAGAGGCTGCTTTAGTCACAGAATGGGATGCCCTGGCAGGGACAAGTAGTGCTATGCCCAGCAAAAGTGTCTTTATCAGGCCTAATTTCAAATATAATAAGAGCAAATGGTTATATGGTCTTAAACAGAGGCTGCTTTAGTCACAGAATGGGATGCCCTGGCAGGGACAAGTAGTGCTATGCCCAGCAAAAGTGTCTTTATCAGGCCTAATTTCAAATATAATAAGAGCAAATGGTTATATGGTCTTAAACAGAGGCTGCTTTAGTCACAGAATGGGATGCCCTGGCAGGGACAAGTAGTGCTATGCCCAGCAAAAGTGTCTTTATCAGGCTAATTTCAAATATAATAAGAGCAAATGGTTATATGGTCTTAAACAGAGGCTGCTGTAGTCACAGAATGGGATGCCCCCAAAAAAGATCCAGTAGTACTATGCCCAGCAAAAGTGTCTTTATCAGGCTAATTTCAAATATAATAAGAGCAAATGGTTATATGGTCTTAAACAGAGGCTGCTTTAGTCACAGAATGGGATGCCCTGGCAGGGACAAGTAGTGCTATGCCCAGCAAAAGTGTCTTTAACAGGCTAATTTCAAATATAATAAGAGCAAATGGTTATATGGTCTTAAACAGAGGCTGCTTTAGTCACAGAATGGGATGCCCTGGCAGGGACAAGTAGTGCTATGCCCAGCAAAAGTGTCTTTATCAGGCCTAATTTCAAATATAATAAGAGCAAATGGTTATATGGTCTTAAACAGAGGCTGCTTTAGTCACAGAATGGGATGCCCCCAAAAAAGATCCAGTAGTACTATGCCCAGCAAAAGTGTCTTTATCAGGCTAATTTCAAATATAATAAGAGCAAATGGTTATATGGTCTTAAACAGAGGCTGCTTTAGTCACAGAATGGGATGCCCTGGCAGGGACAAGTAGTGCTATGCCCAGCAAAAGTGTCTTTATCAGGCCTAATTTCAAATATAATAAGAGCAAATGGTTATATGGTCTTAAACAGAGGCTGCTTTAGTCACAGAGTGGGATGCCCCCAAAAAAGATCCAGTAGTACTATGCCCAGCAAAAGTGTCTTTATCAGGCCTAATTTCAAATATAATAAGAGCAAATGGTTATATGGTCTTAAACAGAGGCTGCTTTAGTCACAGAATGGGATGCCCTGGCAGGGACAAGTAGTGCTATGCCCAGCAAAAGTGTCTTTATCAGGCCTAATTTCAAATATAATAAGAGCAAATGGTTATATGGTCTTAAACAGAGGCTGCTTTAGTCACAGAATGGGATGCCCTGGCAGGGACAAGTAGTGCTATGCCCAGCAAAAGTGTCTTTATCAGGCCTAATTTCAAATATAATAAGAGCAAATGGTTATATGGTCTTAAACAGAGGCTGCTTTAGTCACAGAATGGGATGCCCTGGCAGGGACAAGTAGTGCTATGCCCAGCAAAAGTGTCTTTATCAGGCCTAATTTCAAATATAATAAGAGCAAATGGTTATATGGTCTTAAACAGAGGCTGCTGTAGTCACAGAATGGGATGCCTCACAGCAGACTTAAGATCAGTTCAGTATATATGCACAGTTAGTTAGTATAAGCAGCCTGAAAACGCTAACAAAGCCTGTCAGGCTGGATGAAAAAAAAAAAAAAAAAAACTGACAGCCTCCGATTTTCCCTTCCTTTCCCTGTTTTTCGCTGACTTTCTGTCTGTCTCCTGTCTGTCTCCTGCCTGTCTCCAGCCTGTCCCTGTCTGTCCCTGCCTGGTTAACTGTCTAACTGTCTCTCCCTCAGCTACACAGCGTTCTGTCTCTCACGAATGCAATAGATAAATGAGGCAGGAAAGCAAGATGGCCGGCCTTAAATACCGCTGTGACGTCACCGGGCTTGCTGGCTGCTGATAGGCTGCATGTGACTGTCCCAGCATACACTGCCCCAGCTTACATGTCTGGACATGTCCCGTCCGCCATCTTAGAATGCCTGTAATGTAAATGAATGGATGTTAAAGGAAAACTTCGAGCGATCGAATCGCGGGGAAATTCGGATTCGATCCAAATCGAATTTTTCCTGAAATTCGGATCGAATCCGGGTTCGTCCGGATCGATTCGCTCATCCCTACCAATAATCCCTAACCTTGAATCCAAAAATATACATAGAGGTAGGCGCACACCAAATAGTTATAATTTGCAAAAAAGTATTTTTATGTTATGAAAAATATTTACATGGAAAGTACAAACATTTCATTTCTATACACATATATACACATAACAACTAGAATATGTGGGGTATCTCAAATCTCTAGTGAAGAAATCATTTATATACAATATAGCCATATGTTTAATTAGAGAGGCTGGGTTGCATTTATAAACAGCAAAAAATAGCCATGCAATAGCATTAAGTCTCTGTATATATGATACACTGTTTCAATTGTAATGCTTCCCCAGTATCGTCAGTTCAAACATACACTTGTTACACTAAGTAACAATCTATTCAAGCTATGAAGGCAATGCTGTCTATCAATGTGAAATGCAAAATAACATGTCCAGCTGCCACTTGTGATCACACGCTGTGGCTGTCACACATAGCACTGACTAACAGGATTTGAATAGAGAAGCCCCATATATAAACAAATATGCAACTATACACAAGCAGAATCCTAATAACATGACAGTTACATGAGAGACAAAAGTAAATGATCGCTCATAGGATAATTTACCGACGTTTCACGGCCGCAGGCCGTTTCATCAGGGTAGCTACCCTGATGAAACGGCCTGCGGCCGTGAAACGTCGGTAAATTATCCTATGAGCGATCATTTACTTTTGTCTCTCATGTAACTGTCATGTTATTAGGATTCTGCTTGTGTATAGTTGCATATTTGTTTATATATGGGGTTTCTCTGTTCAAATCCTGTTAGTCAGTGCTATGTGTGACAGCCACAGCGTGTGATCACAAGTGGCAGCTGGACATGTTATTTTGCATTTCACATTGATAGACAGCATTGCCTTCATAGCTTGAATAGATTGTTACTTAGTGTAACAAGTGTATGTTTGAACTGACGATACTGGGGAAGCATTACAATTGAAACAGTGTATCATATATACAGAGACTTAATGCTATTGCATGGCTATTTTTTGCTGTTTATAAATGCAACCCAGCCTCTCTAATTAAACATATGGCTATATTGTATATAAATGATTTCTTCACTAGAGATTTGAGATACCCCACATATTCTAGTTGTTATGTGTATATATGTGTATAGAAATGAAATGTTTGTACTTTCCATGTAAATATTTTTCATAACATAAAAATACTTTTTTGCAAATTATAACTATTTGGTGTGCGCCTACCTCTATGTATATTTTTACTTTTAAACGTCCCAAAAACATTAGAAATCATCTTATTAGAGCGGATACAGAGTTAAACCCGTCAGGGGAAGATCAAACTATATTTGGTGTGCCTAAGCCACGGGGCATGTATGATTGTGGACATTGTGCCCAGTGTAGTTTTGTAATAAAGGGGAAAGAATTCACACATCCGCGGACAGGGAAGAAATATGTAATTAGGGACTTTGTCAATTGCTCATCCAGTCTAGTTCAATATATGTTGAAATGCCCGTGTGGGCTTGTATATGTTGGACAAACTTCGAGAGAGATTCGACAGCGGATCTCTGAACATAGAAGCGCCATTAGGAGGGGAGATGTAACCTCAACAGTGGCGAGACATTTTTTAACCGCTGGTCATAATGTCTCTCAACTAAGGTTCATGGCGATTGAACAGATTAGGCCATTGAAACGAGGGGGAGATATTAGGAGGAGATTGTCACAAAGGGAAATGATATGGATATATGAATTGAATGCCTTGGCCCCATTAGGACTAAATGAGGAATGTGAATATATGTCATTCCAGTGATAACTAGTTAGAGAAGCTAGTTTGAAGAGAAGATAGTATTGGGAGAGGTATTGGTCAGCCTTACTTTAGTAATGGAGGGAGAGGTATTTGTCATCCGTATTCGGGCTTGTAGGATAATAATGGGAGGAGATGCAGTAATTATGTTCTATGTAAAAAAGATTGCTATGTTAGTTATAAATTCGAGAGCTATGGAATTTGTAAATAAATGGGAAGTATAAGGTAAGGAGTTAGGGGTGAGTTTAGGTCCACTTTAGTGTAGGATAAGAGGTGTCCCTATGAGGGTGGAATTTGGTGAATCACAAGTATGGGGTAATGAGAAGAAGTGGATATGAATGGTTAAGGTTGTTTTGTTTGATCATGTGCCTGCGAATCTAGTATTGTCTTATTTGTTATTTGATGTTAGGTATGCGGCTATCGGTGCTGGATCCCCAGAATATATGATGAAGAGATATGGTTCCTCCTTAAGAAATGGACATCTTGTTGTGGCAATACCATGTGAATAATGCTATTACTTATATGTTTTGTATGTCGCTACAATTAAAAGATGTCAGACTGTAGATGCGTGTTTGCGCTCCAGCCTGGTCAACGCTCACGCCGGGACTGACGCTGGTGGACAGTGTACTCGCAATGACGCGGCCGTACGTCCGCGTCATTCCGAAGTCACGTGGTGCCGGGGGAACGAGGCACCGTAAGCGCGCGATAGATAGTTACAGGAGCATACCTTTGAAAAAGAGCCGGTGGAGGCTCGAAACGGCCGTCAGGTTTGAATGTGGGTTCGCGGTATGTGAGGTAATGTTGTTATGTCTGTAGTATTATCCTTGTGACATTGGCTTATGTGTTTAAAGTTATGTCAGACACTTGTAAATAGATGCAGCCTGTAACCCTTTCGCTGCCAGCCTACCTGAAGTTTTCGTCACCCTTTGTTGCCAGACCATTTTGCACTATTTTGCGCTCCCCATGTTCATATGTGATTTTTGAAGGGATTTCCAGGGATTTCCCAGGAAAATTATATATTGTTTTTTTCAGCATAGTCTGGGCTTTAACATGAAATGTCTTGTTTGTCATTTTTTAGGTGTATTCTCAATATTTTTGGGTGAAATATGTGCAAAAAAATAAAAAAAAATCTATTTTTTACAATTTGCAGTGTTTTTTTGTAATAAAAAATGTAAGTTTGTCAATAAAATCTTATTGCGTGTGAAACCCTAATTTCTCCCGGTTACAGCGATACCACATATATATAGGTAGACACCCTTTCCTGCCCAGGAGACTCCCCCAAACTGAAACAGCGCTTTAGGGGATTTTCAGAAAAAATACAACTGTGATATGCGCTATGCGCACCTTGCAGTTTTTCCAGAAAAACAACCCTTTACATTTGAAATACCCCCAACAAACTATATATTCTCTGGAAGTACACACCTCAAGCTTTCTAGGTGTACCAGGCTTGTTGATGTGGCCACAGTTTTCTGGAAGTAATCCCTCAATGTATTCTTTGGTTGCAAAGAGTTTCCCTAAAAAAAGGATAAAAAAGCAGAATCAAAGCCACATTTTCCTAAAAAAAACTATTTACAAACAAGAAAAAACAAGTATAATCTGAAAAAACAACATCCCCCGAACAGAACAATACCCAACATGCATTGCTATTGTCAAGGGAAGAGTTGCCAAACACCCCAAAGTAAAGCGTGCGCATAACGGTAATTTTTCTTGAAAATTTCAGCTCTGCAGACAAAGTGCGCACCTTGCGATTTTTCAACCAAAACAACCCTTTACATTTGGAATATCCCCCATAAACCATATATTCCCTGAAAGTACACATGTTAAGCTTTCTAAGCGTACCCAGCTTGTTGTAGTGGGCTCATCTTTCTGGAATGAATCCCTCAAAGAATTCTTTGGTTGCACAGGGTTTCCCTAAAAAAATTATAAAAAAGCTGAATAAAAAACACCTTTTCCTAAAATATAAATATGCAAACCAGAAAAAACAAGCTAAGTCTGAAAGCGCAAAGTCCCCCGAACAGAACAATACCCAACATGCAGGGGTACTATTAACCCTTTTAATTGCCAGCCTACTTGAGGCCTCTGTTGACAGGTCATTTTTTCCCCATTTTGAGCCATGTTTTGCGACATTTTTGCTGGAATTTTCAGGAAAATTATATAAATATATTTTTGGGAGCAGAGTTTAGGCTTTAACATGAAATGTCTTGTTTGTAAATTTTATTCTGTTTTTTACAATATTAAGTAAAAAAAACAAAAAAAAAAAACATTTTTTTTTAGAAAATTGCCTCCTTTATTTTACATAAAAAAATGTATTTTATTAAAGAAAACCATATTGCATGTGAAAGCCCCATTTCTACCGATTAGAACGGTACCACATATTTATCGGTAGCCCCCTGTTCCTGCCCAGGAGACCCCCCTAACTGAAACAAGTAATTTTTAACATTTACAAATAAAATACAACTACCATCCACACTACTAAAGGTTAAATCGGGGAAAAAAATGACATAGGGTCCCCCCTCCCAGGGGAGGGGGGACCCCATTTTTTTTGGATTTTTAAGGGTTAAAAACCCTTAAAAATAAAAAAAAAATGACATGGGGTCCCCCTTACCCGAAGTAACCAGCTCGAGACCAGCTATGCAGGGCTTGTAGAAACAGGGCGCAGGGGCCAGCTTTTGTGGCCCCTGGCCCTGCAGGCTACAAAGCCCGCATAGCCCGTGGGCCCAGGCTCTTCTGCCCCCCCCTGGCCTTTGGGGAGGCAGGTAATGGGGGTGCCAAGGGTTAATGGCAAGTCACCCGCTAGTGCAGGTGACTTGCCATCCCCCCAGCCTTGTGAACTGATATAGGGGTCTCATGGACCCCTTACCAGTTCACAAGGGGTTAAATGTAAAAAAAAACACAGACACACAAAGAGAAAAAATATTTTATTATTATTTTTTTTTACTTACTTACCTCCCATCCATACTGGATCACTCTGTCCCTCGCAATCACTGGCTTCTGCTCACTTGCTAGAAGCCTTTTATTGCTGCTGGATGACAGAAAACAAAGGGTTAATTAAAAAAAAAAACGACATAGGGTCCCCCCTCCCAGGGGAGGGGGACCCCATTTTTTTTTTGATTTTTAAGGGTTAAAAACCCTTAAAAATAAAAAAAAAAACGACATGGGGTCCCCCTTACCCGAAGTAACCAGCCCGGGACCAGCTATGCAGGGCTTGTAGGAACAGGGCGCAGGGGCCAGCTTTTGTGGCCCCTGGCCCTGCAGGCTACAAAGCCCGCATAGCCCGTGGGCCCGGGCTCTTCTGCCCCCCCCTGGCCTTTGGGGAGGCAGGTAATGGGGGTGCCGGGGGTTAATGGCAAGCCACCCGCTAGCGCAGGTGACTTGCCATCCCCCCAGCCTTGTGAACTGGTATAGGGGTCATGGACCCCTTACCAGTTCACAAGGGGTTAAAAGTAAAAAATAAAAACACAGACACATATTTCAAAAAATGACATTTATTATTTTTTTTTTTTATACACTATACTCACCTCCAATCCTGGGTCCCACATCGCTGTCCCGCGCCGCTCTCTCACCGCCGGCATCTGTCAGATGCCAATAGTAATCGGCGCAGGGCGGATGAGAGGAGAGGAGGCTCCGATCGGAGCCTCCTCTCCTCTCACCCGCTCTGCACCGATTACCACCGGCATCTGACAGATGCCGGTGCTCGGTGAGGGTATAGGAGGAGCGGGATGACGTCATCCCGCTCCTCCCACAAAAGGCGGCGGCGGCCATCGCCGCCATTACGAGCGGTGAGGACCCGGAAGAGGGTCCTCACCGAAGCCTGCGGAGCCCGGGGGGGGGGATCGGACCCCCCCTGGTGAAGAGAAGACGGCGGGCCGGGGATCGGGCGAGAAGGTGAGTCAGTGGCGCTTTTTTTTTTTTTTTTTTTTTTACTTATGCTGAGCGCGGGAAAAACGGGGGGGGGGGCGGCTGGTTTCGGGCCCCCCCTGAAGACGGAGGTCGGTGGGGGGGGCGATCAGATGCCCCCCCCAGGAAGAGGAGACCAGCAGCTTCTCGGGGATACCAAAGGTAAGCGTTTTATTTTTATTTATTTTTAACTGTTTGGGGTAAATGCCAAGCCCGTAGTTTCTACGTGCTTGGCACTTAAAGCAGACCTTCACTCTGAATAAGAGTCTATCTTATATGTTTCCCACACCCTGTACATACAGATTGCTCACATTAAAAATCATCCTACCTGCATCTACTGCATGTTATGAGCCTTTAAACATCCAAGATGGCGGCTTATGGAAGCCGCCATTTTATCAGGCAGCCTGCAAACAGGAAGTGCCTGCAAACAGGAAGTGACTGTGCTGCTCTGCATTCTGGGACTGCTGACCTTTCCCTGACCCCAGCTCTGCTCTGTCTGAGCAAAGCACAGCTATAACCTGCCCCCTGTACCTTATCCCACTCTCCTCTCCTCAGTAAGTGTGATGCTTCTGAGTCAAGATGGCGGCGCCCGTATCCTAAATTCCTTAACAGAGTTGCAGCCCAGTGGGGGAAAGAATAATAAGTTAGTGACCAAAAATGTAAAATATGTTAATTTTAGATGCTGGGGAATCGTTTTTTAAGAGTTTGGGCTTTTCATTAAATCATGGTGAAGGTCCGGTTTAAGTGGAGTGGAAGCAAGCACGTAGAAACTACGGGCTTGGCACTGAAAGGGGTAAGGGTACCTAATGACAACGATAGTAGATGTGATATGTGGCGATGGGGGCTTGTGCAATAATAGATGTATTCATTATGCTCTTGTCTGTAAGCTATATATGTAAATAATTCAATATGTTTAGTGCACAATGCACTTTGAGACCCACATTGAACATGTTATCTTATGCAAATCTTGCATTGGTTTATAAGTAATTTTTAATTGAGGTGCTGCTTATATTGTCTTTTGTACCCTGCATTTTTGCACAATTAATTATTATTAAGTATATATTGAATATGAAGAGTATTTGTTGAATACCCTAAATGTTGTGATTTAATCAAAGGGAGTATAAATAAATGAAGATCCAGTTTTCCAAACAATGAATTGCTTTTGATTTATTTGGAGTGCGCTCCTAAAAAATGTTTTCTTACATAGAGAGAATGGGGAAAGGAGAGATTCACACAGAGAGACTGAGAAAACAAAAGGCTCACACAGAAAGATTGGGAAAAGAAGAGGCTCACTCAGTGAGACTGGGGAAAGGGGGTCTCACACTGAGAGACTGGGGAAAAGAGAGGCACACACAGTGACTGGGGAAAAAAGAGGCACACACAGAGACTGGGGAAGGAGGGTCTTACACAGAGACCGGGGAAAGAAGAGGCTCACACAGAGACTGGGGAAAGAAGAGGCTCACACAGAGACTGGGGAAAGAAGAGGCTCACACAGAGACTGGGGAAAGAAGAGGCTCACACAGAGACTGGGGAAAGAAGAGGCTCACACAGAGACTGGGGAAAGAAGAGGCTCACACAGAGACTGGGGAAGGAGGGTCTTAAACAGAGAGTCTGGGGAAAGAAGAGGCTCACACAGAGAGACTGGGGAAAGAAGAGGCTCACACAGAGAGACAGGGGTAAGGAGAGGCTCACAAAGAAAGACTGAAGAAGGAGAGGCTTACTCAGAGAGACTGGGGGAGGAGAGGCTCACACAGAAAGACTGATGAAAAAGGAACTCACAAAGAAAGAGTGGGAGATAGAAGTGTCTCACACAGAGGTTGGGGGAAGGAGAGGTTCTCACAGAGAGACTGAAGAGGGAGAGGCTCACAGAGAGAGAGAGACTGGGGGAAAGAGAAGCTCATGCAGAGAGACTGGAGGAAGGAGAGGCTCACAGACAGAGAATAAGGGGAAAGATACACTCACACAAAGAGACTGGGGGGAAAAATAGGATCACACACAGAGACTTGGGGAGGAGAGACTCACACAAAGGGAGACTGGGGGGGAGGATAGGATCACATACAGAGACTGTGAAGGAGAGGCTCACGCAGAGAGGGACTGGCAGGCTCCTAAAGGGTTATTGCAGGGGGAGGAGGTCATCTTCAGGATTGCATCCTGGATCAGTAGACCCCACATCGCAGTATCACACATGGCAGTTGCAGACTGATTTCCCTCATATCCCCCACTGAAAGGTCAGCCATGCTGGATTCCTCTTCTGCGCTGTCCTCCATCAGTGCAGCACTTCAAACAGGCCAGAGTGATCTCATGCAAGGAGCAAGGCCAGGAACAGGCTCTGCTTTATGCAGAATAGAAGGAATTACAGAGATGGGAACAGGATGCTGACACACAAGCAGGTGACTGGAGGTAAGGACCAGTTTTCCATGGGCAGATTCTTGCTGTTATGCCCTTCTACTTGGGTTTGTGCATAGGCGCAAAGATGTGGGGCCTCATTTATTAACTTTATTTACTGATTACCTCCCCAAATGGGCCCCCTCCTCCTTTTCTCCACTTTCCTCTATGCAGTCTACCTCGCTCTGAGGGCCTGCCCTGTATGTATTATATGAATTTGTTGTTATTTACAACTCATAACACATTTTTTTATTCAAGTATTTTTCTCGTCCCAGACTCCTGTAATTAATAATTTGTATACAAAAATAATAATAGTTAATAATATGAACACCAGTAATTATTTAAATCATTTTATATTTTCAGACTCATGCAAATACATCAAGTGCAACGATAAGGAAAACTGCAAAGTTCAAGAAGGCAACTCAGTCTGCGTTTCCGCAACTTTAATGGAAACACCTTTGTCTTCCAAAGTAACTGCAGTTATATCCAATCAAAATATGATGGTGCTGATAAGCGTCTGGTTCCCTTTACTATTGAGGTGAATAAGGTCACCAGCAGCAGTCAGGCTGAATCAGGTGTTAGAACCTTCAACATCCATGTACATGGTTACAAGATTACTATAAAGGAGGATGAGTTTGGTAAAGCTCAGGTAAGTTATTTTACAAAAAAGAACACAAATATGAATTGTCATTTTATTGTTTGAACTCAAAGTAAGTTTTAGTGCCAGACACCAAAGTCCAAAGCAAAAAGCTATACAGATGAAATAGTAAAATATGGGCAAGTCCAGCTGCTGCTTCATATATCAAGTATAGACTTATTCCATGCTTTGTTTTACAGGTAAATGATGTCAGCTCCAATCTTCCACCACTGCTTGATGGAAAGATCTCAGCAAAAACCATTGGACATCATGTCATCATTCAAACTATACACTCAAAAGATTGTGGGATCCCACATATCCCACACCATGCAGCCTGCCCTAAATTATGGCACCACCACGTTTATTCCAATACAAATATACTCATTTTATTATTAATTTGTCCAGTACAAAAGTATTAAAAACCATTAAAAACAAAATACATGCGGGGGCGCTATGGATACAGGGTAATCTTCTTAAAATCATATATACACCATGGATTGTGTCAATTGATTAAACAACACGTGCTCCTATATACACATTACACAAACACATAAAACAACTAATTCTAAATACTCTATATATAATCTATCACTCCATTTCATAATACAGTGCCAATTGCTCCTAAGGACACACCAAGGAAGGAACAAGTGAACAGATGATCAAAAATAATTGTGCTATATACATCACCGTGAGAACACACTGTAGCCACACGCTGTACCCCGCCCCAGCCAACGCGTTTCGTAACGGTCTCCCCGTTACTTCATCTGGGCAAGTAGATAAGTGCGGCTGTCCCCCATGTCTGCTTAAATCCCCTCGCTAATGAGTAAATTGTAATCAGCTTGTAAACCGACGCTTCCGAACCCGGAAGTGCGTCAGCAAACTGCGCCGAAACTGAGGGTTGGAGCGCACTGACGCACTCCGGCCGGAAGTGCGTCAGCGGGCCACCCTCCGTCTCACATCTCAATCATGTTACTGAGCGAACACGCTCAGTAGCCAGGCGCGCGCGACCGGCCAATGTTAATACCAGGGTATTACCCGGCGGCCCCAGCATTGCAAGCGGAACGGGGAAGGTAAGTAAAACACAGATGGGCAGCCGCAATCCACTATCAAGAACCCTTTGCTGGACTCATTTTAACAATACATAAAGACTACCCATAAACACCATAATAAACAATACACTATCTTGATTTATACACCACGGAGACTACCTGTCACTACAAGGATAATTATTATGGGCCCTAACCATATAATAAGGGGCACCCAATGAAGGCTATGTAAGCCCAAATCCCTCCTAGTATTGGCGCCCGGGCTCAGGTAATTATTATGGGCCCAAAGCCCCAAACCATATAATAAAGGGCACCCAATAAAGGCTATATAAGCCCAAATCCCTCCTAATATGAGCGCCCGGGCTCGGGTGACCTGTGCCACATCCTTAAGGGTAAGCATCATGTAATGGCCCATTCCCCTACAAAACGCACCAAAATGGAGATAAACGGGGTCTACTATGTTCTCTATACGGGGCAGGCAACATTAAATAACCCTTCTTTACCCCTTGGTTACTCTAACCTCCTACACCATATCTGCCAGCATCATAAACCCTGCCCAAACAAGTGGGAAAGGCATACTCTCCCCAACATATCATAATAACCCATCCAAAGCAGGGGGGAGAGGGAGGGGGAGGGGGGGGAAAGGGGACAAAAAAGCAACAATTGGGAACAACAACAACAAAATATCAAAAGGAGCTAAAAGGTGAATGTCAGGCTCTTTGCTGGATGTCCTCTCAGGCGAGACAGCTTGGATGTTCGCTGGTCCAAACCCCACTCCAGATTATCCAAGATACAGGCCCGTGCACTTCTCCTGATGTTGACAATGAGGAAAATATTCTATAAACTCAAAATACATAAAGTGAAAAACCACATACCAGCCAAACACTAGTACCTCAACAGTGTATGAAAAAAAAAAAAAAAAAAAAAATATATATATATATATATATATATATATATATATATATATATATAAATAATATTAAAATATACATGTGATGTGCAAATTCAACAGTGCCCACCTCTATGACCCTCAACTAAGGAATACCACCACCCATATTTTAATCCTCACCTAAAAATGATTTAGGGCAGGCTGCATGGTGTGGGATATGTGGGATCCCACAATCTTTTGAGTACTAAGAAATGTTTAGATTGCCCTATGTTAAGTTATCATGTTATTTTGTAACAATTAGAAAATTACATGAACATTTTAGAAAAAACAGATACACAATGCAAGAGGAGGATAAAATGGCAAACATTGGTTACTTAGGTTAGTTCATTTTTATATGATAGGCAAATACTACATTATTAGGCACCCATACCCGCCATATCGGAGATGTCCTGACTGAAGCTCAAATCGGAAGGTAGCCCTACAAACACAATGAACAAGCATTAGCCTAATTGTTAAACAAAGGCAGGGATCAGCCAGCAAGGAAAGACCAAATACTGTTTAGCAAAAACAATATTTACCAACATCCATAGCAGCCTCTGTTTGAAGAGCCCTTTCAGGACCAGCACTTCCCGTATTGAGGCCTATGAAATGCAGAAAGCAAAACAATTAACAAAAAACATAAAAATAATATTTGAAAAAAAATCACACCTAAAATGTTGGTAAAAAATTAAACATGTTACAATAATACTTAAATTGTTAAAGTTGTGTGTCAATTGGTAGCCGTTTAAGAATTATGTGGCCATGGTAACCACATGGTAGAATTATCTGATTTGTCCAACCCTGCTGCTAACAATATCTGCCATATGCAAACTAAAACAGGCAACAATGTGAAGGTAAATAATTTTTGGGTTACTGATAAATATGAACAAATGCGAAGCTTATACTATTTATACACACCAACAGACTCCTGGTGGCATGGGTAAAGGAAGTGGCGTCCAAAGATGGAGGTGGGATGGGGCCTAAGAAATAAAACATTACAAGGTCAAATTATTAATCCTACTTTTTAAACACAACCAATAGCTAAACTCATAAAGCCTTACAGGCTTCCAAAGAAGACGCCAAAGGGTGAGGAGATGCTGAAAAATTTGCCATGCAAAAACATATCTCATTCTAATACACAATGCATTAGTACATGCACAATTACCATGTACATCTTGCTGCCTTGAAGTGGTGGCTGGGGGAAGGGAAGTGCTTTCTGGTCTCGGTATCAGAAGGCTCTGATGAACATGTTGCCTCTGAAGGTGGAGAAACATCAATTTAATTAAAAAATTAATTAGCTATGTTATTCTTTACATTTGGCAAAAACACAGCTTACACATAATCCAGGGGTTTAGTTATATAACAAATTTACAGAGGGAATATGAGAGTTACAATCCTAGCACTTAACTTCACCCCAGGCTGTGGTGTCATCTCCAACATCCACCCCCTGCAGCCAACAGAGAGGGGTCTTGCACCTCAGCATCTCCTCATATGGCCTATATATGCTCTTTGGAGCCTGCTTTCTCCCACTATCCACCAAAAGGTCACACTCCATCTTTTTCATAAGGGCCTTTCTCAATGTGTATAAGCGTTTTTTTGCAGGATGTGCCAGTGCGTAGATATTGAGCGGAGCTGTTAAGCTCCTCTGCAATGCCATCCCACAACTTCCTCCTTTCTTACTTGGCGAAGCCCCAATTAACATAGGCCACTTTGCCAGGGTCAGCTTCACAAGAGTATTGTTATCTGCCAAATTAAACTCTGGCTCCCTCTTTGCAAAGGGACGCTTAGCCTGTGGTTGAGCAGCACCAACAGGCTGCATCCTCTTGCTGGAAGGAGGTCTGCAGGCACCACAGAGCCAACTGGTACTGGGGGCCCCAGGGGACCCACCAGCCCCTGAGAGATTTCCAGGATTTGGCTCCATTCCGTAGAGGTTATTTGAATTGCAACACGGACTACTGTGTCTATATTCTGAAGTGCCCCTGTAGTTTGGTCTGCATGGGCAAGACTATTGGACCCTTCAAAAAGAGATTCCAGAAACACAAAAGTAATATTCGAGTTCATCAGGGTAGAGTAAAAAATGATGGACGATTACGACAAACCGGTGGCAATGCACTTTACCGAGTTAGGACATCTCCCACAAGACCTTAAAGGGATGGTCATTGAACATGTGCCTAAACTAAGTAGGGGTGGTGTTAGAAATACCCGACTACTCCAACGGGAAACGTTTTGGATCCACCGACTGGACACTGTACAACCCCGCGGTCTGAATACAGCATTTGGGTATAACTGTTTTTTGGAGAAGAGATAGACTTTGGACTGTAATTAGGTTCCTCCTGATTATGACATTGTTGTAGGTTCTCGGGCATCCCGCAGATTATCTGTAATCGTTAATAATGATATATAGCTCATATTATTTTCCTCTTCTTTTTTCTTTTCTCTTTTTTTCCCTCCCTTCCCTCCCCTTCCGTCCTGTCCCCTGTTTTTGTCCCTTCTTTCTCTCTCTTTTGTGTCCCCTTCCTAGCCTCTCTCTTTTTGTCCCTCTTTTCTATTTGTCCCCATTTTTCGTTATCTTTTTCCCATCTAGGGTCCACATTTGTGTCCCTTCGTCCATTCTCCCTTTCCCCCTACCCGCAACATTCTCTAAGTTTTTCATGATCCCTCTGCTTGTCCCTCTTTTTACACATTTTCCCCCTTTTTTCTTCTCTCAGCTCCCACCGCTTAGAGTCTGCACTCCTGTCTCTTGCTTTTATCCTACTCTTTATGTGTTCTTAGCTCTTGTTCCTTTCATGGTCCCTCTGTTTGTCCCTCTTATTTACGTCCCTTGTTCGATTTCTTCTCTTTTTTCCCAGTCCTACCCTTCCTCCCTTTGACCTTTGTCCCCTTCTTTTGTCCCTCTTTCCCTAGTCTTGTCCCTCCTTTCCTTTCTCCCCCCTTTATCCCTCTTCCTTTCATATCTTTGTCCCTCCCCCCCCCCCCCACTTTCCTCTCTGTCCCCTTATATATTTACGTTTGTGAATTGTGTGCAGGATCCTCTTACCTTGCCAGTGGGCGCGTTGACGAAGTCAACACCGCCGCACTGGACTGGACAGCTGCTGGTGCGCTGTCTGCAGCCTATCACTGGTCGTAGATGGGGCACCAGCCTCACAGCACCCGGGAGCCAATATCTGGCTCTGTGATGCTGCGTCGTGTGTCGCCGGACAGAATTCCGAACGACACGTAGCTGCCAGCCTTCCCCCTACAGGGGGACAGCGATGTGGGTTGCTTTGCAGCCCCCTAGCGGTGTCAGCGGCGGGTCCCAGCGTGCGGAGGAGTTCTCCTCGCACGGACGGGAGCAAGGTAAGTATGAGGCCTGCATCTTGTTTATGTTTATATTTGTTGTTTTTTTACACCTTAGATGTTTTTACATGGTGGTAAACAATGTTTACATGGTTGCCATGGCGCCAGTGACGTCAGATTGACGTCAGGTGCGATCTCTTCTACTTCTTGGGGCAGGGGTGGCCCCACAGCATATATAAAGCCACATGCACCCTTGTCTACTTGTTTGATGTTATGCTGTGTGGGGTCAAACGGCACCAAGTTGGTCCTGAGGAAGGGGGCCCTCGCGCACCCCGAAACGTCGACATAGGACTTGGAAGTTTGTTGTGCATCATTTGCATTTCGTTGGATTTACAAATATATGATTTTGATGAAACCTATATACTGGAGTGCTGGTTCTTTACAAAAATTTTGGACATTGCGGCACCGCGAACCGTGCACCCACCCAGGATTATAGAGGTGTGAAGAGTGCGGCACCCCCTCCCAGAAAGAAACATATTTAACTTATTCTGCATCACATTCTTGTATTCCAGTAGCTAAAGGGTTGTTGGCAGTCTTCCCAGCTGAGAGGGATCATTACTTCTGCTAAAGTGCTCACCTGTTACAGTGAAAGATAAGGAAATATTCTAATTTGTTTCCTGGCTACTCATATGCATCTCACTGTAATATTTAGGCCCTTATTTAACAAGGGATAGCGACAGGTAGCGACTGGTGAGCGGCCGGTAATGACGGGCCCCGCCACGAGAACGCCGGCTCCCCACCACAATCACACATTTATCAAGCCAATCCTGCTTAGCGACTGAGATAGCGCCATATAGCCACTCATTCATCATTATTCCAGCCTCAGCCCACAGCGCCAGCGTCCGACCTTGAACAGCGACAGGTATGACCTCTCGCTACCTGGCGCTCTCCAATGCATTTCAATGGAACAATCTTTAAATATTCATAATTAATTGTTATTAATTTTTTTTTTTTTTTTTTTTTTTAATGTGAAAAATTCTGTGACCACTTCTGCCATTTTAAATAATTTTTTTAAGGAAAAAAAAATTAAAAAAAATGTACAGAATTAAAATTACAGGTCTGATATTAATGTATTCATATTACAAAATTATTTTAAAAACTTGTTTTTTTTTGGTTTCCAAAAATATGGTTGTTTGGTGGTTAAAAAACTACTTTTAACCCATCGCCGCCAGCGCTCTGGGGTTTAAACATGCATTTTACAGCGCGAGAATTTTTTGAGCGTGATTTGTTAATGAATAGGGTGGAAGCCAGTCGCTCTGACCAGTCGCTATCATGCGCTCCCATACAGCATGGAACCTGTCAAATAGCGACTCCTCACCCAATATTCAACATTACGGTAAAGCGACTGAGTCGCTATCATCTACCGAACAACGGCCAAGCACAGCGACTACTAGCGGGCGCTCTGAAAATGCGGCTACAGTCGCACAACTGTCGCTACCTGCCGCTGTTAATGAATCGGCCTCTTAGTTTTGGTCTGTCCAACTTTGTTTTGAAAAGAAAAATGTATTGGATTTATCTATGTCCGATCATGAGATTGCTTTTGGATCTAAAATTTGATTTGTTCAAAATATATACATAAAGTTTCAGATTGGTTTAATTGGGACAGCAATTTTAAGGTAATTCCTATCAATTCTAATTCTACAGTTTGAAGGTAATTCAGATTCTACAATTTTAAGGTAATAGCTTTCCAATCTAATTCTATTGGACTAAATGTGCTCATCCCCAGAAAACATTGTTTCTTAAACTAATATTTGACCCATGGGAGGAATCCTGGAAGCAGCACGCCTTGCTGTACCGGTTCTCCAACTATACACCCGCTATGCCATTGGCTTTGAAGATAAGCGAAAAATATATAAATTATTCGATGTGCAGTGAATTCATTTCCACGGAATCCCGCAGGTAAGTCACATCATTGCTTTTCATCTGCTATATATATATGATTATATGTCTATAAATAGATATTGCTGCCAGTGCTCTCCTGTAATTCAGACAGTGATAAAACAAGTTGACATATAGATTGGGAGTTATCCAAATGATTTTAGATATTTCTGAGTTTGGAGAGAAGGTCACAGCCTTTCTTACAAGCTGAGCTTTGCTCGCAGCCTTTCACACAATAAAGTAAAATCTAAAATAGTTTTCTTCTATTTACTTGTACTTTTTTATTCCAAATCTTCTGCACATAGTAGTTCAACAGGTAATATTAATATATTAATATTAATGTATTAATATATTAATATTATTAATATTTTATTTTATTTCACAAATTAAAAAAATAACAACAGCATATGTGCAATTCCAGCAACTTTGGAGGGGCTGTGGACTTGACTTATCAAGCACTTCTGCTAGACAGTGCTACATGGGTGCAAATTAGAGTAAAGAATTATTTGATTTATAGTTTTTTTTCTGCATGTTGCTGCACCGCTAATGTTCTAGTAAATTTGTTTATTCCATTGTACCAACATGCACAAGTGTGGAATATATATATATTATATTTTGCACTACATGGCACCGTCTGGCAGAAGTGTTTGATAAATCAGGCAATGTGATCTGGATAATGTGTATTTTACCTAAGAAACTTTTAAATAGAGAAATTATCTACCGTATTTTTTGCCCTATAAGACGCAACTGTCCATAAGACACACCTAGGATTTGGGGGAGGAAAATAAGAAAAAAAATATTTTAAACCAAAAAAGCACCATTACAGACAGTGTGGCATTCCCTTATCCCATTCCTATAGGCCGTGTGGGACGCCCCCATTCCATAGACCGTGTAGAATTCCCCCATTCCCCGTATACCCAGTGTGGCATTCCCCCCTCCCATTCCCCATATAGGCAGTGTGGCATTCCCCCCTCCCATTCCCCATATAAGCAGTGTGGCATCCCCCCCTCCCATTACCCATATAGGCAGTGTGGCATTCCCCCCTCCCATTCCCCATATAAGCAGTGTGGCATCCCCCCCTCCCATTCTCCATATAGGCAATGTGGCATTCCCCCCTCCCATTCCCCATATAAGCAGTGTGGCATTCCCCCCTCCCATTCCCCATATAGGCAGTGTGTCACCCCCCCTCCCATTCCCCGTATACACAGTGTGGCATGCCCCCTCCCATTCCCCATATAGGCAGTGTGCCCCACCATTCCCATAGGCAGTGTGGCATCCCCCTCCCCCCATTATCTTAGGCTGTGTGGCATCCCCCTCCCCCCATTATCCTAGGCTGTGTGGCAACCCCCTCCCCCCCATTATCATAGGCTGTGTGGCATCCCCCTCCCCCATTCCCATTGGCAGTGTGGCATCCCCCCCCATTCCCATTGGCAGTGTAGCATCCCTCTCCCCCCATTCCCATCGGCTGTGTGGCATCCGTCTCCCCCATTTCCATTGGTGTGTGGCATCCCTCTCCCCCTCGTTCCCATTGGCTGTGTGGCATCCCTCTCCCCCATTTCCATTGGTGTGTGGCATCCCCCCTCCCCCCATTTCCATAGGCTGTGCGGCATCCTCTCTCCCCCCATTAGTCGGCATAAGTAAAAAAAAGTAAAACTCACCTGTCCACTGACACGGCTTCGCTCAGCAGCCGGCTCCGTGTATCGGGTGGGCGTGGCTGCCTCTTCCTGGGCACACGTGAGCACCCAGGTCAGGGCAGCAGGTGAGTGTGGCGTGCAGGCAACGCCCACCCGCTGCCCTGACCTGGATGTTTGTCCGTGCCCAGGAAGAGGCAGCAGATGGAGGAGCGGCGGGCGCTTTCTCTGGCTCCACCGCTGTCATCGCTGCCGGTAAAAGACAGCAATCGCAGTGGCGGGGCCGGGACACAGCCCGCCACTCCTCTGTCTTCTTCTGGGCTCTGTCAGTGTGGCATGCAACGCAGAAGTGCCGGGAACGGGTGAGTTTTTTATTTTTTATTTATTTATTTTTTTTACATTCGCCCGATAAGGCGCATGGAAATTTTTTGGGAAAAATAAGTGCGTCTTATAGGGCGAAAAATACGGTATTTCTTTCTCTCTATATATAAGGCTTAACTGTGGGAAGTTTTCTCTTACTCAGCACACAATAAAGTTTATTTCAAAATCAAACCTCCTGCACCTGTAATTGGTTCAATTTTTGGCACAAACTAAAACTTTTGTAATTTAGTAAAAAAGTGCAATAAAAATTGTTTGTTCTAATTCTTCTAAAAGACTTTACTTGTGTCTGTGACAGGGATTTTTTTTCCAGGTGAGGCACTGTACAGTAACAATATTTTTGGGAAAAATTTGGAAATAACCCCCTGTGGGTAAGCTGAACATTTTTTCAGAGGAACACATTTAGAATGCTTAAATTGTGACAGCTTAGCAAATCTCTAGGTTACATACCCCAATGGGATATGCAAAGGAAAGAGACTAATACTTTCATATACCCCATAGGGTGCTGTTGTTTCAGGGTTGTTACAGCCATTATTGGTAATTAATTTTACCCCGGCATTATTTGGGGGTGGGCATTGAGTGGCAGGTGTGGAAGGGCAGATGTGTGTGGTCACATATCACGAAGCTTATTACTGGAGTACAACAGCAATAAAAATAATAAACCCGACTCATACAAAAAGAAATGGAATAAGGATCTAGGAAAAAACTTAGGTGTTGTAGATTGGCAACAAATTCACAAAGCCAACTTAAATATACGATCAACACCACTCAGAATCTTCAACTTTAAATACATAACACAATATTATTTAACAACGGACTATAATGTCAAGATGATCCCCGTTTCATGTTGGGGGTGTAGAGATCACCCGGCTACAATGAGTCACCTGTGGTGGGACTGTAACTTTACCAAAAACTTATGGGAGGAAGTAAATTTTGTCAACATAAAAGGAGGAATAAACATGATGTATACTAAAGACAAAATCCTGCTAGAGCCCCAAGGGACATCTCAAGATCCCACAAACTTGGCCATAATACATTTGAAAACTGCAGGTACAAGACAATATATAGGTAGCTGTTGGGGTAACCCAAATCCCCCTACCTTCATAGCATGGAAGCATAGGATGAAAAATACACTAGAAATCGAGCTCCTAAATTTAAAGCCCGGAAATACCGCAAGAAGATATCAAGCACTTCTTGAGGCCTTTCTGAATCCGTAGAAATCCATAAATTAATTGTGAATGGATATAAGATATCTTTTACGCATCTACCTGTCCCACCGACCAATAGATTAACTGGCACTAGGGGAGGGGGGAGGGGGGGTAATGATCTTCTTATCATTTGTCTTTCTTCTTTCTTCACTTCTTTATTCTTCTTCATTTCTTACACTTTTTCTGCTTTCTTCTTTTTCTTCCACATGCTTGGTTACTATAATGTAAAAAGGGAAGGGAATACCTTTACACTTAGAATAAACCTGCACTTAATTTTTTGCCTTCCCATAATGATGTACTTTACCATGATCTTAAAGCTCATGATAAGAAATGATTATCGGGCAACTTAACTAAGATCACTACTGAATGGGAGTAAAAAAAAAAAAAAATAACAGAGTTAAATGCATTATTAACAGCAGCACCACTCACCCTCCCACACCCGCCACTCAACCGACACCTTTCCACTGTTTAACCCGCACCCCCACCCACCATTCAACCTGCATTCCCCAGAACCCCCTCACTGTTTAAAGTGGACCAACACCCAGGGGGGATCGGCCCGGGAATCTATAAGATTCCCGGACCGATCAGATCCCTCCCCGCGGGTCATCCGAAATCGGGATGTCCCGTGGGGAGGAACCCCCCAGGAGGCCCACAAACCTTACCTCAGCCCCGTTCCATCAGCGCTTTAGCAGGGCGCGCACCCCTTTGTGAATGGCCGGCGCAGGTGCGCTCCCTGTTAGAGGGAAGCGCGAGACGCGGCCTCCAGCGCTCAGAGCCACTGAGCTGCTATGCGAGTCCAAGCGGCCTTGGACGCGCGCTGTGATTGGCTGGAGCGGTCACGTGGGAGCGGGGAGAGGTGAGTTTTTGGGGCGTTCTGGGGGGTTTCACACAGCGGGGCACCCCCGATCGGGGTGCCCCACCGAAGTGGACCAAAACCCAGGATAGTCAGAATCCTGGGTGTTGGTCCACTTTAAACCCTACATCTCAGCAGCTCAAACCGCTATTCTGAACTATTCTGAACATGCTGCAAGGCCCCTGGGTACTTCCTATCCTGCAGGTCCGAATTTTGTTTCATGCCCCACTGTATGAAAACCCCCAGAGTGCCAATATCAGAACACCTCTCCCTGGTCCAGTGGTGCATGCGCGGGCTGTCATCCAATCAGAGCTATTTGCCAAAACGATGTCATGCTGTGACAATGTCTAACGATATCAGGCACATCCCCAGCAATGCAAGAGTGCCCCTGTCCCAGCTGGCTGAATGGCTAGGACAGGAGTACACGCACAGCCTGATGTAGGGGGATGCCGCTCCTCTTCTGCCACTCCCCATTGTAAGCAATCAAAGCTATTTGCTGAATTACATGGGTACAGCAAATTGCTCTGATTGGATGAGAGCCTGCACATGTGCTGTTGAACTGGAGAAAGGTGAGTTGATACCAGCAATGTGGGGGTTTTCACAGAGTTGGGAAAGGCCAGTGGCCACCCGCCCTCCCACATCCACTGTTCAACACGCATCACCACACAAGCTGCTGAAATTGAGTAGCATTGATCATGCTGCTGGTGGCTAAGGCCCCCAGGGGACTTTTTAGGGCCCCTCCAAAAGGACTGCTGCAGAAGCAAGACAGAGCTGCTAAGCAGGAGAGAGATGGTGGAGCAGGACAGATGTGGAGAACAGGATGAATATTGGGGTGCAGGAAGGAAATGGGGGACCAGGACCGAGCTGGGGATGTAGGAGGGTAATGGGGGAGCTGGACAAACCTCAAGAGCAGGGCAGAGCTGGGGTGCAGGAGGGAAATGGGGGAGCAGGATGGAGATGGGGTACAGGAGGGAAATGGGGGGCAGGACAGAAATGGGGCTTCAGGAGGGAAATGGGGAAGCAGGGTGGAGCTGGGAGTGCAGGATGGAGATGGGGTACAGGAGGGAAATGGGGGGGCAGGACAGAAATGGGGCTTCAGGAGGGAAATGGGGAAGCAGGGTGGAGCTGGGAGTGCAGGATGGAGATGGGGTACAGGAGGGAAATGGGGGGCAGGACAGAAATGGGGCTTCAGGAGGGAAATGGGGAAGCAGGGTGGAGCTGGGAGTGCAGGATGGAGATAAGGATACAGAAGGGAAAAGACACTGTTGCTAAAGTAAAAAAGCTCACGAGATGCAATTTCAGTTTACACTAAAATCTGCACCCAAAGTTAAACCTAAGTCATAAAATAAATAGCACAACCCCCATTGCTGTACCTTTTACCTCTCTATTTAAGATTTTCAGATATAGTACATACAAAAAAGAAATAAGATACATAATCAAAGCAAGAGTAGGCAGGACAAACAAACAAAGCATACCCATATACTATATTAAAGCAAAGGTTAACTTGGATAATTCTCAAGATTATGGTATATAAACACCCAATTATTAATCAGTATACTTAAAGGAGCACTATCAAGAAATGTTGTAATATTAAAAATCCATATAAACACAGCAGCTAATGAGAGGAGGGGTCACTTATACACCTGAACTGAATAAAACTCCCGCCAACCTTGTGGTTTATTCTCTAGTGGTAGGAATAAAACCCAGGGGTGACAGGTTTAGTCTATCAGGGGTGATAGATCTTGTTACCCCGGATGTCCTTTTCGTTCCCTTTAAAGAAAGGAAAACAAGCCTGGCTGGATATGTCTTGATGCCGAGTGTATAAGTGACCTCTCCCTCCACCATCCGGCATATTTATATGGATTTTTATCATTGGGCCATTTTCTTCTATTAAGTCTATTAAGCAACTTGATTTATCCAATTTATTGAAACATAATAAAAAGATCATCATTTCTAATCATCAAAGCTGTTACAACTTTGACATACATTGAATACAACCTGACGCGATTTTCATCTGTGTGACATCATCAGGGGCTGTCTCACTGTATCCTACTTTATCTAGGAAGAAGCACTAGTTGAGCACCCTTGAAAAAGCGCAGAGCCTATGTAAAGGGCTAAAGGGTTGTTATTCTGCTACGGTAATAGGCCTCCCATTACTGAAGATGCCAGGTTCTATGTTAGGTGAACTGTGGTAGAAGTGCAGACTCTCTTCTTTTAAATATTTGGCACAAAAAATATAAATGAGTTAAAAGGCTAAATGGTTTGTCAGGAATATTGCTGCTATTCGGGTCTGGCCAAGCTGAACTTTTAACAGTAACCCTAATACGAAGCTCATTACTGGTGATGCATAAAGCAATAGCAGCTTTAGGAGCACAAAATAGGCATCCTGTATGAGGTCAGGACATGGTAAGTAGGTCATAATGAGCCTTTATTATGAGACCAGGCAAGAGTAAGGAAGTCATAAAATGCACAGTATATGAGACCAGGCAAAGTTGAGGAGGTCGTGATAAGCACGATATACGGGTCAGGGTTAGGAAGTCATATTAAGCTGTATAAGGCCAGGCCATCATGAGGAGGTGATAATCAGCATGGTTCATAAGACCAGCCCATTATAATAAGTAGAGATGAGACTTCTTGAAAGTTCGATTCGGGCGATTCGCCGAATTTCCCCAAGAAATTCGGGTTCGCCCGAATCGAACTTTCACGAATCGCTCATCTGAAAAAAAAAATGCCGGCATGGTGGCAGCGGGCAGGCCGGCCCGCTGACAGTGCAGCCGGCCTGCCCGCTGCCCGCTCCCACTATGCCGGCATTTTTTTTTTTTTTATTTCAGGGAAAATTAGATCGGCACGAACCAAAAAAAATTCGGGTTCGTGCCGAATCGAATTTTCCCTGAAATTCGGAGCGAATTCCGGTTCGTCCGAACCGGTTCGCTCATCCCTAATAATAAGGACATAATAAACATGATGTATGAGGCCGGGCTATGGTGAAGTCATATAATACTGTAAGTGTGTTGCCAGGGCATATTTTGGATTTCAAGCTATGAATATTCTAAACTTAGTTGTGCTGTGAGTCTGTTTGACTAGTGAAAGCCAGCGACATAATAGGCAAAAACCACTGTACCAACATTCAGTCCAGCTATAATGGTGTAATTATAGTGCATATGACAAGTGAATTAGCTTAGCACATTACTATGCAGGGGAGACTACATGGGCATGGCCTTTTTCTGCCAATCCCTATTTGGAATTTCAAACTACGGCACCTTTGTAATAATTCCCTTGTGTTTTAGTCCTGCTGACATGATGGCTGTCCTACTGCTGTGGCTCTCACTGGCTTTACTGGGTGGTAAGTCGAAAGATGTTTTCCCATTACATGCAGAAACCTGTTGTTCATGTAGATACTCGAAATGCTCTGTACAGACTACCACAACAAGTCTCAGTTACCGCCCTATATATAAAAGCTCTATATATTTAAGTATCAATGTATTTTTTTCTTCAGGCTCAAAAACACTGGAAAAAAAGCTAACCAAACATTTGACAAAAACTCCTAAATGTCTTAGGCCCTTATTTATGAAGGAATAGCGACAGGTAGCGACTGGTGAGCGGCCGGTAATGACGGGCCCCGCCACGAGAACGCCGGCTCCCCACCACAATCACATATTTATCAAGCCAATCCTGCTTAGCGACTGAGATAGCGCCATATAGCCACTCATTCATCATTATTCCAGCTTCAGCCCACAGCGCCAGCGTCCGACCTTGAACAGCGACAGGTATGACCTCTCGCTACCTGGCGCGCTCCAATGCATTTCAGTGGAACAGTCTTTAAATGTTAATAATTAATTGTTATTAATGTTTTTTTTTTTTTAAATGTGAAAAATTCTGTGACCACCTCTGCCATTTTAGATGATTTTTTTAAGGGAAAAAAAAATAAAAATAAAAATTGTACAGAATTGATATTACAGGTCTGATGTTAATGTATTCATATTACTAAATTATTTAAAATACTTTTTTTTTTGGTTTCCAAAAATATGGTGGTTTGGGGGTTAAAAAACTACTTTTAACACATCGCCACCAGCGCTCAGGGGTTTAAACATGCATTTTACAGCGCTTGAATTTTTTGACCGTGATTTTTTAATGAATATGGTGGAAGCCGGTCGCTCTGACCAGTCGCTATCATGCGCTCCCATACATCGCGGAACCTGTCAAATAGCGACTCGTAACCTTGTATTCAACATTACGCCACACTGACTGAGTCGCTGTCAACAACCGAACAACGGCCAAGCACAGCGACTACTAGCGGGCGCTGTGAAAATACCGCTACAGTCGCTCAACTGTCGCTACATGTCGCTATTAATAAATCAGCCTCTTAAACAGATATGTATAACTTGAAGGTAAGTATTCCCACAAAGTATTGTAGTAATCTTCTTTAAAATATTTTCTTACTCAACCAGTGTTAAAAATAATTCCTAAGTGGTTAACCTCCACCAGTAAGAATTAAAGCGGAACAGAACTTTTTGCTCTGTGCTCCGGGGGCCCACTGTGGGAAACGCCCCAGAACGCCTGTACAAACTCATCCTGAAGATGCTGCGATGTGGCTGTCCATTGTTTACATCGCCGCTGCCACCAGAAATCTTTTAGATTACAGAGCTGGCTGCCCTGGGTTTTGTTCCACCTTAAATGCGTAAAAAGTTTCAGGAATATTGCACCTTAGAGGGACAGTCCAGTCAGACTGCCCGCTCTAGCTGCCAGGATTGCGCACTTCCCGCGCTGTGCGCTATTGGTGACACCTGCCGGCCAGAGTGGCCGAAGCAAAGATGGTGGCTGCCGGCATAGGAAGCCCGCCATGATCGTCGCTGGATTGCATGACAGGTAAGTGTTTTTGTAATGTATCCCTGAAGGGGGGGAGGGGGGGAGGGCTATAATATACTAATATAAAATTACTGAAAATCTTTTTCTTACTAGTAGAGATTTACCACTTGTGAATGATTTATACACCAGGTGATGAAGAAAATATTTGAAAAGTATTACCACAATACCGGAAATACTGACCTTCAAGCTTAAAAATATCTGTTTAAAACTATTCCACAGCATCCCTGTAGAGGTGTACAGACAGGGCTGGCTGGTGGCAGAGAGTTTTAGTGAGCCCCTTTGTAGTGTGCCATGCCAATTAATGTATCAAATGTGTTTATCAATGGAAAAGGTGCATTTTATCTTGGATCAGGGGTGCCAACCTTTGAAATTGCCATAGCCACATTTAGACACAAAGAGATGTTCAGGATCTCCATTCAGCTTGTATAGATCGGGGATGACTTATAATCTTATAGAAGTGGAAACAGCTAGAAAGCATCAAACCTGATGTATTAATGTGCACGTGAAACACCCCAGCATCCAAAAATGAATGTGCAGATTACCTCTCATCCCCAAATACATAAATGGAAAATACCCCTAGCCCCCAAAAATGACTCCCCTCTATAAAGTACTTGCCCCAAAACAAGTGGACTCCTCAGCTTCAAAGAAGTTAATTTAACAGAATTGGGCAGGAGGAGAGTAGACTGGCTTAACTGCCTCTGAAGCTTTTAGCATCACACTTTATTTTCAGCTTCTGTCTCCCACGTGGCCCAGGAATGGCACATGGGCATGTGGAAGCTGCCAAGACTGGTAATTCAGCCCCTTTTACCAAATACCCGCCATTAGCTCAGTGTATGGCACTAACAATATCCGGCCCCTTAATACCACATCTTTCCACCTTCTTTATAATTGTGTAGACCTTGGCAAGTGTTTAGACCTAGCAGACAGCCCTTAAGTCACTTAAGCAGGAATCCATGAGCCACATGTGGCTGCCTAGCTAGAGGTTGGGGGCCACTCTCCTGGATCAAACTTAGGCCCTTATTCATCAAGCGATAGCGCCAGGTAGTGTCTGACGAGCGCCAGGTAGCGGCAGCTAACGGCGACTACCGACTCAAGTACGCCCGGCGGCGGTCACAATGACGCATTTATCAAGCAAAATGAGGCTAGCGCCGGCGAGAGCGACGGCTAGCGCGGCATTCATCATGAAGCCGCCTGGACCGAACAGCGCCGTTGCAAATTCCCTCACAGCGCCAGGTATGAGCTGTCGCTCCCTGGCGATGTCCAATGCATTTCAATGGAGCAATCTATAATTATTCATAATTAATTGGTATTAATTTTTTTTTTTTTTTTTTTAATGTCAAAAAATCGGAGAACACTTCTGCAATGTTAGGATTTATTTTTAAGTCAAAAAAAAAAAAAATATGTGCAGAATTGATCTAACAGGTCTGAGATTAATGTATTCATATTACAAAATGATTCTAAAAACATGTATAATGTTACATTCAAAAAATATGGTTGTTTAGGGGTTAAAAACTAGTTAATACAGATCGCCGCCAGCGCTCTGGGGTTTAAACAAGGAATGGACAGCACATTCGGAGCGTGATTTGTTGATGAATATGAAGCTAGCCGTTCGCTCTGGCCATTCGTTGTCAGGCGCTCACATACAACGCTGGACCTGTGAAACAGCGACCCCCCATCCCGTATTCAACATTACCGCACACCGACTGAGTCGCTGTCATCAAGCTTATGCCGGCCAAGCACAGCGAATACTGGCTGGCGCTGAAAAAATCACGCTACAGTCGCTCATCTGTCGCTACCTGGCGCTATTAATGAATCGGCCTCCCCGTCCATCCCTATCATAAATACAAGCATTTAAGCAGGGATCTCTGATAGGGTTTAGCTACAAGACAGAAAGATACATTGCACAACAAGAGCGTATATGTTTTGGCTAAGGTCCCAGGGTTAATGTTGTAAAACCAGTCACTACTTAGACATGAATTTCAAGTCTATAACATATATTTGTTAAAATTGCCAGAGCCACTCAAGGACTTTTCATTATTTGTTTTGCCTCCCAGCATGTCCCAGCCAACAAAGCCTGCTCATAGCAATGTTACTGCATAGAACCGCTTTGTACTCCACCGCTGTTACTCCTCGACAAGATCTATAGTGCTATTATTAAGCAATAAGGATCAATTTCACTTTTTATGAGCCTGTAAGTTTTGTTTGGCTGCTTTGCTGAGAGAAGGTCATGCAAAATAATATCAAAAACAGGGATCATTTTCACATAGGAAGACTAAGAGGCTGATTTATTAATAGCGACATGTAGCGACAGTTGAGCGACTGTAGCGGCATTTTCACAGCGCCCGTTAGTAGTCGCTGTGCTTGGCCGTTGTTCGGTTGTTGACAGCAACTCAGTCGGTGTGCAGTAATGTTGAATACAAGGTGACGAGTCGCTATTTGACAGGTTCCGCGATGTATGGGTGCGCATGATAGCGACTGGTCAGAGCGACCGGCTCCCACCACATTCATCAAAAAATCACGCTCAAAAAATTCTCGCGCTGTGAAATGCATGTTTAAACCCCAGAGCGCTGGCAGCGATGTGTTAAAAGTAATTTTTTAACCCCCCCAAACCACCATATTTTTGGAAACCAAAAAAAAAAAATTTTTTTAAGAATTTAGTAATATGAATACAATAATATTAGACCTGTAATATCAATTCTGCACAATTTTTTTTTTTTTTACCTTAAAAAAATTATCTAACATGGCAGAAGTGGTCACAGAATTTTTCACATAAAAAAAAAAAAAAAATTAATAACAATTAATTATGAATATTTAAAGATTGTTCCATTGAAATGCATTGGAGAGTGCCAGGTAGCGAGAGGTCATACCTGTCGCTGTTCAAGGTCGGACGCTGGCGCTGTGGGCTGAGGCTGGAATAATGATGAATGAGTGGCTATCTGGCGCTATCTCAGTCGCTAAGCAGGATCAGCTTGATAAATGTGTGATTGTGGTGGTGAGCCGGCGTTCTCGTGGCGGTGCCCGTCATTACCGGTCGCTCACCAGTGGCTACCTGTCGCTATTCCTTCATAAATAAGGGCCTAAGACTCTGAGCATCTAAATAGAAATTACTTCCCAGGCAATAATGTATTAAGAAATGTTGGAAAAATGTTGTTGCTCTAATAGGAAATTTTGACTGTAACATATATGGCCCAAATCTGGTACATTCGGTAAAGGTAATTTCAGCAGTTACTGTGTTGAATGACAACAGCTTTTATATCATTCTTTTAGGCAACATGAATGCAGCTCCATCTTGCAGCAGTTTGGAATGTCGGGGAACAGATAAGTGTAAGATTGTTAATGGAGATCCGGTATGCAGTCCCGATTCTGAAGCCTATTGTCATATTGATGTGAATAAATCTCAATCTCGTACTTTTGATGGGCACTCCTATGATTTTCAAGGCTCCTGCACCTACACTGCTGCCAAGACTTTGAAAGACAAAAGCCTCCCATATTTTAACATTGAGTTAAAGAATGAAATCAGAGGCAATTCTCTTGGATCCTCTATCATTTCTGTCATTGCACAATTGTATGAATATAACATATCTTTAGCGGGAAATGAAAATGGATTTGTGAGGGTAAGTTATTAGATTGATATGAAAGTTTGCTCAGATAACTCAGTTGAGTTCATAAGAAGAACAAAAAAAGCATGGGAAAAAATTCACACAAAAATGTTCCTTTTACTTTTATGTCTTAGGTGAATAACCAACAGCAACAGCTCCCTGTAAGTCTAAATGATGGACAGGTCCGAGTCCTTCAATCTGGAAAATCAGTTGTCATTAAAACTGACTTTGCAATGGAGGTAGTCTATGAATTGTTCTCTTTAATAGTCAATATCCCCCGCAGCTTTTCTGAAAAAGTTGGTGGTCTTTGTGGAAATTACAATGGAAACTCTTCAGATGATCTCATGACACCAACTGGTGTTCAGGCTCCCGACTTGGTTGAGTTTCGCAAGAGCTGGAAGGTTGAGGATGGAGACAGATTCTGCTGGCACAGCTGTGGTGAATGCAAGACCTGTCCTCTTAATACTCAAAGACTATACTCAAACCAACAAAGCTGTGGCCTGTTGTCTTTGCCTGATGGTCCCTTCTATCAATGCCATAACATCATAAATCCCAAACCTTATGTAGACAACTGTGTCTATGATTTGTGCATGAATGTTGGGTCTAAACAGATCCTGTGTCAGAGCTTGAAGACCTATGCAGATGCATGTCAGAGAAGCACAGTAGAAATCGGAGAGTGGAGATCCCTATCTGGATGTGGTATGTTTTAGAAAAAATATGTTCCAATGCCAACCGATCATCTGTTTGTTAAGAATAATAAGTTAACCCTTAGACTGCCCAGGATGGGGTCAATTTAACACCAGGTGAAACATGAAATAGAAGTTTTACTGCTTTTTGGGGAGTAAAAAGGGACATTGTGTGTGTAGCAGTACCATCAGTTATCAGTCACAGCTGCATGTGTGACTGGTGATCTGATCGTGGGCATACTTTATTAGTTTCAGGCACAGAAAGATGTCAGAGTCACCAGAGATAATCTGTTTGCATCTTGGGACTGTATATATGGTGTCGTGGCAGGCCAGCCAGTGGTGACAGCAAAGCCTTATATCTGTGGGCTGTGTATGATTATGGGATCTTTGACCTCTTTTCATGACATCCATGTACCCTAAATTGGAACAAAGCCCAACATGGCTGGCCCTGGAACCTAAAAGGCTGCAGGCGTTCCCCTGGAAAATCCATGTGATGCCCCACTGCCCCCCCCCCTCCCATGGCACCGCAAAACTCCTTTCCTTTCTCCCTTGCTGATGTAAATATTGGTGGCGGCATCCCCACAATTTTTGTGCTGTGCACGCACTTCTGCCCCCAGCCATTTGAAGTGAGCCCACTTCTGGGGATGCAGCCGTTAGCAGAGCAATTTAGCGAGCATTAAATATGCACTGCAAATAGCTCTGATTGGACAAGAGCCCACGCATGCAACTTAAGATCTGAGAAAAGTGAGTTTGTATGAGCGATTTGGAGGGTCTCACATACCGGGCATCCCAAATCAGGATACCTCAGGGGCAGGTAACAAAACCAGGTATAGTCAAAATCCCGGGATTTGTCCCACGTCAATGTGACCCTTCGGATGCCAGCTCGGATAGGACATCGGCCTCCAGAAACTCCGGAGCTGTGCCCTCCCAGCGGGATGCTGTGCTATGGCCATGCCTGCTACTATCTGAAAATACCGAACAAAAGTAGCTATTCAGATGGTCAGCCACAGCCTTATCTTCGTCAATATAATTCTTTTCCCTATTTTTAATTTTTGAGACTGCTTTGTTTTTCTTCTTTCTGTCACCAATATATCGGAAAAAGGTTTTATCTCCCCTCTTCATAGATTTGGCCATTTCCTCCTCCTTTTGCCCTTTAGCATTCCTTATAATCAGTTTTGCTTCCCTCTGTTTAATTTTATACGCCTCTCTGTCAGCTACACCTCCACTTACTTTATACTTCTTATAGGCAGACTTCTTTTCTTAGATATTGCTGACTTCCCTAGTAAACCATAATGGTATCTTCTTCCTTTTACTCTTGCTAGTTTGTTTCACATATTGCTTAGTTGCCTTTAAGATGGTCATTTTTAATATTGACCACTGGGCACTCACTTCTGCTACTCTGTTCCACTCACCTAATTTTCTTTCTACATACTCCGCCATTTCCTTGAAGTTTGTCTTCCTAAAGTCTAGCACTTTGGTTCTGGTGTGTGATTGCACAATGTCTGTTTTTATTCTGAACCATAAGCATTGATGGTCACTGGAACCCAGATTTTCTTCAACCCTGACCTCGGACACCAGATCCCCATTGGTCAGAACTAAGTCCAGAATGTTATCTCCTCTAGTTGGCAATGTCACAAGTTGTTTTAGAGACACTCCATTAAGTGCCTCTAATATAGTCCTGCTCTTGCATGTCGATGCACTTGGGATATTCCAGCCCACATCAGGCACGTTGAAGTCACCTGTAATTACAATGTCCCCCTTCTCTGCCATTCCACTGATTTCATCTATTAACAGGTTATCTAGATCCTCAGATTGTCCAGGGGGCCCATATATCACACCAAATCCGACCACAGCTCCCTCCTTAGTCTGCATGGTGACCCAGAGAGTTTCTAGTTCAGTATGTGTATGCTGAATTATTGTTGATTGAAGTGTAGTCTTGACATAAATGGCTACTCCACCGCCCTTTCTATCCAATCTGTCTTTTCTGTAGAATGTGTAACCGATATGGCTATCTCCCAGTCATTGTGATCCTTGAACCAAGTCTCTGTTATTGCAACAAGATCTAATTCATCTCTGGATATGATAGCCATTAATTCACAGAGCTTGTTGCCCAAGCTGCGAGCATTGGTACACATCATGTGGACATGGGGAAGGAGAGGCTCACACGGAAAGACTGGGGAAAGGAGAAGCTTACTCAGTGAGACTGGGGAAAGAAGAGGTTCACTCAGTGAGACTGGAGGAAGGAGGGTCTCACACAGAGAGACTGGAGGAAGGAGGGTCTCACACAGAGAGACTGGAGGAAGGAGAGGCTCACACAGAGAGAGTGGGGTAAGGAGAGGCTCACACAGAGAGAGTGGGGTAAGGAGAGGCTCACACAGAAAGTCTCGGGAAGGAGAAGCTTACTCAGAAAAACTGGGGGGGAGGAGAGGCTCACACAGAGAGACTGATGAAGGAGAAACTCACAAAGAAAGACTGGGGGAAGGAGAGGTTCTCACAGAGAGACTGAAGAGGGAGAGGCTCACACAGAGAGAGACTGGGGGGGGAGGATAGGATCGCAAACAGAGACTGTTTAGGAGAGGCTCACACAGAGGCTGGGGGAAGGAGAGGTTCTCACACAGAGAGACTGGAGGAAGGAGAGGCTCACACAGAAAGACTCGGGAAGGAGAAGCTTACTCAGAAAAACTGGGGGGAGGAGAGGCTCACACAGAGAGACTGATGAATGATGGACTCACAAAGAAAGACTGGGGCATAGGAGAATCTTACACAGAGGTTGGGGGAAGGAGAGGTTCTCACAGAGAGACTGAAGAGGAAGAGGCTCAGAGAGAGAGAGACTAGGGGGAAAGAGAAGCTCATGCAGAGAGACCGTAGGAAGGAGAGGCCTACAGAGAGAGAGAGACTGGGGAAAAGATAGGATCACACATAGAGACTGAGGGAGGAGAGACTCACACAACGAGAGACTGGGGGGAGGATAGGATCACATACAGATACTGTGGAGGAGAGGCTCACACAAAGAGGGACTGGCAGGCTCCTTGAGGGTTAATTCAGGGGAAGGAGGTCCCCATGGGATTGCATTCTGGATCAGTAGACCCCACATCGCAGTATCACACGTGGCAGTTGCAGACTGATTTCCCTCATATCCCCCACTTACAGGTCAGCCATGCTGGATTCATCCTTTGCGCTGTACTCCATCACTGCAACACTTCAAACAGGACGGAAGTGAGCTCTAGTGTCATGCAAGTAGCATGGCCAGGAACAGGCTCTGCTTTAGGCATTATAGAAACTAATTACCTCCCCAAATGCCCCCCCCTCCTCCTCCACTTTCCTCTATGCAGTCTACCTCGCTCTGAGGGCGCTGCCCGGTGTGTATTATATGAGTTTGTTGTTATTTACTTATGACGCCCTTTTTTTAGTTTACTCATCCCACACTCCTGCAATTTATAATTTGTATACAAAAATAATAATAGTTAATAATAATGAACACCAGTAATGATTGAAGTAATTTAATATTTTCAGACTCATGTAAATCCATCAAGTGCAACAATAATGAAAACTGCATAGTTCAAGAAGGCAACCCAGTCTGCATCTCAGATATTACAGGCACCTGCCTGCTCTGGAATGACTCACTTTTCCGCGACTTTAATGGAAACACCTTTGTCTTCCAAGGCAACTGCAGTTATATCCTATCTAAATATGATGGCGCAGATAAGCGTCTGGTTCCCTTTACTATTGAGGTGAATAAGGTCACCAGCAGCAGTCAGGCTGAATCAGGTGTTAGAACCTTCAACATCCATGTACATGGTTACAAGATTACTATGAAGGAGGATGAATTTGGTAAAGCTCGGGTAAGTTATTTTACAAAAAAGAACAAAAATACGAATTTTCATTTTTTGTTTTAACTCAAAGTAAGTCTTAGTGCCAGACTCCGCTGTAGTGCTAAGTCCAAAGCTAGTGGACAGCCAAATTGAATTGTAAAAGCTATACATATGAAATAGTAAAATATGCGAAGTCCAGCTGCTGCTACATATACCAAGTATAGACTTATTTCATGCTTTGCTTTACAGGTAAATGATGTCAGCTCCAGTCTTCCACCACCGCTTGATGGAAAGATCTTAGCAAAAATCATTGGACATCATGTCATCATTCACATTGATTTTGGACTTATGGTGACCTATGATCCAAACTAAAATGAGGCAGTCACTTTGCCAGGCACCTATTCCCCCCTTCCAGTGATCTCTGCGGTACTAAACAAAACATCAATCATCAATGATGAGCTTGTTATTTAGAGCTCTTGATTCCCTGATTCCTGGCTTTTAATTTAGACCATTTCAAGGTTAGCTGTAGAATTATTTGTAGAATTTATAATACCCCTTTTTAATGAATCTTAATTGGTTTGAAGCATGTACCTTTGAAGTGCAAAAATGCCCTTGTGAAAACCCTGCCGAATAAAGGCACATATCTCTGATGCTGGATATGCAACGACCCGAATAATTGCTCATACCCAAGTTATAAATGTAATGGTCACCTTTATTACTCTATATATGCTAACGTGGTATAAATAAATAGATCTGACCTGGGCAGTGCAATTTGTTACGCACAAACAGTGTGTTGTGTTTTTCTGTGAATCTGTATCTACCAAAGCTTGCTCCTCTAGATCTATAGTGGTGGTCATCTAGACTGGTCCCAGCTTGAGTTATTTTAGACCAAAATTAGTAACACAATTTGGGGAAGTCACCACAGACTGACCATGTTACTGGACATGCATGGCCGAGTGTACCACACGGCAAATATCCACTTAGCCAGCATAAGGTAAAACGTAATTATCTCTGTATTCTTTACTCTTGAGTCCATCTTTGACCCTGTAGATCATATACTGTTTTTAAGTTGGTGTCCAGGTAACCACTTGCTATAGAGTGTAGGGGATTTTCTGAATTTGGTAAGCCAATGGTAGATAGAAATGTGGTCAGTAGTTTGTTAGCATGACTGGACTAGAAGAAAAAGTTGCAAAATGCACACTAAATTTATAATACAAGGGCTGGAAAAAGTGGAGGAGGCCCCTGGGTAGAAAGTCTGGTGAAGACCCTTTCGACCTTGACCTGGCCATTTGCCACATGCAGTGGTGCTGTGTTTTGCCTGATATTATCCATCTGGGCACTGGCAAGTTGCTGGGAGGCTGGTGGCAGGTGTGTTATAGATTATGACTTGGCTGCTGCCAGCCTTCTGGCTGCTTGCTGGCTCGACAATTACAAATGCTTTCTTGGACAAAACCGTGACTGCCCTGTCTCAGAAGACAGCTGTAATCGAGATGAGCGGTAGCTGGAGAAGGTGTAGGCCAGTGGCAGATTGGGTATACTTGGGCACGTATTTATAACTAACTCTGGGGATCCACCCATTGGTTTGGAATGCTGCACATACCCCACCAGAGAAGCGTGGGACCAGGCAACTAGACAGCTCATACATGCCACTTTTGCATTTTTATGTCCACTGGCCCACCTGAACATCAGTTGCCAATTGGGATTGCACAACGGGATTCCACAGTAGGGGTGGGGGCCCCAAAAAGGGAGCCCCTTGTGTCCAATGCTAAACCTGGCCCTTCATAATACACAAAGTCACAGGTAGAATAGAAACTCTTTAGACTAGAATCTTGTGAGTTAATCACTATGGGAAATAAGAGAACCAGAACCAAAATCACCAAGGTGACCAAGAATGGGTGCGATCTTTTGATGACGTGTGAATGCAAATGAGGTAATGGGTTAAAGCAAATGCAGACAGTCTCACAAATCAAGCTGAAAAGAAGTGTTGCTCAGCAAGGAATTTTATCTGGGGGGCAGTAGGAGGCACGGCACAGACTGGACATGGCTTCTGCATGCCATAGATGCGTCAGTAGTAAACACGTGGAGGTGACTGCTGTGGAACATCAATGGCTATCTTGCATGACTTTCTGGTAACCACTCCTCACACCTTCTGAGCATTGACAGCCTGGTTCTGTATTGGCTGTTAAATCTTGGGTCTATATAGTTTATATGGAGTGTTTTCTGGTATCTGAAAGGCAAGAAAATGCTGCCGAATGCTCCCAAAATGCAAAGGAACACCCCCAAAAGGCTGCCATATATGCTGAAAGTTTTTAATTAGCTTTCCTATTATGTCAATTAGCCAGACTTCACATTAAAGCCATATTACACCAGCGGAGGACCCATACCGGATGCATCTGGTTCAAAAATGACCAACCAACTACCCTTTAGTATATCCAGAGAACCAAAGCAGCAATAACATCGCCCACAAAAGGTTCATATATTTTATAATACAGAATGTAAGTTTAGAGGACCCTGGCAGGGCTCCCCCAGTCAAGAAATGTGCTGTGGTATGTATGAACCTGGTCAACATCAGTTTAGGTATACATTAATAGACAATACATTAAGTTCTACTTTTAACACTAGATGTAATAGAGCTTACACTCTTCAGGCAATATATGGGCTCCTCATGCTGCTGCCAGCTCCAGGGTGTGTCTTTAAGGCAATTTATGGGCTCCCCATGCTGCTGCAAACTCCAGTGTGTCTTTCAGGCAATATATCGGCTCCTCATCATGCTGCCAACTCCAGTGTGTCTTTCATGCAATATTTGTGCTCCTCGTGCTCCAGGGTGTATCTTTCAGGCAATATATGGGCTCCTCATGCTGCTGCCATCTCCAGGGTGTGTCTTTCAGGCAATATATGGGCTCCTCATGCTGCTGCCAACTCCAGGGAGTGTCTTTCAGGCAATACATGGGCTCCTCATGCTGCTGCCAACTCCAGGGTGTGTCTTTCAGGCAACATATCAGCTCCTCATGGTGCTGCCAACTCCAGGGTGTGTCTTTCAGGTAATATATGGGCTCCTCATGCTGATGCCAACTCCAGTGTCGTTCGGACAATATATGGGCTCCTTGTGCTGCTGCCAACTCCAGAGTGTGTCTTTCAGGCAATACATTGGCTTCTCATGTTGCTGTAAACTCCACTGTGTCTTTCAGGCAATATATGGGCTCCTCGTGCTGCTGCAAACTCTAGAGTGTGTCTTTCAGGCAATATATGGGCTCCCCATGCTTCTGCCAACTCCAGGGTGTGTCTTTCAGGCAATATTTGGGCTCTTTGTGCTGCTGCAAACTCCAGTGTGTCTTTCAGGCAATATATGGGCTCTTCATGCTGCTGCCAAATCCAGGGTGTGTCTTTCAGGCAATATATGGGCTCCTCATGCTGCTGTCAACTCCAGTGTGTCTTTCAGGCAATATTTGGGCTCCTCATGCTGCCACTTCCAGGGTGTGTCTTTCAGGCAATATATGGCCTTCTCATGCTGCTGCACACTCCAGGGTGTGTCTTTTAGGCAATATATGGTCTCCTAATGCTGTTGCCTACTCTAGGGTGTGTCTTTCAGGCAATATATGGGCTCCTTATGCTGCTGCCAAAACCAGGATGTGTCTTGCAAATGAAAAATCGGCTCCTCATGCTATTTTCAACTCCAGGGTGTGTGTTTCAGGCTGTATATGGTCTCCTCATGCTGCCAACTCCAGGTTGTGCATTTTAGGCAATATATGGGCTCCCCGTGCTGCTGTTATCTCCAGGGTGCATCTTTCAGGCAATATTTGGGCTCCTCATGCTGCTGCCACTTCCAGGGTGTGTCTTTCAGGCAATATATGGCCTCCTCATGCTGCTGTCAGCTCCAGGGTGTGTATTTCAGGCAATATATATGAGCTCCCCATGCTGCTGCCATCTCCAGGGTGCGTCTTTCAGGCGATATTTGGGCTCCTCATGCTGCTGACAATTCCAGGGTGTGTCTTTCAGGCAATATATGGCCTCCTCATGCTGCTGCCAGCTCGAGGGTGTGTCTTTCAGGTTATATATGGGCTCCTCATGCTGTTGCCAACACAGATCATAGGCCAATCACTACTAATGAATAAGAATATATGTCACGGACCGGGTGAGGCGGCACAGGTGTGGATCCGCTGTGACCGTGTTACTGATAGCGAGTGCCACGTCAGAGGAGTGGAGTCTAAGAGGCCACCGGTATTCACCAGAGCCCGCCACAAAGCAGGTTGGTCTTGCAGTGGCGAGTGACCACCAGGTCGCTACCCCCCAACGGCGACTCAGCCACACAGTCAACCGAGGTAATGTGTGGTACAAAGGAGGCAGGCAAAAGGCAATGTAAAAGTTCAAGCAGAGGTAAGGGCTGGCAGCACAGGTTCAGAGTTGGAGACAGGCAAAGGTCGGACAGGCAAAGGAGCAATACTAAAAACAACAGACTTTCTGCATACAAAGGAAGACCAAGATCCAGCACTGATGGAAAAAGAAGTGCCCCTTAAATAGGGGAAGTGGATGCAGGATTGGATGACCAGGCACCAATCATTGGTGTACAGGCCCTTTAAATTTCAGGAATCTCTGTAGTGGACGGGGCGTGCGCGCATCGAACCATGCAAGGAAGCAGCACGAGGAGGAGGAAGACGGCTGGGAGCAGCCGGCGCATGGCCAGCCACTGTGCCGGAAGCCGCGGGCCCAGCGGCAGGAGCGGGTAAGGAGAGGGACTGGGGAGTACTGTGAGATGGGTACGCAGCACTCACCAGGGCAGCGGGAGCAGCAACAGAGGTGAGGGAAGTGCTGCGAGATGGGCCAGCAGCGCTCGCCCTAACAGTACCCCCCCTTGGGTCTCCCCTTCTTCTTGGGACCAAGAAAATCCAAGATAAGACTATGGTCAGAATGTTCACCTCGGGTTCCCAAGATCTTTCCTCTGGACCACAGCCTTCCCAATCAACAAAAAAAATATTTTGTCTCTGAAGACTTTAGAGGCCAGGATCTCTTTCACCATGAAAACGTCCGCAGTACCAGAAATTGGAGCGGGCTCCAGGATTTTCAGAGAAAAACGATTGCAAATTACTGGCTTCAAAAGAGAGACGTGGAAGGAGTTGGGGATACGAAAAGATGCTGGAAGGTTAAGCTTATAGCAAACCGGATTGATCCATTGCTTGATCTTATAAGGACCCAGGTAGCGGGGACCCAATTTGTAGCTGGGAATTCGGAAGTGGACGTATTTCGCCAAAAGCCACACCTTATTTCCAGGAGAGTAAACAGGAGGAGTTCTTCTCTTTTTATCAGCGCAAATTTTCATACGAGAGGAAGCTTGAAAAAGAGCACGTTGAGTCTCTTGCCAGATGGTGGAAAAATCCTGTGTAAGTTGTTCCACGGCGGGTACTTCAGAAGACGTGGACAAAGGCAGTGGCAGAAGAGGATGGCAACCGTACACCACAAAGAACAAGGATTTTCTCGTAGATTCAGAATCCTTAAAGTTATATGAGAACTCCGCCCAGGGCAGAAGGTCTACCCAATCCTCTTGACGCGCTGAAACAAAATGGCGAAGACAATGGCCGAGGACTTGGTTTACTCTTTCCACTTGGCCATTTGACTGGGGATGATAAGCAGAGGAAAAGTCCAATTTAATCTTCATTTGCTTACAAATAGCCCTCCAGAACTTAGAAACAAATTGTTCTCCTCTGTCAGACACGATGTGTGCAGGTAGCCCATGAAGTCGAAAGATATGCATAAGGAAGTGTTTTGCCAGCTGAGGAGCTGAAGGGAGACCAGGCAAAGGTGTAAAATGCGCCATCTTAGAGAACCTATCTACTACCACCCAAATAATGGTGTTGCTATGTGAAGGAGGGAGGTCAGAAATGAAGTCCATAGCAATGTGTGACCATGGCGTGTCTGGAAAAGGTAGGGGAAGAAGTAAGCCTGCAGGTCTTTGGCGAGGAGTCTTGTCACGTGCACAGATGGTACAAGCCAGAATGAATTCCATCACGTCCTTCTCTGAGGAGTGCCACCAATAATATCTGGAAATGAGAGAACAAGATTTTCTGATACCTGCATGGCCAGCTACATGAGAAGAATGTCCTCATTTTAATACTCTGCAACGCTGGCGAGGAGGCACAAAGGTCTTTCCAGGTGGTGCCTGTACCAGGGTTGCAGGAGCAGAGTGGACTAGACATTCAGGAGGGATAATATGCTCTGGAGTGGATTCCGACCCGTAGACATCCGAGGAACGAGAAAAGGCATCCGCCTGGATGTTCTTGAAGGCTGGACGGAAGTGGATTGGAAAGTAGAAACGGGCGAAAAATAACGACCATCGGGCTTGTCGAGGGTTTAACCGCTGGGCAGTTTCTAAGTAAGACAGATTCTTGTGGTCGGTAAAGATGGTAACAAGGTAGGCAGAACCTTCCAAGAGATGTGTCCACTCCTCCAATGCCAACTTGATGGCGAGTAATTTCCGATCTCCAATGGAGTTATTCCTTTCAGCCGGAGGAAACGTTTTTGAAAAGAAACCGCAGGTGAGAGTCCTGCCAGTAGCAGATTTTTGAGTAAGCACGGCTCCAGCTCCAATGGAGGAGGCATCTACCTCAAGGGCAAAGGGTCTAGCTGGATCTGGTCTTGAAAGCACCGGAGCAGAAGAGAAGGCATTTTTAAGAGTATTAAAGGCCTCTTCAGCCTGAGGAGGCCACGACTTAGCATTAGCGTTCTTCTTCGGGAGAGCCACAATAGGCGCAACTATAGTCGAAAAGTGGGGAATAAACTGGCGATAATAATTAGCGAAGCCCAAAAAGCGTTGGATAGCCCATAGGCCAGTAGGCCGAGGCCAGTCCAACACTGCCTTTAACTTGCTGGGGTCCATCTGGAGACCACGACCAGAAACTATGTACCCAAGTAATGGTAGAGATGTCTGATCAAATATGCACTTCTCCAACTTAGCGTATAAACGATGTAGGCGGAGGCGAGACAGGACTTACCTGACGTGGCGGTGATGTTCTTCAGGATTAGAAGAGAAGATGAGTATATCATCCAGATACACTACCACGCAGGAGTAAAGCAAGTCCTGGAATATGTCGTTCACGTATTCCTGAAATATGGCGGGTGCATTGCAAAGTCCAAAGGGCATCACTAGGTATTCAAAGTGGCCATCGCGGGTGTTAAAGGCGGTCTTCCACTCATCGCCCTCAAAATAGAGGCTTTGCGAGGCGATTCACGGAGATGTTATATTTATTAATCAAGGAGGCCTCGATAAAGTTTCCTGCAGAGCCAGAATCCACAAAGGCAGTCAGGTTCAAGGTAATGGTAGCTGCAACGGTGAGTTGCACAGGAACCTTAAGCCGTGGAGAGATGGCACACACACCTAGGGACGCCTCTCCCATATTCACTAGTTGCGCCCGTTTCCCTGTCGCGGCGGGGGGCGAATTGGACAGTCTCTCAGGAAGTGCTCCGAGCCAGCACAATACAAACAAAGATTTTCATTCCTCCTGCGAGTTCTTTCCAGCTGGGTTAAACGGGATCGGTTCACCTGCATGGCCTCCTCACTGGAGGATGCATGTGCGGTCATAGGATGTTGAAACACAGGAGCCAAACGGGATGCCCTCCTAGGCCGCTGAGAGTCTCTTTCCGGGCGGAGTTCCTCACGTCTTTCGGAAAAACGCACATCGATGCGTGCGGCCAAATGAATGAGATCAGTCAAAGATGAAGGCAAATCACGTGCGGCTAGAGCATCTTTTATATTGCTAGACAGTCCCTTCTTGAAGGAGGCACATAAGGCCTCATTATTCCAAGAAAGTCCAGATGCCAGGGTACGGAACTGAATGGCGTATTCACCAACGGACAGGTTGCCCTGAACCAAGTTCAACAGGGCCATCTCTGCAGACGAAGCCCGGGCTGGTTCCTCGAAGACCTGGCGAAACTCGGAGACAAAAGCGAGTATATTGGAAGTGACTGGGTCCTCGCGATCCCATAATGTGGTAGCCCAGGCCAGAGCTTTTCCTGAGAGCAGACTAATAACAAAGGCCACCTTAGTCGTTCAGTGGGAAATTGGTCTGCCAACATTTCCAAATGCATAGAACACTGGGTAAGGAAGCCTCGGCATAACTTGGCATCCCCGTCAAACTTAGCCGGCAAGGAGAGATGGATTCTAGAAGTTGATTCTACTGGAGGCTGTGGCGGCAATACTGGGGCGGCTGGTGGCAATTGCTGTTGCTGAATTGATAAGAGCTGCTGAACCATAACGGAGAGCTGGTTAATTTGGCGAGACTGCATAGCCACTATTGTAGGTATTTCAGAGGCATCAGGCAGTGGCACCTCAGCGGGATCCATGGCCGGATCTTACTGTCACGGACAGGGTGAGGTGGCACAGGTGTGGATCTGCTGTGACCGTGTTACTGATAGCGAGTGCCGCGTCAGGGGAGCGGAGTCTAAGAGGCCACCGGTATTCACCAAAACCCACCGCAAAGCAGGTTGGTCTTGCAGCTCCGAGTGACCCCCAGGTCGCTACCCCCCCAACGGCGGCTTAGCCACACAGTCAGCCGAGGTAATGCGTGGTAAAAAGGAGGCAAAAGGCGATGTAAAAGTTCAAACAGAGGTCAGGGCTGGCAGCACAGGTTCAGAGTCGGGGAGCAATACTGAAAACAACAGACTTTCTGCATACAAAGGAAGACCAAGATCTGGCACTGATGGAAAAGGAACAGGCCCTTTAAATTTCAGGAACCCGGAGCGCGCCCTCTAGTGGAAGGGGCATGCGCGCACCGAACCATGCAAGGAAGCAGCACAAGGAGGAGGAAGATGGCTGGGAGCAGCCGGCGCACGGCCAGCCAGCGTACCTGAAGCCGCGGGCCCGCCGGCAGAAGCTGGTAAGGAGAGGGACTGGGGAGCGCTGTGAGAGCTCAGTCTTTAAAGTTCCGTTGCAGCGGGAGCAGCAACGGAGGTGAGGGGAGTGCTGCGAGATGGGCCCGCAGCGCTCGCCCTAACAATATATCTCAGTCTTTAAAGTTCTTTAATGAATCTGTTACTTTTACAGAAACTGAAAAAAGGAACAGTGTTTTCCCATTTATTTATACATGTCAAACTTTTATTAACAAAAAATAAAAGAATATTTACTTCCTGTAATAAAATTTTTATAGAACCCTGGATATAAATGTAGTTTATTTTGTTGTTATTTGTCGATATAAAATTCATGACGCTCCATAAGCAGCCGGGCAGTTTAGGCTGGTGCAAGTTGCGGTTATAATGTTCAGGCGTTACTGTAAATAAGCAAAATACAATATTAAGATATTAGGACCGCTATAAAAGATGCAAAATGCCCCTGCAAAGTATAGAGGGACATCTACACACGTAATGGGAAATTCAATACAAAATCTAAGTGGAATGTAGAAACAAAGTGCTTCAATACAAGGATCCTCAAACACTGGCAGGCCAGTTTACTCTTTACTATGAAACATCTTAAAAGAGCCATCATAATGATCAACTATGATGGGAAAACAGGGGCATGGGGAAACAAATGGCTCTCGATTTAAATTATATCAAATCATACTGTGGAACACGAGGTAGGCAGTGATAGCCACACAGTTTAAAGCGGACAGAATCCACCGAACTTGTGAAACACACTGCTGATACTCCCTAGGGTATAGAACTAGAAATAGATATTTTCACATTTCGAATTATCCAGGAACACTTATTTCTTTTTTGTCCCTAGGTGGGAGATGACAGGCAATCAGTCATTGCCTAGGTGTAGCAATGATGTCATTGCCACACACAACCATGGCAATGAATGAAGGAGGAGGAGCTTCACAGCTAATCCATTATCTGGGATTAGATGGCAGCAGGAGCAGTGAAAATTAGCAAAAGCTTCTCTTCATGAGGGGAGTAATTCAGGGGACGCAAGTTAAAAATGTGGGTTTTGGTTTGCTTTAAGTTTGGCGGAGGCACACCTGGACAGAAAGTCTAGTGGAGACCCCCATACATAAATGTAGATCAGTTGCTGGGCTTGTTAACAGGTGGTGGAGGCCCCCACGCAGTGGCAGACTGGGGCAAAAAATCAGCTCTGGATTTTACCAGCCCCTGGCCGACCCTGTGCCCCCGCAACCATGATGCTGGTGCTATGGCATTGGGGGTGGGGTTCCTTGGCTTTTGGGTACAGTGGGGCTGGGTACAGGAGGTTAAAGATAGACTAAGGGGGCAGGGATTGAATGTGGGTGTTAAAAGCAGCAGCCCAACTGGCCCCAAAGCAGTGCGGCCCACCGGCATTGTCCTGGGTCCCCCTATGGCATACCTCCCAAGTGTCCCTGATTTGGATGGACTGTCCCTCTTTTGGGGCTCTGTCCCTCGTTGGTCTCATTTGTGCCTCTTTGCCTATTCAAAGTGTTATATTGTTGTAACAATCTATCTCCTAACCATCCCTCAATGAGGGGGCATGGTCTAATTTAACAAATGTCCCTCTTTCCCACCCTGAAAAGTTGGTAGCTATGCTATAATCAGTCCGTCCCTGCCCCCAAGGTTTAAAGGCCCAAAGGGAGGGAGTCCTGGTTCTGCCCTCCTGTGATCCGGCTTTGGTTATAGGGAATGTAAATGTATGGCTGCCAATGTAACTGGCTCACTGGTGTTTTTGGTTTAGTTATATGTTCAAGCCCCTTTCAATTCATTCATTGCAATCTAGAGGACAAGTAAAGACAGAGGCGTTCCAAGGCAGCAGGTCACCTCACTTGCAATAAATGTAGTGGGTTTGCAGAAGGGTGTGATTTCATCTTGCAGAAGGTGGGGAATGGAGACCGGTGGGCAGTGCTCAATCTCAAATATACCTAATTCGGATGCCATGGGGGCACGAACCAAAACCTTCTCCTTTTTAAACATGGCTCCCAACACAAAACTGCCTCTGCTGAATTAACTTGTCATAATGTGCTATTGTTCATTTGTGATATATGTGCGAGTTTGGGCTCCCAAAGCCAAACATGGACTTTAGCCAAGTCCGTGTTTCAGTTCGGCGAGGGGCCTGAACACAGAAAACCTGGTTGAGGTGCAGCAGCTGGAAGCACTGCTGTAACACACCTCAGCCATGCAAACCTCTCCCTGGTCAGTGGTGACAGAATTTAAAATCAGTCCCAGTCCAGGCCTGCCCAGTGTCCTCACTCATGGGAGCCGGTGACCATATTTCTGTACCCCTGGGTGGGGTAGATTTCAAACGCCATTGACAGGTAAAGGATCATGGGCCAAGTTAAGTTACAGCAGCACGTCCTGCTGAACACTCTGCCCCCCACCACCACAGCCACCCCCCAAAATTCATTTCAATGGGGGGCGGATTCAGGTCCCAGAACCCGAACATTTTTTGAAAGTTTGGCCGAACTTGATGAGTTTGCTTATCCCTATGCAGGAGTCATAGGAGTTTCAGAGCCAGCTGTGTCACATGACTTTGATTTGGCAATAACAGTGGGTAATCTGAGTGCATAAGGTAAGGAAGTAGTCTCCTACACTGAAGGCCCATAAACAACAAAATGAGATTGTGAGCTGGTACTTTATCTGCAAATCAAAGAGCTCAAAAGCAACGACATGAAGTAACAACTCTTACCATCTGGAAAAGTCTACTGCTCTCCATGCAGCAATGAACTTTGAGAAGCTTGATATGGACTTTCCCCTGCGATCTATTAGGTCGTCTGAATTTTTCCTGTTGAAGCTTCCGCAAACCCCGCAGAGCGCTCCAGAGAACTTCTCGTGGACGTTAAAGGTTAGATCTCCATTCTCTTTTATGGTGAACTCAAAATCTTCACCACTTGTTACCACCAACCCTTTTTGAGTACGATCTGCTGTCACTAGGTCAAAAGTGTACGGAAGATCAACTGGTCTGCCATTCCCCTGTAAAGTAAGCCAGACATATTAGTAAGTATAAACATAGTTTCCAACATGTAGCAATATATGGAAAAGCATGTGCTATAAGGTAGATGGAACCCTGCCAAAGCCACAATGAATGGAGCACAAAGCAGTGTACAGAGGGAAAATACCAGACACCACATTAGAACATTCCCTTGATCTCACCAGATCTCCTCAAGGGGAGAATATGGAAAAAGTAGATTGGGCACAATCTTTTGCAGGGAAGGAATAATAATTTTTATTAAATTTTTTTCTCAGTACCAATGGCAATATTAAGGGAACTAGGTGCTCTCCTGAATCCTGTCTCATGTGCCTCTCTTCCATTACTGCTGCAGCAGGGCTCCAAAGTTTGCCCAAAATCTATAATTTCTATTTTTCTATGACGGGGATCCAAATGTGGTCACATGGCCACCCTTTTTCCTGTGTGGCCACTATGGCTTTACGAGCCTGTTCAGGTTGGGGCACTGAAGAACAGGGGTGGCAATGCAACTACATTTGGATCTATGACCATGAATGAATGGGAAGAGAAAGAGTACAGTTACATGGTCAGCAAAAATAATAGTTGTATAGGCCAATGATGGTAGTGAGCCACATGATATAGCTCCAAGCATTAATATACACCAGTATTCTAACCAATGTTGTTTTCTTTAGTTACTACCCAAAAACCTGCCAATTATCTGTTTCTGACGCTGAACAAGAAGGCTTCTAACAGAACCATCATTCAGGGACCAGAGACTTGGATGTTGAAGCCTACTGGTTCCCATGTGGTGGTCTACTCTTAAAAAATGTAGCATAAGTAAGTTTACTGTAAAATTCTTACCCATACTTCTCCTGCTGGAGTTAAAGTAATAGAGACATTGGCGAAATACATATGAACTGAAGCAATGTGGGATTCCTCATCAACATTCTTGCAGCCTTGGGTAATAACCACCAGTCGGAACCAGCTTTCAGAGGCCAGGTCACACACAGAGGACAGGTCAAACATGTTGTCAGGAGCAATCGTGCCAGAAAACTGGTCAAAGGTTGTCAGGCTGCCGATACCGCTGAGCATACAAGTTCCTCGTTTTTCGAAGCAGTCTCGTTTTCCTTCTTGCAGGTCACAGAACTGTGTATCGGAGCAGCTGAAGTCACTGCACTCCACAATTCCACCAGTTTGACAAGTGCACCGCTGGCGGCAATCGGGTGAAATGATGGAATCTCCAAACTGCAGAGAAAGCCATACAGTAGTTTTTTAAAAGATTGGCATGACAAAATCACATAAGAATTAAGGTAAAGGGTTACATTTTAAAGCATTGAAGATGACCTACATTCAAACAACCTTACCCTGGACATCGAAATCTGCCCAAAATCTGGCCAGAAAATTCACAGCCCACACGATAGTGGGTAACCAGCAAGCCTTGCAGGCACAGTGTTGCCCCCAACACCATGAACATAGAAACAGCAGCAGCTGCAGTGATTAGATTAGGTAAACGTCATCCACAACCCCCGTGCAACTGGCTGATAGCAGGAAAATGGTGACTTTTTTAACCAAGGCTTTTAGGATATATATAGAATTTGTTAAAATAGACATTAGGCCTGATTTAGGAATTAGTTAGGATAAGGTTTTCAACCTGTGTTAATGTAGCCATTAAAGACGAGCACCAGACCTTTTTGCACCCCGCCACCTGCTTAGCTGTTGCTAACTGGCAAGCACGGCTCTAGCCATGCTCTTCAATGTTCCACGCCAGTCTTGCAGCTGCAAGCAAGTCTCACGGTAATTCGGGTGGCTCTATTGCCTCATGCCTAATTGCTTCATGGGCACTGCGCAGATGCAAGATCGGGGCCGCGGACAGTGCTTGATCGGATGCAAGGTGGCACCGCCCGTCGAGAGGTCGCCTGGAATCCGAGGGACCCAGAAGATGGATCATCTGGTGAGGTGAGTAACTACTGCCCAATTGTGAAACTAGAGGGGGGAACAGTCCGGTGATATTTGGGGGAGGTTTTAACCTTCACTGATGTTCCTCTTTAAAGCTAAACCTTAGCATTACACACTCAGCTTCTTCTGAGTGCCTTGGATGGCTCTGTCGGGTAAAGAGATTATCTGCATAGCACCATCCACTACAAGAAGTGATGGGTAATTCTATTATTTCTTTCTATTCTTTGAAATCGCCTTTTTATGTTTTAGATAGAACCTGAAATTTAGGTGGTATAGTGAATTAAATAATGAGCTGGTACATGGGAGATCTGGATTTGAGTTTGGCTTTTTTGTATTGTTTAACAAACCACAAAATGCTTTTATTAGTATATATATATATATATATATATTGTGTAATCTAATAAAGCTTATGAAACTAAGACACCAAGAGGATAATTTATTATGGTGCGGGCAGCACTTGAGCACTCAGCAGTGCCCGTACTGCAACGCCGGCTTCAGCCTGCCAGCGCTATCGGCTGTAAAGCTCCCGGCCAGGCAGTGTCCGCAGCGCCTATGCACTAGCGACACCTAGCGTCGTTCGGGAGCGCCACAAGTTGAAAGTATTTAAGAAGAAAAAAACACTGAGCTCGCAGAGGTGCCTGTTGGACACAGCATCTGTTGGAATTTTTTCGAGTCATGACATTTTTTTGTTTGTAAATGGGAATTTCATTGGGGACACTTGAAAAACATGACACAGCTTTCTCATGGCCGAAATCACAGGTTTTCAGCATAACACAAAAGTGCTAAAAATGTATCCAAAATAATTCCAACCAACACAGAGATCCTGTGGCACATGCACTAGCCCCCCCCCCCCCCCAAAAAAGCTCCCCCCCCCAAAAAAAAATGTCTTTGGAAACAACAGCACACTATGGGCTGTGCAGAATGATTTAGTAAATTCCATAGGGTGCTGTCTTGTCCATATTTAAAAAAATATAGACATCATTGGAAAAATGATGGGGAAAACATTTTTTACATAATTTTTTTAGTGTGTGCAAGTTAAAAAGCTCACTCAAATGTAAGCTTTAGTTCACACTCGAAAGCACACCCAAAGGTAAACTTCTTTCACCAGATATTTAGCATGTCTCTAATTGTTTGATCTAACGAAGACGAAGAAGAAAAAAAACGAATCAAAAGAATAAAAGAAAACGCAATTCTTTTTCAGGAGAGAAAACTGCCATTCACTTTTATTGTCTACTGGGTATAAATTTTCACCTGGTTCTGAATCAGCCCCAAGGTAGACAATGAAAATGAGTGGCAATTCTCTCTCCTAAAAAAGAATTGAGTTTTCTTACAAGGTTCTGAATCAACACCAAAATGAGTTATAAGTTCAGATTTTACGTTAGACTCAATAAAGATTACCAAAAATAGACTTACATTATAGGACCTTCCATTATAAAAACATCCGCATTTATCCATTGAGACACATCGGCCACCATCAAATAGATATCCATTATCACATTCACAGCCAGCTGAGCAGAATGAGGAGCAAGAACTGGAAGCAAGGACCCCAGAACAGGAGACATCGCAAGTGCGGGTGCACAGCTCATAATGGCTGTTCTCTGGACAGTTTGGTGCTAAAAATACAAAGAAAATGTAAACCATGGTAAAAAAAGAGCAAAAATATAGAAGGTATAAATTGTTGTTAAAATTAAACTTGGATACTTACAACAGAATTCTGATGTTCTCCAGGACTTGATTTTGGCCCCAGCTGCCTGGCAAGCAGTGGCATATGCCTGAAGACTGTCACACAGAATTTGAGCTTGGCCATCACTTGCACACATATCAGACAAACATTGGCTTAGGTAGTCAGTGACATTCACAATTCCATTGCACTCAGCAAAAGGTCCATCCACCTTCACCAACAGCCCACAGGCTTCGTCTCTGCTGAAGATAGCAGCCCTCATGTTATCACAGCCATTGCAGTTTCCTTTGCACTTACAGGGTTTCTCTATATCATCAGAATTCCAAGCTTCCCCAAACTCTTCTGCACTCGAAGACAATTCTCCAGATGGCAGTCGGAAGTCATCATTTGATTGACCATTGAAGTTACCGCATAGACCACACACAGCACTTTGATATGCATCAGGCACTGTGATATGAACTAAGTTGACTAAATCATACAGAACCACCAGTCCAAAAGCAGTCTGAAGAACAATGTTGGACCCTTCTTGATTGATGTAGACTTTTGAGTTTCCCAAAATGAGGGGCAAATTGTAAATCTCCTCGTTGACCTATAATATTGAGAAAATCGTAAAAAAATATTTATTTCCTCAGGCACAGCCAATAACTTATTTTATCATTTTTGTAATATAATCCCAATTCCAAAAAAAGTTGAGATACTGTGTAAAGTGGTAATCTCATAATCTGAGATAGATAGATAGATAGATAGATAGATAGATAGATAGATAGATAGATAGACTGACCTTAACTTTCCATTGAACTCCTCTCTCCAAAGTAATCTCATACTCGTGAACATTTACTTTCAATGTACTAATTCCAAAAACATTCCTTTCTCCGAAGTTGCCGCTTTCTGCAACAACCATGAAGTTGGGGAGTTCTGTGCCCGATTTGCATACTTTACTCAGAATATAGGAACATGCGCCCTGAAGGTTGTAGTCAAGACCATCAAAGGAAGTGAAGTGACTGTTGCCAGCCGCAAAGCAAGTGATTTTCTTTTTGGAATGGCAAGCAAGAGCTCCATCCACCAGTGAGCATTCTTCATTGGGGCCACATGGTGCGGCCTGACAGCTGACTTCTCTATTTTCCCCACATTGGCATTGCTCATCACAGATGTCTTGGGGGTAAAAGATTTGGCCCTTTTTATAGTAGGTATTGTTGTAATCACAGCCACATTCAGAGATGGGAACACATGCATCTCCACTGTGGACAAAACCACTGTCGCAATAACATCCTTGTGTGCATGACTTCTCACAGTCAAATATTGAGTTCAGGTTGGAACATGTGGCATGACAACCAGGACCACACAGTTCATAGTGACTGTTTGAAGGACATGTTGGTTCTGTAATAAAAAGAAAAAACATTCTAAATTTGTTATCCCTTTCAAGGCAACGTATTACTTGTTTGTGAGCACTGTTGGGTAGGGTGTACCTAAACATGAGGTTAGAGCATTCATCAAGGGCCATAACTTCTACAGCATGCCCTGACCTGCACCTTTTCTCAGCTAAGCCCAAAGTGACACAATGGAAAGGTCAGCCCTGGTAGTATATAGGTACGCCTGGTGGGTGTGCTATAATTTTTTCGTGATCTAACATTTTTTAAAGTGGACCAACACCCAGGATTTTGACTATCCTGGGTCTTGGTCCACTTCGGTGGGGCACCCACGATCGGGGTGCCCCGCTGTGTGAAACCCCCCCGATCACCCGGAAAACTCACCTCTCCCTGCTCCCAGCGCCGACGGACAAGCCATTTGACAGGAGCGGACAAGCGGCTCCTCCGCCGCCGCCTCCCGCGCGTCAGGGCGCGCGCACGTCTAGAGGGGCGCGAGGGAGGCGGCGGCGGCCGGCCGCCGCCGAAGACAAGGTAAGGGGATTTGGGGTGTTTGGGGGGGTTTCACCCCGCGGGACATCCGAGATCGGGAGGGAGGTGATCGGCCCGGGAATCTTATAGATTCCCGGGCCGATCACGGGAGGGTGTTGGTCCACTTTAAAGATGTCTGATGTTCCTCTCAGATAACCCCCCCCCCTCACTGCATTTTGGATGTCAGCGTTATCTTAAATGCTGACATCCTGCTGAATTCAGCCCCCTTAGCCATCCCATAGCTGTCACTGAATTATGGCAGGATACTCACCTCTTTGCAGGCCGATGTTCGAATCCCGCAAGCTGCTCCTCAAATGTCGTGTGCAGTTCTGCCCAGTGTCATTGCAGACTATGCAATGACATGGTGCATGCACAAGATTTGAGGGTTGGCACAGTGTCTATCGGAAAGCCTTCGTCGCAACATGCCGCTGTCCTACAGAGGATGGCGAGGGAGTGGAGTGTTGCTGAGCGCAATGTGACTAGAGGGGCACATTTTTAATTTTAAGTGCTAGATCAGAGGGGCAGGGGGGCTGGGCAAGCCAGGTTTGGGGAGTTTTTATTAACTCCCAAAGACCTGTAATGTTACTCTTTAAGAAATGTCTGTCTGACACTATTGGGTTGATTCAAAGAAACATGTAACAGCTTGGATTTGGGTCACGATCATCCTATTTTTCACATCCAATTAACCTAAGTTTTACGTTTTGATCGTAAGTTTTAGGATTTGATCCTAAGTTTTACGTTTTGATCCTAAAATTTAGGAACGAACTTCCGCTGATCGTAAGAGCATATACGCATTCGTACGTAGGCTCGTGCGAGTCGTAAATGGCCAAAAAAACAGGAAAAAATGACTAACACCCACCCAAACTTACGATTCTCGATACGAAATCAATTAACTTTTGCTCTTTGAATCGAGGGGTATGGCCTCGATTCAGTAGGAGTTGAAAAACTTCTCAAGGTAAAAAAGTTACTTTATGAGAATATCACTGTTGTTGAATCACCCACTAGAAAGATAATGAAAGTTAATGCCACTTTTTACTACAGTGTAAAAAGGAGTAAAACGTTCTCTAATTTTCTTAGGAGTAAAAAAGTGCCATTGACTTTCACTGTCTTCCTAGCTGGTGATTCTGCAACAGTGATATTCTCAGGCGTTTTTCTCATAAAGTGAATTTTTTACTACCATGAGACTTTTACTGAATCGAGTCCAAGGTCCTTGTTCAACTTTTATTCAACAAACAATCTTTAAACCCAGGATTAAAATAATATGTATAAATAGGCAGCTTGTAAGCCAAGCAATGCCACTATGATGTGTCACCTTCTAAGACGTATTGTGTTACTGGTTCCTCTGTTCCACCTAACCCATTATTGTCTAGTCTAGAGTTTTCTTTTACTTTTATATGTACCATGTGTTTCTGTTCCTTGTTCTGTCACTGGGTGGTTTATAATATTTCCGCCTAAGGCTTACAACATCATGTAGCAACTGAGGGTCCAGGACCCTATACATTGGAGTATCATGTTTCCTGTCCTCGCTGTCTGCTTATGTATCCCTTGTTCTTGCTATGCCACTGGGGTGGTGTTTAAACCAAGGTTTGTACATCATCACTATCCAAACTTATAGAGAAACAGGCTCTGACACCCTGCCTGTTGCCAATAGAACAGGAAGCCAATACCAACAATGGATGTAAAGTTGGGACAGTATTTTTTTTTTACATCACTGGTAACTGGCCTGATGGCCTTTTTTTTGCTGGCAATTGAGGATGGAAAAAGTATATCCACAATTATAACTACCAGTAAAAATACCGACCAGGTGGCAACCCTAGCTATGTAACACATTTCAGATCTATCAAGTTCCTTAGTCATACAACTCCTTTGAGATATCATTTTAGTATATCACTCATCTTGGCCTCCTTCTTTCCTAGGTTGTTACTCCTCCTGATTATAATCTTGGATTAATTATTTCGTTTTGACCACAGGCTTATTTGATGACAAACTCATATACCTCCCCATATGCTTGGATTTTTTTTTATTATCTCTAATTATTTTGGTTATTATTAGTAATGGCCTTTGGATCCAGGCCAAAGCTGACAAGATCCTTGTCAAATCATCCGACATGCCACCCACCATGCCAGAAGGTATCATGCAAGCTACCTGGTATAGGAGGAACCTCTGTGGAATTCCCCATGTGATTAATGATGTCACTAGAGGAGAGAGACATAGAATGAGGATTCCCGGGGAATTTCTCTTTATGTCCCTCCCCTCCAGTGAAGTTATTAGTCCTCCTTTGTGGTATAATAGCCTCCCTGCCCTGGCGGGTGGGGATTAGCTTGGCGGTTCTCCAAGGAAGAAGTTTGGGGTACCTGTGTCCCCCTTCACTACATACACCAGTAGTGGCTCCCCAGCATCAAGAAGAACAAAGCCTGCTGGACCAGAAGTGAGCATCCAACCTGGTGAAACTGCAGAGAGGACGCTGCCCTGTGAGCGACAGAAGGAGGATGCAGCAATGGTGATTTTTTTTAACTGTTTATGAACTGGTGAACTGGCCACTTACCACAAACAGTATATTTCATCCATTCCTTGATCTTGACCCCTTTTTCTTGGCATTCTGTGACATACCGATTAATAGCTGCACACACTGCAAAGAATCGACCTTCATACTGACAGCTGTCAAAGACACAGTCATCAAAGTAAGATGTTGGGTCAATGACCCCAAAGCACTCGCTAAATGGTCCATCTTCCATTTTGAGGATACCACAGTATTTCTGGGTAGAGAACTTTTCTGTGTCCTCATCGCTGCACTTTGAACACTTTCCTTCACAACCACCTTTACATCCTGGTACCTCACCCACTTTGTACCGGTCCTCAAACTTAATATCATCATTCTTCTTATCAGTAGGGGTCAAGTCATCATCTGGCTTCTGGTTGAAGTTTCCACATAGACCACACAAGGCGTTGGCATAAGTACTGGGCACCATGACACGTCCATAGTTGTCCCAGTTGTAATTCATAGTAACTTCAAAATCTGTTCTGACAAAAGCATGTTCTCCCTTCATGAAAACCTTCACCATGTTGGCTCCCAAGGAAAATGGGATGAATTTGGCAACTCCATCAACCTAGGAAAAGAAAAATTGATTTGAGAACAATATGCTAGCACTATATAGTCACCCCCTCCCCCCTCAGTCCTAACCCTTGCTACTGTCCAGGTGTTACCAAGAAATGGTAGTGCTTCGAAAGCAGCCCACATAAACTTGAAATTATTGATTTGGATAACCAACTGTTGTGGCATCTACGCTTGATATTAGGACTGTGAAAGCACCAACCAAAGTTGAAAGAGAACACAACCCTTCATACTTACCGTGCAATTGACCAGGGCCCCTTGCCTGACCCACTTTTTTAACTTTTTTCATTGTGTATTATTTAATTGATGGCATGCCGTTGTGTGAGGAGTGGTCCTCTTTTTACAGGTACTTAATTGGAAATCCAGTCCTGTTGGGGTTGGTTGTTCTAGACCAGGGTTCCACAACCCCATCCTGAGCCACTAAGAGGTCATATTTTGAGGATCTCCACATAGGCAGCTCTATAGCTCTAGGCAATAACTACTTCACCTATGCATCTACATGGAGATCTGCAAACCAGATGGCGTCACTTGAAAAGGTGGTGGAGAACACTGCTTTAAAATGTATCTTGTCTGATCATCTTGTCTGGTCAGACTGACCAAAAGCAGTAGAGCATCTATACAACTATTAACTTCATTTCAGCATTTACTCAAACAGCTTCATCACAAAGTCAAATGTTAAAGACAGACTCGATCAACATCATTTTTAGTTTTTTGATAGATAAAGTAGGATTGGAGCTGTCCTATGACTATGTTGTACATGACCCTGCTGATGACTAGCCTTAGTTCTTGTTTGACCACCATAGACATCAAGTGTCTTGACTCTCTTCATACTTTAAAAACAAAATACATTTTTGGGCGGGCTTCATCTTTTATACCAGTAGTATGTATGAAAAACTTACCAAAACCCTTTGTGGGTAGTCCCGGGTGAGTGTTATTGTATGGTTGTACACTTCCATAGTCAATGACTTTGTATAGGAAACATCTTTGCTACCCCTCCTCTCATTTTGGATATTGACTTGAAAAGGTGTTAGATACGGATCACTTGAGCAGAGGCCAGTAAGCTGGTAGATGCAAGTGCCCATGAAATCATACCTCCTACCATCATACGTAGTGAAGTGTGGGTCACCAGTGCTCACGCAGGTGGAGTAACTCACTGGGTAACAGTCCCTGATGCCATTTTTCAACATGCACCTTTCGTTGCTCTGGCATTTCTTTTCTGAGCATACCACAATGCCCAGGTCAGGGTCACATCTGCAGCGTGCATTGCATTTATCGTCAGACCAAAACTCCTGGTTGGGATTGTAATAGACGCCATTGTAGAAGCAACCACAAGTTTTGACATCTATGCATTTTCCAGAATTGAGAACATAACCATCATCACACTGACAGGCCTCCACACAGGGCTCTGTGCATTTATCAGGAGAGTTTCTATTGAAGCAGGTGGCTGGGCAGGCACTGCTGCAGTATTCATAGTGGCTGTTGTCATGGCAATCCATGTCTGCAGAAAGTCAATACAAAAAAACTATAAAAACACAATTTTTTATAATAATAAATCATTAATAATAGTCTAGGATGCCCTAATTTTAAACTAATGTGCTTAGCAAGAGTTTACCATAATTTCCTTTTTTAAGAAAAATAATATGTGTACAGCAGTAGGGAAGCCATTTATACAAGGCTGGATAGCTTGTAGTGATTGCTGGAGGCAAGGTGGAATGGATTGTGACGTGCTACCTAAAGACCCTTTCCAGATGCGGACAACAATCCGATTCTGAAGCACCTTCCTTCTCTTTAGGGCCAATTTGTTGGAGACTCCCTCCTGGTCCCAAGCAATTTCCATCCATGTCCCTTACCTTTCCCCCAGTGACATGGTTAGTAACATGGTGGCTCCTCCTTTGTGGTATAAAAGCATCCTTGCCTCACAGCACAACATTAGCTTGGTGTGACACCAAGCTAAGAGGAGGGGGACCTTTGCCCCCCCTTACTACAGATGCCGATGGCGCAGCTGCAATAGCAGCTCACAAGCAGCAAACCAGCACCTGCTGGACCAGACGGGAGACCCTGACCTGGTAGACCTGTAGGAAGGATGCCGTCCAGCATGGTACAGATGAAGGAGGATTCGGCAATGATGAGTTCTTATCTTTTTTTCTTTTTACTATTTGCGAACTGGTAAACTGGTAAACTTTGTTGGCATTGGGTCGTCTGAATAGCAATGTTTTGGAAATTCTCAGACTATAAATGTACTTACTGCATCTTGTAGATTTTCTCCAGTAGGGAAGCTCTACTCCATTTGCTCTGCAAGCTGTTGCATAAGCCTCAAACGCCTGGCAGAGCCCAGATCCATCATGGCTGCAGACATCTTTTACACAGTTGATGAAGAACACAGTGCTGCCTACGGTGCCATGACACTGCTTGAAGGGCCCATCTTCTGCCTCGATGAGTCCGCAAAACTCTTCTCCTTCATAAAAGGCCTTTGTGGTTTCATTGCACTCTTCACAATTTCCTTGACAACTGTCTGAGCAGAAGGCCTCATCTACGATGGCTCTCCAAGACTTGGCCCACTTGGTAATAACCGTGAGTTGTTTGTTGTCACGTGACTGTTTGTCATCACGAGGATTAGTGTTGAAGTTTCCACAGAGACCACCAGTTCCATCATAATAGCTACTAGGCAGAGAGATTTCAGCACGCCAAACGTAGTCGTAGGAAACTCTGAGGCCAAAATCGGTTTTGAGAACGGCATTAGCACCACTTTCGATTATGTTGATTCTGTCATTCAGCAAACTCAATGGGAGGTTTTTAATTTCACCATTTACCTGAAGAGTCAATGGAAAATAAAATAGAAATTAGTCACTGTCCATGCAATTAAACTAAGCTAAAATGTTAAATTCTAATAGGTCAATACTTCCTAATGTTGTCCATATTTAAGTAAATGATACCCCCAAAGCAGAAAAAATACTTGGTTTTGATTTCCTCTGTTTTGAATTGTCCTGGTGGGGGGTAATGATGAATTTTGGATCAGGACTAAAGATAGATTTGAGCTGGATTTTGATGATTCAGCCCGGTTCGCCTTAACACGGCAACACCCAAGTCAAATCATTCAACATTTTTCTAAGCCTCAAGTGTCATCTCATATACTAAGGTGAATTGATATAGAAAGAGCACATGACATGTTATCAGCTCAGGCATTGTTAAAGGAGCACTATCACGAATATTTGCATTAAAAAAGACAATTAGAGACACAATAGCTTTTGACATGTATAAAAAATAATAATAATGTGGCAATAGAAAAGACAAAAAATGTATACCTTACTTTTAAATTGTAAAATGAGAATGGCTCAGTCCATTTTCTGGGCTTTCTCCAGTGAGGTGATAGAAGCCAGCCTCAGGCTACTGGTCTCCTAGCAACATCTGCAGTAAACTTTTTTTTACTGGCAGGCTCTGAAAACAGTGGCTTTTGTGACGAGGCCATCAGGTGACTCAATAAATGTATAAAATCTCAAAAAAAAAAAAACTAAATGAAAAAAATCTACTTTGGGTGTGCATGTATATATAAAAGTATCACAGTGGAACAAAACCCTGAGTAGTCGACCCTGGAGCCTAGAATCCAGTGCCAGCCAATGGCCTTCCACTGGGGCATCCCAAATCAGGATGCCCAACTGTGTGAAACACCACCAAGGTCGCCACAAACCCCGCCTTTTTCCTGGCAAAGTAAATAGCTGCGGCCTCATCCTCAGCATATCAGGGCCGAGACGTGCATTCATGTATAACCATTTAGATAGGCTGGGCGGCCAGAGATTCAACTGCTCCTGCTCCCCATTGCCAAGCTCTGTGTGCAAACAGAGCCATTTGCTAAGGTATGAGGAGGGAAAAGTATGTTTTTACAGGCCAACTTGGGGGCTTCAGATAGCGGGTCATCCCAAGTTGGTCATCCCAAGGTAACATGAAATAAAAACCATAAAAATAATAAATCTGTAGAGTAAAAAAAGAGGATGAAAACAAAAAAAAAATCCACAAGGGATTCAAACATAGGGCCCTTTGTTTCAATCATGTTACCACTTCCCTCCAGCTCCACTCTCCTCACAGCAGAGCAGCAAGGGGAATTCTCCCCCACACACCACACACACCACAATGACCACTCTTAAGTAATTGGCCAAGGCACATTTTCTCACCTTTACAAAATGTATAAAATACCAAATTTGCAATAGTGCTCCTTTAAATAAATCTTTAAAACCACAAGTTATATTGTGTAATGTGATCAGTGTTGCGCTATTTACTATAAGCTGTTCCATGTGCTCTGTGTGCCCACTAGAGAAAAATTCAATTTGGATGATTCGACGAATTTCCCCAAGTAATTCGGGTTAGTTTGAACATAGTTTTAAAGAATTGTTCAAAAAACAAAAAGTAAATATCTCACTCGCTGCCTAATTATCGAGCACTGGGAAATGTCCATCGTACAGCACAGGTGTCAGCACCATATAAGATCGGCTTTATTGATAGCGAAGACGTCTCCCCGGTCATCAGCCAAAAGGCAAATGCAGATAAAAGTAGATGATTCAGGGAGAAGGTGCAAGGTAGAGATGAGCGAACCGGTTCGGACGAACCGGAATTCGCTCCGAATTTCAGGAAATATTCGATTCGGCACGAACCCGAATATTTTGTGGTTCGTGCCGATCGAATTTTTCCTGAAATTAAAAAAAAAAAATGCCGGCATGGTGGGAGCGGAGCCGGCCGGCGGGCCGGTAAAGCCGGCCGGCCCGCTCCCACCATGCCGGCATTTAAAAAACAAAGAAAAAAAAAAAAGCATTTTTGCCGGCATGGTGGGAGCCGGCCGGCCCGCTCCCACCATGCCGGCATTTTAAAAAAAAGGCAAACACTTACCTGCAGGTCCGGAGCGTGGAGGTCGGCGCCGCTCTCAGCTGTCATCTGAGGGCGCGTCATCATGACGCGCCCTCAGATGACAGCTGAGAGCGGCGCCGGCCTCCACGCTCCGGACCTGCAGGTGGGAGCGGGCCGGCCGGTTCCGCTGTCAGCGGGCCGGCTTTGAAATTCGGCGAATCAGCCGAATCGAACTTTTCAAAAGTTCGCTCATCTCTAGTGCAAGGCAATGTGCTCGCTGAAGAATGGAGCTTGGCTCCAGTCATGGCGCAATTAGGGAAATGGCCCACCAGGAGTGATGTCACCCGGGGCAATTCCTTTTGCCTTATTGGCTGATAAACAGGAAGGCATTATCACTACGGGAAGTGAGCAGATGGCAGCGTGGACCCAGTTGGAATGGGGATGAATGGGTCCCTTGTATTCACTATTTAAGACCTGTTGCTCAATAGCGTGGCAGCAGGTACATTTTTTTACCTATTTTAGGGGGAAATAGTATGCCAAATAGATTTTCCTGAAATTTGGAGTGAATTCTGATTTGGACAGTTTACTCATCTCTAGTATTGACCTAACCTCACTATGTCTAATCTAGACTAGCCTTCGGCACACTTAGGTAGCTATGTGGTGGCATTATCTGCTCGTGTTGGCACATTTAATACATTTAAAAAAGGATATAAATAAAAAATATTGACTGCTTTTAGTTCAGGCAAATCTTTATAAACTTATTCCCATTTATAATTTATTTGATGTCACTCACCCAGACATTCCCAACTTCATTCCCGATAGAGATGTTGAAGCCATACACAAAAATGTTGACCAGTCTGATGGAAGAGGACACCTGGCTCCCCCGGTTATCATTCTTCTCCTCAACACGGAAGTACTCCAAAGTGGAGTCACTACCAGTGTATTCAGCAAGGACATAAGTGCATGTGCCATGGAAATCGAAGTTGTAGCCATCAAATGTTGTGTAGTGAGGGTCGCCCCAACCGATGCAGGAACCGGTATATTCGGGGACACAAACTGGTTTGCCCTCATAGCTTTCACAGTGCTCCTTGGCTCTGCAAGAGACGGACTTACAGGGATCTAAAATAAAATAAAAATACAATGTATTAAACTGGAGACAATATGTTTAGTCATTTAATAGGAACTTCTCAAAGGACGATCAGAATTTATTCATTCTGAATCAAAAAACATAAAACATAAAAGATGAAAGGGTCTGTGCATGCAAACTCATATAACACTCTTACAAAAATATGCAGCTCATTAAATTAAATGGGCCATTTCACATCACTACACTGTATTTTACCTGCAGCACAACCACAACGCAGCCCATAGAGGTTTATGGGCACTGCAGGGAAAGTATTGTATTGTGCTTTGCCTACATTGTGGTTCAGTGGAAGGGCCAAATTCAAGGAAACCTCCCAGCCCATCGCTGTTTGTCCCCCTCCATTGTCATGATGGTCCAGTGCCTGCAGTAGCCACATTAAGGTCCTTGCTAGAGCAGAGGGCTGAAGGACCCCAAGAAGGTGGCGATTACAATCGCTGGACTGGAGAAGGATGCTGGGTCCTGTCTTTGCCAGTCTTCTTGATGAGCCAGAGCTCCTTCCTCCACCTGCTCTCGCCACTACCTGCTTAAAGTGCTTTGGCTCCAGTGGGGACAGGAAACAAGGTTTCAGTGCAGTGTGGCATGTAGTGCAGTAGTGCTGCTGCATGACCACTGCATTTATTGCAATAAATGCATGGAACGTACTCCACACTGTCTGGCATATGGGGGGCCTGGAGGTTGGTGAATAGAGGACAGACCTTCAAACCACAGAACTCAATCTTGGGATATACCAAGTTTTATACTGCTGGTTAAAACAGAACAGCTACGGAAGACTAAAGATGAGAAAAGGTTTCTTGTTTATCGGATCTGCCTGGACAGACACTGGTCTCCATTTGGAGCTATAAGCTGTTACTAAACTACTTTGTGATAGGTGTTAAGACAGCATGACCGGGGTTAATAAGAACCTTCCAATTACCCGCCTTTATACTGTAGGTATGTATTCATCCAAGTTAACCATGTAGCTATGAAACGCAAAGAAGAGAGTCTGCACCTACCCTTATTAACACATTGAACCTTTCCATCCAGAACTGTACAAAGCTCATCAGAGGCGCAGCTGTATGGTTGACAGGCCATCACATGTTTGTCATTGCATGTACATATTTGACCACAGTCATCTGAAATGACTGTATCATTCACCTGTGAACGAGAAAGATGCATTTGAAATTCTCAACATTTATTAACCAATGATTTTCAGAACAAGAAGATGTTTGCCAAAAAAGGAAATTGGGCAACCGGTTCTTTCTGGACAAGATTTGTTTGGCAAAAAAAGGAGATTGAGTAACTGGTTCTTTCTGGACAAGAAGTTGTTTGGCAAAAAAAGGAGATTAGGTAACCGGTTCTTTATGCAGATGATAATAACATATGGACATGGTGCATTTTTGGTTGGCTTGGTGGATTCAATGCTTTTGTCTTCTTAATTTCCCCCACCAAGTTTCCTACTGTACTCAATGTCTCCAATTTGTTTCCATCTACATAATGGCCTGTTTAAAAATGTACCCTACTTTTCTTTCTTTTCCCGAGTAACAGTACCTTCTTTCCTATAATATCTTTTGGGCATATTGAATTTTTGGGAATATCTTTGTAAGGTTCTTTGGTGATTCAGTCCTGCTGTCTTCCTAAACTCTTTTCTAAGTGTCTCCACTTCTAACCCTTTGAAGCCGCACGGGCAGCGGCGGGCGTGTGGGTGTCTTTTGTGCGATCCCCCTTCACCTGGTGTTGCTGTGGCTCTGTGTGGATTCTTGTAGTATCACCCTTTGATCTTGCTGGCACAGTGCTTTATTGTGTTTAGGTTTCCATATGACCACCTGTTTCATTGTGTGGGATAATGAGATGTAGATGTATAGAGGATAAGTCAGCACTTGGCACTTTACACAGTGGCATCAATTTGACAATAAGGTTTATATTGTTTGTATTGTATGTTCAGTTTTGCACATTTTTACATTATTCTTGTATATAGCACATTGCAATTTTGTCACGATCATATATTTTTCTACACAATTTTTCTACACTTTTTCTACTTTTTGTATAAACACATTTTTTACTTTATTTAAATTTTTTTTTTACATACATATTGATTGTTGTATAGTACACAGGTGGTGGTATTTAATTTATTATTTAATTATTTTTGTATTTATATATATTTTTTTATATTTTTTCATTGTGCCGGCACAATTACTTGTGGATATGTATGTGTCTGCACAGACACATACAGACCCATGAAAATGAATGATATTGAGAAGAATATTTTCTATATGTTTATTTAATCCATATAGCGGGTATACAGCACGCGCACTTTCTAAACTATATTGATTATTTGGATTAGAAGATTTAAAAGTTATTGCTGATAATATGAAGGGGGATTAGCCTTGTTTTTAAATGTCTTGTGTTGTACATTTGTCTTATATGTTTTTTATGATTAGCTATGTATTAATAAAATTGAATTTTGAGGATATACTTCTGCATAGATACAATATTTTTTGGTGCTCCACATAGGGAGGGAGGTGTGGTCTTTCACGTCCACTCCAAATAGAGCTGCTGCACTTCTAACCTTTACTTAATGTTGTTTTTAAACTTTTTGCAACTTCTACCGTGTTTAGTATTCTACAGTACAATATTTTTTCCAAGTTGCCTTCCTTTTCAATTACCTTCTGTCTCATAATATGTTTTGGGCATATTAAGTTATTGAGACTATATTTTTAAGGTTCTTTGCTGATTCAGTCATGGTGTCTTCTCAACATCTGTCCTAAGGGTCTCTACTTCTAACCTCTATTTTTTCCAAGTTGACTTCTTTTCCAAGTTACCTTCTTTACTATAATATCTTTTTGTCATATTGCATATTTGTGAATGTCTTTGTAAGTGTCTTAGGTGATTCAATCCTGCTGTCTTCTCAACCTCTCTTCTAAGGGTCTCTACTTCTAACCTTTACTGAATTGGATCGATTCAGAGCCAGGTAAGAAAACGTACTCCTTTTTTTGGAGAAAAAACTGCAATTTACTTTCATTGTCTACCTTGGGGCTGATTCAGGGAGTACAACATGCAATGGCTTAAGAATATAATCATGCTGGTGATATGTAGAATACTGAGAAATTAGGGAGCATAACAGATTTTGGTTTCTGATATATGTTTATGATGTGTAAACTACATAGAATGTATAAGGTAGAAGCAATTGATGAATCCAATTTTTAAATTAATATATTTTAGATGTATTTTGTATAAATAAATATTCTAATAATTCAATAGTGAGGTACTGGTTAAAAGCGTGCTTTGTAAACCCCGGGAATCGCCTAAAACCTGGAATCAGTAGAATCTTAATAACGCTTGACCTGGTACCAACTTGACAACAAGATACATGTTAGGGTCACACAATTAGGGGTAACCAGTTATATGTTGCCCCACAACTAGAGTTCAGTCTGTAAAGGGTTATAAAATGGTAGACATCCCCTCATGAGGATCCCTGACCTTTTTTTTTCATTGTTGCTTCATTTGTCTATATGATGTTAATACTAGACATTGATCTAACATTATATCCGGAATCATGGGCCCTGCGCATCTGCACAGTGCCGCAAAAACCTCCTATCAGTGCAAGGTCATCAGTCATGCCCTTGACTGGGACTCGCCAAGACAAGAAGTGACATGCGGCGCCGCTCTGGAAGAGAAACAATAATAAAAGCAAGGTTTGGAAATTGTGTCGAAACATGGAGAGGATACTTTTACATGTTTGTTGTGTATGTGCATGTGTGCATTGCATTTTCATTGACACAATTATCACTGATTGTGCTCTGTGCTGCATTGTAAGCATGCACATGTGGCCTATAGCACCTACTATGATTTAAATAGGCAAACTCTGTGACCGCTGATTTTTTTTTATTTGATTTTTTTTCTGAAAATTCTATACTGTGGCTATGCTCAGGGGGACTCAGGGGGGTGTAATATATGGGATTGGATGGATTGTTTGATAATGAGTGTTTATGGATTAGTAGGAGCCAGCAGCACCCTCTAGTGTTATTGTTATGTCTTTGTCCATTGTATGTATTTTAAAATTTCTTTAAAGTGGACCAACACCCAGGATTTTGACTATCCTGGGTTTTGGTCCACTTCGGTGGGGCACCCCTGCTGTGTGAACCCCCCCAGAAAGCCCCGAAAACTCACCTCACCCCGCTCCCACGTGACTCGCTCGTCCAATCACCGGCGACGGACAAGCGAGAGGCAGCGACGGACAAGCAGAGCGCGTCCGCCGCCACCTCCCGCGCGTCCCACTTACAGGGAGCACACCCGCGCCGGACATTCGCAAACGGCCAGCGCGGGAGCGTGCCCTGCTAGAGGGGAAGGTGGCGGCGGCGGACGCGCATGCACCGCTGGAACGTGGAAAGGTAGGATTGTGGGCTTCCTGGGGGGTTTCACCCTACGGGACATCCCGATTTCGGATGCCCCACGGGGAGGGATCTGATCGGCCCGGGAATCTTATAGATTTGTAGATTTACACAAGAGTGGTGCAACTTTCATCTTGAGTATTTGGGAGCATGGTGCCCCCCCCCCCCTTGGTTGGTAGTATATGTTTTTTAAGCCAATATAAATTGATTTTTTTCTGGTCAATAGTTGTTGTCTATAATAGAGGAGCACTGTGTTCATGTATGCTTACTATTTTCATGTATAATGTACAATGTATTAATTCTGAACCATAGTTCGAATTTAAATGACTGTTCACAGGAAGCTGTACAAACTCGTATGTAATCACCAGCTTGGTATATTGTAATCAATCTATCTAGGATGTATGAATTTAATACATACCCACAAGTAAATATTATATTTTTTCAACTTTATTATTTGGTGTGCACTTGATATTTATTAATTAAGTGTATATTGAGGTGAATGGAGAGATAAAGCAGCATCCATTATCCACCTCTTCCTAATTTAGACTTGCCCTCTACAAAATGACATATCATGCGAGAGGATGCTTTAAAAAGTTTGCCCGGGTTTGGAGGCTGTGGTTCCTAGTTGCCAGCTCTGCCAATGAATGGCAGCAACTCACCAAGTACTGAACATTTCATCCTACAACTATATTTGGAGTCTTTGAATGTAGGGATGCATGCCCTGTCGTGGAGGCTGATTCATTACCAAAGCCAACGGTATCGGCAGATGAGCGTCTTAGAGCAACTGCTAGTAGATGCTGTAAGCGGGTATCGGGTGCTGTAACAGAACGCCTCAGTAGCTGTAGCAACCTGGTAGGCATTGATAAATATGATGTGTGTTGGGCGCTGCAGGTAGCGCCAGCTCAGTGCGACCGACTCCCAGCGCTCCACCCCATATTTAACAAAAAAGGACACACACACACACAGTCAGCGCTCTAAATCTGGGCACTATAGCATAGAGCGCCAGGCGCTGTGAGATTAAAGTCTGTTTTTGAACACATATCCACCAGTAACAAAGCGAAAACACATGGAATGACATTGTTTTAACACTGTGACATTAACACTTTAGTGTCAGACCTGTAATGACAATTCTGCATAAAAATATAAAAAGTCAAAACAAATTTAGAAAAATGTTTGTTTGCAGCCAGGAGAGGTCACACAACTATTTGAGCAAAAAAAAAAAAATGTCAAACACGCTGTTTAAACACAAGCAAATGAACGGCCATTGAAATATATGGGAGAGCGACAGTGAGGGAAAGGTAATACCTGGTGATCTGGAAGCTAGAGTGCTGCCGCTATACACCGAGCCGCCTGTAATAATACATGTGGCGCGACATGGCGCTGTTAGAGGCACTCACCAGATTCGCTTTCATAAATGTGGTTTTGCGTACAGTGCCTGGCATTCAGCAGAGCCGCTACAAGGCACTGCCTGCCGCTATCCCTTCATAAATAACCCCCTTAGTCTAGTCAACATTTTCTAAATTGTGGGAGTAGTTGTGTTTATTTCAGCGCAGTGGTACCTGGTAGCTGCACCTGGTGTGAGGAGAACCAATCCTTCTTGTGATCTGGGAATGCTTGCTTACCTGTTCCTGTGGGGAAAAGGTGAGTCTTAGGTGCGCTGTGGATGGAGATGAGTGATAAGTTAGTCCTGGTGTAAGCGGGAGTTCCTGTCTTCTTACACTGATTGGAGATCTTGGCGTTGCAGGTTGTTGCTGTGTTGTTTGGCTGTAGATTCGATGACTGTTGCTGCTGTAGGTCTACTTTAAGATGTTTGTGATGATGCTGTTGTAGGTCTGCTTTAGGCCGTTTGGATTGGTGTTTCCGTGGATCTGCTTTGGTGTTGCTTTGAAATGCTTGGGCTGCAGATTTTGAAGGGTTAAAGCTTATTCTAGGTGCTATTGTTTGTAGGTTGTGACTTCTGAGGGATTGATAAGGCCCTTAGGGGTGGGCCTTAATATAGTGTCGGTCCCTTTTGGGTTATGAGGGGTTAATATGGTGCTGGCCCCTTGTGTCTATGGCCGCTAGTTGCGGTGTAGCGTGGCCGGCGGGGCAGCCGCTCCTGCGGCTTTAATTGGTGCGGGAAATGTGTTGCCGCTAGCGCGGTGTAGAAATGTGGCGTGGCCGGCGGGTCAGCCTTATTTATGGCTGTATAGTTGCTGAAGCGGTGGGAGCATGTAGCGTGGCCGGCGGTGCCTGGGGTAGAAGACCGCAAGTGCGGTTTGGATGGATGGGCCGCTCCGGCGGCAAGGCAGGGTGTAGCGAGGCCGAGGGAGGCTTTGCTGTGAAGTAGAGCCGCTCCTGCGGCTAGACGATGTAGCGAGGCAGAGGGGGGCTTTACTACTGTGATTCGCCTAATGTGGCGTGGCCGGTGGGTCAGCCTTATTTATGGCTGTGTAGTTGCTGAGGCGGTGGGAGCATGTAGCGTGGCCGGCGGTGCCTGGGGTAGAAGACCGCAAGTGCGGTTTAGATGGATGAGCCGCTCCGGCGGCAAGGCAGGGTGTAGCGAGGCCGAGGGAGGCTTTGCTATGAAGTGGAGCCGCTCCTGCGGCAAGACGATGTAGCGAGGCCGAGGGAGGCTTTACTACTGTGATTCACCGACGTGCCTCAGCAACTACACAGCCATAAATAAGGCTGACCCGCCGGCCACGCCACATTAGGTGAATCACAGTAGTAAAGCCCCCCTCGGCCTCGCTACATCGTCTTGCCGCAGGAGCGGCTCTACTTCACAGCAAAGCCTCCCTCTGCCTCGCTACACCCTGCCTTGCCGCCGGAGCGGCCCATCCATCCAAACCGCACTTGCGGTCTTCTACCCCAGGCACCGCCGGCCACGCTACATGCTCCCACCGCTTCAGCAACTATACAGCCATAAATAAGGCTGACCCGCCGGCCACGCCACATTTCTACACCGCGCTAGCGGCAACACATTTCCTGCACCAATTAAAGCCGCAGGAGCGGCTGCCCCGCCGGCCACGCTACACCGCAACTAGCGGCCATAGACACAAGGGGCCAACACCATATTGACCCCTCATAACCCAAAAGGGACCGACACTATATTAAGGCCCACCCCTAAGGGCCTTATCAATCCCTCAGAAGTCACAACCTACAAACAATAGCACCTAGAATAAGCTTTAACCCTTCAAAATCTGCAGCCCAAGCATTTCAAAGCAACACCAAAGCAGATCTACATCTAAAACATTTTTCAAGCAGACCCACGGAAACACCAATCCAAACGGCCTAAAGCAGACCTACAACAGCATCATCACAAACATCTTAAAGTAGACCTACAGCAGCAACAGTCATCGAATCTACAGCCAAACAACACAGCAACAACCTGCAACGCCAAGATCTCCAATCAGTGCAAGAAGACATGAACTCCCGCTTACACCAGGACTAACTTATCATTCATCTCCATCCACAGCGCACCTAAGACTCACCTTTTCCCCACAGGAACAGGTAAGCAAGCATTCCCATTTTCTAAATTGTGTTACTGTGTTTTACGCTAAAATAAGACTTTAAAAAAGAGGCAACGGCCTAGGGTCTAGTATATGTGGTGTTGGGCAGTTGTAGAGTGTAGGTGCATTCTTCCTGGGCAAAGAATGTGGAAGTGTGTACTCTAGTGTTCATGACTTAGAAGCACCCAACCATAAGTACTTGTCAGTTGTAGTCCATGACACCAGTAATGTCAGAAAGAACTTCTGAGACAGTTGTCCCAATTTGAATTTAAAGCGAGTGTATTAAAACTGTTTAGTTTGATGAATACATGTTATAGTACCTTATAGAATGTTGAATTCAGGATGCATCTGTCGCAAAGGTCAGGGGTGACACAGCGGCCATTTTGAAAAAGGTATCCATTGTCACACTGGCAGCCCTCGGAGCAGGTGGTTGGGCAGCTGGTGATGTCATAAAGGGAGGAACAACTGGTGGCACAGACTTCGGCACAAAATGCATAATGGCTGTGCTCCTCTGTACATGTATAGGCTGAAAAAAAATAATGTAAATAAATATTTTATATTTTAGCCCACGTGTTTTTAAAAATCGGTGCTGACAAATATGGAATTTGAAGTGCAAACCTAAAGTCTTTTTCCAGGCGTGAAAGAAAAAAACGTTATGCTCACCTTAGGTGTGAACACCTATTGATCGCCAAGATTGCGCACCCCACTGTCAGCGTCCCCACTCTGGCTTCCTGTGCTGCCACCGCTTCCTGGGCTGGTGTGCACTGACAGCCAAGTGTCAACGTGCGAGATGCAATGGCGGAGCCGGAGGCCAGAGCGGGGATGCTGTCTGAGTTTGTTTGTGTCAGCGCATGCTGAATGAGATGCAGTGGCGGAGCCGGGAGCCAGAGCGGGGAAGGACAGTGTCCTGGCTCTGGCTTCCGGTCCCCGACATTGCACCTCATTCAGTGCGCACTGACACAAACACGCGGCTGTCAGCGTGAACCAGACCAGGAAGTCAGAGCGGGGACAGGGCTCATGTAAGTATTCTTTTTTTCTTTCTGGGGGGGTTGGGGGGAATGTCACGCTGATTAAGGGGATAGGGGGTGCCACACTGCCTATATGGGGAATAGGACGGGGGCATACCACACTGCCTACGGGAATGGGAGGGGGGATTCCCACACTGCCTATATGGGGAATGGGAGGGGGAATGCCACACTGCCTATATGGGGAATGGGAGGGGGAATGCCACACTGCCTATATGGGGAATGGGAGGGGGGGATGCCACACTGTCTATGGGAATGGGAGGGGGAATGCCACACTGCCTATGGGAATGGGAGGGGGGAATCCCACACTGCTTATACTGGGAATGGGATGGGGAAATGCCCCACAGCCTATATGGGAAATGGGATGGGGGGTTGCCATACTGCCTATATGGGGAATGGGAGGGGGAATGCCACACTGCCTATATGAGGAATGGGAGGGGGGGTTGCCACACAGCCTATATGGGGAATGGGGGGATGCCACACTGTCTATGGGAATAGAATGGGGGAATGCCACACTGTCTATGGGAATAGAATGGGGGAATGCCACACTGTCTATGGGAATAGAATGGGGGAATGCCACACTGTCTATGGGAATAGAATGGGGGAATGCCGCACTGCCTTTACAAAGAATGGGATGGGGAGATGCCACACTGCCTATGGGAATGGGATGGGGAGATGCCACACTGCCTGTATGGGGGATGGGATGGGGGCATGCCACACTGCCTATATGGGGGATGGGATGGGGGCATGCCACACTGCCTATATGGGGAATGGGGGGATGCCACACTGTCTATATGGGGAATGGGGAGATGCCACACTGTCTATTTTTTTCCTTTTATGAGAAAAGACAAGTGAGGAAAATTAGTGTAGAAATGAAAGCGTGTTTTTTTTTGTTGAATTACAAGGATTTGAAAAAGCTAAAAGTTGTATTTTTTCTCTCAAAAGTCAGACTGGTTTCTTGTTACAAACTTTGTTGAATCAATTCCATTGTTCTTTATCGGAAATGTTTACAACTTTGTGCAAGGAGTGGATTGACAATCATAAAACCCGTCAGAGGTGACAATGGTCATAAATGTCTCAGATAAAATAAATCAGTAGGGAGTCCCTTATCTTTATTGCTTGTAAATGTGTTTAGGTATCTCCCTGTATTCTGTAGCTATCAGAGCCGCATTGACCTGATGAAGAGAACTGACCTCTTAAAAGCTTGTCTAAATATTTCTCAGGTGGCCAAGCCTAGATTTCTTATCTGTATAAAAAAATATGAATAGTACTTTGCTGGAGTTCAGCTCCTTCAAAACACTGAAATCTCCAAGCAACAGTGAGCACTGCATCTGAAAAGTTAGGCTAAAGTTCTACACAGTTCTCATATCTCTTGTACAGAATGTTGAGTGTCGCTAGGTTGTAGGCAATAAAAGTAATACTTACTACAAAAACTTGAAGATCTCCATGGCTTCATGATAATTCCAGCATCTTGGCAAACTTTTACATAGCCTTGAATGATTGAACAATGGTCACCACCAGTTTTCGCACAGAGAGTGTTGACACAGCTTTTCAGGTAGGGAGTAGGGTTATATAAGTCGTAGCATGCTGCGAACGGTCCGTCTTTTTTAACAAGAATTCCACAGAATTCCAGTCCAGCCAGTTTCTTTTGTACGTGCTTTGGGCAGTCAGAGCAAGTTTGGTCGCCGGCATTGCAGATTTCATTGGTAGAGCAAATCTCACCGGAATATGACCAAGACTCGGCAAATGCAACAATATCAACAATATCATCGGCGTATTGACCAAGCTCGTCTTTGGGGCTATCGTTATAGTTTCCACACAGACCACAAACTTGGTTATGATAGGTTGCAGGCACAGTGACATGAATGGCATTGTCAGATGTTAATATTAGGCCAAAGTCAGTTTTAAGGACAATGCCACCACCCTGGTATTCAGCTCGTAGTTTTCCAGACTCGATTTCAAAGGGGAGATTTCGAAGAACGCCATTTACCTGTACAACAAAAAAGGAAGGAAAAATAAAGCACCAGAAAAAGAAAATCCAAACCACATTTAATAGGAACAAATGATTATAATTTTTATTATATAACAGTACTAAAAACAATTTTAAAAATTAAAAAACGTTGATAGCCAACTCATCCCGGTCATATTCATTAGGTATAAATACATGTAAAATATTCTAATTCATTACAAGGTGAGTGGCCATGCCTGCAAAACAAAAAAGAGTGTCCAGCTCCAGGAATAAAACGTAACTTTTACTAGAACTCGATAATAGCATCCAACATGAAGATCCAAAACAGAGTGTCAAAAGACGATGTGTCGATGTGTTCACAATGAACAGCTGGGACTAGCAACAACTTGCAACCAATTTGTAGGCATTTATAGTAAGATTTCAGTGGCTAGACAAAATATTGATACCCTGGAAATGAAGGATGATCCCTTACAATTCTGCAGATTGTAGTGGCCTAATTTTGGCGCTATTGGCTTTGAAACTGTCAGCACACTCTTGTTCATCTCCCAGAACACAAATTAATGTCCACCAATTTATTCATGAAGGAGCCTGGCCCCTTGAGACTACCAGCAGGGATGCACACTGAGGCTGGGAGTGCACTATTTGTACTTGAACTAGTGATTCGTCGTTCACTCGGAATTACAAAAAATAATTTAGATAGGAATCTAATTTCTTAGGATTCAATTTTTTCGTGATGTGCCAGACACTGTCTCAATGAGGTCAGCAGGGATTGCACACCTAGACTTAAGTGTATATGGACAAGTATTGCAGTTTTGGCCTATGAGGGATCTGCTGGGGGGGGGGGGGGAATTTTTTTCTAATATCTCTTAGCAGAATGGCATTGATTGCTCCTAACTCAGCCTCTCTCTATTCAGCTAATCTTAAAGGAGCCACAATACCCAACCCTGTTAGCTCAAAAGACGGTCCTAGTATCTGTCTCTAAATCTGGTTCAAAACAGAGGTTTCTGTGTGCCAATCTGGTGTTTTTAACCAGTTTTAGAGACAGATCTTAGGATCGGTTGTAAGTTAAAGTGGACCTTCACCCTGAATAAGAGCCTATCTTGTATGTTTCCCACACCCTGTACATACAGATTGCCCACATTAATCCGGACCTTCACCCTGAATAAGAGCCTATCTTATATGTTTCCCACACCCTGTACATACAGATTGCTCACATTAAAAATCATCCTACCTGCATCTACTGCATGTTTAAACATTCAAGATGGTGGCTCATGCAGCATCAGGCAGTCTTCTGACTGTGTCGCTCTGCATTCTGGGATTGCTGTCCTTTCCCTGACCCCAGCTCTGCTCTGTCTTTGCAAAGCACAGCTATAACCCACCCCCCTGTACTTTATCCTACTCTCCTCTCCTCAGTATGTGTGATGCTTCTGAGTCAAGATGGTGGCGTCCGTATCCTAGAGTCCTGAACAGAGTTGCAGCCCAGGGAGAGAAAGAATAATAAGTGACTAAAAACTTAAAATATATTAATATTAGATGCTGGGGAATAGTATTTAAATGGTTTCGGATTTTCATTAAATCATGCTGAAGGTCCAGGTTAACAGGGTTGAGTGCTGTGGCTGCTTTAAGATTTGTGTATTCCAGCTCTCCTGCTAACATGCATCTCCCAGATCAGTTGTAAATCAGTTATAAATTGGTCTGAGCTGCCACCACCCCTCCTTTGTAAGGTTAAATATCACCAAACCTGTGTTCATAATCTTAAAATTTGTTTTTTTTCTGTAAGCTCTCAGCGTGGAGACAGAGCTGCTACTAATTAGCAGCTTCCCCTGCATTTGAACAACCTCAGATGTCTGAAAGTTTTTTCCCCACTAAATGAGCTCTGGATGCCTACAATTATAAGCAATATAATGACATTTGTACTGAACAAATATGACAATGACATGAAACAGCCAAAGGGACAAACTCGCATGCCAATGTTTCAGTGCTAGGTTTCTTTTAATAATAAATGAACTGACTCTGTAATTAGATCGTCTGGTTAATTAAAAAGATTTTTTTCTGGAATTTCTTTAATTTAAATTGTTGTTCAGAATAACATGAAAGAATGTAATAAGGCAAACAATCTTACCAGAATTGTGTTCTCGACTCCCTGATAGATGGTGACATTATAAGAGTAAACCTCCAGAGTCACCTTCTTGGTGGTGGAAACAGAGCTTTCTAGATTTGTCAATTGGATGATGTAAGGAGTCAATGTTGATCCTTCCTTGAGACAGGTCTCCGACAGTATGTAGGTGCAGTTTCCGCTGAAGTCATAGCCAAAGTTGTCGAATGTGTTGTAGCTTGTCTTCCCAATTGTTGAACACACAGCAGAACCATTGGGATTACAGCTTTGCACACCTTTTACCACGCTACAGACTTCATAAGGGCCACAAGAAGTGGACTCACAAGACACAACGCCTCCATCAGTACAGTTGCACTTCTTCTCGCAGGTGTCTTCAGGATAGAATACATCACTAGGTTTGTAGTATTGGCCATTGTACAAGCAACCACACTGAGACAGAGGAACGCACTCAGTTCCACTAAGAACATAGCCCTTCTCACACTCACAACCTTCATGGCATATAGAGTCACACTTTGAGGCCAGGGACAGAGACAGACAAGTAGAGGGACAGCCACTGGCACATGAGCTGTACTTGCTATTGGGTGGACAGGACATGGCTGCAAATGAAAAAGAGAAGATAGTAAGACACACAACCCAAACAAAAAAAACAATATAATATAAAGATTTTACTCAACATTGTTAAGTGCTCTGTTTTGCCTTTGAAATATTCTGTTGTGGTTGAACAAACTAACCAGCAAATCAGCATTCTGGTCAAATGTATCTTAAATATGAATCCAAAAAGCAACAATAATTGTTTACTTTAAATGACTAAATTTGTTCCACATTTTTAGACCATTTATATATCATTGCTTGTTGCTATTTATGATTCTACAGCTTTCGTGTGACTTGCTGTCAAGTGGGGTAATACAGCAAGCCTCATGAAAGGATAGCGAACTTCCTAGGGCCAATAACAAGACAACAAATGCATTGAAGTTTAAAGGTGAACAAAACTAGAAGGTGGAAGGATTTTCCTCAGACAGGCAAAGGGTCAAGAGAAGTTAATTAGACATCCCTTCTGAACCTAAGGGATTACCCCCAAATATCCTAAATAGGAGCATTTACTGATGAAGCCGCCTTTATGGCGAAACTCGTAGAGATTGCACCCACATAAAAGGGAACGCTCTCTCACTACAGGAGGAAGGATACACTCCAGTCAATCTGCTTAATCTATGTTCCTATGAAAAACTTTTGTAACCTTTGTTTACTTATTGTAACTCATAGTACTTATGGTAAAACACAATACCTGTCAAATAATAATTATAACTTTGTAAATACTGATCTTTCTTTAAGCCATTGATCCAGACCTAATCCCCTCCTTCCCCCTTTTTAGATTACATCAAAAAGGTGGGACCATTAGCTTAGTGCCATGATGTTCCCTTCCTGTCTCTTCATTTAACAAATATCTGATTTTGAAACAAAGTAGGCTGTGAGTAGACTTTGACATGATTGGACTAGACTAAGCTAAGTGTGGGGCTAAGCAGAGTTTGAGTTTAAGATCTGATACAGGAAAAAGGATATGCAGTGATGATGGTACACATAAGTAGTCCATGATTAATTGGCCTAGTAGTGGCTTGAGGCAATTTTAAATGACTAAGTAGAACATCTTAATGTTACCCCAACACTGGTTCTAAGAAAGGATCTATAGAATAGAGTCATAGTATGGGCTTTCTGTGCAATATTGTGCTGGCCAACAGGATTTTATATTCATGTGGTAAGCAGACACACTTTTGGCAGGGAAGGATAGGTGGAGAGCATGTCAGCTTTGCTATGGCTCCCATTGGTTCATTGTAATAACCCATAATTTTATGATTAAAAACATATACGTACGACAAACGGCGTCAGATCTCCAGTCATACACGACAGCCCCAGCATCCTGACACGAGGCCATGTAACCAGTCAGCAGTCGGCACATGAGGTCCTGTCTTTTACCGTAGGCACATATATCATAGACACAATCTTGGAAGTATGAGTATGGATCAATTTTGGCGTGACAATTTCTAAAAGGACCATTTTTGTCCAACACCATGCCACACTCTTGAAGTTTCTGCTCTGATTCCAGGCCTGAAAGATTGGTACAGTTCAACTCCTTGCTGATCTTGCATGTGTCAGCACGCTCCCCTTCTCTCCAGCTGTGGCCAAACATGGAGATATTAAGCTGGAGCTTGCCATCTCGGTCAATCAAGTCATCATCTGTTTTGTTGTTGAAGTTCCCACAAAGGCCACCGACGGAACCAGAGTAAGTTGATGGAAGCATAACCCCAACTCTTGCTTCCCAATCAAACGTGACTCGAATTCCGATATTCGTCTGAACTATACATTGCCTTCCAGATTGGAATATATCAATATTGCCAGCTTTTGGTCTCAGTGCCAGCGGGATATTGGTTTTAATACCGTTAACCTGTTAGGAAGATACATTGTTAGTCATCTGACATTTTCTGTTGTATTTACCAACATTAATATTATATAAAGGTTGGACAAAATGCTGTCCAAAGGTTTGGCCTCTGCTGCCTGTTATAGAACACTCTTCTATTTATCTATCTCTCTACTAATAGCACACATTGGTTTGCTATATTTTCTGATATAGGTATTTCACTAGTCATCCAGCTAGCTTTTTCAATTCAGAAATTCTGAACTGAGAAAGTGAGTTGGAATACTTGCCCTAAACACCCTAAAACCTTTACACATGAGCCTCATCAGCCTACTAGCCTCCTGAAGAAACCCAAACCTAAAACTCTGTATTGTATTTTTGGACTGTACTGTAATTTTGGACTAAATTGTGTGTTGAGGTTTAGAAGTCGACAGACCCTGCTATTATAATTAATGGACAACTTAAATGGAGACCTCTCTGCTTTAGGAATAAAACTCTCCATGCTGTGATAAACAACAGCAGGTTGAAGAAGGTGAGTGGTAGGCTTAAATCTAGGATGTCTAACACATATATAAGATGATCAGTGTGATTTGGCAAAATCAACCTAGGCCAGTTCAGTCTCCATTTACAAGTGAACAGATGCCTCTTCCAAAGATGGCCGTCTCACCCACTACATTAATTGCAAACTAGCGCATTGAGGTTTGGAAATCCCACCCCATTGTAGTGAATGGAATGGGCATGTGGAGGGGTGGACTTCTGTCTCGGAGAAGGCAGCGCTTCCCCCGTGAATGAAGTTGAGCGCTGGATGGTGGAACCCAATCTAGGGGATTGATCTCAGCAATCAGTCAAATGTAGATTTTCAAATCACACCCAAAGTTGTGATTATGTTCCATACCAGGAAGCAGTTGATATGATCAAACAATTGCTTACCTAGGATATTTAGGGATAAAAGGAACTCTGCTGATGTCTCTACTGTTTGGAATATTGACAACTGTGACCTAAGAAAGCAGGAATGGAATTTTTACTGTTTCTATTTTCATTCTGGGATGCCTGGACTTCTCACATTATAGTACAGATACTTGGATGGAACAGGCAAAAAAATATAAAAAAGGCAATACTCATCTGTAGCCTTTGTATTTGAATGAAACTTTCTTAGGCCAGGATCAGGTTTACAGTGACTGTACTAAACCTAAACTCTGTTTCGAATAGGCCACCCCTGCTCCCACCACAGTAATTTCAGCACATCCAGACTATTATAGGCCTGGCACACACCCTTTATTGCAATAAATAGTATGGGCCAGTCAGTGTCCGAGTGGGGGCTGCCATCAGTCGCTAAGCTCCTGGTTAGCAGGGACCCTGCAGGATCCAATCTCAGGACCCTTTAAAGTGTCATAGGTAGTAGAACAGTAGGACAAAATGACAGAAAGTCTACAGGGGAAAAACAGTGTGTATTTTTTGCTTTTATTTTTTGCCTGGACAGGCAGGTTAACGTTAACAATTCATGTGACAGTGTTCCCAAACCATCAAGTTTATAGATTTGGCAGATGAATGTTGTACAAAATATCTTTCATTAGTAAAGTTGAGTGAACACCATTTTGCTAAAGCTTTAACTTACCAAAATTTGAGCTGGGAATTCTCTGCGGATTTGGATTTCATATCCAAAAATTTTGAATGTGACAGCAGTGGTGTAGGACACAAGTAGACTTCCTTGATGCTCATTCTGAACAACAACTTGAAAATCGGACAATCCTGTTTTAGGTATAAGGAGTCCAGAGAGTAAGTACTCACACGCTCCCTGAAAGTCGTAATGCAAGTCATCAAACGTGACATAGTGAGGATCTCCTGAGCCTGTGCATGTGCTGTATTTTATTGGGTAACAATTCTGAATTCCATCTTTGACCAAGCACTGTTCTCCGTTAGCACATTTGGTGGTGCTACATTCGACTTTCCGAGTTACTGGATTACAGTAGCACTTCTTCTTGCACACAAGATCATCCCAGAAGGTGGTTCCAGGGCTCAGGAATCGTCCTTGGTAGTAACAGCCGCAATTTTCCTTGGGTTGACATCGCCCCTCAATCATGACAAAACCGGGATCGCAGTTGCAGGTTTCAATACATGGCTCCTTGCATTTAAATGGGGCTTCAGAGTCTTGACAGGTAGGTGGGCAAGAGCTTCCACATAGCTGATAGGTGCTATTTCCAATACATTCCATCGCTAGAGAAATGAAGAACATACAATGTTTTTAGGTGCCTTGCCATCGGATATAGGTTCAAAATAGATTAACGGGTACATTGGGTACCAGAAGAACAAGAAATATATTTAGCATGTAACAACATAATCTTAATTCTAATGTAAAATTAATTTTCCCAAAAACTATAAGGGTTTGCATTTCCAATTCCTATTTCAAAATAAATCCTTACTCGTTACTATAAGTCAGTAGGTGGAGCTAAAGAAATCATTGGATGGACAATCCGTCAATAATTCACAAAGATTACAATTTTCAGCCATATCACAGTGTTTAAGGATACAGCATGGTCAAAATAATGCTGTGGTCCTGGCACACGGGGTAGTGGGTAGTAAAGGTTAGTAATCTCTAAACCTAAAAGCTCCTTTTATTGAAAAAGTAGAAAACACTTCCAAAACATTTTAAAGGTTTAAAGTGGAACAAAACCTGGTATTTTGACTATATTTTGACTATACCGGGTATTGCTTCTTCCAATTTAGGATGCCCCACCTATGGCTCAAGCGCGGCCTCTCATACAGTCAGAGCTGTTTAATGTTCAGTAAACAGCTCAGTTTATGGTGATTGGAAGCAAACGCAGCCACATCCCCAGCAGTGGGTGTGCTCCTGCCCCCGGCCTATCTTAATGGCTGGGGACGGGAGTGCATGCACAGCCTAAAGATGCTGGTGATGAGATGGCTCTCGCTCTCCATTTTTTACAGCAATGAGAGAGCCGCCAGAGGTGAGGGAAGGCCAGTGGCTTGGCCCTGGAATCTTTTCAATTTCCGGGCTCAGCTGCATTGTGTTTTTCCCTGTTTTAAAGGATGTAGAGATCTCTTGCTATAGGACCACATTGTACAGAGATCTTCTCCACAAAGATAAAGGTCAAAATGTAGTACCTGTGGTAGCTTATTGCATTGTTCCCCAAATCTCTTCTTAAAGACCACCAACAGGCCATATTTTGTGGATCTATGGCTCTGTCTGAGAAATAATGCCTTCCCCTGTACATCTTTGCGGAGATCTGCAAAGCATGCCCTGGTGATGGTCCTTTCAGGAGAGGGTTGGGAAACACTGCTTAAACTTATAACTTAGGGTGGTATTTAATGTCTTTTTTGTCCCTGGCACCTTTCTGTAATAACGTATGTTGGCACTCCAACATCTATTGTCTCTAATAATCATTTAGGTACTGCCAAATAAAAAGTCAGTATACTGTTAACACAGAAAGAGTAGTTTTGCTTTTGTTGCATTTAAAGTGGAACTTCAGTCAATGACTGAATGACAACAATGACCCCCCCCCCTGTCCCCTGCCTTGCCACCCTACCCTGGCACTGAGACAGGACCATGGGGGGGTTATAAAGGAAAAAAATCTCCTCTGGTGCTCGGGATCCTGGCCTCTGCCATCTTTTCTTAAAAGAACAAGTAAATGAGCAGCGAGAGCGTGCGTGAACCCGGGGGATGCGGCTTTGTGTCTTTTCCTGAGGCCAGCCACACAGGAGAGTGATGCTGGCGTGGGGATAAGGTAAGGGTTTTTTCTTTGCACACCCCTTCCAGCCTGTCCTGCCTCAGCGCCAGGCTAGGGTGGCAGGGCAGTGGGGAGTCATAATTTGACGAAAGTTTCACTTTAAATGTTAAATTAGACCAATAGACCAAATAAAATTTCCAGCAAAGCAATCACACACTACAGGACCGCTGGTCTTCTCATGTTAGCTTGTAGTTATGTGGATCATGTGCCTACAGGGCATTGACTGGAAGCTACACTACTAGTTTGGATAAGAATTTACCGCCTTCCTGTTTAACTGCTTGACTGTACTGGGTTTTGTTCCGTGCCAATTCAGGATGTCCCAGGGGAATGCCAGGGACCAGACCTGGGTTTTGTTCCACTTTAAATAGGCCTTAACGTCTTTGTCCAGGAACACGCTAACAGTTTCCCCCCGTATTCCCCATTGGAACAGTGTAAAATTAGCCATTTCAAAGCATCTCAACATTTTGATTTTGTATGTATATACCTAAATTATTGTAAGTGAATCTGCTGGCTTTGCTTCAATTACTGTGTGTGGTTGAGCTGGGAAGGACATATCATAGAGCAGCTTTATGAGTCTTGAGTATGCTCTGCTAAGGTCAGAGTCTACAGCAGGACCTCCGTGGGGCTTGCTGTGCTCAATTGTGATGAGGGCTGCAAGGGACAGAGTAGCCTTTGGACCACTTTTTCTGCGTATAGTCCTGGAGGAACGGAATTGAAAGAAGGGGGAAACTTTGGAGCCCTATTAAAGGAGCACTATCGCGAAAAAATGGGCCAGTAATAAAAATCCATATAAATATGCTGATGGAGGGGTCACTTATACACCCGGCATCAGGAAATATTCAGCCAGGCTTGTTTTTTCAATTTTGATGGAAAGAAGTAGACATCTGGGGTGACAGGTTCTGTCACCCCTCATAGACTAAACTTGTCACACCTGGATTTTATTCCAACCAGGAGAAGAAAACCACAAGCTTGGTGGGAATTTTATTCAGTTCAGGTGTATAAGTGACCGCTTCTCTTATTAGCCAAGGTGTTTATATTGATTTTTTATATTACACAATTTCGTGATAGTGCTCCTTTAAGGAGTTACCCTGTGTCCACATGGGATAGGCATCAGGTGAGTTACTTGCTGCCTTATTATTGCTGTTGCCTAAATAGTCCATTTAAAAAGGACCTGATGGTCACTGGATCCCAAACACCCCGGGCATCCCAATTTGCTGTTCACATAAAAGTTCCTGGAAATGTGACCATTGGAGGTAACAACGACTTGCCAGGCAGAACCACATTGTAAACCATATTGGCCACCAGTGGTGACATGGGCCACAAACGTAGTTAGGGAGTGCCAGGAGTGAGTTTTATTTTTTAACTCACGTGCAATTCAGGTGGGCTGAGCATACCCAAGGGGTAGAAGTTGTAGAATAGATTTATGGTGCATTTAGCTAAATAAGTAATATAGTAATTGTAGGAAAAGGAGTCCAGAAATCTGGCGCAAGCTCCACATTAAGACCCCAGTCCGCCAGTTGTCCGCTGTCCTAGAAAAACCTAACTACCTGCATAGGTACACCTTCCTTAATCTGTGAGCAGTAAATTCAGTGAATTAGATAAAAATAGTATAATAGAAAATATAAAAGAAAATATAGCTACTTACGACATCCACTCATTTCTCTCCACTCGTTAACTTGATACCCTTCTCTAGCACAGGCATCACTATAGGCTTTCAAGGTCTGACACAAGATTTGATAGTAACCATCATTGAGGCATAAATCATAAACACAGTTGTCCTTGTAAATTTTGGGGTCAATCTTTTCATGGCATGGTCTAAACGGTCCATCCTTTTTACTAAGAATGCCGCAGTATTCCTCTTTTCCATACATGATGGTCTGTTTAAAGCTGCACGTTGTACAATTTCCATAACAATTGTCTGAGCACGTTGAGTCACTGTTGGACTTTACTTTCCAAAATGTGCCATAGTCTATAGGCTTTAACTCTTTGCCATTCACAAAGAGGTCATCTCTCGGGTTGTCGTTATAGTTCCCGCACAAGCCGCACACGCTACCATAATAACTGCTGGGTAGAGTAATTTTTAAGAGGATGTTCCAGTCGTAAAGGACCTTGAGTTTGAAATCAGTCACCAAGATTAAGGATGTGCCGCTCTGGGTTATGACCAGCTTGTTATTCAGGAGCTGGACTGGAAGCTGGGCCTTTTGGTTGTTTAGCTGGAAAGAAGAATATCAGATGGCAGTTGTCACAGAAGTTTAGTTGGTGTTGTGCCGCATAAAAGATTTATTTGAAACACATTTGATTGAGTGTGAGCAACTAGTCAATAAACCCGAAAAAGCTCATTTATGTTCAACGCCAGCGGTTTTCTTGTGTAAAAACAAAACTGAATTATAGATTGCAGCCCCCATTTTCAGCCACATCCCCAGCTAGTCTGCCCATGTTCAGAGATGATGGGGGGGGATGCAGTTGAATATCGGAAGTGGAAGATTGAGATTAGAAGGGGCAAGGTTCTAATCTGATCGATGATATATAAAAAGAGTATGCTTTAGGTTTTTACATATTAGGGTAAATGTTTAAAAAGATATGAGTTGAATATAAATGTATAATGAAAATTTGCCTACAGTAAAAAGAGATCCTCCTATAAAGCGCCTTGTATTTCGACCCCCCACCGTAATTGGAGTGGTAGCTGTTGGCGCATATGAAGCAAAATGTGTCACGTTGTTGACCTGATGCCACCACTCACTGTACCTTGGATCTTCTAGGAGGAGCCCCTGGAAGAGCACCAGTCCTGTACTTGATATACATGTAAGGACAGAGGTCACCAACTGGCATCCAAACCTTGGGTTGCCAGCATATATTCCTGATGCGCAAATACTAGTATGGGGCATTATTTCGAAATTAAAGAAATTTAACAAATGATGAGGGAAAAGTTTGACAAAGATAATACATCAAATGACCCAAAGCTGGAGCTCATCCCTAAGTAGAAATAATACAAGTAAAACCACTTACCCTTACAACACCAAATTCAGACCGGACACCGGTGATATTATAACCATAGACTTGGATGTTGACTGATTTCAAGTAAGACACCTGAGAGGAACCTCGATTCTCATTAGTGGTTTCAATATTGAAGACTGGAAGATCATCATCAGCGCCACAGGTCTTGGACATGGTGTATGAGCATGTGCCTTGAAAATCATAGTTCTTCCCATCGAATGTGTGATAATGGGGATCTCCCCATGACCAGCAGGTAGATTCTGAGTTTCCGTCGCATGTTGCTTTACCATGAGATATTTTACAGACCTCCTTCTTTCTACATTTTAGAAGGCTGCATGATGGCCTTGAGGAACCTGTGGAAGGTTGAGACAGATGAACAGACAATCACTAATGAGAATGACTGTATTTGAATAGAATAGTTTTAAAAGTGTGCTCTCTATTACATAGAAACATAGAAGGTTGAAGGCAGAAGGCGAGCACAAGCTCCATCTAGTCTGTCCTTATGTGTATACTGTATGTGCTCTTTGTCTTAGGATAGATGTGTGGTTATCCCAGGCATGTTTAAATTCAGTGACTGTTGATTTTTCAACCACCTCTACTGGAAGTTTATTCCAAGCATCTACTACTCTTTTGCTAAAATAATATTTTTAAGCATTGCTCCTGATCTTTCCTCCGACTAGCTTCAGGTTGTGCCCCTTTGTTCTATCATTATTTCTTTCATCATTCTATCATCTCCTGATAAGTTTTAAGTTTAAGTCCTTCTACCATTTTTGTTGCCCACCTTTGGACCCGTTCTATTTGAATAATGTCTTTTTGCAGGTAAGATCTCCAGAACTGCACAAAGTATTGTAGCTGTGGCCTCACCAGGGCTCTACACAGAGGCATCACAACCTCCCTCTTCCTACTGGTGATGCCTCGAGTTATGCAGCCAAGCATCCTGCTTGCTTTTCCCACTGCCTGGCTACACTGTCCACTCATCTTGCAGCTATCAGTACCCCTAAATCTCTTTCCTCCGAGGTCCCCTAAATCTCTTTCTCCGAGGAGATTAGAAAGTGCATTATTTTACTGTATCCTATACAAACAAACAGGTGCCACTGGAACCAAAATTTAGGGCTGGAACAAATGTGTGACACGAAAGACATCCCTATATGGATGATTTGAAGTAGGTGTAGTTACAAGGATCGAGCCCGGGTTCTTTAACCACACGCTCTTAGCCAAGCTTCCTTATTATAAGAGCAAAGAGTGTCCGGAATCCCACCCTTACATCACACTTTGAGTAGCTTTATTCAGTGTGTGTGTTTAGAATCTCTTCTCTATCTGTATATCCAGCCTCATGCACAAAGATCTGATTTACTACACTACGCATCTGTTCGCCAGTTTAGCACTACGCGGAAACCGTTTTCTGAGTGTAGAATATCACGGTGATCTGAGCTATATTTGTTACAGCAAACAGGAACAACTGACTAGCTGCCGGCATTTTGCCGTGTGATTGACACAATTTGCCAGTTAAAATGTGTGGTATTTACTGTGGTAAATGTGTGGTATTTACTAGCAAAAATAATGACAGTGGGACAACTGCGGCTGCGTATTTTATTTAAAAACAAGAAATCTTGCTAAAACCCCACGTTTACAGCTTATGGCAGCATGGGATTGGTATCAGAATACATGTGTTGTGTCTCTGGAGTGTCTGGGTTGTTTGGGAAGCCTTTTAATTAGTTTTATTAGTTGTTTCTCCAAAATTAGTTATCTATCTAACTTTCACACTTGAAGTATAGAAAGATGTAAAAATTACATAAAGAGACATTCTCACCAAAAATATTGCTTCCTATTGAGTTCGCTGCTAAAAGCTGGTGCACTAAAAAGCCATTTGCATAAATGGCAAACACGGCCTTCACCTGGCGAATAGGCTACTTTAAGTTAGCAATGTCAATGTGGCAAACTAATGGAAGCACAGAGAATGCCTGGTAAATGCTTAGTAGATGACCCCCTAAATGTTTAGATGTTTGCTAGTTGTAAAATAGTCTTGTGTTTGTGAGTGCTGTCACCCTGGGCGCCAGAAATACAGGGGTCGCTAAGCTAACTGCTGAATCTTGCCTTCTGGCCCTGCACTCAAGTGTCACCTGCTTACCTTAAATCCCCACTGCCATGTCCTGAATGAATCTTATAACTGACACCCCTTATAAGAGTCACACATCACTAATAACGTGTGTTAAAAAACACATTATTATTTATATATATATATATATATTTCATTGATAATAAACTCCTATGCACTTACCACCAAGGCAGACCGCTGATTCTCCGTAGCTGTTAAGATCGGAAATGCCCATAATGCTGATGCTGAAGGCACTTTTGCCACTTTGAAATACCGATGGTGTTGATTTGGAGAGAGGATACTCCCCCCAAGAATACTCCGTTCCTGGAATGGACTTCCATTTCACACCATCGAGAGGGTCTTTATCAACGGTTAGATTTTGTAACTCTGATGTTTTTGCAACAAGAACAGCTTCATTTGTGAAATCTTTCAAACCCTTGACTTTGAAAGAGGTACAAAAAGACAGTTCATCTGGAACAGTCATAAGTGTTGTGTCAAAGTCTATGCCTCCCTTTTCGCCACCCGTACCATAGAACAGTACTTGTATTCCTTCAGTTGAATTGATAAAGAGTGGGGCATTTGGTCTAAGTTCTAATGCCATGGTATCTCCAGGGGCCAGTATCTCATTCTTTGTCACTGATCCAGCTTGATAGGTTATTTCTGTATTTGGGGTCGCTGCTGTTACATACACAAGATCATATTGGTCTTGGTAAGAAACTGGAGGGATAAAATAAGTTGAGCCCCAAATGAAAACCGGCTGCAGCTGTTCGTAGACATGGTTGCATTTGGTGAACTTCAAGGAACATGCATGACCACTGAGAACCACCATCGGTTTGGTGGCTACAATTCTAGATCCACTCAGGTCATCTTTACTTTGGAACTGAACAACGTCGTAGGGCTCCACATCAAATATCAGCTTATCGTTTTTACCATACTGTTCGCCCTCATATGTCAATAGTCCTTTAGGGTAGATCGTAACCTTTGCAGGCTCTTTTGTAATTATAGCAAACTCTTTCATGGAGCCATCAGGAGGTGTAAACAAGTAATACTCACTTCCTAGTTCCTATTTAAGAATAGAAATGGAAACAATTGAAGACTTTTAAATAAGTTTAAATCCTTCCCAACACCACCCCAGAGAGATGATCCAGTGCTAAATCTGCTGTTCACCCCAGTCTGTTGACCTACTCATCTTGACAAGGCCAGTTGCAACAAACAATCCTTTCCAGAATAACATGAAAACAGTTATCTAATATTTGCAAAAGAGAAGATGGCAGGTGCATTCTTGCCAGTACATTGGTGGTTGCTGAGGCCCACGGTGGTGCAGCTTCAAGTATACACTGGCACTAAAGTTTAGTTAATAATTGGAGACATTTGGTCCCATGCAGCCCAACATGACCAAATCTTCTCCTCCTGACGACAGCACCAAGCTAAAAGGATTGTGCACTGCCTTCCCCAATGTGAGGGAGACTGGCCCCTTGTAACTAAGGACGGGAGCTAGTCATGTTATAAAGAAATATATCAAGACTTTCAATAAGTCTCCCCCTTGAGTATATATAGTTACATTTAACATGTCCTTCGCTAATTTGAGGTTTGTCCCCTAATAATGCAAACATTACCCTTTTGGATCTCATTCAGAATCTTAACTGTTTACTCCATTTTCTTTTATTCCTAAAGGTGTACCTGCACCCAAATTTAAAGCTAGACCCCAACCCCCCTCTCTGACCAGGTTCCACATCCCCTGATCATTCTTTGTGAGCCAGCAGTGAGCTCGCAGTGGCCCCATTAGAATATGCCAGTGCTGGATGCTCCACCTCAGAGGGGGTTGGCAAGTGGGTGACTTCCTGAAACCCCAGGAGCCTGCTGCGGCCTGTTAATCTTTATGGCACCTGCTTGGCCTCCTAGCCCTGGGCTACAAATCCACATGGTAACCCACACAGTCTTTTTTATTATTTAGGGTTAACTAACAAGGGTTCAGACTAACCTGTGCCCCAGCCTTATCTGCTGCCATCTATACTTCACTCAAGTGTGATTTGTAACATAAATTAAAAAAAAAAACTAAACGTTTGTGTTATTCACACAAATATCTGTCTTGTGTGTTTTGATTAAGTTTTTAGGGTGACTGACAGCGCTCATGCTCTACCCAGGTGTTACTTGATATAATCAGAAAATTGAAAGTGGTACCCCTGATCTAGAGGGAAAGATGGGAGCAATTTCCACTGTACAGCTAAAAGGAGGATCCTAAACATAGGAACCAAAAACGGGGGTGGTGTCGGCATCAATTCTTGGTATTACAAGACATCACAGAGTGGGGTGTATAAAGAGCTCTGTGGCGGGGAGCACTGGTGGGTGAGCTGGCAAGGCAGAGGATCTGTTCACACTGCAGAGCATGGAGAGGCGTGGGACACCCGTGTCGGACAATAGGTGAGGTGAATGTGTTTGGGTTTTTTTGGACCACCTGTAAGGCTTCTATCTTTTCCAGCATCCCAGCTTGGCTTATACCTGGACACAGCCCACAATTTAAATTTCCAGGAAACCCACTGGCATATCCATAGGGCGCCATTGAGGGGAGAAAATCAGCCACGGCAGAATTTACAGCAAGGTAAGTTAATTTTTATGTGCAGCAATCTGAATTGCCCTTGCATATGAGCACTGTTTCTTGTAAGGGTGCTGGTCCAGTTAAAAATAAGTCTAATTTACAATTATATTGAAAGCAGGATATATATTTGTTCTATTTTCTTTTTCTGTCCACACCGGACCTTCACCCTGAATAAGAGCCTATCTTATATGTTTCCCCCATGTACATACAGATGGCCCACATTAATCCGGACCTTCACCATGAATAAGAGCATATCTTATATGTTTCCCCCACATTGTACATACAGATTACTGACATTAAAAGTCATCCTACCTGCATCTACTGCATTTTCTGAGTCTTTAAACATCCAAGATGGCGGCCCATGGCTGCCTGCAAACAGGAAGTGTCTAATGGCTGTGCATTGTGGGATTGTTGACCTTTTTCTGACCCCAGCTCTGCTCTGTCTGTGCAAAACACAGCTATAACCTGCCCCCCTGCACTCTTGCCCCCTCGTCTCTTCTCAGTATGTGATGCTACTGAGCAAATATGGCGGCGCTTGTATCCTGGAGTCCTGAACAGATTTGCAGGCCAGTGAGGGAAAGAGTAAAAAGTAAGTGATTAAAAATGGTAAATATATTAGTTTTAGATGCTGGGGAATAGTTTTTTAAGGGTTTGGGCTTTTCATTAAATGATACTGAAGGTCTGCTTTAACATACTTTGCTGTCACCAGAAATGAGAGTTTCTTACCGACACAGGGTAGAGTGATGCGCTGTCTGAGCTCTGCATTTTGAAATTCAATGAAACCACGGACACCGGCTTGTCAGAATTCACAATCACCGAGTACGACGATATTCCAGAGCCCGACACCTGGACCAGACTTGGGAGCACAATGGTGGTATCCTCAAACGCGTTTAAGGTGACATCCTTTCGGAATGAAGATTTGTTGATCCTGACGGTGACCTTGGTGCCATCAGAATAGGCAGTGATGAAGAGCTTGAGGTCGGGTTTGCCGGTGTTCGAGTCGTGGTTCTGCATGAAGGCCGTTAGAAATTCTGTTCCTGGGACCCCGGCTGAGCACAAGGCTGTGGATATATTAAAAATAATCAATGAAAGAATGATTGAATTCGAAAGTTTAGATGTTGTTCTAGAGTTTTCTTAGAGTCAGCATTGTTTTGCTTAGTTTTGAAAAGTTTCTCTGGAGACAAAACTTAAGTTTTTTTTAGATTTCATACAATTTCAAGAATGCATTGAGCATGCTGTTATTTATATATGTAGCCCTTCAAATATGTCACAACGTAAAGCATACATACACCTAAAACATACAATGGACCGTAAAACAACACAAAGAAAAAAAATAATATATCTTCTGCCAACACCTGCTATGCTAACACAGCACAAAGGTTAATAGCCTTTGAAATTGACAATAATAGCAGGAGGTGGTGCTGCACCTTCAGCCAGTGACCTCTGTACATGTATGAAGTAGGTGACCCCAGGGAAAATGATTTTTAATAGAAATCTCAGTAAAGGGTTACAAATTGAGAAACAATTACTATATCATTCAACTTTTTAGGGTGGGAATCAGAGACAGTTGTTAAATGAAGCAACGCTCCCTCATTGAGGGATGGATAGGAGATAGGATGTAACAGTTACAACAATAGAAACACTTTGAATAGGCAAATTAATCATTTATTGCTGCAGATCTGCATGTTACACCTCAAAAAAGGAAAAATGAGAACAACAGGGGGCAGGGGCCATGGACTCAAAGGAAGGGCAGCCTCTCCAAATCAGAGAGAGTTGGAAGGTACTTTAAAGTGGACCAACACCCAAGCTGATCGACCCGGAATCTATAAGATTCCCATGCTGATCAATTTTCTCCCCTCAGGGCATCCAAAATCAGAATGCCCCGCTGTGTGAAACCCCCCCAGGTCGCCCCATACACTTACCTTGTTTCCCGGTCCAACGGCGCATGCACGAGCCGCGGTCGCATCCTCGCGATCCCTCTAGCAGGGCGTGCCCCAGGCATTTGTGAATGGCTGTTGCGGGCACGCTCCCTGTTAGAGGAGAGCGGGGGATGCGGCCACCAGCACGCTCAGAGCAGCTGGCCTTAGACGAAGGCTTAGATGAAGTGACATCAGCGACTCCGAGCGCGCTGATTGGACAAGCGGCTCCACATGCTCCGTAGGACTGGAAGAGGTGAGTTGGCATCGGCGATCTGGGCGGTTTCCCACAGCGGGGGAAAGGACCAAAACCCAGGTTTACTTTAAGCAAAAGACAGTACCTAACTTGATTTCTAAAGTTAAATCCTAGAGACAGGCTAGCTCAAAGTATTTGGTTCTAGATACATTTTTTTAATCCCTAGGTTTCGTTCCTATTCCAGGGGGCATCCTGATTTGGCATGCGGGCTGTGTGGAAAACAAATGAAATCTTGCCACGTTCCCGCGGTGCCTGTGCAGGTCTCTTCCCCACTGTCTATGTTGTGCAGTTTGATGAGTGACATAGAAAGAGGAATGGAGGGGGAGCAGCATTTATCTCCGAGGTACCTTCTCTCTGGGGGTGGTGGCCCTTCAGATAGACCTGGAATGGGGGCGTTCATGACAGTTAGGCTGCTTTCATACTGGGGCAACATAAGGGTTATTACAATGTGCTTACGATCACTCCAAAATCGCCAATGAAATGCTGGCAAGAGTACCCTCGGGAACATTGCAATCCACATCATGAGTTATCGGAGGGCAGGGCGATTGCAAAAAGGATCTCAAGGATTACACAAAAGAGGAAGACAACGGACTGTTGCATCTTATAAACTCAAACGCGTCGATTGCTCCTCTTAAAGTGGACCAACACCCAGGATTTTGACTATCCTGGATCTTGGTCCACTTCGGTGGGGCACCCCCGATCGGGGTGCCCCGCTGTGTGAAACCCCCCCGAACCCCCCGAAAAACTCACCTCTCCCCGCTCCCAACGCCGACGGACAAGCCATTTCACAGGAGCGGACAAGCGGCTCCTCCGCCGCCGCCGCCGCCTCCCGCGCGTCACTCTTGACTGTGAATGGCCGGTAAGGTAAGGGGATTTGGGGTGTTTGGGGGGGTTTCACCCCGCGGGACATCCTGATCTCGGATGTCCCACGGGGATGGAGGTGAACACTGGAACAATAGTGACCCCCTATTACTCAAAAAAGCCCCACTCACTCCTTTTTAAGTTGAGAAAACTGCCATTCACTGTAATTGTCTATCTTGGGGCTGATTCAGAGCCAGGTGAAAATGTACACCCGGTAGACAATGAAAGTCAACGGCAATTTTCTCTCCTAAAAAAGGAGTGAGAATTCTCACCTGGCTTTGAATCGACCCCTATGTCAGTCCTGCACAATTGATGATCACTATTAGGGATGAGCGAATCGATCCGGACGAACCCGGATTCGATCCGAATTTCAGGAAAAATTCGATTCGGATCGAATCCGAATTTCCCCGCGATTCAATCACTCGAAGTTTTCCTTTAACATCCATTCATTTACATTTACAGGCATTCTAAGATGGCGGACGGGACATGTCTGGACATGTATCCCGCGCCAGTGCAAGCTGGGGCAGTCACATGCAGCCTATCAGCAGCCAGCAAGCCCGGTGACGTCACAGCGGTATTTAACGGCGGCCATCTTGCTTTTCCTCATTTCTCTATTGCATTCGTGAGAGACAGGACGCTGTGTAGCTGAGGCAGTTAGACAGGCAGGGACAGACAGGGACAGGCTGGAGACAGGCAGGAGACAGACAGGAGACAGACAGAAAGCCAGGGAAAGGTAGGAAAAATGGAGGCTGTCACAGGGAGATTTTTTTTTTTTTTCATCCAGCCTGAGTGTTACTAGCTGGCTGACAGGCTTTGTTAGCGTTTTCAGGCTGCTTATAGTAACTAACTGTGCATATATACTGAACTGATCTTAAGTCTGCTGTGAGGCATCCCATTCTGTGACTAAAGCAGCCTCTGTTTAAGACCATATAAGCATTTGCTCTTATCATATTTGAAATTAGGCCTGATAAAGACACTTTTGCTGGGCATAGCACTACTGGACCCTGCCAGGTCCACTTCTGTTGGGGCATCCCATTCTGTGACTAAAGCAGCCTCTGTTTAAGACCATATAACCATTTGCTCTTATCATATTTGAAATTAGGCCTGATAAAGACACTTTTGCTGGGCATAGCACTACTGGACCCTGCCAGGTCCACTTCTGTTGGGGCATCCCATTCTGTGACTACAGCAGCCTCTGTTTAAGACCGTATAACCATTTTCACTTATCATATTTGAAATTAGGCCTGATAAAGACACTTTTGCTGGGCAAAGCACTACTGGACCCTGCCAGGTCCATTCCTGTTGGGGCATCCCATTCTGTGACTAAAGCAGCCTCTGTTTAAGACCATATAAGCATTTGCTCTTATCATATTTGAAATTAGGCCTGATAAAGACACTTTTGCTGGGCATAGCACTACTGGACCCTGCCAGGTCCACTTCTGTTGGGGCATCCCATTCTGTGACTACAGCAGCCTCTGTTTAAGACCGTATAACCATTTTCACTTATCATATTTGAAATTAGGCCTGATAAAGACACTTTTGCTGGGCAAAGCACTACTGGACCCTGCCAGGTCCATTCCTGTTGGGGCATCCCATTCTGTGACTAAAGCAGCCTCTGTTTAAGACCATATAAGCATTTGCTCTTATCATATTTGAAATTAGGCCTGATAAAGACACTTTTGCTGGGCATAGCACTACTGGACCCTGCCAGGTCCACTTCTGTTGGGGCATCCCATTCTGTGACTAAAGCAGCCTCTGTTTAAGACCATATAACCATTTGCTCTTATCATATTTGAAATTAGGCCTGATAAAGACACTTTTGCTGGGCATAGCACTACTGGACCCTGCCAGGTCCACTTCTGTTGGGGCATCCCATTCTGTGACTACAGCAGCCTCTGTTTAAGACCGTATAACCATTTTCACTTATCATATTTGAAATTAGGCCTGATAAAGACACTTTTGCTGGGCAAAGCACTACTGGACCCTGCCAGGTCCATTCCTGTTGGGGCATCCCATTCTGTGACTAAAGCAGCCTCTGTTTAAGACCATATAAGCATTTGCTCTTATCATATTTGAAATTAGGCCTGATAAAGACACTTTTGCTGGGCATAGCACTACTGGACCCTGCCAGGTCCACTTCTGTTAGGGCATCCCATTCTGTGACTAAAGCAGCCTCTGTTTAAGACCATATAACCATTTGCTCTTATCATATTTGAAATTAGGCCTGATAAAGACACTTTTGCTGGGCATAGCACTACTGGACCCTGCCAGGTCCACTTCTGTTGGGGCATCCCATTCTGTGACTACAGCAGCCTCTGTTTAAGACCGTATAACCATTTTCACTTATCATATTTGAAATTAGGCCTGATAAAGACACTTTTGCTGGGCAAAGCACTACTGGACCCTGCCAGGTCCATTCCTGTTGGGGCATCCCATTCTGTGACTAAAGCAGCCTCTGTTTAAGACCATATAAGCATTTGCTCTTATCATATTTGAAATTAGGCCTGATAAAGACACTTTTGCTGGGCATAGCACTACTGGACCGTGCCAGGTCCACTTCTGTTGGGGCATCCCATTCTGTGACTAAAGCAGCCTCTGTTTAAGACCATATAACCATTTGCTCTTATCATATTTGAAATTAGGCCTGATAAAGACACTTTTGCTGGGCATAGCACTACTGGACCCTGCCAGGTCCACTTCTGTTGGGGCATCCCATTCTGTGACTAAAGCAGCCTCTGTTTAAGACCATATAACCATTTGCTCTTATCATATTTGAAATTAGGCCTGATAAAGACACTTTTGCTGGGCAAAGCACTACTGGACCCTGCCAGGTCCATTCCTGTTGGGGCATCCCATTCTGTGACTAAAGCAGCCTCTGTTTAAGACCATATAAGCATTTGCTCTTATCATATTTGAAATTAGGCCTGATAAAGACACTTTTGCTGGGCATAGCACTACTGGACCCTGCCAGGTCCACTTCTGTTGGGGCATCCCATTCTGTGACTACAGCAGCCTCTGTTTAAGACCGTATAACCATTTTCACTTATCATATTTGAAATTAGGCCTGATAAAGACACTTTTGCTGGGCAAAGCACTACTGGACCCTGCCAGGTCCATTCCTGTTGGGGCATCCCATTCTGTGACTAAAGCAGCCTCTGTTTAAGACCATATAAGCATTTGCTCTTATCATATTTGAAATTAGGCCTGATAAAGACACTTTTGCTGGGCATAGCACTACTGGACCCTGCCAGGTCCACTTCTGTTGGGGCATCCCATTCTGTGACTAAAGCAGCCTCTGTTTAAGACCATATAACCATTTGCTCTTATCATATTTGAAATTAGGCCTGATAAAGACACTTTTGCTGGGCATAGCACTACTGGACCCTGCCAGGTCCACTTCTGTTGGGGCATCCCATTCTGTGACTACAGCAGCCTCTGTTTAAGACCGTATAACCATTTTCACTTATCATATTTGAAATTAGGCCTGATAAAGACACTTTTGCTGGGCAAAGCACTACTGGACCCTGCCAGGTCCATTCCTGTTGGGGCATCCCATTCTGTGACTAAAGCAGCCTCTGTTTAAGACCATATAAGCATTTGCTCTTATCATATTTGAAATTAGGCCTGATAAAGACACTTTTGCTGGGCATAGCACTACTGGACCCTGCCAGGTCCACTTCTGTTGGGGCATCCCATTCTGTGACTACAGCAGCCTCTGTTTAAGACCGTATAACCATTTTCACTTATCATATTTGAAATTAGGCCTGATAAAGACACTTTTGCTGGGCAAAGCACTACTGGACCCTGCCAGGTCCATTCCTGTTGGGGCATCCCATTCTGTGACTAAAGCAGCCTCTGTTTAAGACCATATAAGCATTTGCTCTTATCATATTTGAAATTAGGCCTGATAAAGACACTTTTGCTGGGCATAGCACTACTGGACCCTGCCAGGTCCACTTCTGTTGGGGCATCCCATTCTGTGACTAAAGCAGCCTCTGTTTAAGACCATATAAGCATTTGCTCTTATCATATTTGAAATTTGGCCTGATAAAGACACTTTTGCTGGGCAAAGCACTACTGGACCCTACCAGGTCCATTCCTGTTGGGGCATCCCATTCTGTGACTAAAGCAGCCTCTGTTTAAGACCATATAAGCATTTGCTCTTATCATATTTGAAATTAGGCCTGATAAAGACACTTTTGCTGGGCATAGCACTACTGGACCCTGCCAGGTCCACTTCTGTTGGGGCATCCCATTCTGTGACTAAAGCAGCCTCTGTTTAAGACCATATAACCATTTGCTCTTATCATATTTGAAATTAGGCCTGATAAAGACACTTTTGCTGGGCAAAGCACTACTGGACCCTGCCAGGTCCATTCCTGTTGGGGCATCCCATTCTGTGACTAAAGCAGCCTCTGTTTAAGACCATATAAGCATTTGCTCTTATCATATTTGAAATTAGGCCTGATAAAGACACTTTTGCTGGGCATAGCACTACTGGACCCTGCCAGGTCCACTTCTGTTGGGGCATCCCATTCTGTGACTAAAGCAGCCTCTGTTTAAGACCATATAAGCATTTGCTCTTATCATATTTGAAATTAGGCCTGATAAAGACACTTTTGCTGGGCATAGCACTACTGGACCCTGCCAGGTCCACTTCTGTTGGGGCATCCCATTCTGTGACTACAGCAGCCTCTGTTTAAGACCGTATAACCATTTTCACTTATCATATTTGAAATTAGGCCTGATAAAGACACTTTTGCTGGGCAAAGCACTACTGGACCCTGCCAGGTCCATTCCTGTTGGGGCATCCCATTCTGTGACTAAAGCAGCCTCTGTTTAAGACCATATAAGCATTTGCTCTTATCATATTTGAAATTAGGCCTGATAAAGACACTTTTGCTGGGCATAGCACTACTGGACCCTGCCAGGTCCACTTCTGTTGGGGCATCCCATTCTGTGACTAAAGCAGCCTCTGTTTAAGACCATATAACCATTTGCTCTTATCATATTTGAAATTAGGCCTGATAAAGACACTTTTGCTGGGCAAAGCACTACTGGACCCTGCCAGGTCCATTCCTGTTGGGGCATCCCATTCTGTGACTAAAGCAGCCTCTGTTTAAGACCGTATAAGCATTTGCTCTTATCATATTTGAAATTAGCCTGATAAAGACACTTTTGCTGGGCATAGTACTACTGGATCTTTTTTGGGGGGCATCCCATTCTGTGACTAAAGCAGCCTCTGTTTAAGACCGTATAAGCATTTGCTCTTATCATATTTGAAATTAGCCTGATAAAGACACTTTTGCTGGGCATAGCACTACTTGTCCCTGCCAGGGCATCCCATTCTGTGACTAAAGCAGCCTCTGTTTAAGACCATATAAGCATTTGCTCTTATCATATTTGAAATTAGCCTGATAAAGACACTTTTGCTGGGCATAGTACTACTGGATCTTTTTTGGGGGCATCCCATTCTGTGACTAAAGCAGCCTCTGTTTAAGACCATATAAGCATTTGCTCTTATTATATTTATATTATAAGACACTTTTGCTGGGCATAGGCTTACTGCTGCCTGCCAGGTGCACTTCTGTTGAGGCATCCCATTCTGTAACATAGCATACCCCTCTTTATTTACACTAAGCAGCTCTCTTATTTACACTAAGCAGGCCTGTTGGAGGCTGAGTGTTAATGCTCACTTTTGGTGTGCATTATATTCTGTTTCATATAGACCCACCGCTGCCCGGGGGATCTTAAAATATCACCTACTCCCACGCCAGTTAGACTATGTCGGGCAGACAAGTGCCTGGAAGTGAAAAGAGGAGTGGCAGAGGCCAAGATTCCGCAGGCAGAGCTCGCATCAGACTGGGGGCCAGTAGCAGCAGGAGTCACGCTGAGAGACCTAATCTGCCAGTATCTGCTAGCGGTCGGGTCTCCACCAGTAACGCATCTGCCGTGGTAGATTGGTTGACGCGCTCATCAACAACATCATCACAACTTACGTCTGAGACCCCCAGTCTAGGGTCGGTAGGTTCCTCTGACACAACCCTGAGTTGGCATGCCCCGAGAGCAGTCCCTGTCCTCCCATTGCCTCTGTCCTACGCCGTTCCCTCCCCCAGCGACGTATCCTATGCTTTGGGTTCAGCTCCACTCTTTAGTGAGGAGGACCATCAGATAGAGGACAGTCAGCAGCTACTGCCCAGCCAAGAAATGGAGGTGGCTTCTCTAGCTAGGCAGACAGATAGTGATGTGGACAGTGTCGTGGGTGCTGCGAGCGTTCCAGCTCCTGCGCCAGACACTGTTGACGAATCCACGAACATCAGTGACGTACAGCCACAACTCGGTGATGATGATGATGACGATGAAGCCGATCGCACTTGGGAGCCGGGTGATGAAGGGGCTTCATCGTCATCATCAGGAGAAGAGGGGCGCAGGTTGCCCCGGAGTCAGCAGCTGAGGCAGCAAGGTGGTAGCAGTCAGCATGGGGGCACAATTCCAAAGGCTGGAGCCGGCCGGGGCCGGGGCCGGGGTAGAGCACCTGCTGTGCGGCAGTCTACCTTATCGGGAGGTAGTGGAGCAGGGGTTCCTGGAGTTGGCAACAGCAGCAGTGAATCAGTGAGGCCAGGGGGTGGGAAAAGTAGCTACTCGGCAGTGTGGCAGTTTTTCCTGAGGCATCCGCAGGAGGGTAACATGGCCACATGCAAGATATGTAGGCAAAAGGTGAAGCGTGGCCAGGGTCCAAATGTTGGCACCACGGCCCTGCGTCAACATATGATGCGTCACCATAAAACGACCTGGGAGAACCGAGGCTCCCAAGGGGTGGTCCAGTCTGCTTCCTCACCAAGTGAGCTCCCAATTTCTGCCAGCCAAGGCTCCAGCACCTCAGCTGAAGGCAGCTGTGCGTAATACCCATCCTCTGTCGCTCCTGCTCCTCCTCCTCCTCCTCCAAGTCATGCATCCCGCCAGCAATCCATCAGCGAAGCCATGTCCAAGAGACAGCAGTATGCGCCCACTCATCCTACGGCGCAGAAGCTGAATGTGCTCCTGTCCAAGTTGCTGGTGCTGCAGTCGCTCCCTTTTCAGGTGGTGAAATCTGCACCTTTCAGAGAACTGATGGCTTGTGCCGAGCCGAGGTGGAGAGTCCCAAGCCGTCATTTCTTTGCCAAGAAGGCAGTACCAGCGCTGCACACTTTTGTTGAACAGAAGGTGGGCCAGTTCTTGAGCCTGTCGGTGTGTAGCAAAATACATGGCAGCGCCGAAATCTGGAGCTGTAACTACGGTCAGGGGCAGTACATGTCGTTTACGGCCCACTGGGTGAATGTGGTCCCTTTGCAGCAGCAACTTGGACAGGTCACGCCGCTTCGGCCTCCGCGCTCTCTGCCCATTGGGCCTGTGACACCGTGCGACTCGGCCTCCTCATCCTCCGCCATCTCCTCACCCTCCACTGTAGGCTCAAGTCTCAGTGCCCCTCCAGTCTACCATGTGTGCAGGGCACGGAGGTGTCACGCAGTGCTTCACATGGTTTGTCTTGGCGAACGGAGTCACACAGGGGAGGAACTGCTTAAATGTATTCATCAGGAAATCCAAACATGGCTTACTCCGAGAAAACTTAAAATGGGAATCATGGTTACCGACAATGGGAAGAACATTTTGTCTGCGCTGCGCCAAGGAAGCCTGACCCATGCCCCCTGCATGGCTCACGTCTTCAATCTGGTTGTCAAGCGGTTTCTGAAGTGTTCCCCCCATCTGCAGGACATCCTAACAACTTCACGGAAACTTTGCATGCACTTCAGCCACTCCTACACCGCCAAACACACCCTTCTTGAGCTACAGCGTCAGAATGGTATCCCCCAACATAGTCTGATTTGCGATGTTTCCACCCGTTGGAATTCCACCCTTCACATGTTGGACCGATTATATGAACAGAGAAAAGCCATCACGGATTTCCTGATGATCCAAGCAGATAGGGGGACTCCCCTGTGTAACTTCAATGTCAACCAGTGGCAGCTCATACGTGACACCTGCCGTTTGCTCAGGCCCTTTGAGGAAGCCACTTTATTTGTCAGTCGGCAGGATTACGGGATGAACGACGTGATTCCACTGCTTCATGTACTACAGCACATGTTGGAAACCATGGCTGGTCAGGGCACTGGAGACATGGCGTTTACATCTTACGGCCACATGAACCCCGTTGGAGCTGAACTGGAGGAGGAGGAGGAGGAAGAGGAGGAGGAGGAGTTGCCCAGCGAAACACAGTTTAGGCTTGGCGAAATGGCTGGTTTATCTAGTCAGCGGACAGGAGAGGAGGAGCAGGAGCAGCCAGAGGAGCTAGAGGTTTTTGAGGAAGGAGAGACAGAGGACCCGGGCACACCGTGGCAGTATGCAGTGGAGATGGAGACAGGTAGTCCATCCGAGTCACTTGCGCAAATGGCACGAAGCATGCTCACATGCTTGCGTAGTGACCCCAGAATTGTTTCCATCTGTCGGCGGGATGACTTCTGGCTGTCCACCTTATTGGACCCTCGCTTCCGGCACAAAATGGGGGCATTTTTTAAACCCACCGAGAGGGAGGACAAACTCAACTACTACAAAGACATTCTACGTAGGCAGTTGGCCGATGCCTATCTGCGCCATGGTCCATACTCTCGCAGGTCTGACTCGAGGGGACCTCTGCACTCACCTTCCACTGCCATGGCCGCTGGGGGGGTTGGCAGCAGCAGCAGCAGAAGCTCCATCAGCAGCAGCAGCCTCAGTCTTCAGTCGCTAATGAGTAGCTTTCTACACCCGCATAGTGAGGCTACTCATGAGCAGCAGGAAGACCTGGAGCAGGACCTGAACCAGCAGGTCATGTCATACTTTGACATGACCATGCCAACACACCTTGAGGATCCGCTGGACTTCTGGGCAGCCAAACTTGATTTGTGGCTGCAACTAGCAGAGTTTGCCCTGGAAAAGCTGTCCTGCCCGGCAAGTAGCGTGCCATCTGAGCGGGTGTTTAGTGCGGCGGGGGCCATAGTTACGGCGAGGAGAACTCGTCTGTCAACTAAAAATGTGGAGAGACTCACCTTTGTCAAAATGAATCAGGGATGGATCAGCCAGGATTTCCACCCACCAATGCCCGATGCATGCGACTAGATTCAGCATGGTGCCACGTTTTACACTTTCCAAATGGTGCAAAACATATTTATGTCTTTAGGCCATTTTTTGGGCTCCTGCTGCTGCTACTGTCAACTCCTGCCAACTCCAGGGTGTGATTCATCCAATTTTTGGGCTCCTGAAGCCAACTCCAGTGTATATTTGGGCTCCTGCTGCTGCTACTGTCAACTCCTGCCAACTCCAGGGTGTGATTCATCCAATTTTTGGGCTCCTGAAGCCAACTCCAGTGTATATTTGGGCTCCTGCTGCTGCTACTGTCAACTCCTGCCAACTCCAGGGTGTGATTCATCCAATTTTTGGGCTCCTGAAGCCAACTCCAGTGTATATTTGGGCTCCTGCTGCTGCTACTGTCAACTCCTGCCAACTCCAGGGTGTGATTCATCCAATTTTTGGGCTCCTGAAGCCAACTCCAGTGTATATTTGGGCTCCTGCTGCTGCTGCTGCCAACTTCTGCCAACTCCAGGGTGTGATTCATCCAATTTTTGGGCTCCTCAAGCCAACTCCAGTGTATATTTGGGCTCCTGCTGCTGCTACTGTCAACTCCTGCCAACTCCAGGGTGTGATTCATCCAATTTTTGGGCTCCTGAAGCCAACTCCAGTGTATATTTGGGCTCCTGCTGCTGCTACTGTCAACTCCTGCCAACTCCAGGGTGTGATTCATCCAATTTTTGGGCTCCTGAAGCCAACTCCAGTGTATATTTGGGCTCCTGCTGCTGCTGCTGCCAACTTCTGCCAACTCCAGGGTGTGATTCATCCAATTTTTGGGCTCCTGAAGCCAACCCCAGGGTCTCTTTAAAGTAATGTTTGGGCTCCTGCTGCTGCTGCTGTCAACTCCTGCCAACTCCAGGGTGTGATTCATCCAATTTTTGGGCTCCTGAAGCCAACTCCAGTGTATATTTGGGCTCCTGCTGCTGCTACTGTCAACTCCTGCCAACTCCAGGGTGTGATTCATCCAATTTTTGGGCTCCTGAGGCCAACTCCAGTGTATATTTGGGCTCCTGCTGCTGCTGCTGTCAACTCCTGCCAACTCCAGGGTGTGATTCATCCAATTTTTGGGCTCCTGAAGCCAACTCCAGTGTATATTTGGGCTCCTGCTGCTGCTACTGTCAACTCCTGCCAACTCCAGGGTGTGATTTATCCAATTTTTGGGCTCCTGAAGCCAACTCCAGTGTATATTTGGGCTCCTGCTGCTGCTACTGTCAACTCCTGCCAACTCCAGGGTGTGATTCATCCAATTTTTGGGCTCCTGAGGCCAACTCCAGTGTATATTTGGGCTCCTGCTGCTGCTGCTGCCAACTTCTGCCAACTCCAGGGTGTGATTCATCCAATTTTTGGGCTCCTGAAGCCAACCCCAGGGTCTATTTAAAGTAATGTTTGGGCTCCTGCTGCTGCTGCCAACTCCAGGGTGTGATTCATCCAATTTTTGGGCTCCTGAGGCCAACTCCAGTGTATATTTGGGCTCCTGCTGCTGCTGCTGCCAACTTCTGCCAACTCCAGGGTGTGATTCATCCAATTTTTGGGCTCCTGAAGCCAACCCCAGGGTCTCTTTAAAGTAATGTTTGGGCTCCTGCTGCTGCTGCCAACTCCAGGGTGTGATTCATCCAATTTTTGGGCTCCTGAGGCCAACTCCAGTGTATATTTGGGCTCCTGCTGCTGCTGCTGCCAACTTCTGCCAACTCCAGGGTGTGATTCATCCAATTTTTGGGCTCCTGAAGCCAACTCCAGTGTATATTTGGGCTCCTGCTGCTGCTGCTGCCAACTTCTGCCAACTCCAGGGTGTGATTCATCCAATTTTTGGGCTCCTGAAGCCAACTCCAGTGTATATTTGGGCTCCTGCTGCTGCTACTGTCAACTCCTGCCAACTCCAGGGTGTGATTCATCCAATTTTTGGGCTCCTGAAGCCAACTCCAGTGTATATTTGGGCTCCTGCTGCTGCTGCTGCCAACTTCTGCCAACTCCAGGGTGTGATTCATCCAATTTTTGGGCTCCTGAGGCCAACTCCAGTGTATATTTGGGCTCCTGCTGCTGCTGCTGTCAACTCCTGCCAACTCCAGGGTGTGATTCATCCAATTTTTGGGCTCCTGAAGCCAACTCCAGTGTATATTTGGGCTCCTGCTGCTGCTACTGTCAACTCCTGCCAACTCCAGGGTGTGATTCATCCAATTTTTGGGCTCCTGAAGCCAACTCCAGTGTATATTTGGGCTCCTGCTGCTGCTACTGTCAACTCCTGCCAACTCCAGGGTGTGATTCATCCAATTTTTGGGCTCCTGAAGCCAACTCCAGTGTATATTTGGGCTCCTGCTGCTGCTACTGTCAACTCCTGCCAACTCCAGGGTGTGATTCATCCAATTTTTGGGCTCCTGAAGCCAACTCCAGTGTATATTTGGGCTCCTGCTGCTGCTACTGTCAACTCCTGCCAACTCCAGGGTGTGATTCATCCAATTTTTGGGCTCCTGAAGCCAACTCCAGTGTATATTTGGGCTCCTGCTGCTGCTGCTGCCAACTTCTGCCAACTCCAGGGTGTGATTCATCCAATTTTTGGGCTCCTGAGGCCAACTCCAGTGTATATTTGGGCTCCTTCTGCCCCTCATAGTGATGCCACTTCAACTCTCTGCAATTGTGCCGCTCTGCGATTCTATTAGCGATGCCTCTGATCTGCATGTGATATTTCTTCAAAGTATTATTTAACTAACCCAGCACACATCCTGTGCGTGTTACAGCAAGGCTGAATGGTTTACAACCCTATTGAGGCTCTAGGAGGCTCAGAAATAGCCGTTTTTAATAGCGATTCGTCGCGAATTTATTCGGGTCGAAACGATTTTTGTCGGAAAATTCGGCGAATCAGTCGAATCGAATTTTTCAAAAGTTCGCTCATCTCTAATCACTATTCATAGTCAATTAAAGCGAAAGTCCACTTTTGATATATATTATTAATATTATAAATTGTATATTTTGACAGATTTGACAGTAGTTATCTAATATTTTGGTAGCAAGGAAAATACTTACTATATCCCAGGCACAGGAGGAGGAGGCACGGCAGAATAGCAGGAGACCCCATTTCTAGGAAAGAGAAACAAGCATATCAGTATATTATATTTCTTTAACAAATGACTGAAGAGACCAATCCTGAGTGTTTGGCTATCGGCAGCGCTTATTTTTTGCAGTAATGTTTCATTATAAATTCCCCCAGTTGGAGTAATCCGGTAAAGGGGCCATTTACTCCTTACTCCTTTTCTTCTGTGCTTGATAACGTTACATTTGGTAGTGTATGTTATCTAACATATTAACATAGTATGTAAGGCTGAATAAAGACCTTAGTCCATCCAGTTCAGCCTGTTTATCTCCTTCCAGTGGTCTAGTAGCCATAGCTGGTAATGTTATTACATGCAAGGAGGGCATCCTGGCCACTATAGATCTCCTTCCAGTGGTCTAGTAGCCATAGCTGGTAAAGTAATAACATGCAAGGAGGGCATCCAGGCCAATATAGATCTTCTTCCAGTGGTCTAGTAGCCATAGCTGGAAATGTTATTACATGCCAGGAAGGCATCCAGGCCACTATAGATCTCCTTCCAGTGGTCTAGTAGCCATAGCTGGAAATGTTATTACATGCCAGGAAGGCATCCAGGCCACTACAGATCTCCTTCCAGTGGTCTAGTAGCCATAGCTGGTAATGTTATTACATGCAAGGAGGGCATCCCGGCCACTATAGATCTCCTTCCAGTGGTCTAGTAGCCATAGCTGGTAATGTTATTACATGCAAGGAGGGCATCCAGGTCAATATAGATCTCCTTCCAGTGGTCTAGTAGCCATAGCTGGAAATGTTATTACATGTCAGGCCAATTTTGAACGTTTTAACTGTACCCTTCATTACTACCACCTCTGGCAGCGAGTTCCATAGTCTCACTGCTCTTACAGAGAAGAATCCCCTCCTATGTCAGCACCTTTTCTCTAACCTTAGTGGATGCCTTCGGGTTATGGTGGTGGATTGTGCGACAGATCTTTGTATTGACCCCGAATATACCTTGCTTAGTTGGCCTCCTTTGACCTCGCAGCAGTTCTGATATGTCCTTCTTACGCACTGATTCCCAGAACTGTACACAGTACTCCATAAGAGGTCAGACCAGTGACTTGTACAGGGGTAAAATGATGCTCTGGTCATGAGCACCTATGCCCCTCTTGATGCACCCCATGATCCTGTTTGCTTTGGCAGCTGCTGCCTGACATTGAACACTACAGTTAAGTTTATCGTTAACTAAACCCCTAGGTCTTTTTCCATTGTTTTTATACCCAGCGTTTCTTTATTTAGTGTGTAATCAGATCTGGAATTTCTCCTTCCCATGTGCATAACTTTACATTTATCTGTGTTAAACTTAATTTGCCTTTTAACTGCCCGTGCTTCCAATGTATCTAAATCAGTTTGTAGCTGCCTACTGTCCTCCTTTGTGTTAATTACTTTACACAGCTTTGTATCATCTGCAAAGATTGAGACGTTACTGTTTAATCCACACCCTATCTAGGAAAATAAATCATGATACATGCACAGCTATTCTCTGCAAGTGTGCAGAAATGTGCCAGCCTGCCAATTTATTGGGGACAACTGGCAAGCTCACAATAAAGCTCACAATAAAAACAACATGGTATTTGAATATGTGGCTAAAGTGTTGGATGAAGGTGGTCCTGTAAATAACTGGATTTCAGCAAAGCCTTTGACACTGCACCACATAAGGAGCTCATAGATAAGTTATTGAAAATTAGATTTCAAGGTATTGTACAGCCAAAAAAATTGTGCTATTTTCTTTTTTTCTAGTGCAGCTCTCTTGGACAGCATGGGCACAACTTACCAAGATCTACAATCAAACTACCGGTCAGTCTCTTCAGCCCATAATAGCGCTCATTGACATGTCAAGTCTAAAAACACCACACCCTTGTTGCATAAGCCCACATGACCCTGGTTACCGCCATTCCCCCACTGCAATGAATTATCCATGCTGCGGGGTGTAAACCCGACATGGGCAGGGCCTGCATCTTGGACCAGGGATGACCCACACGGTGCTCAATCACCAATCTCAGTAAGTTGTACACTTGCAGTTCCAGGTGCTGGAGCTGCACTGGACAAAGTGTTCAGTGCATTACCAGCTGGCGAAAGGATCAGTATCAGACTGTTGTTGTTAATGATGTGCAATCTGAACAAAGGTGAGTTACAAGTTGTGTACTGCAAGGCTCTGTCCTTGGCTCCATTCTTTTTAATATGTTTGTAAGTGATATAGGAGAAGGTTTAGTAGGTAAAGTTTGCCTGTTTGCCAATGATACAAAGGTGAGTAATAGGATTGAAATTCTGGAGGTGTCTGCCACAAGGAAAATGACTGGGCTTTAGTGGGCAAAGGATGAAAACCAGTGGAAATGGGCAAAGCTGGAATACTGTGTACAAATCTGGAGGCCTCCCCTACAAAAAGACGATGCTCAAACAGAATGGGTTTAAAGGCGAGCCACAAAAATGGTGGGCGGGGTTAAATATAAAACTTTTCAGGAAAGGCTTAAAGAACTTAATTTTTACAACCTGGGGGAAAGATGGAGACATGATTGAAATCTTTAAATATGAGTTCGAATTGGGTTCAAGAGGAGAATGTTTTGAAGAAGAAACCTAATAATGGAACAAGTTTTTTTTTTCTTTTTTTACCTCAGTTGGAAACGTAAGGGTTGAGTCATGGTCGTGCACCTAAAAACACTCAAGCAAGCTCCAACATATGCACCTAGGCACCTGGTTCACATGGATCACATGCATAGTGCACCAAATGGCTTGCACCCGGAGGGAGCTCATTATTCCTCTTCAGGCACCTCCACTGGAAAATCTGCTGTTTTGTAGCGCAAATGGCCCTGCCCCATGTACTATTGGATGGCTAACCCCTTAACTGGTCCCGATGACCCTCAGCTCAGGAGCTCAGTGTGGCAAAGGAAATCTGAATTGAATTAGCACCGTGGATAGGCTGAGCGGGCCCCCTGAGAACCAGGAAGAACCAACCACAAAAATATAATGGGCACTACACCCCAAAATATCTTTAAAAACATAGACAATTTTATTATTGCCCACAATTCGACAAAAAAACAATTTCCACAAGACAAAAGTTGGTTAAAAACACTGCCCTCCCTGGACCATGATAATGCATAGGATATTATATACATTGATATACATCAGAAAATTCAGGCGGCTTCCCAATAAATGCAAGATAAAACAGCCCCCTAACAACCCCCTTTTTGAAAGTGCTCTATAGTATAACAAAAAATATAAAAAATGTGAACAATAACAAAGTGCCAATAGTGTGCAATACATGTACTATGTATATACAATCCTCTAAAGTGCCAAGTCAAAAAATATATCAATCAATTGCTAAATTCATTAATCGTCTAAAATTATACATATAATACAACAAAACGATCCCAAGTAATAAAATATAGAAGTAAAAAAAAAATAAATAAGAGACACCAAGAGACACCAATCTCTGATATATAGCTACTGCCCGATGAATGAACAAGGAAGTCCAGGTGAGCAGAAACGCTACCCCGCACGCTCCACTATAAGCCCACAGCTTCTGAAAGGGTGTATGGCACCCTTCTGTGACTTGGGGCTAGGGGAGCACCTCCAATCGGATAATAATTTTTCTTCTTTCGTATTAGTGGTGCCCACATTATGCATGGAACCAGGAAGAGATGAGTATTTTGGTGACCCAGGGGGATACACACAATGGAAAAACAAAAGCCAAGAAAGTGAATTTTTGGAGTTTTGCTCCTCTTTAAACATCTCACTTTACCTTAATGTGCTGAATCTACTTTTGGAATGTACCTGTTCCAGGCCTGGTCTCTCCCTGTTACTTTAAATCCAAGTTACATTTTTCTTATCAAAACCTGCAATGAAGTTCAGTCCATCAGGAAAAGGTACGTAAACCCTGGCCCCATGCTGGATGGTTGTTGGTGAGAGCTGGGATGCCCAGATGGCACTCACGCTCCACCAGTGCTGTGTTTACTGTGTACAACTGACCTTCATAGCCACTAATAATTTGATTAATGGCTGCTATGGAGTTCAGTGGTGAACTGCATGATGGGTCGCGCTCAGCACTAGAGAGAGCCTCCTTCTTAGTAAACAGCAGCCGCTGAATCCGCCCTTTCTGGGTAACATCGATTCTCGAAAGCGAAAAAAGCTTTCATGCATCATGCATCTTGAATATTTGCAGGTGTTTCATCGAAAGTATGAGGAAGCCGCCATGCACTGTAATTTGTCTCAGCGGTTTTCCCTCCTATTGTAACTCAAACGCCCAACACAACTAATCCTTTGGTGGAGTAAAAATGCAAGAATGCTGAAGGAAGAATAATGAAGGAAGAATAATGAAGGAAGAATAATGAAAGAATAATAATAAAAGAAGAATGATAGAAGAAGATGAAAAGAAGAAGAATAATGGAAGAAGAATGATGAAAGAAGAAGAATGAAGAAAGAATAATGAAAGAAGAATAATGAAGGGAGAATAATGAAAGGAGAATAATAATAGATAGAAGAAGGAGAATGGAAGAAGAATGATAGATAAAGGATAAAGAAAGAAGAAGAATGGAAGAAGGATGATAGAAGAAGAATAATGGAAGAAGAATGTTGGAAGAAAAATAATGAAAGAAAAATAATGAAGGAAGAATACTGAAAGAAGAATAATGGAAAAAGAATGACCGAAGAAGAATGATGAAAGAAGAATGATGGAAGAAGCATGATGAAAGAAGAATGATGGAAGAAGAATAATGGAAGAGGGATGGTGAAAGAAGTATAATGGAAGAAGATTGATGAAAGAAGAATAATGGAGCAAAAATAATGAAAGAAGAATAATGAAAGAAGAGTAATGGCAGAAGAATGATGAAAGAAGAATAATGGACGAAGGATGATGAAAGAATAATAACTGAAGAAGAATAATGAAGAAGAATAATGGTGGAAGAATGATGAAAGAAGAATGATGGACGAAGAATAATGGTGGAAAAATAATGGAAGAAGAATAATGAAAGATAAACAATAGAAGAAGAAGAATGAAAGAAGAATATTGAAAGAAGAATAATGGCAGAAGAATGATGAAAGAAGAATAATAGACGAAGAATAATGTAAGAAGAATGATGAAAGAAGAATAATTGAAGAAGAATAATGAAGAAGAATAATGGTGGAAGAATGATGAAAGAAGAATGATGGACGAAGAATAATGGTGGAAAAATAACGGAAGAAGAATAATGGAAGAAGAATAATGAAAGATAAACAATAGAAGAAGAAGAGTGAAAGAAGAATATTGAAAGAAGAGTAATGGCAGAAGAATGATGAAAGAAGAATAATGGACGTAGAATAATGTAAGAAGAACGATGAAAGAAGAATAATGGGAGAAGATTGATGAAAGAAGAATAATGAAATAAGAAAAAACATGCAGATGAGAATTGCTAAATCAAAGAAAAAAAAAAAAGATCTTGAAGATATTTTGATAAGATTTTAAAAAGTTAAATTGACCTATGTTGGGTCATCCACTCAACTACATCCACATACAGCTCTGACTACCGGTGGGCACGGCTGGTGGCTGTTAGACATCGCGGGCAATGTGGCTCATCTCCACCAGCTCTGGCCGGGCTCCTTCAGCAGCAGACGGCTTCTTCCTGACGGCATCGAAGGGCAGCATTGGAGGGCTCATCTCGGGCAACATTGGAGAGCTCATCTCGGGCAGCATTGGAGGGCTTATCTCGGGCAGCATTGGAGGGCTTATCTCGGGCAGCATCGGAGGGCTCATCTCGGGTAGCATTGGAGGGCTCATCTCGGGCAGCATCGGAGGGCTCATCTCGGGCAGCATTGGAGGGCTCATCTCGGGCAGCATCGGAGGGCTCATCTCGGGCAGCATTGGAGGGCTCATCTCGGGCAGCATCGGAGGGCTCATCTCGGGCAGCATTGGAGGGCTCATCTCGGGCAGCATTGGAGGGCTCATCTCGGGCAGCATCGGAGGGCTCATCTCGGGCAGCATTGGAGGGTTCATCTCGGGCAGCATTGGAGGGCTCATCTCGGGCAGCATCGAAGGGCTCATCTCGGGCAGCATCGAAGGGCTCATCTCGGGCAGCATTGGAGGGCTCATCTCGGGCAGCATTGGAGGGCTCATCGAAGGGCAGCATTGGAGGGCTCATCTCGGGCAGCATCGGAGGGCTCATCTCAGGCAGCATTGGAGGGCTCATCTCGGGCAACATTGGAGAGCTCATCTCGGGCAGCATTGGAGGGCTTATCTCGGGCAGCATTGGAGGGCTTATCTCGGGCAGCATCGGAGGGCTCATCTCGGGCAGCATTGGAGGGCTCATCTCGGGCAGCATCGGAGGGCTCATCTCGGGCAGCATTGGAGGGCTCATCTCGGGCAGCTTCGGAGGGCTCATCTCGGGCAGCATTGGAGGGCTCATCTCGGGCAGCATTGGAGGGCTCATCTCGGGCAGCATTGGAGGGTTCATCTCGGGCAGCATTGGAGGGCTCATCTCGGGCAGCATCGAAGGGCTCATCTCGGGCAGCATCGAAGGGCTCATCTCGGGCAGCATTGGAGGGCTCATCTCGGGCAGCATTGGAGGGCTCATCGAAGGGCAGCATTGGAGGGCTCATCTCGGGCAGCATCGGAGGGCTCATCTCAGGCAGCATTGGAGGGCTCATCTCGGGCAGCACCGGAGGGCTCATCTCGGGCAGCATAGGAGGGCTCATCTCGGGCAGCATCGAAGGGCTCATCTCGGGCAGCATCGGAGAGCTCATCTCGGGCAGCATTGGAGGGCTCATCTCGGGCAGCATTGGAGGGCTCATCTCGGGCAGCATTGGAGGGCTCATCTCGGGCAGCATTGGAGGGCTCATCTCGGGCAGCATTGGAGGGCTCATCTCGGGCAGCATCGGAGGGCTCATCTCGGGCAGCATCGGAGGGCTCATCTCGGGCAGCATTGGAGGGCTCATCTCGGGCAGCATTGGAGGGCTCATCTCGGGCAGCATTGGAGGGCTCATCTCGGGCAGCATTGGAGGGCTCATCTCGGGCAGCATTGGAGGGCTCATCTCGGGCAGCATTGGAGGGCTCATCTCGGGCAGCATCGGAGGGCTCATCTTGGGCAGCATCGGAGGGCTCATCTTGGGCAGCATCGGAGGGCTCATCTTTGGCCACAGCTGGGGGCTTCTTAGCACTGGGGGTAAGGCGTCTGCTGTCTGCACCGGGACATTTGCCCCGCTGCTAGGGGGAGGGAGCTGTCAGCGCTGAGAGAGAGCGCTGCTAAGAGGAGAAAGGACAGGGCGGCGGAAGAGAGGGGTTAGCTGGGCTTGATGGCAGAGAGGCATTTAAGCTGAGGGTGGCGTGGTTCTATTATGGGACCTCTAGGATGATTGGTGGTCCACACTAGACTGAGCCCCAAGTAAGTAAGGGAATTTCCTCAATCAGGGCACTGACCTGAGGAGAATGACAGCACTGGAGGAACTTGTGGCAGGGTAAGCTGCTCCTTTTTTTTTTTACTTTGCATTTAGTATCTCTTTAAGGAGGAACTCTCGTATAATATACAGATGTTCTACTATACTGTAGTTTTAGTGAGCTTCTTTTAACTTTTTATACTCAAAAAATCTAGTAGCCTAAAGAGGTCCTCTAGGGAGTGGCCTGCTGTTATATACATAAATTAAAGGCATGAATGCACTTCATATCTGAATTTGAACTATGCAAGCTTGCCAGTGATACAGATCTTGGGTTGAGTTCCTCTATAAGCCTGTTTGATAAGAATACAGATGTAAAAAGAATGCCTAAGCCCTTTAGTAAATAACCCTCCCGCCCATGATGCGGCATGACATTAGATGAATGACTGGGCGCTGTATAGTAAATAGAGGCTGACATATAATCATTCTCGGCTCTTATTTGCACTCGTGACCTGACTGATGGACCTTCATCTCCAGCAACAACTGCTCAGTGAATATTAACATTCTTTGCGTTTTTTTTTTTTTTTTTTAATCATAAATAATTTAGTAGCACAAAAGCTTCTGATGAACAAATGACCTGTTGACTTAAGATAAATGTCTCTTATGATGGATAATTGTGCCCTAGGGCTGGAGGTACAGTATTACAAGCTTCTACAGTCACGACTTTCAGGCTGGACCAGATTTTTTTACCTGTTTTTCGCAAACATCTAAGAGAAAAAGTTGGAGTTCACAGAGCGATTGATCGTACTATTCTTTTGGAGAAAGCCTTAAAGTGGACCAAAACCCACTCCCCAATGGTCATGGAATCTATACGAATCCAGGGCTGCTAGATTCTCTCCCTCTCATCTAGAATCGGGATGCCCGGCTGTGTCAAACCCCACAGATCACTCAGAAACTAACCTTCTTTCCTGGTCCAACAACGTATGTGCAAGCAGCCGCCGCATCCCTGCTATCCCTTGAGCAGGTGCGTTCCCATGCCAGGTATTTGTGAATGCCCGGTGTGGGCATGCTTCCTGTTAGAGGGTAGCAGGGGATACGGCAGCCAGTGCATTTGAATCCGCTCGTCTTAGACGAAGGGGCGGGAGCAGATCTGAGCATGATTTTATAATTGTTTTTCTTATTTTTATGTTTTATTCAGTCATATTTGCATTAGGTTTTTACATTATGTAGTTCTTTACCAGGGAGTATAGTAAGCTCTAACTTCCAGGCAAGCTGTAGTGGAAGCCACTGCTTGTGTTATTGGGGATTTGACTAAGGGGGTTAGTTAAGAAGGGATAGCACCAGGTAGCGCCTCGTAGCGGCAGGCAGCGTCTGGTGAACTCCGGGTGCTGTACGCAAAACCAGATTTAAGAAAGCGAATCTGGTGAGCGACTCTGACAGCTCCATGTAGCGTCACATGTATTACTAGAGGAGGCGGGGAGGCCGATTCATTAATAGCGGCAGGTAGCGACAGTTGAGCGACTGTAGCGGAATTTTCAGAGCGCCCGCTAGTAGTCGCTGTGCTTGGCCGTTGTTCAGTAGTTGATAGCGACTCAGTCGGTTTGCAGTAATGTTGAATATTGGGTGAGGAGTCGCTATTTGACAGGTTCCGCGCTGTATGGGAGCGCATGATAGCGACTGGCCCTAGCGACCGGCTCCCACCATATTCATTAACAAATCACGCTCAAAAAATTCTCGCGCTGTAAAATGCATGTTTAAACCCCAGAGCGCTGGCGGCGATGGGTTAAAAGTCGTTTTTTAACCCCCAAACAACCATATTTTTGGAAACCAAAAAAAACAAGTTTTTTAAATAATTTAGTAATATGAATACATTAATATCAGACCTGTAATATCAATTCTGTAAATTTTTTTTTTTTTACCTTACAAAATCTAAAATGGCAGAAGTGGTCACAGAATTTTTCACATTTAAAAAAAAAAAATAATTAATAACAATTAATTATGAATATTTAAAGATTGTTCCATTGAAATGCATTGGAGAGCGCCAGGTAGCGAGAGGTCATACCTGTCGCTGTTCAAGGTCGGACGCTGGCGCTGTGGGCTGAGGCTGGAATAATGATGAATGAGTCGCTATATGGCGCTATCTCAGTCGCTAAGCAGGATTGGCTTGATAAATGTGTGATTGTGGTGGGGAGCCGGCGTTCTCGTGGCGGGACCCGTCATTACCGGCCGCTCACCAGTCGCTACCTGTCGCTATTCCTTCATAAATAAGGGCCTCAGTGTAAAGCAGCGGAGCTCTAGGTTCAGCAGCGCCATGTAGTACCTGTCGCTCTGTAGCGCTCCCCCATACATTTCAATGGGCTTTTATTAGTTGTGTATAAATTTTATTTTTGCTCAAATCATTGTGTGACGTCTCCTGGCTGCAAACAAACACATTTATACATTTTTTTGACTTTTTATATTTTTATGCAGAATTGTCATTACAGGTCTGGCACTAAAGTGTTATTGTCACAGTGTTAAAACAATGTCATTCCATGTGTTTTCGCTTTGTTACTGGTGGATATGTGTTCAAAAACAGACTTTAATCACACAGCGTCTGGCACTCTATGCTATAGTGCCCAGCTTTAGAGAGCTGACGCTCTGTGTGTCTGGTGTTTTGTTAAATATGGTGTGGAGCGCTGAGTGCCGGACACACTGATCTGGCGCTACCTCTCACCACCAGTGAATCAGCCTCCATGGTGCAAAAATGTATAAAGACAAAAAAATAGATAGATAGATAGATAGATAGATAGATATGAGATAGATAGATAGATAGATAGATAGATAGATAGATAGATAGATAGATAGATATGAGATAGATAGATAGATAGATAGATATGAGATAGATAGATAGATAGATAGATAGATAGATAGATAGATAGGAGATAGATAGATAGATAGATAGATAGATAGATAAATAGATAGATATGGGACAGATAGATAAACAGACAGATAGATAGATAGATAGATAGATAGATAGATAGATAGATATGAGATAGATAGATAGATAGATAGATAGATAGATAGATAGATAGATAGATATGAGACAGATAGATAAACAGACAGATAGATAGATAGATAGATAGATAGATAGATAGATATGAGATAGATAGATAGATAGATAGATAGATAGATAGATATGAGATAGATAGATATGAGATAGATAGATAGATAGATAGATAGATAGATAGATAGATAGATAGATAGATATAAGATAGATAGATAGATAGATAGATAGATATGAGATAGATAGATAGATAGATAGATAGATAGATAGATAGATAGATATGAGATAGATAGATAGATAGATAGATAGATAGATATGGGATAGATAGATAGATAGATAGATAGATAGATAGATAGATAGATAGATATGAGATAGATAGATAGATAGATATGAGATAGATAGATAGATAGATAGATAGATAGATAGATAGATAGTTTTCTTTTGCACATTGCTTTTTGGGATATATGAATAATATTCCAGCCCTTAAAAAATAAATATTTTTTACAGTCTCAGTCTCCAAAAATGGTCCAATGCATTTTGCATAAAGCTTCTTTGACATACAATATATATATATATATACATATATATATATATATATATATATATATATATATATATATATATATGTGTGTGTGTGTGTGAATGCTTCTACTCACCTGTAAAATCACTGCTTGTTTTTAGGGACTAGACTATGGTGCAAAAAAAAGATATATATATATATATATAATCATATTGTAAAAATTATTGAAATTGGATTGAGTCAGACAGTGGAAAAAAAGGTGGTCAACAGATTTGGAGAATTGGAGAAAAGAGAAAAGGATGTATTTAATACATAATAATAATTATTATTATAATTATTTTGGGAGCATAAAGTTTCACGTGATAAAATCACCCTGTTAATTTCAACCCTCCGGCCATTTTAAAGGATCTCAGCTGAAGGCTACAATTTGACAGCCAGTTTTCTGTTTTCTTCCGTATACATGCCATACAGTATGTGATGTGTAATTGTGCCGTAAGGCTGGAGGTATTATAAGCTCCTTCAGCAACCGCTTTCAGGCTGGACCAGATTCTTAGACTTGTTGCCAACAAACAACAATGGGAAAAATGTGGCTTGTGTTGAAGGTTACGAAGCATAGTTTTTCTTTCTTATTATTTGTCTTTTTTATTAAGTAATATTTTAGTTATGTTATTACATGGTAACGGTTATTACTAGGAAACTTGCATATGCTGTGCTTCTACCAGAGCAACAGGAAGTGCCCCTTCCCCCATGACTGAACCCAATATGGGGGCATGAGGGGCCTGATTTATGTCCTGCATCACTAACAGTGGCCCTGACTCATCTGCAGAAAACAGGATGGCCAGGATAAAGGTGATCACCCCCCCCCCCCTAGAAAAAGCCCTGTAGCCTTAAAGTGGACCAACACCGAGAGGTGATCGGCCCGGAAATCTATAAGATTCCCGGGCCGATCACCTCCCACCCCGCGGGACATCCGAGATCGGGATGTCCCGCGGGGTGAAACCCCCCAAAAAAACCCCAAACACCTTACCTGATCTTCGGCGGCGGCCGGCCGCCGCCGCCTCCCTCGCGCCCCTGTAGGCGTGCTCGCGCCCGCGCTGGCCGTCTGCGAATGGCCGGCGGGGGCGCGCACGCGCCGAAAGTGACGCGAGGGAGGCGGCGGCGGCGGCAGCCGCTTGGACGTTCCTGATCCCCACCTGGACGTTGGCGGGGATTGGACCGTCCAGTCACGTGGGAGCGGGGACAGGTAAGATTTTGGGGCTTTCTGGGGGGTTTCACACAGCGGGGGTGCCCCGCCGAAGAGGACCAAAACCCAGGATAGTCAAAATCCTGGGTGTTGGTCCACTTTAAGAATGGAGACATTCTTATTTTTGCCCCATTTTGGAAAGGATCTCTAATTGTTACGGGGAGGCCGATTCATTAATAGCGGCAGGTAGCGACAGTTGAGCGACTGTAGCAGTATTTTCACAGCGCCCGCTAGTAGTCGCTGTGCTTGGTCATTGTTCGGTTGTTGATAGCGACTGAGTTGGTGTGCAGTAATGTTGAATACGGGGTGACTAGTCGCTATTTGACAGGTTCAGCGCTGTATGGGAGCGCATGATAGCGACTGGTCAGAGCGACCGGCTCCCACCACATTCATCAAAAAATCACGCTCAAAAAATTCTCGCGCTGTGAAATGCATGTTTAAACCCCAGAGCGCTGGCGGCGATGTGTTAAAAGTAGTTTTTTAACCCCCAAACCACCATATTTTTGGAAACCAAAAAAAAAAAAATTTTTGAAAGAATTTAGTAATATGAATACAATAATATCAGACCTGTAATATCAATTCTGCACAAATTTTTTTTTTTTTTTTTTTTTACCTTAAAAAAATTATCTAACATGACAGAAGTGGTCACAGAAATTTTCACATTTAAAAAAAAAAAACATTAATAACAATTGATTATGAATATTTAAAGATTGTTCCATTGAAATGCATTGGAGAGCGCCAGGTAGCGAGAGGTCATACCTGTCGCTGTTCAAGGTCGGACGCTGGCGCTGTGGGCTGAGGCTGGAATAATGATGAATGAGTCGCTATCTGGCGCTATCCCAGTCGCTAAGCAGGATTGGCTTGATAAATGTGTGATTGTGGTGGGGAGCCGGCGTTCTCGTGGCGGGGCCCGTCATTACCGGCCGCTCACCAGTCGCTACCTGTCTCTATTCCTTCATAAATAAGGGCCTAAATTCCTCCGCTCTGAGTTTGGAGAGCCTTTCCAACTCAACACACAATAAGGTGTAAATAAGAAAATTAAAATATAAATATATATTTTTGCTCTATAAAAAAGTTGGGGGAAAACGTCTGTGCGCTTTTTCTTGAGCCGATTTACAGCAACATCTCCCTAACCACCCCATTTTCATTGCTTCAATAGCTATTGAAAACCTAGGTATTTCAACCACCTGGGTCCTTAAACGCTTTACTGGGATGCCCCTGTGTGTGAACCCCTGCGTGTCTGGTATTCTTACCTCTCTGGTAATCTCACAGTACATCTCCTCCAATTGCCAGCCAATCAGAATAGATTGCATCATCCGGCATTCTGAATGTATGGAGAACGATCTCCTACCACTGGCAATTCCCTTTAGCTGATGCAAACCCATGCCAACCATTAAGAAATGGCTGGTGCGGATGTGTGCATCAGCTGGGTAAAGCCAGTGATGCCACCAGGGCCCTGTTCATGTGCCATGGAATTGCTGAATCAGTAAGTATACAGGGTGACAAATAATCACAGTAATGAACAGAAAGGTAGGCTGGAGGCTCCACAACTTTCACTACCTTATAAAGCCGCGCTTCAAATGTATCTATTAATGTACCAGCATGTTAAAACATTAATTAAAGTCCAAACGCAGGAGTCCATAGACTGTGTCAGATCAGTCTGATTGATAATTAACAAGGAAGGCTATATGCAAATATACAGCATGACTCCGCGGGATAGAGGCAATAATTGGATTTTTAAATCCCTGATCTCCACAGTTCAAACAGGAAAAAACTTTTCACCAGTTGTGCTCTTAGACCGCTGTATATCCCAACACCAGGTTTTTAAATACACGTACCAGAAATAATCTTTCAATATGGCATAATCACTCCACAAACTGAATTGCTTCCTCTGATGTTGATAAAGGTAATAATTTCCTCATACAGGACTCCGTTAATTGTTTAAGGGTCATTAAATGGAAGGTAGGAAAAAGCAAAAACACACATAGCGTGATACTGTTTTAAGATACAAAATGGTTGCAAATTTATTGCGCTTACCAAAAAGCGGGGTTAAAATGCGCACATATCCAGATCCAGACACAGTCTTCAAAATGTAGAGAGAAAGCGTTACCCTTCAATTCTCCTCATTCAGATCTTACAATGACTAGTTTAAATGCCGCGCTACCCCGGCCGCGGGTAACGCAGCTGAGCTCCAGCGCACACAGCTGACTACAAAGAACGTCTGACGTTTGTGATGAGGCCCCGCTTTCTCTCTACATTTTGAAGACTGTGTCTGGATGTGGATATGTGCGCATTTTAACCCCGCTTTTTGGTAAGCGCAATAAATTTGCAACCATTTTTATCTTAAAACAGTATCACGCTATGTGTGTTTTTGCTTTTTCCTACCTTCCATTTAATGACCCTTAAACAATTAACGGAGTCCTGTATGAGGAAATGATTACCTTTATCAACATCAGAGGAAGCAATTCAGTTTGTGGAGTGATTATGCCATATTGAAAGATTATTTCTGGTACGTGTATTTAAAAACCTGGTGTTGGGATATACAGCGGTCTAAGAGCACAACTGGTGAAAAGTTTTTTCCTGTTTGAACTGTGGAGATCAGGGATTTCAAAATCCAATTATTGCCTCTATCCCGCGGAGTCATGCTGTATATTTGCATATAGCCTTCCTTGTTAAGTATACAGGGTGAACAGGGTTTCACAGAACAGGACATCCCAGAGAAATCACCCAGTCCCGGCGTCTTTTAGACCACAAAGACTTCCTCCTTAGAAAACAGCAGCCTCGGAATCTGCCCTTTCTGATGAATAACATCAATTCTTGAAAACTAAAAGATCTCTCACGCTTCATGCATCTTGAATATTTGCAGGTGTCATGGAAAGAATGAGGAAACCGCCATACGAGAGACCACAAGGTTTTTGGGCTACATTAATGGAACTGTGGGCATGGAATGGGTCCTTCTCCACAATCTTCCTCAGGGTCCGGTCACCTCTTATCGTTGTGCAGCGTTTTCTGCCACATTTTTTCCTTCCCACAGACTTCCCATTGAGGTGCCTTGATACAGCACTCTGGGAACAGCCTATTTGTTCAGAAATTTCTTTCTGGGTCTTACCCTCTTGCTTGAGGGTGTCAATGATGGCCTTCTGGACAGCAGTCAGGTCGGCAGTCTTACCCATGATGGCGGTTTTGAGTAATGAACCAGGCTGGGCTTTTTTAAAAGCCTCAGGAATCTTTTGCAGGTGTTTAGAGTTAATTAGTTGATTCAGATGATTAGGTTAATAGCTCGTTTAGAGAACCTTTTCATGATATGCTAATTTTTTGAGATAGGATTTTGGGGTTTTCATGAGCTGTATGGCAAAATCATCAGTATTAAAACAAAAAAAAGACCGGAAAAATTTCAGTTGGTGTGCAATGAATCTCAAATATATGAAAGTTTAATTTTTATCATTTCATTATGGAAAATAATGAACTTTAGCACTATATGCTAATTTTTTGAGAAGGACCTGTATATATATTCCAGATGGTCTCATCGCAATTCCCCACCCCCAATCTCTAATTATACAGGGACTGCCTTCTTTGCTGATAGAAGGTATTCATCCATCTCGGACAAGCTGATTTGATAGTGCTGGGGAGTGATCACGCTGTCAGTTTGAGTGCAGAGAATAAAGTCTAAGGGAATGTTTTGAGCCCACAGACAGTCCCTCATATCAGGAAGGGACCTGGTCCACAGTCCCCTTATATAACCTAACTTTGGACTGCCACTGGCCCACAGGGGAACAGGTAACTCCCCCTGGTGGGCATCTGAAACATGAGGTTTCTAAAGGGGCCTCCTGTCCTGGGTTGCATACATTAATTTTATGTCTATTATAAGTTTGATGTACTTAAACCGGACCTTCACCATGATTTATTGAAAAGCCCAAACCTTTATAAAACGATTCCCCAGCATCTAAAATTAATATATTTTAAGTTTTTAGTCACTTACTTATTATTCTTCCCTTCACAGGGTTGCAACTCTGTTCAGGACTCTAGGAAAGGGGCGCCGCCATCTTGACTCAGAAACATCACACTTACTAAGGAGAGGAGAGCAGGATAAAGTACTGGGGGTAGGTTATAACTGTGCTTTGCTCAGACAGAGCAGAGCTGGGATCAGGAAAAGGTCAGCAATCCCAGAATGCAGAGCATTCAGAGTCAGAAGGCACTTCCTGTTTGAAGGCTGCCTGATGTTCCATGAGCCTCTGTCTTGGATGTTTAAAGGCTCATAACATGCAGTAGATGCAGGTAGAATGATTTTAATGTGAGCAATCTGTATGTACAGGGTGTGGGAAACATATAAGATAGACTCTTAGGCCCTTATTTATGAAGGAATAGCGACAGGTAGCGACTGGTGAGCGGCCGGTAATGACGGGCCCCGCCACGAGAACGCCGGCTCCCCCCCACAATCACACATTTATCAAGCCAATCCTGCTTAGCGACTGAGATAGCGCCATATAGCCACTCATTCATCATTATTCCAGCCTCAGCCCACAGCGCCAGCGTCCAACCTTGAACAGCGACAGGTATGACCTCTCGCTACCTGGCGCTCTCCAATGCATTTCAATGGAACAATCTTTAAATATTCATAATTAATTGTTATTAATGTTTTTTTTTTTTTTTTTTTAAATGTGAAAAATTCTGTGGCCACTTCTGCAATGTTAGATAAGGTAAAAAAAAAAATAAAAAATTGTGCAGAATTGATATTACAGGTCTGATATTATTGTATTCATATTATTAAATTCTTCAAAAATTTTTTTTTTTTTTTGGTTTCCAAAAATATGGTGGTTTGGGGGTTAAAAAACTACTTTTAACCCATCGCCACCAGCGCTCTGGGGTTTAAACATGCATTTCACAGCGCGAGAATTTTTTGAGCGTGATTTGTTAATGAATATGGTGGGAGCCGGTCGCTAGGGCCAGTCGCTATCATGCGCACCCTTACATAGCGGAACCTGTCAAATAGCGACTCCTCACCCAATATTCAACATTACGGCAAACCGAGTCGCTATCAACAACCGAACAACGGCCAAGCACAGCGACTACTAGCGGGCGCTCTGAAAATGCCGCTACAGTCGCTCAACTGTCGCTATTAATGAATCGGCCTCTCAGTAGTGTTGCTGTTCGAATTTGGTTTAAAGTTAAATTTTGTACCAGAACCTTCCACTGACCAGCCATATAACATTTTTCCTATGATACTTCAATTGGAGGTTCGTCAGACATCTTATTTTTCACAAATCTCATTACAGAGGTGATTAATAAGGCGTTTCACATAAAGTTAAATTTGGCAAAATTCTTGCAAAATTTGGGTAGAATATTTCTCACTTATATTCACTTATAACTCAATTGGTTACAAAGGTTTAAAAAAGAGGTGGATTTTCCTTAAAACTCGAAAACTATTTTTTTTGCCTAAAATTAGATCTTTGACTTTGGGCCTTATTCATGAAGGGATAGCGCCAGGTAGTGACTCTTTAGCGACAGGTAGCGAGAGGTATCGGCAAGAGAACGCCGGCTCAAATACGCAATTTCACATTTATGAAGCCGATCCTGTTTAGCGACTGGGATAACGCCATGTAGCGTTAGATTCATCATTATCCCAGCCTCAGCGTACAGCGCCGGCGTTCACACTTTCACAGCGCCACCTATTACCTCTCGCTACCTGCCGCTCTCCCATACATTTAAATGGAAGAGCCTGAAATCCCATTTGTCAGCCCCTTTTTTTTTTTGGTTGTAAAAAAATCTTACAAGTGTTTAATACATTGTTCCTGTTTTGTATGTATGTTTTTGATGTTTTTTTTTGTTAACTTAAAAACCATTTTAGAGTCTGACATATAAGTCACACTCCTTCAACAATGTCATTCCAGTGTATTGTGTTTGCCTAATGTTATTTTTGACTTGTAAAAATCATTGTAATCACACAACGACTGTCCTCCATCCTCACAGTTTAGACTGGGTTCGGTCGATGTGAATTTGTGTTGAATACGGTACAATTTGCAGAGTTTCAGTCGCACTGAGCAGTCACTGACGTTCGCAGCATGCTGCGCACCACAGTTATTTAATATTGATTTGGCGTGTGTGTCTCTAGCGGCGAACATTGGTATGCATACCCATAGTAAAATTTGCGTTTCATAGCGGTATCATTGCCGTGTACTAGCGTATTTTTAATGTAAAAGAAGTGTCCAAATTTTTGCTTTCACTTTCGTTTTTGTGACTTCTGGTTTTCCACCTCCGAGGAACCATGATGAGGCCCAGACGCCATGCCAGACCTCTGCCTAGCTATCCCTCTGATTCTGAGTGAGTAATTGTACAGTGGCTTCATAGCGACTGCGACACAACATATTCACCATTAGAGGCCAGGTTTTTATAACTCTTTAGTTCAGGCCCTGAAGTCTGCTTTGTGAAGCCCCCTGGTTGCAGGGTATACTTAAAGTGGAACCTATGAAGTCTATGAGACTTTAGTGCAGGCATACTCGTTCCCCCTGGAGCATCCAGATTCAGGAGGTGTGAAACCCCCCGGGGTCAACCAAAAACTAACCTTTGTTCCCGGTCCAACGGTGTATGCACAAGCAATGGCCGCAGCCCTGCTACCACTTTAGCAGGGCTCGTATCTGCACCAGGCATTTGTGAATGGCCGACGCGGGCACGCTCCCTGTTAAAGAGCAGCAGGGTATGCGGCTGTCAGCGTGCTTGGATCCGTTCGCCTTAGGTGTGCTGACTGGCCGAGAGGGTTGCACATGCGCCGTAGGACCGAGGAAGGGGGAGTGAGATCGGGCAACCTGGGGGGGTTTCACACAGCGGGACATCCCTGATCGGAGTGCCCGGGGGACAAAGTCAAAATCCTGGGTTTTGGTCCACTTTAACGAAGTATTACATATGTGTGCAGCAACAAGAAAAAAACAGCTTGCAGGAGGCGCCCAGCACACTGTCCTTTCATAATGGATTGCTGGATGATGCCATCTATTTTGATTGACTGGTGCCTGATTAGAGTTCACACATGTGCCACGGAATCGCCAGAGAAATAGGAATACCTGCCGAACCGAGGGGGGCTCCAACAAATGGGAATTCTGGCACAGGATGCCTTAGGATAGCAGTCCAAAACTCAAAATAAACTAAAAAAAACTCTAAAAGTTTCCAGGGATGGCTACTGGCCTTCCCATGGGGCGTTCTAAATTGGAACTGTGTGAGCCCCCCCCCCCGGAAAGGAATTGGGAATGGGGCATCCCGGGGCAGGGAACAAAACCCAAGAGACAAAATCACAGGTTTTGTTCTGCTTTAAGAATGAGGAAGTTCTTTAAAAGGGAACAAGTCTCTACACATTTAAAGTACAGGTTACAATTAATAAGAACAAAACGTCATTCTCAGAGGGAGAAGAGAGCAAAAGAGGAGCAATACCTCTCTCAAGTTTACATGACGTTTGGGTTGCTCTACCTCTTTATGGGGCGTCCTGAATTGCCCCACTGCGTCAGCCCCCCAGATGTCTAATTGACTCACCACTTTGATTAGCCTGCGGCTCATCTGCAGCACATCTGTGCCAGGCCTTCTTTAATGGGTGCACACACAGCCATCAGACACCTCCATCCATATTCTAAATCTGATTGGAAAGCGTGCCACTGAGTGGTCCACGTGCGAACCAGGAAGAGGTGAATTTTCAGATGGTCCTGGGGGATACACACAGTGGGGCATCCCAAATCGGAGCAACAACACCCAAAAAAGTCAATATCTTGGGTGTTGTTCTCCTTTAACTTGACATTAATGATTTAAATTGCAGTCAGATCTTTTGTAGTTGTGTAGAGAGCCTCTCTAGATTCCAGCTCTAGCTCTGAATTACCCTCTATCGTACACAGGGGTTGGAGGGGCTTTCCAAACTCAATGCACAGGTTTTAGTGAGGCTCTCCAAATTGTTAGCTTTTGTTTTAAAAGTTAATAAGTTAATGGCCGTGATTTAGTAAAGGTTGAAACAAATTCTCATGGTAGTCAAAAATTCACTTTATTGGCCTCGATTCAATAGGAGTTAAAAATATTCTCATGGTAGTAAAAAACTCACTTTATGAGAATAAAGCCTGATAATGTCACTGTTGCTGAATAACCAGCTGAGAAGACACTGACAAAAGTAGAGAACTACTTTTTACATTGTAGCAAAAAGCGTAATTTGCTTCCATTGTCTTTTTATCTGAGGATTCAGCAACAGTGACATTCTCAGGCTTTTTTCTCTCAAATGAGGTTTTTTACTTGAATTTTTTTCAACTCCTATTGAATAAAAGCCATTGTACTTAATAAGAACAAGTCATGTCAAGTTGTTTTTGTTTATTTTTTCTATTATGAAAAGTTGAGTTGGGTAACTTCTCCAAACTCCAGTACCTGGGAATTCATTTAAGACTAGAGAGCCTCTTCGAATTACCAATTCATTACTCTCTCATTCATTGAGCCTTTAAAGTTTGCAAACAACTTTTACGTTTTTTTAATGAATTCCAATAGAAACTAGTAATGTCAAGATGTTTTAGCTTTCAAATAATGAGAAAATTGTCAACATAGACTTTGGCCCTTATTTATCACGGGCTAGCGCCAGGTAGTGCCTGACGAGCGCCAGGTAGCGGCAGCTAACGGCGACTACCGACTCAAGTACGCCCGGCGGCGGTCACAATGACGCATTTATCAAGCAAAATGAGGCTAGCGCCGGCGAGAGCGACGGCTAGCGCGGCATTCATCATGAAGCCGCCTGGACCGAACAGCGCCGCTGCAAATTCTTTCACAGCGCCAGGTATGAGCTGTCGCTCCCTGGCGATGTCCAATGCATTTCAATGGAGCAATCTATAATTAATCATAATTAATTGGTATTCATTATTTTTTTTTTATTTTTTAATGTCAAAAATTCGGAGACCACTTCTGCAATGTTAGGATTTATTTTTAAGTCAAAAAAAATTTTAAAAATAATTTGTGCAGAATTGATCTAACAGGTCTGATATTAATGTATTCATATTACAAAATGATTCTATAAACATGTATAATGTTACATTCAAAAAATATGGTTGTTTAGGGGTTAAAAACTAGTTAACACACATCACCGCCAGCGCTCTGGGGTTTAAACAAGGAATGGACAGCGACAGCACATTCGGAGCGTGATTTGTTAATGAATATGAAGCTAGCCGTTCGCTCTGGCCATTCGTTGTCAGGCGCTCACATACAACGCTGAACCTGTGAAACAGCGACCCCCAAGCCCGTATTCAACATTACCGCACACCGACTGAGTCGCTGTCATCAAGCTAACGCCGGCCAAGCACAGCGAATACTGGCTGGCGCTGAAAAAATCACGCTACAGTCGCTCATCTGGCGCTACCTGGCGCTATTAATGAATCGGCCTCCCAGTGAAGATGATAAGAATAAAGGTTAGAAAATGATCCTCCGGGCTGCAGAAAAGCACCAATGTACATAAAGCGGCGTATAATCAGATTATTCCAGCGTAAGACAAGGAACAATATTTAAGCGTAAGAGGAGAGAGCATCTTACCTGCAGCCACCTTCCCCATCTGAGTCCCTGTGCCCTGCTCATATGAGCTGAGGCTCCTTTAATACCAGGTCTAGCGCGTCAAACCTGTCCCTCCAGTCTGTCCATGGCTGAGACCAGGAAGCATCGGCAAATGCCATTCCTTACACTTTACACTGTACGATATGTCAAAGGCGCACCATTAAAACTATGACATTTGAATTATGAGCCCATAACATAATAACCTGGTGTTGAGCAATATGGAAGGCTTTGGTTACAGCAGACCTATTATATTATTCTGGTGGGATTTATTGTTCCTAGATCACTCCAGAATGACTGAATAAATGAATCTCAATCAATTTTTGTGCATGTGCAATTTTCCCAGGTATCAAAATAGTAATAAGGTTCTCAGTTTTTTTTTGCATGACCTCAGTCCCCGAATATACATTTAAGCTGATAGAGTATCCTTCCAATGTGTGTCAGATCAAGATCAAGGACAACATTAAAGGGAACAAAAACTCTGATTTATAGGTGGGGCACATCCCTGGGTCTCCACCATTTGCTATGTTCAGGGGGTCTCCACCACTTGTTGATTATGGTCATCGGGAGGCAGAGACAGGAAAGAGACACTAGCGATGGCATGACTCACTGAAGGTAGGAGGGGCTCCTGGTTTACAACCCAAGGAGCAACGGGTTGTTTCCTGTCTCTGCTTTCTGATGAACACAATGAATAAATGGTGGAGACCCCCTAAACGTGGAGCCCCAGTGGTGTGCCCCCCTTGAGCCCTGTCTATAAACCAGAGCCTGGATCAGCAGGGGTGGGCCCAGACAAGGCCTTTTCTAGCCTGTGGTAAAGGCAAGGAATGTGCAGGGAACAGAAATGTGGTGCCTTTGCGACCAGCCTTGGAACCTAAAATTCTCCAGGTCCGGTTGATTGTCTTTTCCTTCACTATGTCAAATCTCCAGGGATCACTGCTAGACTTGAATCACTGGTGAACCTACAACACTTCCATGGGTCCCAGGTGCATCCCTGGCATCTCTTGTCTGAAGTATGCTCTGGCTTCCTGCTATTCCGATGGGCTGGAGGCTGGGGGCAGGAGCATACCTCAGACTACGGGGAAACTGGGTTTGCAGCCAGTAGGCATGCCACGGCACCCTGCAAATTTGAGATCAACCTATCAACGATTTCAAATTTTCCAGGTGGACATGGCTAACACAGGCAAACAAGCCAGATTCAACAAAACCAGCAAATGTTGGAGGATGAAAGATCACTTCCAGGTATTCAGGGTGGGGGCCAGATTGGGAGCATAAGTAATGTAAAAGGTTTTTGCCCCGCTTTAATACCATATCAAAACCCATATAGAGTGGCATTCAAAGGCTTTGGCAACCCTGCTCAAAATTACTGTTGCAGTGAACAGTTAAGCAAGTTAAAGTGGACCAAAATCGGACACAACGGCTACAAAGCTCCCATTCAGTTTCCTTGGCCGCACATTAGTATGCGTAGCCAAAAAAGATGGTTGGAGCAGAACCGTCTCTGCGTTGTGGGAATGCCGGCAAGGTACCGTATTTTTCGCCCTATAAGACGCACTTATTTTTCCCCAAAAGTGGGGGGAAAATGTCAGTGCGCCTTATCGGGCGAATGTTAAAAAAAAAAAAAAAAACTCACCCGTCCCCGGCGCTCCCGCGTTGTCTGGCACACTGCGAGAGGCCAGAGGAGCGGCGGGGGCTCTGTCCCGGCTCCGCCGCTGCGATCGATGTCTTTTCAGGCAGCGATGACAGCGGCGGGGCCAGAGACAGAGCCCCTGCCGCTCCTCCATCTGCTGCCGGGCTCAGAGCACACGCGAGCACGAAGGTCCCGGCAGTGGGTGGGCGTGGCCTGCACCGGCGCAGGCCACGCCCACCCGCTGCCCGGACCTTCGTGCTCGCATGTGGAGAAGCAGATGGAGGAGCGGCAGGGGCTCTGTCTCTGGCCGCGCCGCTGTCATCGCTGCCTGAAAAGACAGCGATCGCAGCGGCGGGGCTGGGACAGAGCCAGCTTGTGAATGGGGTGGGCGTGGCCTGCGTCCACGCTGCGGCGCAGGCCACGCCCACCCCATTCACGGAGCCGGCCGCTCAGCGCAGCGGTGTCAGCGGACAGGTGAGTTTAACTTTTTTTTTTTTTTAATATGGCGCCTGCCTATACTAATGGGGGGAGAGGGGCCACACTGCCTACGGGAATGGGGGGATGGGGATGCCACACAGCCTTTGGGAATGAGGGGAGGGGTATGCCACACAGCCTATGGGAATGGGGGGATGGGGATGCCACACAGCCTTTGGGAATGTGGGGAGGGGTATGCCACACAGCCTATGGGAATGGGGGGATGGGGATGCCACACAGCCTTTGGGAATGGGGGGAGGGGTATGCCACACAGCCTATGGGAATGGGGGGAGGGGGATGCCACACAGCCTATGGGAATGGGGGGAGAGGGATGCCACACAGCCTTTGGGAATGGGGGGAGGGGGATGCCACACAGCCTATGGGAATAGGGGGAGGGGGATGTCACACAGCCTATGGGAATGGGGGGAGAGGGATGCCACACAGTCTTTGGGAATGGGGGAGGGGTATGCCACACAGCCTATGGGAATGGGGGGATGGGGATGCCACACAGCCTTTGGGAATGGGGGGAGGGGTATGCCACACAGCCTATGGGAATGGGGGGAGGGGTATGCCACACAGCCTATGGGAATGGGGGGATGGGGATGCCACACAGCCTTTGGGAATGGGGGGAGGGGTATGTCACACAGCCTATGGGAAAGGGGGGAGGGGTATGCCACACAGTCTATGGGAAAGGGGGAGGGGTATGCCACACAGCCTTTGGGAAAGGGGGGAGGGGTATGCCACACAGCCTATGGGAATGGGGGGAGGGGGATGCCACACAGCCTATAGGAATGGGGGGAGGGGGATGCCACACAGCCTATGGGAATGGGGGGAGGGGGATGCCACACAGCCTTTGGGAATGGAGGGAGGGGTATGCCACACAGCCTATGGGAATGGGGGGGTGGGGATGGGGATGCCACACAGCCTTTGGGAATGGGGGGAGGGGTATGCCACACAGCCTATGGGAATGGGGGGAGGGGTATGCCACACAGCCTATGTGAATGGGGGGAGGGGGATGCCACACAGCCTATGGGAATGGGGGGAGGGGGATGCCACACAGCCTATGGGAATGGGGAGAGGGGGATGCCACACAGCCTATGGGAATGGGGGAGGGGGTGGCCACACAGCCTATAATAATGGGGGGAGGGGGATGCCACACAGCCCATGCTAATGGGGAGAGGGGGATGCCACACTGCCTATGGGAATGGGGAGAGAGGGATGCCACACAGCCTATACTAATAGGGGGAGGAGGAAAGCCACACAGCCAATGGGAATGGGGGGAGAGGTGGATGCCACACAGCCTATGGGAATGTGGAAAGAGGGATGCCACACAGCCTATACTAATGGGGGGAGAGGGGGATGCCACACAGCCAATGGGTATATGGGGAATGGGAGGGGGGGATGCCACACTGGATATACGGGGAATGGGATGGGGGCATCCCACATTGCCTATGGGAATTGGATAGGGGAATGCCACACTGTCTGTAATGGTGCGTTTTTGTTTTAAATTTTTTTTTTCTTATTTTCTTCACCCAAATCCTAGGTGCGTCTTATGGGCAGGTGCGTCTTATAGGGCGAAAAATACGGTATATACATTGGGTGACCTGCGAAGTTTCACACAGCTGAGCATAACAAATTGGGATCTCTCAAGTTTGTAGATCAAAACGCTGGATTGTGAAAATCCTGGGTTTTAGTCCACTTTAAAGTTAAAATGATCCCCAAAAGGATCCCCAAAAGTTAAGCATAACATGTTCCATTTGTATTTTAAACAAAAAGTATTTTTCATCTTTTACACTTAAAAAAAAAGAAAAAGGATTAAACCAAAAAGCTGGGCACCAGCATGGTTTGTTCCTAGTAAACACCCCTTTTGGCAAGTATTGCATCTTGTGAAGGTTTTTTGTAGCTAGCCAAGAATTTCTAATTCTGGTTTGATCGATTTTCATTCATTCTTGCAGAGGCTTCACAGATTGTCAATAATGGCCAGAACAGAGGACTGTGAGGTCCATGGTATAACCTTCAGCTGGCATCTCGTGACGTAGTCTAGAGTGGATTTTGAGGTGTGCTTAGGATCATTCTCCCTTTTGTAAAAGCAAAATTCTTTTCAGCTTCAGCCTTTTTATGGTTGGCATTTTATTTGCTTGCTTTGGTTATGTGTAGTAGAACCTCGGCCTTGCTCGTGGCAATTCGGCGGTCGGTGTGGTTGCACCAGTGATTTCGTGTCCAAGAAGTCGCTTACAGCTCTTCCCTTTGTGGGGTTGCGGCTTTTTGGAGAAAAATTAGATTCTATCATGAACCCATTTTGGATCTGAAGCTCCTCAATCGGTTTATCCGCTTCAGGAAGTTTTGCATGGAAACCTTGCGTTCAGCAGTCAATTCACTTCATCAGGGGGACTTCATGACGTCTATAGATATCAAGGATGCTTATCTGCATGTACCAATCTTCCCGGCACACCAGAGATTCCTCAGGTTCGTTGTGGAAGATCAGCATTTTCAGTGGCCCTTCCATTCGGGCTTACCTCAGCTCCAAGGGTGTTCACCAAGGTACTGGCGGGGGTGATGGTCCTCCAGGGCATTCGCATTGTACCATATCTGGACGACCTTCTCGTTACAGCTTCCTCCCTCAGCCAAGCGGAGCTAGACACCAGAGTTGTGGTATCCACGCTGGAGAGGTTCGGCTGGGTGATCAACTATCCCAAGTCTTTCCTCTCCCCGTCCAGGGAGATTTCGTTTCTGGGCATGATTCTGGATATTTTTCAGGCCAGGGTTTTCCTTCCTCAGCCCAAGATTCATCTGATTCAAGATTTGATTTGGTTTCTTGCTTGATGGAATTTTGTTGAATCCATACTTCCTTCTACCCATGAAATGTTCCCCGTGTTCCTGGGTGCAGCAAAACCCTAAAGCATGACTGCTCCAAGGGAATTTAAGAAAACTACATATATATATATACAGTAAATATATGAGGACAAAGGTGAAGAAAATTCTCATGATAGTAAAAACATCAATTTAAGAGAAAAATGCATGAGAATGTCGCTGTTTCTGAATCACCAGCTAAGAACAAGAAGAATGAAAGTCAAGGGTACTTTTTACTCCTAAGAAAAACAGTAAACCTTTTACTTTGTATTAAAAAGTGCCATTGACATTAATCGAGGCTGATTCATTACTAACGCCAGGTATCGGCAGTTGAGCATCTGTAAAGCGGCGCTTAGAGTGACCGCTAGCCGACCCTCATGTGCGGATATCGGGCACAGTAACAGAGTATCTCGGTCGCTCTAGTAACCTGGTTGGCGATGAGGAATGTGATGTATGTTGGCCGCTGTAACTCTAGTACAGTGCTGCAGGGAGCGAAAGGTAGCGCCGGCTCAGTGCGTCCAAATCTCGGCGCTCCACACCATATTTATCAAAAAACTGCACACACACAGCGTCAGCGCCCTAAATCTGGTCTCTATAGTATAGAGCGCCAGACGCTTTGTAATTAAAGTCTGTTTTTGAACACATATCTACCAGTAACAAAGCGAAAACACATGGAATGACATATTGGAACATTGTGACATTAACATTTTAATGCCAGACCTGTAAATACAAATCTGCATTAAAAAAAACAAAAAATCTCAAATGTTTTCAAAAATGACTTTTTCTAGGCCAGGAGAGGTCACACAATTATTTGAGGGAAAGAAAAAACCCTGTTTAAACAGAAGAAAAGGAACGTCCATTGAAATGTATGGGAGAGACAGGTAGTGACAGGTAATACCTGGCGCTCTGGAAGCTAGAGCGCCGGCGCTACATGCTGAGTCACCTGTAATGATGAATTGTACGCTACATGGTGCTGTTAGAGTCGCTCACCAGAATCGCTTTCATAAATGTGGCTTTGCCTACAGCGCCTGGCGTTCACCAGACGCTACCTGCCACTACAAGGCCGCTATCCCTTCATGAATAACCCCCATTGTCTTCCTAGTGATTCAGCAACAGTGACATTCTCAAGCTTTTTCTTCATAAAGCGAATGTTTTACTACCATGAGAATTTTTTTTTTCAAATCTTACTGAATCAAGGCATGGATCTGAAAAAAAATGAATTCCTTCTTCGGGGAGGCCGATTCATTAATAGCGGCAGGTAGCGACAGTTGAGCGACTGTAGCAGTATTTTCACAGCGCCCGCTAGTAGTCGCTGTGCTTGGCCGTTGTTTGGTAGTTGATAGCGACTCAGTCGGTGTGCAGTAATGTTGAATATTGGGTGAGGAGTCGCTATTTGACAGGTTCCGCAATGTAAGTGTGCGCATGATAGCGACTGGTCAGAGCGACCGGCTCCCACCATATTCATCAAAAAATCACGCTCCAAAAATTCAAGCGCTGTGAAATGCATGTTTAAACCCCAGAGCGCTGGCAGCGATGTGTTAAAAGTAGTTTTGTAACCCCCAAACCACCATATTTTTGGTCACAAAAAAAAAAATTTTTTTAAGAATTTAGTAATATGAATACAGTAATATCAGACCTGTAATATCAATTCGGCACAATTTTTTTTTTTTTTTGACCTTAAAAAAATGATCCAACATGGCAGAAGTGGTCACAGAATTTTTCACATTGAAAAAAAAAAAAAAAAACAATAACAATTAATTATGAATATTTAAAGATTGTTCCATTGAAATGCATTGGAGAGCGCCAGGTAGCGAGAGGTCATAGCTGTCGCTGTTCAAGGTCGGACGTTGGCGCTGTGGGCTGAGGCTGGAATAATGATGAATGAGTCGCTATATGGCGCTATCTCAGTCGCTAAGCAGGATTGGCTTGATAAATGTGTGATTGTGGTGGGGAGCCGGCGTTCTCGTGGCGGGGCCCGTCATTACCGGTCACTCACCAGTCGCTACCTGTCGCTATTCCATCATAAATAAGGGCCTAAGTGTTTTCTATAATTGTCTCATGTAATCTGCCTCTACCTTCCTTCCTTTCCAGGTAAGAGATGGGGGAGGATGGGGGTTGGGGGAACAATGTAGGAGTCTCGGATAGGGCTTGGAAAAATCCTACTTCCTCAATTTGGCACTAATCAAATTCTGCTCAAAATATTTTAATTTTGGGATTGCAATGGATCTTAAACTAGAAAAGTCTCTATAAGATCAAACGTTTTCATGTGTTTTGACTTATCTACATTTTTACATATAAAAGAATAGTAAATAGTTGTTAAAAACATTATGGAATGAAACAATTTGGTCTGAAATGAACCTTAAGGTTTTGGTTACAGCTGACTGAGCTGTGTTTGTGGTACAAATATGCTACTGTGAGATGTGGAACCTTAGAGAGATATGTAGGTGGTCAGCTCAGAGACCTACGCCTAACGCAATTGAAGGTATTTTGCTGATGTTTCAATAACAACATTTAGGTTTTGGACAAAGATCATTGAGTATGAATGTGTCATGAAGGGGTAGGGGGGGGGGGGGTTTGGGGACTAAGAGGCTGATTTATTAATAGCGACAGTTGAGCGACTGTAGCGGTATTTTCACAGCGCCCGCTAGTAGTCGCTGTGCTTGGCCGTTGTTCGGTTGTTGACAGCGACTCAGTCGGTGTGCCGTAATGTTGAATACAAGGTTACGAGTCGCTATTTGACAGGTTCCGCGATGTATGGGTGCGCATGATAGCGAATGGTCAGAGCGACCGGCTCCCACCATATTCATCAAAATATCACGCTCAAAAAATTCAAGCGCTGTGAAATGCATGTTTAAACCCCAGAGCGCTGGAGGCGATGTGTTAAAAGTAGTTTTTTAACCCCCAAACAACCATATTTTTGAAAACCAAAAAAAAAAATTATTTTGAATAATTTAGTAATATGAATACATTAATATCAGACCTGTAATATCAATTCTGTACAATTTTGTTTTTATTTCCCTTAAAAAATTATCTAAAATGGCAGAAGTGGTCACAGAATTTTTCACATTTAAAAAAAAAAAAAACATTAACAATTAATTATTAATATTTAAAGATTGTTCCATTGAAATGCATTGGAGAGCGCCAGGTAGCGAGAGGTCATACCTGTCGCTGTTCAAGGTCGGACGCTGGCGCTGTGGGCTGAGGCTGGAATAATGATGAATGAGTGGCTATATATGGCGCTATCTCAGTCGCTAAGCAGGATTGGCTTGATAAATGTGTGATTGTGGTGGGGAGCCGGCGTTCTCGTGGCGGGGCCCGTCATTACCGGCCGCTCACCAGTCGCTACCTGTCGCTATTCCTTCATAAATAAGGGCCTGAATCTGCTTCCAGGAGCACCACAATCTTCTGTGCAAGGAAACCACCACACCACCTTTTTATAGGAGTGACCATGTTTTCGGAAATGTCTAGACCCTTTTCTTGGCTGGGGTTGTAGGACAAACAAAAGTTCTTTTTGAATTATGAGGGTTTTTTTTGGTAAAAGAATAATTACTGTTGTGACTTTTCACTACTTACTGTATACAACTTTCTGCCAGTGAATAAAGATCTTTTTTTGCTGCTATTTTTCATCCAAAGCAGAGTCACTCTTTTACCACCCGTAACACACATGAATCGCACAGGGTATCCCAAAATGTAAACCTACCCTTCCACAGGAGTGATAACAGAGGCCCAGTGCTCCTGTAAAAGGGAAAATGGAAAATAAAATCAATAATATGTATAAATGCAATGATGAAATATATGTTTATAAGCACCTGTGTGGAGAATCACATGTGTGAATTAACCCGTGTGAATATATAATACATAGAATATTGTGCACAATGCAATTAATTGCATACAAAAAAAAAATACAAAGGACTCAAGAGAAAAATAAATGTTTATGCCTCCCATAGGTAGTCTCTGTGAATGACTGTAGTCTTCGAAATCATCTAAAAGTGCAGAAGCATGATCCCGACGCATATCGTGGGGACACCGCTTCGGGGGGGGGGTGACTTATCGTCACCATTAATGGATCTGGCCATAATTATTAAATAAGTACAGCTACACTATTTGATGTTTTAAATGACTCATTAGTAACTCTTCCACCCTTGAAGGCACATCACCAAGTGATGAGAGTCTAATGAAACTGGATACACCAGACGGGTAACAATGCAGAATGTCGCTTTTTTCTGGGAACTCAATGACTAATGAGATTGGGATGGAGAGAAACATGTTCTTGCTATTTTATATTTCTAGAATTAAATCATGAGAGAGCACATGTGTGGGCTTTACTGATGGACGCTTACAGGGGCTCCGCAACCAGCCAGCAATCGAGTGCCTATTGAGTGCACCATCAGTACCTGCTGCCCCCTACGCCCAACCGGGAGTCTACCGACCACCTGGATGGGTAGATTGGGCAGAAAAACGAGACCACGTTGCAGCAAAAACTTACAGTTCATTTCCAAAGCTAATTATAATAATAACTCTTTGCACGCCCAGGGACAAACAAGCAGTTATACTGAGCCACAAAACATCAGCTAATGGTCCTTTTTATTGTACATCAAGGGACAGGCAGCTAATGAGCCACATAGAAAAACATCTGCCACTTGTCCTTTTCATTGCACTTACAGGGACATATACTGAGGGACAGCTAGAGAAGAAAAAAACTCTGATATGTAATTTTCAGGCCACTTCCAGGGACAGACTGCTGATATACTGAGAAGAAACATCTGCTAATTGTCCTTTTAATGGCGCTTTCCGGGACAAGCTGCTGATATATTGAGGAACAGATAAAAACATCTGCTAATTGTCCTTTTCAGGCCACTTGCAGGGACAGTTGGCTGATATATATATATATATATATATATATATATATATATTTTATATATATTTTTGTTTTTTTGTTTTTTGTTTGTATTTTGTAAGTTTTCGTTGTTTGCATGAATGACAATTTTGCCAGCATTCAGTTTAACATTGAAACGGACGGCAGGTTTTCTTTTTTTTGATCATCTTGTGCACTTTTTTGGAATTTTCCGTTAATAGTTTACAAAAAAATAGCCTGATTTTTTTTTTCACGGTTTCATTGTTAAAATGTTTGGTGCATTATCCACTATTCATTTTTAAATTCTTTTTATATTGTTTAACGTTTAGGTGTAAAAAAAAAACATGGAGTCCCCCTACCCCAAAGCCAACCATCAGAGGCACCAAGTATAAAGGTTTGTAGCCGTGTGCGGGCATGGGGCTCTTCCATATTCCTGAGCCCCCGATGTGGGTAATATGTCAGTTTACCAGTATGTCACCCTTCGATTCCAGCAGGTGCCATGCCAGCTCCTGACCCAGGTGAACTAACATAGGGTTCCCCTGGACCCCTTACCAGTTCACCCCAAGTGCAAACAAATAATTTTGCAACTCGCAGGTTCCCTCTTCTTTGTCCTCCTCCTGCGCCAGGCAATGTCCTCATTCTCTGGCTGTGTCCCCATCAATCTTCACTTGTCTTTGGGGCTCTTCTTTGTCCACCGTCTTCTTGTGGTTGTGCCAGCCGCCAGAAGCTGACAGTGGCGCCAACATTTGGATGAAGAGGTAACATAGGTTTCCTCTTCCTTCATCCTCGCTACCCAGCAAGGGACTGAAGTTTGGGCCAGGAAAGACAGGTTTTAAACTTCAAATCTCCCCTACATCATGTATTTCATCACAAAAGAGTTGGGGTCTAAAGGAGATTTTCCCATGCAACACCCTCTAGGCCCTTACCTTTTGTCATAAGTCACATGTGCAAGATTCAAAGAGGCCCCTCCTCTATAATATAAAAGCTGCTCCCCAGTGGCTCAGCGTGGAATTCCGGGCCAAGAGCCGGAATAATAGAAGGATGCTGCGTGACAACCCACCTGAGGGTGGAAAAAATAAGTTAATTAAAAACAATGCAATTTTTTTAAAACAAATTGGTGCATTTGTTTTTATCACTTTTACTTTGAACTGGTAAGGGATCCCATGGACCCATTACAGCTCAACCTCCATTACCCACACCACCAATGGGCATGGTTTTGCGCATGAGCCCAGTGGCCCAAAGCATGGACTGGTGCTGGGCACCAGACCAATGCTATAGGGCATAAGGGCTTGTAATTGTCTGAGCCAGAAGCCGGCTGGTTGGCCATTGAGCCCTCGAATTGCAAGCCCTATACTTGTTTTGCTGGTTTGGTAATGCTTTAGGTAAGGACCCCACGCATTTTTTTTTTCAATAATTTTTTGGCACATGTGGGGGTCAGGGCTAAATTACCTCCCATAAAAATGAAAAAAAAAATGCAGCCCCCCCCCCTCCCTAAAACTTTATTATTATAAATTATTATTATATTATTATATTATATATTATATTATTATGTCAAAATTATTTAGAATTGTTAAAAATCTCGAGCGGAGTAGTTTTTAACATTTTGCTCATGCTAAGCTGGCTGCTCTCATTACCTTTATGCTGGCAAGAATGACCGGCCACAACAATTTTTTTTCTAACCAGTTTTTCCCATAAAAAAGGCCCTGAATCATGCAAATTTGAACTGTTTGCAGGATTTTTCATTTGGATATTTCGTATTGATGCAAGAGTATGTTAGGATTGTATGGTGAAGGGCATTCCAGAGGACAGGAGGAGGTCAGGGGCTGATCGGAGACTGCTTTTGGGTTAGTATCTTTAGACTAGCCATGAAATGTTGAAAGGGGCTTGGCTGGAGATGGCTTTGTAGGTTAGGGTTAAGAAAAAAACATGCAAAAACCTGAGGCTCCCGTTGCTGCTTTGGTTGTATGAGCCTCTACCACCACCTCCCCAACCACAATGCTCCCATTCCCGTGGTGGAGATGGAGAGCTTTAAAAATCTTATGGAGAAGGGGACAGTTCGCTCAATTAGTTAGTGTGTGGTGCTAAAAAAAATACTTTCTTGGCAGGCCAATCCTGCCCTGCACTAGTTTTCAAAGAAAATAAGGTATGTACTGCAAAATGCTTTTAGTTGCAAGGTTCATATTACAACTGACATGTGGACAAGTAAGCATGGGCAGGGAAATTAAATTTCTTTAACTGGCCACTGGGTTAACGTCGTAGAGGCTGGGCCCAAGGTAGAAAGAGCTTTGGTGCATATACTTCCACCACCCAGGATTGCCAGACATCACTCGGTGCCTCCTCTTGCCACCTCTTCCTACTCTGCTTCCTCCTCTCCTACCTACTCAGTCAGTCAGCGTATCGTCTGCACCAGCAGTTTGTGTACAGCCATGGGGAAAGAGCAGCAGGCCGTGCTGAAACTCTGTCTGAGGGCGAAGGCCTACACACCACCCAGGAGCTGTGGACAGACATCCAGGAGCAGACAGACAAGTGGTTAGGTGCTCACACCCTGCTGCTGCTTGCCTATCTGCACTGCAGAGTAAATTTGCCCTTCTCACCCACTTGCCAACAGGTGGGATTCCTCTTTACATATGCTGGAAAGGGTGTGTAAGCAGCAGCAGGCAATAGTGGAGTTCCGACTCCAAAATGTCAGGGTGAGTAGAAGAGCAGACCAAAAGCACTTCCTCACCAATGAGTGGAGGAGGGACTTTCATGCCATGCTGCAATGCTTCCAGCACGCCACCAATATGGTCAGCGATGATAATGCCATCGTCAGTGCTACATTCCCATCTTTTAACTGCTAGAAAAAAAAAACACTTCAGGCCACGAAGGATGTAATGAGTAAGAAGCCATGAGAAAATATACATATATACAAGAGAATTTATCACCTCGTGAATTGATTCAGCATCAGGTGCAGAATGCTATTTCTAACTGGTCACACAAGCTTTCTGTATTAAGACTAACCTGCAGCTATGCTTAAAGGTAATAGTTGTTCATTTATTTACACTTATCTCAGTGCCATTTTTTAGAAATGTAAAAATAGTTCTATTCTATATTTGTACTGTGGGAAAAAAAATAGACAACCAGGAAAAATGATTTTAAAAATGATCTTACGTGTTTAGACACATGATGATGGTGATCAAGTGGAACCAAAAACAAGCCAGAGGTTTCCCTAACAACCGACCATGTCCAGAGAAGTTAAAAATAAGACTCCATGGACTGTCATATTGCCCCTATACCCCACCTCTCTCCTGCCCCCTATATGTCTCCATCTGCCACCAACTAAGAGGCCGATTCATTAATAGCGGCAGGTAGCGACAGTTGAGCGACTGTAGCGGCATTTTCAGAGCGCCCGCTAGTAGTCGCTGTGCTTGGCCGTTGTTCGGTAGTTGATAGCGACTCAGTCGGTTTGCCGTAATGTTGAATATTGGGTGAGGAGTCGCTATTTGACAGGTTCCGCGCTGTATGGGAGCGCATGATAGCGACTGGTCAGAGCGACCGGCTTCCACCATATTCATTAACAAATCACGCTCAAAAAATTCTGGCGCTGTGAAATGCATGTTTAAACCCCAGAGCGCTGGCGGCGATGGGTTAAAAGTAGTTTTTTAACCCCCAAACAACCATATTTTTGGAAACCAAAAAAAACAAGTTTTTTAAATAATTTTGTAATATGAATACATTAATATCAGACCTGTAATATCTATTCTGTACAATTTTTTTTTTCCCTTAAAAAAATTATCTAAAATCGCAGAAGTGGTCACAGAATTTTTCACATTTAAAAAAAAAAAAAAAAAAAAAAACATAATTATGAATATTTAAAGATTGTTCCATTGAAATGCATTGGAGAGCGCCAGGTAGCGAGAGGTCATACCTGTCGCTGTTCAAGGTCGGACGCTGGCGCTGTGGGCTGAGGCTGGAATAATGATGAATGAGTGGCTATCTGGCGCTATCTCAGTCGCTAAGCAGGATTGGCTTGATAAATGTGTGATTGTGGTGGGGAGCCGGCGTTCTCGTGGCGGGGCCCGTCATTATCGGCCACTCACCAGTCGCTACCTGTCTCTATCCATTGTTAAATAAGGGCCTAAGTTCTGCCCAGACATCAGCCAATACTGTACATGTGCTGACATTGCACGTGCATGGAATTGCTGGTCACACTGCTATAATTTAGTCAGCTGACTGGAAGAACCAATCTATATGCATTTATCCCTTAATAATGAAGTCTCTGGTGGCAATATGACAGCAGAAGATTTCTTTATTGTTCTTTTTGAGCCTCCTGTTTCTTGGAACATGCTTTCTCTTGTTTACTGACTTGATCATGTTTCAACCGGCTTACCCTGGACATTGACCTTTAGCTTGCTTACTCCCTTATAATCTTGGCTTCCCTCTGGACTTTGAACCTTGCTTGTGACCCTTGACCTTGTTTTTTGGACTTTGAACCTCTTGACTCCTGCTTCTCCAAAACTACAGCTTTATCTCCTTCTGGATCAGGTGACCATTGCCTCTCTGCAGAGGCCCTTGATTTCTCCCTAGGGTCTCCCACATTGCAAAAAATATCCCTCCATTAGTGGGCTCTAGAGAAGGCCAGGAGGTCCTGAGAATCTGGCCTGTGTCTAGCCAAGAGTCTTGGGTTCTGGGCAGTCAGTTCCCATCTTTGGCATTGGAAGCCAGGTCCTTCCACAACCAGTACTTATTTCAGGACTGTTACACACACATGCTTTGCATTGTTTTGTGGCTGTGAGGTGGGGGTGGGAGCTTTTGTAGGGGGCATTAAAGCACCAGCAATTTTTACTACAGCGGTCCCCAGCAGCTGACCACTCTAGTCACAGGCCTAGGATTGCCTGATGAGAAATACATCCCAGGATATGCCTGATTCTCCAATGCAGAACTTGTACCAGAGGAGTAGCTAGGGTTTCTGGCACCAGGGACAAAGATTCAAAATGGCGCCCCCATCTGTTGCACCCAGGGCACGTGCCCCCCCCCCCCCCCCGCTCCCCCCTAGCTACGATCCTGTTTGTACTGTACATTTTTTCAACTGGTCTCACAAGCTTGCTGTTTTAGGACAAGCCCACAGCTATGCTTTCAAGCTAATGGCAGCTTCCTGCTTAGGTTGTTCATTTATCTATGGTTACAGTATCTAGTAGTTTTTTTTTGTTAGGAAAATATTTTCTATTATTTTCTTTGTATTGTGGCAACAACAACAACCAAAAGAACAGACAACCAGGAAAGTTTATTTGAAAAATTATGTTGTGCATCTGGTTCCACAGCTGGCAATAAATGATGGGAATTAGGCAGAACCCCAACAAGAAGGTGTGACCAGGCCAACAACGGATAAAAGCAATTGCGGTGGATAATGACCTTTTGATGAAGAGTCTAAAACATTCAATCTTCTCCTTTCTACCTGGGGAATTCCCAGGGAGGGTTTCTACTGTTTTCCTGTTACCTCTAAACTTAAGGCAGATGATATGCCTTCTAACTTTTCTTTTATTTAAGGAGGTATGTGGGGATAATCCCATAGATAGAGAGGTTATAGCATAGGTGCTCAACCCTCCTCCTCAAAGACCACCAACAGGCCCGATTTTGCACATCTCCAAACAGATGTATACTGTAGATGAAGTTATTATTTCTGTCTACAGCTCTATCAGAGCCAGTGGCATAACTAAATGTGACAGGGCTCTGAAGCGAACATTAAATGGGGCCATTTCAAAGGTCGTACAGTAAACTTTGAATTGGGTTGCAGCTAGATAACTAATAACTGAAACAGCAGAAATTAATGGTGTGTTACCTAAATAAGGCTAAGTGAGTCACAAATATTACAAACAAATTAGAGAAGTAAAAATGATGGGGCCGCCCTGACCTTCTGGGCCCCGGTGCAGTCGCACCGCTTGCTCTCTCTATAGTTACTCCCTTGGTTAGAGCACTAAGTACATCACCTGTGCATCTGTGTGGAGATCCGCAAAACCTTACCATGTTGATAGCGAGGAAAGTTGAGCATGTGTGGTGTATGTGTGTATGACTGAACAGATGTCCCGCTTGCGGTGGGACAGTTCCACTTTGAGGCCCACTGTCCCTCCGAAAACTCTGGAAACACCTAAATGTCCCACTTTGCTGACATGAGCTAGGCTTTCCCACCAAATGCAGAATGCTGGATGGTTTACAACTGCTCTGACTCTTTGGTTGGATGGTGGTAGTGGAACGCATGGACGTCGGGGCATTGGCTCCATCACCAACCTCTTTTATGAACCAAATATTCCTAGAGCATGTGACCTGTAATTAAGCCATATGTTAAACCACACCTCTACCATGTCCATCACCCACAAAATGGTTTAAATTGTCCCACTTTGAGGACCCAAAATATGATTGGTTTAGGTTTATAGTAAGGAGAGTGAGGACCCCTTTAGGGGACAAGCAGCATGAATGGAAGGTGGGCCGTGCTCGAAAAGAAAGGGGGGGTTAAATTGGTTAGGGAGAGGGGTTGGTAGTGTGTTGGGTCAGGTCCTAGATGGGATATAGAAGCGGGTGGGGCATAGAAAAGGAAAAGGTCCTCTTTGCGTTGTGGGAGTTTGTTGAGTATTTGCTCTGTGTATAGAAAATAAAAATCATGGAACTCCTATTTAGCAGGCTACTGGGCTAGGCAGGAAGACCGGATGAGAAGTGGGTGCAGCAGCTTGTCGAATCTCTCCCTCCTCCTCCCTCTGGCCTCTTCCTCCTCACATCCCCAGCAGGCCAGGCGCTATCGGTGCAGGCTTACCCCTTCCCCACCAGGTGGCTCCCCGCAGGCTCCCGGGGTGTGCCGGTCTTCTCTGGCAACATGGGAGTGAGGGCCTTCAACTTCCCTGCTGCACTGTGGGCTGCAAGGGGCTCCAGATACCTTTTGGCCCTGGGGGGGAGGCTGGAGATGCCCCGCCCGGTCACATTCTGTTGGGGTCTCTTCGGGGCAGGGGCAGAAGCGGGGGTCAAGGCCAGGATGTGACAGTGGTAGGGTTAAGGAAGGTGGTGGGAGACAAGATAGTGAATGGGGAAAGCTAAATAAAGTTTGCCTAAACCGGGGAAACTTGCGTTTTTATTTTAATCTCAGTTACTCCACCCAATAGTATTTAAAATATATTAATTTATTTAATATATTCAAAAAAAAAACATTATCATGTTGTAAAATTATATCCCATCATTATATAATCTATATGTGTTCACCCAGATCTTCAATGCATTTCGCTTGTGTAATTTTTCAAAGAAAATTCCAGCGATATATCCTTGACACAAAATGATGTTTAACTTGGTAGCAATACTGCAGAGGATAAGTCACCATGACCTGTGCACCTCTATAGCTCTTGTGCTGTTATACTAGGTTTATTTGGAGGTTGCGCAAGCACCTTATTTAAATATTATATGTTTCCTTATTTTTTGTGATGATGTATGATTGAATTAGTCTTTTTGTTCCAAACATATCCCAAAGCTGAAAAAGAGATTTTTGAGTTTTCCCGCTGCACTGTTTCCCCTTTCTCTGGAGAGATATGACCGCCCGTCCTCAACAGCTGGAGCCACCGTGCACCATGGCAAGAGAGAAAGGGCGGCTTCCACCTTTTTGTGGCTTAAGTTTAGTTTTGTGCCCCTCAAATGTAGGCAAATGGACATATTTCTGTTAATATGGTAATATTATTTTGAGCTATGTTAAAGTTTAAGTGGTCAGCTGTGGCTGAATTTATGTTAACATATCAATTCCAAGTGGAGCCTGGTAGTGTGTGTGGTTATTATCATTAGTGAGTTGTAAAGGGCTAATAAGGGAGAGCAGAGTTGCCCCATTAGACAGTCATGCTTCTCTGCGATGATTCAGTCCCGCTTCCATAATATGCTGACAGATGGACCGTCCTCCAAAATTGCGAGGGGGAAAGATTGTAAGCATAATTGGAATCATACCCTCGGGGGGGGGGGGGTTATGAATACCATAGCTCTGCAGGTTGTACGTAGGCCCTGACAGGATCCATAAATTCGTTCCATTATATCCAACATTATAATGATTTAGGGCAGTGGTTCCCAACTAGTGGTACTAGCAGCACTGGTGGTACTTGAGCTCCTTGGTGTTACTGGGGGTGTAAGTGAGGGGTGGGGCTTAAAGAACTGCAGACAAGCTACAACAGGAAGTGCTAAGTGCTCAAGTCTACAAGTTGCAGGAGCAAAGAAGTGGAGCATCTTGGGGGGACTGCATTGCTGGTAGAAGACCTTGCTTTGTTTGGCCAGTATAGGACCTTCATCTTCCTGGAGAAGTCTGTATTAATGTTGGTACTTGGTTAATGGTAAGTGAAGGGCCAGATTAAGAGTGCTGGAGGCCCCTGGGCGCAAAATCTGGTGGAGGCCCCATATAAAGTTTTTTTTTTCCTTTTAAATAATAGTCCAGGCAGGTAATTGATTGGTGGTTGTCTGGTACCCGCCTACTTACTGGAATGTCAGATCGAGTCCCTTGTGCCACCCTAGTGCGGGTGCGTGCTGCTTGGGAGCTCCTGCTTTGCCATTCTGGGTGGGGGGTAGTGTAGTCTCCCAGCTGGTCCAGCAGAAAACAGTTCCCTGCATTGAGCTGCCAGCGGCTGTGCTTGGTGGCGTATGTGCAGTGACAGCTTTGCACCCATCACTGTAGCGTTGGTGGCAGTGGCTTTGCTGCTCTAGACTCTCCGTCTCCCCCAATGAAACTTTATTTCTGGACCTGCGGCCTGTCAGACCAATGACTGAAAAGCCAAAAGCCTCCTGGACCAGACCATAACCCAAAGGTTGGTGGCGGCCCCCTTTGCAAGGCAAGTGGTAGAAGCTCCGGGGCCCTGGGTAAGGGTAACGCCATGAAAACAAGTTTACAGTGATTACAGTGATAGTGCATGCAATCAGAATCAGTGAAATCCCATGGTTCACCCCATATTCTTGCCTTCCTGGTTATCCCATGGCACATGCACTTCCTTGCCTGCAAACAACTTTCATTTTCCGGTGTATTATTGAGCGGATAAGAAGGCTGATTGAGTGGCAATGCCCCAGGCTGCTCGTTTCTGGATATGGAGCCTGCTGAAACACTTCCAGCTTCCAGATGAAGCCTACTCACTGCATTGGCACTGCCTGTGCTGGTCAAGACTACCATCGGCCAATGGGGTTAGCCCTGGTCCAAACTAGGTAAGTATTATTGATTTGGGGATTTATTTTACCAGCAGCACAGAAAGACAACCTAAATCAGACAGTGAGGGATGAGTGGACCTTCAGACATTACATTTTTGACTGGAGGTCCACTTTAAAGCACACCTAAAGCTAAAATTTGCTTCAATTATATTTTATCCCCTACCATCCCTAGCATCCCAAATTCTCGTGTCCAACGTCTGGTAGCTGGAGGACCAAAACCCAGGCGATTGGATGTCCCTAAGGCATCCTGACGTGTAATGCTCTGCTGTGTTAAATCCCCCAGGATTGAATTAAAACCTCACTGGAGATCCCACAGTGCATGTAGGAACTGTGGCGGCATCCATGTGGCTGGTGTGCGCACCTGTTCCAGGCCCGTCTAAATAGCTGGTGTGGGCAACATTCATATGCACAAAAACGCTTATTGGACGAGAGCAGTGAGTATATTGGATGAACTCCTCTATTGTATGTTTAGTGTGGGGAGCTTGCCAAACTTAAAATGGACCAGTCAGTCAAAAACAACGGTAAGGTGGCAACCTTAGGTTTCACACAGCAGGGCATTGCAAATCGGGATACCCCAGAACAGTGAAAATCCTGGTAATTGGTCCAGTTTAAGTCAATACCATCCAACCTGAATATTGTACTCATCACATGGGGTCAAGGACTCGCTACATTTTGGTGGTGTAGCTAATCGGGTTTGAACATCACACTATTCTGTAAAGCAATTCCACCAACTTTGGCGAAATATTAAAATTGAGTTTGGGATCTATGAATGCGTCTCCTCTCTTTTCCTGACTGATGTTTTACGGGAGCCTGGCACTGAAGGGGTTAATAGAACAACAGATCATTAATTGGAGAATGTATATTAGCTTTGAGGAGCTGCCCAGCCAGCTTCCTCCTCCTAACTATAGTGGTGTGTGTGGAGTCTGGAGGGTCCCTGTAGCATGCAGCCACGTTCCTGATAAGGTGAGTCCCTGGCTTTTTAATTTTAAGAGTTGTAAAAGAAAATTTTTATATGGGGGGGGGGGGTGCTGGGGGGCACTAGCAGTCTTGACTACAAAAAAAAAAAACTGGGATAACCTGCAGGTAATTGTGCATTAGGATACTGCCCACCAAGAGGCTGTTTTTCTTTCTCTCCTTTAACAAGATTGGCCCTGAGCAGTAGATCAAAGTGTTGTAGTGAGAAGGACTGTAAATAAGTAGTATGGCATGAATCAGTATCAGCCCAATTCCTCACCCCCCCCCCCCCCCCCCCTCCTTCTTCTTTTTTTTTTTTTTTTTTTTTTCCCACTGTGCTAAAATGAAATCAAATTGCTAACCCCAACCCCCTTTTTATACAGCGATGGCTAAATTTTGTGTATTTGTTAAAGAGAAACAAAACCCTGAAATTTCCCTCCCCTGGCGGGGCATCGCTATATGGGGTGTCCTGCTGTGTTTATCTGCTGGGATAGCCGAAAAACTCTCCTCTCCCTAGTCTCCGTGTGGGCCTCTCAGCCAATCGACAGTCAGATGTCTCTTGCTGCACTACGCTTCGAGTGCCAAAGAAATCTGAATAGTGTGAGTGGTCATCTCTGCTCACCTCTAGCTGTGGGGGTGCCTGTGACGGCAACTCAGAAAAGCCTGGGGAGGGTATGTGCCCCCGGATAAAGGTTTGCTGGGGATGTGACTACAGAGTTTGACACAGCAAGGAATCCCAGTTTGGGGGACCCCTACCCTTTGTGTCTCAAGGGGGGGGGGGGTGTTGCTCCTCTTTAAAATTAGATTAAAAATAAGTAAATAAAAAAAGAAATGAAAATAAAAAAATAAGGGCCTAGTAGTGTCCAATGCCGACATATGCTATAAAAGTAGGTTTTCAGCAAGATGTGTTAAAGAATTCTGCCACAGCACATCGCCGCCATTTCCCCAAACCGCTTGAAATATCTGACTTTTACCAGCTAAATGCTACAAACGCAGAAAAATGCATTGTGCACGTATGTGTTCACTGCTGTAAGTTTTGATTCTTCGCCGGCTGTCGAACATACTTCCCTCCAACTTTTCAGGGTGGGCAAGAGGGACATTTGTTAAGTTAGGTGACCCCCCCCTTATTGAGAGATGGATAGGATGTAACCGTTACACCAATAGAAACCCTTTGAATAGGCAAATGAATCATTTATTGCAGCAGATCTGTATGTTATACCTCAAAGAGGGACAACTGAGAATGAGGGACAGTCTCTCCAAATTAGAGACAATTGGGAGTTATGCTCCTATGTCAAGTAGGAAACATAGTAAATCTTCCCCCATATATAAAATTCATTTTATTTTCGCTTATCTTTGGGTTTAGATCTTATTATATTTTATATTTGCTTTTCTGCTTTCGTTTTATCGTTCGCATTGCATATTAGCTGTGTTGTGCTTTCATTTTATATCCTGTTATGTCATTCTTATTGTAAGTTAGTTTTTTTTGATTTAGAAGTTTACTTTGCATTGTTAAATACTATATGCTCTATGGCAGCTTTTATCAGTTGCTAAAACCTACTTGGCACAGTTAGTGATGAGAAGCTAAAGGTCTGATCATTTTGGGGAAGAACGATCAGAATTTTCTGTCTAATCCAAAGGATATAAAATAAAACATAATAAAACATAATCCAATGGTTTTATTTTCTTTTTTTTTAGCCTCAGCAATGGGTTTTCGGCTCCTTTTGAATATTTGGGCCCTATTTTGCCTGGAAGGTAAGAAGTGGTCGTGCAACTATTTTTCCATTTATCTGCCGGAACAGGTTGGGTAGGAAAAACTTGAAGAGTATTCTGCTAGACGGCAATAGATCCGGAGTGGCGTCTGAGCGGTCAAACTGCATGTTCTACATTTTATCAATGCAACTGGAATGAACTGTGTTGAACCAACCACAAAAATCTTAATCCTATGGACTGTATTCAATAAAGGTAGAAAAAAAAATTCTCATGGTAGTAAAAAAATTCAATTCGTGAGAAAAAAGCCTGAGAATGTCACTGTTACTGAATCACTAGATAAAGACAATGAAAGTCAATGGCAGCTTTTACTACAGTGTAGAAAGGGGTAAACAGTTCTCTACTTTTCTTAGAAGTAAAAAAGTGCCATTGACTTTCATAGTTTTCTTAGCTGGTGATTCAGTAACAGTGACATTCTCAGGCTTTTTTTCTCATGAATTGAATCTTTTACTACCATGAGATTTTTTTTCTACCTTTATTGAATCGAGGCCTATGATTCTAAACTGCACTTTTTAGACTTCCACTGACACCAGACTCAAATAAGTGGGATTCCATGTTTATATTAAAGGTCATACTGGTATCCTAATGCTGGCCGCACGCTCCTCTGACAGCACAAAATATCACACAATGGAGGCCTTTAATGAGCAGCAGCTGATATCCACAGAAACCGCCACGTGACAGCATATAGATGGACTGAAGGGGACTCCTTAAAGCGGAACAAAACTCTGGATCGTAACCCGGATTTTGAGCCTTAATTCCCTAATTGGGATGCTGCAATCTGTGAAGCCCTTATGTGACACATAAAACCTTTCCTTGGTCCTATGGGGCATGTGCAGGCTCTCCAATCAGCCCCATAGGCTGTGCATATGATCACCAATATGGCTCTGTTTTTAGCTATGGTGAGCAGGAGAAGCCACATCCCCGGTTTCCCTGCAGAGTGTCTGCGTCCGGCCGGTCTCCCTGGGCACGAGAGTGCACCTCAGCGATGCCAGGGATGCAGCCGATGCTATTTGTGTCAGTGAAAGCTGCCAGCAAAGGTGAGTGTTGCTAGTGACTTCTAGGTTTTCACCCAGCGGGGGCATCCTGACTTGGGATGCTCCAGAGGGAAGGCCAGGGGCACCCCTAGCATCTTTTAGACACCAGGGCTGGTAGCGTTGGCTTTTGTTTCAACTTTAAGGTGCTGGTAAGTTGTCAAGGGTATCTAGAGCCTTGCTGACTGCAGTGCACCCCAAGCTGCAGGAGGGTGCCTGGGCCGGAGGATCCACACAACCAACCAGGGCCGGCATCCGCACCCGGCAAGGCGGGGCAGCTGACGGGGGTGCCCACTGACAGTGCCTGCCTCTGGGGTGTGCGATGGCGCTGGACCTGTGGTGGACTGGGGGGGCACAGCTGGTGGCCAACTTCTCCTTGGATGGCGGAGTTCCACACTATGAGGGAATCTCGTTTTAGATTCCAAGGGGGGAGCTGGGTTTTGATCGACTTTTAAGTTGCCCACCCCAGCTTATTTCCTATCCCTGGTGCATTCCAATCTGTGATACCCAACTGTGTGAAACCCCCTGGGATTGCTGGCATACCCCCTATGCAAGCAATTACACCCCTGAGTTTTGGTCCGCTTTACAGGGGCATCTCAATTTGGGATGCCCCTGTTTGTGAAAGAACCCCCCTGGTTTGGCGGTTAACTCAAACTGGCGATCCCACAGTGCATTCACCAGTTTGAGGAAAGTAATGAACAAAGGGGGGGAGGGGGGTCACACACAGGGGCATCCCAAAATCAGTAGAATCTAGAGTAGTTTAGACTGAGGTCAGGTTTAAAGGGCTTTGAATGTGCTTCAAAGTAGACCAAAACTAGAGTTTTGGTCCAAATAGCATGATCCTTAGGGGGCATCCAGACGTCCCTTGTGATGTAACGCAGCTCTTCACCACAAAGGGGCCCACTGAGACCATGCGGCCCAAGGGCCCACATAAACCTGGAACTGGCCCTGCAGCCAACACAATGATTGAGGTGCTCTCACAGATGCTCAGTCTGGTTCCAGTGTAGAGAATTGGGGGACAGGGTGGTACTTGGACATCTTGCTCAAGCTCTTCCAACCAATGTCGTACAGTCTGTCAACTTCTGAAACACCCCAGCTCATGCTACATACTCCATATACATTTACCACTGCAGAGTTTGCTGCTAAATGCTATTGAACCCCAGAGGGGCACACTGTGAGGCATCTAAATGTGGATGCTCCCCAAGGATCATGCTATGTAGACCAAAACCTATTTGGGCCCACATTAAAGCAATTCTCATAAGCCAGCCACCAACTGGTGACATGAGAAAAACGCTAAAGGAATGTTTTGGTGTGGTGGAGGGGGGGCTACCACACACAAGCACAAGTGTGCAGCAGTTTTCTGCTCATCCTGTTGCAGCTGGTTAGCAGTATGCTTGGGGTGGGGGGAGGGTGAGAGATGTGACTTGACTCTCCACCACAAAGTGCCCACTCAAGGACCGACCATGCCACCCAAGGACCCACATAAACCTGAAGTTGATCATGCAAAAAGGATTAGGTTTCGCTTGTAAAATATACCAGTCTAGTCAGATCCCACATGTACCACAGGTTGAGAAACGGTGGCCTAGAGAATGCCACAGGTTGCAAAGTATTTGTTCTTGTCGCCTGACATGCCAACATCCATCCATTTGATGAAGTAGAAAATGTAGCTTATTGTAGAAGTCAACACTTTGCTCATCGGGGGAGGTTCTGCCAATGAAACTTTGCAAGCAGTGACCATCTGTCTGCTTACACAGTTGGCGGGTTTGGCCGAATCTTGAATAAATGTTCGGGGACCCGAACCTGGTCCCCATTGAAATCAATAGGGATCTAAACTTTGGGGGGTGCAGAAGTGTGCTGCTGTGACTTGCCTCTGCCTGATCTCTTCATGCACTGGTGGAGTGGCAGCAGCATTTGAATCTGGCCCCAGCCAGGGCTGCAACCAAAGGTTAAGCGGGTTGATAGGCTGCTCAGCAGCCCATCAACCAGCTCGTCCTTGTTCGGACCGAACTCTGACTTCTGGCTGAAGTTTGTTTGGAAAGGTCGGTAAGAACCCAAAAATTGCAGTTCGGGTTCTCTCATCTTTAGGTATAAAGATCTTTCAGTGGGTACAAAGAGTTTGCAGACTAATCTGTGCCCCAATCTGATTTGCAACAACCTACTTTATCCAAACATAGATTTACGCAAGGTGAAAAAAATAGCATCATTTTTAAATTAGGTTAGTAAATGTGTTTTATCTAAGTAGTTTTCACTTTACTATGCTCAATCAGGTGCTGTTGGCAATAGTACACCAAGATCTACAAGAGACGTGAGACCTGTACCCACAGAACACTACTGCTATGGCCGCTGCCGAGCGGTTTTAGCTCACTCAACCTTATACATGGCCATCAGCTGTGTACAGTGATCATTTTTTGTAGATTTTGATGTACAGCTGCCAATAGCAACAGATTGAAGGGGGTGAAAACTGATTCTATAAAACACATTTGCTGACAAAAGAAAAACTAGAAAAGCTCAGGACTGGCTTTTGACATATAAAAAATACACGTTAAAAAATGCTGTCAAAGGGAGACTTTTCCTTTTTAAAGTAAACAAAAACCCAGGATTTCGACTATCCAGGGTTTTGGTCCTTTCCCCGGGGGCAACCTGCTCAGGGGTGCCCCGCTGTGTGAAACCCCCAGATCGACGCAGTCAACTTGCCTTATCCTGGTCCCATGGTGCGTCTAAGAGCAGCGGCTCTGACGGCCACATCCTCCACTTCCTCTAGCAGTGCCCGCGCCAGGCATTTGTGAATGACCGCGCGGGCATGCTCCCCGTTAGAGGGAGATGGAGGATGCGGCCGTCAGAGACTCTGCTCTTAGACGCACCATGGGACCGTGATAAGGTTGAGTTGCTGCAGTTATCTGGGGGGTTTCACACAGTGGGGCACCCCCAATCGGCGTGCCCCAGGAAAAGGAACAGAACCCAGCATAGTCAAAACTTCGGACTATCCTGGGTTTTGGTCCACTTTAAAAAGGGACATCAGACCTTTTCTGATTTTCCTCTCTAAACATCCCTCTCCTCTCCCTGACTGCCTTTTTAGATGTTGGCGTTATCTAAAACGCTGATATCGGCAGTTTTCCTGGTCCCTTTCCACCCCCTCCTTCCCTTAGCCGTCAGAGTGAAGGCTGCAGGTCTAGCTGCTCTTACCTTTAGCCGTCTTCTCTTGAAATTTCCCGTGCTGCTCCTCAGATCTTCTGAGGGTTCTTCTGAGCTGAATGTCATTGCAGCCTATGCAATGACGCGGTGCATGAGGGGCAGCACAATGCAGGTCAGGATTCCAAAATGGCTCTGGACGATGGGCGCATGGAGGGATGCTGAGAGCAATGTGACCGGAGACGTAAGTTGAAATTTTCTAAGCTGGAGGGGCTGGGCAAACCAGGTCTCGGGAGTTTACTAACTCCCCATGACCTGTAATGTTCCTCTTTAACTGAAGGGCTAATAATCTCCTTGTTTTTTCAGGTCTTGTGTTGGCAGAACAGACAGGAACAGACTTTGCTCTAGTATTCATGCAGAATGCCCGCCCTGACCTAGAATCCAATTTAGAAGTTATTCTCACAGCTTTCTTTCCTGATACTCAAGCCAGCATCCAAATACCGGACCTGAATTATTTAGAGTATGTTACCTTAAGCGTTAGATCTTCCAGGAACCTCACATTGCCAAAGGAACTAGAGATTATAAATTCAACTAGATCAAACATGACTGTACGCATCACCTCTAATAAGCCGATATCGGTGGTGGCCACCAGCAGGAAGCCTTATACAACCAGCGTTGTAGCTGTTTTGCCGCTACAGGAGTGGGGGACGGAATACTATGTCATGACGCCTGAAATGGGCCCTGAAGATTCATTTGCACAGATGGCAATAGTTAATGGCCCCAATCCCAACTCTGTTTTAATCCGCTTAACAGAATTTGTTGAATTTGAAAACGCCACGTACTCTGCAATGGATTATCTCAACTTGATGCTTGGTCCATGGGAAACCGTACAGCTTCAGACCAAGCAAACTTTGACTGGGAGCTACGTTTTGTCACGGGGACCCTTGGGGCTGTTTGTGGGCCGTACTTGCGCTGGAGTACTCGGGCATTGTAATCACATTTGTGTGCAGCTTCCAACAGTATCTGTCTGGGGTTCTGAATTTGTGGCTCCAGTTTTAACATTGGAAAATCGCATGAAAGTCTATATTCTTGCAGCGGGTGAATCTGAATTAAAAGTCCTAAATGGTAACATTACGTTGGATCTGAAACTGTTTCCTATGATAGTAAAAAGCTTGGATGTGGACCCAAAACAACGCATGCTTGTCAAAAGCTCGGGAAAGTTAATGGTCTTGCTGTACTTCTATGGAGGTGCCATTCATGACTCCCTCCTTAACCTTTCTCCTATAGAAAATGCCTGCGTGTCCTACTCAATGGTTTCCATACCAAATTTTATGAATGTTCTGGTGCTGGTTGCCCATGCGGAATTCAAGAACAGACTGGAGCTTAACCACAGGTCTCTGCTTCAACTGAATTGGGACGAGATTTCTGGGACTGACCTGGTCTCTGCATCATTGCCCATAAGAGATGACTACCATTTTATTTCCAGCCCTGAACATCCTTTTGGTGTTGTCACAATGGGCATAGCGATGAACAAGTCCTATGTGGTGCCTGGCGTGTGCTTGAACAAAGGTAACATTTACATCTATAAATATTAAGTAATATTTAGGTATCCTATTCTATAATGCACATAGGCATTGTGACATATCCATGTTTATAAAGAGGTTGTTGATGTTTTTCCGGAAAAGTTGGCAATTGACAAAACTCATCAGAATTTTTGTGCCTCTTCCCAGGGCAACCTGATTTAGGTTACCATGCTGTGTAAAAGGCTCTAAATGGTTGAGACTGCTTACGGCGTTCTCCGCTGATGGAAGGAGTGAAAAGCAATGTTGCTGGATGCTTACCTTGGGCTAGTCAGCATCTCAGACAGGGGCATGCACGTGTGATCACCGGAGAGCAGTGGTGTAATTAAATGTGTTGGTCTCTCAGACAGATAATATGAACATGCTTGTGGGGGCATCCAGAATACTGGACCCCCCCAAGAACTTGCGATATCTTTTCCTTCCCTACAGGCCAACTGCAGGAAAGGAGTCCTGTGACTGGCCGCCAGGAAGCACGTGGGCAATGGTCGCATCCTGGGCGCCGGCCACCGGAACAACCCGCTCACGTGGCCGATAGCTGGCTTGTAACTCGAAGGCTCTGCCTCTGTTCCAATCGGCTTCTCTGGACATTCATAATGTGTGGCTAGAGAAGCTGAACGGAATACCCAGCCGCACATGTAAGAGACGCGCCACATTGCTTGCTCCGTTTGGCTGCACATTGCTGTGCAGACATTTAGTTGCAGGGGTGTGGCCATGTGCAGCCGAGAAGGGATGCGATTAATACCAGCCGTGAGCGAACCAGGGTGTTCAGACAGTGGGGCATCCCTGTTTGGAATGCCCTGGTAGGAAGAAAGCTGGCCTATCAAACTCGGATGATTTTGGTCAACTTTCTTAGTCAAAGGGGGGAAAAAAACACTAATTATACTCACTGCAACTTTTCCTGACTCAGAACTGCTGCTTTACATCAGTCACCAGATAAGAAACATCAAGTATTTGTTAGGGGCTCTGGGGATGCCCCCAAAGGCTTTAAAAAGTCTCCCCTCACCACAGGGTAAAAATACGTCAAGTGTATTTATGAAGCTCAAACATGGGACCATACAACACACCTAACAGAATTTACTGTACTCTCAATACTACATTGAATTCATAATAATCAAAACTATGCAATATATAATAGATGAATAAAGACCAGCAGGACTATAACACACACACACACACTTAGTGAAAAATCATATACAGATAGTAATAAAAGTGATTGTGACTTACGTTTCACCTTAAAGTGCTTGTGCTTATTAAAGTGCACAACTGGTGCAAACGTTATAAAGTAACAAGTGCAGTAATACGCAAAGTGAGCAAGGTTCTTGAACCAACAAGAGGACAAAAAAGCCTGCTATATGGCAGGCACTTGCTGATAAAGTCTATACGAATAGCAAAGAAAAATGTATATAATTTTACATCACCCTTCAAATACAGCTCCGAGCCATTGGGTCCCCCAGAACAACCAGCCGACGGGTTGCGCTTGTTTGAGCTTCATAAATAAACTTGACTTATTCTTTTACCCTGTGGTGAGTGCAGACCTTTTTTTGAGCCTTTGGGGGCATCTCCAGAGCCCCTAACAAATATTTGATGGTTTGGTCTGGTAGGCACTGATTGGTCTGGCACACCACATTGCTTGACATTTCTTGGCTGTCCTTATGCTCTCCTTTTTTTTTTTTTTTTTTTTTTTTTTCTACACCAGGTAAGAAACAGGCTGAAACAGACGGTTTGGCAACTTTTAATCATTTTGTGAATTCTGGGAATTGGGATTGCCTTTGGGATGTTTGTTTGAGCATTCTGCTTTGAAAAAAAATCATTTTTTTTTTTTTTGCCCTTTTATTAGCCTATGAAATCTGTGAATTTGAATGCCTTAACACCCAGTCCTGCAGAAATCCTTGTTGGTCAGGAACTCAAACGTGCATGGCCTGGGGTAGAACGCACTTACGAGGATTTGATGGAAAAAATCAATTTCTTTATGGTAACTGCCCGAGGGTCCTGATTTCTTCTCAAGGAGATGACTGGAGCTCGGGTCCATTTCACGTTGAGCGAAGTCCAGATTCTAAATTCACTGTAAGGCTAACTATCTTTGGGAAGAAGCTGGTGGTCTCTTCAGAATTTCCAGGCACTGTACAGGTATGTATACCTGTAAGGGGGAAAAAAATATTTATTCCATTGGGGTGCGAAGATGCCAAAAAATGTGTAATATATAATTAGTTTATACAGTAATTAGAGTTTGAATTATTAAATTGCAATCCATGCTTGTTTGAAATATATTTATCTAAAAGCAGTGAGCAACTGCCAATACAATATATACAACCCAATGATATTGTAGCAGAGCATACTTCAATACCATAACTACAAAACATGCAAAAACCCACCTGCTATCGGATTTCCAGGTGGTGAGGTGATGTTCAAAATTTTGTATATAATTGTCATGGCACCACGATGTTCACTAGCAGCTGGGAATTGGATACTAGGTAATTTTTATTTATTTTTTTTCTTTGGTAGTTTTGGTGTTGGGGTATGCTTGAATGCAATGCGATCATATGGAGTACTAATTGTTGCTAAATGTTTTATGCCCCACCTGGGCAATAGTGTATCTGAGATTTTTAGGGATTATATTAGGATGTAAAGAATAATTCCACCTTCGATGAAACTTTTAAAGTTTCCATTGTGTTTTGGTGTATTTGAATAAGTAAATCACAGGTCTGGGGGCGCAATCCTAACACAAATGTTTGCTTTACATCCAAAAGAGGAAAATAAGGCAGAACGCCAAAAACCAGACAAAAGGCATTTTCTTTTAAAATGGAATTCTAGTCATGGGATTGTTTTTATTAAGCCTTTTAAGCCTTTTCCCCTACCTGTTCATTTTGTTGCAAGCTTGGTCTTAATTTGGCACCTGGATCCTATTAATTTAAAACCTTCAAGCTATACTGGATGCATAGTATTTCCCAATGGGTCAGTATTTGGGGGGTTAATGTTCTACTTAAGGCAAGCGCCAGATTGTTGTCCCACTGTCTTGGGCTACACGTTGCATTGTTCTAAATATCAATCTGTTTAAAAAAAAAAACTTGTAGTTCCTAAGTTATTGGGAAAAGAATTAGACCATTGGAGATGCAGAGGAAAAAATTAGTAGAAACAGTGGGTGTGGCGACAGCAGTGTGATGTAAGCACACAGGTATGCAGTCTTAGTGTGCAGATCATGGAGGTGAGAGACATGGTGCAGACTGAGACTGTCTGCAGACCGTGTAGTGTGGCTGCATGAAGGAGGGGGGGTTGCATGGTGTCTGTCTGACCTGTAGCAAGGCTGGAAAATGGAGGCTTATGCAGGAATACAGGGTAGCAGGCTGCTGACTGCTGGCAGCCTAATCAAAGACTGGAGCCAGATGTCTGAACGCTAAGAGCTGTACACCTTCACAAGGAAGGAGAGCAGGGATTCGGAGCTGCAGAGAGGCAACCAATCAGGATGTCTGGGGAGGGAGTGGGAGGGGTGTTTCCATTCTGGGTCCACTGAAGGTTGATTGAAGGACCAGGTCAGCGGGGTGGAAACTGAAAGCTGGATGTGGAAGTGGTTCACTAAGACTGACCTAGCAGGAGGGACAACGCTGGAGGGACTCAATGTAGGTTAAGCAACTGACAGGGGCGGCCTGGCCATAGGGAGACCTGGGACAATGCCCGGTGGACTGCACTGTTTTGGGGCCAGTTGGGCTGCTATTTTTAACACCACATTCAATCTCTGCCCCCTTAGTCTCCCTTTCAGCCCCCTGTACCCAGCCACATTGTATCCACAAGCCAAGGAACCACACCCCCCAATGATATAGCCCCGAGCATCATGGTTGGGGGTCACTCAGCAAGGATGTCTCGGGCTGGTAAAATCCAGGACTGATGTTTGGCCCCAGTCTGCCACTGGCTACTGATATTTAACATTTGACTTTCCAGTAACTAAGCTTTTTTTTTTGGTTGCTGCAGACTAGAGTCCATGATACAATCCATAATGGCTCCTCTCTACAGTCTGGCTTCTTACGAAGTACCGTCGGTACTAACAATGACTAAAGTTTCTTGATTAGCTAGTTCTTGAAAGCTTTTCCAATTAACTTGTTTTATTGCACTTGAGGCTTGCTGATTTCTAGTTACCTGAATAAGGACACAAATCTTCAACCCTGCCACTTCAGTAAATTTCTTTTTCTTCTTAGGTAAATGGGGGTCAAACGTTTGTCCCAATAAGTCTTGATGAAGGCAGACTGAACATAACTCGCTTTGGTTTATCCACACTTATAAAGACTTCCTTTGGGTTACAAGTGGTTGCCGGTGATCATGACGGATTTCTCCACCTTCAGATCCCTAACCTATATTATAGAAGTCTAACTGGTCTCTGCATAAATGAGAATACACCAGAGCCATCCCATTCTTTACCAACGACTTGTTCAGCTGGTGTCCATGCACCGAAATGCCATACGGGTGTTGCCGTGAAACCCCAGCCTTGCAAGAGCAAATCGCTGGAAGGGCCTTTGTCCTTGTGTCGCCTAATGGCAGAACAGCAGATATTTCAAGTGTGTCATACCAAGATGGATCCAAATGCTTTTATTGAGAGCTGTGAATTTGAAGTCTGTAATACTGGAGAAGCTTGTTCAATTCTGGAGGCATATGCTCTGGCCTGTGGAATCGAAGGGGTGAACCTAACTGGATGGAGAACTCTTGCTAAATGTGGTAAGCTTTGTAGCGGTGAGATTTAAATTTTGACAGCATGGCATTGCGTTTGCGCACCCATAGAAAACATGTCCTCCTATATTCTAAAACTTATTAAGCACCTATGCATTTTTAGGGTTCGAAATTCAAAATTTTTTTTTTTTCACAAAAGTGGTTTGGAGTTATAACTGAGCTGAACCAGGCTCTACTGCTGTCCTGCTAAATGTTTTTGGATATTTGGGTACTCAATCTTCTGTGGAAATATGGGTTTGGTCCCTTTTTTATTTTTTCTATATTATCAAAAATCTAAAAGCAACTATTGATTTTTCTCCCATTTTTGAGCTGAATCCAAAGGTTTTTCCCTCAGTCACAAATGTGTCTAAATCTGTTAGTGAGCACTTCTCCTTTTCCGAGATAATCCATCCACCTATCAGGTTTGGCATATTGAGATGCTGATTAGACAGCACAGGTGTGCCTTAGGCTCGCCACTCTAAAACAAGCACAGTACAACGCTACCGATGTCACACATTTTGGGGGAGTGTGCGATCAACATGCAGCGTGCCTGCAGGAATGTCCACCAGAGCTGTTGCCTGTGAATTGAATGTTCATTTCTCTACCATAAGCGATTTCCAAAGGAGTTTCAGAATTTGGCAGTACATCCAACCAGGTTTAAAATTGCAGACACCTCGTGTGAACACATCAGCATAACACCTCCATATCCAGCATGTTTACCTCCAAGATCATTTGAGACCAGTCACCTGCACAGCTGCTGCAACATTGCATAACCAAAGTATTTTTGCACAAACTGTCAGTCTCGGTGAAAGCTCATCTACATGCTAGTCGTTCTCGTCTGGGTCTCCAACTGAGCACGCAAGCATGTGGTTACACATGGTCTGTTTAGAGGCTGGTTGGATGTGCTGCCAAATTCTCTAAAGCAAATTTGGAGGTGACCTATGGTTGAGGGCTGACTCTTCAATTCAAGGGGAAAGTTTTTGATGGACAATCCTGCAGTTGCACAGGCCCTCAAAACCTATGACGTGGCATTGTGCTGATAAACTGCAAATTGTAGAGTGGCCTCTTATAGTGACTAGCCTAAGGCACCGATTTTAGGCAACTTTGAGAAGGCATCTTGTGCAAATTTGAGTTCAGCTCATAAAAATTGGAAGCAAAAGTGTTGCCTTATACGATGCACCTAGGATTTGGAGGAGGAAATTAAGAACCTATTCTGAACCAATAGTTGTGTTAACACTACCACCCTCCAAGAACCAAATAGGTGCTGAATCCCCTCATTAGACAGTCACAATCTCTATATCGACGCCCCCTCTCATTCCTGTAGGCAGTGTGGCATTTACCCCTTCCATTCCCCATAAGCGCTATACAGAGCCGGGTGTTTGCTCTGTGTGTGCAGACAGCGCGAGTGGCAGAGGCAGTGGACAGGGATCGGTTGCCCTGTTCACCTCCCACTCTGGTCTGCTGTGGCGGCCTGGCCAGCAGCATGGGTGACATTGGTAAGGCGAGTTTCCATTCCTCCTTACTTGGAGGACAAAGATCCAGCCCCTGACAGTGTTGACATTCCAGTTGCTCTATTAAGTATAGGTCCATTGATCTACACTCCAGGAAGGATTCTTGCCTCATGTCGGTGAGAACAAACCTATCCGTTCTAAGTATTATAATTGGTAATCATTGGAGTATAATCTTTACACAAATATGTTCTATTGCTGCACTACCATACAATAACCATAATCAATTCTTTGTCATCCGGTAGAGCAGAGATCTTCATTTTCACTGAATTAAGGTAAAATGTTCCTTGTCAATAACAAAAGCTATGACGGACGTCTACTGCCATTTGTCTGCAATGCCAATGCTTTAATGGTTTTGGCCAAAAAAAGCTTGCCTTACTGGCACTGTCCATCCATTCCCATGTCTTTCAGTGGCAGCTGTGTGGAGACGGTCTGCCCCTTTCTGGGTCTACTGAACAGATTGGGTGGCTAGGCACTCAATGACTGCTGGGGTGGCAGTTAGAATGCTGAAGTGCTGCTCCTGGCAAGGGTAAGGATGGCCAGCCAGTAAGGAAAGCTGTTTTCCCCAGTCATCTTCATTCAAGTTAACAATGGAGATATCCAGTTCTACAGAAAACAAACTTGCCAGATTAAAAAGCCCCACCCATCTGGCCCTTGGTTCTTTTGGGGTTTCTGTGCAGGAAGTAGACCATGTCGCTATCCAGGGAGCTTGATTGGTAATTTTCCTTTGCATGGGTTTGATTGTTTTTTTGTTTTTTTTTTGTAGCCTTTGACTAGTTGGTAATGGCAGGTTAAACATGTTACACTCCTGTCAGACATGTTCAGGTGACTATTAGGGTTTTGCCTCTCGGTAGCACATGTATTAGTGGGGTCAGGGTACATTGCTCAGTTAAGTACCTGGTGGAGAGGGTCCCGTTATGCACACAGGTCTTTTGTCGACACCTCCTAGGTGGAACCGGATATCTCAACCTTAGTTTCAGTCATCTTTGTACCGGTTAATGTTTATCTGTAAGCCTAACGTAAAAAAACTGTGGGGGTGGACAGGGGTTGGTTCAGTGTAACTGCACTTAATGGGGCAAGTCAAGAAATTACAAATCTGCTTTCCATGAAGCCTGTTGCATTTGCTTCTCAATGTCATGTTTCTAAAGTGCACTTTACATTCTGTAGCAGGTCTCCAAATTTTGCCTACCATTCAAATCCATTTCTTCAGTACTACCTCGGAATGTGGTCACATGTCTGTCTCTTTCCCTGGGTGCTCAAAGTGAGCAAGCCACAGTGGTAGCACTTACTGGGCTCATACACGAGGAATGATGAGGGACTGAGGTAGTAATGGAGGAATAGACTTTAAAAGAGGGCAAGATATGGAGACCTGCTTCAGGTAAGCTCTCTTCTTCCTAATTTCCATTGCTTTGACTACCCTTTAAGTGTGTGTGTATATAACTTGGCCCTTAGTCTGCTGCATCTAATTTGTAAAAATTCCCAAAGGAAGCTGAGAATCTGTCACTGTACTGTTATAAACCACATTATGCTGGCAGCCAACAGAGTTGAGTGGATGTGGCTAACCCATTTAGATCTGGTCCTTGGCAGTGCATTAATTGCCCCCAGCTCGGCTATCTAGCAACAGAAACGCGAACATTTTTTTGTTTTTTTGTATTGTACATTGGAAGCCCTTAACTTGATCTAATTACTTTTTTTGCAGATCATAACTGCCCACCCAACAGCCACTATGAAAGTTGTCCATCTTGTCTTTCAACTTGTGTGGGCGCTTCAGATGCCAACTGCGATACGAATTCCTGTTATGAAGCCTGTGCTTGTAATGAGAACTTCCAACTCACTTTGTGGGGGACCTGTGCCCGTGCAGATGAATGTGGCTGCAGTTATAATGGGGTGCTATATCCTCCTGGGCAGGACATCTATCTCGATAACTGTTACACACTTTGCCGTTGTGTAGGTAGTATCTTGGAGTGTAACGCAACACAAGGATGTGGTCCAGGCTCAAAATGTGTGTCCACTAAAGAGTGGTCAACATGCAAGCCCTTGTCCTCTCTCTCGTGCTCCTTGTACGAGGGGTCGCATTATGTAAGGTTTGATGGCAAAGTTTTAACCAGAAATGTTTCCTGCCGGTCAGCAATAGCAGAAGTGTGTTCCCCGGATAAGGAGTTGGAATACTTTGCTGTGAGCTGGGCTCGAGAGGACATCTATCCGTTCCTACGGAACGCAATTAATATTACACTCTATGGAACGAACATCGTACTGCTTCCACAAGTACAAGAAGTTTATGTAAGTGTCTTGCTAGATTTTGTCTGTCATGCTTCACTTTAGTGGATGTTGGGCCAAACTTTATTTTAAGGACCTTGGGAAAGGGTAAATCCCATGACCTATGACCATGCCATCCACTCCTAAATGGGTGGCATGCTTCTCCACTTTTGCCCAGGACATGGCAGGAGAAATGTAAAGTTGACTGCCCAATCAAAAAATAAAAGGGTACTCCCCTGCAGCCGATCAGTCATTGCTTGGACTGTGTATTCATTTTACCCCTTGTGCCCCCTTCTACAAACTCTCCATTTAACTCCTTGCTTATTTTTGAGGTAGTGTTATGTAGGGTTTTAGTCTAAACTTAATCTGTAATGTTTTTCTTGTAGGTCAATGGCTCCTTGGACTTCACCCCAGTGGCACATGGAAATCAATTTCAGATATTCAGAAGTGGGTTGCAGGGATTTGTTCTACAGTCTAAATTTGGGCTGGTGGTGTCTTATGATCACGCAGGACATCTTCTTGTTGGTGTTCCTATAAAATATCTGAATGGAGTTTGTGGCTTGTGCTCAACTACAGAGGTAAACAGTTGCCCTGATCCCTGCAATGGCATCTGCTCATCCTGCATGGAGGAGGAATATCTTCATTATATGTCTCCTGATCTGTGTGGTATGCTAGAACTCTCTGATGGACTCTTTGGTGATTGCCATAAATGGGTCAATCCCACGCCGTATATGCAGGCATGCGTCAATGATCTCTGTAGCCATTCAACCCTCTGCTATTCTTTCTCCAGCTATGCCACTGCATGCCAGGAGGCTGGAGTCATGATTGAGGACTGGAGGTCACAAACGCTTTGTGGTGAGCAGATTTTTAGCTTTTGTGTATTTTTAAACGTGATTGGGGTCAGATGCAAGGCCAGCATAAGGGCAGTATAGACAGTTCCAGGATGAAGTATTTTTTGGCTTGCCTGTGTAACCTGCCACAGGGGTGTGCAGGCCTTGGCTGCCCTGGGTGGAGACCCCCGAGGAGGGTAGATGAAAGTTAAATAATCTCCACGCAAAGGTACAACAGCTTTTGGAGGGGACTCACAGGTGGGGCCAGCTTATTTTAGAATAAACACTTCCATTGCAGTACAAGGACCCCTCACAGGGCAAGATCTAGTCCACATAGGACTGACTGAGCAGCAGTAGGGGGCCACCCAGTTAGACTTCTCAGGTGACCACGGGAACACCAGAGCCCCAGAAAGAAGGGGGGATACAGGGCAAAAAGTTGAAGCCGCCTAAGCAGTCAAAGCGGCCAAATAACCTATCCAGCGGAGAACCCGGCCATTCACCCTTATGCTACTGGAACACAAGACTGATTGTTCCAAACTGAAGTTGAATTTTAGCTGAATAGGTTAACCAGTCAACCGTGCCTTAGCCAACTAGATTATTAGCAAGCTAGAGTGAGGAAGTCTAGATGAACTCAAAATCATCACTTTGGTGTACATGGCTAAGGTGAGCACATTGTTGCTATAGAAAATGTTTTTTTTTTTTATAACAGAGTTGCCAACAAATAGAACATGAAAAAACAGATACGCTTAGCACACTGGAGACATTATTTTGTCACACAATGAAAACCTTTTTCAAAAAATGTAATCTAAATGTGAATTACCCTTTAACCCTTTCGCTGCCAGCCTACCTGCAGCATTTGCCACTCCCTGTTGCCAGACGATGTTTCACTATTTTGCGCTACACATATTCAACTGTCATTTTTGAAAGGATTTCCAGGGATTTCCCAGGAAAATTATATATTGTTTTTTTCAACAGAGTCTGGGCTTTAACATGAAATGTCTTGTTTGTATTTTTTAGGTGTATTCTCAATTTTTTTGGGTGAAATGTGTGAAAAAAAATAAAAAAAAATTTTTTTACAATTTGTAGAGTTTTTTTGTAATAAAAAATGTAAGTTTGTCAATAAAATCTTATTGCGTGAGAAACCCCAATTTCTCCCGGTTACAGCGATACCACATATGTATAGGTAGACACCCTTTCCTGCCCAGAAGCCTTTTATAGCTGCTGGATGACAAATGGTTAATTAAAAAAAAATGACATAGGGTCCCCCTTCCCGGGGAGGGGGACCCCATTTTTTTTGGATTTTGAAGGGTTAAAAACCCTTCAAAATCCAAAAAAAAAAATGACGTGGGGTCCCCCTTACCCAAAGTAACCAGCCCGGGACCAGCTATGGGGGCTTGTAGGCACAGAGTGGGGGGGCCAGCTTTGGTGGCCCCCCCCACCCTGCAGCCTACGAGCCCACATAGCCTATGTGGGCCCGGGCTCTTCTGCCCCCCCCTGGCCTTTGGGGAGGCAGGTAATGGGGGTGCGGGGGTTAATGGCAAGCCACCCGCTAGGGCAGGTGACTTGCCACCCCCCCAGCCTTGTGAACTGGTATAAGGGGTCTCATGGACCCCTTACCAGCTCACAAAGGGTTAACTGTTAAAAAAAAAAAAAAAACACGACACAATAATAAAAAGTATTTTATTAGAAAAAAAAAAAATTTTTTTTTACTGTACTTACCTTCGATTGCAAGCTCTTGTCCCTCGCCGCTCAGCTGACAGATGCCGGTGATCGGCATCCAGAGAAGGCAGGAGATCAGAGGATCTCCTGTCACCTCCTTCCCCAGCGCCGATCACCGGCATCTGAGAAGCTGAGAAAGCTGAAGCCCGTTCGGGGCCGGGATGACTTCATAAGCCCCGCCCCCAAGGGGGCGGGGCTTAGAGGCATGATGGCGGCCGCCATCGAGAAGAGAGGAGAGAGCCTCCCAGGCTCTCTCCTGAAGATCGGTAAGTCCTGGGGGGGGGATCGGAGGCCCCCCAGGTGAAGAGGAGGGACAGCGGGAGCCAGCGCACACACAGGTAAGTGAATGTCATTTTTATTTTTTATTTTTTTTTACAGTTAGAAGCTGCTGCTGCAGAAGCGGGGGGGGGGGGCGGCCTATTCCGGGGGCTCTCCTGGAGCCATCCGACCCCCCACGGGGGATCGGATGGCACCAAATTAAAGAGGAGACCCGGCCGGATCCAGCAAGGTGAGTATTTTTTATTTTTACTTTTTAAACTACAAGCGAGGAAAGTCAAGCACGTAACACCTACGGGCTTGGCACTTAAGGCCCAGCCAAGCCAGCACGTAGGTGTTACGGGCTTGGCAACAAAAGGGTTAATCCTTAAAGATATACTGTCGGCTTCTTCATCTATTGGCAACTTTTAAGTTCGGAACCCTGCAACAAAGTCTGTGCAGGAGGGCGAAGGTGCAGTAACAGAAGCCAGCCACTCTACCTACCGAACAAGGAGTTACCAACCCCCCTATGCCATGAGCTTGGCTAGTAGCCCCACACAGAGTAAGGACCAATAGTTTGACCCAGATATTGGCTCTATTTATGCCTGGCCTAACCAAATTTATCTAGGTCATATGCAACAATGACCCTTAACCAGATTCCATCCCTACTTGTAACCTGTACCTCTGACCTTATAACTTTAAAAACTTTTGTAGTAGAATTAAAGTTCCCAATTTCAAAGAAGTTGGTCTACATCAGACTTTTTACTATAGATTTAGGGGTACAAACATTTGATTATGCAGCCACTCCCCCAATCCTTCCATGCCATCTGGTTTTGTTGGTATACTTCTCTGGTCTGCCTATAGGATATGAAGGTCTCTTCCACAATGGTCCTTGTTGGTAGCTTGTCCTAGGTTGATGGCCTCTCAATATTGAGAAAGTGGTCACCAGTGGACTCTGCTTCCACCTGTCCCCCTGCCCAGTGTTGAGATTTGGGTATTATAATTTGTCTTGCATTTCTGGAACTGGCTCTCCCTGCCAAGGAGTAGTGCTTCTGCATTGTAAACTGCAGCTCTGGTCATAGCGGAGTACCTAGTAAGCCAACCGGTGCAGCAGTCCCATGGATGGGTTAGCTAGGCACTCCAATAGTGTACACCACCGATCAGTGGGGGCAGTGGGTTGTCGGCTACAGAACAGTAGGACTGTTTTGAAATGGCCAAATCTATCTTTGCACTTGGGGGGGCAATAGTGGACTTCCACTTGAATTGACTTTTGATTTCCGAAGCTCTTTCAAAACTAGTATGCATGAAAAATTGTCACTCAAAGTTACCATCCTTTTCTACAACCCCATCGGTGCATTCATATTTTTTTTTTTTTCTTTGTTTTTGTCTTAGATCCTAAATGCCCAGCAAACTCCCACTACTCTGTATGTGCTCCAAGTTGCCCATCCACTTGTGGCCTCAGCTTGCCGGTGACATGGCAACTGTCATGTAGAGAAGGTTGTGTCTGCAATCCAGGCTACTTGTTGGGTAGTAATGGTTGTGTTTTGCCCCAAGAATGTGGATGTTTTCTAGATGGTGATCAACAACCAATAAAATTCTATGATGACCAATGCCAGCTGGAGTGTACATGTATGGACGGTCAAGTGATCTGTAAAAATCACACTTGTTCTTCTAATGAAGAATGCCGAGTGGTGAGGGGCGTGAAAGCATGTTATCCAAAGACTCTAACCTGTTTCGTATCGGGAATTACCTATCGTACATTTGATAGAGCCAATTTCTCGGTTAAGGAATTTTGTACCTACACAATGGCAACCACAAAGTGCCACACCAGCAACATGGCCGACCTTGACTTTGAGTTCTATATGATTACTGGAGCAAACAGCTATGCCAAGCTTTTGATCTACGGATACGTATTAACACTAGAGGATTCTAAACTTGGGGTAAGTTGAACATGCAGGTTTGAGGATGAGGCATATACAACTGTTAAATACCATCTATGTATCAAGGCTGATGGCCTATAAGTATAGCTTAGTAGTTTTTTTTTTTTTTTTTTTTATCAAATGAAGAAATGTGGCATTGAAAAGGGGGTGGTAGGATGTTTTTGACAGACAACATGGTTGTGGAGGAATAAGATGCTCTTAATCTCGTACACTTCTACCCCTAGGTGGATCACAATTGAATCGGACTATGGGGTGCTCATCTTGTTGGCAATGTGTGAAAACAAATGGGGAACTGCTGCCCATTATAGAGCTGAGGGGTCTGGTCAGGTGCCCTCAAAGTATTTTGAGAACCTACCACATATGGGTGATTAATGTTTGTCTACTTTTGTGGACCTGGCCCTTGTAATTGCCCCAAGTAGAAAGCTTTTAGGGCTTACCCCTTCATTGGGTCATACACGTTGCTGTGTTGAACATTGAAAGTACAAAAAGTCTAGCATTCATCCTTATAGCTTTACACCCCCGCTTAGGAAATTGTGTATTAGACCCAATGTGAGGACAAGGTGGTCAGGCCTAAATGTAAGGACTATGTGAGGACAGCCTGCTGAAAAATGTTGTAAGTAATGGCAGCGCAGGAGGGGGCAGAGGTCGAATCTGACTTGTACTCGCCTGCAGACCTCTGCCCCCTCCTTATTTTGCTTTACTTTGTCAGACAGTACTCCAGGACAGCCCTGGTGCTTAAACCTGAAGTGAGGCTGTAAAAGGGCCAATAACTAGCAATGGGCTAGTCATTGGCCCTTGTACAGCTGCTGATTTTGCATTTTAGCCATGCATTTAACACTGCGTATGCTACATGGCATTGCAAAAAGGTACCTGGACTTTTAAGCTTCCTTCACAGGTCCTAGTGATGGCTGTCCTCATTTTTGGCTTGAGTGATTTTTCAACTCCAGTCTCTGCTTGTGCCGCCTTATGCATAAATGTTCCAGACTCCATTTTTAGTTCTAGCTGGAGTCCCACTTAAAGTATTACAAAAGCATGTAGGGCGGCACTCTCAACTCATAAATTGATCAAAAAATACATTTTTATTACATATTTATAATCACTACATACAATACACTCAACATATTAAAATCCCTTAAACACATAAATGGGACAATAACACACAGGACAAACCAACATGAAGGTGTGTAGGCGATGGAGTCTCACCACACTAACTGATATCAAATGCCTAAATATATGTGCTAAATCATTCAACAAAGTGTTCCAACAGTGCAACTGAGCATGTGCAAATCCTGCCTATGATCCGGATCACTATAAAATCTATATATTTATAAAGTGCAAGTGCTACTAGTCAAACAATTAATATTCCCAACCATAACTCATAAACATATCAATCTACTCTATTCACCAATGAAAATATAATCACCTGTATATACTAGGCATACCAAAGGGAACCACTGATATATATCACAATACCAATCAAAAAAAATCACAAATCTATCACAAAAAACATCACCAGAAATAAAGCCAAGGTATCATGAAAATAACATGTGTGAAGTCTCCCACTGCCTACCACACCAGGAGCCATGCGTTCTGTGGGCACATCACCCAGTTCATCATCATTAAAGTATAACCTCCCATTTATCCCAGCAGTTACAATTACCTTTACAAAGGTTGTGCACATGGAATTTTCTTGGAACACGTCGTTTCTTTTTTTTTTTTTTTTACTACTTTGACTATTCTGGAGCCTAACTCAAACACTATGCTAAGTGATGCCTATGGTTTAGCGGCCACCAGAAGGAAAGGATTGCCTGTGAAGCTGGCCTTGCCCAGTGATGGCTCTGTTTAGGCTTGCGCCCTAGTTTAACCCATCATTGTAACAGGCCCTAATGTACAATGAAGTCAGTTGTTCTTATAAAGGAACTTTGATCCCGTGTAGCCCAGCTGTGAAAAGCTGCTGGTCTTCTGCCCTTTTTCACTCAGATGCGGACATGGTCTGCATGGCTGTAATTTTCAGACTAGAGCTAGGTGAACTCTTGGGGGGAGGGGGGGGGGGTAGATTGTATATGCTCCCCTTCCTCATTAAGGAAGGGCTACTGTGACTGGAAGCACTAATGCACCCTGGCTCAGTGGGGGAAGGGCATCTGCATCGCACTTAAAGATGGTTGGATACAGTGGTGGTTCAGAATATGGCGCTGCCCTAGTTTAAGGGGTAAAATTCTCAAAGTTCAAGATTCACAAAGTTTTGCAATGTTCTTTGAATGTACTTCAAGTAGTTGAAGTTAGTTTCACTAATAGGGGGGCTATTAATATCCTACACAGTTATTGGAGCACATAGATACTGTCTGCATAGGCTTAAGAGTAAGGTACCAGATACAATAAGGTTTAGTACAATCAGAAGTGAGTGTATATAGACTTGTACATGGTGCGCAAACCACTGCTTATGTAATGGCCTGTGCTCTATATATTGGTGATCCTTAAAGTGTACAAATATATACAACACAGAGCAAAAAGAATAAAATTAATATTCCTTAAAATGGTGAATACAAAGTCCAAATGCAGATGTCCCACGGTGCATGCACACAGACCGGCTGGTCTACACACCTGTGCCCACCACCTTTTGGATGTGCGCTTACCCCAATTCAGCTGATAAAAGGCCTCAATGTAGTTTACATCTATATACGGGAATGGCGTTGAAATAATTATCCTTCAATTGGCCATAGACAGTAACAATATACTGGTTATCCTTCAATTGTGTGAATGGTTTAAAAATATTTCATGATCTCGAGCATAAGTGGAGAGAAAAAAGCAAGAAAATCTAGTGCAACTCTGCAATACAGTAAAATAAGAGACTTTTAATAATTGAAATGCACTCACAAGTTTCAAGTGATTAAAACGCATGTAGATCATAAAAGCAGAGGGATCCTTCCTTCCATTGTTACACCACGGCCGTTGGTGGAGCAATTGGGTTACAAGTAACGGGTCCTCAGACTGTTAAAAACATCTATAGAGAGCTGCCGCTTCAAATCTGCCTAACGCGTTTCGTTGCTTATAATGCAACTTTTTCAAAGGTCTTTTAAAGTCCTTAAAGTGTACCTATTCCAAGATAGAAAGTATCTCCCCTTCTATCCCCAGCCCAGTGCCCCAAACAGCCTGTCTCTTTGCCCAGCATTCATAAAAACACTAAATGGAAGCAGTATGTCCAAATGGCAGCCTTATGCTTATTCAGTGACCAATGTCACATAAAAGCAGTTAGGTTGAAATACTCCCAATACTGAGCTGTGTGTACTGTAACTGAATGTATCGCCACTGGAAATCACCGGGGTGGGTGCTCTGCCAGGGAGCAATATGGCCGACTGCATCAAGTTCATGTTATGAATATAAGACAAATGCTTTAGTAATAAAAAAACACATGCTGTTTTAGGGTGTTGGCTTGGGGATAGAAGGTGATAACCTAAATGTCCTTTCTGGGTATAGGTGCTCTTAAGGATAACCTTTTATGCCAAGTACCCCCAAGTAGGCGATCAATTATGGTTACCAAAAAAGTAGCTTAAAAGCTTTGTAGCACTTTCTAAAGCAAGAAATATTTTACAATTAACAGACCCATAATACCCCCTCCCCAATGGTGCGTATTACAGGCTGAGAAGCTGTCCTGGATTACCTTCTATAGGGCTAGAGCATAAGAAGCTGTCCTAGATTACCTTCTATAGTGCTAGAGCATAAGCATGAACCAATCGTTTACAGCGAATGGGTTAAAACGGGTACATAGAAGAAAGTTACTGCAGGCATTTCTAGACATGTCCACAAGGTGGCAGCATAGTACAGGAATGTCTCGGCATATGCAAACAAGAAATGGTATACGGGCTCATTGTATGCAATAGACAAGTTAGGGGAAAGCGGGTAAATGTAGAACGCTTTGATGTTTTTACATTAGCATATGAACAGTACCTGGATAAAAATATAGCCAAAGGCCCAGCAGTGAGGCAATAGATCACCTTTATGTAGCAAGCATGAGAGCCCAAGGAACCCACAACCTATGCCATTGAGGGAGGATTATCTGAAACGTTGGGAACAAGTGTGTGTGTTCCTTGGCACACTTATGCTTTCTGCATACAGGTGGTCTTGTGGCCCGCTAGCAAATGAACAGTATCTGGAGAAATATTTATATAAACGCAAAGTGTTATGCAGACACATAGATGGGTTTTCTGGCATCCGGGCAAAGATTCAAAACTGTGCCCCCTAACCCACTTCGCCTGGAGCACATGCCCTGCCTGACCCCCTTATCTAAACCTGTTATGCATTTTTCTGCTTATTTACTTTTTAAAAGCTCATATATACTATTTCATGTTTGCATATACCGAGACATTGCTGTAGAGGCCTTGATGCCACTATGCTGCCACCTTATGGTCATAACTAGCATTGCCGTAAGCTTTTTGACATGTGCCAATTTAAACCATTGTAACTATTAATTCATATAGAGCTAGAGAGCATAAACATGAACCAAGCACATGAGCAGTGTTGTACTGTGGTGCAGTATATGAATGAATATACCATTTCTTTATATAACCACATGGTATCTGGTAGCTTCCTTTTGAGCCTCCGCAGACAGTATCTTGGTGTATTTGTATAATTCCGGTTATGGGGGGACCATGGCTTTTAAATAAGGCTTCTGGGGCTAAAAGTCTGTTTGATAATGGAGCAGTAAAGTGTGACATATTAATGATGTAAGCTGTCAGGACAGATGTAATGAGGAGGCTGATTGGCTGATTCTAGGAAGGCATCATGGTCAGTCGGTGCAGATGGAGCAGACACACAAGATGCCATCCTCCTGGATGGGGCACTAGACTCTTCCTTTTGCATGGCCCGGCTCTATCTGGTCAAGGTGGGTGCCCCTCTACCAGATTTTTTTTTTTTTTGGGGGGGAATTTAAACAGGGTTGTAGGGCAGAAACTATTAGACCTTTCGATTGGTTGATAGAATTAATCTAATCGCACCACACATACGCCACTTACTGCCACCATACACTTTATCACCGGTGTATCAATGGTTACTATAATACAATTTGAATCTGTCTCTCCAACAGTCACTAAGAACGCAATCGAACGAAGCATTAACCAAGCGAGAGACTTAATAAGGCAATTTGGAGACCTGTGTAGGCTTATTTCTAAATGCAGAGCACTCCTGTTTTTTTTTATTTTATTTTTTTTTTTGTTTAGAAAATATATAAATGATACAAAAGTGGTGCGGTGTGAATGGCAATAAACAGAATTTTACATAAAACAGTATAAATGGAAAAATACTGTAACCAAGCCAATAGGAATGCAGATGAAGAAAAAATGGATAACAAATGGTTTACTTGTGCTCGGGTGATGGAGCAGCAGAAACCGGATCAATAAGGCAAAATGCAATACATAGTTGCAAGGGCAAAGTCCAATAAATCAGAAGGTTTTGAGATGTGATGAGGGGTAGCACCATGATGTGGATTCTCAAGTCCCAGATGAGAATGTGGTCGCCTGACTGACAAATTTATAGGGGTAATGTGGAGTAGCCCGGCCCCTCCCATCAGGCTCAAGGGAGGGGGTTTGACCCATGAGCCCTGAAAAGGTCAGGAACCACACAGACTACTGGTTGTCAGAACCAGGCCAGGAATAAGATTTTTCCAGACCAACACCCAATTTATAGTTGAATGCAGCTGTTTTGAGGGGTTTCTGATGGCCCAACCCATTTTTATTCTAGGGCCCTCATGTTGGCAGATCTCCTCATTCTGTAGCTTACGGCCTTGGCTATCCAATGATGGGGAATACAGTGTGATTCATAGAAGAAAAGTTATTAGATTTTGGTGGAAAAAAGGTATTTTGCCTGCCAGCTGTGGTGGGAGGATGAGCTGTCATAGGTGCACTCCAGTAAGATGGTGGTAACCCTGTGGGGGGGGGGGGGGGGGGGGAGAGGGGATGGGAATAGCTCGGGGGGCACTTTCCTTGGGTGCAGCAGGTCGGGGGGGGGGGTACCATTTTGAATATTTGCCCCTGGTGCCAGAAAGCCTAGCTACTTCTCTGGGGGGGGCAAGCTTGGGACTAAAGGACCCTTTGCGGCCAGATGCTATATACAAATGCCTGAAACAGGAATGCTAGATATGATTTTAAAGACCTAGCTGGAATATCTTTAGGGGGATAAGATATCCTTTTATATTTCTTTGCTAAACTGTGCCCTGAGAAGAGGCCGTTTTGGCACAGGGTGCATTCCAAGGAAAGGCTGGCCCTGATCATGGTAGCCCAAAAAGCCTAAATGCAGTTGCATGAAGGCTTAACATTTCTAGTTCACCATTGAAGATAGAGCACCCGTCTAATTAAAATTATATATATATTTTTTTTCTAGGTGAACGGTACAGATTACAACTTGCCATTCAACTTGGATAACAAGATAAAGGCCTCTATAAATGATGGCGACATTTACATTGAAGCGGAGTCTGGCCTAATCCTAATGGCTAATAAATCTGGCCTTTCGCTTACTTTACCATCGGTTTATGCTGAAAAAGTTTGTGGTCTTTGCGGCAACGCCAATGAAGAACACCATGATGACGCGAAGTACAGGAATGACCATGCTTTCTTGTCCAATTGGTCATCCAATTTTTCCAGCAACTCATGTGCCGAGGAGTCTTTAGTCCTCAACAGTGAAAAAATGTTGAGCTACTGTGAGATAATAGTACAGGCGGAGGGGGCGTTTAATGATTGTCATGCTGTCCTTGATCCGCAGAGCTTCTATGATGATTGCTTGGCAGTTAGCAGCAGTTTGGTGGCGATATGCCAAACTATAGGGAACTACTCTTCAGAGTGTCAACTTCGTGGGGTCGACATCGACCAATGGGAGAAGGCATTGATCTGTGGTTAGTATTTTACACTATATATACTATATATAATTTTTGAGCTAAATTTTAGTTGTTTAAACCTTTTTGAAATGCATTAAAATCTGTTGCGTTTTATGAACAGTCACAAGGCATCTTGTGGAAAATGTTAAAAGAAAAAATTATGGAAGTTAGTACCAATTGACCAAGTTGGCCACTATTTCTATCCTATTTTACCTATTTTTAGCCAGTGGAGTCATCCAATTTTAGCCAGTGGAGTCATGAAATCTTTGCCCTATTTACTCTGAATATCCTAGAACTGCTAAATCTGCAATGCTTCAATCTGGCTTTTGTTTTACAGAGACCCTCAATTCTAGGTTCATAGTTTTAGTCCATATGGTTGAAATGGGCTCGTCCCAAGCACAACCAAGTGATGGGTTGAGGTCTACTTGTGTATACATGTGTTGGGAAAGATCCAGGCTATTGTCTTCAAGGGGTCCAACATGTCCCCCTGCCCTCACAGTAGGGGTTTAGAGTGTCTTTGGCCAGCCTTTTGCTCTGCTGTAATTAATCATACAAAGGGTTGGATAGGGCCAAACTGATGCTGAAGCTTGTTTTTTTTTTTTGGGGGGGGGGGGGGGTTATGCCGTAATGTGGTTTATGGGCTGGGGTTTCTAGGGACTAGAGGAAACGGGAAACAGAAATTGGAACAAGGGTGTTAGAAGCAACATCCCAACCAGCTTTCAAAATGTGTGGCATTTTCCCTGGTCTCCCCATGGTCCGCCTATTCATGCGTCTACATCCAAAATAGTGTTTATTCTTATTCAGAACAGTCTGCTTGTCAGTATATTTTTGGGAAATCGTTGCTTTCCTCTGTAGATGTCAGAGGTCCCATTTTTAACTAAATTTATTTTTAAGTGAAATCTAAAATTACTGTAGAAAAATGTCTATGGTCTGAGTTCCCCCTTAACAATGCATTTGTAGAATGATAAGCAGCCATTTACATTTGAATGTGTATGTTAAAGTGCTTATCTAACAAAATCCACTTTAGAGCCTTTCATTTAAAAATAACACCCCCCCCCCCCCCCCTTTTTTACAGGCTCGGGAGACCACCAATCGGCACATCCAACCCAGCTAACTGACATAGAGGGTCATTCGAGACACCCGACTAACATGGAGGATCAACACCTGATCTACCCCAATGGCATGAAGGATCAGAATCTAGACCACCCCACTGATATGGATGCTCCTGGATTGGCTCATCATCCAGCCCGTCCCACTGCTATGGATGCTAGTCAACCAGACCATCCCACTGGCATGGAGGATCTTAATGTAGACTACCCCACGGACATGGACACTGCATTGGCTCATCATCCAGCCCGTCCCACTGCCATGGATGCTAGTCAACCAGACCATCCCACTGGCATGGAGGATCTTAATGTAGACTACCCCACGGACATGGACACTGCATTGGCTCATCATCCGGCCCGTCCCACTGCCATGGATGCTAATCAACCGGACCATCCCACTGGCATGGAGGATCTTAATGTAGACTACCCCACTGACATGGATGTTCCTGGATTGGCTCATCATCCGGCCCGTCCCACTGCCATGGATGCTAGTCAACCGGACCATCCCACTGGCATGGAGGATCTTAATGTAGACTACCCCACTGACATGGATGTTCCTGGATTGGCTCATCATCCGGCCCGTCCCACTGCCATGGATGCTAGTCAACCGGACCATCCCACTGGCATGGAGGATCTTAATGTAGACTACCCCACTGACATGGACGCTGCATTGGCTCATCATCCGGCCCGTCCCACTGCCATGGATGCTAGTCAACCAGACCATCCCACTGGCATGGAGGATCTTAATGTAGACTACCCCACTGACATGGATGTTCCTGGATTGGCTCATCATCCAGCCCGTCACACTGCCATGGATGCTAGTCAACCGGACCATCCCACTGGCATGAAGGATCTTAATGTAGACTACCCCACTGACATGGATGCTGCATTGGCTCATCATCCGGCCCGTCCCACTGCCATGGATGCTAGTCAACCAGACCATCCTACTGGCATGGAGGATCTTAATGTAGACTACCCCACTGACATGGACACTGCATTGGCTCATCATCCAGCCCGTCCCACTAGCATGGAGGATAATCTAGCCTACCCCACTGTCATGGAGGATAATACAGACAACCCCACTGACATGGATGCCCACCCCACTGGAATAGAGGCTCATCATCCAGGCCACCACACAGGCATAGAGGCTCCTCTGGCCCAACCCCCAATAGCTAAACTGTCTCCAATGGGATCTACTTCCCAAACTTGTGCAGGGTCTACAGATTGGGAATCTTTATTAAAAACCTACCATCCAGAGAAGATAAACTGCAAATTGACTTACTCAGAGGAGGAAATTACTTTCTCTTCTCCTTCACAGTGCAGTTTGGTCCTAGCTTCAAACTGTAACAATCCCTCTGGCCTAAATCCCTTTTCTGTTACGGTTACTCATATCCTCAGTCTAAACAGGAGTGCTTCAAATTTAGTAGTGGAGGTTTATGGGATGCATATTGTGATGCCGAGAAATAAAGGGGGCTATATCTTGGTAAGTTATGTTTCATTTTTCAAAACTGCATAAAAATATTAAGCTGTGCCTCCCCCCACACAGGTGTCTCTTGGACCCTACACCCTGCTAGAGCGAAACTTGCCCTGCCATATGCAGTAAGTGCGGTGCTACCCTGTGCCAATCTCTGCAACTTCCAAAGCCCCGGCTGGACGTCTGATAGCTGGGCTCCCAGCCCCAGGTAGGGGCTTCTATAGTGGGAGTTGGGACTTCGTGCTTTTTACGCATGGAGGGGCCCTCTATCCAGCAAAACCAGCCCTGGCACCAACTATGGGGGCAGGTAGACCCCCCCCCCCACCCCAGCCCTGAAGGCTACCTGAAGGTAATTGGGCCTCTCATACTTCTAATCAATCGCCAGTCTCAGCAGAAATCCAAAGCTGTGTCCCTTGCTGATACACTGCTGCCAATCCCTCCTACTTTTGACAGAATGGCTCCCCGGGGGTGGCTGTGGTGTCACGGCTCACTCCCATTAGAGCCTCTCCCTGCAGAGGGGACCCCAGCTATCAGAAGCCTAGCCTGGCTCTGACACTGTCCTGCACTGGTCTGTGCAGAATCCAGAGTGGAACGGAACAGAGGGAGCAGGTAAGTACAGATTTCAGGAAAAGCTCCGTCCGCACAAACCCCCAAAAATGTGAGTTTGTGCCGAATTGAATTTTCCCTGGAATTCTAAGTGGTTTATTAAACGGGTTTGCTCATCTCTGGTTATGACCTTGGGATTCTAGACAGTGTTAAATTAGTCTTGACTATTGACTGTATCGTCTTTTCAGGTCTTTTTTTTTTTTCCTCCCTGGAGTACCCTACCTTCCCAGTATGGATTGTCTGGCCTAGGGCCCTAGCAACTATGCCCTCCAGCATAAGGTGGTGCTCATAGGGTAACTAGTTTTGAACTTGGGATTTTAGCCTTTTTCTAGAAAATTGCCTGTTTGTGTTGTCCGGACCTGGTATATCAGCAATATTTGTGTCTAATGGTTTAAAAAAATAAATTCCCAGGAGGTCACCACTGGAACACTGGACATAAGGGCTGGCAGCCTCTGGACCTGCAGAGAGGATGCCACCTGCCCACCCAAAAACCTCATATCCCAATTCAAAGGGTGGAGAGGGAAGTAAGCCACCTACAGCATGCAGTGGGTGGCTTGCAGAAACCCCTGGCTTGATTACACATGCCCTCTTCCGGACATCTGAAGTACAGTAGAGGATGCCGCTTATCCTTCTGGTTAGAGATGGAGGCCAGGCATTTGTTCTTCCAGGCCCTGAGCTTCAATCCCAAGCTACCATCCGCCTATGGTGCATTGGGCTGGTCACGTCTAGGGTAGGGAGATTTACATTTTAATGGGACAGTCAGGCACTGACAGGAGGAAGCTCATCTAAAGCCTTTTCCATATGCTTCTGCTCCCATTTCCTGTAGTGTTTTAGATGCTGTAGCAGGTTTCTCCATAACCATATCAAAAATTGGGTTTGATACTTGCCCTTCAGGACCCTTTTGCATAAAATTTCAACTCGTGTCTTGTGTCAAACCAAATGTTGGTCTTTTTAGATGTTTAAAGATCAAAGTATAGGATGTCATGGGATAGAGTCTTTTTGGCCCACCCTAATACTCTTGCAAAGGTAGGCAGACCACTTAAAGGCCATAGACCAGTTAACTCATGTTGGCCACAAGACGCTTACTGCAATCACTAACAATCACTAATGTATTATATGCAAATGATGACCTCTGGTGCTGCTCCCCCCCCCCCCCCCCCCCCAAAAAAAAAAAAGAAATTACAGCCAAGACTAATAAAAAATGTAAACCAACGCCTGATGGAATTTTTTTTTTCCTTCTAGGTTAATGGCGTGTCAACAAGAATGCCTGCCTGTCTGGATTTGGACAAGGTAAAAGTCTGGTTTGATGATCCTTATAATATTCTGGAAACTGACTTTGGTGCTTTTGCAGCATACAGCCTTGAAGGCGATATCATCCTTTTGATTCCAGCAGACTACCAGAACCACTTAATGGGCCAGTGTTCAAAAGGCATGGCGAATACTCCACTGACTTTCTCTAGTAAAGTGCATCCTGAGGTTGGTCAATGCCTGGTTAAGGTCAAAGAGGAAAGTCTAGGTTGTGAAGATAAACTTGGAGGCTGTAGTCTCATTTTGGATGAAAGTGGACCATTTAAGGGCTGCCATGAGATCTTGGCACCAAGAGTATCTTATGAAGATTGCTTAAAATATACATGTGAAGGTGCCAGGGAGCTTAAACTCTGTGAATTTCTTGGGGCGTATACTTCCAGCTGCCAAAGCATTGGTGCCATAATCCAACCATGGAGGAACGAGTCCTTTTGCAGTAAGTGAATCTTATTTTTCTGGTGGGGGTAACTTGGGAGGGGGGGGGGAGGGGGATGGGTTAAGTACTAGGAGGTGGGAATAGTGGGTGTGCTTTTTTTTTTTTTTTTTTTTTTTTTTTTTTGGTAATAGGTGGGACCAGGACATTGATTCAGTAAACCTGCCCTATAAGGGTAAGCCTAGAAGACCCTAGGGCCACCTCATTTGCGCTCCATGGGGCATCCCCCCCCCCGTCGCCTCATAAGCTTTCCTCACCCATGGTAAATATGTGGCCAGCAATGGCATCACTTGCATTCTTCTAGGGCTGTGAGTGGCCATGCCCACCATAAACGATAGGCCAGCGAAGGGTGCGAGTGGTATTGCATATGTGGCTAGGTTTCCATTCAACTTCTCCAGCCGCTTAACATGCGTGGCCGTCGAAACTAATTACAGGGCTGCGACTGCACCATGGGCTCATTGGTAATTTGGTCACTGGTGGGGTTTCACATGGTGTGGACCAAAACCTAGTATAGTGAAAAATGAATGGGTTTTGGTACACTTTAAAATCACTCCCCAGGCAAATATGTAAAAACATCATTCATCAGCCTATCATGTCATATCTGCCTTTTTTATTTTTTTTTTATTTAGCAGCAACTAGAATCAAAAACTTGGCACAGGTCTGGCGCTCCCCCGGATTCCTCTAACAGACCACCAATCATAGGGATCAACTAGTGGTCTGTAACTCTGCCCTCCATGGCTAGCCTGTGTAGTGCAGCATTGTGAGTAGGTGTCAATTGTGGCTGATATAAACACACTGCCTGCTATTGTACTGGAGACGGGCCACACCCACTAGCTGGAATTTTTGAAGATGGATGAACTTCAAAATAAGGATATTTTTCCACTTTGGGCAGTTTTTGGAGACATTAGTAAATTAGTGGCGGCAGAGGAAAGATTTTGCTCCCTCTGGGCTGCTCTCCTCTGTTGCCCCAGGAGAGACCAACTTAAAGTATGCCCTTGCCTTTCCAGTTATCTATCCATAACCGGCTCCTTGTTTCCTATGCCCCTCTTATACTTGCCAGGGGCTGGAAGTAACTTACCTTAGCCCCACGATCATGTTTGGCACTAGTGTCCTCACTCATGGAAACTGTGGCCACCAGCGGGGATGGTTGGAGGAACCAGATCGCGGGGCTGCGGTAAGTTACTTAGCCTCTTCCAGCTGCCACTCTGCATAGGTAAACTGGTGGATGGGCTACTTAGCAGCCCATCAGCCAGAAGTCTGCATTTGTAACCAGCTTTGCAGTGTTTGGGCTGAATGCAGTCCGTTCGGGTTTGGAAACCCAAACTTGCAAAGTTTGGCACATACCCAAACTTTGCAGTTCGGGTTTGCCCATCACTTGTGTCTAGCAAACCCATAAAAGTTCAGGTTTGGTAAGTAAAGCCGAACTTGGAACAAAAATACATTCCCCAAACTTTAACCATTGATACCAATTGAAATCAATAGGGGTTCCAATCTTGGTGACCAAAAAATGGCCTACAAAGACCAGGACGGTTAAATAGCAGTGAGGGCTACCATTTAACATAATGCAAAATATGCAGCAGATTGACAGCAGCCAGTTGCTTCCCGAGTCCTTACTCATGAGGCCGGGCATCTTGTTGTAGGCCCTGGCCCTCGACCATGGGGTGAGATGAAAAATTGCCATCTCAGGTAATTGTACAGTAGCTTTCTATCTGCTACATACATGAACATTATGTAAAAGGGCACCCCTCAATCATCCCCACCGCAAGGGGCTAAAAGCTCCCAAGGTGGGCTACAAGGTGACCCAAATGTGCAAAGTTTGGCACGGACCCCTCATATAATTCCCCCCCCCCCCCATTTACCACCCTCCTTGAACACTTATGCCACCTATTCCCCTGCTCCTTACCTATGCCCCTCCTATACTTGCAAGATTTCCACTTGAACACTTAAGCTCCCCTCCTTAACCACCCTCCCTGAACACTTTGCCAACTGCTCCTCTAATCCATCTTCTCTTACACAAATTCTGTCCTAGGTCCTCTCATCCAGCCTCGGCTACTAAAAACTACTCTTCCCCTCCTACACCTATCCCCCGACTATCCCCCCCCCCCCCCCCAGTTCACTTTAGAGTGGCTAAATTTCACAAGGTTAGTGGGTTTAGGTTAACTGGGGTAGATCTTGTACATGTGCCGTAGCTTTACCTTGATAGTGGGCAGAGTACCGTATTGGGGCCATGGGAGATATGCTGCTGGAATGTTGGACGACAGGTAATTTGTCATTGTGTAAGTGCAACAATGACCTCACCTGCCCCCACAACAGCAGCATTAACTCAAGAAAGCTGGACTTCAAACAAGTGGTGTCACTGGTGAGCAAGAGTGAATCATGGGCTTTGAAGATTACCAAAATGCATTTCTCGTATGGGGGGGAGAATAATACATGAGATGCTAGTTAAAATGAATTTTGGTCTGCTGCAAGTTGAAGCTTTAATTCCACCTGCTACCACTTAGTAGCCAATTGTTTCTTACTCTATGGGTTCTAGCTTTTGCCTGTCCTGGTGGAGGAACATATGAAGTATGTACAAGACCCTGTAGTGTGTGCCAAGGAACACCGTGTGAGAACATCTCATGCAGTGAAGGCTGCAGTTGTGGGAAAGGAGACCTTTGGGATGGAACTACCTGCATTCCTGCTGATGAGTGTACCAACTTGCTACCACAAGTAAGATCTAGTTACTTCTAACATTCATACATGGCTAAGGGGAAGCTTTCCTGCAGCAAGAGTCCCATAGTACTAGGCTGCCATGTGCCCCATCATGAGTGCAAATTGCTTTAAGGATGGGGTTGGTATGGTTTTCGAGAAGCAGGTGACCATTGTTTGAACAAGGGTTTTTGGGTGGTCACTCCAACGCCATTGTCTTAAGATGACCATGTTGGGACATTTATAAGCTTGACAGTTGAGTAGTGCAACAGTGTGTGGTCTAGTGGCTGACTAATGCACACTAATTTCTGTAAAATTTTTATCCACAGCTTGTTGCCAATGCCTCACCTAAGCGGCTTACTTGTGACAGTGGTTCCCCACCTTGTCTCTCCTGTTCTGTGACTGCTTTCAACATCTTTACTTTTGGGAATATCTCAAGTGATCTGAATGCAAGTGGAGCGTACGACCTACTAAGAAAGTGCGACCCCTCTGCTCCGGAGTGGATGAGAATAGTCTTGCGTCTAAAGCCACCTTTACCTGCCAGGCTTTACATCTTCTTTGAGAGGAGTTTCTTGGTGATCACTGAGGATCTTGAGGTTTGGGTAAGCTGTGGAGGTGCAAATTTTGGAAATGTAACTATTCTTGGATATAGCGTAGAGTGTCTAAGGTGTTGGGGTTTTTGGTGTTGTAAATGAAAGTGACCCCCTTCGTATTGCTATGACCAGCTTGTCCATGAACTACTTATTGGGACAACCTAGTCTATTCTAATTTTGCTGCAAGAAGTTTGCAAAGTACAGAAAATGCAAAACTCTTCCTATACATTTTGGCACTCAACATCGTAGATGCTAACCAATTTGTTAGCAATTCACTGGTAATTCACTGCGCATTCTGGGAAAAAAATGGCACAAATCCGAATTTCCTTAATTAAAAAATAAAATCAAACCCCCTACCTGTCCTTGCTCTTTGATGTGTCGTACTGGTCCCGGTCCTTGGAGGCATGAGGTGTCGTACTGGTCCCAGTCCTTGGAGGCAGCAGGTGGAGGCATGGTTTGAGTTCTTCCAGTGCTGTCTCCCCACTGATTGGTGGTGGGATGGCTCTGCACTGCAACATCGGCCAAACTGTTTTGTTTTTTTTTTCTATAAATTCACTCATCTTGGCTAAACCTGCTTTTGTACAGGTGTAAAGCTTGAGTGCAGATACCATGTGGTTTGTCTATTGACCAGGGAACCTATTGATCATTAAAGTGGACCAACACCCAGGATTTTGACTATCCTGGGTCTTGGTCCACTTCGGTGGGGCACCCCCGATCGGGGTGCCCCGCTGTGTGAAACCCCCCCTAACCCCCCGAAAAACTCACCTCTCCCCGCTCCCAGCGCCGACGTACAAGCCAGGTCCAGGAACGTCTAAGCGGCTGCCGCCGCCGCCGCCTCCCGCGCGTCCCTTTTGACGCGCGCCCCGCGTCGGCCGTTCGCAGACGGCCGGCGCGGGCGCGCGCACGACTACAGGGGCGCGAGGGAGGCGGCGGCGGCCGGCCGCCGCCGAAGATCAGGTAAGGTTTTTCGGGGGTTTTGGGGGGGTTACACCCAGCGGGACATCCCGATCTCGGATGTCCCGCGGGGTGGGGGGTGATCGGCCCGGCAATCTTATAGATTCCCGGGCCGATCACCCGTGGGTGTTGGTCCACTTTAACACATGAAGCCTTTTTCCTGGAGAAGGCTGGGCCCAACTGGAAGCCTGGGGGGGGGGGGGGGCCCAACTGAAAGCCTTGGTCTTATGAAGCTGGGCAGCAAGAGTATAAACCTGTTTTACCATTTCATGGTTTGCTGCTGGTGTTGCCACAACTAGGTCATGAAAATGCACAGATTTAAAGGTTAGTGTTGACTTTTTTTTGTCTTGGACAGATCAACGGTGAGAATGCGAGCCTTCCAAGTACTGTGGAACCAAACCTGTTCCTGTCGAAATCTGAAAATTTCTTCTCACTTACCTGGCTTGGAACTGTGGGAACTGTTACGCTTATGTTCAGCACCTCAGGAGAGCTTGCCATTAAAGCTGCAGAACCTTTATCCATGGAGCTCTGTGGTGCCTGTGCTCTAAGTAACTCCTTCCAGAAAAACAATTCCAACTTCTCTTTGGACTTTTGGCGAGCCGAGGACCTATTGGACTGGTAAATGATTACCTTGTCTCTCTACCATTGTTTGAGAACTGGTGTTTGGGGTCTGGGATCCAAAAAAGTATTGCCCAGATTGGGGAGTTTCCCAACTATTGGTACTAGTACTACTGATGGTACTCTAGCTCCCCTCTGCTGATACTCAAGGACCCTGTTAGGACAGTGGTTTGTCTGGGGGTAAAAAAAAAAAAATCATTGCAAACTGCAGGTGGAAATCTGGATGACTGCCTTGTTGGCCCAGTGTAGGACCTCACCATCTGGGGGGAGGGGTCTTAGTGGCACTAAGCGTGTTACTTGAGAACGGCAAAACTGGTTATGGTACTCCATTAAAATTTGGCCTGGGAAACTTTGGCTTAGATTGTACTATTACAGAACCAGATAAGCATTAGACAACTATAATTCAGCCAATAAAGTCTACCTTATCTGCCAAAGCTGCTAGGCAAAGTTAAGGTCCTGGTGTGCAAGGACCCCAAGCCAGACACATGCCTACAAGCCCCACTTTTTGGTGATGCTGCTTTTTTCATGGAGCAATGTATGGTGGTGGAGCAGGAAACTGTTGCACACTGCAATGCTGTTTTTAAGAGTGCAGCAATTTTTGAATCCTTATGTTTCCCCCTAGGAGAAGAGGAGCATCCCTCATGTAGGGCCTACTAATAGTTTGAAGTGTGATTAGGGACTTCCCTTGTCAGAGCTACAAGGAATGGTTGGGTCCACTTTAAAGATGCCAATGGAATTTATGGACAGCCAGCAGGAGGCTTTGAGGTGTTTGGGGGGGGGGCACTTTTTAACATGAGCTTTTGGGAGTAAATTAGAGTACATAAAAAGGCTACAATTTACTCAATTTCTTCTATTTAGAACTTTGATAGATTTCCAACCTTTTAGAGGGCCAAACTTGACTAAATGTTTTGATTCCCTGTTTAAAAGCCCCCTCCCCCACCTTGGGGCAATTGTTTGGGATGCCACTCGGCATCTTCAATGTTCTCTCAAAAGCACCATGCGCATCAGAGGGGGTGGGGCCTAGGGGTCTTGGCCATGCTTTTTTTTTGGCTGGCCATATTAAGTGTGTATGTGGGGACAAAAATAAAAATACTTAAAAAAAATATATATTTTTATTTTAATTCTGGGGAGTGGGAGCTTGTGTGGGACTGGCCTTTATTCTGTTAACGTTTCTTTTTTTCTTTCACAGATGAACCCCAGACACAAGTGGATCCAATTTACTTATTAAATACTTTTTAAAAAGTATATGCGACTTCTCTATTTTTTGTTTATGAAAACTTTTTATAGTTTCTTATTCAGCTGACACTAGTTTGAATTTAGCAGGGTTGGTTTCACCACGTTAAGATCTCCCTAGCTGATAAGATAGTTTTCCACTTATCAGAAGACCGATCTCGATCTCCCTCCACCCTCGATCTCCCTCCACCCTATCAGTTCTCAGTTTTAGTACATCAATGCAAAGTTTTAAGATGGGGCATGGGCAGTGATGGACTGGGGTTAAAAATCAGCCCTGGATTTTACCAGCCCCTGGCTGACCCGAGACATCCCTGCTGAGGCCCCCCCACCATGATGTCGTGATAGCATTGGGGGCTTGTGGGTACAGTGTGGTTGGGTACAGGGGACTGACGGGGAGACTAAGGGGGCAGGGATTGAATGAGGGTGTTAAAAGCAACAGCCCAACTGGCACCAAAGCAGTGCGGGGCCACCCGGCATTGTCTCCCTATGGCCAGTCCGCCCTCAACGCCCTCTTCTTTTTTTTTTTTTTTTTTTTTTTCTTTTTATCTTCCTGAAACTAGAACCAATGGGGCCCCTTTTCCACCAGTGTTTTTCACTTTGATTGCGGGGCAATAATAATTCAGTCTGTGGCCCATGACCACAAAGCCTTGCCAGGAGAGCAGTCCACTGAATTGGAATCGTAAATGTAAATTGCTGCCTGATGCCGGCAATTGCGATTAACTCTAATAATTATATAATGCTTTCTTATTCCATAGCGCTGTAAAAAGCATAATACAGACAAGGTAAAACATACTGTACAGGGACCAATACAAACTAGGTGCTACAAAGTTCAAACTAAATGTTGTGAGCACAGGAGACAATAGACTGTAAGCTCACAGGGGCAGGACTATTTCCTAACTGATAAGGGGTGCAGACAAAAGGGGGCGGGATCACAAGTGGTAGAGCTTGAGTTTGGCAGCATGTGCCTGGTTAAGGTTATAGGAATTGCTTAAGCAAAGTTATGCTTGTCTAAAAGTGCCCTCAAAACTCATCTATTCAAAGGCTTGGAGTGTTGGAGAGTGACAGATTGAGAAAGGAAGTGCTTTACAGAGAAGGAGAGGCATGGGAGAAGTCTTGAAGGCGGGAGTGCGAAGGTGGTGACCAAGAAAGATAATGTCAGAGCGAAGATTACGTCTGGATTGGTATCGCTGGGGTATAAATGAAATGTAGGGAGGGGCCTGGTTGGAGAGAGCTTTGTAGGTTAGTTTTAGAAGTTTAAACTGAACTCTGAGAAACGGGTAACCAGTGGAGGGATTAGCACTGGAGAGGAGGGATGGATGAGGCGAGCAGCAGTTAGAATAGATTGGAGGGATGCCAGTATGTTTGTAAAGGCGAATAAATTAAGAGCATGCGCTGCCATATTCCTAGCATTGTGCGCCTGCTCCTACCCCAGCCATTCAGAAGGCCGGGGATGTGGCAGCACATGCTTTCGATTCATTTCAAATGCCCATTGTAAACCATAAGTTGGTGCTCCACATTCCGGAGTGCACAGGTTTAGCCCCTCCCCAACTTTGTGTTCCAGTAGCTAATGGGTTACAGGCGGAATTCTCATACGAGAAGTTTAATTTCTGCTGATTTAGGCAAAGTTGCTGAACTCGCCTGTTACAGTGGAAGGATTCTGGGACTTGTAGTAAGTAGCTTTTACTCAAGGCCAGGCAGAAAAAGTACATTGGCCAAGGGGCCCCCTCTTTTGATTGTGTGCTTTTCCTGTCATGCAACTTAGGGCTGCTTTAGTTGCTTACCTAAAGCACTTCCTGCATTTTCCCCACATAGACTGTAATGAGGTTGGGGTAAATATTGGAAACTTTGTCAGAACTGCACCAGAGCAGAATATAGAGGCAGATTCCGCTCATCACTAGTCTTAGGTTGGAAACATTTTGCCCAACATGACATCAAGCACTTCTTGTCCTTAGTTTGTTTATACCATGTGGAGAAGAGCTTGGATTTGGCTTCTCAGGCAGTTGAGAAACATTCTTTTCTCTCCTATTTTGCTCTGTCTATCAGTCACTTTGACTTAACCCTCAAAGGGCGTGGACTGAAAGGCAAAGGTGTGGCTTCTTCTGAGCTATATACTTCAAGCTGTACTTCCACAATCCAGTAATTGGAAAGCAGTAGAAACAGCTGTCTGGGAGAAATAAAGCATGACAAGAAACTACTCTCTACTGCCCTCCATTTTTTTTTTTTTATGCTGATCAATTTACATATACAAATTCCCCTAGGACTAGGCATCCAAGGAATGTAAATAGTAACCTAGCAGAAGGGGAGAGTAGATACGGCTATTTCTGGCCTTCTGAGAGCATCAATAGGTTATAGAACATTTTGCCTTGTTGTAGCACACATAGGATGTGTGCTGGGTTAGTGAAATATTACTGTAAAGAAGTACGACATGCAGATCAGAGGCATCGCTATTAGAATTGCTGCCGCAGAGAGGCACAATGACAGAGCCTTGAGTTGGTAGTAGCTTGAGGAGCCTATAAATTGCCTGAAGGACACACTCTGGAGTTGGCGGCAGCATGAGGAACCTGTATATTGCCTGAAGGACACACCCTGGAGTTGGCAGCAGCATGAGGAACCCGTATATTGCCTGAAGGACACACCCTGGAGTTGGCAGCAGCATGAGGAACCCGTATATTGCCTGAAGGACACACCCTGGAGTTGGCGGCAGCATGAGGAACCTGCATATTGCCTGAAGGACACACTCTGGAGTTGGCAGCAGCATGAGGATGCATCCCTATATATGTTAGATACAAAGGGGAGACAAGATAAACGCCTCGCCACTGCTCTCCATTTATTAATTTTTATGCTGATAATTATTTACATAAATAAAAAAATCTCCTGCTACTAGGCATCCACTGAATGGAAATGGTAACCTAGCAGAAAGAGGGTCTGACGCCCTGGAGTGAAGATAGATGGGAAAACAATTATACAGGTGGGAATCGCAGAATTGTGTTTTTGGCTGGTCTTTGACAAAGGGTGTCTAAAGCCCTTTTGCTCAGTTCCTCAGACAGGAAGTAGTGGAGGTTTGCTCTGCAGTTAGTAAGGGGGGGCGTAGGACACTCATTTGAAAAAAAAAAACAAAACTGCTAGGGGTGTATATAGGTTTTCCAAGGTCCCATAGCAAAACTTATGGTGGGCCCCCAAAAGACGCACAGCAATAAAGTGGACCAATCCCATGACAAGACTCCTGGGACTGATGAAAGCCCTGCCCAGGGGAATCCCATATTGATAAATCTGCTGCAATGCCTTTCCTGTACCACTCTATCTGATGTGCGCACCCCAACCCCCATGGGCATTAGATTGGCCAGGGGGAGGCATACGACAGTCACTTCAGCATTATTTGCCTTGCATATGCACCGCACTTAAGTTGATTTGGGGGGGGCGGTCTGTGCGTGCAACGTGCAAGTGGAATAAGATTTTGGATGATCCACACACATGGGCATCACGTATAATGACTGATCTGAGTGCTAGGCAGTGTTGGTGCAGTGTTGGCCTAGCAGAGGAGTAGCTAGGCTTTCTGCCACCTGGGGCAAATATTCAAAATGGTGCCCCTCTGTCTTGCTGCACCTGGGGCATGTGCCTCCCCTAGCTATGCCTCTGGGGACTGGGGTCATGTTTAGGGGACCTTTTAAGGTTCATCCTGCAGTATGCAGTGTCTGTGGGCTGTCTGCATGGAGCTTTAGGGGCCAGACCTGGCAAAGACGTCGGCACCTTGTTTCCCCAAGTGACTATACACAACACCGGGGGTAAACCATGCGCTTGACATCTTTGTTCCACCCTGGTGCTCCCAGCAGAGTGCGGCAACATTGCATCGCCTTTGGTAAAAGCACCAGACTGGCACTAACCCAGGAGTAGCTAGGGGTAGTGCAGCAGGTTAGGGGGTGCCAAAAAGGGGCCCGAGAATAGGTGGGGGGCACCATTTAGAATGTTTGCCCCGGATGCCAGAAAGCCTAGCTACTCTTCTGACTACCCCATTATGCAATGTGACATGGGAGACAGCTTGCATGGGGCCCCCCTCTCCCATGGGCCTGGTAGCAGCTGCCTCTCCTGCCAACATGTCATATGTTGATTTATAGGCTCTTTAGCTCTGAACACTAATATTTCATCCATGTGGAGATTTACAATGTATGACCTGCTGGTGGAAAAGAAATGTGCCGGGGGCATGTGCTCTGGGGAGCGAGGGGGGGGGGGGGGGTTCTTGGACCTAGGGTAGGGCATCTCATGTCTGTGCGGCATGTGTGAGTGGAGGTGCACTTACTGGCTCGAACGTCGCTTGGATCCAGAGATGACACTCATGGTTGAACTCAACTTTATTGGTTGGCTTCCTTCCATGGTAAACAGTCAGTACAGCATGATCCACAGGTTACAGCAACAGTCACTTCCAATAGCCTTCATGGCTGTCTCTTGGCTCCTCCACACTACATTGTTTTGCATCCCCTCATAGCAAAGTCTAGGCTTAGAACTGGAACAGAACCCTCTAGAAGGGTAGGTCTCCTCCTTAGGTAACCTTGGTATTGTTGTCTTTCCAACTATTGTTGCAAGTCCCAACAAATGGCAGGGTAGTTAATGTTGCCAATGCCATCTGGCTTAGTCTCTATTTAGCAACTTAAAGAAGGACTCTAAACCATTAAAGAACTGTTCGGTCCATTCCTTAGGCAATACTGCCATCATGTGGTTTCATGACGCAATAGGCCTAAGAACTGCATCTAACAGGTTTAACTACTCTAATTAAAGTGGACCAACACCCAGGATTTTCACTATCCTGGGTGTTGGTCCACTTCCGTGGGGCAACCTGGTCTGGGGTGCCCTGCTGTGTGAAAGCCCCTAAAATCTTACCTTATCGGCGACGGATAAGCCGCCGCCTCTCGCGCGTCCCTCTTACAGGGCGCGGGCCCACACCGGCCATTCATAAACAGCCGTCACGGGTGTGCTCCCTGCTAGAGGGACGCGCGGGAGGCGGCGGCGGCGACGATTTACCCGTCGCTTGTCCGTCGCCAATAAGGTAAGTTTTTAGAGGGTTTCACACAGCGGGGCATCCCGATTTCGGATGCCCCGCGGGGAGGGAGCTGATCGGCCCAGGAATCTTATAGATTCCCGGACCGATTAGGGGTGGGTGTTGGTCCACTTTAATGGTTCCTATTCACTATCAGGGCCTACTCCACTGACAGGGCTCTAATGTTTTCTACTTTCAGTGTTGCCCATTGTTTCCACCTGTCACAAATGGCAAGCAGCGCCATAGCTGAACTGGGCGGTGCACACTGGTCTGGGAAATTAGTTACAAACAAACCAAAAAGGAATACTCCGGCACTGAAACCAGCCTGCAACAAATCGGACAATCCTTTCTAAACAGATTATAAATGTATGGGAAGCTGCATGGCCCCATGACTGTACCTCTTTTTCCTGCAATCCTACTCTAAACAGTGACTGTTCCCCCATTTTTGGGGCACACATGGCAATGGATAGGATTGTAACCCTTGTCGAGCTGTCTGCAGGAGGTTCCACGGGCTGGGCAAGCGTGTGATAGACAGGAAGAGATATAGAGGCTGATAAATGGAAAAGTTGTCGCTAGAACGTAACCGTACAACCATGTGAGAGATACACAATTTAGCAAGGAAATACAATGGGCCAGGGTTGCCATTAGAAATGTTTGGGCCCTCCAGACCAAGTGCCAGTAAAGTATATAAAAAAAAAAAAAAATTGCGGCCTGGTGGCCCATGGACGTATAGAGGACTGGCACCAGGTTTATGTGGGCCCCACTCTCATTTGGCAAACCCTTCTCATTGACTAGAAAGGGGAGCGCATTTCCTGTATCCCTGGCGGCGTGTGCTCTGCCGCCTCCCCAGCCAATCTATCTGCGCATTGCCACCTTACCGGTATCTGACCAGCATAGCCGGTATTTAAGGTAAGTTTTTGGTAATTGCCAGCAGGGGCGGACTGGCCATAGGGAAACCCGGGACAATGCCCTGTGAGCCGCATTGCTTTGGGGCTAGTTCGGCTGCTTTTAACACTCTTATTCTATCCCTGCCCCCTTAGTCTCCCTCTCAGCCCTCTGTAGCCAGTCCCACTGCACCCACAAACCAAGGGACCCCAATGCTATAGCCCCAGCATCATGGTTGGAGGAGGGCCTCAGCAAAAAGGAAGGTAGGATGTGCTCATCCAGTCAATATATAGCAGTCAAGAGGTGCTAGAGGGGTGTGACCACACACTAAGCAAAAAAGAAAGTTAACCCTCTGCACACTCACACTAAAGACTGAAAAACCTAGCTAACGCTTGTTAAGAACATGGACTGTTAGTTAACATGGATTGCAATGAATGTAAAAGCGAGGTAGCCACGTCAAGGCCGTCCAATTAGTACCCCGTCCCTAACATTACTAAGTTTAAAAGTTTGTGCAGACATTGCTACTTCTTTACTTGTGTGTGCACAAGCAATGCAATACATGAATCAGCCTGTCTAAAGACATTGCAATAACTTAACTTGCTTGCACACACACAATGAAAAATACTTTACTTGCCCCCTCTTCTTGAACTGTAACACTGTGCAGGCAAGTAAAGTATTTTTCATTGTGTGTGTGCAAGCAAGTTAAGTTATTGCAATGTCTTTAGACAGGCTGATTCATGTAGTGCATTGCTTGTGCACACACAAGTAAAGAAGTAGCAATGTCTGCACAAACTTTTAAACTTAGTAATGTTAGGGACGGGGTACTAATTGGACGGCCTTGACGTGGCTACCTCGCTTTTACATTCATTGCAATCTATGTTAACTAACAGTCCATGTTCTTAACAAGTGTTAGCTAGGTTTTTCAGTCTTTAGTGTGAGTGTGCAGAGGGTTAACTTTCTTTTTTGCTTGGAGGAGGGCCTCAGCAAGGTAGATAGGGCCGTCCAGAGGGTGGTAAATTCCAGGGCTTATTTTTGGCCCCAGTCTGCCACTAATTGCCAGCATTTTTGTTATTGTTAAACTGGCTTCCACGTCCCGACAACCCTGAAATCTATAAGGTTCCAGGGCTGCTGGATTCTCTCCCCTTGGGGCATCCAAAATGGGGATGCCTCGCTGTGTGAACCCCCCCGGGTTTCCCGGAAACTCACGTTCTTTCCCGGTCCAATGGCACATGCGAGAGCAGCGGCGGCATCCCCGCTATCCCTGTTGCAGGGTTGAGCACTATTTTCAGTTGTGCAAATTATTTAATAGTTTAGGGGAAAAAAACTGTATACAAAATATTTTCTCACAGAAAAACGTCCTCGTTGGACGAGAGCCTGCTAATGCACCACTGGAGAAGGTTGTGTGTTTACAGGCGCCCCGGGGGCTTTCACATAGTGGGGCATCCCGATTTAGGGGGAAGGTAAACGGCCGGCTCTGGAAGCTATAAGATCCAAGTGGGGTTTTGTTCCTCTTTAAGGGAATAACAAACATAAAAATAAAAACAAGAAAGAGCAGCAGTACAGAAAGAACGGCAACTACAAAAAGAAAGTAAAGAAGGAAAGTAAGAAAAAATGAAAGAATAGAAGGAATGGCAAAGAAATGAAGAAAAGGAAGGACCGAAACAAAAACAGGAGGAATGACAGAAAACAATGGAATGGGAGAAAAGGAAGGAAAAAAACGCGTCATAAAGAATGTAAGTAAGAATAGATAGAGAAAGAAAACATGAAAGAGAGAAATGAAGAATGACAGAAAAACAAAGCAGGAAAGAAAGAGGAATAAGGAATGACAGAAAGAATGAATGAGGGAAATTAAGAAGAGAAGGTAAGAAAATAAATGTTCAAAACAATAAGTAAGAAAGAATAGACGGAAAGAATAAGAAAAAAATGGAGGGAGAAAGAAGGAACCACTGACAAAAGAAAGCAGGGAAGAAAGAAAGAGAAAGTGAAGGAATGTCAAAAAAAAGTAGAATAAAAGGAAAAAAAGAACAAATAGATGCAAAGAAAGAAACAAAACAATAGAAGCAGAGGCGTAGCTAAGCATTATGGCACCTGGGGAAAAGATTTGAAATGATGCTTCCCACCTGTGCTCAGGCACCCTTTTCTGTGCCCTACTAACCCACTGCACCCAGGGCACCTGCCCCGCCAGCCCCCCTAACCCCCTGATGAAAGGACTGATGGAAATGAACAGTTGATGGCTAGATTCAGTCCTGTTTACTGCATGGCCCTGTTGGAGATACAACAGCTTAGTCTATTGCTGGAGTGACTTTTGCTAGATTTACTGCAGTTTACAGACACTAGATGGCGCTGTGACCAATGCTGTTATTGCTCTATGCATGTTATTGATGTGTTCTATTTCCTGTGTGTTCAGTTGCTCTATGATACTTCTTTTTCCTGTCTGTGTTATGCACCATGTTAGGGGACCTTCTCTTACTGCATTGATGTTCCAGTAAAGCCAGTTCCTGTTATACCACTAATGTCTACCTGGATTATGACTCTGCTGCACCCAGCACTCACCCTCTGCAACAGATCCTGCATAGGGGTTGGGCAAGGGAGAGAGAATGTCTCTGCTCACCACTGGGAAGAGGTGTCACGTGATCACCATAGAGTTGATTCAGCACCAGAATTTTTTTCCCTTGGTGCAATTCCGCAATAAAATGTAGCTGTGCAGTTAAAAAAATATATATATATATATATATATATATATATATATATATATATATTTTTTTTTTTTTTCTCTAAAATAAAATGCCCACAATCCTTATTCAACCCTCATGTGAGGGTCAAGGTGCAGGGGCCCGGCTAAGCTTGGTGCTAACGCAGCCTGGTCTATCTCTGTTGGACCTCCCACAACCCTATAGAATCTGTGCTGGCCACCCAACCTGTCGCTGTATAGGGTTGTGCTTCAGTAGTGGTCTCCCTCTTTAAGGGGCATCCCAAGCTGGCAATGATGCAACCCACCAGGTCACTTGATTTACTCACCTCTTCCCAGAGCCCTCGCCGCCTCTCTCTGCCACGGCCATATGAAGGTAGGTGGCGGGTTGAGGCCGGTGTTGATTGCTCTATTCAGACTTGCACTTTGCAGAACTTTGCAGTTCTGGTTCACCCAACAGTAGCCACGACCAGGGCCGGATTATGAGGGGGCGCAAGGGGCGTGAGCCCCGGGGGCCTCCACCACTTGCCCTGCAAAGGGGGCCTCCATCAACCTTTAGGTTATGGTCTGGTCCAAGAGGCTTTTCAGTTTTTGGTCTGACGGGCCGATGCGCCGGCCAAGTTAGCAGCGGTAGTGGGGGCCCCCAGCGCCTGGGCAAGCCACAGGGCAGGATGGAGAGTCTAGAACAGCAAAGCCGCCGTCAGCAACGCTACAGTGATGTGTGCAGAGCTGTCACTGCACATAAGCCACCAAGCACAGCCGCTGGCAGCTCAATGCAGGGAACCAGCCGGGCGACTACACTACCCCCCACCCAGAATGGCAAATCAGGAGTTCCCGAGCAGCACACACCTGCACAAGGGTGGCACAAGGGTCTCGATCTGATGTTCCAGTAAGTGGGCGGATGCCAGACAACGTAAAACTGAAATGGCTTAGAGCGCTAAGGAGTGGTAAGCTGCTGCCTTTGTATAAGGGGTCACACCTTATGAGGAAGCCACAAAGAAAAGATGGAAACCGAACTTCAGAACTAAACCTACAGGAAAAGTCGGGTTTCAGTTTAGGCGCGCTTTAGTGTTGTTGAAGAAAGGGGACGTGATAGAGAGAGGACGTCTGCTCTAATTGGAGACGTTTTCTGCTTACTTATGTACAATTCTTATATTCAAAAACACAATTTCATCAGTGATTAAACAGCAATGAATCATGTGTCGGATGTTCTTATACTTGGTATAGCTTTACACATTAGTTCTGTGCATAATGAGGCACTTACTGCCAAGGCCCGGGGGTTCGTAACCCTCCCAGGGCCTCTGATGTGATGACGCTTCTTGTTGTGGAGAGGGGGTGCTCAGATATACCCGTCACTGATTGCACTTTGTGGGACTTCCTTAGGTCCAGCCTGGATTGGAGGATCACAGGGTGGGTTGGTTTATCAAAGAAACCTCCTATATCACTGATGTTGATAAAAATTGATTTTATTCAAAAGGCAAAATGCGAGGGGGGGGGGGGGGGGGGTTGTGGGTGCGGGGATGGATGGTAAAAAGTTTCTGGTAGGTATCAAATGAAAAAAGTCTTAATGATGGGGGGGAGGTCCAACAGGTGTTCTTATTACTAAGTTCTTCAGCGTAGTTGAAATAGCCTGTGTTATTCCAGCGTGTTGTTGACGCTGTATTGTGAAGGGTTAAAAAGGGGTTAAAAATCCAAGCACAGAGGGCATGTGCTGGGGGAAAAATGTCCCGTTTCAATATGTGGAGTCTTCTAACGATTTCTGATTTCCTAGCTAGTGCTCTATCTTCTACAAGTCCACTTAGAAGAGGCACTGTGGAAGGAGACTATAAATATGCGTTGGAGCGGTGTGTCTTAATGCCGGAGCGGTATGTCTTCTCCGCTCTTTAAACCGACGCGCGGTTCGGCGATCAAGCCGTCATCAGGGTCCTACTACGCATGCGTCCAGCTCGGATTTTAATTGGTATGCGGGCGCACGGGACCAATTGTCGCACGTGGATGCCAGACAACCACCGATCAGTTACTTGGCTGCACTATTATTTTAAAGGAAAAAAATACTGTATCTGTGGCATCCACCAGATTTTGTGTACCTGTTAAGGGTTAAAGCTCAGGGTTTGGGGGGGTGTTTGGGTTGGAGGCATAGACATCAGGGGTAAGATCCCCCTGCCTCCAAGTGGTTACATTTTCTTAGTATAGCTAGACCACACCCCATGAGGACTGTTGGGCCTATAAAAGGGTGACCCAGCACATACACGGTGTTAAAGTGGACCAAAACTCACAGTGATATAAGATTTCAAGGCTGCTAGGGCATCCAGAATCGGGATGTCCCGCTGTGTAAAACCCCCCAGGTTGCCCAGTAAACTCACCTTATCCCCTGGTCCAACAGCAGTGAGCAGTGGCCACATCCCCGCTATCCCTTTAGCAGGGCACGTACCAACGGTAGGCATTTCCCTGTTAGAGCATAGCCATGGCTCGGTGCAGCTTGGCTACACTCAGCTCCTCAGACGAGCTTGCATCAGCGCATTCAAGCATGCTGATTAGATGGGAGGCCGCACATGCACTATAGGACCGGTGAGTTTGGGTGAGCAACCTAGGAGGACTCACACAGCGGGGCATCACGCATCGGGGTGTCCCGGGGGCAGAATAGTCAAAAACCTGGGTTTTGGTCCAATTTAAATGACGGAAGTTGGAGCTGAGAGATGGTTGGGTTGACGAGAAGGAAAGGCTGGGTCGCGGCGAAGGACACAGGCCTTGGCCCTTGTGGGAAATGTGCTGAGAGTGTCTGGGATTTCTGCCCATGGAGGAAGGGCAGTGCCTGGACTGGTACACTGGTCTTGTCCATCGAGAGGTGCTGTCAGAAGCATCCCTGTTGTACGCCTCACCTGCGGGAGCCAGGTGTCCCAGGGAGGAGCCAATCCAGTCTCTGGGGAGTGCTAGGGGTATCCCACCGACCTGCCAGTGGCCCTGGACTTTTGTACGTTTGCTCTTGTAATAACAGGGGCGCTAGCCCCATTAAAAGCTTCAAGAGTGTTCTCTGGAAGTCCGGACCCCCCTGGCAGCTGCCAGAAGCCAGGGAGCCTGACTTAGTGACATTTTCCTCTTCTCTGGGCCATCCAAAGACTCCCTCATGGATCTAGACTCTAGCTCCTGTAGCTCCCATACCCCCTCCTACAGGGTCGGGCTGGCTGTAGGGCATATCGGGCAAAATCCTGATAGGCCGGCACCTGGGAAGGTCGCGGCCGGTGATGCGGGAGGGTGGGTGGTGGCAAATGTGGGAGGGCAGGGGGTAACCAGTAAGTGAGCCCCCCGAGCGCTACTTGCACAAAAATAAGACAGTGGGTGGGCAGAGTAACATTATGCGTACCTGCCTGCTGCTGCTGCTGTTGTTGTCACAAACACAGCACCACTGTGGCGGTGGTTTCGAGTGGCCAGTGGGTGTGTACTGTATCTATGGGCAGCTTCTATTGTTTTCATTAGACACCGGCCATTTTGGCCACGCCCACCAGCCGGCCGTAAATATCGCCACAGCAACCGGGGAGCGTTGGTAAGTTTGACTGTGTGAGTGTGTGTATAGCAATGGCGGCGGCAACAGGGGCAGTGCCGGGCAGACATATATCCGTTACCCTGCCTGTCCGCTGCCTTATTATTGTGCAGCTTCCTGGGGGAGGGAGGACAGTTGGTATCTGTAAGGGCGGCTTGCGCTCACTGGCTGTAATAAGGGATGCCCCTCACTGCCTGTAATGAAGCCTATAATGGAGGGATGTCGTTCACTGGATGTGATGAGGGATGCCCCTCAATGGCTGTAATCAGGGATGCTGCACTCTGGCTGTAAGGAGGAGTGATGCTTACTGGCTGTAATGTGGCATGCCCCTCGCTGGCTATAATCAGGGATGCTGCACACTGGCTGTAAGGAGGAGTGATGCTTACTGGCTGTAATGTGGCATGCCCCTCGCTGGCTATAATCAGGGATGCTGCACACTGGCTGTAATGGGGGATGCTCCTCACTGCCTGTAATGTAGCTTATAATGGAATACTGAATACAAGCATTTAAACTCATGCTCTGGAGTGCCATGCCTATTTACTTACTGGGACATACAGCGGCGCCACCGCGGCTCTGGCACCCACCAATAATGTGTTTGTAAGAGTGCACCAGCAACATTGGACTTTTGCATAGCTTATAATGGAGGGATGTTGTTCACTGATTGTTATGAAGGATGCCCCTCAGTGGCTGTAATCAGTGATGCTGTAAACTGGCTATAAGGGGGAGTGACACTTACTGGCTGTAATGTGGGATGCCCCCCACTGGCTGTAACAAGGGATGCTGTACACTGGCTGTAATGTGGGATGTCCCTCACTGGCTGTCATGAGCGATGCTGCATACTGGCTGTAATGGGGGTTGCCCTCACTGGCTGTAATGAGGGATGCTGCACACTGGCTTTAATGGGGGGAGGATGCTTACTAGCTGTAATGGAGGGATGCCCCTCACTGACTGTAATGGAGGGATGCTGCTCTCTGGCTGTAATAAAGGATGCCACACACTGGCTGGAATGCCGCTCACTGCCTGTAATTTCCTGATTCTGCCCTCTCTCTGTAATGGGGTGGTTGGGAGGGCGGATTTTAGGACACAATTTGGTTTAGAATATTTGTTTCCTTATTTTTGTCCTGTAAACCCTGTGTGCGACTTATGGAATGAAAAATTTGGTATATATATATATATATATATATATATATGATGTGACATACTATACTGGGGCAGAAACAGTACAGCAGGACCATACTGTTAACCCCAGTCCGCCCCTTCCCTCCTATATGGACTTGCACCCTTCCTGGGAGATTCCCGTAGCATGTGGCTGCTCCCGCTACACTTTTACTTTTCCTTCTGCAAAGCTCTGTCCTGGCTCCTCATCTTTTGACCATTTTTTTCCTTTTTATTGACTTTCTTGCCTTTTCCTTTTTTTCTTTACCCCTCTTTTTTATCCTTCTTTTCCATCCATCCCCTGTAGCTTTAAACAGCCCCCCAGTCGACAAAGACACATGACAGTTTTCGAAAAGATTCATGTGCTATATCTTCTGGTTTTGGGAAGGAAGTGGTTGCTTCTCATACTGCAGACAATCAAATGTGTCAACGATTAGCGATTCCGCTCCTCTCCACGCCGCGCTTCTGACACGCACCACTGCATCTGGCTTCTTCTTACGGCTTTCCATCACAAAGCAGGTGAGTAAAAATATTCTCAAACATTGAGGTGTTTGGATTGTTTTTGGGTCGTTCTTGGCTATTTTCAGTCTTTGGTTATGTCATGTTATGATGGGAATATGTCTGACTCACAAATCTTACAACATTGCCGGTCAGCTGTCACTCATCCTGCAAACAATTCAACTTTGAAACTCAGTGCAGATTCCGCTACTGGAAAAAAGATCGGCAACGTCTCGAGCACCTGACCCAGCCAGACAAACTTGCTGGATTTTTCCCTAATGTTCGTCCCTAGAGCTTGAACAGGGAAGTGATTGTGAAGTTTTACACGCCGTGATCTTTTATCACATGGAGCGAATTTGCTTTCAAAGTCACGATTGATCTGCAAATGTTTCCCCTTCTTTCATACTTAGCAGATGGGTTTTATTATTGGGATTATATCGTTTTATACATATGCTTTACTCTGACTTTGTAACTTTTTGTATGTCTTAAAGTGGACCAACACCCTGAGGTGATCGGCCCGGTAATCTATTAGATTCCCGGGCCGATCACCTCACACACCGCGGGACATCCGAGATCGGGATGTCCCGCGGGGTGTAAACCCCCGAAAAACCTTACCTCTCCAGCCGCTGCTTCCGCCGCCGCCGCCTCACTCGCGCTCCTCTAGACGTGCGCGCGCCCGCGCCGGCCGTCTCTGAATGGCCGGCGCGGGCGCGCACACGTCAAGAGTGACGCGCGGGAGGCGCCGACGGGCAAGCTGCTTGTCCGTCGCTGTCAATCAGCTTATCCGTCGGCGCCGATTGGACGGCGCGGCCACGTGGGAGCGGGGAGAGGTGAGTTTTGGGGGCTTTCTGGGGGGTTTCACACAGCGGGGCACCCCCGATCGGGGTGCCCCGGGGAAGTGGACCAATACCCAGAATAGTCAAAATCCTGGGTGTTGGTCCACTTTAATTTTCCTCTCTTGCCTTACTCTGTCCTGCCCCCCTTTTTTTTTTTTTTTTTTATTTCTTTTCTTGTCTGTGTTTTGGCCAATCTTTGTCCATCTCTGCATTCTGTCTAGCTTTTTATTCCTTTACCTTCACATTCGCCAACACTACATAGGTAGCTGCTCACCTTACTGCAGCTTGCTTATACAATGCGGTCATTTAGGCTTTTTTGTTGTATTTTTTGTTTATTGACTTTACTTCTGTTTGATTTTACATTTTTTTTAGAATGAAGCTCTCTTTGGTGCTAATTCTGCTTTTTATTTCCACATTTGGTAAGTTGTTGCACTGAAACCGGACCCAAAAACCCCATAAAAACAATTTCCCAGCATTTAAAATGAATATATTTTAAGTTTTAAGTAACTTATTATTCTTTTCCCCACTGGGCTGCAACTCTGTTCGGGAATCCAGGGTACAGATGTCACCATCTTTCATCAAAAACATCACATACTGAGGGGAGGAGGTGGGGCAATTCCAGGGAGGCGGGCCTATAGGTGTGCTTTGCACATATAGAGCAAAGCTGGGGTCAGGAAAAGGACAGAAATCCCAGAATGCTGAGCGCCACAGTAGAAGCTGCCATCTTGGATGTTTAAAAGCTCAGAAAAGGCAGTGGGTGCAGGTAGGATGATTCTTTATGTGAGCAATCTGTATGTACAGGGTGGGGAAAACATACAAGATAGACTCTTATTCAGGGTGAAGATCCAGTTAAATGCTTTAAATGTGTATGTGTTAAAAAAATAAAATAAAAGAAAAAAAAATATATATATATATATATCATTCTCTCCCTCTCTTACATTTTCTTTCTTCTCTCTCTCTCACTTCTTTCTTTCTGTTTTTCTCTCTCTCACTTTCTCTTTTTCTTCCCTCTCTTTCTAGTTCTATTTTTCTTTCTTTCTTTCTCTCTTTCTTTCTTTCTTTCTTTCTTTCCTTCCATCATCTTGCTACCTTCTTACATATCTAAATACCTAAAACGACATCAGATTTTCACAAGTCGGAAAAATTAGAAAACAAAGCAAATCAAACAAATTAATCAAATATTAAACCAGGGCTTTCTATTATTGTGGGAACTGATCCTAAATCACATATCTGAGTAAACATATAATTTTGGTACTTGCTGTGACCCCTTTATGTGCAGCAAAAATGACATCTACATTTTTTCTTGTAATTGTTGGTTGTGATGGTCTTCGGATCCGATACAAAGCTAAATTCAACCAATTTGGTTCTCCCCATTCCAGATACCGGCAAGAGTCAAATCATTTGGCATGCCACCCACCAGTCCTGGCCCTGTGTGAACTGGTAAAAGGGTCTCTTGGACCGCTCATGAGTTCACAAACAGTGAAAAAAATACAGTTTTAAAAAAAAGAACCCCACCGCCATCTGTAGTGAGGGAGGGCACAGGTCTTCCTTCCTTCCTCTTCCTTCCCTGGCAGCCTGTCTAGCTAGTGCCGGGCTGCCTTAGAATGAAACTTTTTTTAGCACAGAGGTGGAGCCTTTGTGGAATTGCCCCCCATGTGACTAACAACATCACTGGAACGGAGGAGAGGAACAAGGGCTGTGACCCTCCAAGATTATGTCGGACAGGGAGGCTATTCCTGAGAATCCCATCCATGTCTCTCCCCTGCAGTTACATCACTAATCACATGGGGGATTCCACAGAAGATCTTTCTCTGTGGTATAAAAGTCTCCCTGCCCGGAATCAGATTATCAGATTCCACCAAGGAAGAAGGAGGAGGAACCTGCCCCCCCATGACAGATGTTGGCGGGGTGGCTGCAATAGTGTCTCCCTGACAGCAGCAGACTAGTGTCTGACCAGGAGAATGCCCAAACCCAGTGGACCTGCGAAGAGCACCCGTCTGTGCTTTTTTTACATTTTTCTTCTTGTTTAACTGTTTATGAACTAGTAAGGGGCCCACGTAACCCCTATACCAGTTCACATGTTGTGTTGCCTGGAGCTATTTGGAAGGACCAAATGTAGGATACTTTGGACCATCCTTTGGGACAGGCTTCGTCCCTGTTCCCGCTCATCACTAATCTTAAGCACCACCAATGAAAACCTAGGTCTAAGCCATTTCTTGACTGACTATTCATAACTTCACTGAAGGCCTAAAGTCCTTTATGCTTCAATATGACCAGTTGATCTAGAAGGGTCCTTTTTCTAGCTCTTTTGTAGCTAACTGACTATCTTCCATAGTCCGGCCACTGCATCTCACTGTTTTCCAGTGTGTCCACGTTCACTCTCTGTACCTCCGAGCCCGGCACCCCTGCTGCCTGAGCATTCTGGAGCAGTCAGCGCAAGTAAACTGCACTCAATTACCTTGTCAGGTGCACCTGTAACTCAATCAGCTGACATGGAGGGCCCTTTATGAGGAAGCTTCTGGTGTCAATATGGCGGCAGAAGATTCCTATGTTCATCTGCTCAACTGTTCATCCTATGCTCATCTGTTTCTGAGTTCTGTTCCTGTGTATTATTCTTTGGACTTGCTTATTCATGTAGAAACCTTGGTTGATTCTTGCTGGAGTTTGAAACTGGATTATGTGTGTGACCCTCAGCTAAGCCTTCCAGGACTTTGTGACCTTCGCTACTCCCTTTGACCTGCATCCCCACCTGTGACCCATTACCTTGGCTTCTCTCTTCTCTTCTGCCTCTCCATCAACCCTTTGACCACTGCTGTATGTTCAGGTTCCTGACTCCCCCGACATGACCTGGGATTGTCTCGGCAGCAAATCTACCTTGCAAGGCACTCTAGGATGTGACTGGGCCCTGGTACATGTATGACCCCCTGCCAACCCTTCCAAGACTTTGTTTTTGGATCATCCCTGAATCGTCAACCCATGCATGACCTTGGCTGCCCTCTTTGACTAGCATCTCCACCTGTGACCCATTACCTTAGCTTCTGTCTTCTCTTCTGCCTCTCCATCAAGCATTTGACCACTGCTGTATGTTCAGGTTCCTGACTCCCCCGGCATGACCTGGGATTGTCTTGGCAGCAAATCTATGTTCCCTTGCAAGGCACTCTAGAATGTTACTGGGCCCTGGTACATGTATGACCCCCTGCTAACCCTTCCAAGACTTTGTGTTTGGATCATCCCTGAATCGTCAACCCATGCATGACCTTGGCTACCCTCTTTGACCTGCATCTCCTGCATACTCTGCTGTATGTTCAGGTTCCTGGCTCTCCCGGCATGACCTGGGATTGTCTCGGCAGCAAATCTATGCTCCCTTGTGGGGCGTTCTAGAATGTGATGGGGGCCTGGTGCATTAAACACGGCCATTTCAAGGTTGATACAGTAAACTTGTTTCTTTTCTTGTGTCTTATAACTCATTTGGATGCAGCTAGAAAACTAAAGACTCAAAGACAAATGGTGCTTTCTTTCTATAAATCGTTGTTGGCCAACCCTCGTCTCTTGAGCAACCAACAGTTCGCGTTTTGCAGATCTCCACAATGATGTACTGCTGAAGTAATTCGTGCTCAGACATAACTATAGAGGCAGCAATTTGGAGATCCAACAATACCTGACCTGTTGGTGGCAAGGAGAGAGTTGGGAAACACTGGTCTAAATGATGCCAAGTGAGCACAAATATAATTAATAAGGTGGAGGAGCACCAATGGGTGTCCACCTGATCTCTTAGACTCCTGACTTTAGGATTGGGGATTGGGCCCTAAGCAGTAGTCACTATTGTCTGCCTCCAGCAGTGGAAACCAGGTTTCTCTGCCATTAATGCTCGTCACCAGGTCAGTGACACTAACTCTCACTAACATTCATTGTCTATACGCATGCGACATTACACAACATTACACAATATGTAAATTCCTGCAAGTCCATACTCAACATCAAGTGACTCCTTTCTTTGGTGCTTGTTTTAGGAGGCATGGTCAACCCTACCGTGGCATTTACCATGGCATTGGCTTCATCAGAAAAAGACTTAGTCACATATACCATGCCCATCTTGATCCCAAAAATCCTCTAAAAATAGATGCTCAATTTTGTGCTCTTTTAGGCTGAAATAACCTAAGTATATGATGCAGAATCTACTTTGAGCCTTGGTTAGAAAACATTAGGGCTCAGGATTGAGCAGCTTAAAGTGGACATCCGGTGAAAAATATCAAATCCTAGTAAATTTCTCCCCTAATGCCCCCCTTTGGCAATCAGTGATGTAAGCTATTGATGTGAGAGTGCCTAACCCCATCCAGATGTTGTGGAATAGCAGGCAGCTTGGGCTCTTGAACTGCATTGGAGTGTCAACCTTGATTTACATCTAAGAGCCTTAATTCTGAAAAACTCTAAATTGCCTCAAATCTTTGCAATCGCGGACCTCCAGTCAAGAATTCAAAGTTTAGTAAATTGCACAATAAGTGATGTCAACTATTTGAGAGGGCTTCAACTCCATTGAGATGTTGTGGCATAGCAGTCAGATTCTATGCTACAGAACTGCATTTGGGAGGCCATCTTGCTGCTTCTGAAAATAACAGCCCTACAGTCAAAATGAGCCTAAATCTCTGGCCAGAAGTAAAAAGCCATCAGCGGTAATGACTAAACACTGCTCAGAAAGCTCTTAAAACATTGCAGCATCATTGTATAGAATTTTGTGGCAGAGGAGGGCGTTGACTTCTATTCATACCTAGTTACACTGATCTTCTCCAGCAGCTGGTAATTCAGTGTGAGTGTAACATGGCGGACATGCTGATCTGAGGTAACTCTCTCTTAGGTTGCTGTAAGATGTTTATAGCAAAATCCCAAACCCAACACAGCCTGCCCTCTGTGGGGAGACAATATCACACAGGGACACCGCAGCCATGCTGCATCAATGCTACATCAATGCAGCCAGCTAGAGAAGTTCTGTATAGCAACAAATAAAATCTCTCTCTGGTTGTTTGGGCTGATTATAAGGGGGCTTCCAGTTCATCTGCATTGCCTCCATGTGCTAGCAATGGCTCCCCCCCCCCTCCCCATTCATTGCTTATGTACAATCAGGGCTCTCAGGTGTGATCCATGTAATTCCAGGAAGTATGCAACTAATCCACAACATCTGCATGGGTTTAAGCCCTCTGAAACAACTTATGTCACTGATCGTCAAATGGGGGCTTTAGAGGAGCATATTACTAAACTTTATTTTCTTGACTGGAGGTCTACTTTAAGTAGTAATCCATTAGCTGTAATGACTCACTTTGGTGTGAATAGCTGATGCTCATGTGTAAGCTCAACTATCAGGTGTGTAGTAAGACTGCATGCTGTTCCACAACATCTGCATGGGGTTAAGCCATCTCAAACCGCACACTGATCATCAGAGGGGTGGTTTAGAGGAGAAATGTACTCAACTGTATTTTTTGGATTGAAGGTCTGCTTTAAGTTTGGGAAGAGAAGTTATTAATTTTATTTAGAGAACCCGATCCACAAAGTTCAGGTTCGTACCGAATTTTGCGAGTTCGGGTTCCCAAACCCGAGCATGGACTTCAGCCAGATGTCTGTGTTCGAGTTCAGTGTTTGCCCTGAACATGGAAAAAGCTGGTCAATGGGCTTCTACGCTTCACCTAAAGTGTGAACAACTTACCCCGCAATCCACTCCTGTGAGTGGTCGACGTTCCTTACATATGAGCTCCTCATTCTTTTCAATGGGGACCGAGTTTTGCCAAACTTGCAGAACCTGATCTTTGGGGGGTTTGCTCAACCTTAGTTATTAGGGTAAAATTTCATTAGAGTAAGGGTCATCCCCCTGAGGTAGACAAATGCTTAGAGATTTTGATACCCCCACGCACCATATTTAGAAGGACAAACCTAAATGTTACAGGGGATAGAGAGCCCTAATGTTTGTACCCTAACTTTTCTTTTCAGAAGAAGTGAATTCTTCCAAATACGATGCAGAGGAAGCTAGTGGAGAAAGAAGTGGCTCAAAAGTGGGTTCTACAATGGAAGACTCTGAATTCTCTGATGAAGGATCTGGGGGTGAGTAACCCCAATTATTTCAAAATTTCCAGAAAAAAAGCAGGGTGCATCAGTATTCAGATGTAAACTATATATAAAGACTTACAGTGGATATAAACAGTCTGCCGCGTCCCCCGTATAATTTCTGTCAGCATGGCACACCTGGAATTGGCGATCTTTGCAAAAGCACCAAATCAGATTGGAGATTTTTCATTTGGTTCAGGTCTGGGCTCTGGCCATTCCATTGGCCATTGGTCATTCCAAAACATGGATGGTGAAGACATTCTTTTGTTGATGTGGTGGCTTGGGGCTTTGGGCCATTATCATGCTGAAAGGTGAAATGCCTCTTCAAAATATCAGTTAATTTTTGCTCAAAACCTTCAGACCCTTGCTACAAAGCTGAAGAGGCATGGGCGAACCTGCCAGACTGGACCCGAACCCCATTGAAGTCAATGGGGACATGAATTTGGGGGACCAAAAATGGCTGTAAAAAGTACTCAAAATAATAACAGAAAACAAAAAAATAAAGAAATACATACATAAATAAAAAAATTAAAATATTAATTTTTTAATGGGTGTCAGAGGGTAAATTATGGGGTAACACCAGGGAGATTGCCCTGCACAAAATAGGGTAGGGAAAGTACTCAAAATAATCTACGACGTGGATGAAATCAAATGCCGAAAGCTGTGGCGAAGGCCGGATTATGAGGAGGATGGAAGGAGCGCCCACCCCGGGGACTCTACCACTTGCTCTGCATACGGGCCTCCACCAACCTTTGCATTATGGTCTGGAGGCTTTTCAGTCTATGGTCTGACGTGCCGCGGGACCAGCAACTAAGCTATTGGCGGCAGAGGGGGTCCCCAAGCCACAGCCGAAGCCACCACAGTGCAGGACGGAGAGTCTAGAGCAGCAAAGCCATAGTCAGCAACTCTACAGTGATGGCAGCTCAATGCTGTGGAATTGTTTTGTGCTGGACCAGTTGGGTGACTTCATCCCCCCGCCCAGGAGTTCCCATAAAAGGAAGAAAAAATACTGTATTTGTGGCCTCCACCAAATTTTGTGCCCAGGGGCCTCCACAACATTGTGCAGTGCAATGTGGAGGCTGAAAAGGAGATTAGTGGGGAGCAGTGGGGGGAAGATTATCTGAGGGGTGATGATGAAGTCCTAGACCAAACATGTGGACTGAAGGCAATCAGATTTTGACAGAGGAAAGAATGCCGACCACCTACGGGATGGCGAAGCTCAGGTAAGGTAAGCTTCAGCTGGTTGATAGGCTTCGGTTTCTGGGTTCGTCCAAACTCAAACTTGGACTTCTGGCTGAAGTCCATATTCGAGTTTGGGAACCCAAACTCGCAAAGTTTGGTACAAACCCAAACTTTGTGGTTCGGATTCTTCGAACACTAATGATTGGTCACAGCCCCACCCGCAGATATAAGAGCGTGTCACACTTATGCAGCCATATTTTTGGGGTGTTATTATTTATTTATTGCCTCTGTAATGGATTTGCACGGATTATGATTCACATGAAAAAGTTCTAAAATGATTATTCTTGGTCTAAATTTTTAACGTGACTGAAACCTTTAAAATGATTATTCTTGGTCTAAATTTTTAACGTGACTGAAACCTTTTTTATCAGCTGTCAATATCTAAGTTCAGCCATTAGTATATAGCCGTACACCGCTTCTGTTGTCACACGTCTCTTGGCTAGGTCACCTGCTCAAGCGTGACTATGCATTGTGGGGGTAGAGGAGTCAACATTTTTGAAGCATGTAGCTTTGAGGGAAAGTCGTATCACATGAGTCTGGCTAACGTTAAAGCCTCCGAAATCTCTAATCTGTTTCACTGATACCGGAATAAAGGCCCTAACCAGCCTTTCACTAGCAAAAGTGAACGGAGTCCTGCCACCTGTAATAATTAGCATCAGCCCTGTTGAAGATAGGCCTGGTTCGTTAGAGGCTCTAAGGCCAAAAGCCAGCCTGCAGTAGCGTATATAATTTAACCGAAAAGCACAGATGATGGGTTTGAACTGGATCAAGGCAAAAAGACCAGCTCAAAATGAAAGTATAGTTTTAATTGTGATAAGCGCACACTAGGCAATATACAATTAATGAACAGTTCATATACAGGTCTGAATGGCAGTTTACAAGTGGTATTGACAAATGAAATGAGCAAAGAGAAATGTCAGGTTACCTTAAAGCAAGCAGAGGAGGTGTAGTGAAATAGGACAGTCCCCGTGAGGTGTGAAGCAGCCTGTGAATTCCTGGTACTTCCAGCACGTAAGCTGTGACCTCCCCAGAACACCAAGGGCCTAACCAGGAGACCCTTTAATGCTTAGGTCTCCCCCCCACCCCCTGGGAGGAGAGCAGGTCCCCTCCCTTATAGTTCTTTGTTGTAAAACTGTTAAAACTATTTATGGGTCATAATTTTGGCTAGGATGGTTGTAAACCACTTAGTCAGGTGCATTCTATGAGTCCAAACTCTGACCCAGGCATTTGCAAATGGGCAGCACAGAAGCTAGCAGGTATGTGGCCCACTTTGTGCTCGGCTTAATTCAGCTGCATTTGGCCTTTAGCTGATTAATTACCAAAAAGACCAAATGGAACTGAGCTCGTTGATTGGCTGCTCGTCTGTGCATGCACGTAGGACCGGGGAAAGGTGAGGTTTTTTTCTTGGGCGATCTGGGGGGTTTCACTCGCCCTTCAAATCAAGGGCGAGGACTAAATTCCGGTATCGTCAAAATCCCGGGTTTTGGTCCACTTTAAAAATACATCAATTGCCAGCCCCTTTACAGATTATAGAGGTTCATCGGAGGACAAAATAGTGCAAAATAAGCAAATAGAAAAAGAACACCAGCTGGAAAAGAAAACACAATTGAGGAAGTAAAAATGAGGAAGGGGTTGAGGGAGAAAAGGGATCCAATCATGCCTCACAGCTTGGCCCAGAATAGCTCAAAGCACCTGTTATGCTAAGTCAATCTACATCCAAAGGGCTCAATGGATTTCGATCAAAGCAAATCTCTAGTTTTCTATTAGTTCTAAACTCAATTTTTTTAAAGAAATGTGTTTTTGTCTGAATGTATTTGCTCGTGTCTATCCATGTCCATCAGGAATGCACACCCAGAGGAGTAGCTAGGCTTTCTGGCCCCGAGGCAAAGATTGAACATGGCGCCCCCACCTCTTCTCAGGCCCCCCTTTGGTCCCCCCCCTGACCTGCTGCACCCGGGGCAAGTGACCCCCTGTCTCCCCTAGCTATGGCCCTGTGCCCATCAGCCCCATTTTCTATTTATGCCAGTTGGTGCATGTGTCCTGCTCACAGTAGACCATGGATATTTTGCGTCCTGCTCACAGTAGACCATGGATCAATGGCCTCCTCAGATCACTGTTTCCGGTGCACTGACCTTGGTGGTAGTACCGCTATTGCATGTGTGACCTAACATGCAATAAAATTACAGCATCCTAAAGAACACGGAAGCATGCCAGTGAAGTGATCACTTACTGTTCTATATTCATCCGATAAAACCATAGATCTGGACCACCCTGGTACCCTGGAATAATACATGAGATGAGGTCACATATTACATAGTTACATAGTTAATACGGTTGAAATAAGACATATGTCCATCAAGTTGAACCAAGGGTGTTGGGTAGGGGTAGCTATTTTATTTATTTTTATTTTTTTTTTATTTTTTTTGCTTTTTATTTGCTTTATTTTTTTGTTTTTATTTTTTTTACATAGTATATGATCGCAAACTATTTTTGTTACAATTGACCCTATTTTTTACACCTTTTGGTGTGTTGGCTTCCTTGATATGTCCCCAACCACAGCCAAGTTTGTGCTAGTTCAACGTTGGATTTTTGATTGTAAATTTGATCACCCACCGAATTCTGTTTGAAATTGACCAAGAGGACAATTGACCTGGAAAAATGTGTAAACATTTCCATGGGATTTCCTCTGCCCTTTCAGGTTCAGTCACAGTATTGTAGAGTAATGCAATGGAGAGGAGCGGTGGTTGACCTCTACTGAAAACTGACCTTAATTCATGATAAGCCACCGCATGGGAACGGTGATATTGAAGTCAGTGGCAAGAATCTTTTGTGCACATTACTTCTGGTCCCAACAGGCTGGAGACCACAAAGCAGGTGTAAAAGCAGCAAGAAGAATAAAAACAGAATAGGTGTGAAACCAAAAAGTAGGTCTCCAGTTTCTAAACTGTTCTTCATAGCGTTCTTCATTTCCGTAACGTTCTTTGAAAGCTGGTAGTAATATGCACTCCTTTGGCCCAGGTGAAACTGCTGAGCTCACACTTTCAGTTGCTCATAAAGCCTTTTGGTAATTACGAAAAGTACAAAGTCAGGCCTAGATTATGTAAATTAACTATCAAAAAACACAGAGTTTGACAAGTAGATTCTATATTACCACTAACCCCCGTCCCCATCTACAAGGCAGTATGAACTTTAAAAGTTATGGTCCGCTGGAATCCAGCATCTGTGGGACACTGACATGAAATGGGCATAGTGTACAAAGTGTCCATACGTTTCAGGTACAAATACCCTTATTCGTGATACCCTTTTTCCCCGAAAATAAGACATATTATTTTTTTGCTCTGAAAATGTGGGAGGGCTCATTTTCAGGGGATGTTTTTTTTTCATAAATAACAGATAGATAGGCAGAGGGATGGATGGATAGATAGGCAGAGGTATAGATAGATGTATAGGCAGAGGGCTAGATAGATAGAGGGATAGATAGCTACCCCAATCCATCCGCAGCAAGTTTGTCTGATGAGGGGGGCAGCGGCAGCCCATCCACCCCAGTCTGTGACCACCACAGGACTGCCCCTGGCCTTGCGCATTCTCCACCATCAGGAGCGTGGCGAAGACGTGGGTTGGTTACATGCTCTGCATCAAGTGCCAGACCTCCCGCGGTCCAGGTGATTATCAACTTGCCTCGTTGATGGTGTCGACGGGCTGTGTGTCTTATGTTCTTATGTATAGAAATTAAAGAATGGATAAGCACAGCCCACTGTGAATAAGACAATGTGGGGTGCTAAACCGACTTGTGCCTATTAGACCAAACCAGACAATGCAAAGTAGGGGCTCTGGGAGAAGGGAGGACAGATTGAAGTTATCATCTCAATATCAATGACGTTGGCTCGGTTCACACCAATATCTCAGATGGTGCTATCAATGTGGTTGATGTTGAAGAGCGAGAGGATGCCAACTGATGGTGGAACAGTAACTTAGAACGTAAAGGGTTAACTAGTGTCTAGCTTGTGGTCTCCCAACATGGCTCTTACACAATGACGGAAAGACAAGACAGCTGACACAGAATCTGAATATAGATTGTGACCAATGACTTCCTCTCTGTTTCCTAATCCGCAGGCACAGCTTATCCTCAGGAGGAAGCTGCCCCTGGTGAGTTACATTCAATACTCAGCACTGAACTTGTGCTTTAATGATGCTGATAATGATTAAAGGGATTATTTGATAAAGGTTAAAGGTTTTTATAATCCATAAAAGGGTTATAATGGTTTGGCATAATAAATGAAAATAAAATTTGCTTTAGTTTCATTCTCGCTAAAGGGCTTTTTATTGTAACTGTCTGGGAATCCTATGGCAGAGACATAGCTAGGCTTTCTGGCACCCGGGGCAAAGATTTGAAGTGCTCCCTCCCACGGGTTCAGGCCCTGCTTTGGTGCCCCCCTGACATGCTGCATGTGACCCTCCTGCTCCCGCTAGCTACGCCCCTGCCTATGGCCTCTACTCTATGCAATAATAAGACACATCTGCTTTGGTTTAATTCTCATTAAAGTGGACCAACACCCAGGGGTGATCGGCCCGGGAATCTATAAGATTCCCGGGCCGATCACCTCCCTCACCGCGGGGCATCCGAGATCGGGATGTCCCGCGGGGTGAAACCCCCCCCCACAAAAGCCCCAAAAAACCTTACCTTATCGGCGACGGATCACCCGCCGCCGCCTCCCGCGCGCCCCTCTAGCAGTGCGCGTGGCCGCTGGCCGTTTGTGAATGGCCGGCGCGGGTGCGCGCCATGTAAGAGGGTCACGCGGGAGGCGGCGGCGGCTTGTCCGTCGCTGAAAAGGTACGATTTTGGGGAGGGGTTTTCACACAGCGGGGCATCCTGATCTCGGATGCCCCGCTGAAGTGGACCAACACCCAGGATAGTGAAAAACCTGGGTGTTGGTCCACTTTAAGCCTAAAAGGCCCTTCAATGGATCTTTCTGGGAATCCTATGCAGTGGCGTGCTTTGCCACCATGCAACCCATGGTTATGTATAACAATGATTGATTGATTTGGGTCCCCAGACACAACTATGCATGTGGTCCCAGAAATGATATGCCCGTCCCTGATCCAATAATTATTACATCTACTCTAATAATATATAATACAACTCCACTTTAAAGTAATTCTCACAAAGGCTGTTTATTCGAACTGTCTGGGAAGGCTATGATTATGGCATACCTCCCAAGTGCCCATGATTTGGAGCGACTGTCCGTGTCCCCCTGAGTCCGTATCCCCCCAGTCATGTTGCTGGGGCTATAGCATTGGGGGGCTGGGGTTCCTGGCTTGTGGGTACAGGGGGCTGAGAGGGGAGACTAAGGGGCAGGGATTGAATTTAGTGTGGCCCACCGGCATTGTCCCAGGTCTCCCTATGGTCAGTCTGCCCTTGCTCCACTGTAAGGGGCCCACTAAGACTCTATCAGCCAAGAGCCCGCATAAACCTGGGGCTGACCCTGTCCTTACCTGCTGCCCCATGTTGCTTCCTATATATAGCATGGTGTTTGACTTATGTACTTACTCAATGAGGTTATTTTTATATTTTGTTCCAGTAGGAAATTCCTCAATCAAGATCAGTCCCGGTGAGTTACCCCTGAATCCCAACAATGACACACAAGACACTTTATAACTGTGTAAGACGCAGGGACCCCATATTCTGTGCTGGTCATCGACCCCACACACTTGGATCCTGATGACACCCATAGATTGTCTGCTAAAAAAAATCAGTCTGTGGTGACATTCAGCATAATAACATATACCATCATCAGCATTGTCCTCTGCTTGCTTTTCAGGGTTGACAAGCCTTGTTGCTTAAAGAGACAGTCCAATCTAAGTAACTCTTGTGGTTCTTGGGAGCAGCCATGATGGGATCACTGCGGCATACCACCCCATTTAATTTATATTAAGAGGGGAAGGGAGTGCTTTGTCTAATGAATCCCCAAAAAAGACAATGGAGTGGCAATCGAGAATAATGCCATCATGACCAAAGAAATTCAGTCTCCGGAGGCAACAATCATTTTTTACCATAAGAACTATAAATCTGTGGAATAGCCTTCCACAGAAGCTTGTTAGAGCATCAACCGATCACAGCTTCAAAAAAGTATTAGATGCTTATTTGGAAGAAAATAATGTTAACAGCTACTATTAGTTGTTATCAGCGGGGGGTGCCCCGCTGTGTGAACCCCCCCCCGAACCCCCACAAACCCTACCTTCACCTTGTTCCAGCGGCACATGCGTGGGCCGCCGTCGCCTCCCGCGCGTCCCTCTAGCAGGGCGCGCACCCCCTCAGCTTGTCCGTCGCTGCCTCTCAATGTCCGTTGGCAGCGATTGGATGAGCGGGTCACGTGGGAGCGGGGTCAGGTGGGTTTTCGGGGCTTTCTTTCTTTTTCTGGGGGGTTTCACACAGCGGGGCACCCACGATCGGGGTGGCCCGTGGAAGTAGACCAATACCCAGGATAGTCAAAATCTGGTCCACTTTAATAGACATTTGTTTTATTTCAACCATAGTAACTATGTAACTATATGACTGATCCTGCGAACCACAGGAGTTATTAGCACTGGGCTGTCCCTTGGTGGCAATAAAGGGGTTAATGGCAGGTCCTCAAAAACTTCTCATGACTGTGTCCCCTTGTTCTGAACCCCCCCCCCCCCCAATATCAAAGCTCTGTTGCTTGTTATTGGGAGAATGGACTCCTCTCAACCAATCACAGCCAGCTCTGTCACATTAATTGTAGCTGTGCCAGATAAGCATGGCCAGGGGAGGGAAGATGTGCAGCAGGGCAAATGTATTTTATTTAACCCTTTTGGCTGTTTTACTGGTATGACTGAACCACAGACTTAAATTCTCATTGGCTGAGGCGGTCACATGAGACGTTTAATGACAACACTTTTCTCCTTACTTTTTCCAGTACTGGGAATAATGATTGGCGGTTGTATCCTGGTGTTCAGCATTGTTACCTGGCTTGGTAAGTATATGTGATTTCTCTTACACATATGGCAATTTCAGATCAGTTTTTTAAGCTATTTTGCATTTCACTTGGTTTCATTTTTATACATTTTTCCCAAAAACAATTGAGATTTCTCTGGTCTATCTCTCTATCCATCCCATATCTATCTATCTATCTATCTATCTATCTATCTATCTATCTATCTATCTATCTATCTATCTATGTATCTATCTATCTATCTATCTATCTATCTATCTATCTATATCTATCCCATATCTATCTATCTATCTATCTATCTATCTATCTATCTATCTATCTATTCACCCTATAGCTATCTCTCTATCCATCCCATATCTATCTATCTATCTATCTATCTATCTATCTATCTATCTATTCATCCTATAGCTATCTCTCTATCCATCCCATATCTATCTATCTATCTATCTATCTATCTATCTATCTATCTATCTAATAGCTTATCTCTCTATCCATCCCATATCTATCTATCTATCTATCTATCTATCTATCTATCTATCTTATAGCTTATCTCTCTATCCATCCCATATCTATCTATCTATCTATCTATTCATCCTATAGCTATCTCTCTATCCATCCCATATCTATCTATCTATCTATCTATCTATCTATCTATCTATCTATCTATCTATCTATCTATCTATTCATCCTATAGCTTATCTATCTATCTATCTATCTATCTATCTATCTATCTATCTATCCTATAGCTTATCTCTCTATCCATCCCATATCTATCTATCTATCTATCTATCTATCTATCTATCTATCTATCTATCTATCTTATAGCTTATCTCTCTATCCATCCCATATCTATCTATCTATCTATCTATCTATCTATCTATCTATCTATCTATCTTATAGCTATCTCTCTATCCATCCCATATCTATCTCATATCTATCTATCTATCTATCTATCTATCTATCTATCTATCTATTCATCCTATAGCTTATCTCTCTATCCATCCCATATCTATTTATCTATCTATCTATCTATCTATCTATCTATCTATCTATCTATCTATATCTATATATATCTATCCCATATCTATCTATCTATCTATCTATCTATCTATCTATCCCATATCTATCTATCTATCTATCTATGCCATATCTATATATTGTAGGGTATACACGTTGAGAAGCAGGAGGCAGGGTTAGTACTGGGCTGCCCAGTCTTTCTGTTTGATGACAGGAGTGTTTTTCTGTGATGTTGGAATTCATTAATAGTGACCGGTGATATTGTGTTGCAGATATGTGATGCTGATTGGACTGCACAGAGGAGATGGCACAAAGGCTTGTATATAAGCAGAGCTGCACATTTCACTCATCATTGTCTCCAGCTGCAGAGAGCTCTCTGGACCATCTGCTCTAAATACAATGTAGAGGACCCGTCTAGGAAGGCTCACACCCAACTGGAATAGCTGCAATTCTCTTGAAGGCATTTACATTGCCACCAAAGTTCAGTTCCCTATGTCTGGTACTCTGCTCAGGGCCAAATGCTTCATCAATGTGTTGAAAGCTTTTGGGTTTATGAGACCTAGGAACACCTTTACTTGTTCACTAGCCAATAGGCTATTTAGGGGTCACTGTTCCCCATAAAGCCATTTATGTTTGTGGCCAGGCTGATTTTCTGCTTGTTTATGGATACATTTTTGTTATACTCTATACCCAGGTCTGTGATCCTTATTTTAATTGGAGAAATTATTCTATTTTCGTTTAATTGGCCATTAGGGCTCTGAGAGGCTTGAAGCTTGAACCTCCCATGCAAGGAGGAATCTATATTGCAAAGAAAAGTTTAATCCACAATATCACTTGAAAAGCTGGTAATGCCTTGAAATAACCAGAGGTCCGCTTTACTACAACTTGACAAATTATCTTCCAGTATGAGGTCCTCCTTCTACAACCTGACCAATAACCATATAGTATGAGGTCCCCCTTCTACAACCTGACTGTCACGCTCTGGGTACTGCAACAATCCACTTAGGTAACTCCAGCCCTCTCGGTAAGACCTCAACCCCCAATCTCCGCAGCCAGCTTCACCTATAGGAGCCCCCGCTTGCCGGGACGCAAAACACGCCTGCCCGGGATCGGTTGCCCCCAGGACTTCAATGGCTCAAAGATTGGAGTCTTACTGTTCAGAGGTCTGGAGAACCCTTGGCTGGAAGTGGTATTGAGTAGCCCAATAGCTGAGCGATTGACGGAAGTCCAAGAACAGACTGGAGGTTGGCAACGTGAGGTCCGAGATGGCAGCAGTACAAAGGAGTAGGCAGTTCGTGGTCTAGGTTCGGGGCGATGGTTGGCAACAGGAACACAGATCGGGGATGGTCAAACACAGGCGATGGTCGGCAACGGAAGTTCAAAAACAATCACAAGAGACTAGCAGCTAACTAGGTTCAAGGCGCTATAACAGGCACTGATCATCTGATGGTGTGAACCCTTTATAGGAGGCTACAGTGATAGGGGCTGTGGAAGCTGCATGTGTGATTGGTGCAATTTGTGAACTGGGCAACTATAGGTAGAGCCTGGGAATAGCCCAAGCCCTCCTATGGGCTCATTGGCCCAGACAAGGAAGGGGCATTAGCCCCAGGGTGGTTAGGGCTCATTGGCCCTTTAAACAAGGAAGGGGCGTTAGCCCCAGGGTGGTTTGGGCTCATTGGCCCTTTAAACAAGTCCTCCGGCGGGCGCGCACAGAACAGCGCCGCCGGAGGGAATAAGAAATACGTGCTCGCGCCTGTGCACGAGCACGTCTGCTGGAAGCAGAGGGGGGCGTGGCCGAGCCGGGCACCGCGCGAGACGCCCCCGCCCGAGCCGACGCCGCACGGCCAGGACGCCGGGCCGGGAGCTGCGCCGCCAGACGCCCGGAGACGGCGCGGGAACGGGGACACGGTGAGTGAGAGCTGACACTACCCCCCCCCTTCACGAGGGGCCTCCGGACCCTCACCTGGTTTTTCCGGATTATCACGGTGGAATTTCCGTACAAGAGCTTTGGCATGAACATCCCTTGCAGCCACCCAGCATCTTTCTTCTGGACCATAGCCAACCCAGTCCACCAAATATTGTAACGAATTGCGTATCTTACGAGAATTCAAGATCTTATTTACTTCATACTCGGGCTCATTATCCACAAGAATAGGTGCAGGACCAGCAAGAGGAGTATTCTTCGCCGGTTTTAACAGTGAAACGTGAAAAGAGTTGGGTATTCTCATAGTTGGCGGGAGTTGAACTTTAAAAGACACATTATTCAACTTTTTGATTATAGGAAAAGGGCCAATGAATTTTGGACCCAACTTGCAAGAAGGTTGACGGAGCGCAATATTTTTAGTGGAGACCCAAACTAAATCGCCTACTTGAAGAGTAGGCTCCCGTGATCTACGACGATCGGCACATTTTTTATATCTTAAACTAGTAGTCTTAAGAATTTCCTGAACATGTGTCCAGATATTCTTCCGTTCTTGAAGCCACTCCTCCAATGCCGGCAAGTTGGAGGGTGACCCAGAAAGGGAAGAAGCTCTAGGATTTTTCCCAAAATTACAATAAAAAGGTGATATCTTGGTACTCTCACTAGGCGCGTTATTGTAAGCAAATTCGGCAAAATCAATAAAATCTGCCCATTGTTCTTGGGCATCAGAGACATAACACCTTAAGTACTGTTCCAAAGTTTGATTGGTTCTTTCCGTCTGCCCATTGGACTGGGGATGGTAAGCAGACGAAAGAGAGATCTGTATACCCAACCGCGAACAGAAATGTTTCCAAAAACGTGAAGTAAATTGGACACCCCGATCAGAGACAATATTGGACGGAATACCATGAATATGAAAAATATGTGAAGTAAATAGTCGAGAAAGCTCTGGTGCAGAAGGAAGCTTGGCCAAAGGAACGAAATGTGCCATCTTACTGAAACGATCTACGACCACCCAAATAACAGTATTCCCGTGTGATAAAGGCAAATCTACAATAAAATCCATAGAAATATGAGTCCATGGTTCAGCAGGGATATCAAGTGGGACTAAACACCCACTAGGGGCCTTGTGAACCCCCTTACTTTGCGCACAAACAGAACATGCGTCGATAAAGGTAGTAATATCGCGTCGCATAGTAGGCCACCATACAAGGCGTCGGGCTAAAATGAAAGTTTTACGATTTCCTAGATGTCCAGCAGTTTTGGCATCGTGAAACTCGCGAATTACATCAGAGCACAGATGCGGTGGTACAAACTGACACCCTAAAGGTACATCTACAGGGGATTCATTTTGAAATGGCACCAAGGCATTTGAAAGATCAGGAAGCAAGGCCCCAATCACACAACCACAGGCAAAATAGGTTCACCCATATCACCCCGATCCTTACTATCCCCAAACAAGCGGGACAGAGCATCCGCTTTAGAATTTTTTACTCCTGGTTTAAATGTAATTATAAAATTAAAGCGCGAGAAAAATAATGCCCAACGAGCCTGACGAGAGTTCAGTCTCTTAGCTGAGCTAATGTACTCGAGGTTTTTGTGATCAGTATAGACCGTGATCGGATACAATGACCCCTCCAACCAATGACGCCATTCATCAAAAGCCAGTTTAATCGCCAATAACTCCCTGTTTCCAACATCATAGTTCTGTTCCGCGGCACTAAATTTCCGTGAGAAGTAGGCGCAAGGATGCAAAAGTTCAGGATGACCAGAGTATTGCGACAACACCGCCCCCACACCCAACTCGGATGCATCTACTTCAATGGTAAAAGGTTTATTAACGTCAGGGTGAACTAAAACTGGCGCCGAAGTAAAAGCCTGTTTTAGAGTCAGGAAGGCCTCATTGACCGAAGATGACCAGTTTACAGTGAAGGCGCCCTTGCGAGTAAGGTTGGTGAGAGGAGCAACAATATTGGAAAAACCCTTAATAAAGCGTCGATAAAAATTAGCGAAACCTAAAAAACGCTGTAATTCTTTTAAAGACTTGGGTTGTACCCAATCCCGCACCCCCGAAACTTTCCCCGCATCCATCTCTAACCCCTGGCTAGAGATTATATAACCCAAAAAGGGAACGGTAGTGACCTCAAACATACATTTAGAAATCTTTGCATACAAGTTATTCTCTCTCAGTTTTTGAAGTACCATTTTCACATGTTGTCTATGTTCGGACAAAGACTTAGAGAAAATGAGGATATCATCCAAATAAATTACCATGAATCTGCCCAAATAGTCTCGGAAGACATCATTAACAAAGTCTTGCAAGACCGCAGGAGCATTACAAAGGCCAAAGGGCATGACTAGATATTCGTAATGACCATCTTTAACATTGAATGCAGTTTTCCACTCATCTCCTTGCCGAATACGAATCAGGTTGTAGGCCCCCTTTAAGTCTAACTTGGAGAACACCTGAGCACCTACTACTTGATTAAATAAATCCCCAATCAAGGGAAGGGGATACCGTTTTTTTACCGTGATCTTATTCAGGGCTCTGTAATCTATGCAAGGCCTTAAACCACCATCTTTTTTCTCCACAAAAAAGAAGCCAGCCCCCGCAGGCGATGTTGAAGGACGGATGAACCCCTTGCTTAAATTCTCGGAGATGTTCTCCTTCATAGCCTGTTCTTCCGGCCGGGTAAGATTATAAATCTTCCCTCTAGGAGGGATGGTCCCGGGGAGCAGGTCAATGGGGCAGTCATAGGGCCTATGTGGGGGAAGGGAATCTGCAGAACGTTCAGAAAAAACATCAGCCCAATCTGCGTAAGGCTGAGGCAATCCCTGTGGCAACATCTGAAAACTTTTGAGGGCAGTGGAAAAACAATGTGTCTTGCAGTAATTACTCCACCTCACTAAATCCCCATTCTGCCAGTCTAAAATGGGGTTGTGGAGTTTTAACCAGGGATATCCCAGTACTACCGGGGTTTCCGGACAATCAAAAAACAAGAACTCGATATATTCAGAGTGGGAAGAGCCAACAATTAAATTGAGAGGTGGGGTCTTGGTACTAACCGGACCTCCCTGGATGGCCTTCCCATTTATGGCCAGAACCTGTAAAGATTTTCCAAGGGGTACCAGCGGAATTCCCAGGACGGAGATCATGCTCCGATCCAGGAAATTACCCGCAGCTCCACTATCGATGAAGGCGGATACTGCCCGTTTGGAAGGTCCCCAAGAAAGCTCTATGGGGATTAACATTTTATTCAAGTGAGAGTAATTAACGGACTCACCTAGATCAGTACTCTCCTCCTGATCTAGGCGAGGAAGTTTCCCGCCGGGTATCCCTTGTTAGGACAGGACCTAGCAAAATGTCCCGGATTCCCACAATAGAAGCAGAGACCCATGGAGCGTCTACGCTGCTTCTCGTCCTGGGTAAGACGAGCTCTACCGACCTGCATGGGTTCTTCCAGTGAGGTAGAAGGTGTGTTTGCCCCAGGGGAAGTGGCTGGGTTGGGGGTCTGAGTTGGCTTAAAGGACGAGGAAGTCCTAACCCTTTCCCTGGCTCTTTCCCTAAGACGCCGATCTATTTTGATGGAGACCTGCATTAGCTGGTCTAGATCTGCTGGTGTAGGGAAATTGACCAAAGCGTCCTTGATACCCTCTGATAGACCCATACGGAACTGGCTACACAGGGCTGGGTCATTCCATCTGGAGTCTACTGCCCACCGTCGGAATTCAGAACTGTAATCTTCGGCAGTATTCCGACCTTGCTTCAAGGCCCGAAGCCTGTTTTCGGCTGTGGACTTCTGGTCTGGGTCGGCATATAACACACCCATAGCCTGAAAAAAGGATGTAACGGAGTGCAGGGCAGCATCATCGGGAGGCAGGCTAAAAGCCCATGATTGGGGATCTCCCTGCAAAAGGGAGATAACTAACCCCACCCGTTGGGTCTCGGTGCCTGAGGATACGGGCCTCAATCTAAAGTACAGCTCGCAGGAATTTTTAAAATTGGAGAATTTGGCTCGGTCTCCAAAAAATTTCTCCGGTAACGGGACCTTCGGCTCCGACACGTGAGGTGGTACAGTGGATGCAGGAATTTGCCTGGTTTCTTGATTGGCCACTCTCTGGGCAAGTTGATTTATAGCTGTGGCCATAGCCTGTACTTGCTGTACCAGGTCATCCATGGGGGCCTGTTATAATGTCACGCTCTGGGTACTGCAACAATCCACTTAGGTAACTCCAGCCCTCTCGGTAAGACCTCAACCCCCAATCTCCGCAGCCACCTTCACCTATAGGAGCCCCCGCTTGCCGGGACGCAAAACACTCCTGCCCGGGATCGGTTGCCCCCAGGACTTCAATGGCTCAAAGATTGGAGTCTTACTGTTCAGAGGTCTGGAGAACCCTTGGCTGGAAGTGGTATTGAGTAGCCCAATAGCTGAGCGATTGACGGAAGTCCAAGAACAGACTGGAGGTTGGCAACGGGAGGTCCGAGATGGCAGCAGTACAAAGGAGTAGGCAGTTCGTGGTCTAGGTTCGGGGCGATGGTTGGCAACAGGAACACAGATCGGGGATGGTCAAACACAGGCGATGGTCGGCAACGGAAGTTCAAAAACAATCACAAGAAACTAGCAGCTAACTAGGTTCAAGGCGCTATAACAGGCACTGATCATCTGATGGTGTGAACCCTTTATAGGAGGCTACAGTGATAGGGGCTGTGGAAGCTGCATGTGTGATTGGTGCAATTTGTGAACTGGGCAACTATAGGTAGAGCCTGGGAATAGCCCAAGCCCTCCTATGGGCTCATTGGCCCAGACAAGGAAGGGGCATTAGCCCCAGGGTGGTTAGGGCTCATTGGCCCTTTAAACAAGGAAGGGGCGTTAGCCCCAGGGTGGTTTGGGCTCATTGGCCCTTTAAACAAGTCCTCCGGCGGGCGCGCACAGAACAGCGCCGCCGGAGGGAATAAGAAATACGTGCTCGCGCCTGTGCGGGCACCGCGCGAGACGCCCCCGCCCAAGCCGACGCCGCACGGCCAGGACGCCGGGCCGGGAGCTGCGCCGCCAGACGCCCGGGGACGGCGCGGGAACGGGGACACAGTGAGTGAGAGCTGACACTGACCAATAATCTTCTAGTATGAGGTCCTCCTTCTACAACCTGACCAATAACCATATAGTATGAGGTCCTCCTTCTACAACCTGACCAATAACCTTCTAGTATGAGGTCCTCCTTCTACAACCTGACCAATAACCTTCTAGTATGAGGTCCTCCTTCTACAACCTGACCAATAACCATATAGTATGAGGTCCCCCTTCTACAACCTGACCAATAATCTTCTAGTATGAGGTCCTCCTTCTACAACCTGACCAATAACCTTCTAGTATGAGGTCCTCCTTCTACAACCTGACCGATAACCTTCTAGTATTAGGTCCTCCTTCTACAACCTGACCAATAACCTTCTAGTATGAGGTCCTCCTTCTACAACCTGACCAATAACCTTCTAGTATGAGGTCCTCCTTCTACAACCTGACCAATAACCTTCTAGTATGAGGTCCTCCTTCTACAACCTGACCAATAACCTTCTAGTATGAGGTCCTCCTTCTACAACCTGACCAATAACCTTCTAGTATGAGGTCCTCCTTCTACAACCTGACCAATAACCTTCTAGTAGGAGATCCTCCTTTTACAACCTGACCAATAACCTTCTAATATGAGGTCCTCTTTCTACAACCTGACCAATAACCCTCTAGTATGAGGTCCTCCTTCTACAACCTGGCCAATAACCCTATTGTATGTAACACAGTATGAATGTCTTTCTGCTCAACCTAACAAATAACCATATAGTATAATGTTCCCCCTTTACAACCTGCCCATTAAAATTCAAGTATGAGGTCCTTCCTCTACAACCTGACCAGTAACCCTGAAGGGACAAGTATCCGATTCCTACTTTTTCCCTCCATATTTGTCCTTTAAAGATGATGTTCGCTACCCACAACCTGACCAATAACTCTATTTTATGAGGTCCTCCTATGACTTGCCCAGTAGCCCTTTAGTATGAGGTCTTCTTTCTAGAACCTGTCCAAAAGCTGTCTAGTAGGTCCTCCCTCTATAACCTAACCAACAGCCCTCTAGTATGAGGTCCTCTCTCTATAACCTAACCAACAGCCCTCTAGTATAAGGTCCTCCCTCTATAACCTAAACAATAGCCCTTTAGTATAAGGTCCTCTCTCTATAACCTAATCAACAGCCCTCTAGTATGAGGTCCTCTCTTTATTACCTAACCAACAGCCCTCTAGTATGAGGTCCTCTCTGGTCTCTCGTCAGTGCCGGCCTCTGGTCTCTCGTCAGTGCCGGCCTCTGGTCTCTCGTCAGTGCCGGCCTCTGGTCTCTCGTCAGTGCCGGCCTCTGGTCTCTCGTCAGTGCCGGCCTCTGGTCTCTCGTCAGTGCCGGCCTCTGGTCACTCGTCATTGCCGGCCTCTGGACTCTCGTCAGTGCCGGCCTCTGGACTCTCGTCATTGCCGGCCTCTCGACTCTCGTCAGTGCCGGCCTCTGGTCACTCGTCATTGCCGGCCTCTCGACTCTCGTCAGTGCCGGCCTCTGGTCTCTCGTCAGTGCCGGCCTCTAGTCTCTCGTCAGTGCCGGCCTCTGGTCTCTCGTCAGTGCCGGCCTCTGGACTCTCGTCATTGCCGGCCTCTGGACTCTCGTCATTGCCGGCCTCTGGACTCTCATCATTGCCGGCCTCTGGACTCTCGTCAGTGCCGGCCTCTGGTCTCTCGTCATTGCCGGCCTCTGGACTCTCGTCAGTGCCGGCCTCTGGTTACTCGTCATTGCCGGCCTCTCGACTCTCGTCAGTGCCGGCCTCTGGTCTCTCGTCAGTGCCGGCCTCTAGTCTCTCGTCAGTGCCGGCCTCTGGTCTCTCGTCAGTGCCGGCCTCTGGACTCTCGTCATTGCCGGCCTCTGGACTCTCGTCATTGCCGGCCTCTGGACTCTCATCATTGCCGGCCTCTGGACTCTCGTCAGTGCCGGCCTCTGGTCTCTCGTCATTGCCGGCCTCTGGACTCTCGTCAGTGCCGGCCTCTGGTCCCTCGTCAGTGCCGACCTCTGGTCTCTCGTCATTGCCGGCCTCTGGTCTCTCGTCATTGCCGGCCTCTGGTCTCTCGTCATTGCCGGCCTCTGGTCTCTCGTCATTGCCGGCCTCTGGTCACTCGTCATTGCCGGCCTCTGGACTCTCGTCAGTGCCGGCCTCTGGTCTCTCGTCAGTGCCGGCCTCTGGTCTCTCGTCATTGCCGGCCTCTGGACTCTCGTCAGTGCCGGCCTCTGGTCACTCGTCATTGCCGGCCTCTCGACTCTCGTCAGTGCCGGCCTCTGGTCTCTCGTCAGTGCCGGCCTCTAGTCTCTCGTCAGTGCCGGCCTCTGGTCTCTCGTCAGTGCCGGCCTCTGGACTCTCGTCATTGCCGGCCTCTGGACTCTCGTCATTGCCGGCCTCTGGACTCTCATCATTGCCGGCCTCTGGACTCTCGTCAGTGCCGGCCTCTGGTCTCTCGTCATTGCCGGCCTCTGGTCTCTCGTCATTGCCGGCCTCTGGTCTCTCGTCATTGCCGGCCTCTGGTCTCTCGTCATTGCCGGCCTCTGGTCTCTCGTCAGTGCCGGCCTCTAGTCTCTCGTCAGTGCCGGCCTCTGGACTCTCGTCATTGCCGGCCTCTGGACTCTCGTCATTGCCGGCCTCTGGACTCTCGTCAGTGCCGGCCTCTGGACTCTCGTCATTGCCGGCCTCTGGACTCTCGTCAGTGCCGGCCTCTGGACTCTCGTCATTGCCGGCCTCTGGACTCTCGTCATTGCCGGCCTCTGGACTCTCGTCAGTGCCGGCCTCTGGTCTCTCGTCATTGCCGGCCTCTGGTCTCTCGTCAGTGCCGGCCCCTGGTCTCTCGTCATTGCCGGCCTCTGGACTCTCGTCAGTGCCGGCCTCTGGTCCCTCGTCAGTGCCGACCTCTGGTCTCTCGTCATTGCCGGCCTCTGGTCTCTCGTCATTGCCAGCCTCTGGTCTCTCGTCATTGCCAGCCTCTGGTCTCTCGTCATTGCCGGCCTCTGGACTCTCGTCAGTGCCGGCCTCTGGTCTCTCGTCATTGCCGGCCGCTGGTCTCTCGTCATTGCCGGCCTCTGGTCTCTCGTCATTGCCGGCCTCTGGTCTCTCGTCATTGCCGGCCTCTGGTCTCTCGTCATTGCCGGCCTCTGGTCACTCGTCATTGCCGGCCTCTGGTCTCTCGTCATTGCCGGCCTCTGGTCTCTCGTCAGTGCCGGCCTCTGGTCTCACTTGTGATTTTCTCTGTCTCCCTCCTCTACCTAACCACCATAGGTCATGTGAGACATGATCCACACTGCTAAATCTAGCACTGATTTAACTGTATACAGTATAAAAAAAAGCATAACAATTAGAAGGTGTAATAACCAATGCATTGCTTGTGACCACCAACATCCGATACAACCCTGATGCATATTTCCTTCGGACCACTAGATGGAGACAAAGTACACAGCATGATCAGGTCATTTTGTTAGGAAACTGTTTATTGTTTGCACAGTGTTATCATTGAAGGCAGTGTTCTCTTCTCTTGCACAAGACGTGCCGTGTCATCTTCTTCCCTGGATCTGCTCACTCCACCACAGTCTAGAGCGCCGATATATTATATTTACTGAAAAACAGGTTGTCACAGTAAGTTAAATGTCACTCAAAAGACTAAAACTGTAAAAGGGAGGATACCGAAGGAGAAGAGCTTACAATCTATTAAGGTATAAGGGAGGATACAGGAGAAGAGCTTACAATCTATTAGGGTATAAGGGAGGATACAGAAGGGGAAGAGCTTACACTCTATTAGGGTATAAGGGAGGATACAGGAGGAGAAGAGCTTACAATCTATTGGGGTGTAAGGGAGGATACAGGAGGAGAAGAGCTTACACTCTATTAGGGTATAAGGGAGGATACAGGAGGAGAAGAGCTTACACTCTATTAGGGTATAAGGGAGGATACAGGAGGAGAAGAGCTTACACTCTATTAGGGTATAAGGGAGGATACAGGAGGAGAAGAGCTTACAATCTATTAGTATATAAGGGAGGATACAGAAGGAGAAGAGCTTACACTCTATTAGGGTATAAGGGAGGATACAGGAGGAGAAGAGCTTACACTCTATTAGGGTATAAGGGAGGATACAGAAGGAGAAGAGCTTACACTCTATTAGGGTATAAGGGAGGATACAGAAGGAGAAGAGCTTACAATCTATTAGGGTATAAGGGAGGATACAGAAGGGGAAGAGTTTACAATCTATTAGGGTAATCAGGAGGGTGTGGTCACCTCCTGGTGTGTGTGCTTCCTCTGATTACCTGCAGCTGGAGAGCTGTGAGCTGTGAGCTGTGTGCTGTGAGCTGAGAAGCCTGAGGCCTTGCTGGGAGGATTATCCCAGGCAAGATGGAGGATTCTGGGGGTGAATCTCGCCGATACCCCCGGAGGACTATTAAACCTCCGGATCCCGGGTCTGCTTCCACCAGCGGCGCTAGTAACACCACGGTGCCCCAGCCCGGTGAGAGTTTGTCAGCCTTTCGCAGCCGTGTATGCAGTAATTTGTGCAGTGTGGCGAAGGAGGAGGAGAAGCTTTGCAAGATGAAAATTGCATTAAAGAAAAAGAAAATGGACACCAGCAAGGCGCGGGGATTGGATAAGCGGTCAAGCAAAGCAGACTTAGCTGAGCTTGAATCAGCATGTCGGCAGCAGGAAAAGTTGGTTGCGTCCCTTAAAGCAAGCAGTGGGGCCTTTAAAGAAAAGTATAAAAACGAGGAGCGATTTAAGTCCATGCAGCGCTCAGGCCCCACTGTGAAGGAGGAAGAGGCCGACCATGTGGACGAGACCCAGATGGTGGAGGATTCTCCAGCTGTACCTCCACCCAAAGTTGCAGCAGTAGCAGAGCCGGGAGCCCCGGAACCAGCATTGGAAGACTTTCTTGCTGAGGCAACACATCAGGAGTGCGTGACATCGCTGGGCATCCAGGAAGCCCCTACTGGAGCAGATCTTGCAGAGGACAGCCGCCAGCCTGAGGAGCCCATGCCAGCTAAGGACCATCTGTCCAGCCAACCTGCGGAGCGCGCCATAGGCGCTGTGTCAGGGGGTATAGAAGACTGTGGCGCTCCTTGCCCTGAAAAGGGTGAGGTGGCGCCAGACGTAAGTACCATCCTGGCACCCATCCGGGTTCCTGGGTGCGCCGAACTTGGTGGGCCTGGGGCCATGGGTGACTCACCCGCAGGTTTGGGACTTGCTGGCAGGGCTTCTATTGATTCTGCTTCAGCTGCTTTAGGTGCTGTTATTGATGTTGTTGCTCCTGTTGCTGCTGTGTCTGGGGTTGAGTCCACAGGGGTTAAATCTATTGCTGGACTTTCTGCTGTGACTGATGCTGTGACTGTCCCCTCACCTGCACCTCAGGTGGACTATAAGAAGACTGTGCCACCTAATGCTGGGGCCCCTGCTGTCCGCCCTGCCCTGTATTTCATCCAGCGAGGTGGCACAGGGAGTGGGGCCAATAATGCTGTTGGTGCTGCAGTGCAGCCCCCTGTGTCCTATGCCCAGGTTGCCAGGCGTGGAGGAGAAGCTGCTGGTGAGAGGATGTCTGTGCCCAGTGAGGTCAACGCCCCTGCCAGTGGCTTCAATAGGCGCAACCTGGTCCAGCTTAGGTGGGAGGGGGAGGGGCCAGTTATCACCCGGCGGGCGGTGGTGGATCTCATCCTGGGTATGGGATTTACAGCCGCAGACATTTTTGCCCTGATCAGTCCAGTGGGGAGCGCAGAACATGACTTGAGCTTCGTTAGACCAGAGGGGATGGACTTGTTTTGGGAGCGGTACGAGCTGCAAAAGCAACGTCCTGCCTGGAAGGGGTTAACTCCCATCCAGGTCTCCAGGCAGCAGCTCATTAAAAACATCACCATCCTAGTAAGAAATGAGTCCATTCCCCCCTCAGATTTGACCGTCTGGCTAAGGCGTTATGGTGATGTTCTCACTCCCCTGAAAAAAATTTTGGACGATCGTGACATCTGGACCGGGGGCTGGTCAGTGACCCTGAGGCTCCGCAGGAATGGCAACCAGGTCACCCACTTGCCATCATCTGCCTATATTGGCCGTGACCGGCTGACCATCTTTTATCCTGGTCAGCCCAAGGTTTGCCATAAATGTGGGGCCAAGGGTCACTTCAGCTCCTCCTGCTCGCTTCTTAGGTGCTCTTTGTGCCAGGGCTTGGGACACTTGGCTAAGGACTGCAACACGATCCGCTGTAATCTATGTAACCAGCTCGGCCACCCTTATAGTCAGTGTCCTGAGGCCTGGCACAACCTGGACAGGGAAGTGGTGCAGGAAATGCTGCGGCTGGATAGGGAGGAACATTCCCATGCTGCCCCGTCTGCGGTCCCTCCCCCCACTCAGCTGGGGGTTCCTGAGGCCCCTGCGCCCGCTCCTGTACCATCTGCAGGTGGCCCTAAGGTGAATCCCCAGTCTGCCCCCAAGTCAGCAACCACTAATGTAAGACCAAGCAATATAATAGCTGAGGCGGCCCGGGGGGCTGGCACTGCAAGTACCAAGGGGGTTTCAGTAATTGTGCCCCCTGCTGTAAGATCTCGCAGGCTGGGGCTAGGTGATCCTGATCCTGCACCCCCTTCTGAGCAGGGTGGGAGTTCAGATCCCAAGACAGCGTGGTCTGGACTCTCCCCTGGGGATCAGGATTACCTGGCTTACAGGCTAGCTACAAAGAAAAAAAGGAAAAAGGGTAATGCAGTGCCGGAGCCGGGGGAGAGCAGTGGGGTGCAGCTCTCCAACAGGTTTGAGGCACTTTCTGAGGACTCATCTATTGAAATATCTTCTTTTGATTCCGAGGCTTCAGATATGGAGGAGGAAGCACCAGTCTCCTCCAGTAAGCGTTTAGGGTCAGATAGTGAGGCCGGAGGGAAGGCTAAGAGACGTTCTCCCGAATGACTCTGATGGCAGTTCCCCCTCCGATAAAGGTGGCAACCATTAATGTTGCCAGCATTAAATCTGTAAGCGCTCGTTTTATGGCCTTATTTTTTCTCAGCCAGTTTGATGCTGACATTTTATTTTTGCAGGAGACCAGATTGGCCAGTCTGGCTGACATTCACGCTGTGAAGCGGGAGTGGAGGCACGGACCCTCTTTTTGGTCTCTTGCGGCCGAGCCTTACAGCGGAGTGGCGGTGCTTTTTAAAACTGACATGGTAACTTGCCGGCGAGTCATTGAGGTGGAGATCGGGAGGTGCATGGTATTGGACGTCATTGTGAAGGGGCAGGACCTGCGCCTAATAAATATCTATGGACCTCAAACTAAGTGGGACAGGAAATGCCTCTTTACAAAGATCAAGCCGTTCCTTTTTACAGCCCGGCCAGTAGTCTTTGGGGGTGATTTTAACACCGTGACTAGGCCCATGGACAGGAGAGGCTTCAAAGGCAAGCTGGGCTGCGATAGTCTCTTTTTGAATAGTATGGTTAGAGAGGCAGGTCTGGAAGATGTGCACATTAAGCACTCCCCGGACCTCAGGGGCTTCACTTTTCAGCGAGGTAGCAGTCAGAGTAGGATAGACAGGTTTTTTTAGAAGGAGGGCTCGGCTTCTCAGCCTCCCCGGCTGCAGGCGGTCGAGTTCTCCGATCACCTTTTACTATCGATGGTCTTGAATGCTTCTGACACACCCCCTAGAGGAAGGGGCATCTGGAGGATGAATTCGGCTCTCCTTGAGGAGGAGTGGGTAAGACAATCCTTTGAGGAATTCTTTCAGGCACAGGTTTCCATTAAGGATTTTTGCAGCAGCAGGTCTGAGTGGTGGGAGCTGACCAAAATGAGAATTGCTGGGCTTTTCAGGGGCCTAGGAAAAAGGAAACAGCTTGATAAATACATTGCCTACCAGCGCTTGCGGAGGAAGCTTGACATCCTTGTCTCGAATGGTGGAGATCAAGGGGCAATCTCTGAAGTCAAGCTTCTCCTCAGGAAGTGTCAGTATGACCGGCATGCTTCTCTGGTTCTGGAAAGGGATTATGGGAAATACCACTCTCCCGATCCCTATCAGAATTGCAGACAGGCTGCAGCTCTCAAGACTGTCCTTGGTCTGAAGGATAGCACAGGTTCCCTGGTAAGATCTAAATCTGGGATCCTGGAGATCATTAGGTCCTTTTATGCTGACCTCCTGGGCAGAAAGGTTCTTGACCGGGCAAGGATGGAAAGTTTCCTGGACTCTACTCCAGGATTGGAAAATGGTGACATTTCTATCACTGGCTTGACAGAACCGGTCACGGCTGATGAGGTGGTAAGTGCAATTGATCACCTTGCCATCAAAAAGTCGCCCGGGTCAGATGGTCTGACAGCTGAATTTTATAAATGTTTTAAGACCATCCTGGCACCACATTTGGTGGAGGTTTTTAATTGCTGTCTGGCAGAGGGTTCCCTCCCTCCCTCCATGAGGCGCTCGGCCGTGATCCTTCTGTCAAAAGGTAAGGACTCTTCGATGATTGAGAACTGGCGCCCCATCAGCCTTCTCAATGTCGATAGAAAGATACTGGCAAAGATTTTGTTCTGGCGCTTGTCGTCAGTGGCGGAGCAACTGCTTTCTTGTCACCAGCATTGCTCCATCCAAGGTAGAAGCACCTTCTCAGCGGTTTTAGCTGTCCGGGAAGCCTTGGAGCGGTGCAGGGCTGCAGGCTGGGGAAAGTACTTGTTGGCGTTGGATCAGGCAAAGGCTTTTGATAGGGTCAATCATGAGTACCTATGGCTGCTTCTTGGTAAGTACGGCCTGCCGGGGCGGTTCATTAATTGGCTACAAACCCTTTATGAAGGGGCTGAGAGCTTCCCTCTTGTTAATGGTTGGGTTGGAAGGCCTTTCGAAGTTGGCTCTGGTGTGCGACAGGGATGCCCTCTGAGTCCCCTACTGTATGTGTTTGCGATTGATCCCTTTATAAGGAGGGTCGAGAGCAGCATGTTATGTGGGGTTCCTCTGGGTATGCCTGGTGAGCCTCCTTTGAAGGTCATTGCCTATGCTGATGATGTATCTGTGATTGTCTCTGGGACAAATGAGGCGGAGGAGGTGGCCTCTCTTATAGCACAGTATACAGAAGCGTCGGGCTCCAAGGTCAATCACGAGAAGAGTGAAGTTTTCTGGATGGGTGAGGGTGAGGGCTTCGAACTTCCGGACGCCTTCCCAGTGCCCCAGCAGGAAATTAAGATCCTTGGCATAAATTTCGGTCCTGGCGATTATGGCCAAAAAAACTGGGAGCGCAGGCTGGAAATTGCCAATGCCAAGGTTGCAGTCTGGAAGAGCTGGAAAATGTCTCTCAGGGAAAGGGTTGACCTTATCAAGACCTACCTGATCCCCATCTCTTTATACGTCAGCTTCGTCTGTGTTTTGCCAGTGTCTCTCTACACCAGGGTCTACAGCGTGTTTTTCCAGATGTTATGGGGAAACCGCATGAACCTGGTGAAAAGAAATGTCACCTACCTATCTAGGCGGGAGGGTGGCCTAGGGATGGTCAACCCAGTTGTGTTTTTCTCTCTCTTGTTTCTGAAACATAATTTTGGAAGCATGTTGGCAGAGAGCCCGCCTGGCTGGGTGGGTATTTTCCAGTCCTGGTTTAAGCCCTTCCTGCGAGACTGGGAGAATGGTGGCCGGATGAAAAGCCCTCGAGTTCCTCAGGCTCAGCTCCCGGCCTATGTTGCCCCGTGCTTGAAAATACTTCGGCAATGGCAATTGACAGCAGAGGACATGAGATCTACTCCGAGGAAGCTTCTTGTGAGTCGGGTCCTGGGTCTGGCTTTTCATGAGCCATTGTCCCTCAGGGATTGCCCAGGCTCCATCATGAGGGAGGGTTTGAGGCTTATTAATTCCTCAAGAATTCCTTTGAAATACCGGGATATAGCCTGGCTCTCCTTCCAAGGAAAACTCTACCTTAGGGGGATCCGGAAGAGTCGCAGCCTGCCAGAGATAATTTGTCTCCGTGAGGAGTGTCAGGATGAGGTGGAGACTATGGACCACTTCCTGCTCCGGTGTCCCTTTAATGTAGAGGTGTGTAAACAGGTGGGGTTGGCCCTCGGTGCCCCCTTCTTCTCCCAGCTTTCCTATGCTGAGTGGGTGTATGGAGCATTCAAGAACAGAGGGGATTTTTGTTTGGACACTTTATATCTAGTTAGTCTAGTGATCCGCTATTTCACATGGAATGCACGGTGCCAGCTCTGCATTAGGAAGAAAGTCCTCCCTGTCCCGGTGGTGGTGCATGACATCCTGCATGAGGTGGGCAAGATCCGGGTGCTTGAGAGGGACAGGTGGGAACGGGGGGCCTGGATGAAGGCGTGGAGGAACATCAGGCCTCCTTGATCCCCATGACTTCCCTCTGGGTGAGCTTTCCTATCTCTTATCACCCATAGATTTTTATAACAATGACAGATTTTTGAAGAACGGCTGCATGCACAGGTGACGGGGTCTCTTAGTCTTCCTGCTGAGTTGTGTAGAGTGTAGTGTTTAGGTTGTAGACAGGATTGTATATAGAATAATGGATATTATATATTATATGCCGAATTGTTAGGCCTGTTTCTTTTTGTTTAGTTATTATTTATTTTATTTTTATTTATTTATTATTGTAACTTTGTATATATTGTATATATTGTATATGATTGCTTGATTTTACTCAATAAAAAAAAGTTACAATCTATTAGGGTATAAGGGAGGATACAGGAGGAGAAGAGCTTACAATCTATTAGGGTATAAGGGAGGATACAGGAGGAGAAGAGCTTACAATCTATTAGGGTATAAGGGAGGATACAGGAGGAGAAGAGCTTACAATCTATTAGGGTATAAGGGAGGATACAGAAGGAGAAGAGCTTACACTCTATTAGGGTATAAGGGAGGATACAGAAGGAGACGAGCTTACAATCTATTAGGGTATAAGGGAGGATACAGAAGAGCTTGCAATCTAAAAATTAATAAAAAAATAAATAACAATTGTTTCAAAGACATTATTACCGCTTTTGTCGTCTTCTACAGGAACCACCCCGACATCTCCCACCTGTAGAGACAGAGCAATGTTTGAAAGCTGGCTCCCACAATATAATATTATTATTATTATTATTATTATTATTATTATTATTATTATTAATAATAATAATATAGTAATTAATTAAAAGAAAAATACATTTATATTATAATTATTATTGTTATTGTTATTATAATATTATTATTAATTATAAAGTAATACAAAATTTTGACTAATAATAATAATAATAAGTATTATTATTATGTATTATTAACAATATAATAATAAAACTTATTACTATTTTATATTAAGAATAAATAAAATATAATAATAATATTGTAATAGTAAAATAAGTGACATTTTACAGTATTCCAATATAATACTAATAATAATAATAATAACATAGTAAAAATAAAACATATTAATATTTTATAATTGTAAAGAATTATAATAAATAATAATAATAAACGATATATAATAATAATATAGTTATAATAATAATAAAAAATAACATTTTATAATAATAATATAAATTATGATTAAATAAAATATTATTATAAGAATAATAACAATATATGAACACGTATTATTATTATTATTATTATTAATAATAATAATAAATATAGTATTATTGTAGTAAATATTGTTGTTGTTATTTTTATTAATGATGAATAAAAATAATATTGGATATTTCTCTGATTATTGGGACCCAGTCTCGGGCTCAGGAATACTTACTCAGCAGCACCAGGAGACCCATAATGCAAAGCAGCAGTGCACAGATTAGACCCCAAAGCCGCAGGGAATAGTAATCTGACAATCAAAAAGAAGCTTAATATTAATGCCATGTTATTTTGCCACCAACCCCTCAATTGGTATTAAACAGAAGGCGCCCCCCTTAGGGCATCCTGTACAATATTGTTACTATACACAGTAGATATGACAAGTACAATGACAGGTAACAGGTGGTTTTTGGGGTATTGGGGGAGGAGCCTATAAGCATAGCACATCCAGACTGGCCAATCTCTGCCCACTCTTCCTTGCTGTTAGATTGTGAGCTCCTTTGTACAGCTTAAGGGTAAGTGGCTCTGATTGGACCAGAGACCGCTCATGCGCCATTGGACCGAGGACAGGTGACTTATAACTGGCACCCTGGGGGCTTTTACACAGCGGGGCATCCTAATTTGGCCATTAGCCAGTAGCCAGCCCTGGAATCAGGTTCTAATATTCACCCCGCTCAAAAACAAAGCAAAGGAGAAGCCTCCGGTAAATAGTCACCCACCATAGTCGAAGATCTGATCCTTCCCTCTGGACTTGTCTGCAACACAAAGTACAACACGCTGCTTTACATCTACTCATATGCCATGCAATAATAATATAACACAAAAACAATGGCCGCCACGTCACTCCCCTGAGAATCGTCACTGAGAATCCCCGCTCCTGAAGAAGCAGGAAAATCAGGGAGAGAAGCTGAACGCTCCTCCTTGAAGAAGAACTCTGACCACGTGCTTCAGATTTGGCGCTGCTCTATGAAACGTGAGGGGAAGCCACATTATGTAAGCCCGGCAGACGTCACAGCCTTCTAGATTGCGCAATACTCTTTCCCTTATACCAGCTGCAGGAGCCTTTCACTACCAGTCATCCGAGTCTTTCCAGCCGTATTAATTAGTGTTGGGTGAACCCCCACCCAAGGTTTGGGTTCGGCATGAACTTTGAATAAAAGTTTGGTACGCGTACTCAAACTCATTCCCCATTAAACTCAATGGTGACCCGAACGTTGCAAGGTTCTGCCTCTGGAGGCCCTCTGATCCCCCTCTCCTCACCCACCCGATCGGGGTGGGGGATCAGAGTGTGCAGCAGGAAGCAACTGAGTCCCGCAAGCCAGTCCCTGGTTGGTGTTTCGGTTGTCAAATGGGCTACAGAAAGATGGCCACCACTTTGAGAACATTCCTAGTGCCAGCACTTTAACTTGGACCAACACCGGTTTTTACTTTAACGGCTATTGGTCCTTCTGTCTGCTGATAACAAGAACCTCGGTGGGGCATCCAGAACACTCTAACACCTAACCGCACAGAACGCTTGTATTACTCACCTTCATTACAAGCCAGCGCCGGCAAAGGAGTCCCACGATTGGCCACCAGGCGGTCACGTAGGTCATAGTCGAGTCCTCTGTGCCGGCCAACGGCAAGTCCTGCCCACGTGACCACCCAGCGGACAATCGCGGGACTCCTTTCCCAGCGCTGGCTCGGAATGAGGGTGAGTTGTACGAGCGGTCAAGGAGGTTATCTGCGAGGGGGCTCCGGCGTTCTGGATGCCCCCCCAAGCTTTTTGTTATCAGCAGACAGAGAGGCCAACACCCATTAAAATAAAATTGGGTGTAAGTCCGGTTTAAGTGCCGACTGCCAGTGTCCTCATTCATGGGAGCAGCGGCCATCTTTCTGTAGCCCCGACCGTAGCCCATTTGACAGCTGGAACGTCGACCAGGGATCAGATTGCGATGTTCACGGAAGTTACAGCTGCTCCCTGCTCTGCATAGGTAAGCTGGGTTGATGCCCTTCAACCGGCTTTTCCATGTTCGTGCCAAACTCAAATACAGACTTCAGGCTCCCTGTGTTTGGGAACCCAAACTTGCAAAGTTCAGTGGGAATTTAACAATTGTCCCTCTTTCCCACCCTGAAAAGTTGGAAGGTATGTATTCAGATTGGCCTGGAAAGGGAGCGTGCATCAGGAGGAGGGATGCCGGGGTGCTGACACGGCCGGTGCATGTTTTGTGGGATCGCCGAAAAGGTACGTCGTACGGTGATCCTGGGGATTCACACAGGGGCAACTTGAATGTGTCTGCATGTCACTTCTGGCCAGTCATGGTGATCCTTATTTACCACCCCTTCACTATGGCTGTCAAGAGACTACAAGCACCAGCATGCCCTGACACTGCATAGCAAGAGATCTTCACAGCACATGTCAGGACACGCTGGGGACACAGGGAGACTGAGAAAGGAAGATCTACAGGATCCGTAACAAAGAGAAAGAGGAAATGCTGACATATTATTAACAGTGTGGCACTAAGGTATCAAGCTTCACTGCAAAGAACACAGGCAGCTCATTGGCTCATTAAGTCCTACCCAACCACTTAGGTTTTCCGCATGCATTTATGATGGCTGGAGTCCTTCTTTAAGTGAGCTGCATGGCAGCCGGGGACCTGCCCCCCCGAGCCTCATCTTTCTGAGTAACAATAATAAATGAAATATTGAAAAACCTTCTCCGTTGGGAGTGGTCACGTTCCTCTCGGTGACTTCTGCAAAACATAAAGTTAAAGGGGGGCTCTTATTATCACATGTGACTATCGCTGGCTCCCATGAGGGCAAACTGATAATAGTGGAAGCACTGTGTTAAAGAGGAAAAGGAGCCAATGTTGAATGATTTTAGCACACTTTATGACACATCATGTCACTTGCAGAGCTGATCTTCAAATGGTATTTTATGGGGGTCAGGCTAAGGAGCGATGACAGGTTAGATAGGACTAAATTATGTGTTGTGGTCAAATTATGGGGGTAGATTAGATGTTGGGTGAGGTTTGTGGGTAGATTAGATGTTGGGCCAGGTTTGGGGGTAGATAAGATGTTAGGGTCAGGTTTCGGGGTAGATTAGATGTTGGGGTCAGGTGTGGGGGTAGATTAGATGTTTGGGTCAGGTTTTGAGGGAAGATTAGATGTTTGGGTCAGGTTTCGGGGTAGATTAGATGTTGGGTCAGGTTTCGTGGTAGATTTGATGTTGGGTCAGGTTTTGGGGGAAGATTAGATGTTTGGGTCAGGTTTCGGGGTAGATTAGATGTTGGGTCAGGTTTCGTGGTAGATTTGATGTTGGGTCAGGTTTTGGGGGAAGATTAGATGTTTGGGTCAGGTTTCGGGGTAGATTAGATGTTGGGTCAGGTTTTGGGGGAAGATTAGATGTTGGGTCAGGTTTTGGGGTAGATTAGATGTTGGGTTAGGTTTTGGGGGAAGATTAGATGTTTGGGTCAGGTTTCGGGGTAGATTAGATGTTGGGTCAGGTTTTGGGGGAAGATTAGATGTTTGGGTCAGGTTTCGGGGTAGATTAGATGTTGGGTCAGGTTTTGGGGGTAGATAAGATGTTAGGGTCAGGTTTCTGGGTAGATTAGATGTTGGGGTCAGGTTTTGAGGGAAGATTAGATGTTTGGGTCAGGTTTCGGGGTAGATTAGATGTTGGGTCAGGTTTTGGGGGAAGATTAGATGTTTGGTCAGGTTTTGAGGGAAGATTAGATGTTTGGGTCAGGTTCCGGGGTAGATTAAATGTTAGGGTCAGGTTTCCGGGGAGATAAGATGTTTGGGTCAGGTTTTGAGGGAAGATTAGATGTTTGGGTCAGGTTTCGGGGTAGATAAGATGTTAGGGTCAGGTTTCGGGGTAGATTAGATGTTGGGGTCAGGTGTGGGGGTAGATTAGATGTTGGGGTCAGGTTTTGAGGTAAGATTAGATGTTTGGGTCAGGTTTTGGGGTAGATTAGATGTTGGGTCAGGTTTTGAGGGAGATAAGATGTTAGGGTCAGGTTTCGGGGTAGATTAGATGTTGGGGTCAGGTTTTGAGGGAAGATTAGATGTTAGGCACTAGAGTCAGGTATAGGGGGTTAGATTAGGCACCAGGGTCAGGTTAAGGGGTTAGATTAGATACTAGGGTCAGAATTAGGGGTTAGATAAAGCATTAGTGTTGGATTTAAGGGTTTGATTAGGCACCAGGTCAGGTTTAGGGGTTAGATTAAGCACTAGTGTTGGGTTTAGGGGTTAGATTAGGCACCAGAGTCAGATTTAGGAGTTAGATCAGATACTAGTGTCAGGTTTAGGAGTTAGATTAGGTACTAGTGTCAGGTTTAGGGGTTAGATTAGGTACTAGTGTCAGGTTTAGGAGTTAGATTAGGTACTAGTGTTGGGTTTAGGGGTTAGATTAGGCATCAGAGTCAGGTTTAGGAGTTAGATTAGGCACCAGAGAGAGGTTTAGGGGTTAGATTAGGCACTAGTGTTGGGTTTAGGGGTTAGATTAGGCACCAGAGTCAGGTTTAGGAGTTAGATTAGGCACCAGAGAGAGGTTTAGGGGTTAGATTAGGCACTAGTGTTGGATTTAGGGGTTAGATTAGGTACTAGTGTCAGGTTTAGGGGTTAGATTAGGCACCAGAGTCAGGTTTAGGAGTTAGATTAGGCACCAGAGTCAGGTTTAGAAGTTAGATTAGGTACTAGTGTCAGGTTTAGGAGTTAGATCAGATACTAGTGTCAGGTTTAGGAGTTAGATTAGGTACTAGTGTCAGGTTTAGGAGTTAGATTAGGTACTAGTGTTGGGTTTAGGGGTTAGATTAGGCATCAGAGTCAGGTTTAGGAGTTAGATTAGGCACCAGAGAGAGGTTTAGGGGTTAGATTCGGCACTAGTGTTGGGTTTAGGGGTTAGATTAGGTACTAGTGTCAGGTTTAGGGGTTAGATTAGGCACCAGAGTCAGGTTTAGAAGTTAGATTAGGTACTAGTGTCAGGTTTAGGAGTTAGATTAGGTACTAGTGTCAGGTTTAGGGGTTAGATTAGGTACTAGTGTCAGGTTTAGAGGTTAGATTAGGTACTAGTGTCAGGTTTAGAGGTTAGATTAGGTACTAGTGTCAGGTTTAGGAGTTAGATTAGGTACTAGTGTCAGGTTTAGGGGTTAGATTAGGTACTAGTGTCAGGTTTAGGGGTTAGATTAGGTACTAGTGTCAGGTTTAGGGGCTAGATTAGGTACTAGTGTCAGGTTTAGGGGTTAGATTAGGTACTAGTGTCAGGTTTAGGGGTTAGATTAGGTACTAGTGTCAGGTTTAGGAGTTAGATTAGGTACTAGTGTCAGGTTTAGGAGTTAGATTAGGTACTAGTGTCAGGTTTAGGGGCTAGATTAGGTACTAGGGTCAGAATAATGAGTTAGATTAGGCGTTAGTGTTGGGTTTAGGGGGTTAGATTAAGCACTAAGGTTAGGTTTAGAGAGCTGGATCAAGCAGTGAAGCTGTTCCTCTGTGTAAGCTGTAGATGTGAGCCCACCTTTGCTCATGTGTGGCTGGCGATGTCCTCACTCATGCTGCACCACGGCTGGTCCTGATGTCCCGCATGCCCGCAGCCAGACCGCAGTGCTCATTTGTTTCCTGTCCTCTCAGCAAGCATTGGGCACATGGGCAGGAGGATAGGGGAGCTGTGCCGCCTCCTGTTTTCGGTGCATAGCTACAGCTTACACAGAGGAACAAGGTAAGAGGATCCGGGAGGAGGGGTTACCATTCACCTGCAGCGGCTGATTCTGATTGGCCGGCACTTACCTGGAACCTCGGTGGTAGTAGGTGAGTCAGTGGCGCCAGGAGTGGAATGGGGGGACTGTGACTGTGTGGTGGATTCTGATGGGAAAAATAGCGCAGTTAGGTCATCAATAGCCAAATCATGTATTTGTGAGAGATCAAAGAAAACCTTTAAAGAGGAACAAAATCCCTCCCTGAGGATCCCGATTTGGGATGCCCTGGCTGTGTGACATCACCCATAGACTCACCTTTCCCGTTATCCCATGTGCTGTCTGATCAGCGGCCTGCGTTCCATTAAGATCTCTAGTTCATAAATGCCAGACGGGCTCCAGCCCTAGAGTCTTACAGACAGACCCCCCCATGCTGACGCTAATAACTTAGCTCCCGATGTTCTCACGGCACATGCGCAGACTCTGGTCCAATCAGCGCTCTGCATTTAGAGCAGAACCACGGGGAGCTGGAGTGGGCGCATCCCTTGTCTCCCTGCGGACTGGAAAGAGCTCCCTCTGATTGGCTGGGCATGGGGGCGTGTCTCAGCTACAGGATGGCCAGGAAAAATTCGTTGTTTTTTTGGGTGATCGGGAGGGTTTCACACAGCGGGGGCATCCCAAACCGGGAGTGTCCAGAGGAGGGTTTTTGACTAGACCTAGAGCCGTATATATGTTAGGTCCGGTTTTGGTCCACTTTAATGTATATCACCTATTCTTATCTTGAAAAGGAGGAACTTTGCCTTATTTAGCTTCATCTCTTTGCTGATAAGATTCTATCAGACAAAGAAGGGATACAAATGTATCATTAGGTGTTACATTGTATCATTAAAGTGGAAAGTTGTATCAATTGTATCAATTAAAGTGTATCAATTAAAGTGGACCAAACCCCAGCTTGACTGGCCTGGGAATGTATAAGATTCCAGGGCTGATCGATTCCCTCCCCCTGGGGCATCCAAAATCGTGATGCCCCGCTGTGTGTAACCCCCTAGGTCGCCCTTTTCACTCAGCTTTGTTCCCGCTCCAACGGCACATGCGTGGGCCGCGGCCGCATCCCCGCTATCCCTCCAGCAGGGCGCGTACCCGTTCCAGGCATTTGTGAATGGCTGGGCGCGCTCCCTGTTAAAGGGAAGTGGGGGATGCGGCCGCCAGCACGCTCGGATCTACTGGGCTTAGACGAGGTGACGTCAGTGGCTCCGCGCACGCTGATTGGACGAGCGGACGCACATGTGATACCCCGCTGTGTGAAACCCCCCAGATCGCCCCGAAGAAACTCACCTTTTCCCGGTCCTACGGCGCATGTATGGCCACTCATCCAATCAGCGTGCTCGGAGCCACTGACGTCACGTCGTTTAAGGCCAGCGGCTCCGAGCGCACTGGCGGCCACATCCCCCGCTTCCCTCTAACAGGGAGCATGCCCACGCTGGCCAATCACAAATGCCTGGTGCAGGCACGTGCCCTGCTAGAGGGATAGCGGGGATGCGGCCGCGACTCGTTGGACCAGGAAACAAGGTAAGTGTATGGGTGACCTAGGGGGTTTAAAACAGTGGGGTATCTTGATTTTGGATGCCCCAGGGGGAAGTAATCCATGGGCCCGGGAATCGTATAGATTTTCGGGCCGATCGCGGTGGGTTTTGGTCCACTTTAAAGGAGGCTATGGTGTTACATACAAACGTTTCAAAGGCAATTAAAGGCACTGTCCACCCAAGTGTTAAAGTGGACCAAAACCCAGCTGGATCGGCCCGGGAGCCGATCCATTCCCTCCCCGCGGGGCATCCAAAATCGGGAACCCCCCAGGACACCCCATACACTTACCTTTATCCCGGTCCAACGGCGCATCCCCCCAATCCTTTTAGCAGGGCGCCTGTTAGAGGGAAGCGCGAGATGCGTCTGCCAGCGCGCCCAGAGCTGCTCTAGCTAAGACGCCGCTAAGACGTGCATAGTTCAGCCGGTCCGAGCATGCTGATTGGACAAGTGGCCGTAGGACCGCGGTGAGGTGATTTGATCCGGGCGATCTGAGGAGTTGCACATAATGGGGCACCCCCGACTGGGGTGCCCCGGGGGAGTGGACCAAAACCCAGGATAGTCAAAATCCTGGGTTTGGGTCCACTTTAAACAATTGTATGCAGGAGACATAAATCAATCTGGCGATCAAGTACACGTTGGATCACGTTGATCGTCCCAAGTCCTATGCTAGGCTGCTATTCGTGGACTTCTCTTCGGCATTCAACACCATTGACCCACTAATTCTCCAAGAGAAGCTGCTATCCTTGGGCATCCCTCTAAACATATCAAACTGGGTTTTCAGTTTTCTGACAGGCAGGTCCCAAAAAGTCAAACTAGGACCCTTCATTTCGTCATCCAGGTTTACAAACATGGGTGCACCACAAGGGTGCGTCTTGTCTCCGCTACTCTTCTCACTCTACACTAACGACTTCATCTCCTCGGATCCATCGGTAAAGATCATCAAATATGCTGACGACACCACCTTAGTCGGCCTCATCAGTGACAATGATGAGTATAGCTATAGGGCCCAAGTTGATGCTCTTGACTGTTGGAGCAAAGCTAACAATCTCATTCTGAACACACAAAAAACAGTTGAACTTATAATTGACTTTAGGCGATCCCACCAATCACACCACCCCATTATGATTGGTGAGGAGGCCGTCAAGATTGTCACTAGTGCCAAATTTCTTGGTACCCACATCACGCAGGACCTGAAGTGGAGCTTGCAAGCGTCTGCCATCCTAAAGAAGGCCCAACAGAGGTTATTCTTCCTCAGGCAGCTGATAAAATTCGGATTGTCCAAAAAGATCTTGAAGGCATTCTACAACGGTGCCATTGCCTCAATTCTGACCAGCTCCTGCACAGTGTGGTACAGTGGGGTGTCAACAAAAGACAAGCAAAGGCTGAAAAGAATTACCAAGATCGCGGAGAGGTTGATTGGATCCCCCCTACCTTCCTTGGATGATCAACACATGTGTAGAATCTCCTCAAGGGCAAAGAAGATCTATGGCGATGTGACGCATCCGGGTCATCACTTCTTCAGACTACTACCATCAGGCCGTAGATTCATGGCTCATGCTACCAAAACCTCTAGACACAGGAACAGTTTCTTTCCACTCGCAGTCATGGCGATGAATAATCTCAAAGCATGAAAGCCACTTTATTAAATCCTGTCCTGCATCACTGACACTAGTCAATTCAGATACCTGAACTGTATCATTATTCCTTTTTACTTTGTTTTTATGTAATTGTTATAGCTCTCATGGAGTTTCTCCTTACCAAAAAAGCATTCCTTGTCTGTACACTGTACTTACTTGGCGGTTCAATAAAGTATTGAGTATTGAGTATTGAGTAAAGGAGGTGCGGACAGCTGGGTTTCACTGCAGTATTCTTTCCCTTACCTGGCCCCTCCCCCCCGGTCATGGTCAATGTCCGCAGTGGCTCCCTCAGTCAGGCCTCCTCTGCCGCCCTCCTATAGTGAACCTCGGCTGTAAGCACACTGTGAATGGTCTATGTGCGGACATTCCTGTGTGATTCATATTTTAAGTGCAAAGATAAGTGTTACACTATTGCTTCGGGCTACGTTTCTCTTCTGAAACGGACCTGTGATGCTGCATAATAATTAGCATAATGGGCGGGGCCTGTATGCTTCCCAGAACTCCCTGTTGCTAGTCGCTAGACCAGCACCGTCAGGGGCACATGTCACACGCCCACGTGCAAATGCGTGCACTTCCAAATGTGCATGTATGCACTCCCAGACGCACGTGCGCGCACTCCCAAGCGCTTCTGCTGGTGCACGTGTGTGTGTTTTGGAAGTGCGCGTCTGGGGTCGCCGCGGTTGAACATTCCAGCAGCATCACCCGGCTGCTCAGGCAGGGGATGAACGGGGGACCTAGAAATGGCTTTCCATCCGCTTTAAAGGGGGCCGCTGGCATTACATACAGGTATTTTAAAGGAGATGGTTTAAGGTGGATATTTTTACTCCAAAAATACATTATTCTTTACAAGGAAACCTCTAGTCTTAAATACAGATCTCTTAAAGGCATTAAAGGGGGATTCTTCTTCTACTTGAAAAAAATGAGCCAAACCAAATTGACAAGGGTCATAAGAAAGGGGCACAACTCCACAAATACCATAAAATAATAATATTTTATTAAGTGTTACACTATAGCAAAAATAAAAACACACATGCAACACAAAGACACTGGTAAAATCAATTCATCCACTATTCCTGTGATGCTAAAATACTTAGCAATCCATATTATAGAAGACCACAAGGTATCAAAAAGGACAAATAGAAATCAGTATTAGAAAGCTCCACAAATAGGCCAAGAAAAAAAAAAAATATATATATATATATATTTCTAATTACTCAAGTGAGCGTTCAATTACTCCACTTTGTGCAAAAAAATACAAGTATGAAAAGGTAATTACTACAAATAATTCATCAAAACCATAAACCTGTGCAATCAATCAAATCTAAAGTGCAAATGCTAGATAAGGAGCGCCTCCTGCGCTCTGGGCTTCAAACAAGTATTTTTCAGCGCCAGAGATTTGTGAGGCTGTTTTTTTGCTGAATATGGTGTGAGTCGGACGCTATGAGCAGTCGCTAACATGCGCTCCCATACAGCGCTGTACTGGTCAAATAGCGACTCCTCACAATGTATTCAACATTACTGAACAGCGACTGAGTCGCTATAAAGTAGCGACCCACGGCCGAGCACTGCGACTACTAGCGGGCGCTCTGAAAATGCCGCTACAGACGCCCATCTGTCGCTACCTGCCGCTAATGATGATTCAGCCTGCCCGTGAATATAGCCTTCTTATCTAGCATTATCTAGCATTTGCACTTTAGATTTGATTGATTGCACAGGTTTATGGTTTTGATGAATTATTTATAGTAATTACCTTTTTATACTTTTTTATTATTTTTTTTTATTATTAATTTATTTATTATTATTATTATTATTTATTATTATATTTTTTGCACAAAGTGGAGTAATTGAACACTCACTTGAGTAATTAGAAATATATATAAAAATATATATTTATATATATATATATATATATATATATATATTATTTTTTCTTGGGCTATTTGTGGAGCTATTTAATACTGATTTCTATTTGTACTTTTTGATACCTTGTGGTCTTCTATTTTCGCATCACATGAATAGTGGATGAATTGATTTTAACAGTGTCTTTGTGTTGCATGTGTGTTTTTATTTTTGCTATAGTGTAACACTTAATAAAATATTATTATTTTATGGTATTTGTGGAGTTGTGCCCCTTTCTTATGACCCTTGTCAAGTTGGTTTGGCCCGTGTTCTAGTAGCTTGACGGGTCGGGCAGCAGGCTCAGTTATCAATATTAAAAGCTGTGCCTGCTATTTTGTATAAGCACTACTTAAAAAAAATGATGTGGCTAAAGGGGGCCTCTGATATTTTAATTTTGCACTAAGAGCAATGTTCTTCTCTGGCCTCCTACAGACAGGCGCCCGAGCAGCCGGAAAGGGACGCGTTGCCGCGTGCTGACAAATTGCTGCGCGCAGGTCTCTGCATTGTCTTCACACAACAAAGAGGGATTGTGTCCTGCTGCACAAAGGAGCCATTGTTACAGCTGTAAACATGCCCCCTCCCCCGCTCTGTATGGATTGTGCTACATTGTAAGGATGGAAATATACCGGATTAGCCACATAATCCTTCAGATTAAAGCACACGTTTAGGTCACACCTTTTGCTTCAATTTTGAAGAGTGCGAGAGGCAACTAGAGACAGTTTGTGTCCCTACTATATACTATTATATAATACAAGATAATTATATATATACACACACTTAGATCAGATTAGGGTAAGGGGTCAGGTTTAGGGTCTGTATTCTTTGCTAGAGTCAGGTGTGTGGGGATTAGATTGAGCTGTAGGGTCGGGTTTGTGGGGATTAGATTGGGTTGTGTGGGGATTAGATTGGGGTGTAGGGTCAGGTGTGTGGGGATTAGATTGGGGTGTAGGGTCAGGTGTGTGGGGATTAGATTGGGGTGTAGGGTCAGGTGTGTGGGGATTAGATTGGGTTGTAGGGTCAGGTGTGTGAGAATTAGATTGGGTTGTAGGGTCAGGTGTGGGGATTAGATTGGGTTGTAGGGTCAGGTGTGGGGATTAGATTGGGTTGTAGGGTCAGGTGTGGGGATTAGATTGGGTTGTAGGGCCAGGTGTGGGGATTAGATTGGGTTGTAGGGTCAGGTGTGGGGATTAGATTGGGTTGTACGGTCAGGTGTGTGGTGATTAGATTGGGTTGTCGAGTCAGGTGTGTGAGAATTAGATTGGGGTGTAGGGTCAGGTTTGTGGGGATTAGATTGGGTTGTAGGGTCAGGTGTGGGGATTAGATTGGGTTGTACGGTCAGGTGTGTGGTGATTAGATTTGGTTGTAGGGTCAGGTTTGTGAAGATTAGATTGGGTTGTAGGGTCAGGTTGGTTGGGATTAGATTGGGTTGTAGGGTCAGGTGTGTGGGGATTAGATTGGGTTGCAGGGTCAGGTGTGTGAGAATTAGATTGGGTTGTACGGTCAGGAGTGTGGGGATTATATTTGGTTGCAGGGTCGGGGGTGTGGGGATAAGATTGGATTGTAGGGTCAGGAATGTGGGGGGGGGGGGGGGAGGTAAGATTGGGTTGTAGAATTGAGTTTGTGGTATTCGTTTCAATTGCTAGGGTCAAATTCAGGAATCCGGCAAGCATCTAGAGTCAGGTTTAGGGGTTGGAATAGATTCTAGAGTCAGGATCAAAGATTTAGATCAGGTGCAAGGGTCAACTTCAGGGGGTTAGGCCAGCTTATATGGTCAAGTTTAGAGGTTAGATGCGGTGTTAGGGTTGGGTCAAGTTCTAGGGTCAAGGTTAGATCAGGTGTTAGGTCTGTGGGGTTAGATCAGGTGCTAGAGTACAATTAAGGTCAAGTTTAGGAGTTGGATTATGTGCTAGGGTCTTGTTTGTGGGGTTGAGTGCCAGTGCAAAATTCAGGAGCTGGATCAGCCTCTTGGGTCAGGTATGTGAGGTTAGATTAGATGCTAGGGTCAACTTCAGGGGGTTAGGCCAGCTTACCGGTATATGGTCAAGTTATGGTCGAGGTTAGATAAGGTGTTAGGGTTGGGTCAGGTTCTAGGGTCAAGGTTAGGTCTGTGCAGTTAAATCAGGTGCTATTAGGGAATTATATCAGGCTCTAAGGTCAGGTTTAGGAGTTGGATTATATGCTAGGAGGCAACCCATTCATACATTTATACATCTATCCATCCATATGTCCATCCCTTTATCCATCCCTATATGCATCTACCCATCCATTTATACATATACGGTATCTATCTATTTTTACATCTATCATTCTATTTATTTATTCATTAATCCATCCATCCATGCATCCATTAATACATATACATTCTTTATACATATGTATCCATGTATACATATATCCAGGGCCGGCTCCAGGTCAATGTGGGCCTTGGGCGGGATGGTCTCAGTGGACCCCTTTGTGGTGAAGAGTCGCATCACATCACAGAGGGACGTCCCAAATCTGGATGCCCCCTAAGGATCATGCTATTTGGAACAAAACCCTAGTTTTGGTCTACTTTGAAGCGCACCAAACTCCTTTAAACCTGACCTCGGAGTCTAAACGAATCTAGATCCTCCTGATTTTGGGTGCCCCTGTGTGGAATCCCCCCATTCGAGGAGATGTGAGCACCAGCTGTGGCGGTGCCCTCCCAGTCTGCTGTCGCACACCCCAAAGACCGGCCCTGTCAGTGGGCCCCTCCAGAGGGTGGCGCCCCCGGCAGCTGCCCCGCTTTGCCGGGTGCTGACGCCCGGCCCTGCATATATCTATCTATTTATCCATTTATATATCCATCCGTCATGTATTATCTTGAAGGTGGCAGGTTCCTCATTGTAGACCTTAGTTTCCAGTAACCTCTTTTTGTATTTTCATTGTGGCTTTTCCTATGGGCGTACCTGACGCTATGTTGGTGTCAGTTGTAGTCGGCGGATCACTCAGCACCGTGGTAGCAGCTTGGGTTCCTTACAAAGAGAAAACAGCATCAGCAAGTCGAGCAATTTTGTTAAAAACAAAATCATTTTTTAACTATCATAAAATGTGCAATAGCCAATGCATTTCAATAACGTTTCTGCCCTGCTAGAGCTTCTGGTGTAGTGTATTGGTGGAGTGTATTGTAAAGTGAAGCAGCAGCAGCTCAGCACCATAAGCTAAAGAAGCTCACATAATCATTTGCCCCTAGAGGTTCGGGTTCGGCAAGTTTGGCCGAACTTTGAACAGAAGTTACCCGAACTTGACCCGAACCCAAACCTGGTCCCCACTAAAATCAATGGGAACCCGAACTTTGAGAGCCGAATCTGCCTCTGGGGGAGGGGCCCCAGAGTGGGGGGGCAAGGGGCTCCCAAAGTTTGGGTTGCCTGTGGTTGTGGAGGCGGGTGTGGGGGCACAGCGGCTGTACACTCACCCGAGACAGTGATCCGGTGCATGGTCGGCAGTTGTCGTCCTTTCCCTGTCAGATTGGCTATGGCCGGGCTACAAAAAGATGCCCATGAGTGAAGACACTGGCAGCAGATAGCAGCACTTCTAGTGCCAGCTGCCAGTGACCTCACTCATGGGAGTGATGTCCATCTTTCTGTAGCCCCAGCCGTAGCCAATTTGACTGGGAAAGAACGGTGACCGCTTTGCCGTGTATGGGACGAATGCCGAACTTGAATACGAACTCTGAACTTTGCGGTTCGGGTTCGCCCAACGCTAGTAATGAAGAAAATGAGACATACTTGTCCAAATTAAATAGAAATAAAAAAATTGAATAGTGTGGCATGCATATGTATTCAGTCCCCTGAGTTATTAATTAGTAGGAGCACCTTTCTCTGCAATGACAGCTGCAGTGTGTTGGGGGCGTCTCTAGCAGCTTTGCACATCTAGAGGGTGACATGTTGGCCATTCCTCTTTGCAGAATATCTCTAGCTCAGTCAGATTGGATGGAGTGTGTGTCTACAACAATTTCCAAATCATGTCACAGATTCTCAATGGGATTTAGGTCTGCACTGTGACTGGGCCTACACAGGACGAGGCTTTGATGTAAACCATTCCATTGTAGCTTTGGCTGTATGTTTAGGGTGCTTGTCCTGCTCTAAGGTGAAGCTACACCCCAGTCTCAAGTCTTTTGCAGTCTCTAACAGGTTTTCCTCCAGGATTGCCCTGTATGTATCTACATCCATCTTCCCATCACCTCTGACCAGCTTCCCAGTCCCTGCTGAAGAATATCCTCCCCCAGCATGATGCTGCCTCCACCAAATCTCATGGTGTGGATGGTGTGATCAGAGCAGAGCACCTTCTCCCTCATACTTGCTGTGTCCTCTACATAGCCTGAGACTGCAAAGTGCACACGGGGCTTCTTACGATTTGCTCTCACACATGGCTTCTTCTCGCCACTAATCCATAAAGGGCAGATTAGGACTAATAGTTGTCCTGCAGACAGATTCTCCCACCTGAGCTGTAGATCTCTGCAGCTCCTCTGGAGTGACTCTGCGCCTCTTCTCTAATCAGCGTTCTCCTAGGGTTGCCACCTTTGCCAACAAAAAAATACAGACTGGAGCATGGTCTTATGGGAGGTGTGGTTTTGTAGCGGCGTGGTCTTGTGGAAGGAGTGGTTTAGTAAGGGTGGATTTTTAAACTTTAATCATACATTTAAGTACCTAATTTTCTGGAATACAATTGCAGCCAAAAATGCTGCAAAGAAGCCTAGGCCCTTATTTAACAAGGGATAGCGCCAGGTAGCGAATGGTGAGCGAACGGTAATGACGGTCACCGCCACGAGAACGCCGGCTCCCCTCCGCAATCAGACATTTATCAAGCCGATCCTGCTTAGCGACTGACAGAGCGCCAGATAGCGAAGCATTCATCATTATTCCAGCCTCACCCCACAGCGCCAGTGAGCGACCTTGAACAGCGACAGGTATGACCTCTCGCTACCTGGCGCTCTCCAATGCATTTCAATGCAGCAATCTTTAAATATTCATAATTAATTGCTATTAATGTTTCTTTTTTTTTTTTTTTTTTTTAAATGGCAAAAATTCTGTGACCACTTCTGCCATGTTAGATATTTTTTTAGGGTAAAAAAAAAAAAAAAAAATGTGTGCAGAATTGATATTACAGGTCTGATATTAATGTATTCATATTACAAAATGTTTTGAAAAACAATTTTTTTTTCTTTCTAAAAATATGGTTGTTTAGGGGTTAAAAAACTACTTTTAACCCATCGCCGCCAGCGCTCTGGGGTTTAAACAAGCATTTCACAGCGCGAGAATTTTTTGAGCAGGATTTGTTAATGAATATGCTGGGAGCCGTTCGCTATGGCCATTCGCTGTCATGCGCTCCCATACAGCGCGGAACCTGTCAAACAGCGACTCCTAACCCCGTATTCAACATTACCGCACACCGACTGAGTCGCTGTCAACAGGCGAACAACGGCCAAGCACAGCGAATACTAGCGTGCGCTGTGAAAATAACGCTACTGTCGCTCATCTGTCGCTACCTGGCGCTATTAATGAATCGGCCTCCTAGTGTGGTTCTTTTTTAGTTCAATGGGGCTGTGGGTCAGGCTGCGGAATACAGAAGAGTGGGACTGTGGGCAGGGACAGACTGGCCATAGGGAGGCCCTGAACAATGCCCGGTCAGCAATGTCCATGTTCTCCAGATTTACATCAACATGAGTTTGGCTCACCTTTTCGAAACACCTTTTCTGTTCGCCAGCTTTTAGTGGCGAGCGCCATAGGAATCAATGTTAATTGATGATAGATTATCACTTTAGGTCTTTTTAGCATTTCTAGCTTTTTTTTTTCAAGCGTGAACGTGATATAGGTAACTAGTATGTGAAAAACAACTAATGACATGGTGTTCACGTTACTTTTATATTTTTGACTAAACTTTTTTTTAATCTTTTCAAACAACCAAGACACAGAGTTGCCAAGTCACCCGTTTTTTGGGGAGTCATCCTGTTTCCCCCCCCCCCCTTCACTGTGTCAAACTAAGAGGCCGATTCATCAATAGCGCCAGGTAGCGACAGATGAGCGACTGTAGCGTGATTTTTTCAGCGCCAGACAGTATTCGCTGTGCTTGGCCGGCATTAGCTTGATGACAGCGACTCAGTCGGTGTGCGGTAATGTTGAATACGGGCTGGGGGGTCGCTGTTTCACAGGTCCAGCGTTGTATGTGAGCGCCTGACAACGAATGGCCAGAGCGAACGGCTAGCTTCATATTCATCAAAAAATCACGCTCCGAATGTGCTGTCGCTGTCCATTCCTTGTTAAAACCCCAGAGCGCTGGCGGCGATCTGTATTAACTAGTTTTTAACCCCTAAACAACCATATTTTTTGAATGTAACATTATACATGTTTTTAGAATCATTTTGTTATATGCATACATTAATCTCAGACCTGTTTGATCAATTCTGCACATATTTTTCTTTTTTTTTTTTTTGGACTTAAAAATAAATCCTAACATTGCAGAAGTGTTCTCCGATTTTTTGACATTAAAAAATTTTTAAAAAAAATTATTACCATAGATTGCTCCATTGAAATGCATTGGACATCGCCAGGGAGCGACAGCTCATACCTGGCGCTGTGAGGGAATTTGCAGCGGCGCTGTTTGGTCCAGGCGGCTTCATGATGAATGCCGCGCTAGCCGTCGCTCTCGCCGGCGCTAGCCTCATTTTGCTTGATAAATGCGTCATTGTGACCGCCGCCGGGCGTACTTGAGTCGGTAGTCGCCGTTAGCTGCCGCTACCTGGCGCTCATCAGACACTACCTGGCGCTATCGCTTGATGAATAAGGGCATATGAAATCACCCGCTAAAGAGGATTTTTTTGCAGGACTGGCTGAGATATTTAACTCATGTGTTATTGGCTAGTAGATGCCACTAAATGATTGGCTGTCCATCCCAGCCCCTCATTATTTGGCTGCCTCTGAATCCTTCTGTGTCTGGCTGGTTAGATTTGCCATTAAGGTGTGGCAAGGACACCCTGTAAGCCTAGGAACAGTGCGGTGACTGCAGAGCACTCTGCTTGATGTCACATTTGATCACCTTAGAATCCTGGGAGTTCCCTAGGAATTTACACTGTGGGGCACCCCCACATTCTAAGTCAATTAAAAATATATTTAAACTTTTGGTCTGCTTAAATTTCTGTGATCTCTCATGGGCAATGATTTGCTGGGGCAGAGGGAAGCTGAAAGCCCAAGATCAGGCACAGATACTTACCTATGTCCTCATTCCCTTGTCCTATACTACTGTCCAATGTAACCACCAGTGATCAGTAAAGGAAGTACAGCACTGTGGTCGCCCGACCTGCAGACCTCAGTAGCAGTAAGTAAAGGCAAAGGTAAGTGCCTCTGCCCATTCTTGGGCTTCCAGCTTCAGTATGTGTTGCAGGGCATCCCCCGCAGAAAAAGGGTTACTTTAAAGTGGTGCTCCACTCAGAAATGTCTGGGGGTCCACTAACGGGACATAATAGGTAAAAGGAATCCAAATAATAAAATGACAACCTTAAGTGGTCTTTCCTGCTTGCTTTGCTTGTGTCAGTTACTGTAATAGTGCAGTATGGCAAACGTATGGGCAGAATAAGAATAAGTATGGGCAGAATAAGTTTGTAAGCATTATGGGTTTTATAGTGGACTAAAACCCATTTTTTTCCCCCCCGGGGCACCCCAGTCGGGGAAGCCTTTCTTTGTGAAACCCCCCAGATCGCCCGAACAAACTCACCTCTTCCAGGTCCAACGGCGCATGCGCGGGCGCTCGCCCAGTCAGCATGCTCGAAGCTGCTGATGTCACGCCATCTAAGGCGACGTCTAAGGCCAGCGGCTCCAAGCGCGCTGGTGGCTGCATCCCCTGCTTCCCTCTAACAGGGAGTGTGCCCAGCCGGCCATGGCATCACAAATGGCTGGTGCCGGCACGTGCCCTGCTAAAAGGAATGCGGTCGCAGCTCGCGCCGTTGGACCGGGATGCACTGAACGGGCGACCTAGGGGGTTTCACACAGCGAGGGAATCGATCGACCCGGAAATCTTATAGATTCCCGGGCCAATCGCGCTGGGCTTTGGTTCACTTTAATATACCCTTATATACCTGCAAATTGCCATTTGTTCCTGAATAAGCCACACCACTAAACCCCACCCCTACCACGCCCTGTAAACTGGTCCCCAAGGTTGGCATCTCTGTTTCCAGTACACCCAACATATATTCCGAGACCCCTCCCGTGTCGACATATGCTGTAGAAGTGTGTTTTTAATTTAATTTTTATTTTTTTTAACAAATCTGCCATAGCAGTTTGCTGGCATTTGCCAGATCATTTTTGAATGTAAATGCCAAATTGCGGTGAAAACACAACAAAATGCATGGCGTAAGTCAGTTGTCACAGACGTTCGCCACTTCAATTAAAGCAACATTTGCCGCGGTTTTCCCAGTCCAACTGCGCATGTGCGAGCAGAGGGCACACCAGTGCCAGGCATTTGTGAGTGAGGTAGGGGGGATGCGGCCCCCCGGGCATGCTCGGGTCCGCTCCCTTAGACGAAAGCCGCACATGGACCATAGGACCGGGTAAAGGTGAGTTACCAAAAGCCCAGGATAGTGAAAATCCTTTTTCTCCACAGTAGACCAAAGCCCACACCCAACGGCACTGGAATTTAAATATTCCAGGGCTGCTAGATACCCTCCCCCCCCCAATTTTGGATGCCCCGATGTGTGAAACCCCCCAGGTTGCCCTGGAAACTCAGCTTCTTTCCCGGTTCAATGGTACATGCGGAAGAAGCAGTAGCATCCCCACTATCCCTTTAGCAGGGCGTGTGAATGGCTGGCATGGGCACACTTCCTGTTTGAGGGTAGCAAGGGATGCGGCCAGCAGCTCGCTCAGATGAAGGGGCGGGAGCAGATCTGTGCACGCTGATTGGACGAGAGGCCATGCATGCCCCGTAGGACCAAGGAAGGGTGAGTTAGTTTGGGCGACTTTTCACACAGTGATCGGGGTGTCCCTGGGGCAAGGACCAAAACCCATGATAGTCAAAATCCTGCGTTATGGTCCACTTTAAGGGGTAGGAATACTTTTTCAAAGCACTGAAATATGTATATTTCATATATATATATATATATATATATATATATATATATATATATATATATTAAGTGTCCCTAATTTGGAGGGACTGTCCCTCTTTTGAGTGCATGTCACCCTGTCCCTCTCTGTTCTCATTTGTCCCTCTTTGAGGTGTAACATGCAGATCTGCAGCAATAGATGATTCATTCATCCCTCAATGAGGGGGTGTGGCTTCATCCATCCCTCAATGAGGGGGTGTGGCTTCATCCATCCCTCAATGAGGGGGTGTGGCTTCATCCATCCCTCAATGAGGGGGTGTGGCTTCATCCATCCCTCGATGAGGGGGTGTGGCTTCATCCATCCCTCGATGAGGGGGTGTGGCTTCATCCATCCCTCAATGAGGGTTGTGGCCTACTATAACTTATTTCCCTCTTTCCCACCCTGAAAATTGTTAGGTATGTATTATTATTATTTGCTGTTTGTCACCTCATTGTGAAGCTGTCAAAAGTGGCCACATGGTCCAGAGGGGTGTTACTGGCATATGACTTACTTGCTAATACCTATGGGTGTTATTATACATGAACTTCCTCCTATCTATGAGAACTGAACTTCCTGTCTCCGAGAACTGAGCTGTAAGTATATTCTAGACCACCCAAAAAATAAGCTTTTCACTCCAACCAAGGAAAAAAGGGCTTTGGCTGAATGCATGGAAAATTCCAGAGGCAAATGAGCTTGCTGAACTGGGTTTCTTTGGCCAAGCAGCTGCATGTAAGCCCTGGATAACTATAAGCAATGGCGGATGACTGTTCCTGGTAATAGTGTCTATTGCATCTACTCACCATTGGTCAAATCTGATTCTGTTACATTAAGGTCAGTTGATTCCTTGTCTGTTGCCCGGGTACCTTTAAATCAAACAAAATGTTACCAATTAAATGTAAGTCCTTGTCCAAAGCCAACATGTCTGGGATCGGGATGCCCCGCTGTGTGACCACCCAGTATTACTCACCCCCAGTCCATGCACATGCACAGGCTCTCGTCCAATCAGAACCCTTTGCCCTGTTTACATCTAATTGAATTCAATGGGAAGCGCCCCCTGTATCCCCAGCGGCGCGTGCGCTTCCATCCAATATCTGAATGGCTGGGGCAGGAGTGTGGGCTCCCCATTAAAAACAATCAGAGCGGTTTGCTGAATGACACAGTGAAGGAAGATGGCTCTAATTGGACTAAAGCCTATGAGGAAAGGTAAAAGGTAAGTTACTACGGCACCCTGGGGGGTTTCCCACACGCAAAAAAAAACACAGAATTGGGATGCCCCAGGAGAAAGATGTAACAGGTTAGTCCCCTGGCTAGGGGTGCACCCGGGAGGGGGGTCTCCGGAGAAACCCCCGGGGGAAAGATGTAACAGGTTAGTCTCCTGCCTAAGGGTGCACCTGGGAGGGGGGTCTCCGGAGAAACCCCGGGGGAAAGATGTAACAGGTTAGTCCCCTGGCTAGAGGTGCACCCGGGAGGGGGGTCTCCAGAGAAACCCCGGGGGAAAGATGTAACAGGTTAGTCCCCTGGCTAGAGGTGCACCCGGGAGGGGGGTCTCCGGAGAAACCCCCGGGGGAAAGATGTAACAGGATAGTCCCCTGGCTTGGGGTGCACCTCACCTGGGAGGGGGGTCTCTGGAGAAACCCCGGGGGAAAGATGTAACAGGATAGTCTCCTGCCTAAGGGTGCACCTGGGAGGGGGGTCTCCGGAGAAACCCCGGGGGAAAGATGTAACAGGTTAGTCACCTGGCTAGGGGTGCAGCTACGAGGGGCATTCCTGGAGAATAGGGTGATGCCTTGGGATGTCCTGGGTAGGGGTGGATTAGATTAGACTAGAGATTTAGTAGTTGTAGTTGTAATTACTTCAGGAAGTCACTAGATGCCCCCATAGGATAAGGAATTGAATAGATGGTTTAAAGTGGACCAAACCCCAGCATTTTAACTAACTGGGTTTTGGTCCTTTCCCTCCAATCGGGGGTGCCCCACTGTGTGAAACCCCCCCAGGTCGCCGATGGCAACTCACCCCTTTCGTCCAATCAACACGCTCGGAGCTGCTGACATCACATCACCTAAGGCCAGTGTCTCCGAGGGCGCTGACGGCCGCATCCCTCGCTTCCCTCTAACAGGGAGCGTGCCCTTCACAAATGCCTGGCGTGGACACATGCCCTGTTAAAGTGATAGCGTGGATGCGCCTGTGGCTCGCGCATGCACCATTGGACCGGGAAACAAGGTAAGTGTATGGAGCGACCTGGGGGGTTTTACACAGTGGGGGGCATCACGATTTTGGGTGCCCGGGGGGAGGAAATGATTCCTAGCCGATCGGTGTGGGTTTTGGTCCACTTCAAGAGAAATGCCCCCTTGCACACAAGGGTTAATTGGAATACAGCCCAATCCCCTGATTGGTTAGTTTTTGGAGGGTATAAGAGGGACCCAGGGGGTGGAGCTGGGAGAGTATAAGAGGTACCCGAGGGGTGGAGCTTGGAGAGTATAAGAGGGACTGGGGGTGGAGCTGGGAGAGTATAAGAGGTACGCGGGGGGTGGAGCTGGAGAGTATAAGAGGGTCTGGGGGGGTGGAGCTGGGAGAGTATAAGAGGGACCGGGGGTGGAACTGGGAGAGTATAAGAGGTACCCGGGGGGTGGTGCTGGGAGAGTATAAGAGGTACCCGGGGGGTGGAGCTGGGAGAGTATAAGAGGTACACGGGGGGGTGGAACTGGGAGAGTATAAGAGGTACCCAGGGGGTGGAGCTGGGAGAGTATAAGAGGGACTGGGGGTGGAACTGAGAGAGTATAAGAGGTACCCAGGGGGGTGGAGCTGGGAGAGTATAAGAGGTACTTGGCGAGTTGGAGCTGGGAGAGTATAAAAGGGACTGGGGTGGAGCTGGGAGAGTATAAGAGGTACCCCGGGGGGTGGAGCTGGGAGAGTATAAGAGGGACTGGGGGTGGAGCTGGGAAAGTATAAGAGGGTCTGGAGGGGTGGAGCATGGAGAGTATAAGAGGGACCGGGGGTTGGTCTGGGAGAGTATAAGAGGTACCCAGGGGGGTGGAGCTGGGAGAGTTTATGAGGGACTGGGGGTGGAGCTGGGAGAGTATAAGAGGTACCCGGGGGGTGGAGATGGGAGAGTGTAAGAGGGACTGGGGGGGGACCTGGGAGAGTATAAGAGGTACCCGGGGTGGTGGAGCTGGGAGAGTATAAGAGGTACCTGGGGGTGGAGCTGGGAGAGTATAAGAGGGACTGGGGGTGGAGCTGGGAGAGTATAAGAGGTACCCGGGGGGGTGGAGCTGGGAGAGTATAAGAGGGAACGGGGGTGGAGCTGGGAGAGTATAAGAGGTACCCAGGGGGGGTGAAGCTGGGACAGTATAAGAGGGACCGGGGGTGGAGCTGGGAGAGTATAAGAGGTACCCGGGGGGGTGGAGCTATGAGAGTATAAGAGGTACCTGGGGGGGTGGAGCTAGGAGAGTATAAAAGGGTCCGGGGTGGTGGAGCTAAGAGAGTATAAGAGGGACTGGGGGGGACCTGGGAGAGTATAAGAGGTACCCGGGGTGGTGGAGCTGGGAGAGTATAAGAGGTACCCGGGGTGGTGGAGCTGTGAGAGTATAAGAGGTACCCGGGGGGTGGAGCTGGGAGAGTATAAGAGGGACCGGGGGTGGAGCTGGGAGAGTATAAGAGGTACCCGGGGGGTGGAGCTATGAGAGTATAAGAGGTACCCGGGGGGTTGGAGCTAGGAGAGTATAAGAGGGTCCGGAGGGGTGGAGCTGGAAGAGTATAAAAGGGTCCGGGGTGGTGGAGCTGGGAGAGAATAAGAGGTACGCGGGGTGGTGGAGCTGGGAGAGTATAAGAGGGTCCGGAGGGGTGGAGCTGGGAGAGAATAAGAGGTACCCGGGGTGGTGGAGCTGGGAGAGTATAAGAGGGACCCAGGGGGGTGGAGCTGGGAGAGTTTATGAGGGACTGGTGGTGGAGCTGAGAGAGTATAAGAGGTACCTGGGGGGGTGGAGCTGGGAGAGTATAAGAGGGGACTGGGGGGGACCTGGGAGAGTATAAGAGGTACCCGGGGTGGTGGAGCTGGGAGAGTATAAGAGGTACCCGGGGTGGTGGAGCTGGGAGAGTATAAGAGGTACCCAAGGGTGGAGCTGGGAGAGTATAAGAGGGACTGGGGTGGAGCTGGGAGAGTATAAGAGGTACCCGGGGGGGTGGAGCTGGGAGAGTATAAGAGGGAACGGGGGTGGAGCTGGGAGAGTATAAGAGGTACCCAGGGGGGGGTGAAGCTGGGACAGTATAAGAGGTACCCGGGGGAGTGGAGGTATGAGAGTACAAGAGGTACCTGGGGGGGGGGTGGAGCTAAGAGAGTATAAAAGGGTCCGGGGTGGTGGAGCTGAGAGAGTATAAGAGGGACTGGGGGGGGGGGACCTGGGAGAGTATAAGAGGTACCCGGGGTGGTGGAGCTGAGAGAGTATAAGAGGTACCCGGGGTGGTGGAGCTGTGAGAGTATAAGAGGTACCCGGGTGGTGCAGCTGGGAGAGTATAAGAGTGACTAGGGGTGGAGCTGGGAGAGTATATGAGGTACCCGGGGGGTGAAGCTGGGAGAGTATAGGAGGGACCGGGGGTGAAGCTGGGAGAGTATAAGAGGTACCCAGGGGTGGAGCTATGAGAGTATAAGAGGTACCCGGGGGGTGGAGCTAGGAGAGTATAAGAGGGTCTGGAGGGGTGGATCTGGGAGAGTATAAAAGGGTCCGGGGTGGTGGAGCTGGGAGAGAATAAGAGGTACCCGGGGTGGTGGAGCTGGGAGAGTATAAGAGGGTCCGGAGGGGTGGAGCTGGGAGAGTATAAGAGGGACCGGGGGTGGAGCTATGAGAGTATAATAGGTACCCAGGGGGGTGGAGCTGGGAGAGTTTATGAGGGACTGGGGGTGGAGCTGGGAGAATATAAGAGGTACCCGGGGTGGTGGAGCTGGGAGAGTATAAGAGGTACCCAAGGGGTGGAGCTGGGAGAGTATAAGAGGGGACTGGGGGGGGACCTGGGAGAGTATAAGAGGTACCCGGGGTGGTGGAGCTGGGAGAGTATAAGAGGTACCCGGGGTGGTGGAGCTGGGAGAGTATAAGAGGTACCCGAGGGGTGGAGCTGGGAGAGTATAAGAGGGGACTGGGGGGGGACCTGGGAGAGTATAAGAGGTACCCGGGGTGGTGGAGCTGGGAGAGTATAAGAGGTACCCGAGGGGTGGAGCTGGGAGAGTATAAGAGGGACTGGGGGTGGAGCTGGGAGAGTATAAGAGGTACCCAGGGGGGTGGAGCTTGGAGAGTATAAGAGGGACCGGGGGTGGAGCTGGGAGAGTACAAGAGGTACCCGGGGGGGTGGAGCTGGGAGAGTATAAGAGGGTCCAAAGGGGTGGAGCTGGGAGAGTATAAGAGGGTCCGAAGGGGTGGAGCTGGGAGAATATAAGAGGGGACTGGGGGTGGAGCTGGGAAAGTATAAGAGGTACCCGGGGGGGATGGAGCTGGGAGAGTATAAGAGGGACCGGGGGTGGAGCTGGGAGAGTATAAGAGGTACCCGGGGGTGGAGCTAGGAGAGTATAAGAGGGTCCGGAGGGGTGGAGCTGGGAGAGTATAAGAGGGACCGGGGGTGGAGCTGGGAGAGTATAAGAGTTACCCAGGGGGGTGGAGCTGAGAGAGTTTATGAGGGACTGGGGGTGGAGCTGGGAGAGTATAAGAGGTACCCGGGGGGTGGAGCTGGGAGAGTATAAGAGGGACTGGGGGGACCTGGAAGAGTATAATAGGGACTGGGGGTGGAGCTGGGAGAGTATAAGAGGTACCCGGGGTGGTGGAGCTGGGAGAGTATAAGAGGTACCCGGGGTGGTGGAGCTGGGAGAGTATAAGAGGTACCCAGGGGGTGGAGCTGGGAGAGTATAAGAGGGACCGGGGGTGGAGCTGGGAGAGTATAAGAGGTACCCGGGGGGGTGAAGCTGGGAGAGTATAAGAGGTACCCGGGGGGGTGGAGCTGGGATAGTATACGAGGGACCGGGGGTGGAGCTGGGAGAGTATAAGAGGTACCCGGGGGGGTGAAGCTGGGAGAGTATAAGAGGTACCCGGGGGGTGGAGCTATGAGAGTATAAAAGGGTCCGGGGTGGTGGAATTGGGAGAGTATAAGAGGTACCCGGGGTGGTGGAGCTGGGAGAGTATAAGAGGTACCCGGGGTGGTGGAGCTGGGAGAGTATAAGAGGTACCCGGGGTGGTGGAGCTGGGAGAGTATAAGAGGTACCCGGGGGGTGGAGCTATGAGAGTATAAAAGGGTCCGGGGTGGTGGAGCTGGGAGAGTATAAGAGGTACCCGGGGGGGTGGAGCTGGGAGAGTATAAGAGGTACCCGGGGGGTGGAGCTATGAGAGTATAAGAGGTACCCGGGGTGGTGGAGCTGGGAGAGTATAAGAGGTACTCGGGGTAGTGGAGACTCCCTGATGTCTGGTTGTAGGAAGTGGACCGTGGTGAGAGCAGCCTGATGTAGGGGAGCTGAGTACCCGGAGAGGGGCTGGTAAGAAGCTGGTGCAAGTGGGGACCCTGCCACCCACCCCTGAGTAGCTGGGGACCGGATGTTAAGGGAGGCCTGAAGTTTAACCTGAAGTTGGTTGTGAAACAAGGATGAACTGTCGGTGTCTGAATAAAGGGAGGGGCATCCCGCAGTTGAAACTGCACTTGGTCTGTGTTTGAGTTCCTCCTCCTGCCTCCGGGGGCAAGAGTGACTACCTGCAGCTACAACCAGTGTGAGTAGCGTGCCCCATCCCTGGCGACCCCCCTGATCCCACTTTGGAGGACTTTGACCTTATTAAGCCTGGCATCCCCAAGGGTATGCACCAACTGGTTGGCGCTATTCCTTGAGAAAGGGGACGTGATCCCCGGAACGTGGGAGGACCGCCCCCACCTTTGCTACTTTAAAAAACTTGGGTAATACCTTATTGCTGATTATGTATATAGCGTTTGAATGTATGCATTACAAGTTAAGACTAGTTATGGGTTGTATTGATTCTGTCAAAGCGAAATGATTTTATATACTGCTGTTTGTTAAACATATATTGTAAAAACATGATGCTTGAAGCTAGTTCATAAAAGAACCCTATATTACAATATGCAGTATATTGCGATGGTGTCTGTAGATGCATAGAGGCCGATTCATTAATAGCGCCAGGTAGCGACAGATGAGCGACAGTAGCGTTATTTTCACAGCGCCCGCTAGTAGTCGCTGTGCTTGGCCGTTGTTCGGTTATTGACAGCGACTCAGTCGGTGTGCGGTAATGTTGAATACGGGGTTAGGAGTCGCTGTTTGACAGGTTCCGCGCTGTATGGGAGCGCATGACAGCGAATGGCCATAGCGACCGGCTCCCACCATATTCATTAACAAATCACGCTCAAAAAATTCTCGCGCTGTGAAATGCTTGTTTAAACCCCAGAGCGCTGGCGGCGATGGGTTAAAAGTAGTTTTTTAACCCCCAAACAACCATATTTTTTGGAAAAAAAAAAAAAAGTTTTTCAAAACATTTTGTAATATGAATACATTAATATCAGACCTGTAATATCAATTCTTTTTTTTTAACCATAAAAAAATATCTAACATTGCAGAAGTGGTCACAGAATTTTTGACATTTCAAAAAAAAAAAAAAAAACATTAATAGCAATTAATTATGAATATTTAAAGATTGCTCCATTGAAATGCATTGGAGAGCGCCAGGTAGCGAGAGGTCATACCTGTCGCTGTTCAAGGTCGCTCGCTGGCGCTGTTGGGTGAGGCTGGAATAATGATGAATGAGTCGCTATCTGGCGCTCTGTCAGTCGCTAAGCAGGATCGGCTTGATAAATGTGTGATTGCGGAGAGGAGCCGGCGTACTCGTGGCGGTGACCGTCATTACCGTTCGCTCACCATTCGCTACCTGGCGCTATCCCTTGTTAAATAAGGGCAATAGTATCGCTATAAGTCTGATTTTGCAGCACATCTTGTTAAGTGTATGCTGCTGTACTTAATTGTATCTCTTTTACTGTAAACATCTCAGGCCATTGTTGCTTTGTACAAGTTGTCTTTCAGAAAGCAAATGAGTTCTCACTGGTGATATAACTATTTTTGCTGTTACATTGTTGTTTACATTTTGTGTAGCTCTATAATAGCTACCTTGTATTGATATCTCAGAGAGGTCTCAGAGAGGACCCAGATATTAAATCAGATTGCTTCATATTTAAACCTTATTTGCGCATATGCAAACAATATGCTGCAAGTGATATATCACTGTTCCTGTATATATGTTTGTGCCCATTTTTCTGCTTGTTGATACTGAATATAAGTCTAAAATCTAAACTTAGGCCCTTATTTAACAAGGGATAGCGCCAGGTAGCGAATGGTGAGCGAACGGTAATGACGGTCACTGCCACGTGCCAAATGTGCAATCGCACATTTATCAAGCCAATCCTGCTTAGCGACTGACAGAGCGCCAGATAGCGAATCATTCATCATTATTCCAGCCTCACCCCACAGCGCCAGCGTCCGACTTTGAACAGCGACAGGTATAACCTCTCGCTACCTGGCGCTCTCCAATGCATTTCAATGGAGCAATCTTTAAATATTCTTAATTAATTGCTATTAATGTTTTTTTTTTTTTTTTTTTTTTTTTTAAATGTCAAAAATTCTGTGACCACTTCTGCAATGTTAGATATTTTTTTTAAGGTAAAAAAAAAAAAAAAAAAAAAAATTGTGCAGAATTGATATTACAGGTCTGATATTAATGTATTCATATTACAAAATGTTTGTAAAAACATGTATTTTTTTTTTCCAAAAATATGGTTGTTTGGGGGTTAAAAAACTACTTTTAACACATCGCCGCCAGCGCTCTGGGGTTTAAACAAGCATTTCACAGCGCGAGAATTTTTTGAGCGTGATTTGTTAATGAATATGCTGGGAGCCGTTTGCTATGGCCATTCGCTGTCATGCGCTCCCATACAGCGCGGAACCTGTCAAACAGCGACTCCTAACCCCGTATTCAACATTACTGCACACCGACTGAGTCGCTGTCAACAGCCGAACAACGGCCAAGCACAGCGAATACTAGCGTGCGCTGTGAAAATAACGCTACTGTCGCTCATCTGTCGCTACCTGGCGCTATTAATGAATCGGCCTCCCCGTTTATCTGTAGGATAAGAAGAATTGTCCTGACAGGCAGCACCCTATAAACTTATAATTATATATGTAGTAACTTGGCTTTTTGAAAGTGTGCCACCAACCATTCATTCTATGCACCAACTGGTCTGCATTGTTTACAAAGGCTGGGGGCTTGAATGCCGCCTACCAAAACCCACTGAACTTGTCAAGTACATTTGACCAAAGCCCCTGCCGATACTCTCTCCTTAGGGTGTAGAACTAGAAATGGATATTTTTGCTTATCAAATCGCCCTGGAACACTTTTCTTTTGGCTCTCCCTCTCTGTAGGATTGCAGATGATCAGTCATTGCATAAGTGTGACAATGACATCATTGCCACACACAACAGTAACAATGAATGGAGGAGGCGGAGCTTTACTGCTAAAACAGCTTAAACAGGCACCATTATCTGGGATTAGAGTGAAGCAGTAACTATAGGCAAAAGTTACTATTAGTGAGGGGGAGCATTTTAGGGGATGCTAGTTAAAAATGTGAGTTTTGGTCTGCTTTAAAGCAGAACAAATCCGGGGAAAAACTCACCTTTCTCCGGTCCTAGGGAACATGCAAGGGCTCTCGTCCAATCAGAGCCGTTTGCCATGCACATTGATGCTCAGCAAAACTGCCCTGTGCACTGCAATCACTAGCCTAACTAAATGGCTGGGGGCAGGATCGCGCCACAGTCCAGAGATACGGCCACAGATTAAGGAGCCGGGAAGAAGGTGCGTTTTTTTTTGTGGGGTGGGGGGGGCAGCTCGGTTAACACAGGGGAGTTTTCCAGTTTAGTATTCTCCAGGGGGAAGGCCTTTTAGGTTCCAGGGCCTGGCCCTGTTGGGTATCATTCTGCTTTAAACCAAATGTGATGCTTCTTTAAAAATTTGAGATTTTAGGGCCCCTTGAGGGGTTGGGGAGTGGCCTTGTACAGGGGAAAACACTCCAAAGCAGTAGGTAGGCATTTGAGAAGTCCTGGAGCTGAGCACATATAGAGGTGACAAAAGCAAAGAGAAGTCATGAGTTGAGCCGGAGAAGTCAGAATTAGAGGTAAGTGTTGCAGTAGTCTAGCTGGAAAATGATTAGGGCGTGCATTAGCATTTTACTAGTGTTATATCTGAGGAAGGGATAACTGTCAGGCCACCCCTCGAAACGTCCACTGCTCTAGTCAACCTAACCTGAGGGTTGAATCCAATGGGATTGTTCGTCTGGATCCTGCACTGCCACCAGGGGTTCTTCTGGTTCTGCCCCCTCTCACAAGTAGACTTACCTGCCCCACTGCTCCAGAAACAAGAACATCTCAGAACCTTGCCACAATGTCATCAGTGGTTCTATGCCACAGAGGCCACACCCACTATTAGAAACTATATGGAGCAGAGTTACCAGAACTGAGGCAATGTCCAAGTGTTGTAAAGGTAAAACCTCATTGGCTGACATGGCTCCATTACACTAGTGTGGTCTTACCTGGTTCGGCAGTGTCGGGAAGGGAGGTGCTCGGTGAGGCTGCAGAAGAGAGGCAGAAAGGAAAAGGTCAGCAGAAGGTTTGATGCCATGGGCACAGATGCTTTAAAATCTGCCACCTTTTATGTGCTAGCCTTACTCTGTCCAAAAAATATATGGCTCGTCTCCATGGACGAAATCACATGCCCTCTTTAAATCCCCTCTCTGCTTTCTTGCGTCACGCCCTCCTCACATCCCCTCTTCATATCCCCTCTCTGCTTCCTTGTGTCATGTCCTCTTCACATCCCCTCTCCATATCCCCTCTCTGCTTCCTTGTGTCATGTCCTCCTCACATCCCCTCTCCATATCCCCTCTCTGCTTCCTTGTGTCATGTCCTCTTCACATCCCCTCTCCATATCCCCTCTCTGCTTCCTTGTGTCATGTCCTCCTCACATCCCCTCTCCATATCCCCTCTCTGCTTCTTTGTGTCATGTCCTCTTCACATCCCCTCTCCATATCCCCTCTCTGCTTCTTTGTGTCATGTCCTCCTCACATCCCCTCTCCATATCCCCTCTCTGCTTCCTTGTGTCATGTCCTCTTCACATCCCCTCTCCATATCCCCTCTCTGCTTCCTTGTGTCATGTCCTCCTCACATCCCCTCTCCATATCCCCTCTCTGCTTCCTTGTGTCATGTCCTCTTCACATCCCCTCTCCATATCCCCTCTCTGCTTCTTTGTGTCATGTCCTCTTCACATCCCCTCTTCATATCCCCTCTCTGCTTCCTTGCATCATGTCCTCTTCACATCCCCTCTCCATATTCCCTGTCTGCTTCCTTGTGTCATGTCCTCTTCACATCCCCTCTCCATATCCCCTCTCTGCTTCCTTGTGTCATGCCCTCTTCACATCCCCTCTCCATATTCCCTGTCTGCTTCCTTGCATCATGCCCTCTTCACATCCCCTCTCCATATTCCCTGTCTGCTTCCTTGTGTCATGTCCTCTTCACATCCCCTCTCCATATCCCCTGTCTGCTTCCTTGTGTCATGCCCTCTTCACATCCCCTCTCCATATCCCCTGTCTGCTTCCTTGTGTCATGCCCTCTTCACATCCCCTCTCCATATCCCTTCTCTGCTTCCTTGTGTCACGCCCTCCTCACATCTCCTCTCCATATCCCCTGTCTGCTTCCTTGTGTCATGTCCTCTTCACATCCCCTCTCCATATCCCCTGTCTGCTTCCTTGTGTCATGTCCTCTTCACATCCCCTCTCCATATCCCCTGTCTGCTTCCTTGCATCATGCCCTCTTCACATCCCCTCTCCATATCCCCTCTCTGCTTCCTTGCATCATGCCCTCTTCACATCCCCTCTCCATATCCCTTCTCTGCTTCCTTGTGTCATGTCCTCTTCACATCCCCTCTCCATATCCCTTCTCTGCTTCCTTGCATCATGCCCTCTTCACATCCCCTCTCCATATCCCTTCTCTGCTTCCTTGCATCATGCCCTCTTCACATCCCCTCTCCATATCCCTTCTCTGCTTCCTTGTGTCATGTCCTCTTCACATCCCCTCTCCATATCCCTTCTCTGCTTTCTTGTGTCATGTCCTCTTCACATCCCCTCTCCATATCCCCTCTCTGCTTCCTTGAATCATGTCCTCTTCACATCCCCTGTCCATATCCCTTCTCTGCTTTCTTGTGTCATGTCCTCTTCACATCCCCTCTCCATATCCCTTCTCTGCTTCCTTGTGTCATGTCCTCTTCACATCCCCTGTCCATATCCCTTCTCTGCTTTCTTGTGTCATGTCCTCTTCACATCCCCTCTCCATATCCCCTCTCTGCTTCCTTGAATCATGTCCTCTTCACATCCCCTCTCCATATCCCCTCTCTGCTTCCTTGAATCATGTCCTCTTCACATCCCCTCTCCATATCCCCTGTCTGCTTCCTTGTGTCATGTCCTCTTCACATCCCCTCTCCATATTCCCTCTCTGCTTCCTTGAATCATGTCCTCTTCACATCCCCTCTCCATATCCCCTGTCTGCTTCCTTGTGTCATGTCCTCTTCACATCCCCTCTCCATATCCCCTCTCTGCTTCCTTGAATCATGTCCTCTTCACATCCCCTCTCCATATCCCTTCTCTGCTTCCTTGCATCATGCCCTCTTCACATCCCCTCTCCATATCCCCTGTCTGCTTCCTTGTGTCATGTCCTCTTCACATCCCCTCTCCATATCCCTTCTCTGCTTTCTTGTGTCATGCCCTCTTCACATCCCCTCTCCATATCCCCTCTCTGCTTCCTTGAATCATGTCCTCTTCACATCCCCTCTCCATATCCCCTGTCTGCTTCCTTGTGTCATGTCCTCTTCACATCCCCTCTCCATATCCCTTCTCTGCTTTCTTGTGTCATGCCCTCTTCACATCCCCTCTCCATATCCCCTCTCTGCTTCCTTGTGTCATGTCCTCTTCACATCCCCTCTCCATATACCCTGTCTGCTTCCTTGCGTCACGCCCTCTTCGCATCTCCTCTTCACATCCCCTCTCCATATCCCCTCTCTGCTTCCTTGCATCATGTCCTCTTCACATCCCCTCTCCATATCCCCTCTCTGCTTCCTTGTGTCATGTCCTCTTCACATCCCCTCTCCATATACCCTGTCTGCTTCCTTGCGTCACGCCCTCTTCGCATCTCCTCTTCACATCCCCTCTCCATATCCCCTCTCTGCTTCCTTGTGTCATGTCCTCTTCACATCCCCTCTCCATATCCCTTCTCTGCTTCCTTGTGTCATGTCCTCTTCACATCCCCTCTCCATATCTCCTGTCTGCTTTCTTGTGTCACGCCCTCTTCGTATCCCCTTTCCATATCCCCTCTCTGCTTCCTAGTATCATGCCCTCTTCACACCCCCTTTCCGCTTCCTTGCGTCATGCCCCCTTCACATCTCCCCCTTAATGTGACCTCCTATGTTCCTCCTCTTTACTCCCAACCTTTCTGTCTCTTCTCTTCCTATTTGTTTTATTGTTTTCTGTCTTTACGCCCACTTTTCTTGCAACCTCTCCCTTTCTCCTCTTCATGCCACTTTCTGGTTCCTCTCTTCCTACCCTACTCCCCCCCACCATTTCTGTCTCCTATCTACCACCTCTCTTCCTGTCGTCTTCCTTTCTCCCCTTCTTCATGTCACCTCTCTGTTTCCCCTCTGCATGATCCCCCCGGTGTTCCCCCTCCTTCTGTCCTCCTCTTTCCCATCTTCCTGCCCTCTTTCTTCTTCCCCTTTTCATGCCCCCTCTGCATGCCCCTCTCCGTTTCTTCTCCTCCGCCCCCTCTGTATGCCCATCTCTGTCTCTCCACTTCCTCCCTCCTGTTTCCCCAATTCCTGCCCTCTTTCTTCTTCCCCTCCCCTTATACCCCCTCTGCATGCCCCTCTCCATTTCTCCTCTTCCGCCCTCCTGTTTCCCCTCTTCCTGCCCTCTTTCTTCTTCACCTCTTTATTCTCCATCTGCTTGCCCCTCTCCGCTTCTCCTCTTCCGCCCTCCTGTTTCCCCTCTTCCTGCCCTCTTTCTTCTTCCCCTCTTCATGCCCCCTCTGCATGCTCCTCTCCATTTCTCCTTCTCCGCCCTCCTGTTTCCCCTCTTCCTGCCCTCTTTCTTCTTCCCCTCTGCATGCCCCTCTCCGCTTCTCCTCTTCCGCCCTCCTGTTTCCCCTCTTCCTGCCCTCTTTCTTCTTCCCCTCTTCATGCCCCCTCTGCATGCCCCTCTCCATTTCTCCTCTTCCGCCCTCCTGTTTCCCCTCTTCCTGCCCTCTTTCTTCTTCCCCTCTTCATGCCCCCTCTGCATGCCCCTCTCCATTTCTCCTTCTCCGCCCTCCTGTTTACCCTCTTCCTGCCCTCTTTCTTCTTCCCTTCTTCATGCCCCCTCTGCATGCCCCTCTCCATTTCTCCTCTTCCGCCCTCCTGTTTCCCCTCTTCCTGCCCTCTTTCTTCTTCCCCTCTTCATGCTCCCTCTGCATGCCCCTCTCCATTTCTCCTCTTCCGCCCTCCTGTTTCCCCTCTTCCTGCCCTCTTTCTTCTTCCCCTCTTCATGCCCCTCTCCATTTCTCCTCTTCCGCCCTCCTGTTTCCCCTCTTCCTGCCCTCTTTCTTCTTCACCTCTTTTTGCTCCATCTGCTTGCCCCTCTCCGCTTCTCCTCTTCCGCCCTCCTGTTTCCCGTCTTCTTGCCCTCTTTATTCTTCTCCACTTTATGCTCATTCTCTTTTCCGCATTGTAATGCCCCTCTCTCCTCTTTTTCTGCCTCCTCTCTACTTCCTCTCTTCCTGGGATATTTCTTCCTCCCCTCCTCAGATCCCCTTTCTGCTTCAACTCTGCAGGCCACTCTCTGTTGACACTATTCCTGTAGTCTCTCTTTTTCTCCTCCTCCTGCTCCCTCTTCATTTCCCCTTCTCTGACCCCCGCCCCCTCTCTGTTTCCTCTATTCATGACCCCCCCTTCTTTGTCCCTTCTTGCCCCTATTCTTTATAACCCTCTTATTGGCCCCTGTCTGTTATCTGTCTTCCTGCTTCCTCTCTGTATATACAAACCTTCCAACTTTTCAGGATGGGATAGAGGGGCAATTATTAAATTAGGCCACATCCCTCATTGAGGGATGGATAGGAGATGTAACAGTTACAACAATAGAAACACTTTGAATAGGAGAATGAATCATTTATTGCTGCAGAGCTGCATGTTACACCTAAAAGAGGGACAACTGAGAACAACAAGGGACAGGGGGACATGGACTCAAAAGAGGGACAGTCCCTCCAAATCAGGGACATTTGGGATGTCTGGTATTCTCTTTACGTTCCCTCTCTGTTTCTCCTATTCACATCACCTCTCTTTACCCTCTTTATGTCACCTTTATGCTTCCCCTCTTTATGTGTCTTATCTTCACCTCCAACCTCTCAGTTTTCCCTCGTTATACCCCCTTTCTGTTTCCACTCTTCCTGTCCCCTGTCTTTCTCTCTTTCCTATTCCTGTGCCCTCTCTACGTCCTCTTTTCCTGCCCCCTTTTTGTTCCCTTTTGCATGTCCCCCTCTGTTTCCCTCTTCTTGCCTCTCTGCCTTCGACATTTATGCCCCCTCTACTTCTTCTCGTCCTGTCCGCTCTTTGTTTCCCCTCTTCCTACCACCTTTCTGTTTCCTCTCTTGCTGCTCCCTCTCCTTTCCTCTCTTTATGCCCTGCTTCTGCTCTCTCTCTCTCTCTCTCTCTTTTTCCCTTCCTCCAGCCCCCTATCTGCTTCCCCTCTTCCTGTCCTCTTCCTGTTTCCCCATTTTACAGGTGTTCCTGTAGCTTTTCCCATCTCCAGGAGACCACTTACCTGGTGCTATCTGCAGGGTGAGGGCAAAGAGGAACAGGACCTGAGAGAGAGAGAAACACATTACAGGTAAGGCTGGAGATTTTTCAGGAACATTTCCGGGGAGAGGCCATTGACGGTGACGGCGGCCTCATGCCTGGGAGAGGCTAATGCCCGGGAGAAGCTAATGCCCGGGAGAAGCTAATGCCAGGAAGAGACTAATGCCAGGGAGAGGCTAATGCCAGGAAGAGGCTAATGCCAGGAAGAGACTAATGCCAGGGAGAGGTTAATGCCAGGATGAGGCTAATGCCAAGGAGAAGCTAATGCCAGGGAGAGGTTAATGCCAGGATGAGGCTAATGCCAAGGAGAAGCTAATGCCAGGGAGAGGTTAATGCCAGGATGAGGCTAATGCCAGGGAGAGGCAAGTGCCAGAGAGAAGCAAATGCCAGGGAGAAGCTAATGCCAGGGAGAGGCTAATGCCAGAGAGAGGCTCATGCCAGGGAGAGGCTAATGCCAGTGATGGTGGCCTCATGCCAGGGAGAGGCTAATGATAGAGAGAGGCTAATGACAGAGAGAGGCTAATGCCAGGGAGAGGATGATGCCAGGGAGAGGCTAATGCCAGGGAGATACTAATGCCAGGAAAAGGCTAATGCCAGGGAGATACTAATGCCAGGGAGAGGCTAATGCCAGTGACGATGGCCTCATGCCAGGGAGAGGCTAATGCCAGTGACGGTGGCCTCATGCCAGGGAGAGGCTAATGCCAGGAATAGGCTAATGCCAGGGAGAGGCTAATGCCAGGGAGAGGCTAATGCCAGGGAGAGGCTAATGCCAGGGAGAGGCTAATGCCAGTGACGGTGACCTCATGCCAGGGAGAGGCTAATGTCAGGAATAGGTTAATGCCAGGGAGAGGCTAATGCCAAGAAGAAGCTAATGCCAGGGAGAGGCTAATGCCAGGGAGAAGCCTCTCTGACAGCAGAAGAAGATTATAGCCCCTGCTGCCCCACCTCTATTACATCAACAAAAAATAGGAAGCTGTCTGTTTATTGGTCTACTCAATGTATCCATACCTTCCAACTATATAGGGTGGGAAGGAGGGACATTTAGTAAATGAAACCATGCCCCCTCATTGAGGGTTTGAGGATGTAACAGTTACAATAATATAAACACTTTGAATAGGCAAATGAATCATTTATTGATTTACTAATTTATTGTGCTAAAAGGGACATCTTCACAGTGCTGAGCACTATGTTAGAAAACATGAGTTTTATGGAAGCAGTTTTTACTGCCTGCGATCTGTTGCTATTGGCAACATACACTAAGTCTGTACACCAAGAAGAGAGACGTGAGTCCTGCACACACAGAACACTGCTGCTATGGTGGCTGTGAGGTGAGGGAGCTCACTCAACCTTACACATGCCCAGCAACAATGTTCTGTGCATCTATCTGCAATCTGTTGCTATTGGCCATGCACACAATGTCTGCACTTGGTGTACGTTGCCAGTAGCAACAGATTGAAAATAGTGAACATTTCCATAAATTCTCCCATTTGATAAACCATTAGAAAAAAAATTATCTCAGCATCTTTATATTATCATTTTGCCACACAAAAATATACACTTTCAAGTTCAATTGAAAGTGGACTTACCTACTAAAGCATTGGATATATAAAGGTGAGCACTGTTGGTAGAGGTGAGGTGGTAAGCAGTAGGCAGGGGTGAGGCCAGAAGGAGGTCTGGTGGGAAGAGGTGAGATAAGGAGAAGTAAAAAGAGCAGAGGTGGAAAGAAGTGGACAGGGGTGAGACCAGATCAGTGAGGTGGGCAGAGGTGAGATGGAAGACAGTGAGGTGAGTAGAACTGGTAAGAAGTGAGCAGAGGTGAGGCAGGAAAAGGTGAGGTAGATGGAAGTGTGGGGGGAGGAGGTGAGATGAGAAGTAAACAGAGGTGAGGTGGGCTGAAGTATGGCGGGAGTAGAGGAGAAGTAAACAGAGGTGAGGTGGGCTGAAGTATGGTGGGAGTAGAGGAGAAGTAAACAGAGGTGAGGTGGGCTGAAGTATGGTGGGGGTAGAGGAGAAGTAAACAGAGGTGAGGTGGGATGAAGTATGGCGGGAGTAGAGGAGAAGTAAACAGAGGTGAGGTGGACTGAAGTATGGCGGGAGTAGAGGAGAAGTAAACAGAGGTGAGGTGGGCTGAAGTATGGTGGGAGTGGAGGAGAAGTAAACAGAGGTGAGGTGGGATGAAGTATGGTGGGAGTAGAGGAGAAGTAAACAGAGGTGAGGTGGGATGAAGTATGGTGGGAGTAGAGGAGAAGTAAACAGAGGTGAGGTGGGATGAAGTATCGTGGGAGTAGAGGAGAAGTAAACAGAGGTGAGGTGGGATGAAGTATGGTGGGAGTAGAGGAGAAGTAAACAGAGGTGAGGTGGGCTGAAGTATGGCGGGAGTAGAGGAGAAGTAAACAGAGGTGAGGTGGGCTGAAGTATGGCGGGAGTAGAGGAGAAGTAAACAGAGGTGATTTGGGCTGAAGTATGGTGGGGGTAGAGGAGAAGTAAACAGAGGTGAGGTGGGCTGAAGTATGGTGGGAGTAGAGGAGAAGTAAACAGAGGTGAGGTGGGCTGAAGTATGGTGGGAGTAGAGAGGATGTAAACAGAGGTGAGGCGGTCTGAAGTATGGTGGGAGTAGAGGAGAAGTAAACAGAGGTGATTTGGGCTGAAGTTTGGTGGAAGTAGAGGAGAAGTAAACAGAGGTGAGGTGGGCTGAAGTATGGTGGGGGTAGAGGAGATGTAAACAGAGGTGAGGTGGGATGAAGTATGGTGGGAGTAGAGGAGAAGCAGACAGAGGTGAGGCGGGCTGAAGTATGGTGGGAGTAGAGGAGAAGTAGACAGAGGTGAGGTGGGATGAAGTATGGTGGGAGTAGAGGAGAAGTAAACAGAGGTGAGGTGGGAAGAAATGGACAGGGGTGAGGCCAGAAAGGTGATGTGAGCAGAGGTGAGATGGAAGACAGGGGTTGAGTAGAACTGGTAAGAAGTGAGCAGAGGTGAGGTGGGCTGAAGTTTGGTGGGAGTAGAGAGGAAGTAAACAGAGCTGAGGCGGTCTGAAGTATGGTGGGAGTAGAGGAGAAGTAAGCAGAGGTGAGGTGGGATGAAGTATGGTGGGAGTAGAGGAGAAGTAAACAGAGGTGAGGTGGATTGAAGTATGGTGGGAGTAGAGGAGAAGTAAACAGAGGTGAGGTGGACTGAAGTATGGTGGGAGTAGAGAGGAAGTAAACAGAGGTGAGGTGAGCTGAAGTATGGTGGGAGTAGAGGAGAAGCAAACAGAGGTGAGGTGGGCTGAAGTATGGTGGGAGTAGAGGAGAAGTAAACAGAGGTGAGGTGGGCTGAAGTATAGTGGGAGTAGAGGAGAAGTAAACAGAGGTGAGGTGGGCTGAAGTATGGTGGGAGTAGATGAGAAGTAAACAGAGGTGAGCTGAAGTATGGTGGGAGTAGAGGAGAAGCAAACAGAGGTGAGGTGAGCTGAAGTATGGTGGGAGTAGAGGAGAAGCAAACAGAGGTGAGGTGAGCTGAAGTATGGTGGGAGTAGAGAAGAAGCAAACAGAGGTGAGGTGAGCTGAAGTATGGTGGGAGTAGAGGAGAAGTAAACAGAGGTGAGGTGGGAAGAAATGGACAGGAGTGAGGCCAGAAAGGTGATGTGAGCAGAGGTGAGATGGAAGACAGGGGTTGAGTAGAACTGGTAAGAAGTGAGCAGAGGTGAGGTGGGATGAAGTATGGTGGGAGTAGAGGAGAAGTAAACAGAGGTGAGGTGGGCTGAAGTTTGGTGGGAGTAGAGAGGAAGTAAACAGATGTGAGGCGGTCTGAAGTTTGGTGGGAGTAGAGGAGAAGTAAACAGAGGTGAGGTGGGATGAAGTATGGTGGGAGTAGAGGAGAAGTAAGCAGAGGTGAGTTGGGAAGAAGTGGACAGGGGTAAGGCCAGATCGGTGAGGTGAGCAGAGGTGAGGTGGAAGACAGTGAGGTCAGTAGAACTGGTAAGAAGTGAGCAGAGATGAGGCAGGAAAAGGTGAGGTGGATGGAAGTTTTGGGGGGAGGAAGTGAGATGAGGAGATGTAAACAGAGGTGAAGTGGGAAGAAGTATGGTGGGAGTAGAGGAGAAGTAAGGATAGGTGAGGTGTGAAGAAGGGAACCTGATTTGGAGGGACTGTCGCTCTTTTGAGTCCATGTCCCCCTGTCCCTCATTGTTCTCATCTGTCCCTCTTTGAGGTGTAACCTGCGGATCTGCATCAATAAATGATTCATTAGCCTATTCATAGCATTTAGATTGTAACTGTTACATCCTATCCATCCCTCAATGTGGGAGGGCTTGATGCATCTCCCAATGAGGAGGCGTGGCTTCATTTAACAATTGTCCCTATTTCCTGCCTAGAAAAGTTAGAAGGTATGGGCAGGGGTGAGGCCAGAAAGGTGAGGTGAGCAGAGGTGAGGCGAGTAGAACTGGTAAGAAGTGAGCAGAGGTGAGATAGGAATATGTGAGGTGGGCTGAGGCAGTGGGCAGGGATGCGGCCTGTCAATGTGATGTCATGCTTCTTATTTGGGAAATGACATCACAATCATGGGAAGAGGTTTCCCAACGCTTACTAGGGAAAAGGGTGGTGAGGTGAGCAGAAGTGAGACAGGACAAGGTGAGGTGGGCTGAAGTGTGGGGGGAGGAGGTGAGACGAGGAAAAGTAGGAAAGCAATGGGTCAGGGGTGAGGCCTGTCAATGTGATGTCATGCTTCTAATTTGGGAAATTACATCACAACCATGGGAAGGGGTTTCCCAGCACTAGGGAAAGGGGTGATGAGGTGAGCAGAGGTGAGACAGGTATATGTGAGGTGGGCTGAAGTGTGGGGGGAGGAGGTGAGACGAGGAGAAGTAGGAAAGCAATGGGTCAGGGATGCGGCCTGTCAATGTGATGTCATGCTTCTAATTTGGGAAATGACATCACAACCATGGGAAGGGGTTTCCCAGCACTAGGGAAAGGGATGATGAGGTGAGCAGAGGTGAGACAGGTATATGTGAGGTGGGCTGAAGTGTGGGGGGAAGAGGTGAGACGAGGAGAAGTAGGAAAGCAATGGGTCAGGGATGCGGCCTGTCAATGTGATGTCATGCTTCTAATTTGGGAAATGACATCACAACCATGGGAAGGGGTTTCCCAGCACTAGGGAAAGGGGTGATGAGGTGAGCAGAGGTGAGACAGGTATATGTGAGGTGGGCTGAAGTGTGGGGGGAGGAGGTGAGACGAGGAGAAGTAGGAAAGCAATGGGGCAGGGATGCGGCCTGTCAATGGATGTCATGCTTCTTATTTGGGAAATGACATCACAACTATAGGAAGGGGTTTCCCAGCACTAGGGAAAGGGGTGATGAGGTGAGCAGAGGTGAGACAGGTATATGTGAGGTGGGCTGAAGTGTGGGGGGGGGAGGTGAGACGAGGAGAAAGTAGGAAAGCAATGGGGCAGGGATGCGGCCTGTCAATGTGATGTCATGCTTCTTATCTGGGAAATGACATCACAACCATGGGAAGGGGTTTCCTAGCACTAGGGAAAGGGGTGATGAGGTGAGCAGAGGTGAGACAGGTATATGTGAGGTGGGCTGAAGTGTGGGGGGGGGAGGTGAGACGAGGAGAAGTAGGAAAGCAATGGGGCAGGGGTGAGGCCTGTCAATGTGATGTCATGCTTCTTATCTGGGAAATGACATCACAACCATGGGAAGGGGTTTCCCAGCACTAGGGAAAGGGGTGATGAGGTGAGCAGAGGTGAGACAGGTATATGTGAGGTGGGCTGAAGTGTGGGGGGAGGAGGTGAGACGAGGAGAAGTAGGAAAGCAATGGGGCAGGGATGCGGCCTGTCAATGTGATGTCATGCTTCTTATTTGGGAAATGACATCACAACCATGGGAAGGGGTTTCCCAGCACTAGGGAAAGGGGTGATGAGGTGAGCAGAGGTGAGACAGGTATATGTGAGGTGGGCTGAAGTGTGGGGGGATGAGGTGAGAAGAGGAGAAGTAGGAAAGCAATGGGTCAGGGATGCGGCCTGTCAATGTGATGTCATGCTTCTTATTTGGGAAATGACATCACAACTATAGGAAGGGGTTTCTCAGCGCTTACTAGGTGCATGCACCTTCAGCAGCTGTACCTTCTCTCTTAGCATTTGTCTGCCTGTGATTCATCTCCCTATCGACGTGATGTCATACTTCGTATCTGGACAACGACATCACAATTGTAGGAAGGGAGTTATGATGTCATACTTCTTATTTTAGAATCGACATCACCACTATAATAAGGGGTTACGATGAAAGGGAGCATTGCTACACAGCGGGCCCCCTGGAGCAGGTCAGGGGCCCCGGAGCCTGTGCCATGGAGTTGGCTCTAGGTGCCCCTGCCTGGCGGGAGCAATCAGCGTTGGCGGGCTGTGCATGTATAAACCAGATGATGACATCATTGTGTACAGGTAACACGTGCTGGAATACTCATAGAAAATAAACCCTATCCAGGTAGTGGAACATAATGAGGGAAACTTTGGCTGGGTCGCGCTCAGTTCTCCTTTTCCCAGCACAGGCGGTTTGGGGAGGGGGCGCGTTCCTCTTACCTTAAAGAGGCTGCGAGACATCTGGCAGGAAACCATCCCGACCGTTTCCAGATGTGACGGGAGAGCGTTACGCGTATAGTGATGCTGTGATTGTGTCGGAGGGGAGCTGATATCGGGGAGCGATGTATGTGCGATGAGATCCTATCTGGGCTCCCCCACGTGAGCGCTGGAGAGTTTGGCTGGAGAGGAAGTACAGCGCTGTGTAATTTCCTTCATGTACCACATCCTTTCATGACTAACGTATTGCGAGCGCACAGGCAGGGAGGTGACTACCGCCGCCGCAAACTTCTGCTGTTTATCAGAACAAACAATAAGGTGGAGGAGGAGAGGAATTTTCCAGCCAGACTCTGTTCCCCGCCAAATACATTCTGTGGCCACATTGTCTGAGCTGTCGCCTGAAGGCAAATACAGAAACAAAGCAGCCAATCAGATTCTTACCTAGATTTGTATGGGCAATGAGATTTGGCTGGTGATTGGCTGCTCAGAGTAACCACGCTACACATTATATTTTTTTATTCTTTCCTTGTTTACGTTTACGTTGAATGCTGGCCAGTGATTGGCTGCTCAGAGTAACCACACTACACATTATATATTTTTTATTTTTTCCTTTTTTACGTTTACGTTGAATGCTGGCCAGTGATTGGCTGCTCAGAGTAACCACGCTACACATTATATTTTTTTATTCTTTCCTTGTTTATGTTTACGTTGAATGCTGGCCAGTGATTGGCTGCTCAGAGTAACCACGCTACACATTATATATATATTTTTTTCCTATTTATACGTTTACATTGAATGCTGGCCAGTGATTGGCTGCTCAGAGTAACCACACTACACATTATATATTTTTAATTTTTTCCTTTTTTACATTTACGTTGAATGCTGGCCAGTGATTGGCTGCTCAGAGTAACCACTCTACACATTATATATATATTTTTTCCTTTTTATACGTTTACGTTGAATGCTGGTCAGTGATTGGCTGTTCAGAGTAACCACGCTACACATTATATTGTTTTATTTTTTCCTTTTTTACGTTTACGTTGAATGCTGGCCAGTGATTGGCTGCTCAGAGTAACCACGCTACACATTATATATATATTTTTTTCCTTTTTATACGTTTACGTTGAATGCTGGCCAGTGATTGGCTGTTCAGAGTAACCACACTACACATTATATTGTTTTATTTTTTCCTTTTTTACGTTTACGTTGAATGCTGGCCAGTGATTGGCTGCTCAGAGTAACCACTCTACACATTATATATATATTTTTTCCTTTTTATACGTTTACGTTGAATGCTGGCCGGTAATTGACTGCTCAGAGTAACCACACTACACATTATATTTTTTTATTTTATCCTTATGTTTTATGTTTATGTTGAGTGCTGGCCAGTGATTGGCTGCTCAGAATAACCATGTCACACATAATATGTTATTATTTTTCCTTATTTTTTTTTATGCTTATGTTCAGAGCTGGCTGGTGATTGACTGCTTAGAGTAACCATGCTACACATTATATTTTCTTATTTTTTCCTTTTTTACGTTTACGTTGAATGCTGCCTGGTGATTGACTGCTCAGAAAAACTATACTACAGATTATATTTTTTTTTTTCTATTTTATCCTTATTTTTTATGTAATTGGGCAGTGATTGGCTGCTCAGAGTAACCATGTCACACATTATATTTGATTATTTTTCCTTATTTTTTTTTTTTTATGCTTATGTTCAGAGCTGGCTGGTGATTGGCTGCTCAAAGTAACCATGCTACACATTATATTTATTTTTTCCATGTTTGTTATGTTTATGTTGAGAACTGGCCAGTGATTGGCTGCTCAGAATAACCATGTCACACATTATATTTTATTATTTTTTCTTATTTTTTTTCATGCTTTTGTTCAGAGCTGGCTGGTGATTGACTGCTCAGAGTAACCACGCTACATATATATATATATATTTTTTTTTTTTTTATGCTTATGTTAAAAGCTGGCTGGCGATTGGCTGCTCAGAGTAACCATGTCATGCATATTTTATTATTTTTTTTAATATTTATGTTGAGAGCTGGCTGGTAATTTATTGGCTGTTCAGAGTAACCATGCTACACATTATTTTTTTATTTTATCCTTATTTTTTATATTTATACGTACAAACCATAGGAGGGGATCCCACAATCCCCCCAAAAACAAAGCCAGAATGCCAGCACCATCCAATAGGGAGTACAAAAATAATCTATTTATTTTGAATCATAAATCATGGATCATATATCACAAACATTTAAAACCATCTAAAAGGTCACGCAGTGACCACCAGGGGGCACAAACCGCCGGCTCTTTTCTTTTATCCAACTAATACAACCACTATATATCAAACATAATATTGGTGCTTTGATTTAACTACAAAACATTTAAAGTGCTATGTGCTAAGTGCTATATAATTACATAAGAGGACCGCCAAGAGCGGAAAAAGCAAAACAGACCAAAACCATATAACATGTGAGACAGTACATTACCCATACACTTGGCCAGCCTGTCGGTGTGTCCCCCTGCCCCTAGCCTACGCGCTCGTAACGGTCGGGGACCCGTTACTTCAAGGGCAAAGACAGTGGTGCCCTATACTGATGGACACCCCTATATACTCACCCGCCCCGCTCCCACGCCAATGGGATCTGCTCGTGGCCGCGCCGCCGCGCGCACCCCGGCCGGAAGTGCGCCGGCGGCCCCAGCCAATGACAGGCCACCTAGGCCCACCGACGCACCCCGGCCGGAAGTGCGCCAGCGGCCCCAGCCCCTGACCCAGCGTCAGCCGACGCTGGCTGTGAAACGAGCAGAGAGTGTGACCGGCCGCGGGGAGTACAAGCGTACTACCCGTCGGCCTCACCACTTGGCACAGCGCGAGGCAGGCGAGCACAGAGGGGACCATCTCCCAGGCCCATGCCATAATAAGCCTGCTTACCTAAGTACATAAACATGATCCTATTATAAATAAGCATAACACGGTCTATAAACAATTCAACTAACCATATCTCATATGTTGTAATCCTACAATTACAGAAACCTCTAATTAATATCTGTGCACTTCTGCCTGAACTAGAGAGGAGGGAAACACGGAAAAGGGGAGGGAAAAAAGAGAAGGGGGGGAGGAAAAAACAGGGGGAAAAAGAGGGGAAAGAAAGGGGGGGGGGGCGAAAACGGGGGGGGGGGGGGGAAGGGAAGCAGGGAAAAAAAGGGGGAAGGAGGAGATGGGAAGTAAACAGAAAACATGAAGAAACTACGTATGTACACAACCCAATTCCAAGGGAAGGGTATTCTAGGGGCTATGAACCCGAACGGGCAATCCCCATCTATCTATCCTATCACACCTTCTACATAAACAATTTTTGCAGAGTGTGTGTACCAAACACCCCACCCCACACCCCAAGTGGGGTCTATATTCCATAATTGACCCAGATACTGACCAGCAGGGACGAATCAAAGTGGCCCCAATTGTTCTAACGGAGAACAAAAAGAGGGGGGGGGGGGAAAGCCATGACAACAAAAAAATTCTCTAAACCCAGCCCGCCCACATACAGGCGATCTCTCATTCCTCAACAATTATTCAATACAACAGAATATAGATTTCTATTCAGTTCTTGAGCGGTTGATCTTCTAAGGGATGCCCCATTGCACGTCCCTTCACACGAGTTCCTATGGAGGAGATCTTCAATATTCCTAGGTAATTCTGAGGACACCGTGACATCTCCAAAACCTGTGTAGCTAGAATACAAGCCCACATCTCCAACATTAAGCTGGCTGCAAGGAATTTACAATTGGGAAAAGTTGTGCCCCCGGTGGCGTTGCATTTTCTACATGAACACAACAGCGACATTAGCAGTTTGAGAGTGGTAGGGATAGAAAAGGTAAGTATGGGTCAGAGAGGAGGAGATGTGAAACGCCGTTTACTACAGCGAGAACTGCGCTGGATTTTCAACTTAGATTCACAGACACCAAAGGGTTTGAACGAGGACCTTGCCTTCACACCCTTCTTAGGGGGGAATTAAATATTTTCACTGTAAGGGTTTTGGGTTGCGTTAGGGGGTGATTTTGGGCACCTTAGGGCTGGGTTTTTGGGGTGGGGTGCACGGGTTCGCAGTGGCACAATTTGTATGTGGGATCGTACACAAGGGTGTTGGTGTTAATGGGATTATTAAAGTGTGTTTTTAGCTACACAGGTTTTGGAGATGTCACGGTGTCCTCAGAATTACCTAGGAATATTGAAGATCTCCTCCATAGGAACTCGTGTGAAGGGACGTGCGATGGGGCACACACTCTGCAAAAATTGTTTATGTAGAAGGTGTGATAGGATAGATAGATGGGGATTGCCCGTTCGGGTTCATAGCCCCTAGAATACCCTTCCCTTGGAATTGGGTTGTGTACATACGTAGTTTCTTCATGTTTTCTGTTTACTTCCCATCTCCTCCTTCCCCCTTTTTTTCCCTGCTTCCCTTCCCCCCCCCGTTTTCGCCCCCCCCCTTTCTTTCCCCTCTTTTTCCCCCTGTTTTTTCCTCCCCCCCTTCTCTTTTTTCCCTCCCCTTTTCCGTGTTTCCCTCCTCTCTAGTTCAGGCAGAAGTGCACAGATATTAATTAGAGGTTTCTGTAATTGTAGGATTACAACATATGAGATATGGTTAGTTGAATTGTTTATAGACCGTGTTATGCTTATTTATAATAGGATCATGTTTATGTACTTAGGTAAGCAGGCTTATTATGGCATGGGCCTGGGAGATGGTCCCCTCTGTGCTCGCCTGCCTCGCACTGTGCCAAGTGGTGAGGCCGACGGGTAGTACGCTTGTACTCCCCGCGGCCGGTCACACTCTCTGCTCGTTTCACAGCCAGCGTCGGCTGACGCTGGGTCAGGGGCTGGGGCCGCTGGCGCACTTCCGGCCGGGGTGCGTCGGTGGGCCTAGGTGGCCTGTCATTGGCTGGGGCCGCCGGCGCACTTCCGGCCGGGGTGCGCGCGGCGGCGCGGCCACGAGCAGATCCCATTGGCGTGGGAGCGGGGCGGGTGAGTATATAGGGGTGTCCATCAGTATAGGGCACCACTGTCTTTGCCCTTGAAGTAACGGGTCCCCGACCGTTACGAGCGCGTAGGCTAGGGGCAGGGGGACACACCGACAGGCTGGCCAAGTGTATGGGTAATGTACTGTCTCACATGTTATATGGTTTTGGTCTGTTTTGCTTTTTCCGCTCTTGGCGGTCCTCTTATGTAATTATATAGCACTTAGCACATAGCACTTTAAATGTTTTGTAGTTAAATCAAAGCACCAATATTATGTTTGATATATAGTGGTTGTATTAGTTGGATAAAAGAAAAGAGCCGGCGGTTTGTGCCCCCTGGTGGTCACTGCGTGACCTTTTAGATGGTTTTAAATGTTTGTGATATATGATCCATGATTTATGATTCAAAATAAATAGATTATTTTTGTACTCCCTATTGGATGGTGCTGGCATTCTGGCTTTGTTTTTGGGGGGATTGTGGGATCCCCTCCTATGGTTTGTACGTATAGATATACGGCCAGTATAGCACATCCCAATTACTAGTTAGTGCGGCCATCACCTTCGTTAATTACTATTTTTTATATTTATGTTGAAAGCTGACTGGTGATTGGCTGCTGAGAGTAACCATGTCACACATATTTTTTATTTTTTCCTTTTTTTATGTTTACGTTGAAAGCTGGTCGGTGATTGGTTGTTCAGATTAACCATGCTACACATTATATTTTTTTTTTTCATTTTTGCCCTTGTTTCTTATGTTTATGTTGAAAGCTAGCTGGTGATTGGCTGCTCAGAGAAACCATGTCACACATTATATTTTATTATTTTTCCTTATTTTTTACATTTATGTTGATAGCTGGCTGTTGATTGGCTGCTCAGAGTAACCACGCTCCACATTATATTTTTTTTTTTTTTCTGTGTTTTTTATGTTTGAGAGCTGGCTGGTGATTGGCTGCTCAGAATAACCATGTCACACATATTTTTTATTTTTTCTTTATTTTTATGTTTACTTTAAAAGCTGGCCAGTGATTGGCTGCTGAGAGTAACCATGTCACACATTATATTTTTTTTTATTTTTTCCTTTTTTTATGTTTATGTTGAAAGCTGGCTGGTGATTGGCTGCTCAGAGAAACCATGTCACACATTATATTTTATTATTTTTCTTTATTTTTTAAAATTTATGTTGAGAGCTGGCTGGTTATTGGCTGCTCGGGGTAACCACGCTACATATTTATGTTTATTTTATCCATATTTGTAATGCTCGTGTTCAGAGCTGGCTGGTGATTGGCTGCTCAGAGTAACAACGCTACACATATTGTTTTTTTCTTTTTTTTATGTATACATTGAAAGCTGGCCAGTGATTGGCTGCTCTTAGTGACTATGCTACACATTATATATTTTTTTCCATGTTTTCTGGGAGGCCGATTCATTAATAGCGGCAGGTAGCAACAGTTGAGCGACTGTAGCGGCATTTACAGAGCGCCCGCTAGTAGTCGCTGTGCTTGGCCGTTGTTCGGTAGTTGATAGCGACTCAGTCGCTTTGCCGCAATGTTGAATATTGGGTGAGGAGTCGCTATTTGACAGGTTCCACGATGTATGGGAGCGCATGATAGCGACTGGCCATAGCGACCGGCTCCCACCATATTCATGAACAAATCACGCTCAAAAAATTATTGCGCTGTAAAATGTTTAAACCCCAGAGCGCTGGCGGCGATGGGTTAAAAGTAGTTTTTTAACCCCCAAACAACCATATTTTTGGAAACCAAAAAAAACAAGTTTTTTAAAATAATTTTGTAATATGAACACATTAATATCAGACCTGTAATATCAATTCTGTACATTTTTATTTTTTTATTTTTTTTTTAACTTAAAAAATTATTTAAAATGGCCACAGTGGTCACAGAATTTTACACATTTAAAAAAAAAAAATAATAACAATTAATTATGAATATTTAAAGATTTTTCCATTGAAATGCATTGGAGAGCGCCAGGTAGCGAGAGGTCATACCTGTCGCTGTTCAAGGTCGGACACTGGCGCTGTGGGCTGAGGCTGGAATAATGATGAATGAGTCGCTATATGGCGCTATCTCAGTCGCTAAGCAGGATTGCCTTGATAAATGTGTGATTGTGGTGGGGAGCCGGCGTTCTCGTGGCGGGGCCCATCATTACCGGCCGCTCACCAGTCGCTACCTGTCGCTATCCCTTGTTAAATAAGGGCCTATGTTTATGTTGCTCAGATTAACCACACTACACATTATATATTTTTAGATATTTTTTTCCGTATTTATTATGTTTATGTTGAGAGCTGGGCAGTTATTGGCTGCTCAGAATAACATTTATTTTTTTTTTAATCTAGCCGGTGATTGGCTGCTCATAGTAACTACGCTGCACTTTGTATTTTTTTATTCTGTTCCTTATATTGTTATATTATGTTAAAAGCTGGCTGGTGATTGGCTGCTGAGAGTAACCATGGCACACATATTTTTTATTATTTTTTCCTTCTTTTATGTTCAAAGCTGGCTGGTGATTGGCTGCTTAGAGTAACTATGCTACACATGATATATTTTTTTTAATTTTTTCTTTTTTTCTATATTGAGAGCTGGCTGGTGATTGGCTGCTCAGAATAACTATACTACACATTATATTTTTTTTCCTTTTTTATATTTGTGTTGAGAGCTGGCCGGTGATTGGCTGCTAAGAATAACCATGTCACACATTATATTTTATTATTTTTCCTTATTTTTGTTTTATGCTTATGTTCAGAGCTAGCTAGTGATTGGCTGTTCAGAGTAACCACGCTACACATTTTATTTTTTATGTTTATGTTGAAAGCTGGCTAGTGATTGGCTGCTCAGAGTAAACATGCTAAACATTATATTTTTTATTTTTTATGTTTATGTTGAAAGCTGGCTGGTGATTGGCTGCTCAGAATAACCATGTTACACATATTTTTTTATTTTTTTTTTATTTTTATGTTAAAAGCTGGCTAGTGATTGGGTGCTCAGAGTAAACATGCTAAACATTATATTTTTTATTTTTTCCTTATTTTTTTTTTTTAACGTTCACATTGAAATCTGGCCGGTGATTGGCTGCTCAGAGTAACCTTGCTATACATTATATTTTAAATTGTTTCCTTTTTTTTTGTTTTTACGTTTACGGACAGTGATTGGCTGCCCAGAGTAACCATGCCACACATTATATTTTTTGTTTTTTCCTTATTTTCTTATGTTTATGTTGATAGCTGGCTGGTGATACAACTCAGAGTAACCATGTCACACATTATATATTTTTTATTTTAGACAATGACATCACAACTGTAGGAAGGGAATTTGTAACCCTGTCAATGTGATGTGATGTCATATTTCTTATTTCGGTAGAATTAAAGGGTTACGGGGAAGGGAACATTGCTAAACAGCGGGTTCCTGGGAGCAGGTCAGGGGCCTAGGTGCCTCTGCCATGGAGTTGGCTCCCTGCGGCTTAAAAAAAAAAAAAAAAAAAAAAAAGCCCTGCGGCTTACCTGGCGGAAGCAATCTCTTCCCTAGTAGCGACAGAGGATGTTGTTGTTGGCAGGCTGTGCGTGTATAAAGCAGCAGATGATGACATCATTGTGTACAGGTAACACGTGCTGGAATATTCATAGAACATTAACCCTATAGCTATCGGAACATAATGAGGGAAACTTTGGCCGTGTTTCGCTCAGTTCTCCTTTTCCCAGCACAGGCAGTTTGGGGAGGGGGCACGTTCCTCTTACCTTAAAGTGGACCAACACCCTCCTATGATCGGCCCGGGAATCTATAAGATTCCCGGACCGATCAGACCCCTGACTGCGGGGCACCCCCCACTGTGTGAAACCCCCCAGAAACCACTAAATCCCTACCTTATCCACGATCCAGCGGCGCCCGCCGCCACCTCCCGTGCGTCCTTCTAGCAGGACGCGCACCTGCGCCGGCCGTTTGTGAATGGCCGACACGGGCGCGCGCCCTGTAAGAGTGACGCATGGGAGGCGGCGGCGGGCGCGCTCTCTTGTCCGTCACTGCCTCCCGCTTGTCTGTCGGCGGGGATTGGCAGCGGCGGTCACGTGGGAGCGAGGAGAGGTGAGTTTTTCGGGGTTTCTGGGGGGTTTCACACAGCCCCCGATCGGGGTGCCCCGCCGAAGTGAACCAAAACCCAGGATAGTCAAAATCCTGGGTGTTGGTCCACTTTAAAGAGGCTGCGAGACATCTGGCAGGAAACCATCCTCTGACGGGAGAGCGGCACACGTAAAGTGATGCTATAATAGTTTCAGGGGGGAGCTGATATTGGGGCGATGAAATCCTATTTGCTGTTTGAAACCCCCCAGTTTGCCCAATTTACTCACCAGTCCATCGTGCCCACGCCGCATCTCACCACCACAATCCGTGGCTCACCAGGTCTTTGTGAATGGATGGTGCGCGTGCAGCTAGAGCAGGGCCAGCTCCAGGTTTATGTGGGCCTTGGGCGGCATGGTCTCACTGGGCCCCTTTGTGGTGAAGAGTCGCGTCACATCACCGATGGACGTCCCAAATCTGGATGCCCCCTAAGGATCATGCTATTTGGACCAAAACTCCAGTTTTTATCTACATTGAAGTGCACCAAACCACTTTAAACTTGACCTGACACTCTAAACAAATCTAGATCCTCCTGATTTTGGATGCCCCTGTGTGTGACCCCCCCCCCCCCTTTGTTCATTATTTTCCTGGAACTGGTGAATACTACACTGTGGGATCGCGAGTTTGGGTTAACAGACAAACCAGGGGGGTTCTTCCACAAACAGGGGCATCCCAGATTCAGATGCCCCTGTAAAGCGGACTAAAACTCAGGGGGTGTAATTGCTTGCATAGTGGGTATGCCAGCGATCCCAGGGGGTTTCAGACAGGAGGGTATCATAGATTGGGATGCTCCAGGGATAGGAAATCAGCTGGGGTGGGCGACTTAAAAGCAGAACAAAACCCAGCACTTCCTCCCCTGGAATCTAAATTGATATTCCCCGTTGTGTGGAACCTCGCCATTCAAGGAGATGTGGGCACCAAGCACCGCCGGCCAAGTGCTGTCGCACACCCCAAATGCCGGCCCTATCAGTGGGCCCCCCCAGAGAGTGGGGGCCCCCCGGCAGCTGCCCCGCCTTGCCGTGTGCTGACGCCGGCCCTGAGCTAGAGGCAGGTGCGGGGATGCGGCCGACAGTGCTCGCTCCATTCAAATTATCTTTGCCTAACCATTTTAGTGTGGAAAAGGAAATCTAAATGGAACGAGTGCTGCTGATTGGCTGAGGGAACCAGGAAGAGGTGAGTTTTCGGGTTATCTGTGGGGGCTACACACAGCAGAACATCCCGAATTGGGATGCCACAATTTTAGGGGGGGGTGTTGTTCCTCTTTTAGATTCGATTTCTCTGGAAATTTGGCCAATCGTCTGAATCAAATCTTTGAGGCTGATTCATTACTAGCGCCAGGTAGCGGTAGATGAGCGTCTGTAGTGAGGCGCTTAGAGCCACCGCTAGTAGTCGCTGTGGTGGGCTATGGGTCGCTGTTACAGAGCCCCTCAGTCGCTGGCCGGCATTGATGAATATATTGTGTGAGTCGCTATAACACCAGTACAGCGCTGTATGGGAGCGAACCGTAGCGCCAGCTCAGTGTGACCGACTCACATCTAATTCATCAAAAGAACAGCTTCACATAGCATCGGCGCTCAAAATTGGGTCGTTGTAGCCCAGAGCACCAGACGTTGTGTGGTTAAAATCTGTTTTTGAACATGTATCCACTAGGAACAAAGCAATAACACATGGAATGACATTATTGTAACATTGTGACATTAAAGTGGACCAACACCCAGGGGGGATCGGCCCGGGAATCTATAAGATTCCCGGGCCGATCAGATCCCTCCCCGCGGGGCATCCGAAATCGGGATGTCCCGCAGGGTGAAACCCCCCAGGAAGCCCACAATCCTACCTTTTCCACTTTCCAGCGGCGCATGCGCGTCCGCCGCCTCCCTCGCGTCCCTCTAGCAGGGCGCGCTCCCGTTTGTGAATGGCCGGCGCGGGTGCGCTTCCTTTAAGAGGGACGCACGGTAGGCGGCGGCGGACGCGCTCTGCTTGTCCACCGCTGCCTCTCGCTTGTCCGGCGGCGGGGATTGGCAGCAGCGGTCACGTGGGAGCGGGGAGAGGTGAGTTTTCGGGGCTTTCTGGGGGGTTTCACACAGCGGGGCGCCCCCGATCGGGGTGCCCCGGGGAAGTGGACCAAAACCCAGGATAGTCAAAATCCTGTGTGTTGGTCCACTTTAACACGTTAATACCAGACATGTAATGATGATTCTGCATAAAAATATTATAAATCAAAAAAGTTTTTAAAAATTACTTTTTCTAGGCCAGGAGAGGTGACACAATGATTTGATTAAATTAAAAAAAATTAAAATAAAACCCTGTTTAAAGAGAAGAAAAGGAACATCCATTGAAATGTATGGGAGAGAGCGACAGGTAGCGACAGGTAATACCTGGCGCTGTGGAAGCCAGAGCGTCGGCGCTATACACTGAGCCACCTGTAATGATGAATGGGACGCTACCTGTCGCTGTTAGAGTCACTCACCAGATTCGCTTTGATAAATGTGGTATTGCGTACAGCGCCCAGCGGTCACTGTTTGCTACCTGTCGCTGCCAGTCGTTTCCTGGCGCTATGGCTTAATGAATAAACCTCTTTGATAAAATCACTCATGGCTAATGTTATTTGTGGTTCCTCAGTGAGGTAGTTCATGTCTGTCCTGCAGTCGCCACATCACTACATGATGCCACTGCTAATGGCTAATGTGGCCGGAGTAACGTGGTCAGCCATTATATTTGTGGTTCCTCAGTGAGGTAGTTCATGTCTGTCCTGCAGTCGCCACATCACTACATGATGCCACTGCTAATGGCTAATGTGGCCGGAGTAACGTGGTCAGCCATTATATTTGTGGTTCCTCAGTTAGGTAGTTCATGTCTGTCTTATAGACACGTCACTACATGATGCCACTGCTAATGGCTAATGTGGCCGGAGTAAAGTGGTCAGCCATTATATTTGTGGTTCCTCAGTGAGGTAGTTCATGTCTGTCTTATAGACACATCACTACATGATGCCACTGCTAATGGCTAATGTGGCCGGAGTAAAGTGGTCAGCCATTATATTTGTGGTTCCTCAGTTAGGTAGTTCATGTCTGTCTTATAGACACATCACTACATGAAGCCACTGCTAATGGCTAATGTGGCTGGAGTAACGTGGTCAGCCATTATATTTGTGGTTCTTCAGTGAGGTAGTTCATGTCTGTCCTGCAGTCTCCACATCACTACATGAAGCCACTGCTAATGGCTAATGTGGCCGGAGTAACGTGGTCAGCCATTATATTTGTGGTTCCTCAGTTAGGTAGTTCATGTCTGTCTTATAGACACGTCACTACATGATGCCACTGCTAATGGCTAATGTGGCTGAGGTAAAGTGGTCAGCCATTATATTTGTGGTTCCTCAGTGAGGTAGTTCATGTCTGTCTTATAGACACATCACTACATGATGCCACTGCTAATGGCTAATGTGGCTGAGGTAAAGTGGTCAGCCATTATATTTGTGGTTCCTCAGTGAGGTAGTTCATGTCTGTCTTATAGACACGTCACTACATGATGCCACTGCTAATGGCTAATGTGGCTGAGGTAAAGTGGTCAGCCATTATATTTGTGGCTCCTCAGTGAGGTAGTTCATGTCTGTCTTATAGACACGTCACTACATGATGCCACTGCTAATGGCTAATGTGGCTGAGGTAAAGTGGTCAGCCATTATATTTGTGGCTCCTCAGTGAGGTAGCTCATGTCTGTCCTGCAGTCACCACATCACTACATGATGCCACTGCTAATGGCTAATGGACTGTGACACTGCGGGTCTACCAAACTGTTGGCTATAAAAAACCACATAGGAGTACAGCTGAGCTGCCATTGGCTGAGGTGAATAAGACTAGAGAAGGTTCTAGCAGCCAGCCTGAGGGAATCTATATAAGGAGGTTATGAGGAGATTTACCTCAGAAGTCAGTGAAGTATTGTAGTAACAGGGAGTGAGGAAGGTAGCAGCACTGGTAGCAGTCAGCAGTCACTGGTGTAGGAGAGAGCAGAGGAGCCACATTCATACCTAACAAGTGACCACAGGTGAGCCATTCCACCCGAGATGCTAATGGAGGAAGCTAAGGCCTCAGTATCCTGCTATGGGACCACAATGAGGCCCACCACCTGGATGTAATGCTGGGCTATGGAAACTGCTAATGGAATTAAAGTGGATAAAGACTGTATGACCTGCTGTGACCATAAAGTGTACCTCAAGTCCTGCTTATAAAGCAAGTGGCCTTTTTATAAAGTCGAATAGCACAAGAGAATATACATCGCCTAATTAATAAATGGTGCAGGCCCTGGGGGAAATACGTTACTATTCCCTATTACTAGTCAATGAGCTGGCCCACTGCTATAGCCACACATCTGGCCGCACACAAAATATTTACAATTCAATTCAAATATACATACAATGGTCTTGATTCACAAAGAGTTGAAAAAAATTCTCATGGTAGTAAAAAATTCAATTCATGAGAAAAAAGCCTGAGAATGTCACTGTTAGTGAATCACCAGATAGGAAGACCATGAAAAGCAATGGTACTTTTTTACTCTTGAAAAAAGAATTGAACTTTTTACTCCTTTTTACTATGTAGTAAAAAGTGCCGTTGACTTTCATGGTCTTCTTATCTGGTGATTCACTAACAGTGAAATTCTGAAGCTTTTTTCTCATGAATTGAATTTTTTACTACCATGAGAGTGTTTTTCAACTCTTTGTGAATCAAGGCCAATGTCACTGTTAGTGAATCACCAGATAGGAAGACAATGCAAATCAACGGCATCTTTTTACTACAGGTAAAAAGTTCAATACCTTTTTCAAGAGTAAAAAAGTGCCATTGACTTTCATTGTTTTCTTAGCTGGTGATTCAGTAACAGTGACATTCTCAGGCTTTTTTCTCATGAATTGAACTTTTTACTACCATGAGAATTTTTTTCAACTCTTTGTGAATCAAGACCATTGTATGTATATTTGAATTGAATTGTAAATATTTTGGGTGCGGCCAGTTGTGTGGCTATAGCAGTGGGCCAGCTCATTGACTAGAAAAAAGCTTGAGAATTTTACTGTTAGTGAATCACCAGATAGGAAAACAATGAAAGTCAATGGCACTTTTTACTACAGGTAAAAAGGGAGTAAAAAGTTCAATCTCTTTTCCAGGAGTAAAAAAGTGCCATTGACTTTCATTGTTTTCCTATCTGGTGATTCACTAACAGTGAAATTCTCAAGCTTTTTTCTCATGAATTGAATTTTTTACTACCAGTTGAGCTTTTTTCAACTCTTAGTGAATTGAGGCCTTAGAGGCCGATTCATTAATAGCGCCAGGTAGCGACAGATGAGCGACTGTAGCAGTATTTTCACAGCGCCCGCTAGTAGTTGCTGTGCTTGGCCGTTGTTGGTCGGTGTGCAGTGATGTTGAATATTGGGTGAGGAGTCGCTATTTGACAGGTTCCGCGCTGTATGGGAGCGCATGATAGCGAATGGCCATAGCGACCGGCTCCCACCATATTCATTAACAAATCACGCTCAAAAAATTCTCGCGCTGTGAAATGCATGTTTAAACCCCAGAGCGCTGGCGGCGATGGGTTAAAAGTAGTTTTTTAACCCCCAAACAACCATATTTTTGGAAACCAAAAAAAACAAGTTTCTAAAAACATTTTGTAATATGAATACATTAATATCAGACCTTTAATATCAATTCTGCACACATTTGTGTTTTTTTTTTTTTTTTTATCTTAAAAAAAAAATCTAACATTGCAGAAGTGGTCACAGAATTTTTCAAATGTAAAAAAAAAAAATAACAATTAATTATGAATATTTTAAGATTGTTCCATTGAAATGCATTGGAGAGCGCCAGGTAGCAAGAGGTCACACCTGTCGCTGTTCAAGGTCGGACGCTGGCGCTGTGGGCTGAGGATGGAATAATGATGAATGAGTGGTTATCTGGCGCTATCTCAGTCGCTAAGCAGGATTGCCTGTGTGATTGTGGTGGGGAGCCGGCGTTCTCGTGGTGGTGCCCGTCATTACCGGTCGCTCACCAGTCGCTACCTGGTGCTATCCCTTGTTAAATAAGGGCCTTAGTGAATCAAGGCCAATGCATGAGACGTGTTCAAAACAAAACTGACATATAATATATACCGGTATTTCAGTTTATAATATGTCAGTTTTGTTTTGAACACGTTTCATGCATTGTATGTTTGTATTGAATAAACTTTATTGAATTGTAAATATTTTGTGTGCGGCCGGTTGTGTGGGAATTGCAGTGGGCCAGCTCTAGAGTCCCATTGACTAGTAACTGAACTTTTTATAAAGTCTGTCTCATTTGGATGCAAGCTCACATCGGGAGGTCCCCCAAACCCGCTAACAAAGAACCCACTCCCCACACTCCTGAGGAGCTAAACCCCTCAGGGACCCGTGTGCTACATTAATATATATATTAGGTATTTTTTAAAAGTTTTTTTCCAAGTTTGCTCGTTCCTGATTTGTTTGTGAGATTTTGAGCCTTATTTAAAGTGGACCAAAACCCAGGATTTTTTTACTATCTGGAGTTTTGGTCCTTGCCCCTCAAGCACCCGCATTGGGGGGTGCTCCACTGTGTGAACCCCCCCCCCCCCCCCCCGGTTGCCCAATCTGATTTACCCTTCTCTGGTCCTACGGCACCTGCACGGCCTCTTGTCCAATCATCGCGCTCTGTCCCCTTCGTCTAAGCTATCGTCTAAGGTAGCGGGCCCAAACGCGCCAGTAGCAGCATCCCCTGCTTCCCTCTTACATTCACAAATGCCTGGCACAGGTATGCACCCTGCTAAAGGGATGCGGCGCTGCTCATGCATGCGTCGTTGGACAGGGGAAGAAGATGAGTTTCCAGGCGACCTAGGGGGTGTCATAGCGGGGCATCCCAACTCTGGATGCCCCGGGGGGGAGGGAAGCAAGCAGCCTTGTAGATTACAGGGCCATCAGACCACTTTAACAAGCGTCATCACCACACAGCGCCACCTTTTTGTGCTCAGTAGCACTCGGTGTCCAATTTAAGAAGTAAAAAATGGCAGCGCCAATGTAGTCCACAGGACAGCTAAGCCAAATAAGACCAAAATGCTGGCGCTCTGGAACTGGCGCTATAGCCACAAGAAATGCTAAATGGTGCACATCATAAATTCGGCCCTAAGTGTGTGTGCTGCCACTTGACGGAAAGTATAATAAGATAGTAGCTAATCAGATCATCTGTTGAAGATGAAGCTGGTGATTAGCTCCTCAGATTAACCATGCTACACATTATAGTTGCTTTTTATTGCTCATGTGGAGGCTGGTGATTGGCTGCTTACATTAAACACAGATCGCATTGCCTTTTCTTTTTTTTCTTTCTTTTTATGATACTGATATGTTTATGATGTATGTATGTATATATGAACGCTGGCTGGTGATTGGCTGCTTTCATAGCGCCTCGTAGCGGCAGGCAGCGTCTGGTTAACGCCGGGCACTGTACAGGAAACCACATTTATGAAAGCGAATCTGGTGAGCGACTCTAACAGCGCCATGTAGGGTCACATGTATTATTACAGGCGGCTCAGCGTATAGCACCGGCGCTCTAGACAGAGCACCAGGTATTACCTTTCGGTCAGTGTCGCTCTCCCATACATTTCAATGGCTGTTCATTTGCTTGTGCTTAAACAGCATGTTTGACAGTTTTTTGGGGCTCAAATCATTGTGTGACGTCTCCTGGCTGCAAGCAAACACTATTAGAAACTTTTTTGACTTTTTATATTTTTATGCAGAATTGTCATTACAGGTCTGGCATTAAAGTTTTATTGTCACAGTGTTAAAACGATGTCATTCCATGTGTTCTTTGCTTTGTTACTGGTGGATATGTGCTCAAAAACAGACTTTAATCACACAGCGTCTGGCACGCTATGCTATAGCGACCAGATTTAGATGCCGTTGCTGTGTGTGTGTCCTTTTTTGATAAGTATGGTGTGGAGCGCCGTCGGTTGCACTGAGCTGGTGCTACCTTTCGCTCCCTGCAGCGCTGTACTGGTGTCAGAGTTCCCAACATACATCACATTCATCAATGCAGGCCAGGTTATTACAGCGACTGAGGCCCTCTGTTACAGCGCCCGATACCCGCTTACAGCATCTGCTAGCGGACGCTCTAAGCACCGCTGTACAGATGCTTATCGGCCTCATCGTCTGGCAGAAGTGCTTGATAAATCAGGCCCTAGTCTTTTTTTTATGTTCCTGGCATTGTGGGCAGTTTAACACTGAGTGCACCTTTGGATTGCAACCTGCATCTCAATCACTTTTTTAACCTTTTTAGCGTCTGTGCTGCCACCTGAAGGAAAATAAAAGAACAAAGCAGCCAATCAGATTTCACATTTCATCTACTGAAGATTAGAATCCAGACTTCACAATGTATTTTTTATCTTTTCCTTATTTTTTTTATGTTCATGATATGTTTTCCATAGTTTTTTTGTTGATATGTTTGTATGTTTGTATTGAGAATATATATATATATATATATATATATATATATATATATATATATACTGGCTGGTTATTGGCTTCTTACAGTAAACACCCCCGAAGGAGCACTTAAAGGCTTTTATGCCACTTTAATAGTGTTGGAGGGTATGGGTGGTATAGCATTAATAGTGATGATAGTACTGGCTGATATTGTGTTAGTGGTGTTGGATGGTATAGGGTAAAAGTGCTGGTAGTTCTGGGCAGTGTATGGTTAATAGTGGCAGGGGGTTCCCCGGGTCAGGGTCTCTCTGTGTCTGGCAGGTGGTGGGAAGTACAAAGAGATTCCGTATTAATAATGTATTCGCTTGGAACTGCTTAATAATTCAGCATCCTCTACACAGCGAAGAATAGAACTACCAGAAGCTGGCACATGAGAAGTGTTTGGTGCACCTTAACCACCATCAAGAGTTGTCCATTTCCTCCAGTAGGGCAGTTATTTTGGACAATGCATCCATTGCGGGCAGGTTGAGTCACTATCGCTCATCTCAGAAGGAGGAAGACTGACACAATAGTGTTGATTCAGAGCCCCTTTCTCATCGTTTTTTTGGAGGTGTTGTTGCCAAACGAAAAATCATGTAAAAATGAAAACAGTTCACACAAAAAGTCTTGCAGAACAAAAGGCTCTGCTGAATTAGACTAGAGGGAAAATGAACGAGTATGGACATTTTAAAGCAAGAAATTAGCAAGAAAGGGGCTCTGAATCAACCCTAATGACTTTGAGCTAGGTTTCAGTGGATTTTTCCACTGCGGCTACATGTCACAGTAAAAGAAGCCTTTCTCTTCCATCACCTGTCTCTTTACTGCCCCCCCTAGTGGCGGGGCACCAGCTTTTCAGAGCAGCTTGGTTGCCATGCATAGTGATGGTGAGAATTTGATGACAGTCAGTCCTTGGAGTGTGTTGTGGAGGTGGAGGTGGAAGCTTGGGGGTGTCTGAGAAGCATAGCTGTGGCAGTGGGGGTGGTGGTGGACATGGACATACTGGCAGTTATGAAGGTGGTTGTGGTGTGAGGGGGCAAGTAGACCATGATGAAACAGGGAAGTGGCGGGGATCAGGAGGATGATGTAGTTTTGGACAGGACCTGGGAACCGGCCAACAAGGAAGGGACATCGTCGAAGCAGGAGGGTACTTCTTGCACTGGCAGCCACAAAGAACTGAGCCAAGGTAGGGCCAGATCATCTGCAAAAAGGGACAGGGCTAGGTCTGCTGGTATGGTCCGCTCAGGAGCAGGTGACACTGATGCTGTTTTTGTAGACTCCAAAAAAAAGCCTGCCAGCGAAGGAGCAAAGTCTGGTTGTGGTGATGGGCAGTCTAGATCTTCTTACTTAGGGTACACTGCCGTGTGGCAATTCTTTTGTACAAGACCTAGCATGGTGCCAGATCTGCAAGCAGAAAGTTATCCGTAGCCAGGGCACAAATCTAGGACTAGGAACTACAGCAGTCCTAGTCCTTTGATCTAGTCTTTATAAACTGTGCGTCTGTTAGTACTACCACCACCAGCACCCCTGCTGTAATCTACTAACACCAGCCCTATACAATCACCACAAGTCTCCTGTCCCTCTGTCTAGTCTTTAAGTACTGCTAATGCCACTACTACACCACCAACAGCACCTCCGCTGCCACCCTCTGCTACTACCAGGCCTACACAACCACAGTTTAACCCTGCTTGTAAAAAGCCATTGTTTCAATTTCTTCAACTATATTGTCAAGATGCCAATCCCACTTCTACTGCCGTAACTAGTTTAGACCAAACCAAACATTTTCGGAAAAATTCCGTGAACCTCCAAAATGAAAAGTTCCCTTATCTCTAACCAGGAGCTTCTTATTAGGTTATATCCTCTACTGTCAATTGCCATTGCCAAAGTATTTTCAAGCATGGAACAACATAGGCCCGGGTACTGACCCTGAGGAACTTTTCACCTGGCCACCATTCTCCCAGTCTCACAGGAAGGGACTAAACCAGGACTGGAAAATACCCACCCAGCCAGACGGGCTCCCTGCCAGTATGCTACCAAAATTATGTTTTATAAACAGGGGAGAGAAAAACATGATCAGGTTGACCATCCCTAGGCCACCCTCCCGCTTGGACAGGTAGGTGACATTTCTTTTCAACAGGTTCATGTGGTTTCCCCATAACATCTGGAAAAACACACTGTAGACCCTGGTATGGAGAGACACTGGCCAAACACAGACAAAGCTGACTCGGGATCAAGTAGGTCTTGACCAATAAAAAGAGGGAAACTCTCAGCTCCCTCGTACAACCTTTGTAACCAATTAATGAACCTACCCAGCAGGCCGTACTTGCCAAGTAGCAGCTATAGGTACTCATGATTGAACCTATCAAAAGCCTTTACCTGGTCCAAGACCAACAAGTACTTTCCCCAGCCCACAGCCCTGCATTGCTCTGAGGCTTCCCGAACAGCTAAAACAGCTGAGAAAGTGTCTCTACCTTGGATTGAGCAGGGCTGATGACGGGAAAGCTCCGCCACTGACGACAAGCACCAGAACAAAATCTTTGCCAGTATCTTTCTGTCAACCTTGAGAAGGCTGATGGGGCCCCAGTTCTCAATAATTGAAGAGTCCTTACCTTTTGATAGAAGGATCACAGCTAGGGAACCCTCTGCCAGATAACAGTTAAAGATCTCCACCAAATGGGGTGCCAGGATGGTCTTAAAATATTTTTTTTATTTCATCTCTTTTTTATTAAGTTTTCACAATACAAGAGCATACAGAATACAAAATACAAAAATAGAACAAAATACAGGAACAGAAGGGAGACCATGTGGACAGTTTACCCCCATGAGCCCCAGAGAAACCATCTCCCTATGTCACATCAGAATTGATCCTCTCTGCCCATGCCCACTATGGGACCGTAGAATGCTCGATGAGGGATATGTCCTCATAAGGGAAAACAAGAGAGGAGAACCCAGCAGACCACCAGTGTTTGCATCCCATACCTCCCGCCGGTGAACACACAAAAAGGCAGGATGCTGGTGTAGATGACATCATCCCCGGAACAGGCAAGCCGGGGCTGCCGTCTGAGGATGTGCCCAGGATAAGGGACACCAGATGACCAACACCCCCCTGCTCCTCGCCGGAATCCCCCTGGGCGTGGGACGGTAGCTTATGGCTGCTAGGATAATCAACGCGGATGCGGATTCTGGATAAAGACTATCATGTCCCGATGGTCTCAGGGCACTGGCGTGGGAAGGCTAACCCCCTGGAAGACAGGTACATGGGGAAGGGGTGGACTAAATCACAGACTGGGGGGAGGATGTCAAGGGATTAAACATAGAGGCATTAAGAAAGAGCAAGGGTGGGGAAGATATGGAGGGGCATGAGAGGATGGAAGAAGTGGAGAAATGTAGAAAAAGAGAAAGGGAAAAAAAAGGGGAAGGCGGAAGCAAAAGGTGAGGGCGACGGCCGGTCCCCGGCACTTATGATGCTGGAGGGGAGAGTCGCGAGAAGGGGGCGGCAAGTCCCCTCACGGTGCCACATCAAAGGCAGTGTACCTCCATGCCGCTGCATTAGGACCTCTTCCCCTGCCCCTGGGTTGCCCCCGTCGCCAGGTAGGCCTTCACCTCCGTCGACTCCCTATATGTGATCCAATTCACCCAGATCGACAAAAACGCCTCGGTCTGTCCTTTGTCTGCGGAGATCAGCTCTTCCATTCTTTCTATGTGGCCCATCTCCGCGAACCACTCCGCCACACTTGGTGGATGTGGTGATGGCCCGGGGGACTTTTTATGGCAAGATGATCAATTGCATTAACCACCTCATCTGTTGTGTTCGGCTCTGTCTAGCTACTCAAAGAAAGGTCACTTTTTCCCAATCCTGGAGTAGAGTCCAGAAAACGTTCCATTCTTGCCCGGAATAGACACCTGTGCCTGAAAAAAGGAGAGACTAATCCATCTTCCAGGTGCCCCTTCCCCTTGGGGATGAATCAGAGGTATTCAAGACCATTAACAGTAAAAGGTGATCAGAGAACTTGACTGCCTATCCTACTCGGACAGCTAGGTCACTGAAAAAGTGAAGCCCATGAGGTCCGGGAAGTGCTTAATGTGCACATCCTTCAGACCAGCCTCTCTAGCCATACTATTCAAAAAGAGACTATCACGGCCCAGCTTGCCGTTAAAGCCTCTCCTGTCCATGGGCCTAGTTACGGGGTTAAAGAAACAAATTGATCTTTGTAAAGAGGCATATCTTGTCCCACTTAGTTTGGGGTTCAAAGATATTTATTAGGTGCAGGTCCTGCCCCTTCACAATGACGTCCAAAACCATGCACCTCCCGATCTCCACCTCAATGACTCACTGGCAACCATATTGGTTTTAAAAAACAGCACCACTCTTCTATGAGGCTCAGTTGCAAGAGAGCAAAAGGAGGGGCCGTGCCTCCATTCCCGCTTCACAGTGTAAATATCGACCAGACAAGCCAGCCTGGTCTCCTGCAAAAATAAAATATCAGCATCAAATTGGCTAAGAAGAAATAAAGCCATAAAATGAACACTCACAGATTTAATGCTGGCAAAATTAATGGTCGCCACCTTTATCAGAGGGGGAACTGCCATCAGAGTCATTAGGGAGAATGTCTCTTAGCCTTCCCTCCGGCCTCACTATCTGATACTTCACGCTTACTGGAGGAGGCTGGTGTTTCCTCCTCTATATCTGGGACCTCTGAATCAAAGGAAGAGATCTCAATAGATGAATCCTCAGAGAATGCCTCAAACCAGTTGGAGAGCTGCACCCCACTGCTCTGCCCTGGCTCCGGCACTCCACCACCCTTCTTCCTCTTTTTTTTTGTAGCTATCCTGAAGGCCAGGTAATTCCGATCCTCAGGGGAGAGCCCAGACCACTCTGCCTTGAGGTCTGAACTCCCACCCTGCTCAGAGTGGGATGCAGGACCAAAATCACCTAGCCCACGAGATCTTAAAACAGAGATTCTGACAGGGGCCACTATTACTGGAACCTTTTTGGTACTCAGCTATTATATTGCTTGATCTTACATTGGGGATTGCTGACTTGGGGGCAGACTGGGGATTCACCTTAGGGCCATCTGAAGATGGCACAGGGGCCTCAGGAACCCCCAGCTGCGTGGGCATTTGGTCCCCCAGGTTGCAGAGTTCTTCCTGAGTAAAGGGGGGTTGGAGTTGCTCCATCACTACTGTTCATACAAAATTATTCAGGGCCTGGGATGTAACAGCCCAGTTTAACCTGATCATCACTATATAATAGTCAGCAAACAGGCATATGAATCCTGTACAGAAACTAGGGGCCTTAGTTTGCATAGAATTGCAATCACATGTGTTAAGCCCCACGCCACATCAAGACCCTTTTGGTGGGGTCCCTACTCCTATTTTTGAGTGGCATGCAATCAAATATTCCTGACTTTGAGCACTCTCCTTCATTCCATCCTTTCTCTCCCTCCTCTCTCTTCCACGTCCCCTCCTTTTCTCCTTCTACTTCCCCTATCTCTCTATTCCACAATCCTCCATTCTCTCTTTCTTTCATATTTCCTACTTTGCTCATATTTCCACAATCCCTCCTTATGTGCTCCCATATTACCCCCATTTCTCTCTCTCTCTCTCTCTCTCTCTCTTCCACATTCCTTCTTTCTCTCTCTCTTTCAAATTCCCTCCTCTCTCTCTTCTATGCTCCCATTTTTCCTTCTTCTACCTTTCCCCCATTCGGGCTCTTTTTCATATTTCCTCCTTTGCTCGCATTTCCACATTCCCTCCTTTTTTCTCTCTCATATTACCTACTTTTCTAACTATCTTTCGCTTTCACATTCCCTCTTTCTATCGCTCTCTTCCACATTCCGTTTTTCTTTTTTTCTTCAACACCCCCCCTCTTCACTTTCTTCCACATCACTTTTTTCCTGCTTCTTTCACATTCCGCCCATCTTTCTGTTCTACGTTTTCCTCATTCTCTATACCATAATACCTCCCTTCTCTCTCTCTCTCTCTCTCTCTCTCACATTTACACTTTCTCTCTCTCTTCCACATTCCTCCTTCCACATCCCCTCCTTTTTTCCTTCTTCCACATTCCCTGCATCTCTTTATTCTGCATTCCCCCTTCTCTCTCTATCTCTCTCTTCTATATGTCCTCATTTGCTCTCATTTCCACATTCCCTTCTTCTCTCTGGTTGTGAATTGGTGTCAGTTAGTGGGTAATCTGTTGTAGTTAAGGGGCGTGGCAGGGGGCATAACCAGGGGGCGTGGCTTAGTACGTGTATCACTATATGTGTCCCTCTTTCCCATAGGACAGAGGGACATATAAACGGCTAAAGATGCTTAGTGGGAACTCTCCCCTGCATCCCTCTTTGGCTGTGCATGGCCACGCCAGTCAGGGCAGGCGTCAGGACTGGGCGTACCCAGGCGGGTGCTGGGGCCCCTGCACCTTGGGAGGGCCCACCTAATTCCCTTAGCAGCCCCTATGCAGGACGCAGGGCCATGCAGTCACCGGGACTAAGGACTTGATTGGCCATTGGGAGAGACTTTCTTTCCTTCTATTCTTTTTTTCTTTTCCTCTATTCTTTTCTTTTTTTCTTTCCATCTGTTCTGCCATTCCATTTTTTGTCATTCAATTTATTCTTTTTGTCCTTCCTTCTTTTTTTTCAGTCAGTCCTTCTATCTTTCTTTTCCTCCATCTCTTTGTATGTTTTCTCCCATCCCTTCTCACTCGTTCTCCTTTTCCTGTGTTTTTCCTGTCATTCTTTTTTATTTGTTCATTGTTTCTGTAATTCATTCTATGCTTTTTGTTCAATTTTTTTGTTTGCATCTATTCTTTTTTTTTTTTGTCATTCTTTCTATTCTTTTGTTTTTTTATTTCCTTCTCTCTGTTTACTTCTATAGTTGTCATTTCTTCTGTTATTTTTTTATTCTTTCTAGTATTCACTATACATGCAACTTTATCACCAAGTATGGCGTATCCTAACCCACCGCCAGGGGCCCATTGAGACTCTATCGCCCAAGGGCCCTGCATGAACCTGGAGCCGGCCCTGGCGGCGCAGCCTCACCAAGCCTACCGTAACATTGTCCCTTTAGGAACTTAAGACCACCAACACCAAAATATATATAAATACCCTTTTTATTGACATCTGAGGGAAGGGAGAGCAAAAATAAACCATAATAAATAGGAAAAACAAACTTGCATATATTGCCATGCGCGTCTATATAGAGATCTCTTTATATGACCGTTAAATCATCTAGATATATATGTAGGTCACAGGCTATATACAGATCATTTAAAGGGGACATATCCCCGGTGTTCCATTTGCTGTGAAGGAGAGAGACCCTTGGGTTGGTAGTTGGGGGGATTTGGCATCTACGAGCAGACTCTGGACTGTTGCTAGGCAGATAACGCGAGTGCACAATGACCTACTAATAGGGTGGAGTCTAAAAGTGTTGCACAAAAAATCTTTTAAGTCTGTTAAAGTAGACCTAAACCTTGCAATGGGACAGTCTTCTCTTTCGGCACATAAAAGTCTCCCTTTTTGGCTTACTCAACTCATATGTCCTCAAGTCTCCGGGGGAACTGAAACTGCAGCACACTCAGCTCCAGGAGTATGTGGCCTCTGCACCCCCAGCATACAAGGACTGAATGAGCTACATAAGCCGATAAGGTGAGGGTCCGCTCTAAGCTGCCTGCCTATATAATCCATACAATAAAGGGGCGGTATGTCATATCTGTACATGAGAGGCATTGTTAGAAAGCACGTAGGATGGACATCATAACGGTGATGTCTGATATAGTGAAAAGTTCACCCAAGCTGCTGAAAAAGCTTCAGGACTAACCCCTAATTGTGTCCAACAAGCTAAGCCACACCTCCTTAACTAGCAGATATCTATCCCATCACTGATATCTCAGATAACTACCCTCTATCTACCTCATCACTGATATCTCAGATAACTACCCTCTATATATTTATCCCATCACTGACATCTCAGATAACTACCCTCTATATATCTACCTCATCACTGATATCTCAGATAACTACCCTCTATATATCTACCTCATCACTGACATCTCAGATAACTACCCTCTATATATCTACCTCATCACTGATATCTCAGATAATTACCCTCTATATATCTATCTCATCACTGATATCTCAGATAATTACCCTCTATATATCTATCTATCTCATCACTGATATCTCAGATAGCTACTCTCTATATATCTACCTCATCACTGATATCTCAGGTAACTACCCTCTATATATTTATCCCATCACTGATATCTCAGATAGCTACTCTCTATATACCTATCTCATAACCGATATCTCAGATAAATACCATCTATATATCTACCTCATCACTGATATCTCATGTAATTACCCCCTACATATCTATCTCATCACTGATATCTCATATAATTACCCCCTATATATCTATCCCATCACTGATATCTCAGATAACCACCCTCTATATATCGATCTCATCACTGATATCTCATAAAATTACCCCCTATATATCTATCTCATCACTGATCTCAGATAGCTACTCTCTATATACCTATCTCATAACCGATATCTCAGATAAATACCCTCTATATATTTATCTCATCACTGATATCTCAGACCTACCCTCTATATATCGATCTTATCACTGATATCTCATAAAATTACCCCCTATATATCTATCTCATCACTGATATCTCAGATAACTACCCTCTATATATCAATTTAATCACTGATATCTCATATAATTACCCCCTATATATCTATCGCATCACTGATATCTCAGATAACTACCCTCTATATATCGATCTCATCACTGATATCTCATATAATTACCCCCTATATATCTATATCATCACTGATATCTCAGATAGCTACTCTCTATATACCTATCTCATAACCGATATCTCAGATAAATACCCTCTATATATCTATCTCATCACTGATATCTCAGATAACTACCTTCTATATATCTATCTCATCACTGATATCTCAGGTAACTACCCTCTAAATACTGTATCTATCTCATCACTGCTTGTTATAGAGGGATTGGGAGATTCTGCACCCTGCCTGTTATGGGGATTCAGCACACTGCCTGTTATTAGGTGATTGGGGGAATTCTGCACACTGCCTGTTATAACAGGATTGGGTTGTGGGGGTTCTGCCTCACTGCTTGTTATGGGGTGATTGGCGGTGAATCACCACACTGACTGTTAAAGGGGGATTGGGGGATTCTGCCACACTGCCTGTTATGAAATCATTGGGGGAGGGGTCTGCACACTGCCTATTATGGGGAGATTCTGCACAATATCTGTTATAAGGTGATTTGGGGGATTCTGCCACACTGCCTGTTATAAGGTGCACTCTGCTTGTCATAGGGGGATTGGGGGATTCTGCCACTCTTCCTGTTATTAGGTGATTGGGGGGATTCTGTACACTTTTTTTAGGTGAGTGGGGGTTGGGCTTCTGCACACTGCCTGTTATAGGGGGGTTGGGGATTCTGTACACTGCCTGTTATGGGTTGATTGGGGGGATTCTGCCACCTTGTTTGTTATGGAAGGATTTGAAAGATTCTGCTCTATGCTTGTCATTAGGTAATTGGGGGGATTCTGCACACTGCCTGTTATTAGGTGATTGGGGGGGATTCTGCACAATGCCTGTAATGGCAGGACTTGGGGGGGGGGGATTCTGCCACACTGCCTGTTATGGGGGGGGGGGGATCTGCCACACCTGCTTGTTATAGGTTGACTGGGGGATGCTGCACACTTCCTGTTATGGGGTTAATAGGGAGGAGTCTTCATGTTGCCTTTTATTATGTGATTGATGGTATTTAGTACAATGCTTGTTGTAGAGGGGTCGCGGGATTCTGCACATTGTCTCTTATGGAGGAATTGGGGCAATTCTGTATGCTGCCTATTATGGGATGATTGTAGGGGATTCTGCATAATGCAGCTGATTCTACCACTTACTGTTAATAGGGTACTGTGTGGTATTTTAGCACACCATTTGGTTTAGATATTTCTTATTTTCTCCATCGAAACCCAAGGCGAAAAATATCTATCCCATTACATTATCAGATAACTTCCCTTCATATATCTATCTCATCACTGATATCTCAAATAACTACCCTCTATATATCAATCTCATCAATGATATTTCAGATAACTACCCTCTATATATCAATCTCATCAATGATATCTCAGATAACTACCCTCTATATATCTATCTCATCACTGATATCTCATATAATTACCCTCTATATTTCTATCCCATCACTGATATCTCAGATAACTACCCTCTATATATCTATCTCATCACTGATATTTCAGATAACTACCCTCTATATATCTATCTTATCACTGATATTTCAGATAACTACCCTCTATATATCTATCTCATCACTGATATCTCAGATAATTACCCTCTATATATCTATCTCATCACTGATATATCATATAATTACCCTCTATATATCAATCTCATCACTTATATCTCAGATAACTACCCTCTATATATCTATCTCATCTCTGACATCTCAGATAACTACCCTCTATATATCTATCTCATCTCTGACATCTCAGATAACTACCCTCTATATATCAATCTCATCACTTATATCTCAGATAACTACCCTCTATATATCTATCCCATCACTGATATCTCAGATAATTACCCTCTATATATCTATCTCATCAATGATATCTCAGATAATGACCCTCTATATATCTATCTCATCACTGATATCTCAGATAATTACCCTCTATATATCTATCTCATCACTGATATCTCATATAATTACCCTCTATATATCTATCTCATCACTGATATATCATACAATTACCCTCTATATATCAATCTCATCACTTATATCTCAGATAACTACCCTCTATATATCTATCTCATCACTGATATCTCAGATAATTACCCTCTATATATCTATCTCATCTCTGACATCTCAGATAATTACCCTCTATATATCTATCCCATCACTGATATCTCAGATAATTACCCTCTATATATCTTATCACTGATTGGAACCTCTCTTGGAGGTGGGAGCTGGGTGGTGGGTTGTCCATATTGAAGCTTGATCTGCAGCTGGGTGGGGGTAAGTTTCAAACATATTTTCTGACAAAAGGCATTCTGGGTAATATTTTATATTCTATTATTTACTCTTATTATATCTTTGTTTATATTATATTACTATTTTCATAATATATTCTTTGCTTTAAAGGAGGTAGTGTGCAAACACATGTGCAAAACTAGAGACTCTCTATCCTGTATAGGTATTGCATGTCCTATAAGGCTGATGATAAATAATGCAATGGGTGAACGTTTTGGGCTTCTAGCGCCCCCTGTCTTGAGTGTTATCAACAACTAGATCTCGATCTTTGGAAGACAGGAGCATGGGTGTCTCCAGCTTGGTCCTCTCTGGTATGAATAATGGAAGCTCTGTGCGCTGGGTGGGTGAGTGGAGGGTCACGCAAGGGGGAAGTCACGCATGCATTTTACACGCTATCTCAGGGCGCTGATGTGCTGGGGGGGGGGCAGATTCCTTTCCAAACGTCGCCTCTGGGTGGTTGGGGCAATACAGAGACTGGATCCAGTAGAAGAACTAGGGAAAAGAAGGATCAGGGACTATACGCTTCCACCGGCTGAAAAAAAAAAAGATAGAGAAAGGTAAGAAGTTATCAATGTAAGAGGAATAACTCAATCCAACATTAAAGTGGACACACCCACACCTGCTAGATTCCCTCCCCGGGGTATCCAGAGTCTTGTGAAAACCTCCGGGTTGCCCGGAAACTCACATTCTGTCCCGGTCCAATGGCACATGTGTGAGCAGTGGCTGCTTATCTACTATGGCTTTAGCAGGATGCGTACCCACACTAGGTATTTGTGAATGCCCGGCATGGGCATGCTCCCTGTTAGAGGGAAGCGTGGAGTACGGAGGCCAGCATGCTCAGTTCCGCTTGTGCTGATTGGACAAGAGGCCGATCATGTGCCATAGGACAAGGGAAGGGTGAGTTAGTTCGGGCGACCTGGTTTCACACAGTGGGCCATCCTCGATCAAGGACCAAAACCAAGGATAGTAAAAATCCTGGGTTTTGGTCCACTTTAAAGTGATATTAAAGGCAAAGACCACTGCATCGGGCTACATTTGGGCTGTCCTAAACTGTTTTCCGTTTTTAAATTGAAGAAGAAATGGCCGAGATTTTGAGGTTTACAGGTTCACCTTATGATTTTTCCTTTGAAAAACGTGGGCGTGGCTCCTAGCTCTGTTTCGCTGCATAATAATCAGAATAATGGGCGGGGTTTTATAGATTCCTGGGCCGATCGCGGCGGGTTTTGGTTGGTCCACTTTAAGCATTGCTGTGGGGGCTGTGCGGCTTTTTAAAGTGGACTAAAACCCCACAGACATCGGCCCAGGAATGCATAAGATTCCAGGGTCGACTGATTCCCCCCCCCCCCCCCGTGTGTGCTGTGTGAAACCCCCAGATCGCCCCATACACTTACCTTCTTTTCTGGTCCGTTTTTTTTTCTGGTCCAACGGTGCATGGTGAGCAGCGGCATGCGTGAGCAGCGGCATGCGTGAGCAGCGGCCACATACCCGCTATCCCTCTAGCTGGGGACATGCCCGGGCCGACCAATCACAAATGGCTGCCCCGGGTATGCATCTAGATAAAGGTATAGTGATGCCGTGACCTGCGCATGCGTCATTGGAACAAGGTTAGGTGAGTGGGTGCAGCAAATTATTGGGGTATCACACAGTGGGGCATCCTAGTTTGGGAGGCCACAGGGAGTAGAAATTGGATGCCCATATGGGCAATTCCCTGCCATAGAGGGACAATGCCAGGATGCCCCTCTGTGTGATACCTGGGTTATCTCGCGCTCGCACAGCACATGAGCAGGCCGCGGCTACATCCCGGGCAAGGTGCATTAATATTGTATTTCGATATACGAGCTTTGTAGTTGAATACGATCTCCAGACACAACTTTACATGGGGCTCCAAAAATCATAATCCCGCCCCTCATAGGAAGATGTAGAGGCTCTGGGACTTACTTTGGGTCTGTCTTCCATCAGATTGGGATGCGCTGTGGCAAAAAGAAAAGAAAAACGTTTTAGCAATGGAATCATCAATATGGTTAAAAGACACGTACAATGACAAACAGTGAGCGACCAATCAGGAGCAACCATCCTTCAACCATTGGAAACCGTGGCAGGAATACAGGGTGGGTAGTTTAGCCACATTTTCTCAGATTCTTTGTATTTTCCGAATCCTATTGAAGTCAATGGGTCTAAAAAAAAAATTGGCATCTGTTTTTGGATCTTGGAGAAGCCAAATGCCCCAAACTGCCGCCAAACAATATTTTCAACATAACCCGGATAATTGTAAAAGCCAGAGGTCCTGTTTAGCCAAATAATATATTGTTAGAGCAGGACGCAAATGCGCTTTTAAGCCTACATTTACCTGACTGTCCACAGGCTTAATCCCATGGAGTCTTGCAAGCTAATATGGCCAGCCAGCCTGCTTGCATGCCCCCGCTTGCACTCATTAGGGAACACTTTGAATGTTTAGGTGATGTGCCCCCTGCTGCACATCAGAGAGCCCATCAGAGAACTCAGAGTTGATATGCTGATAGAGGTAAACTTTTAGACTTCAGGGATGGCCGAATAGGTGGTTGTTCCTCTTTAAAGTGGACCAAAACCCAGAATTTTAACTATCCCCGGTTTTGGCCATGGACCCGGGGGCACCCCGATTTGAGATGCCCCGCTGTGCGAAACCCCCCCAGGTCGCTCAGTAAACTCTCCTTTCTCTGATCCTATGGCGCATGTGCAGGCTCTCGCCCAGTCAGTGTGCTCAGCTGTGCTCGTCATTAAAGGCTAAGGGCTGAGTCTAGAAGCCAAACTGAGTGCGTCAATGGCCACATACCCGCCACCCTCTAACAAATGCCTGGAGAGGGCAGGTGTCCTGCTAAAGGTATAGCTAATGGTGGCTCGCGGCTTGTGCATGCACCACTGGATCGTGGAGAACGTAGGTTTTTTAGGGGACTCGGGGAGGGGAGTTCCCAATTAGGGATGATTTACCCCTCACCCAAATCTAAACAGCTACACTACCTGAGACCAATAGAAGGCTCTGGTTTCAATCAAAATAGTAAAAGGGGGCACTTGGAGCCTTTTCACAAATTTCCAAGTGGCTTGGGCTTATACCAACAATGGCCAATAGCAAGCAATTAACTACAAAGGGGCGGGGAACTGGCAAAAACTTCCCATTGTCCCAAACAGAAAATATGGGTTGTAAATCTGACACATCACGTACAATTTAAGAATTAAAAATTTTGCGCCCCAGTGGGGAAATCTTGGGGGGTTAAAGTGATACATCAGACAAAGGTAATTATACCATTGCTTCGGGCTACATTTGGCGCTGTCCTAAACTGTTTTCCATTTTTAAATTGAAGCAGAAATGGCCGACAGGTTTACCGGTTCAGCCAGTTACATTCTCTTTGTCATCCTGTCCCCAAATCAGCTCAGCAGAGAGAGTCAGGATTGCTGGTCCCTCCCTCCGCCTCCTCCTCCTCCAAATCCATTACATTGCTGTCAGCACAGAGCCCACCCATCATGCAGCATCACAGATCCAAGGGCCTTCTTCAGAAGAGAAATCATTAGAGAAAAAGAGAAAATTGGAAAAACAGTTTAGGACAGCGGCAAATGTAGCCCAACACAATAGTGTAACAATTACCTTTCCCTGCAGTAGCACTTAAATGTCTATGTCATAATATATATATTACTTTTTTGCCCCCAAAATATAAAAAAAGGACACGTGTATCTAAGAAATAAAACATATGTTAAATAAATGTGCTAACCCATACAGCCTCAAATGCTGTACCATAATTTATTTTTACTATTATTTAATATATGCCAGAATTTTCGTTCCATAAGACGCACATAAAAGCTGGGGGGAAATGCCCATGCGTCTAATAGGGCAAAGGTGAATCCCCCCCCCCCCCCCCCCCACACACACACACACACACACACACACACACACACACACACACACACACAATTCCCAACATCTGCGGAAAGAATTTAGTGTAAAAAAATTCATACCTGCGCCCCGATCCAGAAACTGCCACTCTCTACAGACAGCACGCACTGATGCATCACGCCGTGGCTCTCTACACTGTCATTTATGAATTGGTATGTGGTCGGCTGAACTGACACAGTGACGGTCGGATGTTGGGGGATCTGCCACACTACCTTGTTATGGGGGTATTTTGCATGCTGTATATTAATTGGGGAGCTGGGAGTCGGCCTGCTGCTTGTTTTTGGGGATGGGGGATTTGCCACACTACCTTGTTATGGGGTGATTGGGGGGGTTCTGCCATGTCCTGTTTGGTTCAGAATATTTTTTATCTTATTTTCCTCCTCCAAATCCTAGGTGCGTCTTATAGGGTGAAAAATATGGTAAATACTTGATTCAGTGGCTGTCGCTCGTTGGGGAACTGCCCCACTACCTTGTTATGGGGGTATTTTGCACACTGTACCTTATATGGGTGGGGGGGGGGAGTCAGCCTGCTGCATGTTTTTGGGGATGGGGGAAATCTACCACACTACCCTGTTATGGGGGTATTCTGCAAGCTGCCTGTTATATGGGGGGATTCTGCATACTGCTTGTTATATGGGGGGATTCTGCATGCTGCTTGTTTTTGAGGATGGGGGGGATCTGTCATACTACCTGTTATAGTGGTGGTTGGGGGAATTCTGCCATGTCCTGTTTGGTTCAGAATATTTTTTTTTCTTATTTTTCTCCTCCAAATCCTAGGTGTGTCTTATGGGGTAAAAAATATAGTAAATACTTTATTCAGTGGCAGTTGGGCGATGAGGGATCTGTCACACTACTTTGTTATAGGGGTATTTTGCACGCCCTATATTATATGGGGAGGGGGGATTCTGCACGCTGCTTGTTCTTGGGAATGGGGGGATCTGCCACACTGCCTTATTATGGGGGTATTCTGCATGCTGCCTGTATTATGGGGAGGGGGATTCTGCTCGTTTTTGAGATTGCGGGGGACCTTTTATAGGGGTATTCTGCATGCTGCCTGTTATATGCCTGCTTGTTTTTGAGGATGGGGGGGGGATCTGCCATACTACCTGTTATAAGGGTGATTGGGGGGATTCTGCCATGTCCTGTTTGGTTCAGAATATTTTTTTTTCTTTTTTTTCTTCTCCGACGAATCCAAGTCTTATAGGACGAAAATGCGATAATTTACAAAAAATGCACCTAAAATCAGACTTTCAGACAGACCATCATTTTTATTGACACTTGTGGATTCATTTTGAATAAAATCTCCCCTTGTAAAATAAATTGCCGTCATTTCATTATGAAACAGGCGGATTAATAACCCTGAGCAATAGAATATAATTTGCCCATAAAAATCACCAGGCTATTTTGGTGCCTCCCCAGGGGTTTGTGTTGTCAGAATAAAAAGAAATAGAAGATTTCATTACAAAGACTCCTCTCGGCGGGAGAGTCGGAGCACAGAGGACCCCTCTCTGCAAGAAGAGGGAGGGAAGGGGGGGGGGGGGGGTAACGCAGTTATGGCTCATAAAAGGCGGCTTATTGCAGAGAATTACTCTAAGTGATGGCGCTTAGGAGCTGGGGGATGCCATTCATCTCGCCCAGTGGGAGCCCCTATTCTAGGATGGATGCTGATTGTTTAGGACCAACCCCCTGCTCAACTGCACATCTAAGATGTTCAACAGGGTCCAAATAAAATGAAAATAAAACGTTGAAATGATATACAAACATGGAAAAAAATACCTTAACATTTTTAAAAAGTATGGTGATATTAACAGATATACTGTATTTTTCACTCTATAAGATGCATTTTCCCCCAAAGGTGGGGGCGGTCGCTGTGCGTCTTATGGGGAGAATGCACACCTTACTGGCACTACCATGCCACTGATTGTCCTCCTGCATCATCCTGCCACAGTCCTGACAATCAGATGAAGAACATAACACTGTGGGAGTGCTGGTAAAGTGGACAGGGCAGGAGAGGGTTTTTTTTAAAAAAAAAAGCCCTTACCTATCCCGGGCTTCAGCCGCAGTCCAGGTGCCGGGTGCAGCCATCTTTACTTTGCTGCACAGAGCAACTATCCCCCCACTCTGTACAGGCCCCACTCACCTGTGAAGGTGTACCGCAGCATACTGTGCACAGAGCGGCTTCCCCCATTCTGCGCACATGCCCGCCAACCCATTCAAGGGAAGCTGCTCTGTGTAGCGAAGTAAAGATGGCTGCGTCCAGATCTGGGACCGCCTTTGTATCCTGTGTAATGTAGAGGTTTTTTTAACATCAGCACAGTGATTGTTGGTGGAGGTTCTGCCACGCTGCCTATTATAATGGGATTCTGCACACTGCCTGTTATAGGGGATTGGGGGGATTCTGCACACTGCTTGTTACAGGGGAATTGGGGAGATTGTTCCACATGGTCTATTATAGGGGATTGGGGGAATTGTGCCCCTCTGTTATTATAGAGGATTAGGGCGATTCTGCACACTGCCTATTATAGGAGATTGAGGGGATTCTGCTACACTGTATGTTATAGGGGAATTGGGGGGATCCTGCACACTGCCTGTTATAGGGGGATAAGTGGGTTCTGCACACTGTTAGATATAGGGGGATTGGGGGGGTTGCCACACTGCCTGTTATGGGGGAGTTGGGGGTATTCTGTATTTTGCATGTTATAGGGGATTGGGGAGATTCTGCTACACTGCCTGTTGTAGGAGGATTGAGGGGATTCTGCCACACTGCCTGTTATAGGGGGATTAGAGGGGTTCTGTACACTGCCATTTATAGGGTGATTGGGGGAATTCTGCCATACTGTCTGTTATAGGGGGATTGGGTGGATTCTGACACACTGCTTGTTTCAGGGCAGTAGGAGGGTTTTAGGGAAAGAGAAAATGGGTGTCACTGGCACAAAAAATGTTGGATACACTGTGCAACAGCTTACACCGGAGGGGTTCTGCAGGGTGCTAATTGTAGGGGACTGGGGGGATTGTGCCACACTTCCTATTATAGGGAGATTGGGGGGATTCTGCACACTGCTTGTTATGGGGGATTGGGGAGATTCTTCACACTGCTTGTTATAGGGGGATTGGGGTAATTCTGCCACAATGCCTGTTTCAGGGCAGTAAGGGGGGGGGGGGAAATTCTGTCACACTGCCTGTAATAGGGGGATTGGGGGGGGGTCTCTGCTCATTGCTTGTTATAAGGGGGGGATTCTGTACACTACTTGTTATAGGGGATTATGCACACTGCCTGTTATAGGGGGGATTGGGGTGATCCTGTACACTGCCTGTTATAGGGGGTTTCTGCCACACTGCCTATTATAGGGGTTGCGGGCGATTCTGTCACACTGCTTGTCATCGGGTTCTTGGGTGGGGGGTATTTTAGCACACCATTTTGTTTGGAATATTTTTCTCCTCTAAACCCCTAGCGGCAGGTAGCGACAGATGAGCGTCTGTAGCAGGCATTTCAGAGCGCCCGCTAGTGGTCGCAGCGCTCGGTCGTGGGTCGCTAGTTCAGAGCACCTCTGTCGCTGTGCAGCATTGATGAATACGTTGTGGGGAGTCGCTATATGAGCAGTACAGCACTGTATGGAAGCGAATGGTAGCGACTGGTCAGTGCGACCGACACCATATTCATCAAAAAAACAGCCTCACACACCGCCGGTGCTCAAAAATGCTTCGCTGTAGCCCAGAGCGCCGGAGGCTGTGTGATTAAAGGCTGTTTTTGAACATGTTTCAACCAGTAACAAAGCGAAAACATATGGAATTACATTGTTATAACATTGTGACATGAACACATTAATGCCAGACCTATAATGTCAATTCTGCATAAATATATAAAAAATGTAAAAAGTTTTCAAAAATGGCTTTTTCTAGACCAGGAGAGATCCCAACATTATTTGAGAATAATAAAAAAAAATAATAAAAACCCCCTGTTTAAAAAGAGTTAAAAAAACATCCATTGAAATGTATGGGAGAGCGCCAGGTAGCGAGAGGTAAGACGTGGCGCTCTGAAAGTTTGAACGCAGGCGCTGAGGCTGAGATAATGATGAATCATACGCTACATGGCGTTATCCCAGTCGCTCAACAGAATCGGCTTCATAAATGTGGAATTGCGTGCCGTTCACCTAACGCTACCTGACGCTACCTGCCACTTACAAGGCGCTACCTGGCGCTAACCCTTCATGAATAAGGCCCTTTGACAACATTTGAGAGATAAAGGAATAAAAAAAACAACAGGATAAGGTTATTGGGTAATCTTACTCGGCATTCCTTTTTTTGCATTTGAATTTGTTACCTGTTAAGAGATAGAAAAAGAAGATTGAAGCATAAGGATTGAAAAAAAAAGAAAAGAAGCAGGACATGAAAAAAAAAAACAAACACACAAATAGGCCTAAAAGTGGACCAAAACCTGACATTACTACCAACCGGAATTCTGGTCTTGATTTGGGATGCCCCTGTGTGTGAAACCCCAAAGAACCACCAGTTTCTTACCTCTTACGTTCCCATGATGCATCTGCTGGCTCTCCTCCGGTCAGCATAGATTGCGGTGCATTGCAATGCCCAGAATTCAAGCCAGCCATTCATCTATTCCAGAGCAGAGTGCATGCAATAGATGGAGGGATGCCGTGCCGTGCATGTGCCGTGGAAACAAATTCTCAGGTTAGTATACAGGCAATCTTAGGGGGTTCATACAGTAGGGTATTCCAAATTGCCCCAGGGGAGGACTTTTACTCACCGGGTTTTTTTTCTGCTTTAAAGCAGAACAAACCCCAGGGCTTTGACTGTCCCGGACTTTGCTCCGTGTCCTGAGGGCATCACAGATTGTGAATGAGTGGGCTCTCACCCAATCAGAGCTCGACATTCAGGAGCGCTAGTGGCCACGCCCCCTGCAGTGCGCCTTCTCCTGCCCATCTCAATAGTTGGGGGCGGGAGCACACTCGCAGCCCGAAGATGCAGGGATGTGGCCGCTGGATGTTCTGTGGCGCCCTGTGGGGGAATTAACACAGCGGGATGTGTTAGGAAAGCCAGCAGTCGGCCCTGGAATGTTTTAGACTCCAAGGCCAGTCACAGTGGGTTCTGTTCCGCTTTAAACTAATATAGAAAATGTGTGTTGATTGCAGTGGGGGGGGGGGCATCCCAATTGCTGACTGCAAGCTTGTATTTACTGCTTATTGCTTCCTTTATTTACCACGGCCTGGCACCAAGGGGCCACCCGCAGCCAATCAAGTTTGCCAGACAGTCAAAGACCTTAGTGTCCGTTTGTCTGTTGAATGCAACTAACCACTAGTGATCACATGAGGTGGATTCCTGGTCGCCAAAGCCATGGAAAGAGGAAGGGGTGAGTATGGGATGCCCTGGAGAGGACATTTCAAGGTGTAAGTCAGATTCCAATATTCTTGTACAGTGTGACTATATATAATTAAATGTGACTCAGCCTGGATTTTACCTCTGGCCAGCCCAAAACATCTCTGCTGAGGCCCCCCAACCATGATGCTGAGGCTGTAACATTGGGGCTGGGGTTCCTTGGCTTGTGGGTACAGTGGGCTGGGTACAAGGGGGCTGAGCGGGAGACTAAGGAGGAAGGGATTGAATGCGGGTGTTAAAAGCAGCAGCCCAACTGGCCCCAAAGCTGTGCAACCCACCGGGTATTGTCCCAGGTCTCCCTATGGTTAGTCATGTCGTCTTACAGCCAGCAGATGGCACCACAAGCTGGGAATTACTATGAGAACATTTATTAAATCAGCTTATTAATATAGTTGATATACTTACTGAGAGCGACGATAATGCCCAACAAAAACATGACAATGGCGAGGATCAGCCCCGTCATCCTCACTGTGTCGTAATCTGTACAGAGACAGAAGCGTGATCAGCAGATTCTACAGGGATTCTACATTAATACATTAAACCCACTACACAGAGCCCAAATGTCTCATTAAAAATGATGTTTCCCTAAAAGTGCCTCAATGCAATTGCAGAGCATTTTGATATCAGAGTGATGCAGGGGGCGGAGCTTACCATAGCGAAAGGGGTCTCCACCTTCATATGGACTCGCTAAAAGAAAAAAACAACAATTTGTTAGAATATATTGTATTGTAAATCACCTTATTTACAGTACTCCTATTATTAGTGCTTACTCTTTATACTTATTGCTACTTTTATATACTATAGTCCTATGATAAAGTAAGTACAACCCATGGAATGGAGAAGAGCTTACAATCTATTAGGGTAAAAGGGAGGATCCAGAAGGGGAAGAGCTTACACTCTATTAGGGTATACGGGAGGATACAGAAGAGCTTACACTCTATTAGGATATAAAGGAGGATACAGAAGGAGAAGAGCTTACACTCTATTAGGGTATAAGGGAGGATACAGAAGGAGAAGAGCTTACAATCTATTAGGGTATAAGGGAGGATACAGAAGGAGAAGAGCTTACACTCTATTAGGGTATAAGGGAGGATACATAAGGAGAAGAGCTTACACTCTATTAGGGTATAAGGGAGGATACAGAAGGAGAAGAGCTTACACTCTATTAGGGTATAAGAGAGGATACAGAAGGAGAAGAGCTTACAATCTATTAGGGTATAAGGGAGGATACAGAAGGAGAAGAGCTTACACTCTATTAGGGTATAAGGGAGGATACAGAAGGAGAAGAGCTTACACTCTATTAGGGTATAAGAGAGGATACAGAAGGAGAAGAGCTTACAATCTATTAGGGTATAAGGGAGGATAGAGAAGGAGAAGAGCTTACAATCTATTAGGGTATAAGGGAGGATACAGAAGGAGAAGAGCTTACAATCTATTAGGGTATAAGGGAGGATACAGAAGGAGAAGAGCTTACACTCTATTAGGGTATAAAGGAGGATACAGAAGGAGAAGAGCTTACAATCTATTAGGGTATAAGGGAGGATACAGAAGGAGAAGAGCTTACAATCTATTAGGGTATAAGGGAGGATACAGAAGGAGAAGAGCTTACAATCTATTAGGGTATAAGGGAGGATACAGAAGGAAGAGAGCTTACAATCTATTATGGCATAAGGGAGGATACAGAAGGAGAAGAGCTTACAATCTATTAGGGTATAAGGGAGGATACAGAAGGAGAAGAGCTTACAATCTATTAGGGTATAAGAGAGGATACAGAAGGAGAAGAGCTTACACTCTATTAGGGTATAAGGGAGGATACAGAAGGAAGAGAGCTTACAATCTATTATGGCATAAGGGAGGATACAGAAGGAGAAGAGCTTACAATCTATTAGGGTATAAGGGAGGATACAGAAGGAGAAGAGCTTACAATCTATTAGGGTATAAGAGAGGATACAGAAGGAGAAGAGCTTACACTCTATTAGGGTATAAGGGAGGATACAGAAGGAGAAGAGCTTACAATCTATTAGGGTATAAGAGAGGATACAGAAGGAGAGGAGCTTACACTCTATTAGGGTATAAGGGAGGATACAGAATCAGAAGAGCTTACAATCTATTAGGGTATAAGAGAGGATACAGAAGGAGAAGAGCTTACACTCTATTAGGGTATAAGGGAGGATACAGAAGGAGAAGAGCTTACAATCTATTAGGGTATAAGAGAGGATACAGAAGGAGAGGAGCTTACACTCTATTAGGGTATAAGGGAGGATACAGAATCAGAAGAGCTTACAATCTATTAGGGTATAAGGGAGGATACAGAAGGAGAAGAGCTTACAATCTATTAGGGTATAAGAGAGGATACAGAAGGAGAAGAGCTTACACTCTATTAGGGTATAAGGGAGGATACAGAAGGAGAAGAGCTTACAATCTATTAGGGTATAAGAGAGGATACAGAAGGAGAGGAGCTTACACTCTATTAGGGTATAAGGGAGGATACAGAATCAGAAGAGCTTACAATCTATTAGGGTATAAGAGAGGATACAGAAGGAGAAGAGCTTACACTCTATTAGGGTATAAGGGAGGATACAGAAGGAGAAGAGCTTACAATCTATTAGGGTATAAGAGAGGATACAGAAGGAGAGGAGCTTACACTCTATTAGGGTATAAGGGAGGATACAGAATCAGAAGAGCTTACAATCTATGCAGGCATTTGATTTTTCTGGTGTAGGTCAGCATGTCTTCAGGCCAGTAGATATAATCAGGTGCGGGAGGAGCTCTCTGTACATTAGCAGGGAAGTAAGTTTATCAGGAAGCTCTCCGGCTCCCCGGGGAGGTCGTCTGAGAGTCTGCGATTGATTTCATTTTTAATGGCTGTCCCTACTTATAGTTCCTTGCTGGGAATGTGGAGGACATGCGCCTTTTAACTATAATTTTATCATGCGGATAAAAGCTGGCTTATTCCCATTGGTGATGGATGCTCGCCACAGGGGGGCGCTGTGACACAGACCAGGCAGGTGCTGGTGATAAATAGATTGCTCGTTAGTGGTTCTGCGGAGAGCAGGGGACATTGATGCAGGAAGCTGTCATGGTTTTATATAACTCCTTTAGGACATCAGTATGAAAAGCTACAGGTCACCTTTAACAGAACATCTGTATATAAAGCTAAAGCTCCCATTTAACAAAAAAACGAAAAAAAAATAATCACCTAGTTTTGGCTTGAACCTTAGTAACTGTCACCTAAGTTAACCTTTAAAGTTTTCATCTCGTTGTTGATACAATTTTAACACTTAATGATACAATGTAACACTTTTGTATCCTTTGCTTCATATACAGATGTTATAACATAAGCACAAGGGGATTATTTCCCTCTATAAATATTATATATAGCTTTACAGAAAGATAATTTAAAGAAGTTAAAGAGGAAAATACATTATTTTGTTAAAGGGGGCCTCTACCATTAATTGTGAAGTTTACTATAGTTAAAGGGGGTTTAGCTTTGACCCGAATTCGAAGCACAGCACGAATTATCCCTCCTTCTATATATTTAACATCTAGAAACCATCTAATACAATCTGGGCCCCACTTTACCACCATGATGAGCCCATCCATTATCTTTGAAGGACCCTTTTATATCACCCTGTCACCCACACATACCATATATACTCTTCAAGACACCCATATATCCCCCTTTAACTCACCTATACCATAATGTGGGTTCCCCATGCCAACATGCTACCCCCACCCATATCACCCATTACCCCCCTACCATATTGTCTAAGGGCCTCTCTGTATCACCCAACACCCTCCTTGCCACATATACTTTCCAAGAATCCTCTACAGCACCCTGTACCCCACTCATACCATATGGACCTCACTATACCAACATGCTACCCTCCACTCATATCATACATACCTTAGATGTGGGTCCCACTATAACATGCTACCCCCACCCATATAACCCATTTCCCCCCCAACCGATATCATCTAAGAACCTTTCTGTTCCACCCTCCATTCCAAAATATATACTCTTCAACACCACCCGGAAACCCACTCATACCACATGGGTCTCACGAAACATTCTACCCCCCATATCATCCATATGGTTTCTACCACCCTGTCACCCACACATATATATATATATTCCAAGACTCTTCAACACCACCCAGAAACCCACTCATACCACATGGGTCTCACGATGCAAACATTCTACCCCCCATATCATCCATATGGTTTCTACCACCCTGTCACCCACCCATATCATATATATATATATATATATATATAGATATATATATATATATATTCTAAGTATGTAACACACCCCACTTCAAACATTAATTATTACACTTGGGTTATTCCACCAGCAGGTGGCGACGTTGCAGAGAAGTCCTGAAAAACGAGCCCCTCCTGGTCTATACATACTTGGTACCTCCCACTCATTCCCCAGTGTTCTTCTCTGCAAGATGGCGACAAGACAGAAGAAAGAAGTCTCCTGCTTGCAAGTAGCCGGGATAACACCCCGGCACCCCCCCATGGTCTATTTCTACCCAGTCCTCTTTTTATTCTTTGTTAGTTTAATGATGGAAGCCTCCCAGCCTCGGCTGCTAGGCTGGGTAATGGTAGATGGCACCTAATGGTGCCTAGGAGCTTATCTCCTCCGCTAGACCCCACACGTGGGGCAATGCGAAGATCCGGTCCGGTGATCCGGTTTTGGGATGCCCCGTTCCGATTTGCCCCCTTTTAGTCCCCCTACCCCCTGCTCACTAGAATTCCTTTGCTTGGGGCGGGGGGTGATTTGCGTTGGGGTGCTTCCTTCATGGCATGTGTTTTTTTATAAGGCTATGCTCTATCTGTTCTGCGGGTCTCCTTAGTGCGGTAGTGTGCGCGTTGTGTGTGTTTTTTACTAGGGCTTGCGGCCCTTGTGCTTGCGGAGTGGCTGTCTTCTTTATATTAGGATTTATTCAGTCTGAGGTAGTGAGGGGGGTCGGGGCCGCGTTCCGCCGCGGCCCGCGCTGTACGGGCTATGGTCAGGGGGGCGGGGCCGGAGCGCTTCGCGCACGTTCTCCGGCCCGCCCTTCGTCTCGTCTGAGTGGCGCTGTTCCCCGCTGTTCCCTCTCGCTGCTCAGGTGCCGGGTTGTGCGTGTGGCAATCGTGAGTTGTCATGCAGGTTTTTTTTTTTTTTATAGCGCATATAGGTTTGTTGTCAGCGCTTCCATTGCCCTTGTGACCGCTGGCCTGCTATTAACACTGTGTGTTGGCCTTGTTCACTGTATTTAATTGATATTGTATATACTTTGTTTTATTTAAATATACATTACCTTGCTGTACTTGGTTGTATATGTGTGTGTATATATATGTATGTGTATGTATATATATATATATATATATATATATGTATGTATGTATATATATATATATATATATATAGATATATATATATATATATATATATATATATGTATTTATGTGTTGTATCATACAGGGCCTCTGGTGGCTATTCCTGCAATGAGTTTTGGTTCTCAGTATGTGTGTGTGTGCATGCACTGTATCTTTATGTGAAGGCTGATTTGGGTTTTTCTGGCTGTTTCAGATCCTGGGATACCCTTGCTGCATGGGTTTCCCGGTCTGATTTACCTGGCTAGCCCTTTTTCAATTGGGTCTTTTTAAGGGTTCTAAAAATCCTCGCACTCTCGGAACGTTAATTGTTAAGGGGCATCCCGGGTCGCTTACACCGTAAATCCCTGGGTACTTGCGAATACCAAAAATTCACCGTATGGAGGCTTCCAAAGATACCAGAAATAGCTCTTCGGGGCAATCCAGGGGGGCTCCGCTCCCAGGTGATGACGTCATATTGTGCGTTCCACGCGTCCAGCAGAATATTGCACGTCAGACCGGCACTCCGGCTTCTGGCTCCTCGCAACCTCAGTCATCTCCTACTCCCCCACGCCTATTCCGGACCCCGTGTGACGTGGTCATGGGTGGGGATTCGCAGTCCGAGGTGTGCGCTCGCTTGGCCTACCTCGAGAAGATGTTTTCCGCGGTGGTAGCTCTGTGGCTACGGCTTAGCGGAAGCATGTCTTTCCTCCGTCCCCGGCCCCGGTGGAGGAGGCGGAGGAAGTTTTGGATGGTCTGATTGTCTCCCGTCTGAGGAGGGGGAGCTCCTTGAGGATTCAGACGAGCCTGACGCTCTACAATTGTCTGCTGTTTCTGGCGCTCAGACTGCGAGGGCGCCCTTTGATACCCCCTCTTTGCTGGCCCAATTGTCAAGCCGCGTTTACTGTTTCCCAGGCAACAACACTTCTTGTTCTTAAAGAATGGAAACAGCCTACGCGTCTTGTTGGGGTGCCTCCTAGTTGGGATAAGCGGTATCCCTTTGAGGAGGAATTGAAGCTTTGGTCTGTTCACCCGGATGTGGATGTCCTGGTGTTGGGGCTGTCTAAAACGTCTGTATTGTATTCTCCAGATACTACTACCATTAAGGATGGTGAGGATTGTCGGATCGATCAGCTGGCACGCCATGGCTGATGTGTGCTTCTGCAATAGTGTTGATGGATATTAGTCCATAATTAGAGATTTATACGCTGATCTTGATCCCTCCTGTGAGGAATTTGTTTTCTTCGGCAGTGGGGGTCTTTCGTTTCTTGCGTTTTGGCTGCCCTGGACGATGCGATTGCTATGTGTAGTAGGTCCTCGGCCTAGTTGGTTGCTATTCGACGGTCCGTGTGGCTTTGTCATTGGATGGCGGATGTTGGCACTAAGAGGTCGCTTACTGCTCTCCCCTTCCTGGGGTTACGCTTGTTTGGCGACAGATTGGATTCGGTCACCAAGGTAGGTACTTTGCCTCAACACAAGAAGCCGCGTTGTTCCTTTCGGGGGGCAGCTTCTTTTAGCCCCCTCCTTTCGGGGAGCCAGGGCGAGCAGAGGAGCCTCCTTTTCCGCTACCAGGGGCGCAGGTTGGAACCGGGGGAGAGGTCGTGGCTGCCCCGGTCACTCTTGGGGCGCCAAGCTCAAGCCCGCTGCCAAGCCCGCTCAGCAATGAAGGGGCGCCCTCACCCATGTGGGTGAGGGGACAGTGGCTACACTTCTCCCAGGTTTGGGTCCGGGCGGTCCCGGACAGATGGATCCGGGAGCTGGTGTCGTCCGGTTACAATCTGGAGTTCGAGTCTCGACCTCCCTCAAGATTTTTCAGGTCGTGGGTGTCCACCGATCCTTCGGCCGCTCGGGGTCTCCTGGCGTCGGTGAGAAATCTTTTGGAAATGGCGGTTATCCGGCCGGTGCCGCCCTCGGTAGTGGGCCTCGGTTGTTATTCCAATTTCTTCACAGTACCCAAGTAGGATGGGTCGGTTCGCCCCATCCTGGATCTGAAGTTCCTCAACAGGTTCATCCGTCCATGGTAGTTTCGCATGGAAACTCTGCGGTCTGCGATCAATTCGCTTCGGCAGGGGGACTTTATGACGTCCATAGACATCAAGGATGCATACCTTCACATTCCGATCTTTCCAGCTCACCAGAGGTTTCTTCGCTTTGTGGTGGAGGATCGGCATTTTCAGTTTGTGGTTCTTCCATTCGGCCTTATCTCGGCTCCGAGAGTATTCACCAAGGTGCTGGCGGGCTTGATGGCCCTTCTCAGAGTTCAGGGGCTTCGCATTGTGCCTTATCTGGACGATCTTCTCATCATGGCTCCTTCCTTCAGTCAAGCGGAAGTGGACACAAGCACGGTGGTGTCCACTCTGGAGAGGTCCGGCTGGGTGATCATCTACCCCAAGTCCTCTCTGGTTCCGGCCAGGGTGGTGACCTTTCTGGGGATGTCCTTGGACTCTTGCCAGCACTGAGTTTTTCTACCTCAGGCCAAGGTTCTTTTGATTCAGGAATTGGCTCAGCTTCTTCTTTCCAATTCTCGCCCGTCCATCTGTCTAGGGATGAGACTGGTGGGGCTGATGGTAGCTTCTTTCAAAGCAGTTCCCTTCGCTCAGTTTCACACGCGGACGCTTCAGCTTCATCTGTTGGCGTCTTGGGACCGGCGACCGCGGTCGTTGGATCGGTCCTTCCGGATGTTCCCCCGGGTTCGGCAGTCTCTACTGTGGTGGATGGTCTCGGACAATCTCTTGAAGGGCAGGTCATTTCTGACCCCGCTTTGGGAAACTGTCACCACGGACGCCAGTTTGTCAGGATGGGGAGGTTTTCTGGAAGGATTTTCGGTTCCGGGGGCGGTGGGGTCCTCAGGAAGCCCACTTGGCCATCAATGTTCTGGAGTTGAGAGCCATCAGGTTGGTTCTGTCTCACTTGACGCAGCATTTACAGGGTTTGCTTACATCAATCACCAAGGAGGGACTCGCAGTCTGGGTGCCCTCAGAGAGGTGTCTCTGATTCTAGTTTGGGCGGAGACTCATGTCCCTTGCATTTCGGCAGTGTACATTCCAGGAGTGGAAAACACGGAGGCGGACGTTCTGAGCCGGTGTTCTTCCCGCCGGGGGAAATGGTCTCTCCACCCCCCAGGTGTTTCGGTCGTTTTGTCTTTGGTGGGGGACGCCGGATGTCGATCTGTTTGCCTCTCGTCACAATCACAAGCTTCCGACATTCGTGTCGCTTTCTCAGGATCCTTTGGCTCTGGCGGCGGATGCCATGGCCCTGAGCTGGAGGGACCTGGGGTTTCTTTATCTGTTTCCTCCGATCCCCATGCTAGGCTGGGTGCTGCGAAAGTTGGTTCTGGAAGGAGTTCCCGCCATTCTCGTGGCTCCAAGGTGGCCAAGGCGGGTGTGGTTCGCAGTCATCGTTTGTCTGGCAGTAGATCAGTTTGATCTGCCTCTTCGGCCGGATCTTCTCACTCAGGGTCAACTGTGTTACCCCAGTTTACCAACGCTGGCTTTGACGGCTTGGCTGCTGAAGCCTCCATCTTAAAGGAGGAGGGTCTTTCGGATTCGGTCATTCGGACTCTTATTAGTGCCAGGAAGAGATCCTCTTCTTCCATCTATTATAGGGCTTGGAGATCTTCTATTGATTGGTGTGAGGCTAGATCTTTGCCCTGTCGGGTCTTTTCTGTTTCTAGGATTTTGGAATTTCTTTAATCTGGGCTGGACTCTGGTCTTCAGTTGAGTACTTTGAAGGGGCAGGTTTCTGTCTTGTCTATCTTTTTAGGTCATTTGCACTCCATCCTTTGGTCAGGACTTTTTTCCAGGGGGTTTCGCATCTGCGGCCTCCTAGGAAGCCTTTGCTCCCTGTTTGGGATTTGATTTTGGTTATCTCTGCTCTTCAGGCTTCTCCTTTGAGCCTTTACAGGTTATTGTTCTTCCTACTCTGACTCAGAAGGTTGCCTTGTTGGTGGCCATCACTTCTGTTCGGCGTGTCTCGGAGTTGGCAGCCTTGTTGGTTCAGGCTCTTCACTTTGAGAGACATCAGGTCAAGGTGGTTTTCCGTTTCAAACCGGACTTTCTTTCTAAGGTGGTCTCTGCCTTTCATCTTAACCAGGACATTGTTCTTCCTTCCTTGTGTCCTAAGTCTAGGAATGACAAGGAGAGGGTTTGCACTGTTTGGATGTGGTACGCTGTGTGAAGTACTGTTTGTTTACTACTTCTCTTTTTCGTAAGACTGGTGTCTTTTTCGTGGTGCCCTGTTGGGCCTAGTAAGGGTTTGGCTCTCGCTAAGTCTTCCATTAGCAAATGGATTCGTCAGGCTGTTGTTGGGGCCTATTCTACCAAGGGGAAGGTTTCCTCTTTTCGTATCACTGCTCATTCTTCTCGTGCTGTTGGAGCGTCTTGGGCTTTTCAGCACCAGGCCTCTGTTGAACAAGTTTGTAAGGCTGCTACTTGGTCTTCTGTTCACACTTTTTCCAAGTTTTTACAAGGTTTATGTGCGGGCTTCAGCGGATGCTGTGTTGGGCCGCAAGGTTCTGCAGGCTGCAGTGGTTGAGTTTTGCATTATGGCCTTGTTGGATACCCGCCCTTTCTGGACACTGCTTTTGGATGTCCCAAGTGTAATAATTAATGTTTGAAGCGGGGTGTGTGACATACTTAGAATAATACCATTTTGTGAATACTCACCTGTAAAATGGGTATTATAAGTATGTCACACACCCCTCTTCACCCGCCCTTTTTGGTATCCTGGATTCTTTATAGGGTGAAGTTTCGTTTACAGTTTGAGGGTTACCAATGGGGTTTTCCTGGTACCTTGTCTTTACTGCTGTTTGAATACTGGGGAATGAGTGGGAGGTACCAGGTATGTATAGACCAGGAGGGGCTCGTTTTTCAGGACTTCTCTGCAACGTCGCCACCTGCTGGTGGAATAACCCAAGTGTAATAATTAATGTTTGAAGAGGGGTGTGTGACATACTTATAATACCCATTTTACAGGTGAGTATTCACAAAATGGTATTATTCCAAGATTCCAACACCACCCGGAAACCCACTCATACCACATGGGTCTCACGATGCAAACATTCTACCCCCCCATATCTTCTATACCACCTTGTCTCCCACCCACCAATACCATATATACTCTCTAAGACACCCATATATCACATATCACATATATATATATATATATATATATATATATATATATATATATATATTCCAAGACTCTTCAACACCACCTGGAAACCCGCTCATGCCACATGGGTCTCACGATGCAAACATTCTACCCCCCCATATCATCCATATGGTTTCTACCACCCTGTCACCCACCCATATCATATATACACTTCAAGGCACCCATATAGCATTCTGTAACTCACCTTTACCATAATGTGGATCCCATTAAACCAACATGCTTCACCCCACCCATACCATCCATTACCCCATATCTTCTAAGGACCCTTATATACTACCCCATCACCCACCCATACCATAAATACTCTTCAAGACCCCTGTATATTTTCCACTAACTCAGTTTTATTATAATGTAGGCCCCACTATGTGAACATGCTATCCCCACCCATATCATCCATTACCCCCTACCATATTGTCTAAGGGTCTCTCTGTACCACCCACCACGCTCCATGCCCCATATACATTCGACGTCTCCTCTACACCACACTGTACTCCTCTCATACCATATGGGCCCCAGTATACCAACATGCTACCCCCACCCATATCATCCATTACCCCCCACCATATCTTCTAAGGGCCTCTCTGTACCACCCACCACCATTCATACCACATATACATTCAAAGACTCCTCTACACCACCCTGTACTCCTCTCATACCATATGGGCCTCAATATAACAAAATGCTCCCACTATATCATCCATAGCTGCTAAGGACCCTTTATTCTTAGTATACAGTACGTCCTGCTCCAGATATAATACTTACTATCGGGTATTACTCCGCCAGATGGCGCTGGACTGCAGAGACATCGAAAATAGGCTCCTCCCGGCCCCTCAAATACCCAGGGACCTCCCACAAATCCCCCAGATTTTCTCTGCAGTCTGGACTGCGAAGGACAAGAAATGGCTCTCTACTCGCAGGTGAGCGGGGCTATTAGCCTGCGGCCCTGTAGGACTATTCCCACCCGTTCCATTATTAATGTGCCTCCCAGCCTTGGCTGCGCTGGTCTGGGTGATGGTAGGCAGCACCGCTATTAGGTGCTTAGGAGTGCTGCTCCCCCACAATCCCCCACCAAAGGGTAGGCGGTTCAGGCTTATGGTGAGCCTCTATGGGATGCCCCTCCCGCACTATTGCCCCTTGCCCCTGTCTATCGGTGGGCCCTATGTTAAGTCCCCGCTGTCCTCCCTCACTCTCCTTGTAGCCTTCGGGGGGAAAGGGGGTGTGTGTGTGTGTTTGCAATGTATTTACGTGTATTGGCCTTGTGCTTTATTTCATTCTGTTTTGTGTCAGCCGCTGCGCTGACTTGATTTACTATGTCTGTACTTAAAATTGCCGCCGCGCGCCTTTTGTCACTTTGTTCCGCGCTTGGCGGCGGTGTTACCTCAGGCTCCGGCGCGCCGTCATTGGCTGCTTGTCACGTGTTGGCTTCGGGGGGGGGGGGGGGGGGGCCGTCTCTGGCGCGCTCCGCGTCATTGCTTGTGCGGGCCCGTCCCTCGAGGTATACCGACGCCATTTGTCTGCTTGGTCGGCTTATGCGTGACGGACCTCTACCTACTGCGGTCCATAAGTGCCCTCGTGGGCAGCTTTATTACCACCTTTTTATTACTGTCTGCTTACGGCTCCCTTTGATTATGTCTTTCAGACGGGCGAATCTGTTGGCTTCTCCCGGCCCTGTATTAGTTGGTTAACTTGTGAGGCCTAGTGTAATTACTCCCACTTCCCTAGCGGGTTATTGGGGCATCCAGGGTTGCTGTATAGCGTTAATCCCTATCGGCCTATAGTGCCGCTATAATCACCATATGGAGGCATCTCAGGATAATGTGACCGGGGTTCCTTCGGGTCAAGCCCGGCTGTGTGTAGTGTGTGGGGAGTCTCATGTTGATGCTGACAAGGCGCGGGTCTGCGTATCATGTGCTGAGCAGGTGCTTGCGCTGCAATCTGGCCTTCCAGTGGCTGGGCCTGCACCTTGTTTCACTTCACCTACCCCCCAAGGTTAAATCTCACTCCTACTGAGTTGCATACAAGTGGGGATTCTCAGCCTGATGTGTCTTCTAGACTGGCTACTATTGAGAAGTTAATTGCTAATACCTTGGCGCTTAAGGCCCCTGCTAAAAAGCGGCACTTAACGCCTAATGTCACTCTTTTCCCTATGGAAACTGTTTTGGCATCTTTGTGGCTATACCCCTTCGGACGAAGGGGAGCTATTCTCGGACACAGGGTCATCTGATGAGATGCCCAGGGGTCATGACGATTCTGGCTCTGACCCCTGGGCCCCGGATGATACTGATAGACTGTTGGCTCAGATTTTTGAGGTTCTGTCCATTTCTCCCCCTGTTGCGGCTCCCAGGCAAAGGGGGGAACTTTTTCATACTGCTAAGTCACGCTTAGAATTTCCTAAGCAAGCACATTTCAATAACCTTGTGCTCAAGGAATGGGAACGCCCCAGTAGACTTCCCGGTGTACCTAAGAGTTGGGATAGGAAGTATCCTTTTCCTGCTGATGTGGTGAAGTGTTGGTCATCCCCTCCCGAAGTGGATGCCCCGGTCCTAGGGCTATCTAACACCTCTGTCATGCACTCCCCTGACTCCACTACCCTGCGGGATGCTAAGGACCGGCGCATTGACCAGCTGGCGTCCCATGCCTTTGCATGTGTGGGGACAGCACTGCGCCCGGTCTGTGCCTCCGCCATTACCGCTGACCCTGATCAGAAGTATACTTGATAGTGTCCCTGATGATTTGCCTTGTGAGGTGTTTAATGCACTCTCCAGTTGTGATGTTTTTGTAAATTTTGTCCTCTCTGCCTTGGATGAAACCATTAGAATGTGTGCCAGGACATCTGCCCTTGTGGTGGCTATACGCCGCTCGGTTTGGCTACGCCAGTGGGCTGCTGAAAACGCTGCCAAGAAGGCCCTCACTGGTTTTCCCTTCAAAGGACTGCGTCTGTTTGAGGACCGCCTGGACCTTTTTGCTAAGGGAGGCAGATTTCCCCAATGCAGGCGGCAGTCTCAGCCCTTTCGGGGTCAGGGCTCCTAGACAAGGGAGGGGAGGTTCCTTTACTGGGGCCCGGGGAGACTTCTAGGGTTCCAAGCCTAAGTCCTCTCCCAAGCCCCCTCAGGCATGATGGGGCGCTCTCACCTATCCGGGTGGGGGGACGGCTTCAGCACTTTGCTCACGTCTGGAGGCTTCATGTCTCAGGCCGGTGGATTCAGGAGGTAGTGTCCTCCGGTTACAAGATAGAGTTTGCTGCCTGGCCGCCCCCAAGATTCATCAGATCCCAGATTCCTTAGGACCCTGTGTTAGCTCAGGAGCTAGTGCAGGCAGTGGAAGGCCTCCTGGAGCTGGGGGTCATCTGCAAGGTCCCTTTAAGAGAAAAAGGCAAGGGCTTCTATTCCATCCTATTCACAGTACCCAAAAAAGATGGGTCACTCAGGCACATCCTGGACTTAAAGATCCTCAACAAATTTGTCAGGAGCAGGCGCTTTCGCATGGAAACTTCGCTCTGCCATCAGTTCCCTGCGCCCAGGGGATTTCATGACTTCTGTGGACATCAAGGATGCTTACCTTCATATTCCTGTATTTCCAGGTCATCAAAGGTTCCTCAGGTTCGCTCTGGAGGATCAACACTATCAGTTTGTGGCCTTGCCCTTTGGTCTCACCTCAGCTCCCAGGGTGTTCACCAAGGCACTGGCTGGCATGATGTCTCTGCTCAGGTGTCAGGGCGTCCGCGTGATACCTTATCTGGACGACATCCTCATCACTTCCCAGTCTCTAAATCAGGCAGAATTGGATACTCAGCTGGTGGTGTCCACCCTGGAGTCATTTGGATAGGTGATCAACCACCTCAAGTCCTCACTGTCCCCCTCCTTGGTGACTCCATTCCTAGGAATGAATCTGGATACAGTTCAAGCAAGGATTTTCCTTCCTCAGCAGAAGGTGGACAGTGTGATTGCACAGGTCCAGTTCCTGTTATCTTGTCATCATCCCTCCATCAGGCAGGGGATGGAGCTGGTGGGCCTGATGGTGGCGTGCTTTGAGGCGGTCCGTTATGCTCAGTTCCACTTGAGGCCTCTGCAACTCCACCTCTTGTCAGTGTGGGACAAGGATCCAGCATCCCTGGACAGGGTCTTTGTGCTTTCCCCCCTGGTCAGGAGGCCCCTCTCGTGGTGGATGGACTCAAGGAACCTGTTGGGGGGCAGATCCTTTCTGACCCCTTCCTGGGAGACGGTCACCACGGATGCCAGTCTGTCAGGTTGGGGGGGTTTCTGGAAATCCCTGCGGTTCCAGGGGGGAGGTCCCTGGGTATTTGAGGGGCCGGGAGGAGCCTATTTTCGATGTCTCTGCAGTCCAGCGCCATCTGGCGGAGTAATACCCGATAGTAAGTATTATATCTGGAGCAGGACGTACTGTATACTCATAATACCAATTCTACAGGTGAGTAATCACAGAATTGTATTTTTGCCACCCAGCTACCACCCATGCCATATATACACTTCAGGACACAAGTATATCACCCTACTTACCATAATGTGGGCCACCTTGTACCAACATGCTGCACCCCACCCATACCATTCATTACCCCATATCTTCTATACCACCCTATCTCCCACCAATACCATATATACTCTCTAAGACACCCATATATTACCCATGCTACCCCCAACAATTTCACCCATTACACCCCACCATATAGTCTGTAAGGGCCTTTCTATATCACCCACCACCCTCCATGCCACATTCAACCCCAAGACTCCTCTACACCACTCTATACCCCACTTATACCATATGGGCCCCATACCCATATAATCTTTACCTTTTGAAGGACCCTTTTGTACCTCCTTGTCACCCACCCAGGGCCGGATTATGAGAGGGGCGCAAGAGGCTAGAGCCCCGGGGCCTCCACCACGTGCCTCGCAAAGGGGGCTTCCACCAACCTTTGGGTTATGGTCTGGTCCAGGAAGCTTTTCAGTCTGACGGGCCGTGGGGCCGGCAGCAAAGCTGTCAGCGTCAGTGGGGGCGCACCTGGGCAAGTTTTTTTTGTTTTTGTTTTTGCAAACCTGCAGGCAAAGCCACCACAGGGCAGGAAGCAGAGTCTAGACCAGCAAAGACGCCGCCAACAACGCTACAGTGATGGGTGCAGAGCTGTCACTGCACATAAGCCACCAAGCACAGCCGCTGGCAGCTCAATGCAGGGAACCAGCCGGGCGACTACACCCCCCACCCAGAATGGCAAAGCAGGAGATCCCGAGCAGCACGCACCCGCACAAGGGGGGCACAAGGGACTCCATCTGATGTTCCAGTAACTAGGCGGGTGCCAGACAACCACCAATCACTTACTTGGCTGGACTATTATTTTAAAGGAAGAAAAAATACTGTATCTGGGGCCTCCACCAAATTTTGTGCCCAGAGGCCTCCACCACACTTAAACCAGGCCTTCACCATGATTTATTGAAAAGCCCAAACCCTCAAAAAATGATTCCCCAGCATCTAAAGTTAATATATTTTAAGTTTTTAGTCATTTAATTATTATTCTTTCCCCCACTGGGCTGCAACTCTGTTCAGGACTTTCGGATACGGGCGCCGCCATCTTGACTCAGAAGCATCACACTTACAGAGGAGAGGAGAGTGGGATAAAGTACAGGGGGGCAGGATATAGCTGTGCTTTGCTCAGATGGAGCAGAGCTGGGGTCAGGAAAAGGTCAGCAATCCCAGAATGCAGAGAGGCACAGTCAGAAGGCACTTCCTGTTTGCAGGCTGCCTTTTGTTCCATGAGCTGCCATCTTGGATGTTTAAAGGCTCATAACATGTAGTAGATGCAGGTAGGATAATGTGAGCAATCTGTATGTACAGGGTGTGGGAAACATATAAGATAGGCTCTTATTCAGAGTGAAGGCCCGCTTTAATCCGGCCCTGCACCTGCCCATACTATATATACTCATATACACCGTATATATTACCCTGTAGTTCACCTATACTATAATGTAGGCCCCACTATACCAACATGCTACACCCCACCCATACCATCCATTAACCTGCTTATTTTGTAAGGGCCCCTCTATATAGCATCCTCCCCTATTTCTTCTAATCACTTTGCCTGACCAGGTCTTCTCCGGAGCCCTATTAAATAAATATGATTATGTTTTGGGGCTATCACAGCAGAAAATGGCTGGGTCCCATACTGACATTATGCCTGCACTGCCTCTGTTTGGGCAGGTGACTGTATAGTGTATGAACAGCCATAGTCCTATCACTACCATTGCAGCTGCTATGGGGTGAGAGAAATAGGGGACCCCATGATTCCATTTAGGGCCCTTCTTATATAAAGCTATGTGTCTATTTGGGTCAGATCAGGAAGCCACTGGGTGACCGGCCAGAGCAGAGAGAGGTGGATAACTGGGGCAATGGTGATTTTTAGGAGCCGTACAAAGCCGAGCTGTTTTTTTAGGTCAGCGTTGGCTCTGCTCATTAGTACTGAATCCATTAGGGCTGCTACATTGGCATCTCACACCGGGCGCCCGGGAGGGGAGTGCCAGGGATACCACAGGGATTCTCTATCAGGATTCTCCGCAAGCCAGAATCTCCCTTTCCATGAAATACACAGAGCGGTATAACGCTATGGGGCCCAGATAAATACATTGCTGCCTGATATTAGGGGGGGGGGGGGCAGATCAAAGTGGACCAAAACCAGACCTAGAGTCTAGAAGACCCAACCTCCACCCCTGGGGCATCCCGATTTAGGATGCCCTGCTGTGTGAAACCTTGCCGGTCGCCTATTATACATCCCTCACCGGCAATTCCACAGAGCATATGGCATCTACACCCCCCAAAGCTGGGCATAGCCAAACACTGCCATAGAGGGATGTCACTGCCAATAGCCATAAGTGACTCTCTTCTATCTCTCTTTTGTTCTGATCTTTCTCCCTCTGTAGTGTCTTGTTTCTCTCTCACTTTCTGTCTCTTGTGCCTGTCTCTCTCTGGTTTTCCTCTGTCTTTTGCTATCTCCACTTTCTTTTTCTGCTTTCTACCTCTTGAGTCCCTCTCCTGTTCCCCCATCTCTCTCTCTCTCTCTCTCTCTCTCTCTCATGTCCCCCCTCTTTCTCTCTGTCTTGTCTGTCTCTCATGTCTGTCTTGTTCTCTCTTGCTCTCGGCCCTGTTTCTTTCTTTCTTCCTACCTGTGTGTCTTGTGTCTCTCTTCTGTTTCTTGCTCTCGTGTGTTTGACTCTCTCACATTACTGTCTGTCTAGTGTTTCTATATCTCCTGTGTCTTGTCTCTTGCTCTCCAATGTTTCTCTCTTTCTCTGGTTTCCTTCTGTCTTTCTTTCTCTTCTCTCTCTCTCTTTACTCTTTCGCTCTCTTTCTCTCTCATGTCTCTTTCTTGTTTCCCTTTCTCTCTAGTGTCCCCCCCCCCGCTTCTTTCTGTCTTGTCCCTCTCCTGTGCCTCTCTTATCTGTTTCTCTCTGTCTCTCCTGTTTATCTCTTGTAACTTGTATCTGTCTCTTATTCTAAGTATACAGTATGTCCTGCTCCAAATATAATACTTACACTTGGGTTATCCTCCGCCAGATGGCGCTGTGGCACTGCAGACATGCAAAAACAGGCTCCTCCCGGCCCTTCATATACCCGGGGACCTCCCACAAATCCCCAGATTTCTCTGCAGTGCTTCATGCAAAGACATGAAGTATCACTCTCTCGCAGGTGAGCGGGGCTATTACAGCCTGCGGCCCTGTTGGACTATTCCCACCCGTCCTCCTTGTGATGTGCCTCCCAGCCTGGGCTGCGCTGGTCGGGTGAAGGTAGGCAGCACCATGCGTGCTTGACGGAGCCATGCTCCACCGCAGTCCCCCACCATAGGGTAGGCGGTTTAGGCTAATGGTGAGCCTCATAGTGGATGCCCCTCCCGCTTAATTGTCCCACGCCCCGTGTAGCGGTGGACCCTGTGTACAGGATCGCCATCCTCCCTCGTTTCCCCCCTAGCCAGGGGGAAAAGAAAGGGGGGGGGTCGTGAGTATGGCGGCCTCAGTGTACCCTATCCCACGCTTATGGCCTTGGTGTCGTGTTTGACTGAGAATAGATGTCAGAGCCGAGTTTTGTACTTTACTATAGGTAGCCGACGCGCCCTTCCAATTGCATGGACGGCGGCGGTTTTGTTGATGCTGCTGCGTCTTTTTCTCCTAATCTGTAGTGACTCCGCTGCAGTAACACCGATCATCCTTCGGGGGCTTGCTTTGACTTCGTCTCAACCCTGTTTCCAGCTTATCTATTTGCTTGGCACTTTCGGAGCTTCACGCTCTCCGGAGGGGGCGGGGCCCTGACTTGGCGCGCCCCGCGTCACGTTTTGGCGTGCTCCGCGTCACTTTCAGCTCTGGCCCGCCCTCCGAGGATCGCTTGGCGCCATTCTTTTTCACGCGCGGGTGGTGAAGACCGTCCTCCCCCTGCTGTCTGCAAGTGCCCTCGCAGGCGACCATTTTTTATCATTATTATATATCCTATAGTGTCTCCTTGCACTTGGCTCTGACATCCCTGTCCCTCTTATGTCTTTCAGACCGCGGATTCCGGTGGCTTCTCCCGGCCCGGTGCATCCCCCGGTTGAGACTATTAAAAAATACTCCCACTTCCCAGCGGGTTATTGGGGCATCGAGGGTAGCTTATAGCGTCAATCCCTACGAGCCTACTGTGCCGATACAATCACCATATGGAGGCGTCTCAGGATATTGTGAACGGGGTTCCTTCGGGACAAGCCCGGCTGTGTGTAGCTTGTGGGGTCTTACCCAGCAGCGGTGACAATGCACGGGTCTGTGTTCCTTGTGCACAGCAGGCGCTAGCGGCTCTTCCCGCCTCTTCTGTGGCTGGGCCCGCACCTCGCCTCACTTCACCTACTCCCCCAAGCCTGAGTCTAACCCCCAATACAAGTGGGGATTCTCATCCTGTTATGGCTACTAGACTGGCCAGTGTTGAAAAATAGCTCGTTAGCGCGTAAGGCCACCGCCAAGAGGCGGCATTTAACCCCTGACTCTGCCCTCTTCCCTATGGAATCTGATGACTTGTTGCAGCCTTACGGCCAACCCCCCTCGGACGAAGGGGAACTGTTCTCTGACTCTGGGTCATATGACGAGGAGTCCAGGGGTCATGACGAATCTGGTTCCGAGCACTGGACCTCGGATGATATTGACAGACTGCTGGCTCAGATATTTGAAGTTTTGTCTATCTCTCCCCCTGTTGCTGCTCCCAGACAAAGGGGCGAGCTCTTTCATACTGCTAAGGCTCGTCTTGAATTTCCCGAGCAGACTAATTTCAATAGCCTCATGCTTAAGGAATGGGAACAACCCAGCAGGCTGCCTGGGATCCCTAAGAGTGTGGATAGAAAGTATCCCTTCCCGGCTGACTTGGTTAAGTGCTGGTCATCGCCTCCCGAGGTCGATGCTCCTATTCTAGGGTTGTCCAACACCTCAGTTATGCACTCCCCTGACACTACTACGCTACGGGACTCTGAGGACCGGCGTATTGATCAATTGGCATGCCATGCCTTTGCATTTGGTGGAGCGACCTTGCGCCCGGTTTGCGTCTTAGCCATTACAGCAGTAGCGCTCAGGGCCATGGTTAGGAATGCACTCGATGGCACAGATGAGTTGCCCGCTGATACTCTCAATAATCTGACTAACTGCGACGTGTTAAACTTTATCCTGTCTGCATCGGACGATGCTATAAAGATGTGTGCCAGATCTTCTGCCTTGGCGGTAACTATTCGCCGTACGGTTTGGTTGCGACAGTGTGCGGCTGACAATGCCGCTAAGAAAGCCCTTACTGGGCTCCCATTTAATGGGCTACGTCTGTTTGGTGACCGTCTAGACCTCTTCGCCAAAGGAGGCAAGCTGCCCCAGTGCAGGCGGCAGTTTCGGCCTTTTCGAGGCCAGGTCACCCTTTAAATCCCCTGCCACGGGGCTAAACATGGAAAAGGGGTATCCTTCGCCGGGCCCCGTGCAGATTCCTGGCACAGGAATAGAGGACGCCGTCCCGGTTCCTCCTGGGGGCCCAAGCCCAAAGCCCCTCCCAAGACCCCTCAGGCATGAGGGGGCGCCCTCACCCGTCAGGGTGGAGGGACGCCTACAGCACTTCGAGCACGTCTGGCGGCGCCACGTCTCAGACCGGTGGATTCAGGAGGTAGTGTCCTCCGGATACAAGATATAATTTGCTGTATGGCCCCCCACCAGATTCATTGGGTCCCGAATCCCTCAGGACCCCGCCTCAGCCCAGGTCTTGCTGCTGGCCGTGCAGGGTCTCCTGGATCTAGGAGTCATTTGCAAGGTCCCCTTTGGAGACAGGGGCATGGGGTTCTATTCCAATCTCTTCACAGTATCCAAGAAGGATGGGTCAGTCAGGCCCATTCTGGATTTAAAAATCCTCAACAGATTTGTCAAGAACAGGCATTTCCGCATGGAAACTCTGCGCTCGGCCATTGGCTCATTGCGCCCAGGGGACTTCATGACGTCAGTAGACATCAAGGATGCTTACCCACGTTCCGGTGTTTGCAGGACACCATAGGTTTCTCAGATTTGCACTGAAAGATCAGCATTATCAATTTGTGGCTCTGCCATTCGGCCTCACGTCGGCTCCCAGGGTGTTCACCAAGGTGCTAGCAGGGGTGATGTCACTGATAAGGCTAAGGGGTATACGTGTGCTGCCTTACCTGGACGACATCCTCATCACCTCTCGGTCTCTGCGGCACGCAGAGTTGGACACCCAACTGGTAGTGTCCACCCTGGAGTCCTTCGGTTGGGTGATCAATTACCCCAAGTCCTCTCTGTCCCCATCCTCGGTGACCCCGTTCCTGGGAATGATTCTGGATACGGTTCAGTCACGGATATTCCTTCCTCAACAGAAGGTGGAAGCTCTGACTGGGCCTGATGGTGGCGAGCTTCGAGGTGGTGCCCTTTGCTCAGTTCCATTTGAGACCTCTGCAGTGTCACCTTCTGTCAGTATGGGACAAGAAACCAGCGTCCTTGGGCAGGGTCTGTGTGCTTCCCCCCTCGGTCAGACGGTCCCTTGCGTGGTGGTTGGACCACAGGAACTTGACAGGGGGCAGGTCCTTTCTGGCCCTTTCCTGGGAGACGGTCACAACGGATGCCAGCCTGTCAGGTTGGGGGGATTCTGGAAGTCCCTGTGCTTCCAGGGGACGTGGGGTCCTCGGGAGGCCCACTTACCCATCAACATTCTGGAACTGCGGGCAGTTCGGTTGGTGCTGGAGCGGTTGACCCAAAACCTGAGGGGATTATCGGTCCAGGTACGCTCAGACAACAAGACGGCGGTTGCATACATCAACCATCAGGGAGGGACTCGGAGCAAGAGTGCCCTCCGGGAGGTGTCTCAGATTCTGACATGGGCGGAGGCCAATGTACAATGCATTTCGGCTGTTTACATTCCGGGGGCGGAGAATCTGCTTGCAGATGCTCTGAGCAGGGGAACGTCCCGTCACGGGGAGTGGTCCCTCTGCAACAGGGTATTTCAGTCCCTGTGTCACCGTTGGGGCCTACCGGATGTGGACCTGTTTGCGTCCCGCCACAACCACAAGCTCCCGGCCTTCGTGTCCCTGTCTCAGGACCCTCTGGCCTTGGCCACGGATGCCCTGTCCATGTAATGGAAGGAGTTTCGGCTCCTGTATGTGTTTCCACCATTCCCTCTGCAGAGCAGGGTTCTGAGCAAGATTGCTCTGGAAGGGGTGCCTGTGATTCTAGTGGCCCCAAGGTGGCCAAGAAGAGTGTGGTTCGCAGACGTGGTTCAAATGGCAGTAGACCAGTACGATCTGCCAGGGGTGCCAGACCTGCTAACTCAGGGCTCCCTACGCCATCCCAATTTACAAACTCTGGCTTTGACGGCCTGGCTGCTGAGACCTCCATCTTAATGGAGAAAGGTTTGTCTGCCTCTGTGGTGGGCACTATGGTACAGGCTAGGAAGAAGACTTCTGCTGCTATCTATTATAGAGTTTGGCGTTCCTACATTGACTGGTGTGAGTCTAGGTCTCTTCCCTGTAGGGAGTTCTCTGTTCCAAGGGTTCTGGAGTTCTTACAGCATGGTTTGGAGTTAGGTCTAAAACTCAGTACTCTGAAGGGTCAGGTGTCTGCCCTGTCCGTCTTCTTCCAGAAGACCTTTGCTCATCATCATTTGGTTAAGACCTTCTTTCAGGGGGTCACTCATGCGCGTCCCCCTCGTAAACCTGTGGTTCCCGTTTGGGATTTAAACTTGGTTTTATCTGCTTTGCAGGGTGCTCCCTTTGAGCCTATTCAAGAGGCTGCTCTGGTTGTTCTTACTCTCCAGGTTGTCTTTTTGGTGGCCATAACTTCGGTTAGGCGTGTGCCTGAGCTGGCTGCTCTATCCATTCAGTCTCCATACTATGGGAGACACCAGGACAAGGTGGTGTTCCGCTTTAAGCTGGATTTTCTGCCTAAGGTTGTGTCTGCATTTTTCATTTGAACCAGGACATTGTTCTTCCTTCCTTGTGCCCCAATCCTAGTAATGATAAAGAAAGGGTTCTGCACTCCTTGGATGTGGTCAGGTGCTTGAAGTACTACCTGGTTGTCACTGCGGCTTTCAGGAAGACTCATGCTCTCTTCATTGTGCCTTCTGGGCCTAGGAAGGGCTTGGCTCCTGCCAAGTCTACTATCAGCAAGTGGATCCGTCAGGCAGTGGTACAAGCCTATTCTGCTAAGGGGAAGAGTCCTCCCTTCCGTATTACTGCTCATTCCACTCGTGCCATTGGTGCCTCTTGGGGCTTTTCAGCACCAGGCCTCTGTTGAACAAGTTTGCAAGGCCGCTACTTGGTCTTCTGTTCATACCCTTTTCAAAGTTTTACAAGGTTGATGTTGGGGCCTCAGCTGGTGCTGCTTTCGGCCGCAAGGTTTTGCAGGTGGTTGTAGTTTAAGCTACGTGCCGTTGCCTTTTTTGTTGGGGATCCCACCCTACTGTTATGGACACTGCTATTGGATGTCCCAAGTGTAAGTATTATATTTGGAGCAGGACGTACTGTATACTTAGAATAATACAATTCTGTGAAATACTCACCTGTAGAGTTGGTATTATATGTATACAGTACGTCCTGCTCCACCCCACCCTGGTTTTCTCATTATTCTGGATCCCCTGTATGGTGATTGTTGTTATTTGTTATCATTACCAGTTGTTTTGGTGGTTGGTTTCTCCCGGCTTCTGGTTCACTGCTTTTCAATGCTGGGGATTTGTGGGAGGTCCCTGGGTATATGAAGGGCCGGGAGGAGCCTGTTTTTGCATGTCTGCAGTGCCACAGCGCCCTCTGGCGGAGGATAACCCAAGTGTAAGTATTATATTTGGAGCAGGACGTACTGTATACGTATAATACCAATTCTACAGGTGAGTATTTCACAGAATTGTATTTTATATATATCTGACCTTTTTTTCTCCTACCCCTTTCTCACTTTTTTGTCTCTGTGTTTTTCTGTGTTTGCCACTCTACTGTTCATCTCGGTTTCTCTTGCTTCTGTCTCCATATGGTTTCCCTTTGTCTTTCTCCCTTGTCTCTTTTTCATCTCACTCTTTCCCTCATCTCCTCTCTTGCTCTCTCTTGTATTTGTCTCTTGTCTGGAAATGGATGCAGTTTAACAGGGGCCCTGGCAATACAGCACTATGGGGCCCAGACATTCCTAATGGTGGCTCTGGGTTAATTTAAATACTGCTGGGCCACATAAAATTGCCAGGTCTCCACATATCCAGACATGAGGGTGGTGCTTGGTCATTAACCATGGGTGTACATGCTCACCACTCTATAACACCACCCAGCACCCTATGGCCCACCTGTACCAGCCAATGGCTCCCTGCTCCACCCATGTGGCCCACCTATACCAAGGAAGAGTGGCATCTATCATACAATGGCCCCTATACCAGACAAAGGGACCACCTACCAACCCGGTCACCCACTATACCAACAAATAGTATCATCAACGTCCCTGTGTCCCATATATACAATTATGGGGTACTACTTGTTACCCTATGGCATACCTCTACCAAAGGTACCACCTACTATCGTATAGCCTGCCTATACCAGCCAGGGCTACTACTCACCACTCTGGGGCCCAACTATACCCACCAAGGGTGCCCACTGCACTCTGTGGCCTACCTAAGCCAGACAAGGGTTCCACTTTCCTGGGGTCCAGCTACAGAAACTATGGCTACCATCCACCACCTGGTGGCTCACTTATACCAGCCATGGCTACCACCCATCACACTTGGCCCGCCTATACAAAACATACATACTATGTATCACCTTGTGTCCCACTCATGCCAACCTAAGGGAACACCTACCACTCTGTGGCCCATGTATGACTCCCCTACCATCCTGTGGCCCACCTATATCAAACAAGGGGACCTCCTAACATCCTGTGGCCCACCTATATCAAATAAGGAGACCCCCTAAAATCATGTGGCCCACCTATATCAAACAAGGGGACCACTTTCCATCCTGTGGCCCACCCATATCAAACAAGGGGACTACCTGCCATCCTGTGCCCCCCCCCATATCAAGCAAGGGGACCTCCTGCCATCCTGTGCCCCCCCCATATCAAGCAAGGGGACCTCCTGCCATCCTGTGGCCCACCTATATCAAACAAGGTGACCCCCTGTCATCCTCTGGTCCACCTGCACCTGCAAAGGGTTCCATCTACCATCCTGTGCCCCACCTATACCAGCAAGGGTACCACATGGTGACCCACCTTTACCAGCCAAAGGTACCACCCACCACACTTTGGGCTACCTATAGCAAACATGTGTGCTATTGAGCATGCTGTGGCCCACCTATACCAGCCAAGGCAACTTCAAAAAGTGGTTTACAGGTATGTCCCCCATAACATGATGGGTGGTGGTGCATTTAACCCTTGCACCCCCCCCCCCACACACAGACATGAACATTCTCTGCATTTAACCCCTTGCACCCTCTTCCCCCCTCCACACTCATACAAACATTGGGTACTACCTGTTACCCTATGGCATACCTCTACCAACCAAAGGTACCATCTACCACCGTATGGCCTACTTATAGGGGCACCCCCCACCACCTGGTGGCCCACTTACACCAACCAGGGGTACCCCTTACCACTCTGTGGCTTATCTAAGCAAGCCAAGGGTTCCACACACACTGTTCAATTAACCCCTTGCACCCTCTCCATTCTCCATACATTTTTTTTATACTCACGAACAGAGACTTAACTTATCAAAAGGCGACACAAGCCTAGGGCACCAACTGGGTGTCATAACTCATTGAACCAGCCAATCAAGTATCTCCGTTTTCACTGCAGATGGCTGCTATGGGGTCGGGGAGGCCACACCTCGTCTGTTGGCACATCTCGGGGGGATTGCTGGAAAGTGGCTCTGCGGAGAATCTGAGACACTGCACTTTGTTTCACCTCCGCTCTAATCTCCGCTAGTCCACACTCATACAAACATTGGGTACTACCTGTTACCCTATGGCATACCTCTACCAACCAAAGGCACCACCTACCACCGTATGGCCTACTTATAGGGGCTCACTCCACCACCTGGTGGCCCACTGACACCAAACAGGGGTAGCCCTTACCACTCTGTGGCTTATCTAAGCAAGCCAAGGGATCCACACACACTCTGCAGGTAACCCCTTGCACCCTCTCTGTTCTCCATATATTTTGTATACTCACGAACAAAGACTTAACTTATCAAAAGGCGACAAAAGCACTTAAAGTGCCTAGCTACGGCCCTGGGTGTCGTAACTCATTGAGCCAGCCAATAAAGTATCTCCTTTTCCACTGCAGATGGCTGCTATGGGGTCGGGGAGGCCACGCCTCGTCTGTTGGCACATCTCGGGGAATAGCTGGAAAGTGGCTCTGCGGAGAATCTGAGACACTGCACCTTGTTTCACCTCCTCTCTAATCTCCATTCCTCCGCTAGTCACACACACACGGGGGAGGGGGGGGGCGCCTTTTTCAGGAGCTTGTGGGATGAAGCGTGTTGGGTTAATTGCTGCGGGGGGGGGGGGGGGGATTCTAACAGATAGGGGAGCATGTCATGAATGGCAGAAGGAGAACATGCCGGCAGATTACAGCACCGACCAGCCTATAGAATCCCTCCATTCATCTCCCGGCACACAGGATTAACCCCACGTGTGCCTGATGCTGCTCCACCTCATCGAGGAGGACACAGTGCTCGAAAGCTGGAGACTGCATTGCACCTGCAATATACATGGTGGGGGGGGGGGGGGGTGTCTAACAGCTTGCTGCAGCGAGGCTGGGCTCTTCCCTGTACAATGCCATTCACAATAAGAAACCCACACAGCATAGTATCATACATTCCCTTATTCTTTTCGAATCAATCTCAAGCTCTTCTGGACATGGCTCTGATTTTCATTTTAAATATAATGTAGATCAGCTCAGCTCAGTGTAAGGTGTCAGCACATTATTAATGAACTCAATTTATAATGCAACCTCAAATTCTTTAACATGTCATTTGTATTGATCTCCTTCTCACTCAGATTGCAAGCTCTATGGGACAGGGTTCTCATTTGAATTGACCCCATCCACTTGTAGACTGCCAGCTCTGTTGCATAGGGTTCTCATTACAATTATTCCCCAACCTCGTGCAGATTATAAACTCTTTGGGACAGGTTCTCTATTCCTGTTATTTCATTATATATAATAAGGTTCTACTCCCAGCATGCTCTCATTGTATTATTATTATTCTCACATTGAGCGCTCTGCTTGTAGATTGTAAGCTCTTTGGGACAGGTTCTCTATTCCTGTTATTTCATTATATATAATAAAGTTCTAGTCCCAGCATGCTCTCATTGTATTATTATTATGCTCACATTGAGCCCTCCTTTTGTAGATTGTAAGCTCTTTGGGACAGGTTCTCTATTCCTGTTATTTCATTATATATAATGAGGTTCTAGTCCCAGCATGCTCTCATTGTATTATTATTATTCTCACATTGAGCCCTTCTCTTGTAGGTTGTAAGCTCTGTGGGGCAATGCTCCAATTTGAATGTATCTCCTCCTCTTGTATATTGTAAGCTTCTTAGGGCAATGTTCCCATTTGAATGTATGCCCTCCGCTTGTCAACTGTAAGCTCTGTGGGACAGGGTTCTGATTTTTATTCTAATCAGTGTAAGGTGTCAGCACATTATTAATTAACACAATTTATAATGCAACCTCAAATTCATTAACATGTCATTTGTATTGAGCCCCTTCTCTCTTAGAATGTAAGCTCTGTTGGACAAGGTTCTCATTTCATTTGACCCCCCCCCCCCCCCCTTGTAGATTATCAGCTCTTTGGGACAGGTTCTATATTCCTGTTATTTCATTATACATAATGAGGTTCTAGCCTCAGCATGTCCTCATTGTATTATTATTATTCTCACATTGAGCACTCCACTTGTAGATTGTATGCTCTGTGGGACAATGCTCCCATTTGACTTGCCCTCCTTGTCTTGTACATTGCAAGCTCCATTCTGGTTCTAATCAGCATATAGATGAGCGTTGCCATTATATGCTGTTCCCTTTAAAGTGCTTTCCACGTTAATGTAGTTATTAATGACCCAATCGATTTCCTTCCCATGCCAAAAAATTAGACCCCCTCCTCTTATAGATTGTAAGCTCAGGTCCCCTATTCCTGTTTATTCATTATACATAATGATGTTCTAGTCCCAGCATGCTCATTGTATTATTATTCTCACATTGAGCCCTCCTCTTGTAGATTGTAAGCTTTGTGGGACAGGGTTTCCCTTTGAATGTATCCCCGACTCTTGTAGTCTGTAAGCTCTGTGGGACAGGGTTCCCATTAGAATTGATCCCCTCCCCTTGTAAATTGTAAGCTCTGTGGGTCAATGCTCCCATTTGGGTTGATCCTTTCCTCTTGTAGATTGTAATTTTTTAGGGGGCGGGGTTGTCATCTGAATAACCCCTCCCCATGTAGATTGTAAGCTCTTCAACACAGGGTTCCCATTCTGGTTCTAACTGACATATGGGTGCAATGTGACCATTTGCTCTCATTGTGTAAGCTTATTATTAGTATCACTATTAGTATCAATTCCAAAATTAAGTAACCCGCCTGAAGAAGGATTCCATTCTTCAGCAGGATAAGATCCAATTGTCAGGGCCATTTCTAGGAGTTGGCGAGCATAGCTATCGCCCTGGGTGCCAATGCCATTGTGTATGGGGGACAGCTTTATCCCAGTCAGAGCCACTGTTAGTGATGCCGGCCATGCGCCAGACCCCTCATACCCCATATAGGTCTCAGTCATGGCGAGCGGGCACTGTCTGCTGCTATGGTAGTGGCAGAGCATGGCACCTACCTGTATGGAACAACAGCAATATAGGATGTGTGAGGAAGGGACACAGCATGGCACCTATCTGTATGGAACAACAACAGCACTATAGGATGGGTGAGGAGGGGGCACAGCATGGCACCTATCTGTATGGAACAACAGCACTATAGGATGGGTGAGGAGGGGGCACAGCATGGCACCTATCTGTATGGGACAGCAACAGCACTATAGGATGGGTGAGGAGGGGGCACAGCATGGCACATACCTGTATGGGACAGCAACAGCACTATAGGATGGGTGAGGAGGGGGCACAGCATGGCACATACCTGTATGGGACAGCAACAGCACTATAGGATGGGTGAGGAGGGGGCACAGCATGGCACCTATCTGTATGGGACAGCAACAGCACTATAGGATGGGTGAGGAGGGGGCACAGCATGGCACATACCTGTATGGGACAGCAACAGCACTATAGGATGGGTGAGGAGGGGGCACAGCATGGCACCTACCTGTATGGAACAACAACAGCAATATAGGATGGGTGAGGAGGGGGCACAGCATGGCACATACCCATATGGGGCAGCAGCAGCACCATAGGATGGGTGAGGAGGGGGCACAGCATGGCACATACCCATATGGGGCAGCAGCAGCACCATAGGATGGGTGGGGAGGGGGCACAGCATGGCACATACCTGTATGGGACAACATCAGCATCATAGGATGGGTGAGGAGGGGGCACAGCATGGCACATACCCATATGGGGCAGCAGCAGCACCATAGGATGGGTGGGGAGGGGGCACAGCATGGCACATACTTGTATGGGACAACATCAGCACCACAGGATGGGTGAGGAGGGGGCAGAATATTGCTCCACCTTGCAGCAATTTTTCCTAGAAACTAACCATTAATAGCCATAAGAATTATGTTTTTAACCCTTAAATGGTTGTATCTGGGTTATACCCTGGCACACAAGCTTCCAGTGCAATCACAATTCTAAAATCAACATCCTAAGCTATAAAGAAGACCTAAAGCCACCCATATCAATGAAAACAGGATCTAAATAGCGCTACCACAAGCCATGTGATTATACAGAGACCCCCCCCCCTACCTGCTTCGCTTCTTTCAGTTGGGGTAGCCATGCCGAAGACCAGGAAGACTCGAAGAGGACCTGTTGTTGGGTTTTGGGTGATTTAGGAGGTCTGCAGGTGCTGGCTGTGTAATGTGGGCATGTGTTGGGTATCCCAGAATCTGCAGGAGGTAGGTAGAGGGTGTCGTCGGGATGGCGGATGGGAATAATGGAGAGGTAGGATGGGATGTTGGTTGCAGACCTGAAGTCACAGCTGGGGAAGGTGGGGAGGGAGGGAAAGAAGAAAGGAGGAGGGGGTCTTCCATTTATTTCAGCTCGCTCCTTCTCCCAAGGGGCAATACCTTTCGGCCAATCACAAGCCACTTGGACTGCTGAAGGCTCTGCTATTGGCTCACGGCATCTGCTAGATGGTGTGGCTGGATGCAGCTGATTTAGTGCTGGGAGTGCGGATGGGATGCTGGATATTTGTGTGCTGTCCTCCTGGATTCTTATTTTTACATCACCTCCCAAATGGTATTCCTGGTGACCCCCCGACCTGCTTCCCCTGTCCTTAAAATACTCACCCTGCCCATCCCAACAAACTTGCCGCAGATCCCCTTCTAGCCACCCTCCAGGCTGACAAACCCCCTGCATCTGCTCCCAGCATCCCAGTCCCTCATCATACAGCATCTCCCAGCCAACCGTCTATCACATGAGATAATCTGTCCCCCCCCCCTCCCTCTGCTGCATCCCCGGCCCACCCCTCTCCTCCGCTCTCCCACTATACGGCCACTGCAGCAGACCTGACATGTGCACATATGGATTGCAAGCTCTCCCCGCTTATGCATTATACCCCAATAGGTTATAAGCTCCTCTCCTTCTGTATCCTCCCGTATACCCTGATAGATTGTAAGCTCTTCTCCTTCTGTCTTCTCCCTTATACCCTAATAGATTGTAAGCTCTTGTCCTGTATGCTCCCTTATACCCTAATAGATTGTAAGCTCTTGTCCTGTATGCTCCCTTATACCCTAATAGATTGTAAGCTCTTCCCCTTCTGTACCCCCCCTTATACCCTAATAGATTGTAAGCTCTTCTCCTTCTGTATCCTCCCTTATACCCTAATAGATTGTAAGCTCTTCTCCCTTCTGTATCCTCCCTTATACCCTAATAGATTGTAAGCTCTTCTCCTTCTGTATCCTCCCTTATACCCTAATAGATTGTAAGCTCTTCTCCTTCTGTATCCTCCCTTATACCCTAATAGATTGTAAGCTCTTCTCCTTCTGTATCCTCCCTTATACCCTAATAGAGTGTAAGCTCTTCTCCCTTCTGTATCCTCCCTTATACCCTAATAGATTGTAAGCTCTTCTCCTTCTGTATCCTCCCTTATACCCTAATAGAGTGTAAGCTCTTCTCCCTTCTGTATCCTCCCTTATACCCTAATAGATTGTAAGCTCTTCTCCTTCTGTATCCTCCCTTATACCCTAATAGATTGTAAGCTCTTCTCCTTCTGTATCCTCCCTTATACCCTAATAGAGTGTAAGCTCTTCTCCTCCTGTATCCTCCCTTATACCCTAATAGATTATAAGCTCTTCTCCTTCTGTATCATCCCTTATACCCTAATAGATTGTAAGCTCTTCTGCTTCTGTATCCTCCCTTATACCCTAATAGATTGTAAGCTCTTCTCCTCCTGTATCCTCCCTTATACCCTAATAGATTGTAAGCTCTTCTGCTTCTGTATCCTCCCTTATACCCTAATAGATTGTAAGCTCTTCTCCTTCTGTATCCTCCCTTATACCCTAATAGAGTGTAAGCTCTTCTCCTTCTGTATCCTTCCTTATACCCTAATAGATTGTAAGCTCTTCTGCTTCTGTATCCTCCCTTATACCCTAATAGATTGCAAGCTCCTCTCCCTTCTGTATCCTCCCTTATACCCTAATAGAGTGTAAGCTCTTCTCCTTCTGTATCCTTCCTTATACCCTAATAGATTGTAAGCTCTTCTGCTTCTGTATCCTCCCTTAGACCCTAATAGATTGCAAGCTCTTCTGCTTCTGTATCCTCCCTTATACCCTAATAGATTGCAAGCTCTTCTGCTTCTGTATCCTCCCTTAGACCCTAATAGATTGCAAGCTCTTCTGCTTCTGTATCCTCCCTTAGACCCTAATAGATTGTAAGCTCTTCTTCTCCTGTATCCTCTCTTATATCCTAATATATTGTAAGCTCTCCTCCTTCTGTATCCTCCCTTATACCCTAATAGAGTGTAAGCTCTTCTCCTTCTGTATCCTCCCTTATACCCTAATAGAGTGTAAGCTCTTCTCCTTCTGTATCCCCCCTTATACCCTAATAGAGTGTAAGCTCTTCTCCTCCTGTATCCTCCCTTATACCCTTTTAGATTGTAAGCTTTTCTCCTTCTGTATTCTCCCTTATACCCTAATAGATTGTAAGCTCTTCTCCTTCTGTAGCCTCCCTTATATCCTAATATATTGTAAGCTCTTCTCCTTCTGTATCCTCCCTTATACCCTAATAGAGTGTAAGCTCTTCTCCTTCTGTATCCTCCCTTATACCCTAATAGAGTGTAAGCTCTTCTCCTTCTGTATCCTCCCTTATACCCTAATAGAGTGTAAGCTCTTCTCCTTATGTATCCTCCCTTCTACCCTAATAGATTGTAAGCTCTTCTCCTTCTGTATCCTCCCTTATACCCTAATAGATTGCAAGCTCCTCTCCCTTCTGTATCCTCCCTTATACCCTAATAGAGTGTAAGCTCTTCTCCTTCTGTATCCTTCCTTATACCCTAATAGATTGTAAGCTCTTCTGCTTCTGTATCCTCCCTTAGACCCTAATAGATTGCAAGCTCTTCTGCTTCTGTATCCTCCCTTATACCCTAATAGATTGCAAGCTCCTCTCCCTTCTGTATCCTCCCTTATACCCTAATAGATTGTAAGCTCTTCTCCTTCTGTATCCTCCCTTATATCCTAATATATTGTAAGCTCTTCTCCTTCTGTATCCTCCCTTATACCATAATAGATTGTAAGCTTTTCTCCTTCTGTATCCTCCCTTATACCCTAATAGATTGTAAGCTTTTCTCCTTCTGTATTCTCCCTTATACCCTAATAGATTGTAAGCTCTTCTCCTTCTGTAGCCTCCCTTATACCCTAATAGATTGTAAGCTCTTCTCCTCCTGTATCCTCCCTTATACCCTAATAGAGTGTAAGCTCTTCTCCTTCTGTATCCTTCCTTATACCCTAATAGATTGTAAGCTCTTCTCCTCCTGTATCCTCCCTTAGACCCTAATAGAGTGTAAGCTCCTCTCCCTTCTGTATCCTCCCTTATACCCTAATAGATTGTAAGCTCTTCTCCTCCTGTATCCTCCCTTATATACTAATAGATTGTAAGCTCGTCTCCTTCTGTATCCTCCCTTATACCCTAATAGAGTGTAAGCTCTTCTCCTCCTGTATCCTCCCTTATATACTAATAGATTGTAAGCTCGTCTCCTTCTGTATCCTCCCTTATACCCTAATAGAGTGTAAGCTCTTCTCCTTATGTATCCTCCCTTATACCCTAATAGATTGTAAGCTCTTCTCCTCCTGTATCCTCCCTTATACCCTAATAGATTGTAAGCTCTTCTGCTTCTGTATCCTCCCTTAGACCCTAATAGATTGCAAGCTCTTCTGCTTCTGTATCCTCCCTTATACCCTAATAGATTGTAAGCTCTTCTTCTCCTGTATCCTCTCTTATATCCTAATATATTGTAAGCTCTTCTCCTTCTGTATCCTCCCTTATACCCTAATAGAGTGTAAGCTTTTCTCCTTCTGTATCCTCCCTTATACCCTAATAGATTGTAAGCTCTTCTCCTTCTGTATCCTCCCTTATACCCTAATAGATTGTAAGCTCCTCTCCCTTCTGTATCCTCCCTTATACCCTAATAGAGTGTAAGCTCTTCTCCTTCTGTATCCTCCCTTATACCCTAATAGATTGAAAGCTCTTCTCCTCCTGTATCCTCCCTTATACCCTAATAGATTGTAAGCTCTTCTACTTCTGTATCCTCCCTTATACGCTGATAGATTGTAAGCTCTTCTCCTTCTGTATCCTCCCTTATACCCTAATAGATTGTATACTCTTCTCCTCCTGTATCCTCCCTTATACCCTAATAGAGTGTAAGCTCTTCTCCTCCTGTATCCTCCCTTATACCCTAATAGATTGTAAGCTCTTCTCCTCCTGTATTCTCCCTTATACCCTAATAGATTGTATACTCTTCTCCTCCTGTATCCTCCCTTATACCCTAATAGAGTGTAAGCTCTTCTCCTCCTGTATCCTCCCTTATACCCTAATAGATTGTAAGCTCTTCTCCTCCTGTATTCTCCCTTATACCCTAATAGATTGTATACTCTTCTCCTCCTGTATCCTCCCTTATACCCTAATAGATTGTAAGCTCTTCTCCTCCTGTATCCTCCCTTATACCCTAATAGATTGTAAGCTTTTCTCCTTCTGTATTCTCCCTTATACCCTAATAGATTGTAAGCTCTTCTCCTTCTGTATCCTCCCTTATACCCTAATAGAGTGTAAGCTCTTCTCCTTCTGTATCCTTCCTTATACCCTAATAGATTGTAAGCTCTTCTGCTTCTGTATCCTCCCTTATACCCTAATAGATTGCAAGCTCCTCTCCCTTCTGTATCCTCCCTTATACCCTAATAGAGTGTAAGCTCTTCTCCTTCTGTATCCTTCCTTATACCCTAATAGATTGTAAGCTCTTCTGCTTCTGTATCCTCCCTTATACCCTAATAGATTGTAAGCTCTTCTTCTCCTGTATCCTCTCTTATATCCTAATATATTGTAAGCTCTCCTCCTTCTGTATCCTCCCTTATACCCTAATAGAGTGTAAGCTCTTCTCCTTCTGTATCCTCCCTTATACCCTAATAGATTGTAAGCTCTTCTCCTTCTGTATCCTCCCTTATACCCTAATAGATTGTAAGCTCTTCTGCTTCTGTATCCTCCCTTATACCCTAATAGATTGTAAGCTCTTCTTCTCCTGTATCCTCTCTTATACCCTAATAGAGTGTAAGCTCTTCTCCTTCTGTATCCTCCCTTATACCCTAATAGATTGTAAGCTTTTCTCCTTCTGTATTCTCCCTTATACCCTAATAGATTGTAAGCTCTTCTCCTTCTGTAGCCTCCCTTATATCCTAATATATTGTAAGCTCTTCTCCTTCTGTATCCTCCCTTATACCCTAATAGAGTGTAAGCTCTTCTCCTTCTGTATCCTCCCTTATACCCTAATAGAGTGTAAGCTCTTCTCCTTCTGTATCCTCCCTTATACCCTAATAGAGTGTAAGCTCTTCTCCTTATGTATCCTCGCTTATACCCTAATAGATTGTAAGCTCTTCTCCTTCTGTATCCTCCCTTATACCCTAATAGATTGCAAGCTCCTCTCCCTTCTGTATCCTCCCTTATACCCTAATAGAGTGTAAGCTCTTCTCCTTCTGTATCCTTCCTTATACCCTAATAGATTGTAAGCTCTTCTGCTTCTGTATCCTCCCTTAGACCCTAATAGATTGTAAGCTCTTCTGCTTCTGTATCCTCCCTTATACCCTAATAGATTGCAAGCTCCTCTCCCTTCTGTATCCTCCCTTATACCCTAATAGAGTGTAAGCTCTTCTCCTTCTGTATCCTCCCTTATATCCTAATATATTGTAAGCTCTTCTCCTTCTGTATCCTCCCTTATACCCTAATAGATTGTAAGCTCTTCTCCTTCTGTATCCTCCCTTATATCCTAATATATTGTAAGCTCTTCTCCTTCTGTATCCTCCCTTATACCATAATAGATTGTAAGCTTTTCTCCTTCTGTATTCTCCCTTATACCCTAATAGATTGTAAGCTCTTCTCCTTCTGTAGCCTCCCTTATATCCTAATAGATTGTAAGCTCTTCTCCTCCTGTATCCTCCCTTATACCCTAATAGAGTGTAAGCTCTTCTCCCTCTGTATCCTCCCTTATACCCTAATAGATTGTAAGCTTTTCTCCTTCTGTATTCTCCCTTATACCCTAATAGATTGTAAGCTCTTCTCCTTCTGTAGCCTCCCTTATACCCTAATAGATTGTAAGCTCTTCTCCTCCTGTATCCTCCCTTATACCCTAATAGAGTGTAAGCTCTTCTCCTTCTGTATCCTTCCTTATACCCTAATAGATTGTAAGCTGTTTCTCCTTCTGTATCCTCCCTTAGACCCTAATAGAGTGTAAGCTCCTCTCCCTTCTGTATCCTCCCTTATACCCTAATAGAGTGTAAGCTCTTCTCCTCCTGTATCCTCCCTTATACCCTAATAGAGTGTAAGCTCTTCTCCTTATGTATCCTCCCTTATATCCTAATAGATTGTAAGCTCTTCTCCTTCTGTATCCTCCCTTATACCCTAATAGATTGTAAGCTCTTCTGCTTCTGTATCCTCCCTTAGACCCTAATAGATTGTAAGCTCTTCTGCTTCTGTATCCTCCCTTATACCCTAATAGATTGCAAGCTCCTCTCCCTTCTGTATCCTCCCTTATACCCTAATAGAGTGTAAGCTCTTCTCCTTCTGTATCCTCCCTTATATCCTAATATATTGTAAGCTCTTCTCCTTCTGTATCCTCCCTTATACCCTAATAGATTGTAAGCTCTTCTCCTTCTGTATCCTCCCTTATATCCTAATATATTGTAAGCTCTTCTCCTTCTGTATCCTCCCTTATACCATAATAGATTGTAAGCTTTTCTCCTTCTGTATCCTCCCTTATACCCTAATAGATTGTAAGCTTTTCTCCTTCTGTATTCTCCCTTATACCCTAATAGATTGTAAGCTCTTCTCCTTCTGTAGCCTCCCTTATACCCTAATAGATTGTAAGCTCTTCTCCTCCTGTATCCTCCCTTATACCCTAATAGAGTGTAAGCTCTTCTCCCTCTGTATCCTCCCTTATACCCTAATAGATTGTAAGCTTTTCTCCTTCTGTATTCTCCCTTATACCCTAATAGATTGTAAGCTCTTCTCCTTCTGTAGCCTCCCTTATACCCTAATAGATTGTAAGCTCTTCTCCTCCTGTATCCTCCCTTATACCCTAATAGAGTGTAAGCTCTTCTCCTTCTGTATCCTTCCTTATACCCTAATAGATTGTAAGCTGTTTCTCCTTCTGTATCCTCCCTTAGACCCTAATAGAGTGTAAGCTCCTCTCCCTTCTGTATCCTCCCTTATACCCTAATAGAGTGTAAGCTCTTCTCCTCCTGTATCCTCCCTTATACCCTAATAGATTGTAAGCTCTTCTCCTCCTGTATCCTCCCTTATACCCTAATAGATTGTAAGCTCTTCTGCTTCTGTATCCTCCCTTAGACCCTAATAGATTGTAAGCTCTTCTCCTCCTGTATCCTCCCTTATACCCTAATAGATTGTAAGCTCTTCTGCTTCTGTATCCTCCCTTAGACCCTAATAGATTGCAAGCTCTTCTGCTTCTGTATCCTCCCTTATACCCTAATAGATTGTAAGCTCTTCTTCTCCTGTATCCTCTCTTATATCCTAATATATTGTAAGCTCTTCTCCTTCTGTATCCTCCCTTATACCCTAATAGAGTGTAAGCTTTTCTCCTTCTGTATCCTCCCTTATACCCTAATAGATTGTAAGCTCTTCTCCTTCTGTATCCTCCCTTATACCCTAATAGATTGTAAGCTCCTCTCCCTTCTGTATCCTCCCTTATACCCTAATAGAGTGTAAGCTCTTCTCCTTCTGTATCCTTCCTTATACCCTAATAGATTGTAAGCTCTTCTGCTTCTGTATCCTCCCTTAGACCCTAATAGATTGCAAGCTCTTCTGCTTCTGTATCCTCCCTTATACCCTAATAGATTGTAAGCTCTTCTTCTCCTGTATCCTCTCTTATATCCTAATATATTGTAAGCTCTTCTCCTTCTGTATCCTCCCTTATACCCTAATAGAGTGTAAGCTCTTCTCCTTCTGTATCCTCCCTTATACCCTAATAGATTGTAAGCTCTTCTCCTTCTGTATCCTCCCTTATACCCTAATAGAGTGTAAGCTCTTCTCCTTCTGTATCCTCCCTTATACCCTAATAGATTGAAAGCTCTTCTCCTCCTGTATCCTCCCTTATACCCTAATAGAGTGTAAGCTCTTCTCCTCCTGTATCCTCCCTTATACCCTAATAGATTGTAAGCTCTTCTACTTCTGTATCCTCCCTTATACGCTGAGAGATTGTAAGCTCTTCTCCTCCTGTATCCTCCCTTATACCCTAATAGATTGTAAGCTCTTCTCCTCCTGTATTCTCTTTTATACCCTAATAGATTGTATACTCTTCTCCTCCTGTATCCTCCCTTATACCCTAATAGATTGTAAGCTCTTCTCCTCCTGTATCCTCCCTTATACCCTAATAGATTGTATACTCTTCTCCTCCTGTATCCTCCCTTATACCCTAATAGATTGTAAGCTCTTCTCCTCCTGTATCCTCCCTTATACCCTAATAGATTGTAAGCTTTTCTCCTTCTGTATTCTCCCTTATACCCTAATAGATTGTAAGCTCTTCTCCTTCTGTATCCTCCCTTATACCCTAATAGAGTGTAAGCTCTTCTCCTTCTGTATCCTTCCTTATACCCTAATAGATTGTAAGCTCTTCTGCTTCTGTATCCTCCCTTATACCCTAATAGATTGCAAGCTCCTCTCCCTTCTGTATCCTCCCTTATACCCTAATAGATTGTAAGCTCTTCTCCTCCTGTATCCTCCCTTATACCCTAATAGAGTGTAAGCTCTTCTCCTTCTGTATCCTCCCTTATACCCTAATAGATTGTAAGCTCTTCTCCTCCTGTATCCTCCCTTATACCCTAATAGATTGTAAGCTTTTCTCCTTCTGTATTCTCCCTTATACCCTAATAGATTGTAAGCTCTTCTCCTCCTGTATCCTCCCTTATACCCTAATAGATTGTAAGCTCTTCTCCTCCTGTATCCTCCCTTATACCCTAATAGATTGTAAGCTCTTCTCCTTCTGTATCCTTCCTTATACCCTAATAGATTGTAAGCTGTTTCTCCTTCTGTATCCTCCCTTAGACCCTAATAGAGTGTAAGCTCCTCTCCCTTCTGTATCCTCCCTTATACCCTAATAGAGTGTAAGCTTTTCTCCTTCTGTATCCTCCCTTATACCCTAATAGATTGTAAGCTCTTCTCCTTCTGTATCCTCCCTTATACCCTAATAGATTGTAAGCTCCTCTCCCTTCTGTATCCTCCCTTATACCCTAATAGAGTGTAAGCTCTTCTCCTTCTGTATCCTTCCTTATACCCTAATAGATTGTAAGCTCTTCTGCTTCTGTATCCTCCCTTAGACCCTAATAGATTGCAAGCTCTTCTGCTTCTGTATCCTCCCTTATACCCTAATAGATTGTAAGCTCTTCTTCTCCTGTATCCTCTCTTATATCCTAATATATTGTAAGCTCTTCTCCTTCTGTATCCTCCCTTATACCCTAATAGAGTGTAAGCTCTTCTCCTTCTGTATCCTCCCTTATACCCTAATAGATTGTAAGCTCTTCTCCTTCTGTATCCTCCCTTATACCCTAATAGAGTGTAAGCTCTTCTCCTTCTGTATCCTCCCTTATACCCTAATAGATTGAAAGCTCTTCTCCTCCTGTATCCTCCCTTATACCCTAATAGAGTGTAAGCTCTTCTCCTCCTGTATCCTCCCTTATACCCTAATAGATTGTAAGCTCTTCTACTTCTGTATCCTCCCTTATACGCTGATAGATTGTAAGCTCTTCTCCTCCTGTATCCTCCCTTATACCCTAATAGATTGTAAGCTCTTCTCCTCCTGTATTCTCTTTTATACCCTAATAGATTGTATACTCTTCTCCTCCTGTATCCTCCCTTATACCCTAATAGATTGTAAGCTCTTCTCCTCCTGTATCCTCCCTTATACCCTAATAGATTGTATACTCTTCTCCTCCTGTATCCTCCCTTATACCCTAATAGATTGTAAGCTCTTCTCCTCCTGTATCCTCCCTTATACCCTAATAGATTGTAAGCTTTTCTCCTTCTGTATTCTCCCTTATACCCTAATAGATTGTAAGCTCTTCTCCTTCTGTATCCTCCCTTATACCCTAATAGAGTGTAAGCTCTTCTCCTTCTGTATCCTTCCTTATACCCTAATAGATTGTAAGCTCTTCTGCTTCTGTATCCTCCCTTATACCCTAATAGATTGCAAGCTCCTCTCCCTTCTGTATCCTCCCTTATACCCTAATAGATTGTATACTCTTCTCCTCCTGTATCCTCCCTTATACCCTAATAGATTGTAAGCTCTTCTCCTCCTGTATCCTCCCTTATACCCTAATAGAGTGTAAGCTCTTCTCCTTCTGTATCCTCCCTTACACCCTAATAGATTGTAAGCTCTTCTCCTCCTGTATCCTCCCTTATACCCTAATAGATTGTAAGCTTTTCTCCTTCTGTATTCTCCCTTATACCCTAATAGATTGTAAGCTCTTCTCCTCCTGTATCCTCCCTTATACCCTAATAGATTGTAAGCTCTTCTCCTCCTGTATCCTCCCTTATACCCTAATAGATTGTAAGCTCTTCTCCTTCTGTATCCTCCCTTATACCCTAATAGAGTGTAAGCTCTTCTCCTTCTGTATCCTTCCTTATACCCTAATAGATTGTAAGCTCTTCTGCTTCTGTATCCTCCCTTAGACCCTAATAGATTGCAAGCTCTTCTGCTTCTGTATCCTCCCTTATACCCTAATAGATTGTAAGCTCTTCTTCTCCTGTATCCTCTCTTATATCCTAATATATTGTAAGCTCTCCTCCTTCTGTATTCTCCCTTATACCCTAATAGATTGTAAGCTCTTCTCCTTCTGTATCCTCCCTTATACCCTAATAGATTGTAAGCTCTTCTGCTTCTGTATCCTCCCTTATACCCTAATAGATTGTAAGCTCTTCTTCTCCTGTATCCTCTCTTATACCCTAATAGAGTGTAAGCTCTTCTCCTTCTGTATCCTCCCTTATACCCTTTTAGATTGTAAGCTTTTCTCCTTCTGTATTCTCCCTTATACCCTAATAGATTGTAAGCTCTTCTCCTTCTGTAGCCTCCCTTATATCCTAATATATTGTAAGCTTTTCTCCTTCTGTATCCTCCCTTATACCCTAATAGAGTGTAAGCTCTTCTCCTTCTGTATCCTCCCTTATACCCTAATAGATTGTAAGCTCTTCTCCTTCTGTATCCTCCCTTATACCCTAATAGATTGTAAGCTCTTCTGCTTCTGTATCCTCCCTTATACCCTAATAGATTGTAAGCTCTTCTTCTCCTGTATCCTCTCTTATACCCTAATAGAGTGTAAGCTCTTCTCCTTCTGTATCCTCCCTTATACCCTTTTAGATTGTAAGCTTTTCTCCTTCTGTATTCTCCCTTATACCCTAATAGATTGTAAGCTCTTCTCCTTCTGTAGCCTCCCTTATATCCTAATATATTGTAAGCTCTTCTCCTTCTGTATCCTCCCTTATACCCTAATAGAGTGTAAGCTCTTCTCCTTCTGTATCCTCCCTTATACCCTAATAGAGTGTAAGCTCTTCTCCTTCTGTATCCTCCCTTATACCCTAATAGAGTGTAAGCTCTTCTCCTTATGTATCCTCCCTTATACCCTAATAGATTGTAAGCTCTTCTCCTTCTGTATCCTCCCTTATACCCTAATAGATTGCAAGCTCCTCTCCCTTCTGTATCCTCCCTTATACCCTAATAGAGTGTAAGCTCTTCTCCTTCTGTATCCTTCCTTATACCCTAATAGAGTGTAAGCTCTTCTCCTTCTGTATCCTTCCTTATACCCTAATAGATTGTAAGCTCTTCTGCTTCTGTATCCTCCCTTAGACCCTAATAGATTGCAAGCTCTTCTGCTTCTGTATCCTCCCTTATACCCTAATAGATTGTAAGCTCTTCTGCTTCTGTATCCTCCCTTATACCCTAATAGATTGCAAGCTCCTCTCCCTTCTGTATCCTCCCTTATACCCTAATAGAGTGTAAGCTCTTCTCCTTCTGTATCCTCCCTTATATCCTAATATATTGTAAGCTCTTCTCCTTCTGTATCCTCCCTTATACCCTAATAGATTGTAAGCTCTTCTCCTTCTGTATCCTCCCTTATACCCTAATAGAGTGTAAGCTCTTCTCCTTCTGTATCCTCCCTTATACCCTAATAGATTGTAAGCTTTTCTCCTTCTGTATTCTCCCTTATACCCTAATAGATTGTAAGCTCTTCTCCTTCTGTAGCCTCCCTTATACCCTAATAGATTGTAAGCTCTTCTCCTCCTGTATCCTCCCTTATACCCTAATAGAGTGTAAGCTCTTCTCCCTCTGTATCCTCCCTTATACCCTAATAGATTGTAAGCTTTTCTCCTTCTGTATTCTCCCTTATACCCTAATAGATTGTAAGCTCTTCTCCTCCTGTATCCTCCCTTATACCCTAATAGAGTGTAAGCTCTTCTCCTTCTGTATCCTTCCTTATACCCTAATAGATTGTAAGCTGTTTCTCCTTCTGTATCCTCCCTTAGACCCTAATAGAGTGTAAGCTCCTCTCCCTTCTGTATCCTCCCTTATACCCTAATAGAGTGTAAGCTCTTCTCCTCCTGTATCCTCCCTTATATACTAATAGATTGTAAGCTCGTCTCCTTCTGTATCCTCCCTTATACCCTAATAGAGTGTAAGCTCTTCTCCTTATGTATCCTCCCTTATATCCTAATAGATTGTAAGCTCTTCTCCTTCTGTATCCTCCCTTATACCCTAATAGATTGTAAGCTCTACTCCTCCTGTATCCTCCCTTATACCCTAATAGATTGTAAGCTCTTCTGCTTCTGTATCCTCCCTTAGACCCTAATAGATTGCAAGCTCTTCTGCTTCTGTATCCTCCCTTATACCCTAATAGATTGTAAGCTCTTCTTCTCCTGTATCCTCTCTTATATCCTAATATATTGTAAGCTCTTCTCATCCTGTATCCTCCCTTATACCCTAATAGAGTGTAAGCTCTTCTCCTTCTGTATCCTCCCTTATACCCTAATAGAGTGTAAGCTCTTCTCCTTCTGTATCCTCCCTTATACCCTAATAGATTGTAAGCTCCTCTCCCTTCTGTATCCTCCCTTATACCCTAATAGAGTGTAAGCTCTTCTCCTTCTGTATCCTTCCTTATACCCTAATAGATTGTAAGCTCTTCTGCTTCTGTATCCTCCCTTAGACCCTAATAGATTGCAAGCTCTTCTGCTTCTGTATCCTCCCTTATACCCTAATAGATTGTAAGCTCTTCTTCTCCTGTATCCTCTCTTATATCCTAATATATTGTAAGCTCTTCTCCTTCTGTATCCTCCCTTATACCCTAATAGAGTGTAAGCTCTTCTCCTTCTGTATCCTCCCTTATACCCTAATATATTGTAAGCTCTTCTCCTTCTGTATCCTCCCTTATACCCTAATAGAGTGTAAGCTCTTCTCCTTCTGTATCCTCCCTTATACCCTAATAGATTGAAAGCTCTTCTCCTCCTGTATCCTCCCTTATACCATAATAGATTGTAAGCTCTTCTACTTCTGTATCCTCCCTTATACGCTGATAGATTGTAAGCTCTTCTCCTCCTGTATCCTCCCTTATACCCTAATAGATTGTAAGCTCTTCTCCTCCTGTATTCTCCCTTATACCCTAATAGATTGTATACTCTTCTCCTCCTGTATCCTCCCTTATACCCTAATAGAGTGTAAGCTCTTCTCCTCCTGTATCCTCCCTTATACCCTAATAGAGTGTAAGCTCTTCTCCTTCTGTATCCTCCCTTATACCATAATAGATTGTAAGCTCTTCTACTTCTGTATCCTCCCTTATACGCTGATAGATTGTAAGCTCTTCTCCTCCTGTATCCTCCCTTATACCCTAATAGATTGTAAGCTCTTCTCCTCCTGTATTCTCCCTTATACCCTAATAGATTGTATACTCTTCTCCTCCTGTATCCTCCCTTATACCCTAATAGAGTGTAAGCTCTTCTCCTCCTGTATCCTCCCTTATACCCTAATAGATTGTAAGCTCTTCTCCTTCTGTATCCTCCCTTATACCCTAATAGATTGTAAGCTCTTCTCCTTCTGTATCCTCCCTTATACCCTAATAGAGTGTAAGCTCTTCTCCTCCTGTATCCTCCCTTATACCATAATAGATTGTAAGCTCTTCTACTTCTGTATCCTCCCTTATACGCTGATAGATTGTAAGCTCTTCTCCTCCTGTATCCTCCCTTATACCCTAATAGATTGTAAGCTCTTCTCCTCCTGTATTCTCCCTTATACCCTAATAGATTGTATACTCTTCTCCTCCTGTATCCTCCCTTATACCCTAATAGAGTGTAAGCTCTTCTCCTCCTGTATCCTCCCTTATACCCTAATAGATTGTAAGCTCTTCTCCTCCTGTATCCTCCCTTATACCCTAATAGATTGTAAGCTCTTCCTTTTCTTGTACCCTTCATTTACGAGGCAGCGGTGGTAGTGGCAGCAAGGGAAGAGGCGTAGTCGGGTGACCAGCGGTGATTTCTCGGGTTTAATGTGTGAGGAACTGGCAATCGGGATGCCCCTCTACACTTGGAACACCCTTTTGGTGAAAAATAGGTGTTACGGTTTAAGAGGAGCTCTAGCTTTATATACAGATGGAGGCATGGTCAGCCTTTGGAGTGTGCAAGCTGTGTGGTGGCACAGGGTGCCATCCTGATCTCTCTGAAGGCACCTTTCTCTTCTCTTTTCCCTTTTTTTTTACCCTCTGTTATTCTCTGTCCTTATCCCCTCTTTTTTTCATCTTCAATTTACACATCCCCTCCTCATTCTCATTACTATATTTGTTCCTTTCCAAATTCCCTACTTCTTCTTCTATTTACACCTTCTTTCCATCTCTCACATTCTATTCATTTATTCTAAGTATACAGTACGTCCTGCTCCAGATATAATACTTACACTTGGGTAATCCTCCGCCAGATGGCGCTGTGCTCTGCAGACATGCAAAAACAGGCTCCTCCCGGCCCTTCATATACCCAGGGACCTCCCACAAATCCCCAGATTTCTCTGCAGTGCCGACTGCGAAGACATGAAGTATCACTCTCTCGCAGGTGAGCGGGGCTATTACAGCCTGCGGCCCTGTGGGACTATTTCCACCCGTCCTCCTTGTGATGTGCCTCCCAGCCTGGGCTGCGCTGGTCGGGTGAAGGTAGGCAGCACCATGCGTGCTTATGGAGCCTTGCTCCACCGCAGTCCCCCACCAAAGGGTAGGCGGTTGAGGCTAATGGTGAGCCTTTAGGGGATGCCCCTCCCGCATCATTGCCCCACGCCCCGTGTAACGGTGGACCCTGTGTAAAGGGTCGCCATCCTCCCTCGTTCCCCCCTTAGCCCGGGGGGAAAGAAAGGGGGGGGGAGGGGTTTGTGAGTATGGCGGCCTCAGTGTACCCTATTACACGCTTATGGCCTTAGTATCGCGTTTGACTGGGAATGGGTGTCAGAGCCGCGCTGTTCACTTTTATTTTGTATTGATCGCCGCCGCGTCTTTCCTATATGGTTGTACTGCATGGGCGGCGGCGGCTTCGCAGATGCTGCGGCGTCTCTTTTTTAGCTTGTAGTGGCTCTTCTGAGGTAATCCACTCGATCATTTCCCTCCAGGCATCACTGTCCTGTTGTCTATATTGACTACGCTCTCTGGGGGGGGGTCCTGGCTTGGCGCGCTCCACGTCACGGTCAGCTCTGGCCCGCCCTTCGAGGTTCGCTTGCCGCCATTTTTTACTCACGCGCGCGTGGTGAAGACCTCCTCGCCCCTCTGTCTGTAAGTGCCCTCGCGGGCGACTTTATATTACCTTTTATACACCCTTGCGCATGGCTCTGACATCCTTGTTCCTTTTTATGTCTTTCAGACCGTGGATTCCGGTGGCTTCTCCCGGCCCGGTGTAGCTCCCGGTTGAGACTATTAAATTTACTCCCACTTCCCAATGCGGGTTATTGGGGCATCCAGGGTAGCTTACAGCGTCAATCCCTTCTGGCCTATTGTGCCGATTAACTCACCATATGGAGGCATCTCAGGATATTGTGAACGGGGTTCCTTCGGGACAAGCCCGTCTGTGTGTAGCTTGTGGGGTCTTACCTAGCAGCGGTGACAATGCACGGGTCTGTGTTCCTTGTGCACAGCAGGCGCTATCGGTTCTTCCCGCCTCTTCAGTGGCAGGGCCTGTACCACGCCTCACTTCACCTACTCCCCCAAGCCTGAGTCTAACCCCCAATACTAGCGGGGATTCTCATCCTGATATGGCTGCTAGACTGGCCAGTGTTGAAAAATTGCTTGCTAGTTCCTTAGCGCGTAAGGCTACCGCAAAGAGGCGGCATTTAACCCCTGACTCTGCTCTGTTTCCTATGGAATCTGATGAGTTGTTGCATCCTTACGGCCATACCCCCTCGGACGAAGGGGAGCTGTTCTCTGACTCGGTCATATGACGACAAGTCCAGGGGTCATGACGAGTCTGGTTCCGAGCACTGGACCTCGGATGATATTGACAGACTGCTGGTTCAGATCTTTGAGGTTCTGTCCCTCTCTCCCCCTGCTGCGGCTCCCAGGCAAAGGGGTGACCTTTTCATACTGCTAAGGCTCGTCTGGAATTTCCCGAGCAAACCCATTTCAATAGCCTCGTGCTTAAAGAATGGGAACATCCCAGTAGACTTCCTGGGATCCCTAAGAGTGTGGATAGGAAATATCCCTTCCCTGCTGACATGGTTAAGTGCTGGTCATCGCCCCACGAGGTCGATGCTCCTATTCTAGGGTTGTCCAACACTTCTATTATGCACTCCCCTGACACTACTACGCTGCGGGACTCTGAGGACCGGCGTATTGACCAATTGGCGTGCCATGCCTTTGCTTTTGGGGGAGCGACTTTGCGCCCGGTTTGCGCCTTAGCCATCACGGCAGTAGCGCTCAGGGCCATGGTCAGGAATGCACTCGATGGCACAGATGAGTTGCCACCTGATACTGTCAATGCACTGTCTAACTGTGATGCGTTTGTGAACTTTATCCTGTCTGCATCGGATGATGCTATTAGGATGTGTGCCAGATCTTCTGCCCTGGTGGTAGCTATACGCCGCGCGGTTTGGTTGCGCCAGTGGGCTGCTGACAATGCCGCTAAGAAAGCCCTTACTGGGCTTCCATTTAAGGGGCTGTGCCTGTTTGGGGACCGTCTAGATCTCTTTGCCAAAGGTGGCAAGTTACCCCAGCGCAGGCGGCAGATTCGGCCCTTTCGAGGCCAGGGCACCCTTTCAACCCCCTACCGTGGGGCGAAACAGGGAAAAGGGGTGTCCTTCGCTGGGTCCCGCGCAGATTCCTGTCCAGTGCCATCTGGCGGAGTAATACCCGATAGTAAGTATTATATCTGGAGCAGGACGTACTGTATACTAAGAATAAAGGGTCCTTAGCAGCTATGGATGATATGGTGGGAGCATTTTGTTATCTCCCTGATGGATGATGTAGACAACCGCCATATGGTTGTCTGAGCGGATCCTAGTAATCCTAAGGAGTGGGTTTTACATTCTCTGGATGTGGTCAGGACTCTGAAGTTCTATTTGGTGGCTACTAAATCCTTCAGGAAGACTGATGCTCTTTTTGTGCTTCCATCTGGACCTAAGAAAGGTTTGGCTCCAGCTAAGTCCACTATCAGCAAGTGGATCCGTCAGGCTGTGATTCAGGCCTATTCTGCTAAGGGGAAGGAGCCTCCCTTCCGCCTTACTGCTCATTCTACTCGTGCTATTGGTGCCTCTTGGGCTTTTCATCACCAGGCTTCTGTTGAACAAGTTTGCAAGGCCGCCACTTGGTCTTCTGTTCATACTTTTTATAAGTTTTACAAGGTTGATGTTAAGGCCTCAGCTGATGCTGCTTTTGGTCGCAAAGTTCTGCAGGCGGCAGTAGTTTAAACTGTCTGCTGTTACTTTTGGGGGATCCCACCCTACCTTACGGACACTGCTATTGGATGTCCCATGTGTAAGGAATATTCTGGAACAGGACGTGCTGTATACTTAGAATAGTACAATTCTGTGATTACTCACCTGTAGAATTGGTATTATACGTATACAGCACGTTCCACCCCGCCCTTGTTATCATTGTTTTTATTTATCTCTGTATGGTGATTGTTCATATGTTCATTTTTGAGGTTATTGTTCTCCCGGCTTCTTGTTAACTGCTTGTCAATACTGGGGAATTTGTGGAGGTCTTTGACTTATATAGGGCCGGGAGGAGCCACAAGACGTTTTCTGCTTTGCTTGCATAGTGAGTATGGCAACGATCCCAGGGGGTTTCACATAGTAGGGTATCACAGATTGGGATGCTCCAGGGATAGGAAATCAGCTGGGGTGGGCAACTTACAACAAAACCCAGCACTTCCTCCCCTGGAATCTAAATCGAGATGCCCCATTGTGTGGAACCCTCCAATCGAGGAGATGTTAGCACCAGCTGTGGAGTTGCCCTCCCAGTCCGCCACCGGTCAAGCACCATCGCACACCCCAAAGGCTTGCCCTGTCAGTGCCCCCCCCCGGCAGCTGCCCTGCCTTGCCGGGTGCTGACACCAGTCTTGCGTGCCTCTCTCTACTAATCTGCTTAGCACCCCCCCCCCCCCCCACAGGCAGGCTGGCTGGCATCTGGGATGCCCTATACTGAATTACCCCTTTAATATAATATTATGAGATTATTCCTATATAACACCTTCAGCATTCACATTGGGGGGGGGTCACATCACTGCCACTGGTCTATAAGGTCCCCAGGCCCAGTGTAGTACTACACATGCCCATCTGATGAACCCTATTGGCCACATGTGGAACATGTGGCCCCTAGGGTTGCTTAGGGTATGGTTGGTTGGAGGTCCGTATATATACATAGTACAAATATAGTACAAGATGATCTCTGCCATTCTTCTTAAACTGGACCTTTAGCATCATTTAATGAAAAGCTCAAACCATTAAAAAACTATTCCCCAGCATCTCAAATTAATATATTCTAAGTATGTCACACACCCCGCTTCAAGATATTCATAACCTGTGGGTATACTGACCTGAAGAGGGCGATCTGCAGAGATGATTGGAGGAAAGTAAGCCCCTCCCGGTCCATAAATACCTGGGACCTCCCACTCACTCCCCAGTCTTCATCTCTGCAGGACGGCGAGCAAGCAGAAGATGATCTCTCCTCCTTGCAAGGGGGTTTTCCAAGGTAGCCGGGTCTACCCCCGGCCTATATTATTTTATTCCCGCTCGGACTTATTATCCCTATTTAATATATTTAATATTCACATGCCTCCTCAGTTTTGACTGCGGTCCGGGTGATGGTATTTTAGCACACACGTGCCCATCTGGGCTGCATGCTGCTGGGCCCTGGTCTGGTCTGGAGGTTCTGTGAGTGGCCCTGTGGGCCTTTTGTCATTTTATTAGTATCCAATATAGCTTTTGGGTTCTAATTATTTTTTATCTGTGTTTTAGGTGAATTCTTCAGGCAATAGTTATAAGGGGGTTTCTCCTGGTCCTAAGTCCCTGGGTACTTTCACTGGGTTTCTTTCCTACAAAATTCCTCCCACTTAAAAAGGACACTATAAGGGCATCCCGGGTTGCTTCATAGCGTAATTCCCTCTGTCATAGCGACTCATTAAGTTCACCTTATGGAGGCATCCCAGGAATCCGGGCTCCCCTCGGGACAGTCCCGGAAGTGTTTGGGGTGTGGGGTATCCCTAACTGGGGATGATGTATATCCTGTGCACAACACACTATTACGCGGCAGTCAGGACCCCAGGCCTCTGGGTCAGCACCGCCGGCTTCATCCTCTCCCCCTCCCATTTTAACCCGTGCTCCATGCGATGTTACCATGGGGGGGCAGTCGCAATCTGATGTATGTGCCAGTTTGGCCAGTATTGAAAAATGTATTTCCTCTACGGTAGCTAAGAAGGCGCCGGCTAAGAGAAAACATTTGTCTACGGTTTCTCATTATGAATATGATGATACGGATGGTCTGGATTGGTCAGATTATTCTCCTCCAGAGGAAGGGGAGGTGTTTGAGGATTCGGATAATTCCGAGGATCAACAAATTGTTGGCGCTGATTCTGATAGGGGGTCAGGAGGTTCCTTGGACACCCCTAACTTTTTGACTCAGATGTTTGAGGTTTTGGCAATCTCGCCTCTGGCGGAGGCGCCCCCAACAACAAGGGGAGTTTTATACCGCGCTTAGAATTTCCTAATCAAAAACATTTTGATAATATTATTTCCAAGGAATGGGAGAGACCAGCTCGGCTTCCAGGCATTCCTCAGAGTTGGGATAGAAGGTATCCTTTCCCTGCGGACACAGTTAAGCGCTGGGCTTCCCCCCCCCCCCCCGAAGTGGACGCCCCAATTTTGGGGTTATCCAACTCTGCCGTTTTGAATAGCCCTGATTGTTCCTCCCTCAAGGATGGTGAGGATAAACGCATTGACCAGATGGCTTGTCATGGTTTTGCCAGGATTGGGGCAGCTATACGGCCAGTTTGTGCCTCATCACTGTTGGTGGTGGCTACTAGAAGGGTGATCAGGGATTTACTGTCCTCGTCCGGTTTGGAACCGGACAGCGATGAATTTCTTGGACTGAAACGTTGTGAGTCTTTTCTTTCCTTCATTTTAACTGCTCTGGATGATTCATTGATGATGAACAGCAGGGCCTCTGCTCTTATGGTTACCATTAGGCGTTCAATTTGGTTGCGCCAGTGGGCGGCCGATTTTGGGTCTAAAAAGTCTCTGCCGTCTCTTCCCTTTGTTGGTCTAAGGCTTTTTGGAGAAAAATTGGACTCAGTAGCTAAAGGTGGAAAATTACCTCAACGTAGGAAGCAACGTCGCCCCTTTCGAGGGGCGGCTTCCTTCACCCCTTCCTTTCGGGGAGCTAGAGCGGGAAGAGGTTTTGCCTTCCCTTCTACAAGAGGAGACTCCTGGAACAGGGGCAGAGGTCATGCCCGTTCAGGATACAGTTGGGGTTCAAAACCCAAGCCCGCGGCCAAGCCCGCTCAACAATGAGGGGGCGCCCTCACCCGCGCGGGTGGGGGGACGGCTGCGACACTTCTCCCAAGTCTGGATTCGGGAGGTCTCGGACAGATGGATCAGGGAAGTGGTTTCTTCCGGTTACATGCTGGAGTTCGAGTCCCGCCCCCCCCCGCGTTTCCTCACGTCTCGGGTGTCCCCGGACGTACAGGCTGCATTGCAGCTCCGGACGGCGGTATCGAGTCTTCTAGAAATGGCGGTCATTTGTCCAGTACCCCCATTAGAAAGGGGTCGGGGTTTTTACTCAAATCTGTTCACGGTTTCCAAAAAGGATGGATCCGTGCGGCCCATCCTGGACCTAAAGATTCTCAACAAATTCATCAGGCTGCGAAAATTTCGCATGGAAACGTTGCGTTCCGCTATCCACTCTCTTCGTCAGGGGGACTTCATGACGTCCATAGATATCCAGGACACTTACCTCCATGTTCCCATTTTTCCCGCGCACCAGAGGTTCCTAAGGTTCGCTCTGGAGGATCGGCACTTCCAATTTGTAGCTCTTCCCTTCGGTCTCACCACAGCTCCAAGGGTTTTCACCAAGGTACTTGCTGGGGTAATGGCTCTTCTCAGAGCTCAAGGAATTCGCATAGTGCCATATCTGGACGATCTCCTCATATTGGCATCGTCATTCAGCCAAGCGGAATTGGACACCAGGACGGTTCTATCCACTCTGGAGAGATTCGGCTGGGTGATCAACTACCCCAAGTCCTCCCTTCACCCGTCCAGGTTAATATCCTTTCTGGGGATGTCTCTGGATACAGATCAGGCCAGAGTGTTCCTTCCTCAGTCCAAGGTTCTTCTGATTCAGGAGTTGGTTCGGTCGCTTATGTCCATTCCTCGACCGTCCATCCGGCTAGGGATGAGACTGGTGGGTCTGATGGTGGCCTCCTTCGAGGCAGTTCCCTTTGCTCAGTTTCACACAAGGACACTACAGCTCCATCTGTTGTCAGTCTGGAACAGGTCTCCTCAGTCGCTGGATCAATTCTTTCAGATGTCCCCCCGGGTTCGCTGCTCGCTTCAGTGGTGGCTGAACTCAACCAACCTGCTGCAGGGCAGATCCTTTCGGACTCCCCAGTGGGAGATAGTCACCACGGATGCCAGCCTCTCGGGATGGGGGGGCTTCTGGAAGGATCTGCAATTTCAGGGTTTGTGGGGTCCCCTGGAAGCCCACGAGCCTATCAATGTTCTGGAATTGAGGGCCATCAGGATGGTTCTTTGTGACTTAACTCATCAACTGCGAGGTTTGCCGGTCCAGGTCCGGTCGGACAATCGGACGGCGGTGGCCTACATCAATCACCAGGGAGGCACCCGCAGCATGAATGCCCTCAAGGAAGTGTCTTTGATTCTGGACTGGGCGGAGAGCCATGTCCCGTGCATCTCGGCAGTTTACATCCCGGGAGTGGAGAATGCGGAGGCGGACTCTCTGAGCAGGCTGTCAGCCCGCAAAGGGGAGTGGTCTCTCAATCCCAAGGTTTTTCACTCAATTTGTCGCAGGTGGGGGTCTCCGGCGGTGGACCTCTTTGCCTCCCGTCACAATCACAAACTTCCTTCATTTGTGTCTCTGGCGAAGGATCCTCTGGCCCTTGCGACGGATGCCATGTCTCTGAACTGGAGGGATCTGGGGTTTCTGTACCTGTTCCCTCCGTTTCCCATGGTGGCCAGAGTAGTGCGCAAGCTTGCTCTGGAGAGAGCATCAGCAATCCTGGTGGCTCCAAGGTGGCCAAGACAGGTTTGGTTCGCAGACGTGGTAAGGTTGGCAGAAGATCAGCTCGTTCTGCCCCTGCTGCCAGATCTACTCACACAGGGTCATCTTCGTTACCCCAATTTACCAACGCTGGCTTTGACGGCGTGGCTGCTGAAACCTCCATCTTGAAGGAGGAAGGTCTTTCGGATGCTGTGATTCGGACTCTTATTAGTGCTAGGAAAATGTCCTCATCGTATGTGTACTATAGGACTTGGAGGTCTTATATTGATTGGTGTGAAACTAGGGCCTTCCCTTGTAGGGAATTCTCTATTTCTAGAATTTTGGAGTTTTTGCAACATGGTTGGACCTAGGGCTCCAACTCAGTACTCTGAAGGGGCAGGTGTCTGCCCTGGCGGTGTTTTTCCAAAAGCCTTTTGCTCTTCATCCTTTGGTTAAAACCTTTTTCCAGGGGGTTACACATGTGCGGCCTCCTAGGAAGCCTCTGATTCCAGTTTGGGATTTGAACTTGGTTCTTTCTGCACTTCAGGGTCCCCCCTTTGAGCCTTTGCATGATATTCCTTTGTCTTCCCTTACGCAGAAGGTTGCCTTTTTGGTAGCTATCACTTCCGTTAGACGTGTTTCTGAGTTGGCGGCTCTGTCTATTCAAGCCCCATATTTTGAAAGACATCAGGACAAAGTGGTTTTCCGTTTTAAGACGGACTTCCTTCCTAAGGTGGTTTCGTCCTTTCATTTGAATCAGGATATTGTTCTGCCCTCTCTGTGTCCCAATCCCAGCAATGACAAGGAGAGGGCCCTGCATTCCTTGGATGTGGTTCGGGTTGTGAAGTATTATTTGGTGGTAACGTCTGCCTTTCGCAAGACTGATGCTTTTTTTGTGGTGCCATTTGGGCCCAAGAAGGGTCTAGCACCCACAAAGTCTACCATCAGCAGGTGGATACGTCAGGCCATTGTCGGGGCCTATTCTGCTAAGGGGAGAGATCCTCCCTTTCGTGTTACAGCTCATTCTACTCGTGCGGTTGGGGCTTTCTGGGCTTTTCAGCACCAGGCCTCTGTTGAGCAAGTTTGCAAGGCCGCTACCTGGTCTTCTGTTCACACCTTTTCCAAGTTTTACAAGGTTGATGTTCGGGCCTCAGCGGATGCTGTTTTTGGCCGCAAAGTTCTGCAGGCTGCAGTAGTTTGAGTTGTGCTTTATACCTTGTTTTTGGATCCCCACCCTTTATGGACACTGCTATTGGATGTCCCACAGGTAATGAATATCTTGAAGCGGGGTGTGTGACATACTTAGAATAATACCATTTTGTGAATACTCACCTTGTAAAATGGGTATTATAAGTATGTCACACACCCCGCTTCACCCTGCCCCTTTTTTATTCTGGATCCTTCATTTTGTGAACTTTGCGTTGTTATGACTTATGTTTAGCTCTTCCTGGTCCCTTACCTTACTGCTTTCTTTATACTGGGGAGTGAGTGGGAGGTCCCAGGTATTTATGGACCGGGAGGGGCTTACTTTCCTCCAATCATCTATGCAGATCGCCTTCTTCAGGTCAGTATACCACAGGTTATGAATATCTTGAAGCGGGGTGTGTGACATACTTATAATACCCATTTTACAAGGTGAGTATTCACAAAATGGTATTATTATTTATTCACTTACTTATTAATCTTTCCCCCACTCGGCTGCAACTCTGTTCAGGACTCTAGGATACAGCACCTCCATCTTGCCTCAAAAGCATCACATATTGGGGAGAGGAGAGGGGGAAAGTACAGGGGGCAGGGATTATAGCTGTGTTTTGCACAGACAGAGCTGGGGTCAGGAAAAGGACAGTAATCCCAGAATGCAGAGCGGCACAGTCAGAAGACACTTCCTGTTTGCAGGCTGCCTGATGCTCCATGAGCCGCCATCTTGGATGTTTAAAGGCTCATAACATGCAGTAGATGCAGGTTGGATGATTTGTAATGTGGACAATCTGTATGTACAGGGTGTGGGAAACATATAACATATGCTCTTATTTAGGGTGAGGGTCCGCTTTAAAGAGCAACAAAACCCAAGATTTTCACTATCCTGGGTTTTGTTCCTACTGCCTGGGGCAGGGGTGAACTGGCCATAGGGAGACCCGGGACAATGTCTGGTGGTGCCCCCCTTAATCTCCCTCTCAGCCCCCTGTACCCACAAGCCAAGGAATCCCAGCCCCTAATGCTATAACCCCAACGTCATGTTTGGGGGGCTCAGAAGCAAGTATGTCTTGGGCCGGCCAGGGCTGATTTTTGTCCCCAGTCCGCCACTGGGCTGGAGTATGACAATTTGGGGTGTCCCGCTGTGTGAAACCTGCCACAGCATATGGCCCTGTCTCGGTCGGATACCCGGCAGTCTGCAGTGCAGGAGCGCGCCTCAGCCTTGGAGATGCCAGGAATGCGACCATGGCATCCCAAAACAGGTTGCCCCAGGGGCAGCAAATCTTCCAGCCCTGGTTTATAAAGATTAAAGGTGATTGGTCCTCTTTAAAGTGGAACAAAACCCAAGATTTTGACTATCATGCGTTTTGTTGCTGCTCCGATTTGGGATGCCCCGCTCTATGTGTAACCCCTGGGATCCTCCGAAACCTGATTGTTCTTGTTGTTTTCATGGTGCATGCATGGGCCACTTAGACAATCACGTTTCATTCTGATCTCAGAGCAGCAAGGAAAGCTGAATGGAGAGAGCGCCACCAGGCGGCATCCCCGCTCACCTCTAGCTGTGTGACGGCCTACACAAGCCAATCAGAAATGTCAAGGCTAATGGTGTAGTATGAATACAACGTGGGGGCGCCAGGGAGGGCAATCCCCAGAGATACACACAGCAGTTTGGGATGCCCCCTATAGAGGGGGACTACTAGACCTAGGGAGAGAGTTGCTCCAGTGGACCAAAACCCAGGATTTTGACTATCCTGGGTATTGGTCCTTTCCCCCCTGGCATCCCAATCGGGGATGCCCCGCTATATGAAACCTTCATAACGGCGATGCCAACTCACCTCTTCCCAGTCCTATGGCGCATGCACGGCCGCTCATCCAGTCAAAGTGCTCGGAGTTGCTGACGTCACGTCGTCTAAGCCTTCGTCCAAGGCCAGCAGCTCCGAGCGTGCTGACGGCCGCAGCCCCCGCTAGGGAGCGTACCCGTGCCGGCCATTCACAAATGCCTGGAGATGTGGTCGCGGCTTGCACATGCGTCGTTTGACCAGGAAACAAGATAAGTGTATGTGGTGACCTGGGGGGGTTCACAAAACGGGGCATCCCGATTTTGGATGCCCGGGGTCGGGGATTGATCTATAAGATTCCCGGGCTAATTGGCGTGGGTTTTGGTCCACTTTAAATAATTGGAAAAGTGTGTGTCCTCAAAAATTAAAAAAATAAAGTCTACAGTACGTAGACCAAAACACAGATAGATGAACCTGGGCTTTGGTCTGCTTTAGGTTTTTCTAATATTTCCCCACTCCATCCAAGACTAAAGTATCCCTAAATCCCAGCCGGTGATTGATATGTGGAGGTTATGCTGAATGTCACCCGCTGGAAGGATTGTAGCAGGACCTCATTCTGCATGCAGACTGCTGACTCAGCATGGCCGACAATCCGGGGAGCGCCCCCGCCGGCTCGCTCAGCACATGGTGCAGAATATTAATATTTAATCCTGCCAGCCACACAAATATACGGTCACCGGCGCTTTAACCAGCCGCCTGTATATCTGCATGTCTGTAGTTTATAAATAGTAATCAGCACAGACTCCAGGAAACATAAAGATCTATTTTTACAATGAATTATAATAAGCCACACCCTCTGCTTTAACAAGCCACACCCATGTCTTGCGTTCTTGCTCCTTTTTCTTGTATGTTGGGCGTCTCTCTGCTTATTAAATGCCAGATTCAGGGGAGAGGGGTGTCACTGGCACCCACACACTGATGGTCACCTCCTCCTGATAACACCCATGGATTTTATGTTAAATTAAATGTTATTCTCCGATAACCAAATAGGAAGTGACACTAGACATCCCCAGTGCTGCAACAATGCATTAACTGTACCCTGTCCTTCCCTATCTAACATGTGATCTCTAATCTTTATCCAAGCCTGACCCCCAGCAGCACTGACCAGTAGCCCATCCTGAACCAAGCCCCATGAACCAGTACTCCAGCCTGACCCCAGCCCCAATGACCAGTACCCCAACCTGACCCCCAGCCCCATGGACCAGTACCCCATGCCTGACCCCCCAGCCCAATGGACCAGTACCCTAGCCTGACCTATGGCTCCATGTCCCAGTACCCCAGCCTGACCCCCAGCCCCACTGACCAGTACCCCAGCCTGACCCCCAGCCCCACTGACCAGTACCCCAGCCCCACTGACCAGTACCCCTGCTTGGCCCCCAGCCCCATGTACCAGAACCCCAGCCTGACCCCCCCAGCCCAATGAACCAGTATCCCAGCCTGGCCCCAAGCCCCATGTACCAGTACCCCAGCCTGACCCCCAGCCCCATGTACCAGTACCCCAACCTGACCCCCCAGCCCCATTGAACAGTATCCCTGCTTAACCCCAAGCCCAATGAACTAGTACCCCAGCCTAGCCCTAGTCCCATTGACCAGTAGCCCACCCTCACCCCCAGCCCCATTGACCAGTACTCCAGCCTCACCCACAGTCCCATGAACCAGTACTCCAGCCTGACCCCAGCCCCATTGACCAGTAGCCCATCCTGACCCCCAGCCCCATGGACCAGTACCCCAGCCTCACCCACAGTCCCATTGAACAGTACCCCTGCTTAACCCCAAGCCCAATGGACCAGTAACCCAGCCTGACCCCCAGCCCCTTGGACCAGTAGCCCATCCTGACCCTCAGCCCCACTGACCAGTAGCCCATCCTGAACTCAGCCCCATGAACCAGTACTCCAGCCTGACCCCCAGCCCCTTGGACCAGTACCCCAACCTGACCCTCAGCCCCACTGACCAGTAGCCCAAACTCAGCCCCATGAACCAGTACTCCAGCGTGACCCCCCAGCCCCATGAACCAGTATCCCATTCTGATCCCCAGCCCCATGGACCAGAACCCCATCCTGACCCACAGCCCCAGGGACCAGTACCCCAGCCTGACCCCCAGCACCATGAACCAGTATTCCTTCCTGATCCCCAGAACCATGGACCAGTACCCCAGTCTGACTCACAGCACCAGGGACCAGTACCCAAGCCTGACCCCCAACCCCAGTGACCAGTACCCCAGCTAGAGGACCCCAGCTCTCTCTCCATGATTCCAGCCCAAAACATGACTCCACCCCTTCCTGGTGTTGTCACCGCCTTGTTATGGCATGGGGAGCACCCACTACTCCACCCACCTGGACCATCCAGGGTTGCATGGCACCCATCAGTAACACAAGACTAATAATGAGTATTCATGTGTGTCTGGGCCATTTCTGCTTATGCGCACTGGTTAGTAATGGCCCAAGAGTAGGTCTATGCAACTGCCAGTCTCTGGAGGAGCCCACACCTTGAAGTTCCCAGGACTCCAGGGGCAACAGCAGCTTCACATACCTGCACGTTGCTTTGTAACGGCATTTTAGCCGCTGCTCCCTTAATCTGATGAATATGTCTGGCAGAAATCTTCCTCATTAGCTTTTATCTGCACCAGCCCGTCTGTGCTCTAAATCAGCCACAAATCTCTTTACAGTACAATGATCGCGCTTTTACCGATTTTATACCTTGTCCAAGGCATTGTGGATTCAGGTACAATCCATCATTCAATTCACTCTAATTCAATCCCATGTGGCAATTTTTTGCGGTAGGAGTTTGCGTTTTGCAGCTGTGTTTTTTTTTGCTGCATTTTTCTGCTTCTGTTATTTGTGTTTTTCATATAATCAAAGAAAGAAAATCACGTGGGGTCCCCCTTCTCCAATCTACCATCTGGTACACGAAGCATAAGGACTGCGGTGCCCATGGCTCAAAGTTCAAACAGCCTGACCCTTTGCCCCTTGGTGCTCCTCCAGGGGGTCTTCTTCCGGCAATGGGCAGCATCCTCGCACTGCTCCGGATCCTCTGGGGTCCTCCATTGGCTTCTCTTCTGCTGGCAGGAGTGTCATTCGACAACTAGGGGGCGGGAGGAGATTCCCTGCAAAGCAACGCCCTGGGGTATAAATGCTCCTCCCTTAGATGGGGAGCAATCAGAACCTGGCAGAGTACCATCCTGATATAAAGGGGCCCTTGTCCTCCTTTCTTCCAGATGCCGGCAGAGCAGTCACTTTGGCCACTTCTGTCAGCAGAAGAGGAACTCATGGAGGACCCCAGAGGCCCCGGACAGAGGGTGGACACCGCTTGGCACGTTATCAAGCTGGCGAAGGTGAGTAGAGTTTGATTTTAGAAACTTTTGTGTGGTGTATTTATCTCTACCTTTTCTACCCTGAACTAGTAAGAGGCCCACGTGGACCAAAGAGTGGGAGGCGGGCGGCAAGTTACCTGCTGGCATGGCAGCGGGTGACTTTCCATTACTCTCACCCCATTACCCATATCTCCAATGGCCAGGAAGAACAAAAGAGCCCAGTGTCCATTGGTGCAAGCCCGGTGTTCACCCCTGGAGAAGCATGGGTCACATGCTGAACGGCATAAGGGCTGGTGTCCTCCCAGCCATGGGGATCACAGTCCCTATCCCTGACGTGCCAACTGGTGGGGGGGGATCTGATCCTGAGTACATGCTCACTCTGCCCAGCCCCCTCCCCTGTGCAGACAGAGGCCAATCTGCCCTGGGCTGGCCAAAAATAAAACAAAAAAGTCCCTGCTGCTTTTCTTGTGCAGAGTCTGCCTTGCCGATCCCCTCTCTCTCGCCCTCCCCAGCTACACTGTCTTCAGCACTGAGCCCAGCCCAGGGCACAGCGCAGTTGTGCCGCACCCACAAGGATGTCCGCTCTGCGCACTCCTCCATCCCTCCCTTGTGATTGGGCCTCCCTCGGCTTCCACAAACCAGCCCCTCTTCTCTTGCCCAGAAGATGTTCTGATGCCTCCGCACAGCAGGTTACTCCCCCGGCCGTAGCGGCTCCAAGCACACCACCACAGCGCGGGCATCCGGGACATTTCGTAAAGGGGCGGGATAACGGGACATGCTGGGCCATCCCGTGAATGTCCCGGGTAAATCGGGACAGTTGAGGGGTACGCCAGAGGGGTGCGAGAGGGATCATAGAGGAGCTACTATAGTATTGTTTTCACCTCCTCTACCGGGTTCAGGGCTGGCCTTAGGGTGTAAGGCGCCCTGTGCAAGAATACCGTATAGCACCCCCCAACACACCCCTGCACTTCCTCACCACCGACCTACTGTACTTGCTGAGAGGCATCGTGGAATATACAGCATAGAGTGCTGACCGGATGAAAACCTGCGTATGTGCCATGGGATTACAAAATGCCAATCCCAGGGGGTTTCACATAGTGGGGCATCCCATTTTGGGATGTCCTGGGGGTAGAAAATTAGCAGGTTTGATACACTTTAAAGAATGGCACCCCTTCCTTCTGACCTAACCAGCCAATCTCCACCACCAGCTCATCGAGCTAACAGGTGGGCAGGTTGAGCGAGTGGGTACAGCTGCATGGCGCCCCCCCTCACCATGGCGCCCTATGCGATGGCGCACACCTTGCACACCCCGAAGGCTGGCCCTGGCCGAGATTACAATGTTGCACATGTTACTGGAGAAGTGTGAACGTAGGGTAAAGTGACCAAAATACATAAATAAATAAAACATACACAAACCTAGCTGATATAATAAATACAGAAACGCGTAGATATGTATATAAATGGGTTGAATAAATAGAGAGTGACAACAACATTTTCATAAATAGAAAAGGCTGGATTTCCCCTTTAACAGAGAGTGCATGGTGAACATTTTGCCGTATAAGGGAATCTCCCTGACAACACTCTAATGGTGACAGAGGAGCGCGCCCTCCGCCGGGAGTGAACGCATGCCGCCACCTTCAATATGGTAGACGTAGGATTGCAGCGTGCGCTGGATGTGATCCCTGACGCGCTTCTTCATTATCTCGCCTCACACTTGCTCTAAATAAGCTGATTTCTCTGGCAGTGACAAGAGAGGCGGGGGGGGGGGGGGCTGGGGAGCGTTCTGAAACCGCAAGAGTAATGTGAAAGAAACCAGCACCGGCTGCTCCTATTTTCTTTAATGCATGGCACGGCCCTCTTCGGTATTCATAACAGATGGGTTATTCCGCCACTGGGTGGCGCAGTAGCACTGCAGAAAGCTATGGCACCTCCCCGCTCCCTATAAAAACGGGATTAACCAACAAGTTCCCAGAGTTTCCTCTGCAGTGACACTGCGAAGATAGAAGATGGCTCTCTCTCTCTTGCGCAGGTGAGCGGGGCAACTAAGCCTGCGGCCCTGCAAGTCTATTTCCATCCGTTTCTGGACCCTCACTGCCTCCCAGCCTCGGCTGACAGATCGGGTGAATGTAGAGAGCACTATGGTCAAGTGCTCCAGGAGCGCTGCTCCAAGCCGCAGACCCTGTAACACAAAGGGTAGCCGGCCATAGGCTTTATGGTGAGCCTAATAAGATGCGGAGTTTCTGTCCTGGCTTCTGGGGCGATAGGTGGCGGCGAGCGGTGATATTTGTGGTGTTTTGCTGCTTTTTGTGTATTTTTTGGTGTTTTTAGCTGCCGCACCGCTTTGTACTGCGCTCCGCGGCCGTGGGCGCTATATCCTCAGGTGATTTTGCTTCGTCATGGCGCCGGCCGGGTCACATGAACGCCGGTTTTCACGCTCTTCGGGTGGCCGGGGCCTGGTGATGATGCGTATCGCGTCGTCCCCCCGCGGCCCGCCCCTCGAGGTACCTCTGCCGGCGCCATTTTGGAAGAGCTGCGCGTCTGGTTTTCTCCCTTCCTGACTGCAACGCTGCTTCCTCCGGTGTCTCGACTTATCCGGTGGTCTGTGCCTGAGCGACCCTACGGTGTCTTTGGTCCATGAGTCCCCCTTGGGGGGGGGGGTTATTACATGGGTTGTATTTGTTGCGGGATGCTAAAGTGTCTTTTTACTTATGTCTTTCAGGCGGGATACCCTTGGGTTGTGGTTTCTCCCGGCTCCACTCCTTCCTCCCCCTAATTTTCCCCTTCAATACTTCTGGGGGCATCCCGTGGGAGGGCATCCCGGGTGGCTTCTGTCTTAGCCTTTACCCACCACTGGCCTATTGTGCCTGTATTAATCACCATATGTTGGCTTCTGGGGATAGCGTGCTTGGGGGCCCTTCAGGGCAAGCCCGGCTGTGTTCCATGTGTGGGGTATCCCCTGTGAGTAACAGTGTCATGGTGTGCGTGCCGTGCGCTGAAAGTGTCCTTGCGCTCCAAGCTGGTTTGCCTGCTTCGCTTCCCAGCTCTGCACATCCTTCGGCTTCACCTACTCCCCCGCTCCTGCAATTGGGTCCCAATGAGGGGGACTTTAGTAGGGAGTCACGCTCTGATCTTGCTTTGCGGGTGGCTAACACTGAAAAGCAGCTTGCCAGGTCTGTTCCTAGGAAGGCCTCTGGCAAGAAGTGGCACCTGGATCCCAGATCCTCCCCTCTTCCTGAGATGTATGTGGGGATTGATGATCTTGGAGAATATCACCCCCTTGTGATGGGATAGTTTTCCCAGGATTCTGACTCCTCTGGGAACCAGCAGGAGGGTTGCGATAGTGACCCTGGTTCAGCGTCCGGAGAGGACTCATGGTACCCTGAGGACACTGATAAAAATGCTGTCACATATTTTTGAAATTTTGCACATTGCTGCCCCTGAGGTAGCTAAGAGAAAGCAGGGGAGCCTTTTCGCCCTGGTAAACAGCGTCTAGAGTTCCCTGAGCATGAACATTTCACCACCTTGGTGCTTAAAGAATGGGAACGTCCTAACAGGCTGCCTACTGTGCCCAAGGGTCTGGATAAAAGGTATCCCTTTCCTGCTGATCTTGTTAAGAGGTGGTCATTTCCCCCTGAAGTGCACACTCCCGTACTAGGCTTGTCCAATACTTCGGTTGTGCCTTCCCCTGACACTACCACTCTGAGGGACAGTGAGGACAGGCGCATAGATCAGTTGGCCTGCCATGCTTTTACTTGTGCGGGAGCTGGTTTGTGCCCAGCCTGTGCTGCCGCCATCACGGCTATTGCCCTTAAGAAGCTGCTCAAGCGTCTTTTTGATGGCGCTACTGCTGGTAGTGGAGGGGAGGAACATAGGACTCTCTTACTTTGTTCTGATTTTGTTACATTTATCCTTACTGCTATGGATGATGTTGTGCGGCTGAGTGGTAGGGCTTCCGCCCACTTGGTGGCTATGCGCCACTCTGTCTGGTTGCGCCAATAGGCAGCTGACGCTGCGGCTAAGAAAGCTCTCACTGGTCTCCCCTTTGCAGGGCTGCGGCTTTTTGCGGAGCGTCTTGATGTTTTAGCCAAGGATGGCAGGCTGCCTCAGCGCAGGAGGCAGTCTCGGCCCTTTCGGGGGTTCTCCGTCCCCCTCCCTTCCTTTCGTACTCCCAGAGGAGGTCGTGGCTATCTCTTCTCTAGTGGCCGCAGAGATTCTTGGGGCCGTGGCAGGTCCCGTGGTCGTCCCAGTCTTTCCTGGAGTGCTAAGCCCAAACCCTCTCCCAAGCCCCCTCAGGCATGAAGGGGCGCCCTCACCCATCCGGGTGGGGGGATGGCCTTGGCCTTTTACTCATATCTGGAGGCTTCACGTCTCAGTCTGGTAGATTCAGGAGCTAGTATCCTCCGGTTGCATGATAGAGTTTGTGTCCTGGCTGCCTCCAGGATTCATCAGATCCCGGATGTCTTTGAACCCCCTGTCTGCACAAGGGGTGTTTCTGGTGGTTCCTTGACTGTTAGAGTCAGGAGTCTTTTCATAGGTCCCCCAACAGGAAGGCTTTCTGATGCCCATTCTGGCCCTGAAGTGCCTCAACAAAATTGTCTGATTCCAACCTTTTTTTGCCTAAAGTCGTTATGCTGAGATCAGTACCCTTCGCCTGGGTGATTTCATGGCCACTGTGGACATCAAGGATGCTTATTGTCCTGCGCCTATCTTTCCGGGTCCTCAGAGATTTCTAAGGTTCGCGCTGGAGAATCAGCATTATCAGTTACGTGGTTCTACCCTTTGGTGTCACCTTGGCTGTTCACCAAGATAGTGGCAGGGGTGATAGCTCTGTTGAGGGAACAGGGCATCCAACTCATTCCTGACCTGAACGTCATCCTGATTGGGGCCAAGTCTTTTCCTCAGGTCGGGCAGGTCACTCAGACGGTGACCTCCACTCTAGAATCTCTTGGCTGGGTGATCTACTCTGTTCCCATCCTTGGTGAGGTTTTTTCTGGGTATGACCCTGGATATCTCAGGTCAAGTGTTCCTTCCCCAGTAGAGGGTAAAGGGTCTTCAGATGCAGGCTTAGGCTCTGCTACCGTGTCCTCATCCCTACATCTGTCAGGGGATGCAGTTGGTGGGCCTGATGGTGTCCTGTTTTGGGTAGTCCCCTTTGCTCGTTTCACATAAGACATATTCAGTCGTACCTCTTGTCAGTTTGGGATTGGGGCCCTGCGTCCTTGGATCGGGAGTTTGATCTAGCTCCTCTGGCTAGACGGTCCTTCTTGTGGAGGCTGGACTCCAGGACCTTTCTGGGGGACAGGTTCTTCCTGCCCCTGTGCTGAGAGATGGTTGGCACAGATGCCAGTCTGACCAGTTGGGGGGACTTCTGGGTATCCCTAAGGTTCCAGGGAAGGTGGGGCCCACATGAGGACCATGCTTCCATCTATGTCCTGGAACTGTGAGCGATCAGGTTGGTTCTTCTTACAGAACACTCACCTTCATGGTTGGACTGTTCAGATCCGCTCAGACAACCATATGGCGGTTGTCTACATCATCCATCAGGGAGGTACTTGGGGCAAGTGAGCCTTCAAGGGAGGGTCCCTGATTCTGTCTTGGGCGGAACAGCATGTTCCCTGCAACTCAGCAATTTACATTCCGGGGGGGGAAAATCAGGTGGCGGACTCCCGGCATAAGGGGTTGTCTCGTCTGAGGGAATGGTCCCTCAACAACCGGGTGCTTCTCTCCCTGTTTCACCGCTGGGGTCATCTGGACGTGGCCCTGTTTGGGTACAGCCACAATCACAAACTTTCAGATTTTGTCTCTGTTTTCAGGATCTTCCTGTCTTTGCTATGAGTGCCTTGGCATTCCCTTGGCTGGAGTTCGGCTACTGTATGAGTTCCCTCTGTTTCCTCTTCTGGGCAGTGTTATATGCAACATAGCCCAGGAGCGGGTACCGGCCATCCTGGTGGCCCCTTCTCGGCTGTTGAGACCTCCATCTTTGTGATAAAGGAGTTGTCTGCTTCTGTTGTTGATTCCATGATTAGGCCTAGAAAGAAGTCCTTGTACTTTGTCCATTACAGGGTCTGGCATGTTTACATTGCCCAGTAGGACTCTACGTCTCTTCCCTGAAGGGTGTTTTTGCTATTCCCAGGACTCTGGAACTCTTGCAACTTGGTTGGATTTGGACCTTCAACTTAGTACTCTCAATGGCCATGTTTCTGCTCTGGCAATTTTCTTCCATTGCGCTTTTGCCACTTACTGGCTGGTTCAGGTTTTTACAGGGTGTTTCTCACCTGCGTCCACACCATACTCCTTGCACCAGTCTGGGATCTAAATCTGGTGTTGTCTGCTATGCAGGGGCCTCCCTTTGATTCTCTCTGGGAGGCTGCCTTGCCTGGTTTGACTTTTCAGGTAGCCTTTTTTGGTGGCTATCACTTATGTAAGGCGAGTTCTCAGCTAGCGGCGCTTTCCATCAACCCTCCTTATTTTGAGTGGCATCAGGATGGGGCGGGTTTTTTAGGCTTAGGCCAGATTTCCGACCTAAGGCTGCGTCTGCTCTTCATTTCAATCAGGACATTGTCTTGCCTTCATTGTGTCCCAATCCTACTGATTCCTAGAAGCGGACTCTACATTCTTTGGATGTGGTCTGGGCTCTGAAGTTCTATTTGATTGCTACTAAGACTTTTAGGAAGTCTGATGTTCTGTTTGTACTCACTTTTGAACCTAGAAGAGGTTTTTTCCTCCTGCTGTATCCACTATCGGCAAGCGGATCCGTCAGGAGGTGGTCCAAACCTGTCCTGCTAAGGGGAGGAATTCTCCCTCTAGGGTGACTGCTCATTCCATTCGGGCTATAGGTGCCTCTTGGGTTTTTTCAGCGCCTTGCCTCTGTTGAACAAGTTTGTAAGACCGCTATTTGGTCTTCTGTTCATACTGCTTCTAAGTTCTACAACTTGATGTTTAGGTTTCAGCGGATGCTGCTTTTGGCTGTAAGGTGTTTCAGGCGGTAGAGACTTGAACTACTGGTCGTTACTCTTTGGGGATCCCACCCTACTTTTGGACACTGCTTTTGGATGTTCCATCTGTTATGAATACCGAAGCGGGCCGTGCCATGCAATAAAGAAAAAAAGCAATTCTGTGAGCACTCACCTGTAGAATTGTTTTTGTTCTTGCATGGCACGGCCCGCTTCACCCCACCCTTGTTATCGTTGTTCTTGGTTGCCTATTTATGGTGATTGTTCCAAGTTAAACTGGGGTTTTTTTACCTTTACTACATTCTTACCTTTATTCTCTCCCAGCTTCTTGTCTCACTGCTCGTGTACGCTGGGAACTTGTTGGTTAATCCCGTTTTTATAGGGAGCCGGGAGGTGCCACAGCTTTCTGCAGTGCTACTGCACCACCTAGTGGCGGAATAACCCATCTGTTATAAATACCGAAGCGGGCCGTGCCATGCAAGAACAAAAACAATTCTACAGGTGAGTACTCACAGAATTGCTTTTTATGTTGTGGTGGCATTTGGTTACATTAGTAATCTGGGAAATAAGGCAGATGTGACTACAACTCACAGCCAGGAGGTGGCAGCGTTCCAAGCAAGAGCTTGTGCAGGATAGTTTTTTTTAAAGCGATGAGTTGTTTCTTTTTATAGTGGAACAAAACCATCCCTGGAATCTATAAGACTCCAGAGTCGCCTGGTTCCTACCCCCTGGGGCAGTCAGATTCGGGATGTACCCCCCAAGACCCCTGTAAAAGCTACCTTTTCCCCAATCTAACATTACATTCATGAGCTGCGCCCACCGTAAGGTACAGCTTTAACCAGGCATTTATAAATGGCCGTCGTGTGCAAAAGACCCTGTTATAGGGTAGTGGGGATGCGGCCACTGGCTTTTGGCTAGACTTGATGAGTGCAGCCGAGCGTGCTGATTGGATGAGAGCCCTTGCATGTGCCGTAGGACCGGGAAAGGTGAGTTTTACTGGGAAGCCTGGGGTGTTACACACAGGCATCCCAAATCGGGGTGCTTATGGTCCACTTTCATATGGTATAAAACCCATTCTTCATCACGTAATACTCAACTCCAGCTGTGACCGCCAGTACTGTTAAAGGTTAAAGATAGGTAGTGTAAGGGTTAATGGTTAGTGTAGGGTAGCTGGTTGTTTTACTTAGGGACAGTGGCAGGGAGGCTTTTTAGTTGCTGCCTCCCTGTAAAGGGGTTAACATTGAGGGGTTAAGTTTCAGGCCTTAATTACAGACCGTCCACCTCACCACTGATTGGCTCCTGGGTCTTATATAAAGAAGATGAAAGAAAAATGGCAAGCTTCTCTGACAATTAAATAGGTAGTGTGGGCCCACCAATCAATCTCATCTAATGGGGCTGGGGTAAGAAGGGACAGCGCCAAGTAGCGCCTTGTAGCGACAGGCAGCATCTGCTGAACGCCGGGTGCTATACACAAAACCACATTTATGAAAGTGAATCTGGTGAGCGCCTCTAACAGCGCCATGTAGTGTCCGGCGTATTATTACAGGCGGCTCAGCGTATAGCGCCGGTGCTCTAGCTTCCATAGCACCAGGTATTACCTTTTGCTCACTGTCGCTCTCCCATTAATTTCAATGGCCTTTTATTTGTTTGTGTTTAAAGTGGAACAACACCTAGGATTTTGACTATCCTGGGTCTTGGTCCACTTCGGTGGGGCACCCCCGATCTGTGTGAAACCCCCCCCGATCACCCGGAAAACTCACCTCTCCCCGCTCCCACGTGGCCGCGGACAAGCGATCTGACAGCAACGGACAAGCGGCTCCTCCGCCGCCGCCTCCCGCGCGTCACTCTTGACGCGCCCGCGCCAGCCATTCACAGGCGGCCGGCGCGGGGGCGCGCACGTCTAGAGGGGCGCGAGGGAGGTAAGGGGATTTGGGGCGTTTGGGGGGTTTCCCGCGGGGAGGGAGGCGATCTATAAGATTCCCGGGCCGATCACGGGAGGGTGATGGTCCACTTTAAACAGCGTGTTTGACATTTTTTCATTTTTTTTTTTTTGCTCCAATCATTGTGTGACCTCTTCTGGCTGCAAACAAACACTTTTAGAAACTTTTTATATTTTTATGCAGAATTGTCATTACAGGTCTGTCGCTAAAGTATTAATGTCACAGTGTTATAACAATGTCATTCCATGTGTTTTTGCTTTGTTACTGGTGGATATGTGTTCAAAAACAGATTTTAATCACACAGCGTCTGGCGCTCTAAGCTATAGCACCCAGCTTTAGAGCACCGACGCTCTGTGTGTCCTTTTTTGGTGTGGAGCACCGAGTGCCGGACGCACTGAGCTGGCACTACCTCTCACTCCCTGCAGCGCTGTACTGGTGTTACAGCACCCAACATGCATCACATTCATCAATGCCGGGCAGGTTACTACAGGGACCGCAATGCTAGGTTACAGCGCCCGATACCCGCTTACAGCATCTACTAGCGGTCGTTGTAATTGCCGCTATACATACTCTCAAATGCCGATACATGCCGCTAGTAGTAAATCAGCCTCCCAGTCATTTCATTTGTATGTAGCCAGGTGCACACATGGGGGCCGAGGTGTACCCAACACTAGCAGGCTGTGACCCTTCCCCCATGTAGTGCATCAAATGGGAGTCGGCAGCTCCCGGTGAGTAGCTCTGTATTTTATTAGCTGCAGTACATGACCCTATTATGGGGATGATACATATAGAGCAGGGATCACACTAAACACAGAGCGCCTTGTCGGGCGGTGTGGCTTTAACATATATCTGCAGATATATGTGACTTAACCTTTGTTTTTCTAAACTGTTAGACATGTTTGTTACTTAATACTTAGATGAGACTGATGGGTGGGCCCAATCTAGGGGCCCACCACATTACCTATTTAATTCTCAGAGCAGCTTGCTTTTTTTCTTTCATTTATATAAAGAAGATCCAGGGAGTGAGAAAGGGGGCAGGAGTTGAATCGTGGAAGCAGGACTTGAATGCTGAGAGTGGACAGAGACCAGTGCCCAAGGGAAGAAGCCCTGTCTGGTGCCGTCTAAAGAGGGGCGCTGCAGGAGCACCCCGGAGAGCATTTCCTACCCGAGATGGCTTTGGAGGTTGCTGAGGCTTAGTACCCCTAAGACTTAGGCCCTTATTTAACAAGGGATAGCGCCAGGTAGCGAATGGTGAGGGAACGGTAATGACGGTCACCGCCACGAGAACGCCGGCTCCCCTCCGCAATCACACATTTATCAAGCCAATCCTGCTTAGCGACTGACAGAGCGCCAGATAGCGAATCATTCATCATTATTCCAGCCTCACCACACAGCGCCAGCGAGCGACCTTGAACAGCGACAGGTATGACCTCTCGCTACCTGGCGCTCTCCAATGCATTTCAATGGAGCAATCTTTAAATATTCATAATTAATTGCTATTAATGTTTTTTTTTTTTTTTTTTTTTAAATGTCAAAAATTCTGTGACCACTTCTGCAATGTTAGATTTTTTTTTAAGGTAAAAAAAAAAAAACAAATTGTGCAGAATTGATATTACAGGTCTGATATTAATGTATTCATATTACAAAATGTTTTGAAAAACTTGTTTTTTTTTATCCAAAAATATGGTTGTTTGGGGGTTAAAAAACTACTTTTAACCCATCGCCGCCAGCGCTCTGGGGTTTAAACAAGCATTTCACTGCGCGAGAATTTTTTGAGCGTGATTTGTTAATGAATATGCTGGGAGCCGTTCGCTATGGCCATTCGCTGTCATGCGCTCCCATACAGCGCGGAACCTGTCAAATAGCGACTCCTCACCCAATATTCAACATTACTGCACACCGACTGAGTCGCTGTCAACTACAGAACAACGGCCAAGCACAGCGACTACTAGCGGGCGCTCTGAAAATGCCGCTACTGACGCTCATCTGTCGCTACCTGGCGCTATTAATGAATCGGCCTCTTAGAACCAGGAGGTTTTCGATGACTGGAGGGAGGAACATTCAGTTGCCTTTGGATAGAACAGAGAGAGAGAGACTGGGCCTAATATGATCTTGTTGCTGACCGATTTAATCTTAGCTGCTGCCTGGTCTCAAGAGAAAGAGGTCTGTTTAACATAGACCTCATGGGTGACACTAGGACTGATGGGTCATTAATGGCTACAATTATGAGGTTCCTGTGCCACCACTCAGCCTCAAAGTCTGCAGTTTTAAAGCACAAATGGCCCCGCCCCATGCGCTTTTGGCTGGCCCTCAACTGGTCGCAATGGACCCCCAGGTTTCTCCCCTTTTTTTACTGTTTCTAAATTGCGATTTTGTCTCTCCAAGCTTATGTGTATTAGGGGAATCTCTATTCTCCATTTCGGAGTATATAGTGTCATGTTACTCAGGAGACTATCCAACATTTTGAGAATTGTCAACTTTGGGGGTTATTTAAGAAGGGATAGCGCCAGGTAGCGCCTCGTAGCGGCAGGCAGCGTCTGGTGAACGCCGGGCACTGTACGCAAAACCACATTTAAGAAAGCGAATCTGGTGAGCGCCTTTAACAGCGCCATGTAGCGTCACTGTATTATTACAGGCAGCTCAGCGTATAGCACCTAGAGCACCTTTCACTCTGTAGTGCTCTCCCATACATTTCAATGGCCTTTCATTAGTGGTGTATAAACAGCGTGTTTGGCAATTTATTTTATTTATTTTGTTTTTGCTTAAATAATTGTGTGACCTCTCCTGGCTGCAAACACTTTTATACATTTTTGGAACATTTTTTGGATTTAATTTTTTTCACACCAAACCCTCCAAAAAAGGGAGAAATTTCTAAAATAAACTTGTGGCTGACAGTTTCATTGCTAAAAAACATGCCTGATGCTGCCAGCATGTGTTTCAGGAGTGAAGTCATCAGTTTACTCCAGGTTTTTGCTGGAGGAAATTCTCTCTTGAAATTGACACATTTACATATGCTTTTCTGCCCTCTAAACCTCATAAAACAGTCGCAGGTGCCAGGTTGGAGGTGCCAAATTTGCACTTGCAGAGAATCGCAGGCGCTGGTTTCCACATTGGTGCGCGCATGCGCAAATTTCCACCTTCAGCAATGCGCTTCAATGTTTTTTTTAATTACTCTTAGGGATTTAATCATCAAGGGATAGTGCCAGGTAGTGCCTTGTAAGCGACAGGTAGCGTCAGGTGAACGCCGGGCGCTGTACGCAATACCACATTTATGAAGGCGATTCTGGTGAGCGCCTCTTACAGCGTCACGTAGCGACCGTTTCATCATCACAGACGGCTCAGCGGATCCCGGTGGCGCTCTGGCTTTCAGAGCGCCTGGTATTACCTGTCGCTCTCCCATACATTTCAATGGACGTTACTTTTTTTTTGTTTTGTATGAAATCATTGTGTGGCCTCCCCTGGCCTATTTAAATACATTTTTGAAAACTTTTTTGATTTTTTATATTTTTATGCAGAATTGTCATTACATGTCTGGTATTAAAGTGTTAATGTCACAATGTAATAACAATGTAATTCTATATGTTTTAGCTTTGTTACAAGTGGATATGTGTTCAAAAACGGACTTTAATCACACAGCGGCTGGCACTCTCGGCTACAGCGACACAATTTTGAGCGCCGGCGCTGTGTGAGGCTGTTTTTTTAATGAATATGGTTTAAGTCCGTCACACTAACCAGTCGCTACCGTTCGCTCCCATATAGCTCTGTACTGGTGTTATAGCGACTCGCACATCAAATTCATCAATGCCGGCTATGTTACTACAGCGACTGAGGCGCTCTGTAATAGCGACTCACGCCCGATCAGAGTGACCACTAGCGGTCGCTCTAAGCACCTCTGTACAGGCGCTCATTTGCCGATACCTGGCGCTAGTCATCAATCAGCCTGCCTGACAACATTTAACCATTTTTTTCACACCAAAACCTAGCAAAAAAGAGAGAAACTCCTAAAGTGACCTTGCGGTCGACACTGTCATTGCTAAAAAACATGCTGTATGCTTCCGCCATGTGTTTTAGGAATGAAATAAGCCTGTTAGCCAGTGAAGTCGGCAGTTTACTCAGTTGGAGGAAATTCACTCTTGAAATTGACACATTTGCACATGCTTTTCTGCCCTGTAAACACCCTATAAATCAGTCGCAGGTTCCAGTTTGGGGGCACCAAATTTGCGATTGTGGAGAATTGCAGGTGCAAGTTTCCGCACTGGCGTGCGTGCATGTGCAAATTTCTGCCTTAGACAATGCGCTTCAATGTTTTTTTTTTTAATTACTCTAAATTTTTGGGGCCCAATGTTGTCTTGCTTGGGCGTAATTTATCTAAAATTTTCAAAATATATTTGCAGCCCTCAAATATATAAGGAAACTTGGTGTTTTTATCATTAAACATTTTGAGATTTGCAAACTTTGACAACTTTTAACCATTTTTTTCATTCCAAAACTCCCCAAAAAGTGAAAAACTCCTAAAATGCAGCTGACACTTTCATTGCTAAAAAACATGGCTGATGCTGCCGACATGTGTTTTAGGAATGAAATAAGCCTGTTAGTCAGTGAAGTCGATGGTTTACTCTCACTTACTCACTTTTGAAATGGACACATTTGCTCTTGCAGAGATTTGCAGGCGCAAGTTTCCGCATTGGCGCATGAGCATGCACAAATTTTTGCCTTAAACAATGCGCTTCAATGTTTTTCTTTAATTACTCTTACCTTTTTGGTGTTGTGATTAAAGATGAGCGAACTTCTTGAAAGTTCGATTCGGGCGATTCGCCGAATTTCCCCGAGAAATTCGGGTTCGCCCGAATCGAACTTTCACGAATCGCTCATGACAGCGCAGCCGTCCCGCCCGCTCCCACCATGCCGGCATTTGTTTAAAAAGCAAACACTTACCTGCATGATCGGAGCGTGGAGGCCGGCGCCGCTCTCAGGCGCCCTCTGATGACGCGTCCTCTGATGAAAGCTGAGAGCGGCGCCGGCCTCCACGCTCCGACCATGCAGGTAAGTGTTTGCTTTTTAAACAAATGGCGGCATGGTGGGAGCGGGCAGGCCGGCTGCGCTGTCAGCGGGCCGGCTTCCGCCGCCCGCTGACAGCGTAGCCGGCCTGCACGCTCCCACCATGCCGGCATTTTTTTTTTTATTTCAGGGAAAATTCGATCGGCACGAACCAAAAAAAATTCGGGTTCGTGCCGAATCGAATTTTCCCTGAAATTCGGAGCGAATTCCGGTTCGCTCATCCCTAGTTGTGATCATTAAACATTTTGAGATTTGACAACTTCTGACCATTTTTTTCACACCAAAACCCCCCCCCCCAATGAAAGTTGACACTTTCATTGATAAAAAACATGCCGGATGCTGCCACCATGTGTTTTAGGAATGAAATAAGCCTGTTAAGTCAGTGAAGTCGTTGGTTTACTCCTGGTTTTTGCTGGAGAAAATTTACTCTTGAAATGGACACATTTACATACACAGGTCACAGGTGCCAGTTCGGGGGCACTAAATTTGCGCTTGTGGAGAAACACAGGCGCAAGTTTCAACAGTGCAAATTTCCGCCTTAAACAATGCGCTTCACATTTTGCCTACCATAAATCAGGAGGAAGCCCGATTGCGACTTGCATAGGTATAGGCGCACAACCATAAATCGACCCTATAGTGTGATGTGTTAGAAGAAAATTGCCCAACACAAAAGCTGCTCCAAAACCAAATCTTTTTATTCTTCGATTTTTACAGGTTTGTGGCGCCAGGGGGCGGGATTAGTAAAGCAGCTTCTCACATGTCAACTAAACTTTTTGGTAGAATTCTGAATCGGCAGAATATAGAGGTGAGAGAATCGACTCGGCGTGAATACATTTACCGTCTGAATTTACATAAATTTTGGACAAATTCTGAAACTTTCACGATTCATTTCAGCTGATTTTATTTCAGTGGCTATAAACCATTTCTAAACCCAGGGACGTAGCTAGGGGCGGGGCAGCAGGTCAGGGGGGGCGCCAAAGGGGGGCCTGAGAGCCCGTGCCCCGGGTGCAGCAGGTCAGGGGGGGCGCCAAAGGGGGGCCTGAGAGCACGTGCCCCGGGTGCAGCAGGTCAGGGGGGTGCCAAAGGCTGGCCTGAGCACAGGTGGGGGGGGCGCCATTTTAAATCTTTGCCCCGGGTGCCAGAAAGCCAAGCTACTCCTCTATCTAAACCCCCAACTCCCCAAAAAGCGTCTCATTTTTGGGCATGTTTTTGGGTTCGGGTACCGTCCTTGGTGACATCCAGGTGTGAATGGGGAGCTTTTGATTCAGAAATAAGTCTTCCCATTCAATCGAATCCGAAACAAATTTGGAAAGATTCCCTCGTCGCTGAATATTACAATTGACTTACACGTCATTTATATACACTTTATAATAAAGCTTAATTACACGTATATATTATATTTATATGATATTTATAGTTTAGCATCTCTTATATTACGTAACGCTTTTAATTTATTTTTTTTTTATTTATTAATAGCAACGACTTTTTTAAAATATAATAGTATGAGCTCACTAACACTTTTTCACAAAAAAAGTTTGAAGGTTTATTTTGCAGATCATTTAAAGAGGTACAAAAACCACGTCCCATAGGTCCAGGGCCGCTGGATTCCTTCCCCTTGGGGCATCCATATCCGGGATGTGTGTGAAACCCGCCAGGTCACCTGAAAAATCACCTTCGTTCCGGGTCAAACGGTGCATACGCGAGCAGCGGCCCTTTAGCAGGGCGCATGCCCACACCAGCCATTAGTGAATACTTGAATCCACTCAGATTAGACTAAGGCTGATTGGACGAGCAGCCACACATGCACTGTAGGACCAGGAAGAGGTGAGTTTGTTTGGCGACCCGGGGGGTTTCACACACCCCCGGGGTCCAAAATTGGGATGCCCCACTGTGTGAAGCCCCCCAGGTCGCCCGAACTTGCCTCTTCTCGGTCCTACGATGCATGCGTCCAATCAACGCGCTCGGATCTGCTCCTGCCCCTTCGTCCAGGAGCTCATCTAATACGAGCGGATCCAAGCGAGCTGGTGGCCGCATCCCCCAATACCAAGAACGTGCCTTTCACAAAAGCCTGGCATAGGCACGCGCCCTGCTGAAGGGATAGCGGGGATGCGGCTGCCGCTCGCACATGTGTCGATGGACCAGAAAAAAAGGTAAGTGTATGGGGCGACCTGGGGGGTTTCACACAGCGGGGCATCCTGATCCTGGATGAGAGCCCAGGGAAGGGGAATTGATTGGCCCGGGAATCATATAGACTTCTGGGCAGATCTCTGTTGGGTTTTGCTCCACTTTAATTGACTAAAATAAGTGTACACTAAGCCATGGAGAAGACCCGATCTCATTGGTCAGTTTGGAGAACGTATTTGACACACGTGATGGTTACAGTGATCACATGCAGTGGCGGCATTCTTGCTCTCATCCGCGTTGTTGGCCAATCAGGGCGGGGAGTGTCGGGTTTCGATTCACAACTAAAGAAAAAAAAAGTGGGCGAGTGCAGCACACAGGATGCGGGTCCAAGCCTGGGCCATGCCACGCTCCTGCCAAACAAGACAAAAAAGAAGGCATGATGGGAAAATACTCTCACAATGCTCCTCTACAGAACATAAAGAAAAGGTGTATGAGGATCACATTTTAAAGCTGAACAAAACCCAATAGAGCCGGCCCTGGAATCTATAAGATCTCAGGGCCTACCGCTGGCCTTCCCCTGGGGCAACGCAAATGAGCATACCCCGCTGTGTGATATTACAGAACTCACCTTCTGTACACATCAGGAGGCCGCACCCCAGCATCTTTAGATAGGCTGAGGGCAGGAGCGCCCGCTGCTGGAGATGTGGCCGCACTCGCTTACCATAAACAGATCCATTTGCATAACATTACATATGCACGGCAAATGCCTCTGATTGGATGAGAGCCCGCGCATAAGACCAAGCGCAAGGATAGTCAAAATCCAGGGTTTTGTTCCGCTTTAAGGTGACATAATTCATTTACTAAGCTTGTAAAAGTATTCACAATGTAGCTACATTGTCTTTATAGCATGGATCACATTTCAACTCACCTGCTCCTAGCCTAACAGCGACGGCCAGGGTGGATACAAATCAATGTTTTTTTTTTTTTAAAATCAAAAAAAATCTGATTTTTTTTATTTAAATCGGATTTTTTTTATTTAAATCGGATTTTTTTTCAATAAACTGCTTTTTGAGGAAAATATTTTACCATCCAAAGGTTCTTCCACCATGAGATAAAGCTGAGTTGTTTAACTCAGTAGAATAAAGGCTGTATATGTGTAACATTCACAATGCCATGCTCTTCCAGAGGTTTCTGTAGGATTAGTGGGCAGTTTCTCTCCTATATTATCACAGACGCTCGCTTTACTTACGCAGTTCTCAAAACGGAATTTGACTCCGCAGAGGTCCCAGCCTCTTCTTCACAGCAAAAATGTTACAACATGAACAGAGTTGAGAAAAAGACCTTAATCCTATTGTTCTACAAACCTATGACTAGTGAGCTACAGAGGACAGCAGGGACAGTAGGATTTAAGTTTTTCATGTGTCGGCTGGGCTGACAGTCTAAGTTTCTTAAAATATATATATATTTTGTTTAGCCAAATTAGTTAACAAAACATGGATGTTTGTTTAAGCAAATAACTTATGCTGTAATGTTGTTATTGTTTCAGTTGAATAAATCTATTTAAATTGTTATTAAGGTCAGGATTATTTTTCTCCTTCCTAAGTACAACAGAACAGTGGTGTCCAAATATGAATGATTAACCCATTAAACTGGGGAGAAAAAAGTAATATAAAAAGTGATTCTAAAAATCTTCATCTACTTGCATGTTAAAATAGCAAGAACTAGTTTAGGTAGAAACTTTGATTTAAATCACTGATTTAAATCAAGCCTTACTGACTAGTGATTTAAATCGTGATTTAAATCAGTTAGATTTAAATCAAATCCACCCTGGCGACGGCTCTCGTCCAATCAGAGCTGTTTTGTGTGCATATGTAATGTTTCCATGCAGGGCTCTGGCAATCAGGAGCACAGTGGTCACACCCCCAGTAGCATGCGCACTCCTGTCCCCGGCCTATCTGAATGGCTGGGGGTGGGAGCACGCTCACAGCCCGAAGATGTGGGGATTCTGCTGCCGAATTCTTACTTTGCCAAGGGCGCCAGGAAGCAGGTGAGTTTTGCTATTGCCCAAGGGGGGTTCACACTGTTGGTACCCTATTTTGGGATGTCCCCAGGTAAAGCCAGAGGACGGCACTGGAATCTAAAGATTCGAGGGCCAGCCACAGTGGGTTTTGTTCCACTTTAAGTAGTGGGTGAGAGTGTGAAGAAAACCCCAACTCTATGGTTTATATTTACACATTGTTTATAGTAGCGAAGCAAAAGTTAAGCCTAATCTTTAAAGTGGACCAAAACCCATGCCGATCGGCCTGATAATCTATAAGATTCCTGGGCCAATCGATTCCCTCCCCCCCCGGGGTATCCAAAATCAGGATGCCCCGCTGTGTGAAACCCCCCAGATCACCCCATTCAATTGCCTTGTTTCCCGGTCCAATGGGGCATGCGCGAGCCACGGCCATATCCCGGCTATCCCTCTAGCCAGGCATTTATGAATGGGCGTGGGGGCGCTCCCTGTTCGAGGGTAGTGGGAATCCAGCCGCCAGCACTCAGAGTCGCTCGCCTTAGACAAGCTATTAGGCGAAGAGACGGGAGCAGATCCGAGAGCCCTGATTGGACGAGAAGCTGCGTGGGACCGGGGAAGGGTTAGTGAGATTGGGTGCCCTGGGGGGTTTCACACAGCCAATAGGGGTGTCCCGTGGGGCAAAAACCAAAACCCAGGATAGTAAAGAACCTAAGTTTTGATCCACTTTTAATCATCTGCTACTTTGAATAGAAGTGGACCAAAACCAATGATTTTGACTATCCTTGGTTTTGGTAATTTCCCCCGGGGCACCCTGATGGGGGGGGGGGGGGGGGGTCCCGCTGTGTGAAATCCCCAGATCTCCGAAAGAAACTCACCTCATCCCGGTATTATGGCACATTCGCGGTCGCTCGTCCAATCAGCGCGTTTGGAGCTGCTGACGTCACGTTGTCTAATCCTTCGTCTAAGGCCGGCGGCTCCGAGCGCTCTGACGGCTGCATCCCCCGCTTCCCTCTAACAGGGAGCGTGCCCACGCAGGCCATTCACAAATACCTGCTAGAGGGATAGTGGGGATGCACTCACAGCTGGCGCATGCGTTGTTGGACCGGGAAACAAGGTAAGCGTATGGGGCAACCTCGGGGGTTTCGATCGGCCCGGGAATCTTATAGATTGAAGTGGCTTTAAATCAATATGCAAGATAGCAACAGAAAAGGGGATTGTAAAGAAGAAACAGCCACTCTAACTCCAACTATGGTTAGATTGCTGAGCTGTATGTACTGTAACTGAACGTGTCATCGCTGGGGGCGGAGCTTGTCAGTCAGGAAGCAATATGGCCGCCTGCATATAGGTGTGTTGTTATGGTAACTGTTCAAAGGCTTCAGTAAAAAAAAAAAAAACATAGGCTGTTTTGGGGCACTGGGCCAGGGACAGGAAGTGACCACATATACTTACCTCTCAGTATAGGTGCACTTTAGTATTTTTGTTTATATCATGCTTATTATATATAAAGAAAACACTGACTCACCTTTAAATGAAGCTATAATCTCCTGCTAGACAGACCTGAAAGAGGAGGCAAAGCAAGAGTTACTATTAATAGCATGTGATAGGCTGACCTAAACCCTCCCATGCACCTATTTGCCAGGGTGGGCAAAAGACTAACCTAAACCTCCCCCCCCCTCATATCATCAGTGAGCCCTGCATTAGAGAGAGACTCACCTATACCTAGCAGAGCTCCATCTGATGGGGGACAGGAAACTCTCCTTACCTCCCCCTCACACCATCAGTGATTCCTGCATTAGAGAGATACTCAGAGGCTGATTCATTAATAGCGACAGATAGCGACTGTTGAGCGACTGTAGCGGTATTTCGACAGCGACCGCTAGTAGTCGCTGTGCTTGGCCATTGTTCGGTGGATGATAGCGAATGTGGAAAATGTGGAATACAAGACGCTGAGTCGCTATTTGACAAGTTCGCTGTTGTATGGGAGCGCATGATAGCGACTGGACATAGCGACCGGCAGCCACCATATTCTTTAAAAAATCAGCCTTAAAAATTCCTAGCGCTGTGAAATGCATGTTTAAATCCCAGAGCGCAGTAGGCGATGTGTTAAAAGTAGTTTTTTAACCCCCAAACCACCCAAAAAAAATGGAATGATTTTGAAATAATATTCAAACCTGAATAGTTTAAAATCAGACCTGTAATATCAATTCTGCACAAAAAAAAAAAAAAAATTCCACAAAAAATAAATTTTCAAGGGAATAAGTGTTCACAGTTTTTTTTTGTGAAATTAAAAAAAAAAAATATATATATTAAAAAATATTAATTAAAATACATTCTGCCATTGAAATGCATTGGAGAGCGCCAGGTAGCGAGAGGTCATACCTGTCGCTGTTCAAGGATGTTCGCTGGCGCTGTGGGATGAGGCTGGGATAATGATGAATGAGTTGCTAGGTGGCGCTATCTCAGTCGCTAAGCAGTATCGGCTTGATAAATGTGTGATTGTGGAGGGGAGCCGGCGTTCTAGTTGCGGTACCTGGCTTTACTGGCCGGCTCCCCAGTCGCTATCTGTCGCTATTCCTTGATAAATAAGGCCCTCAGATTTACCTCTCAGCTGCACCCATTGGGGATCGATAACAGCTACAAACCTGTATGAAATCCAAAGCCCAGGAGACATGCTTCAATGAAGTGCACAGCTATTGCCTGTCCTCATCATAAAGGGCTTAAAGTGGACCAAAACCCAGGATTTGGACCATCCCGGGTTTTGGTCTGGGCCCCCGGGGCATCCTGCTGTGTGAAACCCAGTCTACCTCACCTGTCCCCAGCCCTATGGTGCATGCGCGGCCTCCCGTCTAAGCACTTGAGCTCAAGCCCAGTCTAGGCGAGCGCGCTGCATCCCCGCTACCCTCAGGGAGCATGCCCACAAATGCCTGGCGTAGGCGTGCACCCTGCTAAAGGTATGGCAGGGAGTGCCTGCTGTTCGCGCATGCGCCGTTAGATCGGGGAGAAGGTGAGTTTACTGGGTGACCTGGGGGATGTTACACAGCGGGGCATCCTGAATATGGATGCCCCACGGGGGAGGGAGTAAGCCAGCCCGGGAGTCTTAAACACTCCAATTCTACATCTTCTTATCTTACCCTTCCATTTTTTTGCCCATCCCTTATCCTTTCCTCATTGTCTATTATTTCCCTTGTTTCTTTCCCCAATAATTCCTTTTCTTTCTCCTTATCATTGCCTTTCCCTTCCTTTCCACTTTCCTCATTGTTCTTTCATCTTCTTTTCTCTTCAACTCTCCCTCCTCTCTTTTCTTTCTCCAACAATTCCATCCATTCCTGCTTTTTTCTAATCTTACCCTTTCCCTTCCTTTCTTTTTCCAATTCCTTGTCATAACCCAGAGGGGTAGCTGGCACCCAGGTCAAAGATTCAAAATTGCGCCCCCACCTGTGCTCAGGCCGCCCTGACCTACTGCACCTGGGGTACGTGCCTAACCCCCCCCCCCCCAGCTACTCCCATTACCTTTCCTTCCCCTCTTCCTTTACTCATCGTCTCCTCTTCTTTTCTCTCCAACACCCCTTCACCTCCTTCCTCCATCAATTCCTTTCCCCTGTTTCTAAGTTTTCCATTTTCCTTCTCTTTCTTTTCCTAAACCTCTCCACTTTCTATTACCTTTCCTCTCTTCTTTTCCTCATTTTCATCTTCTTTCATTTTTCCCTTCTTCTTTTCCCTTTCTTTCCCTTCCCTTTTTCATTACCTTTCCCTTTCGTTTTTCTCATTGTTTCATCATCTTTTTTCCCCTTTTCTCTTTCCTTTCTCCATCAATTCCTTTACTGTGCCTTTCTTTCTTATTTGCCTTACTATTCTAAGTATACAGCATGTCCTGTTCCAGAATATTCCTTACACATGGGTAATACATCCACAAGATGGCGCTGGACTGCAGAAAACAGCTTGTGGCTCCTCCCGGCCCTATATAAGTCAGGGACCTCCCACAAATTCCCCAGTTCTTTTCTGCTGTCTGGGCTGCGAAGATAGAAGACAGCTCTCTATGTAGCGCAGGTGAGCGGGGCTTATATGCCTGTGGCCCTGCAAGACTATTCCCACCCGTTCCGTTCCATATTGCTGCCTCCCAGCCTCGGCTGACAAGGTTCGGGTGAAGGTAGGTCAGTAAGCACTAGTTGGGTGCTGAGGAGCTATGCTCCTACCGCAGTCCCTGCTCTGAAAGGGTGCCTCCCAGCCTCGGCTGACAAGGTTCGGGTGAAGGTAGGTCAGTAAGCACTAGTTGGGTGCTGAGGAGCTATGCTCCTACCGCAGTCCCTGCTCTGAAAGGGTAGGCAGTTTAGGCTGATGGTGAGCTTTTTGGGATGCCCCCCCTGCTCCATGGGGTTTTGCCAGGCTCAGCCTGTGCAGTTAACCCTTATTCCCATAGGTGTTCCCCTCCACCCGCACTCCTCCCATTGTCTTCTGGGCTTTATTTTATGTTTATAACTGTACTGTGTTACTATCGCCTTGTACGCCGCCGCCGCCGCGTGCTTGTACAGCACTCTGCGGACGGCGGCGTCATTTACCTCAGAGCTGCCGGGCTGCTATTGGCCGGCCGGATCACGTGGGCGCGTTTCGCGCTCTTCGGGGGGGGGGGGGGGGGGGGGCTGGGCGGGCTCTGTGGATGACGATTTTCACATCACGTCTCCACGGCCCGCCCCTCGAGGTCTGCGGACGCCATTTTGTCTGTCCTTAGCCGCGTGTGCTGCTGGCTCCCTGCGGTCCGTGAGTAACCCCGGTGGGGTGGTTTTTCTCAGGATATTCCTTCTGCTGTATTCTTATGGGAATGTTTTGTTATGTCTTTCAGGCGGGTTAAAACTGCGGCACTGTGGTTTCTTCCGACCATCTCCCCTCACTATCTCCCAGTTCCCTAGCGTGTTCTTGGGGCATCCCGGGTAGCTCTTTAGCGTTAACCCTTACTGGCCTGTTGTGCCATTCTAATCACCATATGGAGGCTTCTGGGGATAATAGGCCTGGGGTTCCTTCGGGACAAGCCCGGCTATGTGTGGTGTGTGAGGTATCCCCCATAAGTGATGATGTCAGGGTTTGTGTACCCTGTGCCCAGCAGGTACTTGCGATGCAGTCTGGGCTGTCTGTTACTGGGCCTGGCGGTGCGCCCCCTCTGGCCTCACCTACCCCCCCACGCTTACATCTGACCCCCACCGAGGGGCATACTAGCGGGGAGTCTCAACCTGATTTAGCTGCACGGGTGGCCAGCATTGAAAAACATCTTGCTGGGTCTGCCCCGCGTAAGGCTTCTGCCAAGAAAAGGCATTAATCACCCGCTGCTTCCCTCTTCCCTGTAGAAGATGAGGGCTCTTACTCACTCTCAGGTCCTTACCCCCTTGAGGAGGGAGAATTATTTTCTGATTTTGAATCCTCTGAGGAACAACCTAAGTTTTACGGTGGTACTGGGACTTCCTTTGGGGAAGACCCGTGGTCCCCTGATGACACTGACAGATTGCTGAGTCACATTTTTTAAGTGCTTTGTATTTCTCCCCCAGCAGTGGCTCCGCAGCAGCAGGGCGAGCTTTTTCATACGGTTAAGCCACGCTGGGCGTTCCCTGAGCAGTCTCACTTTAATAATCTAGTGCTCAAGGAATGAGAACAGCCTAGCAAGCTGCCAGGGGTGCCTAAGTGTTGGGACAAGAGGTATCCCTTTCCTGCTGAGGTTAAGCGTTGGTCATGTCCTCCTGAGGTGGATGCGCCTGTTCTCGGGTTGTTCAATACATCTGTCATGAATTCTCCTGATACTACTACCCTGCGGGATGGTGAGGACCGGCGCTTGGACCAACTGGCCTTTGCCTGTGTGGGGACGGCGCTGCGCCCGGTTTGTGCTTCTGCTATTACGGCTATTGCCATTAAAGGGGTGCTTAAGTGTCTCTTGGACGGGGCATCTGAGGATGCGGGTAGAGAAGAGTATAGATCTCTTCTGCTTTGTGAGGAATTTATTGCATATATTCTTTCTGCCATGGATGATGCCATGAGAATGTGTGGTAGGACTTCTGCCTTGTTGGTGGCTATACGCCGCTCTGATAATGCTGCTAAGAAGGCTCTCACTGGTTTCCCTTTCAAGGGCCTGCGCCTTTTTGGTGAACGTTTGGATTTGTTTGCCATGGGCGGTAGGTTACCTCAAAATAGGGGGCCGTCCTGGTCCTTTCGGGGGATGGGTGCCTTTCTCCCATCCTTCCGTGGTTCCAGAACTGGCCAAGGAGTCTCCTTTACTGGGGCCCGCGGAGACCACTGGGGAAGGGGCAGAGAACATGGCCGTCCTGGCCTCTCCTGGGGTCCCCAGCCAAAATCTTCACCCAAGCCCCCTCAGGCGTGAAGGGGCGCCCTCACCCATCCGAGTGGGGGGACGGCTTTGGCTCTTTGCTCACGTCTGGAGGCTTTACGTCTCAGACCGGTGGATTCAGGAGGTAGTGTCCTCCGGTTACAAGATAGAGTTTGCAGCCTGGCCGCCCCCAAGATTCATCAAATCCCGGATGGCTAAAAACCCCCTGTCAGCTCAGGGTCTGTGCCTTGCTGTCCAAAACCTTCTGGAGTTGGGGGTCATCTGCCAGGTACCTTTGAGGAAAGGGACCAAGGCTACTATTTCAATTTTTTCACTGTTCCCAAAAAAGACGGGTCCATCAGACCCATCCTGGATTTAAAGCGCCTCAACAAATTTGTCAGGTTCAAACACTTTTGCATGGAGACTCTGCGCTCAGCTGTCAATTCACTACGGCCGGGCGACTTCATGACCTCTGTAGACAAGGACGCTTACCTTCATGTACCAATCTTTCCAGGTCATCAGAGATTCCTCTGGTTCGCTCTGGAGGATCAGCACTACCAATTTGTTGCCTTGCCCTTCGGCTCCCAGGGTATTCACCAAGGTACTGGCGGACTTAATGGCTCTGCTGAGATCTCAGAGCATTCGCATCCTTCCTTACTTGGACGACATTCTCATCAGGTCTCAGTCCTTCCAGCAGGCCGAGCTGGATACCCAGCTGGTGGTGTCCACACTGGAGACCTTCGGCTGGGTGATCAACCACCCCAAGTCTTTCCTGTCACCGTCAATGGTGCGGTCCTTTCTGGGCATGACTCTGGATTCATCTCAAGTCAAGATTTTTCTCCCTTAGCAGATGGTGGAGAGTCTTCAAGCCCAAGCCGGGCTTCTTATGTCTTGCCCTCATCCCTAAATCCGGCAGGGGATGCAGCTGGTGGGCCTGATGGTGTCTTCAAGGCGGTTCCATACGCTCAGTTTCACATGAAACCTCTTCAACTTCATCTCTTGTCGGTATGGGATTGGGACCCTCGGTCCCTGGATCAGGTGTTGGTTCTGTCCCCTCTGGCCAGACGGTCTCTCTCGTGGTGGCTGGACTCAAGAAACCTGTTGGTGGGCAGATCCTTTCTGGCCCCGTGCTGGGAGACAGTCACCACAGATGCCAGTCTGACAGGTTGGGGGGGCTTCTGGAAATCCCTGAAATTCCAGGGTCAGTGGGGCCCTCAGGAGGCCCACACCCCTATCAACATTCTGGAACTGAGGGCGATAAGGTTGATTCTCGCCCAATTGACTCCACATCTTCGGGGACGGGCGGTTCAGGTACGCTCGGACAACCAGATGGCGATTGCCTACATCAATCATCAGGGAGGGACCCGGAGCAAGAGGGCCCTCAAGGAAGTGTCCCTGATACTGTCTTGGCGGAGGAGAATGTTCCCTGCATCTCAGCTGTGCACATCCCGGGGGTGGAGAATCTGGAGGCAGACTCCCTCAGCAGGGGGACTTCTCGTCTGGGAGAATGGTCCCTCAGCAGCAGGGTGTTTCACTCCCTGTGCCACCGCTGGGGTCAGCCAGATGTGGATTTGTTTGCGTCCCGTCACAATCACAAGCTTCCAGTCTTTGTCTGTCACAGGATCCTCTGGCCTTGGCCATGGATGCTCTAGCAATGTCTTGGAAGAGCTTTCAGCTCCTCTATGTGTTCCCTCCTTTTCCTCTGCTGGGCAGGGTGCTGCGCAAAATAGCTCAGGAAGGGGTGCCAACCATTCTGGTGGCCCCCTGTTGGCCAAGAAGGGTGTAGTTCGCAGACGTCATGCAGTTGGCAGTAGATCAGTATGCCCTGCCCAAGGATCCAGACCTGCTCACTCAGGGACAGCTACGCCATCCCAATTTACAAACGCTGGCTTTAACGGCCTGGCTGATGAAACCTCCATCTTGATGGAAAAGGGGCTTCCTGCCTCTGTTGTTAATACCATGATTCGGGCTAGGAAGAAGTCCTCGTCATCCATCTACTATAGGGTATGGCATGCTTACATTGACTGGTGTGAGTCTAAGTCGCTTCCCTGTCGGGTGTTTTCTATTCCTAGGATTCTGGAATTTCTGCAACATGTTTTGGATTTGGGTCTTCAAATTAGTACCCTCAAAGGTCATGTTTCTGCTTTGGCCATTTTCTTCCAAAGATCCTTTGCTCAACATCGTCTGGTCAAGACCTTTTTCCAGGGGGTTACTCACGTGCGTCCTCCACGTAAGCCTATGTTACCAGTCTGGGATTTGAACTTGGTCTTATCTGTCTTGCAGGGGTCTCCCTTCGAGCATTTGCGTGAGGCCCCTTTGTCTATTTTGACACTTAAGGTAGTCTTTTTGGTGGCTATAACTTCTGTTAGGCGTGTTTCTGAGTTGGCGGCGCTTTCCATCAAACCCCCTTACTTTGAGAGACACCAGGACAAGGTGGTGTTTCATTTTAAGCCAGATTTTCTGCCTAAGGTTGTGTCTGCTTTTCATCTCAATCAGGACATTGTTTTGCCTTCTCTGTGTCCTAATCCTAGTAACACTAAGGAGAGGGTTTTACTCTCTCTGGATGTGGTCAGGACTCTGAAGTTCTGTTTGGTGATGCTCTTTTTGTGCTCCCATCTGGACCTAAGAAGGGTCTGGCTCCAGCTAAGTCCACTTTCAGCAAGTGGATCCGTCAGGCTGTGGTACAGGCCTATGCTACTAAGGGGAAGGAGCCTCCCTTCTGCCTCACTGCTCATTCTACTCGTGCTATTGGTGCCTCTTGGGCTTTTCAGCACCAAGCTTCTGTTGAACAAGTTTGCAAGGCCGCTACTTGGTCTTCTGTTCATACTTTTTCTAAGTTTTACAAGGTTGATGTTAGGGCCCCAGCTGATGCTGCTTTTGGTCGCAAAGTTCTGCAGGCGGTAGTGGTCTAATCTGCCCACTGTTACTTTTTGGGTATCCCACCCTACCTTACGAACACTGCTATTGGATGTCCCATGTGTAAGGAATATTCTGGAACAGGACGTGCTGTATACTTAGAATAATACAATTCTGTGATTACTTACCTGTAGAATTGGTATTATACGTATACAGCACGTCCTGTTCCATCCCACCCTTGTTATCATTATTCTCAGTTACCGCTGTATGGTGATTGTTCATATGTTCATTTTTGAATTCTTGTTATTATTGTTCTCCCGGCTTCTTGTTAACTGCTTGTCAATACTGGGGAATTTGTGGGAGGTCCTTGACTTATATAGGGCCGGGAGGAGCCACAAGCTGTTTTCTGCAGTCCAGCGCCATCTTGTGGATGTATTACCCATGTGTGAGGAATATTCTGGAACAGGATGTGCTGTTTTCCCTTTTCATTCCTTCCCTCTTTTCCTTATTGTCTCTTATTTTCTTCTCCTATACCTTTTAATTACCCTTCCTTTCCTCAGCTATTTCTTTCCTCCATCAATTCCCTTTCTTTAACCTTTCCTTTTTTCTTTCCCCTTTTCATTACATTTTCCTTCCCTTTCATTTTCCTCACTGTCTCCTTCTATACCTTCTATAACCCCCTCCCACTTTTCTTCCTCCATCACTTCCTTTTCTTTACATTTTCCATTTTCCTTCCTTTTTCTCCTTTCCCCTTTTTCCCTACATCCAGTCCAGGCCATCCCAATATCCTCACGATTGGGTGTTCGCCTCTAGAGGGCGCTTGACTGCAATATCAAAGATGTAGCTCCTCTCGCCCCCCTATAAAGGCAGCTGTCCCTCTATCATTCCCCAGTTGTTCATCTTGCAGTTTGGCTGCATAAGATCGTTGACACTCTCTCTCAGATATTGGCAGCAGAGCGGGGTCACCTAGCCCATCGGCTGCTGCGTACTCTATTTCCATCAATCTCTTCTGACCCATTCCTGCCTCCCAGCCTTTGGCTGCTACGGGGTCCGTGGCGTTAGGGTAAACGCTGGGGTCTGTGGTGTTCGGCAATGCTCATGCCCTGGGCCGCAGACCTTATTTCTAAAAGGTAGCTGGCCACAGGCTTAAGGTGAGCCTGAGGGGGAACCACTATGTATATTTTTTGTATATGTCCCTCCCTGCCCACAAGCTTTATTATTGTGTGTGTGTGCGCTGCTTTTGGTGTGACTTTACTTGTGCTCCTCACTGACTGGCAGTGAGGAGCGGTCTCTGGCTTCCTACTCACCTCCCTGCGTTCCCCCCTGGGCCAGATGCGCTGCTCTGCTGTTGCTGCTCTGCTGCTGTGTCGTGTGTGATCAAGACTTTTTTCCAGGGAGTTACCCATGTCCGGCCACCGCGTAAGTCAGTATTACCGGTGTGGGACTTGAATTTAGTACTATCTGCTCTTCACGGTGCCCCCTTCGAGCCATTGAGCGATGCTGCATTGTCTTTGTTGACTCTCAAAGTGGTCTTTCTGGTAGCAATCACCTCTGTGCGTCGTGTATCAGAGCTGGCTGCGCTTTGTATGAAACCACCCTATTTTGAGTTGCACAGAGATAAGGTGTTTTTTTCGCTTTAAACCTGATTTTTTGCCTAAGGTTGTTTCTCCCTTTCACCTTAATGAGGAAGTTGTCTTACCTTCCTTGTGTCCAGCTCCGGTAATTCCAAAGAACGGATCCTCCATGCTTTGGATGGGGTCAGAGCCATAAAGTATTACCTGGCTGCGACTGAATCCTTCAGGAAGTCGGATATGCTCTTTGTCCTAACAGAGGGCTCTAGGAAAGGATTGCCACCGGCCAAGTCCACTCTCAGTAAGTGGATCAGACAGGCGGTGGTACAAGCATATTCTGCCAGGGGGAAGGAACCCCCTTTTCGGATCACAGCTAATTCTACCAGACCTATTGGTGCCTCTTGGGCTTTTCAGCACCAGGCATCGGTGGAACAAGTTTGTAAGGCTGCAACTTGGTCCTCTGTTTATACTTTTACGAAGTTTTACAAGGTGGTTGTCAGGGCCTCAGCTGACGCTGTATTTGGCCAAAAGCTTTTTCAGGCGATAGTGAAATGAACTACATGCTGTTCACACTGGGGATCCCGCCCATATGGACACTACTTTTAGATGTCCCAATCGCGAGGATATTGGGACGGCCTGGACTGGATGTAGGGAAAAATACAATTCTGTGAAACTCACCTGTAGAATTGTTTTTGTATACATCCAGTCCAGGCTGTCCCACCCCGCTCTTGTGTTCATTATGTCCTGTATGCCTGTTATGGTGATCATATTTGTTCATAGGACACTGTTTTTTCTAGTTTTTGCTTAGAGAGAGTACAAGCTGAAGCTATGTGAAGTAACATGGTTTCTTAGGCCTCCCGGCCTGCCCTCCTCTTTTGTTGAGTACTGCTTTAAAACCACTGGGAAATGATAGAGGGACAGCTGCCTTTATAAGGGGCCGGGAGGAGCTACATCTTTCATCTAGCAGTCAAGCGCCCTCTAGAGGTGAACACCCAATCGTGAGGATATTGGGACGGCCTGGACTGGATGTACTGTATACAAAAACAATTCTACAGGTGAGTTTCACAGAATTGTATTTTCATTACCTTTTCCTTCTCTTTCATTTCCCTAAATGCCTCCATCTGAACCTCTCAGCCCCCTCTCCCTCCACTTCTATTTCTTTTCTTTCATTTTTCCATCTTTTCCTTTTCTATCCTTCACCCTTTTAATTATCTTTCCATGTCCCCTTTCCTTTCCTGATTGTCTCGTCTTTTCTCTCTGATTCTCCCTCCACTCTATACTTTCTCTGTTAATTCATTTCCTTTCTTTTTCCCCCTTTCCACACTTTTTATCTTTTCACCAACTGACATCCCACTTCGGTCCTTTTTCTTTTCTACGCCCCCCCCTTTATTCTTCCCCCTTTATTCTTTGTTCTTTCTCATTTTCTGCATTTCTTTCCCTTATCTAGATACTCGTCCACTTATTCTTCTCCCTTCTCCTATCTTCTATTTTCCTGCACTTGCCCCCTTCTATTGTTTTCTCTTCCTCCTCTGTTTCCCTTTCCCTCTCTTCATTTAATGTCCCTATTGCTGGTCCATTTTTCACACGTTCCCTTTTTTACCCTTTCTTCATTATGCCTTTTCTTTCCCTTCTCCATTCATGGCTGGGAATGTTAGAAAAGTATTATGCAAAAAAGTCACAGCAGAGGACCTGAGCCTGGTGTATACATACGTCTTATGGAGGCGCGCAGCGACCCCTCCTCTTCTATGGGCTCCCCAGTTCTGTAGGTAGAGGGAGAGGAGTGACAGTTACACACTGCACAGAAAAGTGGGATAACCAGACGTCATGGTAAGTGTGACCACTATGGCTGACCCTGCCCAGGCATTGAAGTGATCCTCCAGCTGCAATACTGTGCCAGCAGGGGCGTGCAGGGAGGTGGGAACAGAAATGCTGCAGCCTCCACACATGCCCAGGGGGATCCCAGATTGAGGTGAGTATATGGCAAGACGGAGGGGGGGTTGACAATATGGGGCATCCCAAATCAGGATGCCCCTAAGGAAGATTTGATAAGCAGACGTTTTTGGTCCACTTCTCGTTCTAGAATAAATTGGTTGTGAGGGATTAAAATCATCCCTTGTAGGGGGAGAATGTAGGGAGCGCCTCAAATGAGGTGGAAACTCCTCCAGTATAATGGAGGAGCTGTTCACACTTAAATAAATACTCCCCACAATTCTTGTAGGGGGAGAATGTAGGGAGCGCCTCAAGTTAGATGGAAAACTCTTCCAGTGAGATGGAGAAGCTCCACACACTTAAAGTGGACCTTCACTCTGAATAAGAGTCTATCTTATATGTTTCCCACACCCTGTACATACAGATTGTCAACATCAAAAATCATCCTACCTGCATCTACTGCATGTTATGAGCCTTTAAACATCCAAGATGGCGGCTTATGGAAGCCGCCATCTTATCAGGCAGCCTGCAAACAGGAAGTGCCTCCTGACTGTGCTGCTCTGCATTCTGGGACTGCTGACCTTTACCTGACCCCAGCTCTGCTCTGGCTGAGCAAAGCACAGCAATAACCTGCCCCCTGTACCTTATCCCACTCTCCTCTCCTCAGTAAGTGTGATGCTTCTGAGTCAAGATGGCGGCGCCCGTATCCTAAAGTCCTGAACAGAGTTGCAGCCCAGTGGGGGAAAGAATAATAAGTTAGTGACTAAAAAAGTAAAATATATTAATTTTAGATGCTGGGGAACCGTTTTTTAAGAGTTTGGGCTTTTCATTAAATCTCGCTGAAGGTCCGGTTTAGGTGAATACCCAACATATTTATTTTAGGGGAGAGTGTAGGGAGTGCCTCAAGTGAGGTGGAAACTCTTCCAGTAAAATGAGGAAGCTTCTTTAAGAGAGTACCCACTATAACCAGTGTAGGTTGAGAGTGTAGGGGAAGAGTGTAGGGATCGCCTCAAGTGAGGTGGAAACTCCTCTAGTATAATGAAGAAGCTCCACACACTTAAGTGAATACCCACCATAATCATTGTAGGGGGGAAAAGAGTGTAGAGAGCTACTCAAATGAGATGAAAACTTCTCCAGCATAATGGAGAAGCTCCACAGACCTAAAGCGGACCTTCAGCATCATTTAATGAAAAGCCCAAAGCCTTAAAAACTGTTCCCCCAGCATCTAAAATTAATATATTTTACATTTTTAGTCACTTCTAAGCAGAGGAGAGGGGTCAAAAGTGCAGGGGTTGGGGTTATAGCTGTGCTTTGCACAGACAAAATAGAGCGGGAGTCAGGAAAAAGTCAGCAATCCCAGAATGCACAGCGGCACAGTCAGACTGCACTTCCTGTCTGCGACAGCCTGACACTGCATGGGCCGCCATTTTGGATGTTTAAAGTCTCAGAAAATGCAGTAGATGCAGGTAGGATGATTTTTTATGTGGGCAATCTGAATGTACAGGGTGGGCGAAACATATAAGATAGACTCTTATTCAGGGTAAAGGTCCGGTTTAAGTGAATACCCATCATAATCATTGTAAGGGGGAGTGTAGGGAGCTACTCAAATGAGATGGAAACTCCTCCAGTATAATGAAGAAGCTCCACGCACTTAAATGAATACCCACCATAATCATCGTAGGGGAAAGTGTAGGGAGCTACTCAAATGAGATGGAAACTCCTCCAGTATAATGAAGAAGCTCCACACACTTAAATGAATACCCACCATAATCATCGTAGGGGAAAGTGTAGGGAGCTACTCAAATGAGATGGAAACTCCTCCAGTATAATGAAGAAGATCCACACACTTAAATGAATACCCACCATAATCATCGTAGGGGAAAGTGTAGGGAGCTACTGAAATGAGATGGAAATTCCTCCAGTATAATGAAGAAGATCCACACACTTAAATGAATACCCACCATAATCAGTGTAGTTACGGTGGAAACTCCTCCTGCAAGAAGCTCAACACACTTTAACGAATATCCAACTTAATCATTGTAGGGGAGAGGGTAGGGAGCTACTCATGTGAGGTGGAAAATTCCTCCAGTGAGAAGGAGAAACCGCCGTCAACCTTGGTAAAGATAGAGAAGCGCCACACACTTTAGTGAATACCCACCATAATCCTTGTAGGGGGAGAGTGTAGGTAGCTACTCAAGTGAAGTGGACCCTTCAGTGAAATGGAGAAGCTCCAAAGACTATAATGAATGCCCACCATAATCTTTGTAGGGGAGAGTGTAGGGAGCTACTCAAGTGAGGTGGAAATCTCCTGCAGTGAGATGGGGAACCTCCACACATGCTACCATAACCCTTGTGGGAGGGGGGGTGTAGGGAGCTACTCAAAGTAGGTGGAAATTTCTCCAGTATAATGGAGAATCCCCACACATTTTTGTTAATTTCCACCATCATTTTGTAGCATAGAGTGTAGGGACCTAGTCAACCAAGGAGGAGGTGGAGAAACTCCACATATTCTGAATACCAACCATAATCATTGTATGGAGAAAGGGTAGGGAGCTACTCAAATGAGGTGGAAACTCCTCCCGTGAAATGAAGAATGTGTGTAGGGACCTAGTCAACCCGAGGTTGAGAAGCTGCACACACATCATCATAATCCTTGTATGGAGAGAATATAGGGAGATATTCAAATGAGGTGAAAAGCTCGACATGAATGCCCACCATAATCTTTGTGGGTAGGGGCGGTGTAGGGAGCTGCTCAAGTGAGCAAAATTCCTCCAGTAAGAAGCTCCACACTTCAGGGAGATACACTTCTAGAAGAGTCTTGAGGGTCAGAGCTTCTGCAGGAGAAGAGTCTGTCAATGTGTTGGAGAGGGTTTGCACATTGCAATAAAAAGAGGAGATATCATTTAGTATGGGGAACCACCCATCTGGAGTTTCTATGGGTTGGGGGAGGGGGAGTCTGATGAGGATTTAGTGTAAGTGTGGAGGGGCTAAGACTTGCAGTGCAGGGGACTGGGTGTCGAGGTGTTACCTCTGATGTTGATTGAATTTGCAGCGACACTTCCTGCCTGGAAGAGAAAACCAAAGATATGGAGAGATAAGATTCTGCCGCCCAGTATTGCTATATCACACCGAATATCCCTGAAGATACAAGCCCATGGCTCCCTGCAGCCACCACATACTGCAGGCCAGGGAACAGGCATCCAAAATCTGGTCACTGTTCTCCTACAATATATATATATATATATATATATATATATATATATATATATATATGTACAGTGTTATACATTATTACATATAAACTATATATATAAACTATATATATATATATATATATATATATATATATATATATATATATATATATATATATATATATATATATATATATATATATTATGTTACAAAGTATATATATTTATATATGTACAGTATATTACATTATACATTTATATATATATATATATGTGTGTGTGTGTGTGTCTGGTATATTAGATTATACATTATTACATATAAACTATAATATATATATATATATATATATATATATATATATATGTGTGTGTATATATATGTTATAATATATATATTATACAATATATTGTATATTATACATTATTATATATATATATGTACAGTACATCATTACATATATTGTATATATATTACAAAGTGTATCAAATATATATATATATATATATATATATATATATATATATATATATATATATTATATAAATTAATATGCAGCTCATTGTCATACAAAAAGCTGCATTAGATTTTATTTGCTTTTTTGCCTTGTTTACATCAACCTATTCAAAGGTCAACTTCCTAAAGCAACCATCAAAATCCTTGTACAAATATGTATTTTATCCCTGACCCCTTATATCTTGAAGCAGACCAAAACTCTCTAAACCACCTCCATGCCCCCCACTCAATTACCGTTGGTACGGTTGGTTTCTAAAAAAAATAAATGCTTTTTTTTCACCACTGTAGCCACTGGCAGCCACCTAATCCGAGTAGCTGGGCGTTGGAGCGTGCCCCAGCTAAATGGAAGCCGTGGATGTGGCCGCAATAGGAGCGCCAGAAAGTTGAGTGATTTGGGGCAATTGTGGTGCAGTTCAGATCCTAAATTGGGATGTCCGGAGTGGCTGGACCTGGAGTCTTTTAGACTTTAGAGCTGGCGCCAGTTGGTTTTATTCTGCATTCAAGCAGGCCAAAGCCCTCACTAACACAGGGTTTTGGTCCCCTTAACTGGTTCATACTTGTTCAGCCAGTATTCTTACCACCTCGGCACATGCGCGGACTCTCCTCCTGGGAGAATAGATTGCCAGATGACTCCACCAATCAGTGGCCCGGGCACCTCCCTCTATCTGATGTATTCAAAAATCCTTGGCACGGGTACACAGCTGTGATAACCTGGTGATGCCGCCATGGAGCATGCATGTGCTGTGGGATGGGAGGCAGATTCGCACAGTGGAGGCAGAGAATTACCCTGTCCTGGGGTCTTTTTCATGGACTGGCACTAAAAGATTTTGGGCCGCATTAAACAGCAAGCCTGAGCAACCGGCTCTGGAGCCTAAAAGGCTCCAGGGCCGACCTCTGGGGCAATCCTAATTCGTAATACCCTGCAAAGGTACCCACGGCATTGTAAACATTGGCAGACGCACCCCGGCATCTCTGGGCTGTGGCGCACAATCCAGCACCCAGTCATTCAGAAGCTCCGCACACCATGGGTAGGCCGGGGATGCGGATGCTCCAGAGCCCTTATGCCAGGCTCTGTTTCTAAACAGGGCATTAATATGCGCGGCATAGGGCGCTGATTGGACGAGAGCCTGCAAATGTGCAGTGAGACCTGGGAAAGCTGATGGGGGGGGGTTTCATCCTAAATGCCGGGACAAGCACTAAAACCCAGGTTTTGGTCCACTTTAAAGAGGACTAAAACCCTACTGAATCAGCCCTCTTAAGGACTCCAGGGTCGCCAACGTCCCTACTCCAGGGGCAGACCAAACTCCTTTTTCTGGCTAGGGGTGCGCTCCGGCGTCCAGTCCTACAGATAGGCTGGGGGTGGGTGTGCGCCCCAGACCTCAGGGAGACCTGGGATATGGCTGCTCCCCTTTTGCTATGCCAGAGTTTAGCAATGTAGTTCATGCATTCTACTCTGACTGCACTACTTATAGGACCAGTCTTAGGTATGATCATATGGAAATAAACGATCACATCTCCCATTAGGAGGGACTTATTGTATAATGGTGGATCCACTGCCCTGCCCTCTTCCCAGAGTGCACTAATGACGGGTCACCCGCCTGCCTTAGGTCTAATCATTTTGAATCAAATTGATTGATTAGACACTGGTCAGTTTTGTGCACGCCCCCAGCTAGGGGTGTCACTCACTCAGGATAATGAGAATCCCCAGGATGAAGAGGATGCCGGCGAAGACCAGACCTCCAATCCGCAGCGTTGTGTAATCTGGGGGCGGAGAGAGAAAACATTGCTTATGAATATTAATGACATTGATAATGCTCCTGCAACATGTGACTGTCAAAGCTCCACCCACCAGATAGGTTTATCTCTCATGCTGCAATATATATATATATATATATATATATATATATATATATATATATATATTTGTGGACTGGGACCAAAAATCAGCGCCAGCCCACACGTTGCTGAGCCCCACCCCCAAGGTTCTTCCCAGCTGAGGCTATAGCTTTACAGGGACAGATATAGATATGACAGATATAGGGACAGATAGGCTGGAGTGGATATGGGCAATTTTAAGGTATGGTCCCTGGCACTTGTGCCAGCCTCCGATGGTACCCCCAGCACCCTCCATCTGGTGCAGGAACCTGGCCTTAACATTTAAATTGGTTCCAGGGCCATAACCAGGGACATCTTGATTTGGGATCACCTGTATCCCGGGCACATGTGCCAGCCTCCGGTGGCATCCCCAGCACCCTCCATCTGATGTGGGCACCTGGTCTTAAGACCAACACCCACGGGTGATCGGCCCGGGAATCTATAAGATTCCCGGGCCGATCACCTCCCTCCCCGCGGGACATCCGAGATCGGGATGTCCCGCGGGGTGAAACCCCCCCAAACACCCCAAACTCCTCACCTTATCTTCCCTCGCACCCCTCTAGGCGTGCGCACGCCCGCGCCGGCCGTCTGCGAATGGCCGGCGCGCGCGTCAAGAGGGACGTGCAGGAGGCGGCGGCGGAGGAGCCGCTTGTCCGCGGCTGTCAGATTCCTTGTCCGTTGGCGCGGGGAGAGGTGAGTTTTTTCGGGGGGTTCGGGGGGGTTTCACACAGTGGGGCACCCCGATCGGGGGTGCCCCACCGAAGTGGACCAAGACCCAGGATAGTCAAAATCCTGGGTGTTGGTCCACTTTAAATAGATTCCAGGGCCATAATCGGGAGCATCCTGATTTGGGATCATCTGTATCCCTGGCACTTGTGCCGGCCTCCGATGGTATCCCCAGCACCCTCCATCTGGTGCAGGAACCTGGCCTTAACATTTAAATTGATTCCAGGGCCATAACCAGGGACATCTTGATTGGGGATCACCTGTATCCCCGGAACATGTGCCAGCCTCCGGAGGCATCCCCAGCACCATCCATCTGATCAATTCGTAAAATTCCTGGGCTGATCGATTCCCTCCCCCTGGGGCATCCAAAATCGGGATGCCCCTCTCCAGGTCGCCCCATACACTTACTTTGTTCCCCAGTCCGACGGCGCATGCACAAGCCGCAGCCACATCCCCGCTATCCCTTGGCAGGGCACATGCCCGCACCAGGCATTTGTGAATGGCCGGCGTGGGCGCGATCCCTGTTAATGAGAAGTGCTCAGAGCCGCTGGCCTTAGACAAAGGCTTAGACGACATGACGTCAGCGGCTCGGAGCGTGCTCCCTGGCCTATCTGAATGGCTGGTGCACAGCTCAAAGATGCAGGGGATGTGGCCACCAGTGTTTATATTGGCAAGGGAACCTGGAGGCAGGTGAGTGTTGTGGTGCTCTAGGGTGTGTTCACACAGCAGGGCAACCTGGGATGCCCCAGGGGAAGGCCACAGGCCGGCTCTGTACTCTTTTAGATTCCAAAGCTGTGCCACAAGGGTCGGTTTTAAAGTCTAAAAGATTCCAGGACCAGATGAAAGTCCTTTCCAGGGGCATCCTGATTTGGGATGCCCAGCTAAGTAAACCTCTGGAATTACCTGCCCCCCACAGAGCCCATATGGGCCCCTGGACAAGTCTGATGTATGCTCCCGCTCCTTAGAGTCGGGATGCCCTATCATGTGGGAGACAAAATATAGACCCTAGGCCTTTAGTTATTCCTCTTTAAGAGGCTTGAGTTGAGTAATCAGCTGATCCTGGAGGGAGGGGTTACGCAGCAGGGCATCCCCAATCAGGAAGTCCTATAAAAATGGAGATCACTAGCCTTAAAGTGGACCAAAACCCAGCACAATTGACCTGGGAATCTATAAGATTCCCAGGCCGATCGATTCCCTCCCCCTGGGGCATCCAAAATTGTGAGGATGTGCCTACCAGCACGCTCGGAGCTGCTGGCCTTAGACACTTGCTTAGACGGCATGACGTCAGTGGCTCAGAGCGCCATGATCGAACGAGCAGCCGCGCATGCGCCGTAGAACCGGGAAGAGGTGAGTTGGGCTTGGCGATCTGGGGGGTTTCACACAGCGGGGCACCCCCGATCTGACCAAAATCCTGTGTTTTGGTCCACTTTAATTGTTTTATATACTTCTGCTGGTAGCTGCTCCTCTTTAAAGTGGACCAAAACACAGGATTTTGACTATCCTGGAGGTCATTTTCCCTTGTGCACCCTGATTTGGGAAGCCCCGCTGTGTGAAACCCGACAGATCACCCACACAACCCACCTTTCTGCTGTTCCCACGGTGCCTGCGTGGGCGCTTGTCTAATCAGCACTTTATGCCGCGCATACTAACGAAGCGAGATCCGACAGAGGGAGCATCCCCGGCTACCTTGCGGTGTGTGGTGAGTTCCAGCCCCGAGCCTAGGGATACTGGGGATGCAGTTACGCCCCGTCATCGCGGCACAGACCTGCCAGAAAGGTAAGTGATTGTGGGCCTGCACGTTCACACAGTAATCACAAATTAGGATGCCCCTTAGTCGCCTTGGAGTTGATAGGTCCACTTTAAGGGTTTAACTAAGTTAAACAGCTAATCCAGGGGGTTTCACACAGAAGGGCATCCCAAACTGGGCCAAAATCTGTGTTTTGGTCTGCTTGAAAGTGGATAATATTGCTACTAAATAGGATTCAATAGGGATGTGACAGCTGTGAGGCCTCTGCAGTCACGGGGTACGGTCGGGGAAGCCGGTATCCCGGCAGCGTGTAAGTGGATGCTCGGGCCCAGGCCGGATGCCGGGTATTTTTAGCACCCGGAGAGCCTCTGGCAGAACTTTCTCTGGAAGGATTTCACAGATGTGCGGAAAATAGTTGCAGGGGGCGAAATCACTGGAGGATGATTCACAGGACGGGCGATGGGGGGGGAGGGGGGGATAGAGAGGCATGATGGGAAACATGGCTTTAATTCCGCTTTTAATTCTGTTACACACACACATGCAGAGCAGAGCATGCCACTGCTATAGGGCCTGATGCTGACTGGCCCAGGGAGAGGTTCAATGATTATTTTCATGGCCTGTAACCCTTTATTAAAGAGGAACAACACCCCAGCTCAAGTCTATAAGGCTCTTGGGTTGTTAGTCTATCTTTTTATGGGGCATCCCGAATTGGGCTGTGTGAAATGCCGGGGTCGCTTGACCCCCGAGTGCTCGAAAAATTTCAGTGCTGCAGCATAGCTCTAGTAAGTTCTTAAAGCGGAACTTCAGTTAAAATATGATCCCTCTTCCCTGCCACCCTAACATGGTGCTGAGCCATGCGAGAGAAAGAGAGAGAGAGAGAAAGAGAAGGATGGATATATGGATTACAGAGCGAGAGAGATGGATATTTGGATGAGAGAAAAAAAGAGAGAGATGGATATATGGATTAGACATATAAAGATGGATATATAGATTAGAGAGCAAGAGATTGGTGGATATGATGATTAGAGAGAGATGGATGGATGGATATATGGATTAGAGAGAGAGATTGATGGATGGATACATGGATTACAGAAAGAGAAATTGATGGATATATGGCTGAGAGAAAGAGAAGGATGGATGTATGGATTAGACAGAGAGATGGAAATATAGATTACATGGGAGATATATAAATATATAGATTAGAGAGAGAGAGATAGAGATGGATATATGGATTAGACAGAGAGAGATGGGAATATAGATTACATGGGAGATAAGGATATATAAATATAGATGTATATATATATATATATATATATATATATATATATATATATATATATTAGAGAGATAGAGATGGATTAGAGAGAGAGAGAGAGAGAGAGAGAGAAGGATGGATATATGAATTAGTGTGTCAGAGAGATATGGATATATGGATTGGAGAGAGATAAAGATGGATATATGAATTAGAGAGTGAGAAATAAGTGGATATGTGGACTAGAGAAAGAAAGGGAGAAAGATTGGATAGATATATGGGATAGGATGGATGGATGAGATACATAGAGAGATTAGATAGATGTATGGGAGAGGATGGATGGATGAGATACATGGAGAGATTGGATAGATGTATGGGAGAGGATGGATGGATGAGATACATGGAGAGATTAGATAGATGTATAGGAGAGGATGGATGGATGAGATACATGGAGAGATTAGATAGATGTATAGGAGAGGATGGATGGATGGATGGATGGATGAGATACATAGAGAGATTAGATAGATGTATGGGAGAGGATGGATGGATGAGATACATGGAGAGATAGGATAGATGTATAGGAGAGGATGGATGGATGAGATACATGGAGAGATTGGATAGATGTATAGGAGAGGATGGATGGATGAGATACATGGAGAGATTAGATAGATGTATAGGAGAGGATGGATGGATGAGATACATGGAGAGATAGGATAGATGTATAGGAGAGGATGGATGGATGAGATACATGGAGAGATTGGATAGATGTATAGGAGAGGATGGATGGATGAGATACATGGAGAGATTAGATAGATGTATAGGAGAGGATGGATGGATGAGATACATGGAGAGATTAGATAGATGTATAGGAGAGGATGGATGGATGAGATAAATGGAGAGATTGGATAGATGTATAGGAGAGGATGGATGGATGAGATAAATGGAGAGATTGGATAGATGTATAGGAGAGGATGGATGGATGAGATACATGGAGAGATTAGATAGATGTATGGGAGAGGATGGATGGATGAGATACATGGAGAGATTAGATAGATGTATGGGAGAGGATGGATGAGATACATGGAGAGATTGGATAGATGTATAGGAGAGGATGGATGGATGAGATACATGGAGAGATTGGATAGATGTATAGGAGAGGATGGATGGATGAGATACATGGAGAGATTGGATAGATGTATAGGAGAGGATGGATGGATGAGATACATGGAGAGATTAGATAGATGTATGGGAGAGGATGGATGAGATACATGGAGAGATTGGATAGATATATAGGAGAGGATGGATGGATGAGATACATGGAGAGATTGGATAGATGTATGGGAGTGGATGGATGAGATACATGGAGAGATTGGATAGATGTATAGGAGAGGATGGATGAGATACATGGAGAGATTGGATAGATGTATGGGAGTGGATGGATGAGATACATGGAGAGATTGGATAGATATATAGGAGAGGATGGATGGATGAGATACATGGAGAGATTGGATAGATGTATAGGAGAGGATGGATGGATGAGATACATGGAGAGATTGGATAGATGTATAGGAGAGGATGGATGAGATACATGGAGAGATTGGATAGATGTATAGGAGAGGATGGATGAGATACATGGAGAGATTGGATAGATGTATAGGAGAGGATGGATGGATGAGATACATGGAGAGATTGGATAGATATATAGGAGAGGATGGATGGATGAGATACATGGAGAGATTGGATAGATGTATAGGAGAGGATGGATGGATGAGATACATGGAGAGATTGGATAGATGTATGGGAGAGGATGGATGGATGAGATACATGGAGAGATTGGATAGATGTATAGGAGAGGATGGATGAGATACATGGAGAGATTGGATAGATGTATAGGAGAGGATGGATGGATGAGATACATGGAGAGATTGGATAGATATATAGGAGAGGATGGATGGATGAGATACATGGAGAGATTGGATAGATATATAGGAGAGGATGGATGGATGAGATACATGGAGAGATTGGATAGATGTATAGGAGAGGATGGATGGATGAGATACATGGAGAGATTGGATAGATGTATGGGAGAGGATGGATGGATGAGATACATGGAGAGATTGGATAGATGTATAGGAGAGGATGGATGAGATACATGGAGAGATTGGATAGATGTATAGGAGAGGATGGATGGATGAGATACATGGAGAGATTGGATAGATGTATAGGAGAGGATGGATGGATGAGATACATGGAGAGATTGGATAGATGTATAGGAGAGGATGGATGGATGAGATACATGGAGAGATTGGATAGATGTATAGGAGAGGATGGATGGATGAGATACATGGAGAGATTGGATAGATGTATGGGAGAGGATGGATGGATGAGATACATGGAGAGATTGGATAGATGTATAGGAGAGGATGGATGGATGAGATACATGGAGAGATTGGATAGATGTATAGGAGAGGATGGATGGATGAGATACATGGATATATTGGATAGATGTATAGGAGAGGATGGATGGATGAGATACATGGAGAGATTGGATAGATGTATAGGAGAGGATGGATGGATGAGATACATGGAGAGATTGGATAGATGTATAGGAGAGGATGGATGGATGAGATACATGGAGAGATTGGATAGATGTATAGGAGAGGATGGATGGATGAGATACATGGAGAGATTGGATAGAAATATAGGAGAGGATGGATGGATGAGATACATGGAGAGATTGGATAGATGTATAGGAGAGGATGGATGGATGAGATACATGGAGAGATTGGATAGATGTATAGGAGAGGATGGATGGATCAGATACATGGAGAGATTGGATAGATGTATAGGAGAGGATGGATGGATGAGATACATGGAGAGATTGGATAGATGTATAGGAGAGGATGGATGGATGAGATACATGGAGAGATTGGATAGATGTATAGGAGAGGATGGATGGATGAGATACATGGATATATTGGATAGATGTATAGGAGAGGATGGATGGATGAGATACATGGAGAGATTGGATAGATATATAGGAGAGGATGGATGGATCAGATACATGGAGAGATTGGATAGATGTATAGGAGAGGATGGATGGATGAGATACATGGAGAGATTGGATAGATGTATAGGAGAGGATGGATGGATGAGATACATGGAGAGATTGGATAGATGTATAGGAGAGGATGGATGGATGAGATACATGGAGAGATTGGATAGATATATAGGAGAGGATGGATGGATCAGATACATGGAGAGATTGGATAGATGTATAGGAGAGGATGGATGAGATACATGGAGAGATTGGATAGATGTATAGGAGAGGATGGATGAGATACATGGAGAGATTGGATAGATGTATAGGAGAGGATGGATGGATGAGATACATGGAGAGATTGGATAGATGTATAGGAGAGGATGGATGGATGAGATACATGGAGAGATTGGATAGATGTATAGGAGAGGATGGATGGATGAGATACATGGAGAGATTGGATAGATGTATAGGAGAGGATGGATGGATGAGATACATGGAGAGATTGGATAGATGTATAGGAGAGGATGGATGGATGAGATACATGGAGAGATTAGATAGATATATAGGAGAGGATGGATGGATCAGATACATGGAGAGATTGGATAGATGTATAGGAGAGGATGGATGAGATACATGGAGAGATTGGATAGATGTATAGGAGAGGATGGATGGATGAGATACATGGAGAGATTGGATAGATGTATAGGAGAGGATGGATGGATGAGATACATGGAGAGATTGGATAGATGTATGGGAGAGGATGGATGGATGAGATACATGGAGAGATTGGATAGATGTATAGGAGAGGATGGATGGATGAGATACATGGAGAGATTGGATAGATATATAGGAGAGGATGGATGAGATACATGGAGAGATTGGATAGATGTATAGGAGAGGATGGATGAGATACATGGAGAGATTGGATAGATGTATAGGAGAGGATGGATGAGATACATGGAGAGATTGGATAGATGTATAGGAGAGGATGGATGAGATACATGGAGAGATTGGATAGATGTATAGGAGAGGATGGATGAGATACATGGAGAGATTGGATAGATGTATAGGAGAGGATGGATGGATGAGATACATGGAGAGATTGGATAGATGTATAGGAGAGGATGGATGGATGAGATACATGGAGAGATTGGATAGATGTATAGGAGAGGATGGATGGATGAGATACATGGAGAGATTGGATAGATGTATAGGAGAGGATGGATGGATGAGATACATGGAGAGATTGGATAGATATATAGGAGAGGATGGATGGATCAGATACATGGAGAGATTGGATAGATGTATAGGAGAGGATGGATGAGATACATGGAGAGATTGGATAGATGTATAGGAGAGGATGGATGAGATACATGGAGAGATTGGATAGATGTATAGGAGAGGATGGATGGATGAGATACATGGAGAGATTGGATAGATGTATAGGAGAGGATGGATGGATGAGATACATGGAGAGATTGGATAGATGTATAGGAGAGGATGGATGGATGAGATACATGGAGAGATTGGATAGATGTATGGGAGAGGATGGATGGATGAGATACATGGAGAGATTAGATAGATGTATAGGAGAGGATGGATGGATGAGATACATGGAGAGATTGGATAGATGTATAGGAGAGGATGGATGGATGAGATACATGGAGAGATTGGATAGATGTATAGGAGAGGATGGATGGATGAGATACATGGAGAGATTGGATAGATGTATAGGAGAGGATGGATGGATGGATGGATGAGATACATGGAGAGATTGGATAGATGTATAGGAGAGGATGGATGAGATACATGGAGAGATTGGATAGATGTATAGGAGAGGATGGATGAGATACATGGAGAGATTGGATAGATGTATAGGAGAGGATGGATGGATGAGATACATGGAGAGATTGGATAGATGTATAGGAGAGGATGGATGGATGAGATACATGGAGAGATTGGATAGATGTATAGGAGAGCATGGATGGATGAGATACATGGAGAGATTGGATAGATGTATAGGAGAGGATGGATGGATGAGATACATGGAGAGATTGGATAGATGTATAGGAGAGGATGGATGGATGAGATACATGGAGAGATTGGATAGATGTATAGGAGAGCATGGATGGATGAGATACATGGAGAGATAGGATAGATGTATAGGAGAGGATGGATGGATGAGATACATGGAGAGATTGGATAGATATATAGGAGAGGATGGATGGATGAGATACATGGAGAGATTGGATAGATATATAGGAGAGGATGGATGGATGAGATACATGGAGAGATTGGATAGATGTATAGGAGAGGATGGATGGATGAGATACATGGAGAGATTGGATAGATGTATAGGAGAGGATGGATGGATGAGATACATGGAGAGATTGGATAGATGTATAGGAGAGGATGGATGGATGAGATACATGGAGAGATTGGATAGATGTATAGGAGAGGATGGATGGATGGATGGATGAGATACATGGAGAGATTGGATAGATGTATAGGAGAGGATGGATGGATGGATGGATGAGATACATGGAGAGACTGGAAAGATATATGAGAGATAAAATAGATGAATGAGAAGATGGATAAGATGGACAGAAGAGACATATGGGGGAGATGGGTTGGTGCTTGGATTAGACAGGCAGCCGGGGACTCAGATGGATGAGTCACACTATAGACGCTATCTAGATTTTTCCTCACCGTAGTGAAAGGGGTCGTTGGGCGGGTGGTGTTCGGGGTTGGATTCTGGAAGACAGAAGAGGTTGCAGGTAAATGAAATGACCCAAAAAATCAATATTTCAATACCTCTGATCAGGTGACCTTGTCCTGAGTCCCCAGACGCCAGCTTCTAGATCTCACCAATCAATAAGGATGACAATTGCACTTTCAATAAGCCCCTCCCCCTATCTATTGCTCCAGCTGTTGCCCCTCCAAAACCCCACAATAGAGGCTCCCATACAGCATCCAGTAACATCACGTGTGCCTTCACACTCCCCCTGATGGCAATTACAGGTAACTGCCTGCTTGTTATATTTAATCTGATTCCCTAATTAAATATATTAAGTGATACCGTACCAATATAAATAAAAAATCTTTTAAAAACAATTAGAGCTATTGGACAGATTTTCCCTCAACAACATGGGGCCTGCCCTGACCTAACCCCTCCCCCTCCCCCCCCCCCCCCCGGCTTTGGAGCCCTGTGACACTACAGCGTACCGTAGATACTTGCCCCCTATTTCCGCCTCATTGCTCAGCAGCAGACGGGGCCTTAATGAGCTCCTAACAACTAGTTGAGTGTGCCCCCTCTAGTGTTCAGTCAGTGCAATTACATCTGATGTCATACCACACATTGGCCACTAGATGGAGCAGGGTGTGCTTCCTCCAGTGGTCAGTGAGCAGTATGACAGACATTGTAATAACACATGTAATACACTAGAGGGAGCGCACTCCTACATCACACTAAGCAGAAGGAGCTATTGATAGCAGTGTGCTCCCTCTAGTGGTCAGTGTGTAGTGCGATAGCAGGTGTAATACCAAATTGAACACTGGAGGGCGCACACTCCTACATCACACTAAGCAGAAGGAGCTCATGTTGGCTCAGCATACTTCCTCTAGTGATCTGTGCGCAGAGTAATGGCAGCTGTAATACAAACAGTGGCCACTAGAGGGAGTACACTCATACATCACACTAAGCAGAAGGAGCTCATGTTGGCTCAGCATACTCCCTCTAGTGATCTGTGCGCAGAGTAATGGCAGCTGTAATACAAACAGTGGCCACTAGAGGGAGTACACTCATACATCACACTAAGCAGAAGGAGCTCATGTTGGCTCAGCATACTTCCTCTAGTGATCTGTGCGCAGAGTGATGGCAGCTGTAATACATACAGTGACCACTAGAGAGAGCACTCCTACATCACACTAAGCAGAAAGAGCTCATGATGGCAGTGTTCCCCCTCATAATGGCTCAGCATACTCCCCTCTAGTGGTCAGTGAAAAGCATGATGGCAGCTGTAATACACACAATGATCACTAGAGGGAGCAGAAATAGAAAGCAGAAGTGAAGCAGAAATAGCTTATGATGGCAGTGCACTCCCTCCAGTGGTCAACAGGTGTAATGCCAAGCAATGAACACTAGAGGGCGTACATTCCTACATCATACTAGCAGGTGGAATACCACAAACTGAACACTAGAGGGAGCACACTCCTACATCACACGAAGCAGAAATAGCTTATGATGGCAGTGCACTCCCTCTAGTGGTCTGCAGGTGTGATGCCACACAATGAACACTCACACATTAAGCAGAGGAGCTCAGGGTGCCAGTGCGCCCTCTGGTGATCAGCTGACACTCCACCCATTATAGTGAACACCTACCGATGGGAGAGGCCATCACGATGGAGAAACACAGGAGCAGAAGTGCGCTCTCCATGGCGGGGGTGCGGAGGGGCAGGAATAAGACAGAGGTAACGCTCAGCTCACTGATATTCATTCATCAATCAGCCTGAATGGAAATCTGTCCAATATCCCAGGAACCTCCAATCAGATGCAGCCTGGCTTCAGTTATCCTGCAGAGAGAACAAATGGAAGGATGTGATTGGCTGTTGCTGAAGAGTGGAAGCAAAGTATCAAAAATGTCTGTTTGTGGTGCACTCTAGACTAACTATATACATACAATGAATTGATACATATACAGGTTAGAAGGGTGATTTTCTTGAAAACCATCCTGGTGACAATAGTCCCAGCGTGGCACTGTGTCCACTATGATAAAGGCCACAGCCGCTCGATATGGCTCCTAGACCTGGTTCTTTGGAACTCGCGCTATGTGTGTCCAGAGATGACAGGAGACCCACATATGCGTGCGTTATGATTTCCAGCTTCTAATACTGTGGTCAGTTTATGGTTACTGTACACAGCCACTTATTTATTCTTTAGGAACTACTGGCCCCAGCATTTCTGAACTTTGAAGGGATGTAGCAGGAGCAGGATGTGTCCATTACAAGGCTTCTCCTTCCTGCTTTGGTGCAACTCTTATAAGAGGAGGGCTCTTTGAAGCCTCCCTCCCCGTGTGTGAGGCGTGAGCTATAAATGCTATTGAACTGATATAGGAGAAAGAGCTTACACTCTATTAGGGTATAAGGGAGGATCCAGAAGGGGAAGAGCTTACACTCTATTAGGGTATAAGGGAGGATCCAGGAGGAGAAGAGCTTACACTCTATTAGGGTATAAGGGAGGATACAGGAGGAGAAGAGCTTACACTCTATTAGGGTATAAGGGAGGATACAGAAGGAGAAGAGCTTACACTCTATTAGGGTATAAGGGAGGATGCAGAAGGAGAAGAGCTTACACTCTATTAGGGTATAAGGGAGGATACAGAAGGGGAAGAGCTTACACTCTATTAGGGTATAAGGGAGGATACAGGAGGAGAAGAGCTTACACTCTATTAGGGTATAAGGGAGGATACAGAAGGGGAAGAGCTTACACTCTATTAGGGTATAAGGGAGGATACAGAAGGGGAAGAGCTTACACTCTATTAGGGTATAAGGGAGGATACAGAAGGGGAAGAGCTTACACTCTATTAGGGTATAAGGGAGGATACAGGAGGAGAAGAGCTTACACTCTATTAGGGTATAAGGGAGGATACAGAAGGGGAAGAGCTTACACTCTATTAGGGTATAAGGGAGGATACAGGAGGAGAAGAGCTTACAATCTATTAGGGTATAAGGGAGGATACAGGAGGAGAAGAGCTTACAATCTATTAGGGTATAAGGGAGGATACAGAAGGAGAAGAGCTTACAATCTATTAGGGTATAAGGGAGGATACAGGAGGAGAAGAGCTTACACTCTATTAGGGTATAAGGGAGGATACAGAAGGGGAAGAGCTTACACTCTATTAGGGTATAAGGGAGGATACAGAAGGAGAAGAGCTTACACTCTATTAGGGTATAAGGGAGGATACAGAAGGGGAAGAGCTTACACTCTATTAGGGTATAAGGGAGGATACAGGAGGAGAAGAGCTTACACTCTATTAGGGTATAAGGGAGGATACAGAAGGGGAAGAGCTTACACTCTATTAGGGTATAAGGGAGGATACAGGAGGAGAAGAGCTTACAATCTATTAGGGTATAAGGGAGGATACAGGAGGAGAAGAGCTTACAATCTATTAGGGTATAAGGGAGGATACAGAAGGAGAAGAGCTTACAATCTATTAGGGTATAAGGGAGGATACAGGAGGAGAAGAGCTTACAATCTATTAGGGTATAAGGGAGGATACAGAAGGGGAAGAGCTTACACTCTATTAGGGTATAAGGGAGGATACAGGAGGAGAAGAGCTTACACTCTATTAGGGTATAAGGGAGGATACAGAAGGAGAAGAGCTTACACTCTATTAGGGTATAAGGGAGGATACAGAAGGGGAAGAGCTTACAATCTATTAGGGTATAAGGGAGGATACAGGAGGAGAAGAGCTTACACTCTATTAGGGTATAAGGGAGGATACAGGAGGAGAAGAGCTTACACTCTATTAGGGTATAAGGGAGGATACAGGAGGAGAAGAGCTTACAATCTATTAGGGTATAAGGGAGGATACAGGAGGAGAAGAGCTTACAATCTATTAGGGTATAAGGGAGGATACAGAAGGAGAAGAGCTTACAATCTATTAGGGTATAAGGGAGGATACAGGAGGAGAAGAGCTTACAATCTATTAGGGTATAAGGGAGAATACAGGAGGAGAAGAGCTTACAATCTATTAGGGTATAAGGGAGGATACAGAAGGAGAAGAGCTTACAATCTATTAGGGTATAAGGGAGGATACAGGAGGAGAAGAGCTTACAATCTATTAGGGTATAAGGGAGGATACAGGAGGAGAAGAGCTTACAATCTATTAGGGTATAAGGGAGGATACAGGAGGAGAAGAGCTTACACTCTATTAGGGTATAAGGGAGGATACAGGAGGAGAAGAGCTTACAATCTATTAGGGTATAAGGGAGGATACAGGAGGAGAAGAGCTTACAATCTATTAGGGTATAAGGGAGAATACAGGAGGAGAAGAGCTTACAATCTATTAGGGTATAAGGGAGGATACAGGAGGAGAAGAGCTTACACTCTATTAGGGTATAAGGGAGGATACAGGAGGAGAAGAGCTTACACTCTATTAGGGTATAAGGGAGGATACAGAAGGGGAAGAGCTTACACTCTATTAGGGTATAAGGGAGGATACAGGAGGAGAAGAGCTTACACTCTATTAGGGTATAAGGGAGGATACAGGAGGAGAAGAGCTTACAATCTATTAGGGTATAAGGGAGGATACAGGAGGAGAAGAGCTTACAATCTATTAGGGTATAAGGGAGGATACAGAAGGAGAAGAGCTTACAATCTATTAGGGTATAAGGGAGGATACAGGAGGAGAAGAGCTTACACTCTATTAGGGTATAAGGGAGGATACAGAAGGGGAAGAGCTTACACTCTATTAGGGTATAAGGGAGGATACAGAAGGAGAAGAGCTTACACTCTATTAGGGTATAAGGGAGGATACAGAAGGGGAAGAGCTTACACTCTATTAGGGTATAAGGGAGGATACAGGAGGAGAAGAGCTTACACTCTATTAGGGTATAAGGGAGGATACAGAAGGGGAAGAGCTTACACTCTATTAGGGTATAAGGGAGGATACAGGAGGAGAAGAGCTTACAATCTATTAGGGTATAAGGGAGGATACAGGAGGAGAAGAGCTTACAATCTATTAGGGTATAAGGGAGGATACAGAAGGAGAAGAGCTTACAATCTATTAGGGTATAAGGGAGGATACAGGAGGAGAAGAGCTTACAATCTATTAGGGTATAAGGGAGGATACAGAAGGGGAAGAGCTTACACTCTATTAGGGTATAAGGGAGGATACAGGAGGAGAAGAGCTTACACTCTATTAGGGTATAAGGGAGGATACAGAAGGAGAAGAGCTTACACTCTATTAGGGTATAAGGGAGGATACAGAAGGGGAAGAGCTTACAATCTATTAGGGTATAAGGGAGGATACAGGAGGAGAAGAGCTTACACTCTATTAGGGTATAAGGGAGGATACAGGAGGAGAAGAGCTTACACTCTATTAGGGTATAAGGGAGGATACAGGAGGAGAAGAGCTTACAATCTATTAGGGTATAAGGGAGGATACAGGAGGAGAAGAGCTTACAATCTATTAGGGTATAAGGGAGGATACAGAAGGAGAAGAGCTTACAATCTATTAGGGTATAAGGGAGGATACAGGAGGAGAAGAGCTTACAATCTATTAGGGTATAAGGGAGAATACAGGAGGAGAAGAGCTTACAATCTATTAGGGTATAAGGGAGGATACAGAAGGAGAAGAGCTTACAATCTATTAGGGTATAAGGGAGGATACAGGAGGAGAAGAGCTTACAATCTATTAGGGTATAAGGGAGGATACAGGAGGAGAAGAGCTTACAATCTATTAGGGTATAAGGGAGGATACAGGAGGAGAAGAGCTTACACTCTATTAGGGTATAAGGGAGGATACAGGAGGAGAAGAGCTTACAATCTATTAGGGTATAAGGGAGGATACAGGAGGAGAAGAGCTTACAATCTATTAGGGTATAAGGGAGAATACAGGAGGAGAAGAGCTTACAATCTATTAGGGTATAAGGGAGGATACAGGAGGAGAAGAGCTTACACTCTATTAGGGTATAAGGGAGGATACAGGAGGAGAAGAGCTTACAATCTATTAGGGTATAAGGGAGGATACAGGAGGAGAAGAGCTTACAATCTATTAGGGTATAAGGGAGGATACAGGAGGAGAAGAGCTTACACTCTATTAGGGTATAAGGGAGGATACAGGAGGAGAAGAGCTTACAATCTATTAGGGTATAAGGGAGGATACAGGAGGAGAAGAGCTTACAATCTATTAGGGTATAAGGGAGGATACAGGAGGAGAAGAGCTTACAATCTATTAGGGTATAAGGGAGAATACAGGAGGAGAAGAGCTTACAATCTATTAGGGTATAAGGGAGGATACAGAAGGAGAAGAGCTTACACTCTATTAGGGTATAAGGGAGGATACAGGGGCAGAAGAGCTTACACTCTATATGAGTATACCCCCTAGTGGTAGGTTAGCCTCCTGGGCTGTGGTTAGATATCAGTGTGTGCAGCAGAGGGGTGACAGGTCCTCTTTGGTGTGGCTGCTCTCCGTGCAGTTGGCAGCTCTCCCTGGTTATATATAGAAGGTGCTGCAGAGGCTGAGAGACCTTTATATTTATATGAACTTGTTCTGCACTAGGAATGCTGCGCCCATCCCCGGCCCCGAACCCTCTCCTGTCCTCTCCTGCTGCCAAGATTTCCACCAATCAGCAATCAGAGCATCATAAACCAGTGTGCAATATGGAATCTTCTGGATAATATAAATAGACTATTATACATAATACATAGCAGGACCAGTGGTGCACCACTATGCCCAGCAAGCCTGAACTTCCTAAAATTCATACCTATATCCCGGTGCTAAACAAATCAAGGAAAGGGAGAAGCAAAATAGACTAAAGGTGAAAAGAAATAGTTAAATGAATGTGACAAGAAAAAGAGATGGAGAGAATGCAGAGAAAAGAAAGAAAGAAAGAGCAAAAAAAAAGATACAGAAAAAGAGAGAAGGAATAAAAAATAGGATAATTTATAGGTAAACCTATGTGTTTTAAGAAATGAATTGACACTGATAAGAGTTATATCCATCCCCACCTTACTCTGGAGCTAAACATATCAAAGAAGGAAAGAGAAAAGAGGAAGGTGAAAAAAGAGGAGGGTGGAACAAATGTGACAAGAGAAAGATGGAGGGAATGTGGGAAATAGAGCAGGATGGGGTAATGAGGGAAAACAAAGGAGAGAGAGATGAATAGGGCAAGAAAAAGGTGTGCACAGGAATGCAGAGGAAAGAAGGAAAGGGAGAAAGAAAGAAAGAAAGGTTGGAATGCATAGAACTGAACAAAAGAGAAAGAAAAAAAAAAGAGAAAATAAAGGGAGCGTGAAAAGAGAGGAGGGTTGAACAAATGTGACAAGAGAAAGAGATGGAGGAAATGTGGAAATGAGAGCAGGGTGGAGGAATGAGGGAAAACAAAGGAGAGAGAGATAAATAGGGCAAGAAAAAGGTGTGAACAGGAATGCAGAGGAAAGAAAGAAAGAAGAAAAGGAAAAAAGAAAGAAAGGTTGGAATGCATAGAACTGAACAAAAGAAAAAGAGAAAGAAAAAAAAGAGAAAAGTAAGAAAGGGAGCGTGAAAAGAGAGGGGGTGGGATGAATGTGACAAGAGAAAGAGATGGAGGGAATGTGGAAATGAGAGTAGGATGGGGTAATGAGGGAAAACAAAGGAGAGAGAGATGAATAGGTCAAGAAAAAGGTGTGCACAGGAATGCAGAGGAAAGAAAGAAAGAAGAACTGAACAAAAGAAAAAGAGAAAGAAAAAAAAGAGAAAAGTAAGAAAGGGAGCGTGAAAAGGGAGGGGGTGGGATTAATGTGACAAGAGAAAGAGATGGAGGGAATGTGGAAATGAGAGCAGGGTGGAGGAATGCAGAGGGAAGAAAGAAAGGGGAAATGGCAGGAATGCATAAAATTGAAAGAAAGAAAAAGAGAAAGGAAAAAATGAAAGAAAGAGAGTGTGAAAAGAAAGGGTGTTGAATGAATGTGACAAGAGAAAGAGATGGAGGGAATGTGGGAAGACAAAGGAGAGAGAGATGAATAGGGATGCAGAGGGAATGCAGAGTGGAAAAAGAAAGAACGACAGGGAAAAAAGTAGGAATGCATAGAATAAAAGGAAAGAAAGAATAAACTAAAGAAAAGGGCGGGGCAGGAGAAAAAGAGACAGAAAGGTAAAAAAAGAAAGAAAGAGGGTGGAATGGACAAGAGAAAGAGATGGAGGGAGTGTGGGAAGAAGAGCAAAATGGGGGAATGTGGGAAATTAATGGAGTAAAGAAGAGAGATGAAGTTAAGAAGTGAGAGAAAGCAAGAAGAGAGAAGAGAGATGAATATAGATAGAAAAAAGTAGGAATGTAGAGAAAGAGAATAAAAAAGAAACACTGAAGTAAGGTAGAAAAGAGACATGGATGTAAGGCAAAAAGGAGGAAGATGTAAAAAAGGTGAAATGAGAGGAACGTAACAAGAGAAAGATGGAGTGAATGTGGAAATGTTATAAAAAAAAGGATTGGGGGGGCGTGGAAAGAGAAGATGACAGAGGCATCAGATAATAAAAGAGAAAGGAAGAGAAATGAAAATAGAAAAAAGTAAAAGAATAAAGGCCGGCCACACAGTCAGGCTGTGCACCAATGAGAGGCGGAGGCCAGGGCTCTGGGCAGAACATTCTGCCGCCGATAAACTCTGCGCCTTATCAGCAGCCACGCCGCCTCTTCTGGTCACATGACCTCCTGTGATGACACCGGCGCTGTCTGCACAGCACAGATATCCCGGCTGCTGCATTCTTATTCTCAGTCCATTGATGTCTGATCACATGACGATCACATCATCCAATCGGATCAAACGGAAAGCTACATGGAGAGCTATGTGACGCATTACATGGGAGGTGATTGTCTATTGGGCTCACGCACCTCATGTCCTCAATCCATCATCCGAACCAAGGCCCTTATTTAAGAAGGGATAGCGCCAGGTAGTGGCTGGTTAATGAGAGGTAGCGACAGGTAGCGACTGGTGAACGCCGGACACGGCACGCAATTACACATTTATCAACCAGAATCTGTTTAGCGACTGGGATAGCGCCATGTAGCGTCTGATTCATCATTTTCCCAGCCTCAGCGAACAGCGCCGGCGTTCAGCCTTGCGCAGCGCCAGGTATGACCTCTCGCTACCTGTCGCTCTCCCATACATTTCAATGGACGAACCTTTCCTTCTCTTTAAACGGGTTTTTTTTTTTTTTTCAAAAAAATCACAAATAATTCTGTGACCTCTCCTGACATTGAATAAGCAGTTTTCATATTTTTTTCATTTTTTATATATTTCCTCAGAAATGACATTACAGCTCTGCCATTAAAGTGTTCATGTTACAATGTTGTTACAATGTAATTCCATATGTTTTCGCTTTGTTACTGGTGGATAGATGCTGGAAAACAGACTTTAATCACACAGCCTCCTGCGCTCTGGGCTTTAAACAAATATTTTTCAGCGTCAGAGATTTGTGAGGCTGTTTTTTTGCTGAATATGGTGTGAGTCGGTCGCTATGAGCAATCGCTACCATGCGCTCCCATGCAGCGCTGTACTGGTCAAATAGCGACTCCTCACAATGTATTCAACATTACTGAAAGTGGACCAACACCCAGGATTTTGACTATCCTGGGTATTGGTCCACTTCCCCGGGGCACCCCAAATCGGGCTGCCTGAAACCCCCCCAAACACCCCGAAAACTCACCTCTCCACGCTCCCACGTGACTGCGCTGTGCAATGCCCGCCGACGTACAAGTGACGTCCGTCGACGGACAAGGGATCACGCCCGCCGCCGCCTCCCGCGCGTCACTCTTGACGTGTGCACGCCCGCGCCGGCCATTCAGAGACGGCCGGCTCGGGCGCGCACACGTCTAGAGGAGCACGAGTGAGGTGGCGGCGGAAGCAGCGTCTGGAAAGGTAAGGTTTTTCGGGGGTTTTGGGGGGGTTACACCCCGCGGGACATCCCGATCTCGGATGTCCCGCGGTGTGTGAGGTTATCACCCCTGGGTGTTGGCCCACTTGAACAGCGACTGAGTTGCTATAAACTAGCGACTCACACCCGAGCACAGTGACTACTAGCGGGCGCTCTGAAAATGCCTGCTACAGACGCTCATCTGTCGCTACCTGGCGTTAGTGATGAATCAGCCTGCCCATGAAAATCTCATATAAAAATATATAGAAATAAAGGAAAATAAGCCATTGCTGTAGGCGTTTGATTGATTTAATCCTGACACTTTTAATTATGCCTGGTTTTGGTCTTTGCCCCTGGGGCACGCTGATTCGGGATCTCCCACTGTGCAAACTCTTTCCTTCTAGGATTTTTGTTTCTATCTTTTCTAAAGGGGATTATTTAAGAATAGATAGAGGCAGGTAGCGCCTCGTAGCGGCAGGAAGGGTCTGGTGAACGCTGGGCGCTGTACGCAAAACACATTTATGAAAGCGAATCTGGTGAGCACCTCTAACAGCGCCATGTAGCGTCACATGTATTATTACAGGCAGGTCAGTGTATAGCACCTCTAACAGCGCCATGTAGCGTCACATGTATTATTACAGGCAGGTCAGTGTATAACGCCGGCGCTCTAGCTTCCAGAGGGGCCTGGTATTACCTGTCGCTACCTGTCACTCTCCCATACATGTCAATGGACGTTACTTTTCTTCTGTTTAAAGTGGACTAAGACCCAGGATTTTGACTATCGTGGGTGTTGGTCCACTTCGCTGTGTGAAACCCCCCAGAACGCCCGTAAACACTCACCTCCCCACACTCCTACGCGGGTGCTCGTCCAATCAGAGCGCTCAGAGCCGCTGTGGTATGCGCGTACAAGCAGAGTCCAACCACAACGTCTCTGAACGCTGGAGGCCGCGTCTCGTACTTCCTTCTAACAGGGGGGCCATTCACAAACGGCCAGCGCGGGTGCGCGCCCTGCTAGAGGGAAGCGCGAGACGCGGCCCGCGCAAGCGCCGTTGGAATGGGGATAAGGTAAGGTTTGTGGGCGTCCTGGGGGGGTTACACCCCGCGGGGCATCCCGATTTCGGATGCCCCGCGGGGAGGGATCTGATTATAAGATTCCCGGACTAATCCCCCCCTGGGTGTTGGTCCACTTTAAACAGGGTTTTTTGTTTTTATTTTTTTGTTTTTCTCTCAAATAATCGTGTGACGTCTCCTCGCCTAGATAGAGTCATTTTTGAAAACTTTTTTTATATTTTTATGCAGAATTGTCATTACAGGTCCGGCATTAAAGTGTTATTGTCACAGTGTTATAACAATGTCATTCCATGTGTTTTTGCTTTGTTACTGGTGGATATGTGTTCAAATACAGACTTTAATCACACAGCGTCTGGCGCTCTATGCCATAGCGACCAGATCCAGAGCGCCAAGGCTGTGCGTGTGTAGTTTTTTAAGTATGGTGTGGAGCACCGAGAGTCGGTCGCACTGAGCTGGCGCGACCTCTCGCTCCCTGCAGCGCTGTACTGGTGTTAGAGCGCCCTACATACATCACATTCATCAATGCCAGGCAGGTTACTACAGCGTCTGAGAAGCTCTGTTACAGCACCCGATACCCGCTTACAGCGTCTACTAGCGATCGCTCTAAGCGCCGCTATACAGACGCTCATCTGCCGATACCTGGCGTTAGTAATGAATCAGCTTCCACGTTTCTTTCATCTGTTCATTCTGCCATTCCCTTTCTTTCTTTCTTCTTTCCTGCATTTATTTCTGTCAGTCCTTATATTCTTTCTTTCTATTCTTTTCTTTCCTTTTAGGATTTTTCTTTCTATTTATTCTTTGCTTCTTTCATTTATTCATTCTGCCATTACCTTTCTTTCTTTCTTTCCCTCTCCTCTTTTTTTCTCCCATTCATTCTCTTTCTTTCCTGATTTTTTTCTTTCATTCTTTTTATTCCTTCTTTGTTTCTGTCATTCATCCATTCTCTTCCTTTGTTCTTTCTTTGTTTCTTTCAATTACATTTTTGGCATTTTCTTTCTTTCTTTCCTTCTTCCTTTCTTTCTTTCTTTCTTTCCTTCCTTCTTTTATTTCTGTCAGTCCTCTGTCAGTTCCATAAATTTTCACTTTTTCTGTCATTTCTTTCTCTCTCTCTCTTTCTTTCCTGCTTTAATTTTTTTTCTGTCATTCCTTCTAATCCTTTGTGTTTTATTTCTATTTCTTTCCATCATTCCTTCTATTATTTTTTTCCTTTTTATTCTTTACCAGTAGTCACCATAAATGCAACTCTATCACCATGTATGGAGTATCATACACCACACAAGGGGCTCACGGGGAGGCCGATTCATTAATAGCGCCAGGTAGCGACAGATGAGCGACAGTAGCGGTATTTTCACAGCGCCCGCTAGTATTCGCTGTGTTTGGCCGTTGTTCGGTTGTTGACAGCGACTCAGTCGGTGTGTGGTAATGTTGAATACGGGGTTAGGAGTCGCTGTTTGCCAGGTTCCGCGCTGTATGGGAGCGCATGATAGCGACTGGCCCTAGTGACCATATTCATTAAAAAATCACGCTCAAAAAATTCTCGCGCTGTGAAATGCTTGTTTAAACCCCAGAGCGCTGGCGGCGATGGGTTAAAAGTAGTTTTTTAACCCCCAAACAACCATATTTTTGGAAAAAAAAAAACAAGTTTTTCAAAACATTTTGTAATATGAATACATTAATATCAGACCTGTAATATCAATTCTGCACAATTTTTTTTTTTTTTTTTTACCATAAAAAAAAAATCTAACATTGCAGAAGTGGTCACAGAATTTTTGACATTTAAAAAAAAAAAAATAAATAAAAAAACAATAACAATTAATTATGAATATTTAAAGATTGTTCCATTGAAATGCATTGGAGAGCGCCAGGTAGCGAGAGGTCATACCTGTCGCTGTTCAAGGTCGCTCGCTGGCGCTGTGGGCTGAAGCTGGAATAATGATGAATGATTCGCTATCTGGCGCTCTGTCAGTCGCTAAGAAGGATTGGCTTGATAAATGTGTGATTGCGGAGGGAGCTGGCGTTCTCGGGGCGGTGATTACCGTCATTACCGTTCGCTCACCATTCGCTACCTGGCGCTATCCCTTGTTAAATAAGGCCCTGAGACTCAATTGCGCATGGACCCAAATACTTGGAGCTGGTCCTGGATCTACGTCTTTATGGGGCATCCCCAACTAGGCCGGCACAGGCACACCAACAGTTAGAGGCCAGCGGCGGGGCAGCTGATTGGCTGAGCATCCCCCTGGGAACAGGAAAAAAGGTCAGAGAGGACAAAACCCAGGAAAGTCAAACTCTTTGTTGTTGTTCCTCTGTAAATGCCATAAGCAATATGGAATAATAATCCGATATGGGATGATTGATCAATCCATCAAACTTTCCAATATTTCTGATCATTTAAAAAAAATTGGACCCATAAAATCGATCGAAGAAACCAAAAATGAAAAAAAAAAATGGAATAATTGTTTACAAAAAAAATTGATACCTGTTATAGATACAAAAAGGCCGGAACGTCTGCCTTCGATTCAGTCCGATTCTAAATGATACAATAAAAAAAAATCAATGCGATTTCTTTAACACAACATCATTATTAATTAATATTAATTATATATTATTATTAATATATATATATATATATATATATATATATATATATATATATTTATATATATTTATATATATATATATATATATATATATATATATATATATATATTATAATATTAATATTCTTCTTGTGTGTTTATTGATAAAGTGCCACTGTACAATGTGGTATTTCAATCAATGGAACAAAAATCGATGTATCACACAACTGATTCTTTCGTATGAGCTTTAAAGCGGATGGAAACCATATTTGGGCCCCCTGCTGCCGAAGCCACGCCTCTGGCAATTTTGAGAAAGCCCATTGGCTCTCTCAAAAGTGCCGCTGTGATAAGGTGGAGAGAACCGCATCCCTTGGTCGTTGTTCGGACATGAGCACTCCTGATCCCAGCCAGGCGGCGCGGGGGAGCGTACAGCCGCAGAGAAGCCAGGGATGCGGAGATAAGAGACACATGGGGATCGGGTAAGATCACCGGCTCCCGGGGGGGTTTCACACACCAATGTAGGTTGCCCCAGGGGTAGGCTAGCGGTCAGGCCAGACATTTTTTAGATTCCATGGTCCGGTTCCATCCGCTTTAAAGTGGACCAAAACCCAGGATTTTTACTATCCTTTTCTTTCCCCCGATCAGGGAATGCCGGCTGCGTGAAAAACTCTTTCTTCCCAGTCCTACAGCACCTGTGCAGCGGCTCGTCCAATCAGTACGCTCAGATCTGCTGATGTCATGTTGTCTAAGGCTTCGTCTAAGGCCAGCGGTTCCGAGTGCGCTGGTGGCTGCATCCCCCGCTTCCCTCTAACAGGGAGTGTGCCCGCGCCGCCCATTCACAAATGCCTGGCGTGGGCATGCGCCCTGCTAGAGGGATAGCGAGGATGCAGCTGCTGCTCACACATGCGAAAGGAGAGTAAGTGAACGGGGCGACCTGGGGGGTTTTACATAGCGGGGCATCCCAATTTTGGATGCAATGAGAGAAGGGAATCAATCAGGGAATCAACCAGGGAATCCTGGGCTGATCGCTGAGGATTTTGGTCCACTTTAAGGGTCCACTTTGGATGGAATTTTTTAAAAGTGTATATTATTTTGTGCCAAAAGGATGTCCTTAAAGGAGCAGTATCGCTAATTTTTCTTGGTGACTTATATTTAAATGGTACTTTGAATGTAGGTAAGTGTTGGAATAAGAATTACACATTTAGAAAAAAATTATGTCTGTGTTGAGCAGCTGGAGACTAATAGCTCATGTTTATGTCTGCTGAGTGTTGGAGCCCGACACTCTGGCCTGTTCCACGCTGAGGAGAGGGGGAAACAATGTATCAAAGTATCAGCTGTACAGTGCTGGCAGCCGTCCAGCATAAGATAACAACATTGCAACATTGCCTGGCCAGAACTTATATATCTAAAACAGAGAGAAAAGCTCTAGAAGTCATTTAGCTGATTTTGACAGTTTTCCCTTCATGTTGGCTCTGCTGCAGAATCTTTCAGTTTACCATTTTCTCTCTTTTTTCCATATGATCTTTCTTTCAGCTTTGTGTGTTTTGAGCAAAGCCCAGCCCAGGATTTTCACTATCTGGAGTTTTGTTTTGTGCCCCGACTTGGGATGCCCTGATATGTGAAATCCCCAAGTTCGCCTGTGAAAACGTACCTTTCCCTGTCCCACAGCGCATGCGCGGGCTCTCATCAAATCAGCTCTGTTTGCACTCAGATGGGGAGCCTGAGCAGTAACCTTCCGGGCCGCCCGGCCTGTCTAAATGACTATCTGCGTGTGGGTCGTTTCACACAGTGGGCATCCCAATTTAGAATGCCCAAGGGGGAAGGTCAATGGCCGGGTCTTATAGACTTCAGGGTCGTCCACTCAGGGTTTTGTTCCACTTTAATACCTTTAGATTTTCCTGCACAGTTATTCAAAGAAGAATTTCAGTCATTTTCAGTCAGTTTAGTTTATTTTGTATAGATTTTACACATTTGAGTCACCTGGTCTCATAACAAAACCAGCACCTCACACACACACAGCCGTTACCACTGATTACAGTGTCAGCCTCTGTGGTAAAGTGTTGCTAGGAGACCAGTGGGCTAAATGAAGCAGCTCACTAAATACAACCCAGCAGATCCCCCTATTCAGCAAATGGACTGAGCCATTGTCATTATACAATTTAAAAGAAAGGCAGATATTTTTTCCTTTTTCTATCGCCAGATTATTTATACACATGTTAGAAACTATTGTGTGGCTATTTAATTATGTATCTTTTTTAATGCAAATTTCGCGATACTGCTCCTTTAAGGTCCTATATTTTATTATGTTATCAAATGTGTGTTATTGGCACCGTACACCAAGTCTGTACACGATAGAGAGGAGTGAGTTCTGTACACACAGAGCACTGCTGCTATGGTGGCTGCTGAGGTGAGGGAGCTAAATCTTACACATGCCCAGCAGCAATGTTCTGTGCAACTACCTGCAATCTGTTGCTAATAGGTCTGCACTTGGTGTACGTTGGCAATAGCAACAGATTGCAGGTGGTAAAAACTGCTTCCATAAAGCACACATTTTCTAACATAGACAATTAAAAATGACTCACATCAGCTCAGCACCTTTAAAGCAGACCAAAACCCACCCTGGAGTCTAAGAGACTTCAGGGCAGGCATACTCACTTTCCCAAGGGGATCCACATTCAGAATGTCCCACTGTGGGAAGCCCCCCAGGTCGCCCGAAAACTCATCTTCGTTCCCGGTCCAATGGCGCATGCGCGAGCAGTGGCCACATCTCCCCTATCCCTTTAGCAGCTGGGCATTTGTGAATGTCCGGAAAGGGGAATGCTCCCTGTTAGATGGTAGCGGGGAATGCAGCCGCCAGCGCTCTCAGATTCACTCACCATAAACGAAGGGGCGGGAGTGTATCCGAGCGCGCTGATTGGACGAAAGGCTGCACATGCGCCATAGAACCGAGGAAGGGTGAGTGAGATCGGGTGACTTAGGAGGTCACACAGCAGGGCATCCCTAATCAGGGTGCCCGGGGGGGTAAATACCAAAACCCATGATAGTCAAAGTCCTGGGTTTTGGTCCACTTCAAGACATTATTTTGCCACACACATTTTTTGTACACAATTTTACATCCTGAATTAAAAAAACGTTTTTTGATTTGTCACCGCAGAAGCCGTAAAGAATTCTGAAAGCGCCATTTAAAAACTATGCAGAATCATTCAGAACAGTCAGAACATTTAGAAATAAAAGAACGATCGAATATTCAGTAGAACTGGAGATGTTAATAAAAAGAAAAAATATATATAAATATTAATTTAGATGTCGATTCAATCGATCGAATTTTCCAATATTTCCGATTGTTTTGTTTATAAAAATCGATCTGAGGAATCGATTGAGTGAAATCATCAGAAAGCCCAAATGGCTAGAACGTTACCCTTCAATTATTCGAAATTTGCTCCAGTTTTAAATGATACAATCTAAGAGATATGATCCAATCCATCAATCTGATCTTTTCAATAATAAATAATGAAACTGAATTCCAGTTGATTGAATAAAAATAGATTTGTGTGATTTTCACAAATGCAATGTATGTGTATGAGCCCTAAAAAGCCTGTCAATCTGATTTGACGGTAAATAAGCACTAAACAATCCTGAAAGGACCCCTCTATACCACCCTGTACTCACCCAACCCTCTGATCCCATATTAAACTGCAACCCACCGATACACATCTGGGTCTTATTATACCTCTATGCTGCACCCCATAATATGTATCTATTACCCCATAATATGTATCTATTACCCTATTACCCCATAATATGTATCTATTACCCCATAATATGTATCTATTACCCCATAATATGTATCTATTACCTTTGATACCTTCGGAAGACCCATGTATGCCACCCTGACACCCATCTATGCCACCTGTGCTTTCCAAGACCTCTGTATGCTACCCTGACACCCATCCATATCATCTATACATTCCAAGACCTCTGTATGCCACCATGATGCCCATCTGTGCCACCTATACTTTCCAAGACCCCTGTCTGCCATCCTGACACCCATCCATGCCACCTATGCGTTCCAGGGCCCCTGTATGCCACCCTGTCACTCATTCATGCCACTTATGCTTTCCAAGACCTTTGTATGCCACCCTGTTACCCATCCATGCCACCTATACTTTCCAAAACCCCTGTATACCTCCTGGTCACCCATTCCGCCTATACTTTCCAAGACCACTGTATGCCACCCTGTCATCCGTCTATGCCACCTATACTTTCCAAGACCCCTGCATGCCACCCTATCACCCATCCATGCCACCTATACTTTCCAAGACCCCTGCATGCCACCCTATCACCCATCCATGCCACCTATACTTTCCAAGACCCCTGGATGCCACCCTGATGCTGATCCATGCCCCCTATGCTTTCCAAGACCTCTGTATGCCACTCTTACACCAATCCATGCCCTCTATACTTTCCAAGACCTAAGTATGCCACCCTGTCACCCATCCATGCCACCGATACTTTCCAAGACTCTTGTGTGCCATCGTGACACCCATCCATGCCACATATATTTTCCAAGACCCCTGTATACCACCCTGTCACCCATCCATTCCACTTACTCTTTCCAAGACCCCTGTATGCCACCTTATCACCCATCCATGCCACCTATGCCTTCCAAGACCCCTGTATGCCACCCTGTCACCCATCCATGCCACCTATACTTTCCAAGACCTCTGTATGCTACCCTGACACCCATCTATGCCACCTATACTTTCCAAGACCTCTGTATGCTACCCTGACACCCATCCATGCCACCTATACTTTCCAAGACCTCTGTATGCTACCCTGACACCCATCTATGCCACTTATGCTTTCCAAGACCTTTGTATGCCACCCTGTTACCCATCCATGCCACCTATACTTTCCAAAACCCCTGTATACCTCCTGGTCACCCATTCCGCCTATACTTTCCAAGACCACTGTATGCCACCCTGTCATCCGTCTATGCCACCTATACTTTCCAAGACCCCTGCATGCCACCCTATCACCCATCCATGCCACCTATACTTTCCAAGACCCCTGCATGCCACCCTATCACCCATCCATGCCACCTATACTTTCCAAGACCCCTGGATGCCACCCTGATGCTGATCCATGCCCCCTATGCTTTCCAAGACCTCTGTATGCCACTCTTACACCAATCCATGCCCTCTATACTTTCCAAGACCTAAGTATGCCACCCTGTCACCCATCCATGCCACCGATACTTTCCAAGACTCTTGTGTGCCATCGTGACACCCATCCATGCCACATATATTTTCCAAGACCCCTGTATACCACCCTGTCACCCATCCATTCCACTTACTCTTTCCAAGACCCCTGTATGCCACCTTATCACCCATCTATGCCACCTATGCCTTCCAAGACCCCTGTATGCCACCCTGTCACCCATCCATGCCACCTATACTTTCCAAGACCTCTGTATGCTACCCTGACACCCATCTATGCCACCTATACTTTCCAAGACCTCTGTATGCTACCCTGACACCCATCCATGCCACCTATACTTTCCAAGACCTCTGTATGCTACCCTGACACCCATCTATGCCACCTATACTTTCCAAGACCTCTGTATGCCACCCTGACACCCATCCTTGTTCCCTAAGCTTTCCAAGACCCCTTTATGCTACCCTGACACCCATCCATGCCATCTATGCTTTCCAATACTCCTGTATGCCACCCAGACACCAATACATGACACCTATACTTTCCAAGACCCCTGTATGCCATCCAGACACCGATACATGCCACCTATGCTTTCCAAGACCCCTGTATGCCACCCTGACTCCCACCTATGCCACTATTTGGATCTCATTATACCTCCCCATGTTGCATCCCATAATCCCCTGTACCTTCTATGAACATCTTTATACTACTACCCGGTACTCCACTCATACCACCTAGACCCCTAAATATCACCATCAACCCACTATATCTGCATGCAGGGTCCCTCTATACTACCCCGTACCCACCGAACCCTCTATACTCTCCATACTAAACTGTAACCCACTATACCACCATGCTGCATCCCACCCATACTATCCATTACTCCCTATACTTTGCAAGGAGCCCACTATACCACACTGTCACCCACCTGCACCGCACCACCTATACTTATTAGGACCTCACTGTATAGCACCCTACAACCCAAACACCGGTACATTACCCACAATTTACCTAGTAAGGGCCCCTCTATACAACAATGCATCCCACCCATGCCATCCATTACCCCTGTACCTCCCAAGAAACCCTATATGACACCCAATAATTATCACCTATACTTTTCAAGAGCTCAACATATTTCACCCTACAACACATGCACCTGTACCATCAATTACTCTCAATTTAACGTCTTTGGGCCCCTCTATACAACCCTGCAACCGACACTTGCCATCTGTCCCCAGTATATTACCATGCCATTCATTACCTGTATACCTTCCAAGGACCCCTCTATACTGCCGTGTACCCACCTATACCATCTGTCCCCACTATATCACCACCATGCTATTCATTACCCATATACCTTCCAAGGACCCCTGTACACCATCCTGTACCCATCCATACCATCTATCCCCACAATATCACCACCATGCCATGCATTACCCGCATACCTTCCAAGGACCCCTCTATATTGCCCTGTACCCCCCCATACCATCTGTCACCACTATATCACCACCATGCCATGCATTACCCGTATACCTTCCAAGGACCACTCTATACTGCCGTGTACCCACCTATACCATCTGTCCCCACTATAGCATCACCATGCTATTCATTACCCATATACCTTCCAAGGACCCCTCTACACCATCCTGTACCCATCCATACCATCTATCCCCACAATATCACCACCATTTCATTCATTACTCGTATACCTTCCAAGGACACCTCTATATTGCCCTGTACCCCCCCATACCATCTGTCACCACTATATCACCACCATGCCATGCATTACCCGTATACCTTCCAAGGACCACTCTGTATTGCCATGTACCCATCCATACCATTTGTCCCTACTTTATCACCACCATGCCATGCATTACCCGTATACCTTCCAAGGACCACTCTATATTGCCATGTACCCATCCATACCATCTGTCACCACCATGCCATGCATTACCCATATACCTTCCAAGGACCACTCTATACTGCCCTGTACCCACCTATACCATCTTTCCCCACTATATCACTATGCTGCACCCCACCCATGCCATCCATTACCCCTATACCTTGCAAGGAACTCTATATGCCACCTATACTTTTCAAAACCTCAACAAATAGCACCCTACACCCTTAATATAATTTCAAAGTACCCCTCCATACCACCAGTTAGGGTCCTGTCTCCAGAGGTGGACAGCACCCAATAGAATAGGACCATCGGGCCCATACTGAAGCTATGCCTGTACTGCCCTGATCGGTGACCTCTGCAAGATTCCAGACCCCAGATGTGGCCCCACAGCAACGTCCATGCAACCTCCATAACACAAGAGAAAAGCTATGGTAAAGGGGATCCGCAACAGCAGACAAGAGGAAACAAGCTGTCAGAAAGAATCAATATGGAGTCACCAGGGGACACTTATCTGCTATGATGAGGCGGTAGGTGAGCATGAAAGGGTTAATGCCGGGTCAGGGGTGGGGGTCTCGGTACTCACAGCGGGCGGCTCCGGGGGATCGATCGCGAGTCTGTGCGGCGCTGGAATCGCAACTCTGTGTTTACACTTCGCAAACTTTCCCCAACTCCCACCCGACTCCGCCCGCTACTCACACCCCCCCCCCCCCCCCCGCTACTGACCCCCCCCCCCCCTCACTACTCACCCCACCCCTCCTCCGCCGCTGCTGCTTCTACTCTCCCTCCATCTGTCCCGACCTCTCCCGGCACTCACTGTCCCTGCAGCTGCCCGAACTCTCTCTGAGTCTCCCCGACTCTCTGGAATCCTTTCCCCGATTGTGGCTCCTCTGATTGTAACCCGCTCTCTCCTTCTCTCTTTTCTTCCACTCTCCCACTCAACAGCATTTACCCACTGCACCCTATTTTCTTTTCTTTATTTCTCACTCTCCTCTTCTTTTTTGTACCTCATCTCTCTATCTCTCCTTCTCTCTTGCTCATCTTCCTCCCTTCCCTTTATTTCTCTCCTATGTTAAACGGTCTCTTTCAATCTCCTTTCTCGCTCAGACCCCCCCCCCCCCACCTTTCTCTCTCTTTCTTCCTTATCTCTCCTTTGTTTTCTTTTGTTTTCTCTCTATATTTCTATCTCTCTCTTTTCTATTCTTTTTCTCTTCTACTCTTTTTTCCACTCACCCACTCATTAGCATCTATCCACTGCACCCCATTTTTTTTTTATTTATTTCTCACTCGCCTCTTATTTTTTGACCCTAAAATATTACTCTGTACCTCATCTCTCTATCTCTCCTTCTCTCTTGCTCATCTTCTTCCCTTCCCTTTATTTCTCTCTATTTTTCGTCCTCTTTCAATCTCTATTCTTTCTTTCTTTCTTTCTCATCCACCCACCTTTCTTTATCTCTTTCTTATATCTCTCTCTTCTTTCTCTCTTTCATTCTCTCCCTGCCTTGGTTTTCATTTTCTTTTACTTTCTTTCTTTCTTTCTCAACTCCCGACCTTTCTCTCTCTTTCTTTCTTATCTCTCTCTCTTCTTCCTCTCTTTCATTCTCTCCCGCCTTTGTTTTCTTTCTCTCTTTGTTTCTATCTCTCTCTTTTCTATTCTTTTTCTCTTCTATTTTCTTCTGTTCTTTTTTCCACTTACCCACTCATTAGCATCTACCCACTGCACCCTATTTTCTTTCTTTCTTTATTTCTCACTCACCCCTTCTTTTTTGTCCCTAAAATATTACCTGTCTCTGTACTTCATCTCTTTACCTCTCCTTCTCTCTTGCTCATCTTCTTCCCTTTCCCTTTCCTTTATTTCTCTCTTATGTTCGGTCTCTTTCAATCTCCTTTTTTTCTCAACCCCCCCTTTCTCTCTCTTTCTTTCTTTCTTTCTTTCTTATCTCTCTCTCTCTTCTTCCTCTCTTTCATTCTACTGCGCGATTTTCATTTGTCTTACTTACTGCGCATGGCTCTGACATCCCTATTCCCATTATGTCTTTCAGATGGTCGAATCCAGTGGCTTCTCCCGGCCCGGTGTAATTCCCAGTTGGACCTAGTATAATCACTCCCACTTCCCTGCAGGTTATTGGGGCATCCAGGGTAGCTTATAGCGTCAATCCCTACTGGCCTATTGTGCCCATTAATCACCATATGGAGGCAACCCAGGATAATGTGACCGGAGTTCCCTCGGGACAAGCCCGGCTGTGTGTAGCTTGTGGTGACAATGCTCGGGTCTGCGTCCCTTGTGCACAGCAGGCGTTACTGGTACTTCCCGCCCCTTCGGGGGCTGGGTCTGCACCTCGCCTCACTTCACCTACCACCCCAAGCCTGAGTCTAACCCCCAATACAAGCGGGGATTCTCATCCTGATGTGGCTACTAGACTGGCCAGTGTTGAAAAATTGCTTGCTAGTACTCTAGTGCGCAAGGCTACCGCAAAAAAGCGGCACATAATCCCTGACTCTGCTCCATTCCCTACGGAGTCTGATGAGTTTACACATCTATATGACCATACCTTTTCGGACGAAGGGGAGCTGATCTCTGACTCAGAGTCATCTGATGAGAAGTCTAAGGGTCATGACGATTCTGGTTCTGATCACTGGCCCCCGGATGATACTGATAAGCTATTGCTTCAGATTTTTGAGGTTTTGTCCCTCTCTCCCCCTGCTCCCAGTCAAAGGGGTGAGCTATTCCATACTGCTAAGGCTCGATTGGAATTTCCTGAGCAGACCCATTTTAATAACCTCGTGCTTAAGGAGTGGGAACATCCCAGTAGACTTCCCGGGATCCCTAAGAGTCTGGACAGGAAGTATCCATTTCCTGCTGACATGGTCAAGTGCTGGTCATCGCCCCCCGAGGTCGATGCTCCTATCCTAGGGCTGTCTAACACCTCTATTATGCACTCTCCCGACACTCCTACACTGCGGGATTATGAGCACCGGCGCATTGATCAATTGGCGTGCCATGCCTTTGCTTTTGGAGGGGCGGCACTGCGCCCGGTCTGCGCTCTGGCCATTACTGCCGTGGCGCTCAGGGCCATGGTCAGGAATGCACTTGACGCCCCAGACGAGTTGCCTGCTGATACTATTAATGCACTGTCTAACTGTGATGTATTTGTGAACTTTATCCTGTCTGCATCGGACGAGGCTGTGTGCCAGATCTTCCGCCTTGGCGGTGGCTATACGCCGCGCGGTATGGCTGAGGCATTGGGCGGCCGACAATGCTGCTAAGAAAGCCCTTAGGGACTACGCCTGTTTGGGGATCGCCTAGACCTCTTTGCTAAAGGAGGTAAGCTACCACAGCACAGGCGGCAGCCTCGGCCCTTTCGCAACCAGGGCCCCCTTTCAGCCCCCTACAGAGGCGCTAAAGGGGTGTCCTTCGCGGGGGCTCGCACAGACTCCTGGCATAGGAGCAGGGGGTGATGCCCTGGCTCCTCCTGGGGGACCAAACCCAAACCCCCTCCCAAGACCCCTCAAGCATGATGGGGCGCCCTCACCCGCCAGATGGGACCACTACAGCACTTCGCGCACGTCTGGAGGCGTCAAGTCTCAGACCGGTGGATTCAGGAGGTAGTTACCTCCGGCTAGAAGATAGAGTTTGCTGTGCGGCCCCCCTCAAGATTCGTCAGGCCCCGGATACCCCAGGACCCAGTATCAGCTCAGGTCCTGATGCAGGCAGTACAAGGACTTCTGGAGCTGGGAGTTATTTGCAAAGTTCCCTTGAGAGAATTGGGAGAAGGTTTCTACTCCAACCTTTTCACAGTACCCAAAAGAGATGGGTCAGTCAGGCCCATGCTGGATTTAAAGTGGACCAACACCCAGGGGTGATCGGCCCGGGAATCTATAAGATTCCCGGGCCGATCACCTCACTCACCGCGGGACATCCGAGATCGGGATGTCCCGCGGGGTGAAACCGCCCAAAAAACCCCCAAACTCCTTACCTGATCCGCCGCCGCTTCCGCCGCCTCCCGCGCGCCCCTCTAGACGTGCGCAGATTGGAGTTGAAAGATCAACACTACCAATTTGTGGCTCTACCATTTGGCCTCACTTCAGCTCCCAGAGTGTTCACCAAGGTATTGGCGGGGGTGATGTCCTTGCTAAGGTCAGGGGGCATTCGAGTGCTGCCCTACCTGGACGACATTCTCATCGCCTCATGGCCTCTACAGCAGGCGGAGCTGGACACTCAGCTGGTGTTGTCCACCTTGGAGTCCTTCGGCTGGGTGATCAACGATCCCAAGTCCTCCCTGTCCCCTTCACCGGTGACCCCATTCCTGGGGATGATTCTGGATACGGTTCAGTCACGAATATTCCTTCCCCAACAGAAGGTGGAAGATCTGACTACGCAGGTGCGGTCCCTGCTCTCGTGCCCCCAGCTCTCCCTCAGACAGGGAATGCGGCTGGTGGGTCTGATGGTGGCGAGCTTCGAGGCGGTGCCCTTTGCTCAGTTCCATTCGAGGCCTCTGCAGCTTCACCTCCTATCGGTATGGGACAAGGACCCCGCGTCCTTGGACGGGGTTTGTGTGCTTCCCCCATTGGTCAGAAGGTCCCTCTTGTGGTGGCTGGACCACAAGAACTTGCTAAAGGGCAGGTCCTTTCTAGCCCCCTCCTGGGAGACGGTCACAACGGATGCCAGTCTGTCAGGTTGGGGGGGATTCTGGAAATCCCTGAGGTTCCAGGGGTGGTGGGGCCCTCAGGAGGCCCATTTACCCATCAACATTCTGGAACTACGGGCGGTCAGGTTGGTTTTGGAGCAGTTGACCCATCACCTGTAGGGTCTGTCTGTGCAGGTGCGCTCAGACAACAGGACAGCGGTTGCCTACATCAACCATCAGGGAGGGACCCGGAGCAAGGGTGCCCTCCAGGAAGTGTCGCGGATTCTGACATGGGCGGAGGCCAATGTTCAATGCATCTCGGCTGTTTATATCCTGGGGGTAGAGAATCTCCTGGCAGACTCTCTGAGCAGGGGGACTTCCCGTCAGGGGGAGTGGTCCCTCTGCAACAGGGTATTCCAGTCCCTGTGTTACCGGTGGGGCCTACCGGATGTGGATCTGTTTGCTTCCCGTCACAATCACAAGCTCCCGGCCTTTGTCTCCCTGTCGCAGGATCCTCTGGCCTTGGCCACGGATGCTCTGTCACTGTCTTGGAAGAAATTCCGGCTCCTGTATGCCTTTCCCTCGTTCGCCCTGCTGGGCAGGGTTCTGTGCAAGATTGCTCTGGAAGGGGTGCCAGTGATTCTGGTGGCCCCGAGGTGGCCAAGAAGAGTGTGGTTCGCAGACGTGGTACAAATGGCAGTAGACCAGTACGTCCTGCCAGAGGAGCCAGATCTACTCACTGAGGGCCCCTTACGCCATCCCAATTTACAAACTCTGGCTTTGACGGCCTGGCTGCTGAAACCTCCATCTTGATGGAGAAAGGCTTGTCTGCCTCAGTGGTGGATACCATGGTACAGGCTAGGAAGAAAACTTCTTCTGCCATCTATTATAGGGTATGGCGTTCCTACATTGACTGGTGTGAGTCTAGGTCTCTCCCCTGCAAGGAAATTCTTAATCCCTAGAATTCTGGAGTTTTTACAACATGGATTGGAGTTGGGTTTAAAACTCAGTACTCTGAAGGGTCAGGTTTCTGCCCTGTCTGTCTTCTTTCAGAGGTCCTTTGCGCAGCATCCCTTGGTTAAGACCTTCTTTCAGGGGGTCACTCATGTGCGTCCCCCACGTATTCCTAGGGTCCCTGTTTGGGACTTGAACCTGGTTTTGTCTGCCTTGCAGGGTGCTCCCTTTTAGCCTATTCAGGATGCTGCCCTGGCTGTACTTACCCTCAAAGTGTTTTTTCTGGTGGCTATTACTTCTGTTAGGCGTGTGTCTGAGCTGGCGGCTCTGTCTATTCAGCCCCCATACTACGAGAGACACCAGGACAAGGTGGTGTTCCGCTTTAAGCCAGATTTTCTGCCAAAGGTGGTGTCTGCCTTTCATTTGAATCAGGACATTGTTCTTCCTTCATTGTGTCCTAATCCTAGCAACGCTAAGGAAAGGGTTCTGCATTCCTTGGATGTGGTCAGGTGTCTGAAGTTCAACCTGGTAGTCACTGCGGCTTTCAGGAAGACTGATGCTCTTTTTGTGGTTCCTTCTGGGCCTAGGAAAGGTTTGGCTCCTGCCAAGTCTACTGTCAGCAAATGGATTCGTCAGGCTGTGATTCAGACCTACTCTGCTAAGGAGAAGAATCCTCCCTTCCATCTTACTGCTCATTCTACTCGTGCTATTGGTGCTTCTTGGGCTTTTCAGCACCAGGCTTCTGTTGAACAAGTTTGCAAGGCCGCTACTTGGTCTTCTGTTCATAACTTTTCAAAGTTTTACAAGGTTGATGTTAGGGCCTCAGCTGATGCTGCTTTTGGCCGCAAGGTTTTGCAGGCGGCAGTGGTTTAAACTGTCTGCTGTTACCTTTTGTTGGGGATCCCACCCTACTTTATGGACACTGCTAATGGATGTCCCGATAGTAAGTATTATATCTGGAGCAGGACGTACTGTATACTAAGAATAATACAATTCTGTGATTACTCACCTTGTAGAATTGGTATTATGAGTATACAGTACGTCCTGCTCCACCCCACCCTGTTGCATTATTGTGGATCCCCTGTATGGTGATTGTTATCATTGTTATCATTACCAGTTGTTCTGGGTGGTTTAGTTCTCCCGGCTTCTTGTTCACTGCTTTTCAATGCTGGGGATTTGAGGGGCCGGGAGGAGCCTATTTTTCCATGTCTCTGCAGTGCAGCGCCATCTGGCGGAGGATAACCCAAGTGTAAGTATTATATTTGGAGCAGGACGTACTGTATACAAATAATATCAATTCTACAGGTGAGTATTTCACAGAATTGTATTTTTTCTTTCTCTCTTTGTTTCTATCTCTCTCTTTTCTATTTTTTTCCTCTTCTATTATTTTTCTCTTCTATTCTTTTTCTATTCTTTTTTCCAGTCACCCACCCACTCATTAGCATCTATCCACTGCACCCCATTTTTTCTTTATTTATTTCTCACTCTCCTCTTCTTATTTGTCCCTTAAATATTACCTGCCCCTTTACCTCATCTATTTATCTCTCCTCCTCTCTTGCTCATCTTCTTCCCGTCACTTTATTTCTCTCTTATGTTCGGTCTCTTTCAATCTCCTTTCTTTCACAACCCCCCCCCCCCCCCACCTTTCTCTCTCTTTATTTCTTATCTCTCTCTCTTTCTTCCTCTCTTTCATTCTCTCCCGCCTTTGTTTTCTTTTTCTTTCTCTCTTTGTTTCTATCTCTCTCTTTTCTATTTTTTTCTCTTCTATTATTTTTCTCTTCTATTCTTTGTTCTATTCTTTTTTCCACTCACCCACCCACTCATTAGCATCTATCCACTGCACCCCATTTTTTCTTTATTTATTTCTCACTCTCTTCTTATTTTTTGTCCCTAAAATATTACCTGTCTCTGTACCTCATCTCTCTATCTCGCCTTCTCTCTTGGCTCATCTTCTTCTCTTCCCTTTATTTCTCTTTCATGTTCGGTCTCTTTCAATCTCTATTCTTTCTTTCTTTCTCATCCCCTCACCTTTCTTTCCCTCTCTCTTATATATATCTCTTCTTTCTCTCTTTCATTCTCTCCCTGCCTTTGTTTTCATTTTCTTTCTTTCTCAACTCCCCACATTTCTCTCTCTCTCTTTCTTTCTTATCTCTCTCTTCTATCTCTGTTTCATTCTCTCCCTGCCTTTTTCTTTCTCTCTTTGTTTTTTCTTTCTTTCTCTCTCTTCTCTTTCTTTAAGTCATGCCTAAAATATTATCTGCCCCTGTACTTGATCCCTATATCTCTCTTTTTCTAACACCCCCCCCCCCCTTACCTTCCTCTCTCATGTTCAGTCTCTTTTCATTTCTCTATTCTTTATTTACCTTCTCTTTTTTTCCTCTCTTTCTTCTTCTTGTTTTCTTTCTCTCTTCACCTATTTTTTCTTTTTTCTTTACTTCTTTCTTTCTCTTTTTGTTGTACCTAAAATATTACCTTCCCCTGTAACTCATCACTTTCTCTCTTGCTTGCCCCCCTCCTTTTTTCCTCTCTCTTTACTTCCAGGTCCAACAGAACCTTTTTACCCCAAAACTATCACCAACCTCTGGACCCCTCTCACTCCCCTTCCGGTTCTCGCTCTCTCCCTTTTGTTCTTTATCAATTTTAGGGCTTAAATTATCAAACACTTCTGCCAGAAATTTGCAACTTAAAGTGAAAACTATGATTTATACATTGCTCAGCATGTTGCTGCACTGCTCGTGTTTCGGTAAATGTTCTTCTTGTATTGCAGCAACATGTTCAAGTGTGAAAATATATATTTTATTGTATTTTTTGCTGCTCTAATTTGCAGCAATGTAGCACCGATTGATAGAAGTGCTGAATAAAGCAGGGCCCTAGTCTCTTCAATCTATATGTTCTTCATGTTTATTCCTTTTCCCTCCTCTCTGGGTGGAGGGTTGGGTCTATGATTTCTATTGTTCCTCTGATTTGATTGACAGGTTTCATCTCATTTTAAAATCTCTCGCTCTCTCCCCCGCGTCTCAGCAGAATATTTTGGCCCAAATTCCCATCCACCTCCCATTACATCCTCCTCATCTCTCCTCCTCCCATAACACCCTGCTCCTCATCTCTCCTCCTCCCATAACACCCTGCTCCTCATCTCTCCTCCTCCCATAACACCCTGCTCCTCATCTCTCCTCCTCCCATAACACCCTGCTCCTCATCTCTCCTCCTCCCATAACACCCTGCTCCTCATCTCTCCTCCTCCCATAACACCCTGCTCCTCATCTCTCCACCTCCCATTACACCCTCCTTCTCATCCCTCCGCCTCCCATTACACCCTCCTCCTCATCTCTCCACCTCCCATTACACCCTCCTTCTCATCCCTCCACCTCCCATTACACCCTCCTCCTCATCTCTCCACCTCCCATTACACCCTCCTTCTCATCCCTCCACCTCCCATTACACCCTCCTTCTCATCCCTCCACCTCCCATTACACCCTCCTTCTCATCCCTCCACCTCCCATTACACCCTCCTTCTCATCTCTCCACCTCCCATTACACCCTCCTTCTCATCCCTCCACCTCCCATTACACCCTCCTTCTCATCTCTCCACCTCCCATTACACCCTCCTTCCCATCCCTCCACCTCCCATTACACCCTCCTTCCCATCCCTCCACCTCCCATTACACCCTCCTTCTCATCCCTCCACCTCCCATTACACCCTCCTTCTCATCCCTCCACCTCCCATTACACCCTGCTCCTCATCTCCCACCTCCCATTACACCCTCCTCCTCATCTCTCCACCTCCCATTACACCCTGCTCCTCATCTCTCCACCTCCCATTACACCCTGCTCCTCATCTCTCCACCTCCCATTACACCCTCCTTCCCATCCCTCCACCTCCCATTACACCCTCCTCCTCATCTCTCCACCTCCCATTACACCCTGCTCCTCATCCCTCCACCTCCCATTACACCCTCCTCCTCATCTCTCCACCTCCCATTACACCCTCCTTCTCATACCTCCACCTCCCATTACACCCTCCTTCTCATCTCTCCACCTCCCATTACACCCTGCTCCTCATCCGTCCACCTCCCATTACACCCTCCTTCTCATCCCTCCACCTCCCATTACACCCTCCTTCTCATACCTCCACCTCCCATTACACCCTCCTTCTCATCTCTCCACCTCCCATTACACCCTCCTTCTCATCCCTCCACCTCCCATTACACCCTCCTTCTCATCTCTCCATCTCCCATTACACCCTCCTTCTCATACCTCCACCTCCCATTACACCCTCCTTCTCATACCTCCACCTCCCATTACACCCACCTTCTCATCTCTCCATCTCCCATTACACCCTCCTTCTCATCCCTCCACCTCCCATTACACCCTCCTCCTCATCTCTCCACCTCCCATTACACCCTCCTTCTCATCTCTCCACCTCCCATTACACCCTCCTTCTCATCTCTCCACCTCCCATTACACCCTCCTTCTCATACCTCCACCTCCCATTACACCCTCCTTCTCATCCCTCCACCTCCCATTACACCCTCCTTCTCATCTCTCCACCTCCCATTACACCCTCCTTCTCATCTCTCCACCTCCCATTACACCCTCCTTCTCATACCTCCACCTCCCATTACACCCTCCTTCTCATCCCTCCACCTCCCATTACACCCTCCTTCTCATCTCTCCACCTCCCATTACACCCTCCTTCTCATCTCTCCACCTCCCATTACACCCTCCTTCTCATACCTCCACCTCCCATTACACCCTCCTTCTCATCCCTCCACCTCCCATTACACCCTCCTTCTCATACCTCCACCTCCCATTACACCCTCCTTCTCATCTCTCCACCTCCCATTACACCCTCCTTCTCATCCCTCCACCTCCCATTACACCCTCCTTCTCATCTCTCCATCTCCCATTACACCCTCCTTCTCATACCTCCACCTCCCATTACACCCTCCTTCTCATACCTCCACCTCCCATTACACCCTCCTTCTCATCTCTCCATCTCCCATTACACCCTCCTTCTCATCCCTCCACCTCCCATTACACCCTCCTCCTCATCTCTCCACCTCCCATTACACCCTCCTTCTCATCTCTCCACCTCCCATTACACCCTCCTTCTCATCTCTCCACCTCCCATTACACCCTCCTTCTCATACCTCCACCTCCCATTACACCCTCCTTCTCATCCCTCCACCTCCCATTACACCCTCCTCCTCATCTCTCCACCTCCCATTACACCCTCCTTCTCATCTCTCCTCCTCCCATTACACCCTCCTCCTCATCTCTCCACCTCCCATTACACCCTCCATCTCATCTCTCCACCTCCCATTACACCCTCCTTCTCATCTGTCCACCTCCCATTACACCCTCCTTCTCATCTCTCCACCTCACATTACACCCTCCTTCTCATCTCTCCACCTCCCATTACACCCTCCTTCTCATCTCTCCACCTCCCATTACACCCTCCTCATCTGTCCACCTCCCATTACACCCTCCTTCTCATCTCTCCACCTCCCATTACACCCTGCTCCTCATCTGTCCACCTCCCATTACACCCTCCATCTCATCTCTCCACCTCCCATTACACCCTCCATCTCATCTCTCCACCTCCCATTACACCCTGCTTCTCATCTCTCCACCTCCCATTTCACCCTCCATCTCATCTCTCCACCTCCCATTACACCCTCCTTCTCATCTCTCCACCTCCCATTACACCCTCCTTCTCATCTCTCCACCTCCCATTACACCCTCCTTCTCATCCCTCCACCTCCCATTACACCCTGCTCCTCATCTCTCCTCCTCCCATTACACCCTCCTTCTCATCCCTCCACCTCCCATTACACCCTCCTTCTCATCTGTCCACCTCCCTTTACACCCTCCTTCTCATCTGTCCACCTCCCTTTACACCCTCCTTCTCATCCCTCCACCTCCCTTTACACCCTCCATCTCATCCCTCCACCTCCCATTACCCCCTCCTTCTCATCTCTCCACCTCCCATTACACCCTGCTCCTCATCTCTCCACCTCCCATTACACCCTCCTTCTCATCCCTCCACCTCCCATTACACCCTCCTTCTCATCTCTCCACCTCCCATTACACCCTCCTTCTCATCTCTCCACCTCCCATTACACCCTCCTTCTCATCTCTCCACCTCCCATTACACCCTCCTTCTCATCTCTCCACCTCCCATTACACCCTCCTTCTCATCTCTCCACCTCCCATTACACCCTCCTTCTCATCTCTCCACCTCCCATTACCCCCTCCTTCTCATCCCTCCACCTCCCATTACACCCTCCTTCTCATCTGTCCACCTCCCTTTACACCCTCCTTCTCATCTGTCCACCTCCCTTTACACCCTCCTTCTCATCTCTCCACCTCCCATTACACCCTCCTTTTCATCTGTCCACCTCCCATTACACCCTCCTTCTCATCTGTCCACCTCCCATTACACCCTCCATCTCATCCCTCCACCTCCCATTACACCCTCCTTCTCATCCCTCCACCTCCCATTACACCCTCCTTCTCATCTCTCCACCTCCCATTACACCCTCCTTCTCATCTCTCCACCTCCCATTACACCCTCCTTCTCATCTCTCCACCTCCCATTACACCCTGCTCCTCATCTCTCCACCTCCCATTACACCCTGCTCCTCATCTCTCCACCTCCCATTACACCCTGCTCCTCATCTCTCCACCTCCCATTACACCCTCCTTCTCATCTCTCCACCTCCCATTACACCCTCCTTCTCATCCCTCCACCTCCCATTACACCCTCCTCCTCATCTCTCCACCTCCCATTACCCCCTCCTTCTCATCTCTCCACCTCCCATTACACCCTCCATCTCATCCCTCCACCTCCCATTACACCCTCCTTCTCATCTCTCCACCTCCCATTACACCCTGCTCCTCATCTCTCCACCTCCCATTACACCCTGCTCCTCATCTCTCCACCTCCCATTACACCCTCCTTCTCATCTCTCCTCCTCCCATTACACCCTCCTTCTCATCTCTCCACCTCCCATTACACCCTCCTTCTCATCCCTCCACCTCCCATTACACCCTCCTCCTCATCTCTCCACCTCCCATTACCCCCTCCTTCTCATCTCTCCACCTCCCATTACACCCTCCTCATCTCTCCACCTCCCATTACACCCTCCTTCTCATCTCTCCACCTCCCATTACACCCTCCTTCTCATCCCTCCACCTCCCATTACACCCTCCTTCTCATCTGTCCACCTCCCTTTACACCCTCCTTCTCATCTCTCCACCTCCCATTACACCCTCCTTTTCATCTGTCCACCTCCCATTACACCCTCCTTCTCATCTGTCCACCTCCCATTACACCCTCCATCTCATCCCTCCACCTCCCATTACACCCTCCTTCTCATCTGTCCACCTCCCATTACACCCTCCTCCTCATCTCTCCACCTCCCATTACACCCTGCTCCTCATCTCTCCACCTCCCATTACACCCTGCTCCTCATCTCTCCACCTCCCATTACACCCTCCTTCTCATCTCTCCACCTCCCATTACACCCTCCTTCTCATCTCTCCACCTCCCATTACACCCTCCTTCTCATCCCTCCACCTCCCAATACACCCTCCTTTTCATCTCTCCACCTCCCATTACACCCTCCTTCTCATCTCTCCACCTCCCATTACACCCTCCTTCTCATCTCTCCACCTCCCATTACACCCTCCTTCTCATCTCTCCACCTCCCATTACACCCTCCTTCTCATCTCTCCACCTCCCATTACACCCTCCTTCTCATCTCTCCACCTCCCATTACACCCTCCTTCTCATCTCTCCACCTCCCATTACACCCTCCTTCTCATCTCTCCACCTCCCATTACACCCTCCTTCTCATCTCTCCACCTCCCATTACACCCTCCTTCTCATCTCTCCACCTCCCTTTACACCCTCCTTCTCATCTCTCCACCTCCCATTACACCCTCCTTCTCATCTCTCCACCTCCCTTTACACCCTCCTTCTCATCTCTCCACCTCCCATTACACACTCCTTCTCATCTCTCCACCTCCCATTACCCCCTCCTTCTCATCTCTCCACCTCCCATTACACCCTCCTTCTCATCTCTCCACCTCCCATTACACCCTCCTTCTCATCTCTCCACCTCCCATTACACCCTCCTTCTCATCTCTCCACCTCCCTTTACACCCTCCTTCTCATCTCTCCACCTCCCATTACACCCTCCTTCTCATCTCTCCACCTCCCTTTACACCCTCCTTCTCATCTCTCCACCTCCCATTACACACTCCTTCTCATCTCTCCACCTCCCATTACACCCTCCTTCTCATCCCTCCACCTCCCATTACACCCTCCTTCTCATCTCTCCACCTCCCATTACACCCTCCACCTCCCATTACACCCTCCTCATCTCTCCACCTCCCATTACACCCTCCTTCTCATCTCTCCACCTCCCATTACACCCTCCTTCTCATCTCTCCACCTCACATTACACCCTGCTCCTCATCCCTCCACCTCCCATTACACCCTCCTTCTCATCTGTCCACCTCCCATTACATCCTCCTCATCTCTCCACCTCCCATTACACCCTCCTTCTCATCTCTCCACCTCCCATTACACCCTCCTCATCCCTCCACCTCCCATTACACCCTCCTTCTCATCTGTCCACCTCCCATTACATCCTCCTCATCTCTCCACCTCCCATTACACCCTCCTTCTCATCTGTCCACCTCCCATTACATCCTCCTCATCTCTCCACCTCCCATTACACCCTCCTTCTCATCTGTCCACCTCCCATATCACCCTCCTCATCCCTCCACCTCCCATTACACCCTCCTTCTCCTCATCTGTCCACCTCCCATTACACCCTGCTCCTCATCTGTCCACCTCCCATTACATCCTCCTCATCTCTCCACCTCCCATTACACCCTCCTTCTCATCTCTCCACCTCACATTACACCCTCCTTCTCATCTCTCCACCTCCCATTACACCCTCCTTCTCATCTCTA